>OX387378.1:33588803-36088803 GCA_947563715.1 Lycia hirtaria
CTCGGTGTTATAAGTCTGACGAGTGTATGTGTGTATCTGTATATCTGTGTGACTGTCTATGGCATCGTAGCTCTCAAATGGATGGATCTATTTTCATAATGCATAATAAATTTATAGCAAATATGGGTATACAGTGGTTGGAGAAAATTGTGAAAACACCAAATTTCGCCTACGGCTTTAAAAAAAAATAAGAAAATTAGATAAGGACACGCATTTAAATATCTTAAATCACAAAATAATGAAGGAATACTACGTATTATTTGAAATTAATTTTTCATATTATAAAAACTAATCCCAACAAAATGTGATTTATCAAAACATGGTCATACAAACATCAGAGTATAATATTGACATTGCCAATACGTACCGTGCTACGAGTAGAATAAGAGCTGTTCCATAGACATTAAATATTTTGACGTGACAACGCCTAATAAATCGATGAACGCCGGCTGCACGCACGAAAAAGTATGTCTAATTGTCCCGTTACGTTATGCTCCTTGTCCCGTTACAACCGCGCGCGGTGGCTGAGGAAGCGGGCGGTGCGCGGCGCCCGACCGTCGCGCGTCTCTTCAATTCAATTATCCTTCCTCGGAGCTCGCGCGCGTACGATATGTTGTTATGACGTTGTCACGTTAAACTATCGTCCGTAAACAGACTTTACAGACAACCATTTTTTTAAGGCTGCCTGTTCACGGACGTACCAATGTTAAGTACCTACCTATTTATTTCCATATACGAAAGTATCATATATGGAAATAAATAGCAAGTCATACTGGCAGAATATATAAGAATTTGTTTATTAATTATTATTTTTTCAAATTTATTTGATTTCTCGTACTTTAACTGAAACACATCTTGGTAGTCAATTAAGTATTTTTACTAAGTTGTTTATTCAAAAATGTTACTGTGCTTTCGAATGTAAACTTTGTATGTATAATAATCAAGGCCGTAGGCTTACTATGACAAACTTGGTGTTCATTTAAAGTGCTAATTTTTTTCCTGCTCGCTACGCTCGCACATTATAAGTAAGATATGGGACAACATGGCAGCACAGATACCCCCCCCCCCCCCCCCCGAAATGAATTCCTGGCTACGGCCATGATAACACTGCTCTACAAAAAAAATTATTTTTTGTTGCCCTGGATATCTTTGCAAATTTTTATGTTTTCAAGTGCCCAGATTACGAATTTATTCATGAAAGTACTGAATGTGCTCATGTTTTTTTATGATTTTTACATATATTTTAATGTTGTTTCTTGTTTTTCGATACTTGTAACGTAAAATGAAAATCATGATTTTAAAAAAATGAGAGCAAATCTTACAAAATCATTGATAGTTTCATGAATTGTGACCATAAATATATCCAAAATCAATCTTATATCTAGGGCAACAAAACCACTGTAGACCAGTGTAATAATATATATACTAACGCATTATACCTACCTGGCATCTTCAAAGAGTTCAATTTCGTTCGTAGGTAGATAATATGAAACTGTGAAGATCAGCCCGTCGAGTATCTATTTTATTAAAAATACGAATACAATGTGGAAAACAGAACCACTTGAATATATATGATAAGCAGTCAGCAAAGCATCGGAGATATCATGAAATGTAGTTTTATTGTGTAGAAAAAAGTACCTAGAACCTACCTGGAGTCAAAAGCTAAACTAGCTGGTAGAAAACTGGGCGTCTTGAACAAGGTTAGGCGGTACTTCACGCCGGGACAGTTGCTCACGTTATATCAAGCACAAGTCCGCTCGTGTGTGGAATACTTCTGCCACCTTTGGGACTCTGCAAAATACCAGCTTTGGGCTCTTGAATCGGTAGAACGGCGTGCTGTTCGACTCATACGCGACAATAAGCTAGTAGCAAAGAAGCTGCTCAGCCTGGAGCACCGCCGCAAGGTTGCTAGTCTGTCAATATTCTACAGGATTCATTTTCGAGAATGTGCATCAGAGCTGCACGATATGATATTGCCATCCCCTTTCTTTTACAGGACAAGTAGAAAGTCGGCCCACTATCACCCATACATTGTGGATTTCTACGTTCATTCTACGTTTTTAATCCGTACAGCTAAGGAATGGAACAAATTGCCGGCTTCTCTGGTCCCTGAGAGATACAATTTGGGACTTTTTAAGCTCAGAGTGAATAGGTATCTTCTGGGTCTGCGTGCTTCATCTTCGACCACATCGTCTCTTTCCAACAGGCGAGTTTGTGGTCATACGTGGACCTATTCGCAATAAAAAATAAAAAAATAAAAAATTACTTACCTAGGTACCTCCAGTTATGACTTTAGTTAAATATACTAACTTAAGATACTTTTATGTATGTATTAGTTTATGTTCTAGAAAACGATGAGTTATAATATATTCACACACAAATAAATTTATAAATATTAAGACAAAGTCTAAAACAAAATTCACGAACAAAATGTCCTGAGTTCACCGATACTCATATACTTACCAACAATGACGAAGGTGGCGCATCGTTAAACTATAATATCAAAAATCAAGCCCCCTTGCGCCGCAACCCGCTCTTACACCCTGATATTTTTTATGCGGTTCGCTTATGATATTGTGCCAACGTCGACGTCGCCGACGTCGATGTCCGTAAGCGAAGGTCGCGCGCAACGGCTGTGCACCAGCGCAGCGGCGACACAATATACCTACTTGATTTGAACTCAAACGCTTTTCTGCCTTGCGCTGGAACATAGCCACCATGGAGACGCCTTGTCTTTATTTTTCTACAGATAAAAAGACAATGCAAGCATTGGGGTGTTTTATATATTTTTTGTTATAAGTACATTGGCTTAAAAAATAATAAATATTTTTAATCGACTTCCAAAAAGAGCAAATTATGAATTCATTTTGACGTTTTTTTTTATTGTCACAAAGATAGCTTTTTTACACAAAATCTCACTAGTAGGTACGGAACCCTAAAAATGAGCTTTATACTTTAAGGAAAGTAAGGTACTATTTTATACACCTTTACTACCTGTTATCTGCCAAAGTAACCACAATCCAAACTCTATATTCGCTGGTCGTTCTTACCTGTGTTAGAGATATACACAGAGAAACTTTCAGCTTTTATAAAATAACGAAGGTCTGGCCGTCGTGGGCTCTTAGGCTATTGGCAGTTCTTTCGAGTTTTATCAAAAATACATCCGAATAGGGCAACTTCACATCTAAAATTTCACATTTTTATTAATATAAAGTAAAAACAAGTAGGTAAGTACGTACTATAATTGAATTAAAATAGAACGAATTTTCGACGGTGTTTTATTTCGAAAACTCAGTATGTTATTTCACAGGTACTTTTCTTCTGGTTTCGCTGAAAATGATTTTCATTACCAATGTTCTCATTGAGACGTCCAAAGATTAGCTGGAGAGGTCTGGAAGGAAGAAATGTCGAGAATTCTATTCAAGCAGAGGGTATTAAAAAAGTAACGACTAAAACAAAAAAAGAGCTCTTGATTACACAGCCCGGTGGCGGCGTTAAAATTGTGATCATCTGGCTCACTCTAACTAAAGCTAAAGTTAAATACTAATTGGACGTTTGCTAGAATAAGTACCTTTATTTTTTATCTGGTCTACCTTTCGCCATAAATAACGTGAGACCAAATGAAACAAAATTAAACGTGAGCCTATAATAAAATACCTACCTATTAATTTCTGCCGGCGCCAGCCAGAAAATAATATACTATTATGTGATTTTACTACTGTAACTGCTGCCTTCAGTTTGCCTGCTATTATTTAGACGTGTTATACTTTCTGTAATTTTCGGAAGAAAATATTCTATGTCCATTTATCTATTCTCAAATGAACTTCACTAAACTTAATCAGTATCTGCCTATCTTCGTAAAAAGGTAACGATAAGGTTATTTTTGCGTTTATATGTGACATTGAAAGAAAAAGCGTTTAGACAAGCTCTAAATATCAGACTAATGTATAGGATTGTACGACACAGAAAAGCTTCTATATAAGCACCTACCTACTGCTGAAGAAAAATCGGCTAATTGTTTTTTTTACAAAATTCTTTTGTAAATTGTTCGAAATGTCAGGTCATAAAATTATGTAAAATATGAATCTGTTAAAATTTGTTTCATTTTAATAAATACTTTTGAGAAAAAAATCAAGATTATCTTAAAATCAAGCTATGTACAACAACATATGATTCGGAGTCAAAGTTACCCACGTTGACAGTATTCATAAGTGGCCAAGACCGTGTCGAGACACGCGTATAATAAGATTCTTTATAACAAATGCTATAATTTAAAAGAAAACTACTTGGCAACTCTGATAAACTAGAATGGTCCTTGCTCTGTGCTTGGCAAGTATTTTTTGTTTAGCCTACTTTGCGAAAAGGTCAATGACCTCAGTGCTATAATTATTTAAGTGTTTTATATATTTATCACAGAGTGATCAAAATAATTTTCATTGAAAATATTTAATATGGTCTAATATCATGGTTAATAATGAATTTCTAGGTCCAATAGTTTAAAAATGTAGCGGAGGGACACAATTTTTTCACCTATTGCGGGCTATATCTCACACAAATCGCATCTGAAAAAAAATGATGTATGCAACCTTAGTTTTATTTTAAGAGACCTATTTAGCAATACTCCACGCGATGGGGTGGGGGGGTTGAAAAAATATTTTACTCCTTTAAATTATTAGTTAAATTTATTTAATAATGTTTTTTTTATTATCATGTATAAGTTTTAACTGGACACTGGCCTCTGTACTAGGATTCCCTGTATTGCAGAGACCAGGGACGTGTGACTATAAGAAATATGACTTTACGTGTCGATGCATATTTTGTTAATTTTATATAAAACTGAAGTACAAAAATAATAAGATGAAATATACAATTAGACACCATTTAAATATATGACTTGGGCTTTATTAGGCAATAACTTTATATTATGTCTAGAATGCCAGCCCTATCTTTAATTTTGAAAACTTGACTACGGCATTTTGTAGTGATTTATAGAAAATATGTAGATGCCAAATTTAATTTATGTGAGGCTGATAGTCTCTGACTAAAATAACTGTGAAATACAGACAGACAGACAGACGGGCAGACGGGCCTGATGAAATTATAAGGGTTCCTCGTAGTTACTACGGAACCCAAATTTCTTAGAAGTATCGTTTGCTAAATCTGTTGTAAAACTGAATGTTAATTTTATTGCTCATACTCATTCAGTTATTACGCTTGTTTGATTCATAATTACACTTGTTTCTTATTCACCTACACATATGACAGAAAGTTTCAGATAATACTCACATCTGTTTATTTATATCTTTTGTGTTCCAATTTAATAGCCAAGTACATATCCAGATGCCTTAGCTAAATATGCCAACAAAACCCACGAGACAAAATGTATATTTACAATGTAGGATAGATTAAGCTTAGTATTTAACTAAGCAATACTATTTGCTTGTTTGGCCTATAAAATACCTTCAAACAGCTCTTTATTCTGAACTTCAAATAATATAGTTGACATTTTGAAATAAGTATTGTGTGATGTTAAACCGTCTGAATCAATAAATGATAATTAATAGAAGTATATTATTATTTTAAAATTGTAGGTCTCACCTCTCTTGCCTTGTACTAAATGTGTATTTTTTCAATTATGCCTTAAAATACACACAAGCTTCAAAATTGGTATAATTATTCTAATAGATCTGAACTAGCACAAAAAAAAAAACTGTCAAAGGCGACTCGATTTAAAAAAATACAAATATAAGTTTACAAAATTCAAGAGCCCATATAAAATACATACAAGGCATAAATAAGAATAGGGAGAAATACAAAAGGCGGCAGATACCCCTCCATAAACACATACTTATAAATATAGTTAGTTCCAAAATACCAAAGTTCATTTGTGAACAAAGACGGTACAATCTTGGAAAGACAATAACGTAAGATAAGAAACTATGTAATAAAAGGTTTCATTATAATCAAGGGTCGTGAGGATAGGTAACTATTCCAGAGGAGAGCTAATCACGGAGGTACTTTAAGCCTTTCCACGCCCTAAGTGATGCAAACGAGGAAACTTCGGATGGCAAACGGCTTAGAGCTCATCCCTTAACTTTGATCGACACTTCAAAGTCAAAAGTCAATTTACTGCAACGTATGTTGTGATATTTTGTATAATTACCACTAGGTACTGAGTTACGTCTGGAATGATCCTTGTTTTAACTGAAAGTAATGTTCTGATTACTGTAGATCTCAAAATCACTAAGTGACATTTATACCCCCGATCCAAAAAGACGAATGTTATAAAGGTGACCTGTGGCATCGGAGCTTTCAAACGGATGGACCGATTTTGATGTTTTTTTATTTTATTTATTTTTTAAATCCTGTGTGTATGAGACTACTCACGGCCCGCTTAATTAATGTATGTCAATTTGTCATTTTTCTTTGTCATTACTGGGTTTCTAATTTAAAGATATTTATTAAAAGCTTTTATTCAACTTGCCCTGTTAGTATGGGACAAATCTTGCGAGTTAAATTAGAACCACTTCTTGACGTTAGATTAGGTTGAAATTTGGTTTACTTACGTAACTTCGGTGACAATGCAATAATATGGTAACATGAAGCTGGTCTCAAGATGGCGTCGGAAGGTGGCCATAGGAACTTCTAAACTAAATAAGATAAAACTGTCGAGTTTGGACTCGTTTGAATAGTCTTGACAAGCAGTCTTGTGCTACATGACAGCCAGGGTCTCAAGATGGCGTCGGAAGGTGGCCATAGGAACTCCTAAACAAACGAGATAAAACCGTCGAGTTTGGACTCGTTTGAATAGTCTTGACAAGCACTCTTTTTTAGTCTAGTTTTTTTTTTTTTTTTTTTTAAACAAGGTTTTATTTAAATGCTCTAAAAGGAAGAAAATAAATTTTGAATGCAATCAAACCCACCATTTTATTAAATTATAAAATTTATATTGATATAAATAAAAGCTAAATATAGAATATATAAAATATATATATAAAATTATTTTTTTCGGTTACAATCTAATTTCTATTTGAGGCGTCTCTTTATTCATTAACTGTATTATAGTTCTCGTCACGTAAAAAGAATTCTTCAGCGTTCTTTTTACGTGACGGGAACTATACTCTTAGTTTATTTTTGAAATCCAAATATGTTGGTTGATTAACTACTTTCTGCATCACTTAAGATATTCAAAAAGTAGTTATTTAACTAATTTGGAAGCAGGGAAGAGAGGCCTTTGCTCAACAATGGGACAATACAGGCTGATATAATAATAATAATAATAGTTATTTAACTAACCAAACATATTTATTACGTATGCAAGAATACATATTTTTCGTATTCATAGCTAAGAATACACTACATTGGATTACTTTTCAAACCATAAAAAGTTATAATCAAAATCTAAATTAAATAAATGTCATTTTTAAAATTTAGGATGATTATATTGAAAACCCCATATAAATAATCTTTATGGGAATACCTACATATATTACGTGACAGTATGATGTAACTACTGTACATTACATTACTTAAAACGAGAAAGACAAATTGTCTATGGGTAGAACTAATATTTCGTCATTATATCTAAACTTAGACACGGAAAGTGACAATAAAGAACATTTTATTGAAAAGCTATAGCACAAAATATTCCCCATCCATTGTGTCATTGTTATGATAATCCTTGACAGTTCTGAATCAGTAATGAAATTCAGCGGCGAAGGCGATTCTATTTGATTAATGCCAGCTTCCTTGGAACCCAGGCGGAAATTAAGCTTCCTTAAATGAAGTTTATTGCACTTTTTGTGAAGTTGTTTCCTAATTAATTTAGAGCAACAAGTGCCTCAGAATAGCAGCGGATCAGTACAAAAATGAGGTCGCCGTGCTCTTAAGATAATATTTTCATGGATCTCTTTTATTTCGGCCTGTTAAAAAATACAAACAATAATGGTGGAGAAAACTTTCAAAAGATAAATGTGGCTATTGTAGCGATCGTAGAAACAACTTTACAAATCACTTAGCATTTTATGAAGAAATAATCTTCGTAACTTTTTTTATGATTGCGAACCAATTAGGGTTTTGCTTTTGTTGTTTCTCCGCAGTAGCTAAGTGTTAACATTGGTCTTCAGCACCGAACTTGGTGCGTGGGAGGATGAGAAATGGCTCTGATAACAATCGTTATTGTTTTGTTTATTGGTGGAAGCGAGTTTTGCGTTCACACATCACACAGTAAAAGTTCTCCTTTAACCATATTTTCGAGGTAGGTACCTTCGCGGCTGCGATAAAGTTAAACTATAATATTTGCTACCCGTATCTATCTTCACATCATAAGTTTCAAAATTATAAATACAAATAAATCACAGGACTCATGGCTCAGTGGTAGTACGATTGCTTCCTGAGCTGTAGGTCGTGGGATCGATTCCCACACAGAGTAAACATTTGTGTGATGAGCATAGATGTTTGCTCTGTGTTTGGATGTTTCTATGTATCATAAGTATGTATTTATGAAAAAAGGATATATGTATTCTATCAACCGTCTAGTTTCCATAGCATAAGCTTTGCTAAGTTTGGGCTAGATGGTGTTGAGTGAAATATCCACCAATATTTATTTATTTATTTATTTTATTTACATATGTATAGAATGACGCCTGAGTAAATATTTTTTTCCTATGTTAGAATGCTTCAGCATCATCTCATCACGAAAAGGTAATAAAGGCCGGTTGTAAGTGGCCTGCAACTAACGTAATCATAGACTTCTATTCAAAACATTTTGGCCCCATCTCTATATTCAGGATTGAATCTCGTAGATAGATCTCATAACTAGTTGCATTACTGAGCTTTTTTATAAAGCACATAACACTCACTATGGGGTTTATAAGAAAGCTCAGTCATTTTTTCCACGGTTCAGTAGCAAGTAACACACACTGTTCGTACTGCTACGTATATACATACAATATATAAATATATATATATATATATAATTTCAAAATAAAAGACACAGTTTAGTATAAGAAAAATCCTCCGGGCTAGAGCTTTTAGAACTATCATCATCAACCTCATCTCTGCCATAAGAAGTCCACTGCTGGATATAGGCCTCCCCCATGGATTTCCAAAAAGACCGATTGGAAGCGGCTTACATCCAGCGTCTCCCAGCCACTTGTATGAGGTCATCTGTCCATCTCGTGGCTGGTCTTCCTACGCTGCGCTTGCCGGTACGTGGTCTCCACCCGAGAACCAACTACTATACTATTGGAACTATAGCTTGTTTAAATTCAAGGGCCGACATCGAAGCAAATCTATGCATGTAGTTGTCCGCGCAATAGTCCGAGCTACACAGTCTCAGCTAGCTTTGGCACCGACCACACTGTAAACAGAAGTACCGTGCCGCAGCTTCCAGCCCGTTACACGCCGGGCTTAGGCTAATACGAAGTACACTAGGATCACTAACTTTCACTGCGAATAAACCTAGCCTTGTTGTAACGTTGGTTCGACGGAATCACTAATGTATGGGCTTCGAATAGGCATAATTTGTAAAACTATGCGATTTTTTACGGTGAACATTTTACGTACATTAGTATTCCATACCAAATGATGGAGGCGAGCCTATTACTGAGTCTACGCTATCGGTCCGTTTGTCTCTCTTACACTTCTTCTTCTCAGCCATAAGAAGTCTACTGCTGGACATAGGCCTCCCCCATGGATTTCCAAAAAGACCGTTTGGAAGCGACTTGCATTCAGCGTCTCCTACACTTATATTAATTTACGTAGATTGTATAAAATTATATACAATTATATTATTACTAATAAGTAAATTGTATTTTTTTAGAGAGTATACTTATATTACGACGAATTTACCGACAAATAATAATAAATAAATAAAAGATAATAACTATATATAGTTTAAAAAATTGACACAACCGACTTTTTTTTTTCATCAAGATATATAATATATATGTATACTTAAAAATGTAACTTTTCCGTTCTTTTACTTACTAAGTTTTCTTAAAATCATTATTTTCTTTACTCGTAAGTGAAATACATCTTAATTCGAAAATATCTAATAAAAATATAAAAATAGCTACGCAATTTCGATTACTTAGATGACATATTTTTTCAAATTATTTTGTTTTAAAAACCAAAGTACTGAACCGATTTTGATAAAAATATGAAACTACCGCTAAAGTATGACCTATCAAACAAAAAAGAATCATCAAAATCCATTCATAATTGGCGAAGTAATCGCGTAACAAACATACAAAAAGAGAATTAAAACAGTCGAATTGAGAACCTCCTCCTTTTAGAAGTTGGTTAAAATTGAGGATGTCTCCCAACAAACGTTAATGTAACAATTTATTTCTTAGGATCATTATTAAAAACGGAAATAGAATGTCTTAAAATTCATACAATTATTTATAGTAATAAAATATATTGTTTATTAGGTAATTATTATTTTAACCAGAAATATAAGCCACTTAATAGATAAGAAGAAGTAGACAAGAAAATTAGAAAATCATATCCGTGTTTTCAGAATTTGACTTAGATTTAATTACCTTATTTGGATTCCTGCTGTTTTAAGTTGGTTTTCAGTTTTTTTTTTCATTTCAATATTATAGAATATTAATTTTCTTGCTAGAAGTAATAATTTCGATGACAATAAATTATTATTACTAGCACCGTTAGCCCAGTTTCTGATTACCTATATAGGTTTTGGGGTGGGACTGCGGGCTCACAGCATAAAATACGGGCCTACACCATTACATTTGAGACACATTTATAACATTATGTTGAGCAATTTCCCACTCAATTGCTTTTAAATGTCAGACTTAATTGCATTTCAAAGATTTTTTAATAAGACAATTACTCAATTATATACCATTACATAATTTTCATTCAAAAATATTACAGGCGACGATAAGAAAGCTGTATTATTGACAGTGGAGGTAGAATATTTTTGGAATTACATTATCAAGGTTTCGACAATAAACTAATCTGTGGAAAACGTTTTAGATACAATTTATTTTTCAATGCTAAGTACTCATAGTCTAGCTGGGTAGCTAGACTATGAGTACTAAATAAAATAAAATCTCGTCGGTTAAATAGGGTTATTTAACCGACATCAAAAAAGGAAGAGGTTATTAATTCGGCAATATTCTATATGTTTATTACCCCATAGCTCCGTCAGAGGCATTTGAACTCTGACACTAGGGCTGGCTGGCACCCAATTTATACGAAGTTACTTACTCTGTTATATATAGCCCTTTTTTTTTTATTTGAAAATATATACTCTCAGATTGGTCTCATAGAAATTTCATATCAAAATCGGTTTAGTAGGTTGGTTCTTAAAAAAAAATATAGCATTCATGTAAACAAAATTGAGTATTTTAAAGTCGGTTTTTTCGGTTTCATATACAATAATAAAATTATTATATTTTGTCATCGAAGTTACATACGTGTGCCAAATGTCACTGTAATCAAAACAAAGTTTTCTTTATATTGTTTCCAAGATCTCGATCCTTATTATAAATTCAGCGTGCACGAAATAAAAGCCTGTTGAAATGTATTACACGTTAGAAGGTTGTTCAATTGTTCATATTATACAAGTATAATACTTTATCCATCTTTGAATCCCAGTGGCTGAATTATTGATTATGTTTTTAACAACTTTAGTGAATGTGTAATACCTCCAGAGTTGAAGAGCGGTTTTAGCGTTGTATAATTTATTTATCAAACAGTCTGCAGTTACCTTCGGCGGTTTGTGGCATTTCATCAACTTCGTGATAACTTCATTACATTTATGTTTAACGTTTACAACTTTTTTTATGGTTTAGGCTCGCATCTCATTTATTATATACGACCTATGATCGAACTGTTGTTTCAGAGTAAACTTATACAACATTCTAGAAAATGTTTCGCAAGTAGTTATAAATAAAGCTCGACGTTTATTGGAAAGCCTTAGGGCCAGACCAGCATCAGACCAGCCCTTGATCCGCATCTAACCTGCGTCCATCTTGGTGCACCATTTTTAATTCGGATACAAGTTGTCGCATACAGATTATGATTTTTATGTGCACTACAACTTTTATACATGTGTTCTAGGTTCAGGAGCCGCACACGGACCGTATGATCCTGTACTTCGCACATAAGCTAGAACAAATAATTTTATGCCCTACTTGACGCACAGTTTGACTTTTTATTTTTGGTTTCGCGCAGCAGCATTCCAATGTACGACGATCTTAAAGCAAAGCGTATTATTTGTTTAAATTCAATTTTCCATTTTGTTTGGCAAACAGTCTACATCATGATACCTAACGCTGTACCTATACCATTGAATTTTCATGAAATCGGATTGCAATAACGGGATATTTACCATAACGAGCGAGCTCGTGGAAACAGCAACAGTAGTGTGTACATGAATACTTAAATCCCGAGCACCATTAACTCCGTATTGAAAATCCGAACAAGCTTTAGCAACATCGCAGATATAAGGCACAAAATCGCCGCTTCGAGTGATATGAAAGGCACGGATTTTGACGTTGGATCAAATATTTGCTGAACAACAAAGAAGTTGGATCGTGCAGGGTGATCCATTAATCACAGTATTATTGTGGTCGGTAGCACAAAGCGCAATATTGCCCTCGAAGCCTTCGATACTCATAAACACACCGCCGCCAGTAATGACCTATTTAAGAAGAGTTAAATGAAAATCGATAACTGCTGAGCAGTTGTGATACAAGCGAAATCGTATACAATCGCCGGCGAACTTTCGCCAAGTTTGTTCAATAACCCGTGATGGGTTGAAGGCAGAAAATCATTTTGTATCTGCTTATTTTTTGCTCGGCAAGTTTAACAACTTAGCGAAACATTTTCGTTATGAGCTTTTTGATCACAATTTAAAAGTAAATCCATTACTGTTACAAGTGCCGACGAATTTTTCGCGAAGACTTTACTATAACCACGCTGTGTAGATGTTTTTTTCTTCAAGATTTATGATTTTCACGTAGCACAAAACAGGAGAACAACACTAGGTTGTTCTCCTGTTTTGACCCGAGTTTCCACTTCATTCACTTGTTTGTCTATAAATCATTCACGATTAATTTAAATGCCAAAAAATCAAACTGCTTACACTAAACTTTTGAACCAAAATATGGCCAGCAGATCCTATATTTACAAAAAAAAATTACAAACAAAATAGCCCCTAGAGTTTTATATATCTGATCTGAATATTGTTCAGCGATATATTGAGACGTAAATAGTGTACGCAAATTAACAAAACGTTTAGAGATAGTTTTAATTTTTACTTATTTAGGTAGATACATCTTATCATTTTCATAATCATCATCATCATATCAGCTACAAGTTGTCCACTGCTGAACATAGGCCGGGCGGAAATCTATGGAAGTCTATGGGGGACCATTGATATCCAAAACGACCGGTTGGAAGCGACCTGTATCCAGTGTCTTCCTGCCACTTGTATGATATCTTCTGTCCACCTTGTGGCTGGTCTTCTAACGCTTGCCGCTTCGTGGTCTCCGTTCCATGGTTGCTTGAAAGACATTTAGCGATAAGGCCACCTGTTGTTGCACTAGTTTATTTAAGTCAAAGTCAAAGTCAAAGTCAAAGTAAATTTATTTGCGTTAAACATGAGTGATAACATGCTTTTGGTGTTCTTAATTTTAATGTGCTTCATGTTATGCCTGAGGAGGCGTGCAAATCAGAGGGCGCTATCGATCTTTAAAACTACTAATATAAATACCTAATTATCAAATGTCAATTTAAACATGTCATAATACAATTATATAAAATTATTTTTTATTTTTATTTTTAATCAATTGTGTCAATAAAATTTCTAAACATTAACATATTTTGTTCATAAGGAACGATCGTCTATATAATCTTTAATCTTATAGTAGCATTTTTCAACCAGCAAGGCTTTAAATTTCTTTTTAAATAAATTAGTTGTCAGATTTCTAAGACTTATAGGTATCTTATTATATATAATAGGGCCCATTCCAAAAATGCTGTTTCTGAACAATTGAGTTTTTGCTTTATGTATTAGTATTTTGTTGTCTCGTCTATTATATATCGATTCTGTAGACATCTTAGGAAATATTTCAGAATTAGCCCGTACAAATACTGCAACCTCAAATATGTATAGTGAAGGAAGCGTCAGAATCTTATGCTGTTTAAAGTAAGGCTTGCAGCTATCAGTTGGTTTGAGTCCAAACATAGATCTTAAGCATTTTTTCTGGGATATAAAAGCATAATTTTTATCAGTTGAGTTACCCCAGAATATTACGCCATATCTCAGCACTGACTCCACAAGTCCATAATATGCTGTAATAAGGGCGTCTGAGTGAAGAGTCGGTGCTAATTTGTAAAGAGCGAAGGAACAGCTGCTGAGTTTTTTATTTAGGTCATGGACATGTGCTTTCCAGTTCAAACGTTGATCAATAATTAGCCCCAGGAATTTTGTGGTTTCTACATTATTTATCGGGTTATTACAGTATGTTATGTCAAAATTAGTTATATTCTGTGGTCGTTGAGAAAAGTGCATAATATTAGTCTTACTTAAATTTATTTTTAGATTATTATTGTCAAGCCATTTTATTGTGGAGTCAAGAGAATTAATAATGGCATTTTTATATGATTCTATTTTATTACAAGCTATTGTTATGGTACTATCGTCAGCGAAAAGTGTAACTGGATGTTTTGTTGCTTTTGGAAGGTCGTTAATATACGAAATAAATGCCAGTGGACCAATCACACTACCTTGAGGTACCCCATATTTTGGAGTACGTTCTAAGGAAGTAAATATTTCTTCTCTCTTTGTTTTAGGATTAATTTTTGATATCTCAGTTAGTTGCTTTCTATTACTTAAATAAGATTTTAGTAAATCGTTACTGTTTCCTCTTACCCCGTATTTATACATTTTACTAAGTAGTGTGTTGTGATCTACGTAATCAAAAGCCTGAGTCATGTCGCAAAAAATAGCGCAGACAGGGTTTCTTTTATCAATATTTAACATGACGTTTTTTAAAAATTCGCAAATAGCCAAATTGATACTTTTTTTGTGTCTGAAACCTTTTTGCTCTTTAGAAAGTATGTCATATTTTTCAAAATATGAATATATTTGTTTATAGATCACCTTTTCAAAGATTTTAGCAAAGACTGATATTAATGCAATTGGTCTATAATTGTTTATGAGTTCTCTGTTTTCTTTTTTAAATAACGGTTTAACTATAGATATTTTTAAATCTTCTGGAAATACACCACAGCTTATACACATGTTAATTATATAACTAAGGTGTTTTGAGATGTTTTCAGCGACAAATTTAATTACTTTTGTGTGAAAACCGTCATGTCCCACACTGTTAGTGTTTTTTAGACTATTAATAGTTTTAACAATATCGCCTGGTAAGGTTGGACTCATATATATTGAATTGGGACTATTTTCTATAAGTGAGGTTACATTTCTTCCAGAATCGGTAATCGGAACAATTTTGTCAACAAAATAATTATTAAATTCATTAGCAATTTGTAATGGATTCGTAATAGTTGTATTAGATATTCTTATTTTGTCTATGGGATGTCTAGGTATATTTGATTTAGAGCCATTAATAATTTGCCATGTCGCTTTACTTTTATTCTGTGAAGTCTTTATTTTATAGGTATTTTGTGCCCGTTGTGTGAGTTTAATAATCTTTTTATATAATTTTGTGTAGAACACATAAGTAGATTTATTTTTATCTGTGGGATCGGCTCTGTATGCATTTAAAAGTAATCGTTTCTTTTTGCTGCATAATTTGATACCTCGAGAAATCCATTTGGGTTTTTTAGTTATTCTTACAATAGTGGTCTTAAAAGGAAAGCATAGGTCGTAGAATAGCTTGAAATTTTCCTTGAAAATTTCATAAGCCTGGCTAGGATTAACGGTATCATATATTTCACAAAATGATAAATTACTAATAGACGATTTGAATTTGATCATGTTCTCAACACTATAGTCCCTTCGTTTTTTACGCCATGCATCGATAACCCAGACTCTTTTAGTAGGACATTTCAGTATTTGCGCGGTATGATCAGACAATGAAAATTCTACCACTTCCGTTCTACAATGTTTTTTAAAATTGTGAGCAAAATTTTCGATACAAGTCTGAGAGCTTAATCTTGTGGGTTCCCTTAAAGCTAATTTGAAGTCAAAGTTTAACAATAGACACTCGAAATCTCTGGTTAAGGGATTATCTTTTAATATATTTATATTAAAATCTCCAGTTATTATAATATTGTTATAGCTCTTTTTAGATAGATGTTGCAGTATTTTTTCTAATTTATTCATAAATATATTTAAGTTATTATACTTGGGAACTCTATAGATACAGACAATTACTATTTTATAACTGACCAATTCAATGGCACAGCATTCAAATTGGTTAGTTATGCTAAGTTGGTTTATTTCTGGTAATTCATTGTGTAAAATCCCTCTTCGGACGAGGATACATGCGCCGCCTTTAAGTCCTTTGTTATTACTTTTAAGGTGTATACAATAAAGAGTTTATCTATCATTCGAGAACTTTTCGGCCCCATCGGCCATCAGTTCTACTTTACGTGCTATGTGCCCTGCCCATTGCTACTTCAACTTGACAATCCGCTGTCGGTGATTTTTGTACGTATACGAATCTCTTCGTTTCTGATACGATCTCGCAGAGAGACCCCGAGCATAGCCTTCTACATAGCTCTATCAAAGTGACTTTGAGCTTCCTTATAAGGCCCATAGGCTTGTCATTTTTCTTTTGATGAAATAAAAAATATATTGTACTTACATAACTTTTCTATTTACATGTTGATTAATTTAGCAGAATACTGGGTTTATGTGAAAATCAGTTTATTAACGTCAAATTTCACTAATATCAAAGCAAGCAATATGTTTAGTGAATTAATGTGGTTAAACTATATTTCGCAGTATATACTGTAGGATATTATAACTTCATTTTTTTTTTATGTATGCAGTTTGCCACCAACTGATCTGAGATCTACGATAGAATACGCTTACGTAGAAAAATGTAATTCACACCTAATTTAAAGTCACCCTCACTATATCTAAAATCAGAAACGATCCACTCAGGGAACGTATTCCATATTAGCAGCCTACAGGATGAAAGCGTTTCGTTGTGCGCCGATTTTTCGTGTATTTAAGGTACTTTATACGTTGTGCTACTCTGAAGAGACGATACTTCAGTCGCATACCTGTAAAATACTTGTTTGCTACTCGGAGCACTACTGAAAACAAAAAAAAAACGGATAAGTGCGAGTCAGACTCGCCCACCGAGGGTTCCGTACAAATTAGTAGATAAAAGAGAGAAATTATATATATTTTTTAAATTTTCCGTCATAAATCCTGAAAAAAACCTGGTTTAGCTTGTGCTAATGAAGTTCTTTCATATGATACCCCAAATGATATAGTTAAAGCTCTTTAAAATTTGGACCCTCCTTCTTTTTATAAGACCCTTTCTTTCTTTTTTTTTTTACTTTATGTGGTGTCAATAAAGTGTTATTGATTGATTGATTGATTGACCCTATTATTTTGTGAATAAATTAAAAATTTATAGTTTTCGGATTTTTTCCTTTATGTGTTCTATATGATAATGCTTCTTGCCAGATTTCACAGTTATAGGTCAATGGGAAGTACCCCATAGGTTTTCATTCCCTTGCGAGTGTCGAAATATGCGTTTATTGCAACATATTCGGCTGTAACTTTTTTTAATGAAAACTGAGATGTTTGATTTTTCTCTCTGCAGCAAGAAACTATAGATCTGCATATATGGTTTTAATTTCAATTCGATACCTTCACGCGTTCCCGAGATACAGGTCCGTCCGTCTGTCACCAGGCTGTATCTCATGAACCGTGATAGTTAGAGAGTTGAAATTTTCACAGATGATGTATTTCTGTTGCCGCTATAACAAAAAATACTAAAAAAACAGAATCAAATATACCACAAATAATTCCGATACTTTGGGGAAGAATAGGTCGTAAAGACCAAAATATAATGAACTGAAACTTTAAATATGGATATGATGACAGATGGATAGAGCGCCGAATTCAGAATAAAACTATATCTACTATATAATTTTCGCCGAAAAATTAATCTTACGGCCTTTCTTCCCCGAAGTATAGATTCATTTCATTGCTTTTGCAACTCATCATGCTTTTTAAGTGATTTATTTACATACTCACCTAATGATCAAAAGTTGTACTTAACACGAGCTGATGGAAATATAATTCAATAATTTATTCTCTATATTATTTTATTATGTTATGTTATCAGAAGAACGTGCAGAAAACTAAGTTTGTGTGTTGATTTCAGCTTTAACAAACTTCCTGGCTTCAAAAGTGTGGACTCGCTCTCCTTTACCGGGGGACCCTTGAAAAGGTCCTTATCGGCCCATAAAACTTCTTTTATGCTACACGAAGTTTCTGTAGCGAACGGTAAGTTGTTTGATGGTCACCCTCGAAAATAATTTTGTAAGCCCTCCACCAGCGTCACCGATCGACGCAACTTACTACCGATAAAATAAATTCTATAAATAATAAATTCTGTTATGATCCCTTTTACTTTCTACAGAAACGGCTCAGAAAGAGTTATAATAAGATGATCTTAGAATGAATGTTTCATATAGATCGTCCTTTTTGAATTTACCTTTAGAATAAATCTCCCTTTTTTCGAAGTGGCTGTGGATATAGCCTCAAGCTGTCATGGAATGCGCTGTTCTAACAGATATTAGGCTTTTAGCTTTTATTCACCTACCTGGTACTGCTATAGATTCAATGCATCGCATAAAATTGCTTTGCATAAAAATATGGTGTCCTGCAATGCATTTGCAGAATTATTATGATCTTACTTTTTTATCACTTTAGAAAGAGACAGAGAATGCGGTACCCATATGTTATTTGACCTTAAATCGGAAGTGACTTGAGTGACTTTTACCACTTTTAATATAATTGAAATAGTCAATTCTCTATTATGTTTTCCTTTAAAATAAAAATTAAATTCCTTGATTAATTATTAGTGAGGAAAATAACAGTTTTATTTTCAATCTGTGTTCTAATTTATAGCTAAAACTAACTTGACAGTGACTAAGTTTCTGTCAAGCTTGTGTTTTATCTATGTCACATAAACAGATCGTACTATTATTTCGACCATGCTTTTTACAGTCTATATATATGTAGTTCATTAAATACCAATGAAATAGTAAGTTAAAAAATGTCCTATTCAGTCTGTTATGAAAAAAATCCCCGCCATAGCTGGCTATTCGCTACAATAATACTTTTCTATCACAAATAGAAAAGAATTCATTACGAGAACTGATGTTTCTTATTTACGGCATTCAACGGCCGGGATTTTAGTGCGGTTGATCGAAAAACATGCCGTTTTCATTTTGTACCGTGTCGAGTAGAAAATAAAATGTATTCGAATGGACACATTTGGCTGAATTTCACAATTCAGTAAGTAACAAGTAAGCTGTGAGCGTACTATTTCAGCTGATACTGGGTTTGAGCATTTGGATTATCTTCAACCCTTCATCTTCCCAGAATGACTATTTATCTTTTCGTGTAATTAAATATTGTTGTTGTTGTTGTTGTTGCTAGCCTGTAGTGTCCCACTGCTGGGCAAAGGCAAATATTAGTGAATAATAAATGTAAATAGTTGATGTGTTGTAGTTAAGAAAAGTACTTGCCAAGCAAAGTTGGTATAAATAAGTATAGTGTAAGTCTTTGCAGGCTTATGAAGCTTGCTTTTGATCATATAGGTATATTTTATATTAAAAAAAAATATATATTATTATATGCCAAGTTTATGATAAAATCTGGTTTAGGATCAACAACCAGTACAGTCTCTTTTTCAGTCGACAAAAATAACTCGTATCTTTCGTTATCTTTATTAAGGCTGTTGACTATGTTGAGTTTGTTATCAGAGACTATCTGGGGCCTAAAAAAAAACTTAAGTATCATCTATCCCATATTAGGGATCAGTTGTAAATGCTAATCGCAGTCACTCTGAATACAAAGCGTGTTAGTCGTTTGTTAGCATTGGTAATCGATTAATACGTTGATCAAAAGCAGAATACTATCATCCACAAAAAGTCATGTACCTAATCTATAAGTGTGTATGGTTTCCAGTATTGTAAACATGCAAGTTCACTATATTAATATTCAATAATCTATCGCATTTTCAAAACTATTCAATATTGTTCCAAAGTGAAAACTTCTTCAAATAATTTACGAAAGCGGTCCCGTTTTTTTTTTTTTTTTAATTTAGACAGCGTAAGTCGACCGCATTATGCCATGAGCCTTACAAATCACAAACGATGATTTTTCGTGAATGATTTTTGTGTGTCGGCAGTCGGTAGTGAGTTAAAGGCGCAGAGCGCGGCTGGAACCGATTTCGTGGTCGGCTGGCCGCCACACACCGCTGCCCAGCGACAATGGCAGCCGGAGCAGTGCCCTCCTGCCTCGTTGTTTCGTCAAAGGTGCACTAACTTGCTATTGTTTCGGTTTAATCACGCAGAGAATCCGATCTCCCCCTATTCTTGTCTATTACTAGCGCTAGCTCATGCGCTACCATTATAATGTATAAATAAACTGTCACTGCAAGCCAATATTGCATCTTACCCTCTAATTTCTTGTAACCCTCTAATATTCTCCCCCTTACATCTAACCCTCTAATCACGGTCAAATATGGCGTAAAACGGCCTCATGGTATTTGATGCTCTGTCTACCCTGTATGAGGGAAAATAAAAGTGATTAATATGTACTATAGACATAATTATTTGTGTGATGAAAATGAATATTTATTTTGTGTCTGATGGGTGCTTTTACATAGTCACACACAACTCACAAGTATCTATAACAAGTATATATTAACAAAAAAAGAGTATATAAGCATTGTATTAGCTACATAGCATGTTTTAGTCTTATCAATTTAGACAGAGTAATAAAATTGGCCGCATTGATTAATAATTGTACAATTTTATTTAAGTAATACCTATTTTAATTAAATTTTGTATCATTGGTACATAATGATGTCAATCTACCCATCAAAGTAACCCGTTTAGTATACTTACACTTTTACATGAATTGCTATTACGTTTTGTTTCCTTTGTGTAAAAACTGCCCTTAACAATATTGAAAAGAAGGCATAAACGTATTCGGTACATTATATCACAGACAAAGTAAAAAAAGATCTCCTTCCTTAATCATCTCTCAAGAAACAATGACTGTTAATAAAAAGTTTTCCGCCTCAGCAGATGTTGTCAATAAAAACATCTTTAGATTTCCATGACAAAGCTTTTTAGTGAAGAAAACGAAACGCTCTTTTTAAAGACAGACTTTACGATTGCCCCATGCTTCTCGGAGTCTTTTATTTATTTGGTATTTCGGTTTCAAGCCCGGTTTCCTTTCTACCTACGCTCTTCATTACGTTTCTAAATATCTAACATTTCGTATACATTGAATCGGTGAAATAAAGTTCGGTTGCGAATAGGAACAAAAGATGTTATCAAGTTCTACTTAATGAAAGTTAATTCTGTTGTGAGAAACACAAAGGGCCCGATAGGTTTAGAGGGAGTATTTAGGACGGCTGGCGTGTCATTGTCTGCTCTAAGTGTAAATTTAATTAATTACTTTTGGACTGCGGTTACCGCAGCCGACGCCGCCGCGCCGCCGAGAAGTGAGCAAGTAAGCAAAATTCCACCGACACACTTGGAACGTCGCGTAGCTAGCACACTTTGACATCGATACTTGGCAATTTGTTCGCTCAAGCTTGGAAACAACGGTGGAGACGGAATTTTGTTAATTAATAATAGTTATAGAAACAGTTTAATATGTAATCTACTGTCGGGCTCTTTTTAAAACACTGAACAAAACGCGAGCTAGTTTAGTTAACAAATTGTGTTTGAAATGGTTGAATCAGATTAGGTTCAAATCGTGGAGTTTGTGATGTTCATGCTTTTGATTTATTTTTTTAAGTTATGCAACTATGAAATTAAGTTTTGGCGTAATCACGTTTTTAAAAAATACTTCCATTCTGGGGTTAGGCCAGAGTATGTATTATTTACGGTAAACCGAGTCATCACAAAGGAGTCATCCTGGAGATGTACTATTAAATTGAAGTAAATATTCTGAATGAAGTTGAACGCAGCTTGCGTGCTAGAGTACATATTATTAGCGACATGCCGTCTTACTTACAAACGCATGTTAAAATCTTATTCACTGAATAAGGGCTTGTCACTTTCTGTCAGACGGGAACTGTCACGAGCGAAAACGGAACAAAACACTGTTTAACTAAAATGTATTATTCATCGTTTATAAGTAAGACAGATGATGCGTTACGCCCGATACTAATTTTTAACCGACTTCCAAAAAGAAGGAGGTTTTCAATTCGGTATGTTTTTTTTGTATGTTTGTTCACTCAGCCAATTGTGCATTGATTTTGATGATTCTTTTTGTATTTGGTAGATAATACTTCAGAGGTAGTCCTGTATAATTTTTATCGAAATCGATTTAGTACTTTGGTTTTTATAACAAAATAATTAGTAAAATATAATCCAAGTGCCTATAGAAAAATGAACAGCAAGTCGCGTACTTATTTTATATACTGTATTGCGTATATTGAAGTCGATTTTTTCAGTTTTTTAAACTATAATTATATGAGATCGTGTACTGTTTTGAATATTTGCTCAATTAAGCATAACTCCTTATCTACCCAACAAAACACCGTCGATCTTTTTGGAATAATGTTGAAAAAAGGTACTTGATCTAAATAATTTCCAGGTCTCATAATGGAAAAGGAGAAGGCGACAAAAACCCTGGATGCTAATTATGACCAAATTATTATTCATAACTTCTCATTTACGAAACGAAACATTTTCATGTTAAAATACAATAGTATAACGACAATACACATTACACACCCTAGATAAGGCTGCCTAAGAAGGAGGGTTAAATTTTTGAGTGTAATTATGTTTGTATGTAGGTAAGTATATATATATATCATCATCATCATCATCATCTCAGCCATAAAAAGTCCACTGCTGGACATAGGCCTCCCCTATGGATTTCCAAAAAGACCGATTGGAAGCGGCTTGCATCCAGCGTCTTCCTGCCACTTGTATGAGGTCATCTGCGCATCTCGTGGCTGGTCTTCCTACGCTGCGCTTGCCGGTGCGTGGTCTCCACTCGAGAACCTTTCGGCCCCATCGGCCATCAGTTCTACGTGCTATGTGGCCTGCCCACTGCCACTTCAACTTGCATCTCCAACTTCATATATATAAGTATATATATTATATATATATATGTATGTGTGTAAGTATGTATTTATATGGGTATATATGTTTCTATATTACCTCCTACAACCTAAGCGGCTTGACTGATTTTGATGTGCGAGATGTAGATAGATTCGTTTTCACTCCCTGAGGCTATAATTTTTGTAATTATAAGAGTACAAAAAAAATGGCTTTTTCGTAACCTCCAACGCACGTTTTCGTAATAAACAAGTGATTCTACTAGAATTATTCTAAAGGATGCGCGTTTATAAACTTTTACAGTGATTTTACGCATACCTACTTACCTGCTCTCAAAAAAACGTGCACACAAAATATACTCGCCAAGTAGTTTTCTTTTAAATTACAGAATCAGCTATGGAACCCTACTATATGCGTGTCTCGACACGGTCTTTGCCATTTATGTTTTGTTTGAAAGAGGATTTTGTGGAATGTTCTTAGCTATGTTTCATCACAGTCGGTTCAGCCGTTTTTTTGTCGGGGGTTTTTGAGTTTTCTAAACTTATACTAACATTAATACGTGTATAAAAAGTTAGTACGTAGGCACAGTAACATTAATTTCTAGACATAATTATTTATTTTCGAAGCAAGGAATAGGTTCAGTTCTGTAGTAGGTACTATTATATAGCGCTAACAAAATACCTTCATTAAGCACCTACTTATATAATATATAAATATAGAAGTGGATAATAATGATTGTCAGCATCAGAGGGTATGGTTGCCATAATTAATCACAAAACAACGCTCTACGGGCTAATGTATTCCGGGCTTCAAAGGTGCTGTCTATTACTCGCAGCTTACCTCAGCCACGTCGCATGAAAGTTTGATTACTAGGCGAAATTAAGCGATCTACGACATTAAATTGTCATTAGTGAGGCATCCAGTCGATGTCTCATTAACTACGCTTCTAATGAGTGATTTACGTTAACTGGAGTGTGGTGTGTCACATTCGCCCGGTGAGGTGATGTATGTCCGTCGCGGCGCACGATTAATGCCTCTCCTGGCTCGGAACCGAGCGACCTGTAATAAGAGAGCCTTCAGCCGTGAACTACTGCTACACGCCATCCGCCACCGTTACCCAAATTGACGATTTACTTTTTCCTCCCTAAACGCGGAGAAATCACAAAATATTTCGAGTGGTTTTATTTTTTGGAACGTAAAATCCGATTTGGCACAGATACGATTCTACAGAATCTAAGTTTTCGTACGTGGCAATTTCAACAGGCAAGTGTGAAAAATGGAAGCCTTGTAGACATCACACCGCGGCATATTTTCGAACAGGTAACAGCCAAATTCGGTTCGATTCGAATATAGACATTATCGAATCATACGCAATGGGGTTCCGATCGTGAATCACGAGTCGTCAAGGAGAATTCGATTGTAATGGAGGTACGGTTCAGCGCGCCCGGTTCCGATAATGAGCGTGGATACGGCGGAGTCACCGACACGCCGCCTTCGCAGCTTCGCTGGAATAATTCATCGAACAACCGGTAAAAAATATGTGAACAAATTTCATCCGAGTCGTTATAATTCGTGCGTGAGCTTGGCGCTCGCTGCGACAGCCAACGCCGATATATCACGGCGTAGCGCCGGCAACGCCGCGCCGCAATACCTACAAGATTTCGCTGAGATGGATGGTTAGGTAGTTTGGGTAATATCTCGAGGCAAACTATTTTATTTATTGCAATACGCACAGGAATTACTCGCGTTTATAACGGCAATATACAAAACCGCCTACATATGTACGGCAACATAAATGAACCATCAAATGCCATTTAAATTGTATAAATAGTCCCAGTTGAATTACACATTCGTATTCAAAGTTTGTAAACTCTGGCATTTGGGCTCGAGAGACATGGAGATGTCAAATCTGTTACCGTGACAACTGTGAAGTCGAGCGTGGAGCTAAAGATTTGGACGAAAAAACACGGCCACTAAACTCTAGTCGGTTCTACTTTTACTGACTGATTCGAATTATGAACTTGGCCTCGGAGTCATTTACGATAAATATGTAGGTTTCGTGCCAAGGCAAGAATTGCTTTCTTTTTATAACTTTTTAGTAGTCGCGATATTTATATGGTTAAAGGTGGATATATTAGGAATGATATTTAAACACTTTCCATTTATCTAACCATACGTACGAGGCGTAGGGGAACTAGGGGCAAAATGAGATAGTTAAGGAACAAAACCTTTTATATTGAAAATCAACAGCTTTATTAATTATTTTTTTAATGAAAAACGTTAATTATATATTTAGGTACTGTTATCATTTGAGGTTTTATCCGTAATCAGTCTTATTTTTAAAATTATATAAAATTAATAATCAACATCATATTTCCCATTTTACCCCGTAGTCGGGGTAAAACGGGAAACGTCACGGGGCATAATGAGGAAACAATTCAATCAGATATGCAACGTTCACAAATATGTCCGTCGTTGTCATCTTCGTCCACTCCAGCGCAGGAATTGTGTGACCAAGAACCGCACGAGCCGCATGCAATCCAACCTTCAGTTGATTGCGAGTATAAATAACCACAGTACATGCAAGCACAATCAGTCTCGTCTTCTTCAGATGAGCTTGACTCCAGAACTTTATTTTGTTTTTTACATCTCTTGACTTTCTTCTTCCTTACGGTTCTTTTCTTAGCATCAGTCTTTGTTTCTTTATTTTCTTTGCCCTTTACTATAGTCTTTTCTCTACTAAGTTCATTTTTATAGGGAGATTCTGTGAGAACTGCAGTTTTTCCGCGTTTTCGATTTTGTCTCATAGTAGTTCTTATTTGTTTTGGTATTTCCATAATATTTTCTGGCGAAACCAAAAATGAAGACGTCGGTTGTATAATCTGCTTTTCAGGAGTCCTAGACTTTGAAGTGAATGGTTCTGATCGAACTGTCTTTACAGAGACGTGTGGAGTCACACATTTAATGTTTGTTCAAGCACTAGTGCTTGGCATGTCACGATTTGGAGATTCATTGTTTTCAAAGCCGGTTTCATCTATGGGTATAGCATGTTCAATGGAACCATCGTTGATTACAGTAAGTTCAAGAGTGTTTTCAGTCTCTTTGGTATTATGAACAGTACACTCTGATTGAGCCACCAACGAGCTGCTTGTCTTAGAAGGGGTTTCTGCGTTTGCCACGTTTTCATGACCAGTGACAATATTTTCTGTATTTGTCGTTTCGGCAGCTAAAAAATCTGCTTCTGTAAAAACATTTCTGTCGACAGGCCAAATGCCACATTTTCTGAATCCGTTTATAGCTGTGATCATTGTTGCTGCTTGCAAATATGCTTTTCCAAACAGATCTGCAACTTGATATGGTGTTACTACACGTCCGGGATGTTCTCTAAGCCACTTTTTTACTTCTGCACTGTAGTATGTGCTCATGGGCTTCATAAAAGCCACGTCTAAGGGTTGGATTTTATGAGTGCAATGTGGCGGTGTACACAATAACACGACATTGTGTTCTCTAGCGTAGTCAATTGCTTCGAGATTTTTTGTGTGTGAAGCATGGCCATCTAAAAGAAGCAAAATGAGCCTTTCTTTGGTGGGTTTTGTGAAGTCCACAAAATATTTAAACCAGTCCAAAAATATTTTGGAACTTATCCACCCGTTATCACTGCATGTTCCCCAAATTCCGGCAGGTGCACCATCCAAAAGTTCAGGTTTCATGCGTTTTCTAGCATATATTAACATAGGAGGTACATACACTCCAGTTGCGCTGAAACATATTTCAGCTGTGACCAGCTGACCTCTTTCTCCTGATGTCAGACACCCGACTTGTTTTTGTCCTTTCAGTGATAATATTTTCGATTGAGTTTTTGGAACAGTACTGATCCCGGTTTCATCTACGTTATATATTCTATCAGGGGTTATGGCATGTTTATCAACCACGCCCTCCAATAAATCAAAAAAAATCTCTACTGCCAGCTTATTAAACCCCATTGCTCTAGCTGCAGAAGTTGGTTCTGGACGTCTGTATGATATATCTGGATGGCGTTTTAGGAACCTATCTAGCCAGTCTTGACCAGCCATACCATCTTCTGTATTGAAAGGATTCTCGACATTGTTTCTTTTTGCTAACTCAAATGCTAGAATGCGTAGCTCCTTTCCAGTGATTCCAAACAATCTCGCTTGCATTGTTTTCACGTATGTAGCTAATTCTTCCTCCTGATCTTTATTAAATACAGGTTTGAAACGACCTAAACCTTTTTTTCCAGGGTCATTATCCGAATCTGTATCTGCATCCACAGAACTGCGAGCTTTTATTACTTTTCTTTCTAATGTAGACTTTGGTACGCTATAAGTAGCTGAGGCCCGAAGGAAACCCATTCTTCCAGATAAAACAGCTGCTACAGCTTTCCTCATATCTTCATCGTCCCATCGTTGCCGATCCGTTTTTCTAATATAATGACGTACCATGTTTTTCTGAGAACAAGAAACATTTATTATTTTTAAAAGCAGTAGTTATAATAATTTTCTGATAGTAGCATAGCGTGCATAAATTTTATAGAACCCATTGGTATGAGTCGGCGGGGTTTGAATCCACCACCTCACAAATGCAAAACGGCCGTTCAAAAAGCAAAGCCGTTACCACGGCTTTTAGCAGTTTTTATTCAAATCTTTATCAATGGGGGCAAAACGGGATACCATCCCATTATGCCCCACTCGTTTTGCCCCCAGTAACACAATTTTCTGGAGTCTGGACCTATTCAAGTTTCATTCACAAATATTAGTTTAAATACAAGTTAATACAATATCATTGTTGATTTGACTATACTTTTTAACATAATTCATGTACTTACCTCTTTGCATATCGATATTAAAACGCAAAAACAAACAAAAATCTATATGAAAACACTTTTTTCGTTATGATGACGTAATACACGCAGCAACACGCACCGTTCTGACTGACACTCGTGAGGCGACTAAACAACGAACAAATGGCGCCACCGTCGGTCGGCAAAGATGTAGTGGACACGCACACAAGCTCATTTCCCGTACTGCCCCGAGCTTCATTTTGCCCCTAGTTCCCCTACGAGGTACTATGTCACGTCTACAAGCACCTCTCCGGGATAGCAAAGCAACAGCGATGCCACTCAGTACCCACGGGGTACCATTCGAAACCGGGAAGTGGATCTAATTGAATTAAAAACAGACAACAACAAACAAAAGATTGTAATGATAAATGTCTTACAAGTCGACAGTACCTGGGCGACTGAGCTCCACTCGGATTTTTTATAACTGAAAATACGAGCAAACCCGGGTTCATAAAAAATTAAACCTAGCAAGATCGATTTATCGTCCCCTAATCTACCTACAAACCAAATTTCACTAAAATGTTTGGAGCCGTTTCCGAGATTCAGATTATATATATATAGGTACATATATACAAGAATTGCTCGTTTAAAAGTATTAGATAGGTATATAGATGTTCCAATTTCGGCCATACCTACTCACTGCTAGGCGAGTTGATGGTCAAATGTACGTAAATGTTTTAATGGATTCCACGTAATAAATTACACAATTACACTAATAACATATATAAGCTTTGCTTAGTTTGGGCTAGATGGTGTTGTGTGAAATGTCCACAAATATTTATTTATTTATTTTATATAACGAAAACAGAAAAAAATAAAAAGGATAAGTAAGGTACCTAAAACATTTCGTTGGGAGGTTACCTTCTGTTGGTTACATTCACACAAGTTTACCATATACTTCCCATAACTCATTCCTAATCGTTCCGCTACGTCGGGTTTCTTTTACAAATAAATACTACGTAAATATGTAACATTTATATTGATATTCGTAGCCACTTCCGTATTTGTTTTTTTCAAGGTAAACAAAATATTATTCAATCGTAAACCAAAAACTTTTTTTTTGACCCCTCTTTTTGCACAAACTTGAATTATATACGGGATGCGGCTAGGGAATCAGTCAGTGGTATCTGGTATAGTGATTCGCGAACGTAGTGGTTTAAGGCTGTGCTCAAAGCGCGCACCTATCTCTCTCGTTCCTCACAACATTTGTAAACAATCTAGTGGGGATAATATTATACAAATTAGAGATGATATTATTTATTTTAATAAGAGAAAATATTAAAAAAATAAGTTTTTCTTTGCTATCTTCCAAACTAGCTGAGAAGATCCAAAATATATGTTTTTAATAGGCATAAGTGCCTAAATTACTATAGTTTAAGAACACGCTTGTGTTATTCCAGAGTGCCTCTAAGCTCAAATTTCATTTAAATTATTAAATATTTGGGGACATTTCACACAACACCATCTAGCCCAAGCTGAGCAAAGCTTTTACTATGGAACTAGATGGCTGATAGAATACATATATACTTTTTTTTGCAAATATATACTTAAGATACATAGAAACACCCAGACAGAACAAACATCCAAACTCATCACACAAATGTTTGCCCTGGGTGGCAAACATTATGAGTATGACGATTCAAATTCAAAATTATTTATTGACAATAAAATAAAACAGCAAGATATGACAAAATGAATATATGACACATTAATAAATTTATGATGAACTAATAAATATATGATATTAATTAACAAGTAAAAATGACTAGATTGTAAGTGGATCGTTAAAACTGGGCGACAATTGGTGACTATTAAACTGAGCCTTGTGCTACAGGTTGAATAATTGATTATGGCTGATATTTATTTATTTTCAACTCTTGAATCGTAAACCCGACAAAACAAAGGCTTTTACAGAAAGTAAAAGAGAAAGAAGGCCAGATAACGAATCATCTGAAACAATCAAGGATTTTATTGACTTATATTAAACTTTCATCAGAAGCGATCTGACGGATTTGTTCGTGTGGCGAGACGGGAGCTTATGTTAAGAATATCAAAAGGCAAGCTTGTGGGCTTAACATACTTACCAAGTACCCGCACCCTAATATAGACTTTGTAATATTTCATAATCCCCTACCTTTTGCGGTAAATCTGTAAAGCTCCGATCATTATTTTGGTTAGGATATTACAAGAGCCGGGACGTTCGCCAGACAGATTTATCAACTGCTTTTTTTTTATCAGCCCTGTTTGTACAAACTGTCCCACTGCTGGGAACGGGCCATCTTCTCATTGTGAGAAGGGTTAGGCCATAGTCTGCCTGCCACGCTGGCCAAGTGCGGGTTGGCAGACTTCACATATCTTCAAGATCATTGAGAACTCTCAGACATGTAGGTTTCCTCACGATGTTTTCCTTCACCGTTTGAAGTTGGCGGCTATCAACAATACGCACATAACTTCAAATAAGAAAAGACAGAGGTGCGTGCCGTGGGATTCGAACCCAGTACCTGCGGATCGCAAGTCAGACGGTCTCACCACTAGGCTGCCGGAAACTTACGTAATTTCGAACTTATATTATTTAATTACCGGAAAAACTCACGATATTATTACGTACCGGCAAGCGCAGCGTAGGAAGACCAGCCACGAGATGGACAGATGACCTCATACAAGTGGCGGGAAGACACTGGATGCAAGCCGCTTCCAATCGGTAATTTTGGAAATCCATGGGGGAGGCCTATGTCCAGCGGTGGACTTCTTATGGCTGAGATGATGATGATGATGATGAGTTTTTTCCGGTTAATTAAACAATATAAATGAAAACTCACAAGAATTTTAGTACAGTTAATTTCCAACTTATCTACCCTAGATCATGTCTAAAATAATATGAACCGTTATTTTTTAAATACTTGGGTTATTATATTCATCATAACCAACGCGTGTATATGACACTTTAACGGCAAATCCTAATTTCTGTAAAACCAAACGTTATTCCTAGCATTTTTACAAGCAATGACTAATGGCATGGTAGGAGTTGTTTGGATTTGATATTTGAAATCCGCCGTAAGTTGGATATGATAACTTTTTTCGCAACCTGGTCACGATTGGAAGTATAAAAGTAACTGTTGATGCCCCTGAACATATCTCTCTATTAAACGGTAGTTTGGAGGCGCTACGCCTGCCTTGTGTCTAGCAATCTATTTATCTAACTTCTCTCTTTATGGTTTCTCCGAGCAGTGCGTAATGTTCGCGGTCGTATTCTTTATATTATCTTAGGAATGCCTGGGCGTGAGTGATAGTCGCTATGGGTATGGGGTGCCTTCGAGACGATAATATGTAAGAGTAAACAATCTATTTATACAAAATAATTCGCCTGACGGGACCCTATTACTGAGACTTCGCTGTCTGTCCGTCCGTCCGTCCGTCTGTCACCAGGCTGTATCTCATGAACCGTGATAGTTAGAGAGTTGAAATTTTCACAAATGATGTATTTCTATTGCCGCTATAACAACAATTACTAAACAATAGAATAACATAAATATTTAAGGGGGCTCCGATACAACAAACGTGTTTTATTTGCTTGTTTTTGCTCGATATTGATAACGGCAACAGGTAGGCGCTTGAAATATTCACAGAATATTTAGTTATATTATTCACTTTAAAAAAAAAAGGGGGCTCCCATACAACAAAAGATTTTTTTTTAGACGTTTTGTATAGACAATGGTACGGAACCCTTCGTCCGCGAATCCGACTCGCACTTGGCCTGTTTAATTGACTTATTTTTGTCCGCGAACTAGAACTGCGCTCTGCGCTGACTGCTTCGTGTCGATGCGTTTTTTATTTGGTAGACAATACTTAGTTCAGAAATGATCCCATATAAATTTTATTAAAAATCGGTTCAGTACTTTGATTTTTATAATGAAATAACTGGAAAAATGTCATCCAAGTAAACGAAATTGCGTATTTTGCATTGCGCGTATTAATCTTTATTTATTACAATATCTGTTAGTTCTCTATTAATATTTAGTTATTTACCAAACTTAATAAAAGTGCGTTTGTTTGTTATCTTCATCGACCTTATTTACTTTTAAGGATGTTGACTGATATAATCAATCGAAATGTTTGTATTTTAAACCAACCTGTTCAGTCAAAAATACTTTTGCTTGATTAAGAGTCTTGACTGTTACAGATACACACTAACCATTGTAATGTGAGAGCGTAGTTGCAACGCGGTCGCAATTAGTTGCGTAACTTTTATCAATACCATCAATTATGACAAGTTCCTTCATAAGATCAAATGCGTTTTAGAATAACTTTTGGTCCCTAACTCTGGTATGGATGGAAACCCTTTAATAGTAGATTGGTAGACAAGGGGCTAAAAAGACCCATTGTAACGAGGTAGATTTTTACTCCCGAGCTTTAGCGAGGGTTTATGGCGCCGTGTGTTACACTCTACTTTTCACTACGATTGCGAGAAAATAAAATAATCCAATACAATAATTAAAAGTTTATTTTATTAAAAATGAAATGTACAATTTGTACAATTCTGGATATTTAACGAGATGTTTGCAAAGAGAATGTAAATGTACTCCAAAGAGATTATTCTACTTTTGAATAAAGACTGTTTCGTTTATATAGTCTCTTAGGTAACAGATTAAAATTTAAAACTAGTAGTTCTACGAACAGTAGACCTCGTGAGAGAGATTATTTGCAGCTCACTTTGGATCATCTGTATATAATACCTACATAAAGTTGGCTTAGGAGGCCGTATATAAAGTTAACTGATTTCTCAATTTTAAGTGATTTTACAGACGTTATTTCACGGTCAAAAAACATGTTTTCCATAAGCCTAACCACCTTGAAAGATCAATTTAATTTTAATACACAACTAATACAAAAAATAATATATGTTTAGATGCCCTTAATTAAAAAATACAATGTATATTCTTATAAAAACAAATAATAATTTTACAAATGGAGAAAACGTAAAATAAAGATAATTATTCAACGCTAAAGTGCATCAAGAACATCCACGCGCCCTCACTGTTACACGCAATCTGATGTTTGTTGTCATATCTCGACAACCACTTGACCAACTCTGTTCATTTTTACCACAAGTTGTAATAACTGTGTATTATACCTACCTAGTAAATATCATTAAAATTGGTTGGTAATTAATGCCGCAATAAACTTCCCCCCTTTCTATGGGAACCTTATCTTATCAAAAATCGCTGACGACAAAAAAAAACAAAAAACCGTAGAACCTATACACTAGGTTTCATCAAAATTGGTTCAAAATTACGCCCTTATGCGCGTACGAACATACAAACAAATCACAAACAAACAAACTGACAGACGAAATAAAATTTGGCCAGTTGATGCAGAGACGCTTCGCTCGCTCAGTAAAAAAAATATTTTTCTCCTAGAGCGCGTACGCGACACTGTAATGACAACGTGAATACATCGAACGCAAGTTTCATTCATCAAATTACTAAAGTACCGGCAGTTTTTAGCCGGTACTTTAGCAACTTAAGCTACGAACTTACAATCTATTTCCGTGATCAATGGCTAAACAACCCTTGTATTATGACGTGCGTTGCGTGGGCATTGGAGCTAGGCCAAGGCTATAGCGTAACTATATGAAACCGTGCCACTCACGGGTGCTATTCGATGCAAACAATATATGTATGTCTCACTATATATATACATATATATGTATATATATATATATATCTCCATGTACTCAATTTATATATGTCACTAGCTACACTCCGCGGTTTCACCCGCGTAGTGATGAAAAACATCTATATAACTATATAACGTCTATTATAACTTCCCTATTAGGTATATCCCTATTAATTATAGTTTAAAAAACTGAAGCAACCGACTTCTCATGGATGCCATTGTCAGAAATGGACCAAATTGAAATGGGACCACATGGGAAGCACCAGCTTTCAAATAAAAAATAAATCATCAAAATTGGTTGACCTAGTCGAAAGTTCTGAGGTAACAAATATTTAAAAAAAATACAGTTGAATTGAGAACCTCCTCTTTTATGAAGTCGGTTGAAAACGACATTCACCGCAAAATAATAGATTTTCTTTCCTTAAATGATATAAATTCCTAAAAATTAAAGTACGTTTTTAGCATACCACGTAGTTAAGTTACCTACCCGATTTGGAAGCGTGTCTTGTTTGCGAAGCATAGGTAGGTACTTATTTTTGGTATTCACTAGTAGAAATAATTATTGGATCACTAATAATAGCAAGATAAATCTAATAAAAGTACCAAACATAAAAACATATTGCTTACATTATATTTCTTATACCTATGTATTACTAAATATAGTTGATGGCGTAATTATAAATGGTAATGGTTGGTGGTCAAGTGTAGTTAGTTGATGGATTATTAACATATAAATAATTAAACAAGTGAAAATGTCTTGGTAGCTCCCGAAACGGAGTGAGGAAGCCAAATAGATGATTCGTCACAATTATGTAGTAAAAATAATTCATGTAGGTATTCCTGCGTGGGCGCTGTGTAGATGCGTGGGCAAAGAGTGCTTGACATGTTGTATCGTTATATGACTAACCATGTTTCATTAGCTAATTAGTTTAATTAAATTTCACAACTCCCAAAATATGAATGACTACCTGGATATTCGTGATCGAATTATTTTGAGGTACGGGATCCAAAGATACCTAATTCGCATTCCATAATCAAACTTTAAGAATTAGGTATGTAAAGTTTTTTTTTTTTTGGTATTTTTTATATTTTTATTTAATAGAATGGATCATTTAGAAAAACGAATTGCAATATTTTTTTTTTCTGTTCAGTACTTATTTTTTAATATTTTTTTATTGATAAAATCGTGATGACGTTACATTTACTACTGAATAAGATGTTCTGATAGCCAACATGAACTAAAAAAATATACATATACGTCAACTTGTGACATGTACCTATATTAGTTTTTGTCTCTGACTGAAGAGATCATCGGTTTTTGTTGTGTTTTGTGCTATCCGAAAAACAAATTCGTTGTGTAAACTTAAAGAATGAAAAAAAGAATATTAATTCATAATTTATTAATGTTTTCTAAGGTTTTCGCGATTGTGTTTGCGCATTGAAATGAAACAAATTCACAATGAATTATTCAGAAACTACAACTGTGAAATGTTTCGTGCCAACAATCCTAATAAACTGTTTTTAGGGTTCCGTACCTCAAAAGGAAAAAAACGGAACCCTTATAGGATCACTTTGTTGTCCGTCTGTCCGTCTGTCTGTCCGTCTGTCTGTCTGTCTGTCTGTCCGTCTGTCCGGGTGTCAAGACCTTTATCTCGGGAACGCGTGAAGGTATCGTGTTGAAATTAAAACCATATACGCAGATCCATAGTCTCCTTGCTGCAGAAAGAAAAATAAAATTTCTCAGTTTTCGTAAAGTTACAGTTAAAATTTACAGCCGAATATGTCGTAGAAAATGCACATTTCGACACTCACAGAGGAATTAAAACCTATGGGGTACTTCCCGTTGACCTAGAACTCTGAAATTTGGCAAGAAGCATTGTGTTAGAGGACACGTATACGAAAAAATCCGAAACTGGACATTTTTAATTTAATCACAAAAAAATTGTGTCGTTATGCAAGGAATGAGGGTCGAAATTTTAAAGTGAATTAACCGTATCATGTGGGGTATCATATGAAAGAGCTTAATTAGCATTAATTATAACAGGTTTTTAAATATTTTTACTATGTATATTTTTCGGTATAAAAGGAAAATAAAAAAAATATGATTTCCCCCTTTTATTTACTAGTTTGTACGGAACCCTCGGTGGGCGAGTCTGACTCGCACTTGTCCGGTTTTATTTTACACTTGATACGCTATTGTGCGTACATTTTTTGTAAGAAAGTATTCGTAAAATCACTGTAAAATATTTGAAACGCTATGACACTCAGGAACTGAAGACGAATCTAACGACACCTCGCACATCAAATTCCGTCAAGCCGTTTAGGCTGTAGGTGATCATATAGAAACATACATGCATATGTACGCGTACATACATACAAACATACATAAACTCCAAAAACATAACCCTGCTTCTTACGTAGTCGGGTATAAAGGGTTTTGTTTGATACTATGAAGATACAAGTTAAGAGTGAAATTTCCAGGGTGGTTACTTGATTCAAACAAAAAATATATCACTTTAAAGTATAATATTTTTCAAATGGATCTATACATTGAAAGTGGTTTTGGCACTCTCACAGTAGTTTATTTACCTATTCAACGATAACCCTATATACCTATAATATAATCCTATTCACACTATGGGATAGACGAGAAAAAACCCCTAACTGCGTTATACCTGTTATTTATTTTGTTTATTTCGTAAAAATAAAGAGATTATGTACATAAATTTAATAATATATAACATTTCACACATTCTTACGTAGTCTCAAAGGTATCCTGTAATATTCCTAAGTTTATCTAGTCAGGCCGAGAAAGTGAACATGAACTATTGCCTAAGAAATGTATTCCCAAGAAATCCCATAGTACCTAACGCCGTCTGCATGGAGATCCGCTTCCTCAAGCTTTCACCACAACACTACTACACCTACACAGTACACATGAATACACTCTCATGGGAAGCACGAAGACAACCTTCTATGTTATCATACCTACATCTATGTTCTTTATATAGACATAAGTACCTAGATGGCCGAGCTTTACTTGGTTTTTTAAATAATATGTATTTTTGTAAAGGGCTCCTAATAATAGTTTTTCTTATAAAAGAAGGAACTTGAAAAAAAGAGGAAAAAATAATCTCATCTGGACTCGAACTGGGGTCTTCTGGATTCGGGACCGCCCAATTCCCCACCTGAGCTTTTATAACCTTGAAGATGGTGGCGGTGAAATTTTCATTCGTATTCTAATGATATTGTAGTTGTATTGTTAATGATATTGTATGGCAGGTTTTCATTGCCTGAAAACACGGATAAAACGACGTTTTCTAAAAAATTTAACCTAGCTAGATCGATTTATCGCCCCCGAAACTAAGTTTTATTTATAACCTTGACGATGGTGGCGAAATTTTCCTTCGTATTCTAATGATATTGTAGTTGTATTGTTAATGATGTATGGCAGGTTTTCATTGCCTGAAAACACGGATAAAACGACGTTTTCTAAAAAATTTTACCTAGCTAGATCGATTTATCGCCCCCGAAACTAAGTTTCATGAAAATCGTATATATATACATGAATAGCTCGTTTAAAGGTATTAGATATAGTTTCTGGAGCAGCATGCGCGTAAGGAACTACGTTTCAGGTATATAATATTTACTAAAGCGTAGAAGTTTATAGATGGGCAAATGTTACACGATTAAATTCATTATATTTCACTGCGTCGTTGACGGACAGCGTCACTCGTACGAGAAGCTTTTCGCTGAGTTTACTCGGTTGCTTACATATTTAGCAATAGACTAATTATATAATTGAATAATGAAAACAAAACGTATTTTAAAAACGTATCTTAGAGATGTATATGACGAAGCTCGCTTATCTAGAAGAACCCGTTACTCGTTATTTAAAAAAATATCCAGATTATGCTTTCCAGCATTATACCAAGAGTAATTAAGCTACTAATGAAATATAATCACAATTTTATACATTAATTTAATCGAAATAAACAATTAAAATGAAAATGGATATTCTAAGTTTGGAAAGTCGTTAGGTTGAAGAATTCAATTATGGAATTATAAGTAGTTATCGGTACTGTGTGAAGTTGCGAATTAATTGAAATAAAATACGAATGAAATTTGGTTTAATTTATGATTTTACATAGACAGCCGCGCGCCGAGAGGTGATACCTGAATGCTAATGAGACCGACCTTAGGTACGAAAAGTTAGACGTCTTTTTGGGGAAGCTGTATGGCATATTTTCATCAAATTAAAATGTTAGATATAGATAAATTTATATTTTAAGTTTGTTAGTATCACCATTCAGATATACCACACAAACAAAAATATACTTACACAAACACACACATATGCGCGCTCACGCAATGCATAGGCACGAAAAATGAAAAATACATAGAAAACACATACACACATTGATCTAATCATTTGAAGCTAAATTACGAATATTAAATTTAGTACATTTTTTGTGATCGTACCAGTTGAATAACAAATAATTATAGTTTAAAAACCGACTTCAAAATACGCAATTACGTTTTCTTAGATGACAAATTTTTCAGTCATTTTGTTATATAAAACAAAGTACTGAACCAATTTAGATTTTTACCGAAATTTATATGGGACCTCTGAAGTGTAACCTACCAAACAAAAAAGAATTATCAAAATTAATTCATAAAGTATAATTCATCAAGTAACTTGTAACAAACATATCTACAAAAACATACAGTCAAATGGAGAACCTCCCTCTTTTTGGAAGTCGGTTAACAACAAGCTTAGAAAACTTAAAAACCCCCGACTTAAAAAGGCTGTACCGATTTTGGTGAAACATATCGAGGAATACTATCGATCAAAGTCCTCTTTAACATAAAATAATAGATCATAATCGGTCCATCCGTTTGATAGCTACGATGCAAAGTCAAAGTCAAAGTTGTGGTAAGACTGCAAAATCGAGGATAAAACTGCAAGATTCAGCTAGTATAGAAATAAATTAGTACTATTTAATATTCTAGGATATACTTGTTCCCACTTTCTAAGAGCTATTTTGTGGCCCAGAATTATATTACTTAAGTACCAAACGAAGTATCTTCATATTTCATGATGATTCTTTGTACCTAGATTATTTATCAGAAAAAAAAACTTCGATAGACGTTGTTGGTGAGATCAAAGCAAGTTTTGTACCCTTCTAACGGTTTACCTTATGAGAATTTCCTTCGAAACAAGGACATGATATTTTCTTTCTGCGAAAGGAAACATGAGAAAAGGCACAAAAATGTTTTAGAGCAGAAACGTTTAATGTTCGTAGTTGTCTATTACCCACCTGTAGGCGCCAAATAAAGAAAGCTCGCGAAACTATGTAATAACAACAACAAAATGGAAGTAAAAATGTGCACTGATGTATCTTTTACACCGTCCTTTAGGGAAATAACGTATCACGTGCGCGGAGCAAAAGTCTGCCGTTTCCGTTTATTTTTAGAAGATAAAGCTCGCGTCGCAAATACTAAGTTAAACTTTAAAAGAGTAAATACTACGGCGAAGTTTGCCTACTTGCCTAGTTCTACAATTTATTGCTGCAGCGGTCCGATACGTTTTGATCTTCACGTTTCATTTTCAAAGCACAGCTCACTCGCTGCACAATTTCAGATTTGAGAGGAATTGAACCAACAAATTTTACTAACCGTTTGATCGTTTTTGGGATGTGAAAGCGATGGTAAAAGGGCTCAGAGTCTCACATATTACGAGTTTCCCTGAACGGTTTATTTTACTTGACTGCCCAAGAAGGTGAGAAAGGTTTCTCGAGTACATATTTAATACTTAGATCCCTTTTAGTTTTTATATATAAATTAAATGTATTTGTATTATGTGTATTTTACAAGATTTTTATTAGTTTCACCTGCCCCGGTGTCTGTAATCAAATATTGCAAGTTAAATTTGATTCACTTCTCGGTTTCCGATTGAGCTGAAATTTTACATGCTAATGTAAATCGGATGACGATGCAATATTATTATGACTTGGAGGTGATATGATTATTGAACCGGATGTAGGGACAAGAACTTACTGATGAAAAGTGCTAATATACATACTTGAGTTTACGCCAGTTTGTTTTGTTAAGTTACCCTACATTATGTGATACTTTAGATGTTTGTTAAAGTTTAATAAAGTTTATTTTTACATTACATGTGATTTCGACTCTCTAAAGATAGACTCGGGACATTGCCACTTGAAATCCCTGACGGAAAGTGTTAAGATAATAGAGTTTGTGTTAATTTAGTGCAATTAAGTAACCGTAAACACTTTTCATTACATTAATAAAAACTTGTGCCAAGAAAGCTTTTTAGATTATCTTGTTTTTTACAAAACCGACTGACTCTCCTGATATTAATCGAAATTTTAAATTGTGGGATTCCGTACCTAAGTGATTGATTGATGAGTTTTCCCCGATATAAATAGATTAGGTGTCTTCATATCACAAGTGGGTAAATTTAAACTAGGGAATCGCGTTCCTTTGTGGAGGAGAGTAAGAGGTCAAGCACAAGCCTATCAATGACTCATCATCATCATCATCTCAGCCATAAGAAGTCCACTGCTGGACATAGGCCACCATGGGGGACCATGGATTTCCAAAAAGACCGATTGGAAGCGGCTTGACTAAAAAACTTATCACTAAAAGACTTAACTTAATCTAAAAGACTTATCAATGACTAAAAAAAATTAATTCTTGCTTGTACGCACTGTTACGTGTAGCCTAATTGGCCTGTCTGATCCAAAGTATCGTTTCATTTGTCTTTATCTCTTGTATGTCATATTCAAATAGTTTTTATGTTATCAGTTTATTTTACATTTTAATAATATAATTTATTTAAAATATCATTCCATGAATTACAATCTTCGTCCCAATCAATTGCTATTACTTACCAAACTACTATTTAAATACTAAAATTAGAAAGCACAGTTTCACAAATACGTCTTTGAAAACCAACTACATTGCTAACATTGCCATCAATGCAGCACCTCATTAGACACCGAATGCTTTCAATTATAGCTGTTTTGATTGAGAACTCAATTATGAATCAAGACTCGATAAGCAAAGTCCTGGAGCATGATTAATGTCACTCCTAAATTAACAGAAGGAAGGTTGAGAGCCTTTCTTATAAATATGAATTCGATGTACTCATCCATTATGTATAATGTTGTGTGTGTTGTGTTTGTGTATTGGTGTATGTTTGCACACCTAGTATAAGGTTGTTATTGGCTGTACAACTATAATAATACGACTATGTATGTTACCCTTTAACTGGCAAATAAAGCACTGAATTGGAATTGGATCCATTCGCTGCTCAGTGGTAGTATGCCTGCCTGCTGAGCTGTAGGTCGTGGGTTCAATCCCCACCCAGGACAAACATTTGTGCGATGAGCATGGATGTTTGTTCTGTGTCTGGGTGTTTCTATGTATGTTAAGTACGAGTATTTATTTACAAAAAAAAGTATATGTATATTCTATCAGCCATCTAGTTTCCATAGTACAAGGTATGCTGGGTACGCTGCCAACTGGTAGTGGGTTTGAGCATTTGGATTGTCTTTAGACCTTTATCGGTCTGGGGTAATCGATATGCTTTTAGTCAAAAAAATCAAAATTTCTTTATTAATGTTTAAGTAAGGTACAAATTATATGAGTTCCACTGACGTAGTTCCAGTGTAGTAGTTCCAGTGTAGTAGTTTAATTAGTTGAATCTGTATATTATTTTGTTGTAGTCAATAAAGGCACTTGCCTGTAAAAAAAAGCTCTGCTTAGTTTGGGATACATGGTGATGTGTGAAATGTCCACCAATATTTATTTATTACAAATAAATAAATTAAAAACTGACTTCAAAATGCATTTTCTTTTATTTTTATAAAAACTAAGTTTAGTTTTTTAACAGGACTGATTTTGCTGAAATGCTATGGGATGGGACGAATCTGAAAGTATATCGTTTCAAGTTTTAACTCGCACATAATTACCAATGTAAAAAAAGTATTTACACATGCTAGTCTTGCACTTGACCAGTTTTAGTATTTGTTGATCACAACGAAATTTTACCAAAATATTAATACCGTAATACAGCTTCGATGTCTTCAGGCTGGTACTTTTGCTTGCTTCGAAGTCTTTGGCTATATTTTTTACACCTTTGTTTCACCTTTTACAGGCATCTCTTAAGACAAGAGTTAATAGACATTTTATAGATCAACGTCCTCCTCCCCATCATTTGCTCAACTCCATCTTTTGTCACCAAATGAATAGGTAGATAAAGGTATTTTGTATAAAAAAAATCTTGTTGACTCTTTTAACTCTGTGCAGAGAAACCAACAATTCATGAAGATGCCTCGTGAAGAGATGACACACGTGATAACAGCAGCACCAGGGTACCAGCTTGAAAACATCGAATCAGAAATACACCAGGCATTATAGTCAGATTACTTTCTGAAAACGGGCTTCCACAAAGAGACGCCTAATTCAATATTCTTTTTAGTTAAAAAAGATAATTTAACAAGGTTTTATATTTCACAACTGAACAAGGTAACAAAGTGCATGTTAGTCACAAAGTAATGAGGTAACACAGCTGTAAAATAAACATCAACAGCGGGTAAATCATTTGACGAACGGCATCGCGGACGGTGCCCACGCAACGCGCTAATCAAAATTAGAATCTTCCTACTAAAGTCACGCGAAAGTTACCTTTTAAGGGCTTGCTGTGAACGAAGGCAGCCGGGCGCCAGCAGTCTACTAAGTCCACTATAACTTTCTAGATCAATAAAAATTTACTTATGCATACCAAACTCAATGCCACGTGCAGTATGATGGATCGAACTGTAACTGTTTTATGTATTTATACGAATAATAAGCACCTACCTCAAATACGTTACGGTCATTTTTACTCGCTTTATGTTGAACTCTGGAACGTTTGGAGTAACGTACGTTTGAGTTATGAACTTGAGAATTTTGAAATAAGGTCATCAAATTACGAGTATGATATGTGGACAATTTCATACAGTTCCATCTAGCTCCAAACTAAGCAAAGAATACTATGGGAACCAGGTTAGTAACAGAATATATAACTTTATTTTTGTTGTCGATAGACACTTATACGAGTATATAACTAAACTAGACACAGGTTTTGAAATATTACATAGTAAATATAGTATAATATTAATGATAATTTTACTTGTCTACTGAAAGCAAACATAATAGGTATAACATTAACAGAGCAAACCTAATGACTCAGTTATGGAGCTCTCTAACTACTGTAAGTTTGACAATAGGCTAGCAATAAACAAAGTTGAAAAATTGTTATAAATAATTGTTATCGTCGTTTAGTTTTCCTTGAGTTACAACGACATCCTGTACGTATAACATCAATATATCTACTTACCTACCTTTACCTACAAATACATGGTATGGGTATCGTAGAGGAAATTCTATAATAATCTATCGAATCGTTTTCGAATAGCGTCGCAGCGATTCACAAAAAGAGCAAAATGTCGCCGTCGCGTCGATTTGGTACAAAAGTTGTAAGTGTTGGAGTCGTTCGTAGGCCGATATCTGGAGCGTCGGGCCACCACTCGCGAGCAATCTGTTTACGTAACAGCCCCGTTATGTTCCGAGAGGGTTCCCGTAGTAGACGTTAAACATATTGCCTCATAAATCGTGAGAATCCCGGCAAGCGCTCTACGTACCGGTGTCGATTTGACTACGTTTCCTTTGCGATTTCACAATATTGAGCGATCCACCTCTATCCCTTATACTTTGTACCTCACATTGTGATAGCATCTGCTCCGCCCCGATAATGCTCTGAATGCAAGTTCTACTCTCGGCTAAATTGTATCTGAATCACTGTTTTCAAGTACTTCGTGGTTGAACCATTCGCTTGTTCTAGCGTAGGTAATGTAAATCTGGAGACTACAGAGTTGCGTGCCAATTCTAGAAATACCAATAATAGTAATTTTCAAAAAACGTTTTCTGTATAGGATCGTTCTTAGGACTTATAATCAGCTAAATTATTTTTATGTCAAACATTTACGTTTCAAAGGCGGCCATTAGTTCCTGGAATGATTTTAGGCGCACACTTTTGAAGTTGTGTTTAATATTTATCAAAAATATCTATTATACGTTTCTATCCTGCCGACCTAGATTGATGTTGAGAGTTCAGTAAGTCTCAGAATATATGCAACTCCAAGTTGACCGTGCATCCATCTTCGGTAACTGCTGATCGCAACCAGAACGGCTATCTCCCAGCCAATCGGTGCTCACCCACATTAAGTACAGCCAGATTGATTACTCGCGTGTCATCCTAATGGCTATAAATGTAAATCAATTTAGATGGTATCTATCGTAGGTATTTGACTATTAATATATTAAATCGAAGTAAGTGGCTCTTTCCTAATATAACTGAATTAATTCTACCGAGGAACGACAGGTGTTCGTCGATGAATTACGATTGATTGGCCCAAAAAAATCATTTCATTTCATTTCATTTTGTATGCAAATAAAGAAACTATCTATCTATCAACCCGTTGACAGTTTTTTAAGATCGACCGGTGAAAATCTAAGAAGGAATCCAAAAACCGTTTTTACCTACAATAGCTAAATAATGTTTGTTCAATGTTTTATTGAAACACACACTTGTGTCTTTCAGAATTGGCACAATTTGGGTGACTTCAAATCGCGAGTAAATAGTAAAATAAAATCTTGGAAGGATCTTATGATGGACCAGGAACAAAATATCCTCACTTTTGCGGCGGAGAGGCAAGTTAACAATTTTATTTTAAGATTTTATTCAACCACTTTGAATACGTGGTTAATGTGTAACTTATACCAAACTACAATTTTCTAGTTCCAGGACTCTTTCGGCTAGGCCACGAGCAGTCAGACTGACAGACGAACGGACATGGCAAGTCTATCAGAGTTCCTTGTTGACTACGGAACAAATTCAAACATGCGCAAATATTGTAAAATCTGTTGTATGAGTTTCTTGTTATTACGATGATAATTTTTCTTACAACATTAAAAAACTCTAGTTTTATCACCAACCTCCCATTGGACGACGTTACGGTCTACGATGAAGCGCATTTGTTTATGTAGAAGCCTAATTACTCGAAATTTGGGTACCCGCTCCTTGCTTAAAGACCCTATTTTTGTGATTAAATTAAAAATGTACAGTTTTCGGGTTTTTTCCTTTATGTGTACTATAAGACAATGCTTTTTGCCAAATTTCATAGTTCTAGATCAACAGGAACCCTATAGGTTTTGATTCCTTTGTGAGTGTCGAAATATGCAGTTTTTTCTGACATATACCGCTGTAAAGTTTTTTACGATAACCGAGAAGTTTGATTTTATCACAGCTGCAAAGGGCTACTGATTTGCGTATATGGTTTTAATTTCAACTCGGTAAACTAACTTAACTTACTTTGCTTAACTAACTTTTGATTAACTTGTTTTTTTTTTCTTTCGCGTTCCCGTGGTAAAAAGTCTTGCCAGACTGACAGACGAACAACAAAGTGAACCTATAAGGGTTCCGTTCTTTCCTTTTGAGCTACGGAACCCTAAACAGGAAATACGATGATGATGAAATGTACCTACGTCCGCGTTCAGGTTCTCAGCTATATTTGTATCAAATTTCATTACAGCCGGTTAATTCGTTTGATCATGAAAATTAATAAGCAGGTAGAAAGCTACAGTTACTTCCGCTTGTATAATACTAATTAGAAAGTTAGGATATACATACTTTATACATACATACATTAATTTCTTGAAGAGCTCCATGAATAATGTAATGAATAATCTAAAGGGCGGAAGGATAATAACTCCATAGACTATTAATACTAACTGGTATATTATCTTTTGCTAATAGGCTAATGAAACTGAATTTGTATCCTACACTATTTGGAAAGGGTTCTCTGAAGTAGCATTAGATACCTTTGTTGCCTTTGTCAGTTAGGTACTCGTCTAGATACAGGTATTTATCTAAATTAAATGAAAAATAAACTACGCAGCATACGAGCTGTATTCGTAGTGGCCAACCGACAATCACAAAAGCTTTATATCTCAAGATTGTTATAAACTTGAAAATTGTTTCATTTTTAGGGTTCCGTACCTCAAACCAAAAAAACGGAACCATTATAGGATTACTTTGTTGTCCGTCTGTCCGTCCGTTCGGGTGTCAATACCTGTATATCGGGAACGCATGAAGGTATCGAGTTGAAATTAAAACCATATACGCAGATCCATAGTCTCTTGCTGCGGAGAGAAAAATCAAACTTCTTAGTTTTCATAAAAAAAGTAACAGCCGAATATGTCGCAAAAAAACACATATTTCGACACTCGCAAGCGAATCAAAACCCATGGGGAACTTCCCGATGACCTTCCCGATAATAACTGTGAAATTTGGCAAGAACACATAAAGGAAAAAACAAATTTGACAGGAACACATAAAGATAGTACACATAAAGGAAAAAAAAAGAAAACTGTACATTTTTAATTTAATCACAAAAAATAGGGTCTTAATGCAAAGAAGGAGGGTCCAAATTTTAAAGTGCTTTAACCGTATGGACGTGTCTTACTCGCACTTGTCCGGTTAATTCATTGTAAGTTAGTCTTATCGTACAATTTAGTTGTTATGATGTACACAACTAATCAACTACACAGTGACCCCTCTTCAGGCTAAGCATATCCTTTCCGATTAATTCTCTACACACAACGGTTTCAAAATTACTTTTGTTGTACGATTATTCAGAAATCTTTCCTTACATTCAGGGCAGTCAAAGTTTCTTTTTGTTTGGAGGGCGGGAGAACGGCGCGCAACCTCGTATTTCGCGTTCAAAGCCTGCTTTCGTCTCGTAATTATGGGCGGATTCTTTTTACGTGAAAAATAAACAACTTCATTATTTGTACATAATTACATTTTACTGTAAAAGTAACACGGGCAATAAACGAAATAAACTTCCATTTAACAACTAACTGGTTATTAATTTAGTTTTTCTGTCTTCTTCTTCTTTTTCGTATTGGACCCGCATTAAAGCATTTGCCAGTGTCAAGTATTAGGATTTTTTCAAGTTTCTTGAATAAAACAAGTTGTAAATGTTCTAGTCACATATACAGTCAATTTATAAGTCGAGTCCTGCTTCAGTAAAGTGGTGGCGACTTTACTAGACGCTTCTATGGAGTTTTGCCGACAACGTGAAAAGACACGTTTCACTGTTTTATTTCACTTGCCCACACTCACGCTCTTGATCGAACACCACCATTTTTATAGCATTAATGTTCAAAATAACACAAGTTTAGGAAAATAAAACAAAGCAACAACACGTTACTAAGACGTTCCCGCCAAAAATGTAGTTTTTCTGTCTGTCTGTTCTACAGTTCTACCCTAATATATACTTAGGTAGCTGACATTTTTACAGAATTTGTGATATTATTAACAACAAACAATACCTATAGGTACGGCTATTCAATTCAATTTCATACTTTTAACTTAATTTAGTTCTGTTTTTATCTACTACTATATCAATCAATTAATAAATCAAAAATAAATAATTCATTTAAAATTAATTACTATATATATATATATATATATATATTGGTATTAGATTGTAATTTTGCATGCATTTTATTTCTAATTATTAAGCTTGTGTTTAATTCATTGATATTTTTTTTGGACAAAACATGTATGTTGTTCACGTCAGCGCATATGAAAGTTTATCTGCTAAATTGAATTTTTGGGCGCCCAAGATACAGGCCTAGCCTAGTTTGGGGCCCATAGGAATAGATTTTTCGATGATTTGTAACTCTTTTTTAATTGTATCCAATTGCATAATATTGTATTTCTTAGTCAAATAAAAATTATTATTATTATTATTATAACAAAATGTTAACAATGCTGGCGGCTATATCTAGTTTAGGTTTTTACAATGTTTTTATATAGAAATATTGTTAAAATTTAGGCGTAGAAATTGATAAATAAATATAAACAAAATTTCAGGTATTCCTCAAGAAACATACGCTGTTTCTAACAGACTTTAAAAAGGTGGGTGGTTAAAGAAGGTTCTCAATTTGGTTGTACTTTTATGTGTGTTATCGCATGACTCGGATATTTATAGTCAGATTAGAGATTTTTTTTTTAATTGAAAGAATTGAATTTTTTTAACTTTCAGATTTATTCCATATAAATTTCATCTAAATTGGTTTAGTAGTTTGGTTTTCAAAACAAAGTAATTGGAAAAAAATTATCCAGCGAAATGGCGTAAGCATTTTGAAGTCGGTTGTTTCTGTTTTTTATAGTAAGTTGTTGAAACAGTGACATTTACAGTTTCTTATTTTCGATCTGATTTTTACAATAAATATAACTTTAAAGTAACCTTGTAATTAAAACTTAAAAAAAACTTAAAACTGTAATAAGACCTCGTAAAATATTATAACTAGATCGAGTTTTCTTGGACTAATTAAATAATTCTCTCTTCTAGTTCATTTGCTTTATATCACTTAGTTATGAAAAATGGCCGCGAAAAGATTCTTTAAAATTTATCATAGTTTTAATTGATAATGGTGAAAGATATCAAGGATACTCACATTGTGTAACGGCTAGGTTATTTGGGATTGGAATTCAATTAAACCGTATTGGTGGCCAGCCTCTGTGCCTTGACGGAATACAACGTGAACCCCACAAGAAGGCATCAGTGCATGTTAGTTTTCCATATTAAAGCAAGTTACTTTTTACCTTTTACCGACATAAAAGTTCTCAATCATGATCAGTTTTTAAAGATTTAGAACACGCATTCACACAGGACCTACTCGAACCTATAACTAACTATAAAAAACCGGCCAAGTGCGAGTCGGACTCGCACACGAAGGGTTTCGTACCATTATTTATAAAAACGGCAAAAAATCACGTTCGTTGCATGGGCATCCCCTGAAATATAAATTTTATTTTAATTTAACTATCTATTTTTAAAGTGAATAATAGTAGTGTAAGTGTAGTGAAGTGAATATAACTCAATATTCTGTGAAAATTTCAAGCGTCTACCTGTTGCCATTATAAATATCGAGCAAAAACGAGCAAATAATCACGTTTGTTGTATGGGAACTTATATATTTATATTTATTTTATTCCCCTTATATATTTATTTTATTCATTTTTTTTTGTATTTGTTGTTATAGCGGCAACAGAAATATCTGTGAAAATTTCAACTGTATAACTATCATGGTTCATGAGAAGCCTGGTAGCAGACGGACAGACAAACAGCGGAGTCTTAGTAATAGGGGCCGGTTTTACCTTTTAGGTACGGAACCCTAAAAAAACAACTAAAAAAGAACTCCCAAGATTTTTTTTAAAACTTAAATGTTATAAGTAATGCTTATCTATTTTTTACCCAACTGCATAAAAAGGAGGGTTATGTTTTTCGAGTGTATATATAATATATTTGTATGTATGTATATACATATGTATGTGGGTATGTATGTGATTCTATATGATCGTCTACAGCCTAAATGGCTTCACCGATTTTGATGTGCGAGGTGTCTTCTTGTCACTTGTGAGGTGTCACTTCTTTACATTTTGTAATAAGAGAGATGTATTGTTAACATCTCTCATATTATTTAATTAACAGGAAATAAAAGACGAAGCGCGCGCACTGCGTGCGACCTCCGCCGGTGTGGCGTCGACCGACTCCTGAGGTGTATCCTAAGGATGGGACTCTGACATTCCCGAAACAGGTTGGAAGACATCGTTCTTTGGACTGATTGGTATACAATACATCTCTAGCAAAAAAAAATGCGTGTTTTCGTAACTTCCAACGAACTTTTTTGTAATAAACAAGTGATTCAAATGTAAGATATAAATTGAATTATTGTATGTTCGCCGTGAACTTAACTATTGATACCCAAATTATCTAGTTTAAGATCATTGATGTAATTCATAAGACATAGTAAGACAATAAATAAATTATAATAATAAATCTGAATCTGAATCTGATTTTATTAGAATTATTGTAAAGAATGCGTATTTATAATCTTTTAGGGCGATTTTGCGTATACTTTCACACAAAAAAAAACGTACACTCAGCAGCGTCTATAGCGTAACGAAATCGTAAGTTAGACTGCGAATACTGCTTTTCTGCAGTCGGGTATTTTGTTTTTCTTATAATATAGATTCTTGTAGTTTTATATATTTTCTGTTAATGGTAAAAGTTTTGCATAATATAAGAAAATTATATTATCTGCATACAAGTTTAACGATACCTACTTTAGACGTAATGTATTAAAATCCACTAAGTTCTTAAAATAGTAATGGGCATCAGTACCAAACAAAATAAATTGTTATTATATCAATAATTTTTCTAGATTTGAGGGAACTAGTTTCTAGTTTTTTTTTTTTTTTTTGTATGCAAAACGTTTAACCTTAACATAAGATAATATTCGCTAATGAAACCACTACTATTCATACGCAATCAGTAAAAATATGAAGAGGTCAGTGACATGACTGCGTAAGATATTTTAAAGTTCAATGTCACGCAGAATCTGACCTTCAAACTTTCAACTCTTAAAAAAGCATTAGAGAGCTGAAATTAAGATAAGAATATTGATTTCGATCAAACCAATAATATGTGACAACAGATAAATGGTTTGATCAAATGATGATTGACGGACAGACAGACGGACAAGAGGACAACAAAATGATCCTATAGGTGTTCCGTTTTTTCCTTATGAGGTACGGAACCCTAAAAATGAAAACTTTCTATAAAATTTCGCAAATCCTTAACTTGTATATTTATATCAATCATAAAGCCCCATTTTAAGTCCACAGCCCACATAATATATATCTGCAAATATGTAACCATACACTGCGCGTACCAGGCACGCACTTGGCATTTTTTTATAGGTACCGAACCCAAAATTAAAATATTAGTCAAATATTATAATAACACATACATAACAAAGTAACTTTAAATTATACAATAGTATTTAAAAATGAATTAAAAGTGTGTCTAAGTAGTAAGTAGCTAATTGTGTTAGAAATAAATTCATTCAACTTTAGCAGCACTTTATTGGATGTAGTTGATTGTGGTCGGTTACAGACGAACATAAAAGTCGCTATAAAATGTAAAAGATAGCTTTTTATAGCTTTATACTGCGGGAAACATCGCATAGTTCCCTTTAAACGAAGCGAATAAGAGTTTTGCAAGTAAAATTACCGTTATATAGAACGGAAACCCTAAGTACCATTAACATTGATTTCTCTTTAAGCGGAGCAAATTAAAATAATCGCCAAATTAAATGTTCAGCATTTCGTCGGTAGGTTTTTGTCATTGCAATCAACATGCAAAACAATTTGTATTAGATGTCTAATGAGTTTGGTTAGAAACACAAACTAAGATACCTATCATCTAGTTTTATCTACATAGACATAAGTTTATTATAACAAAAACATACAACAGAATAGATATAAGTTCATTATAGCAAAAACATACAACAAAAAATAAAAAATCAACACACAAAATAGATAACAAAATAATGTTTTTGTCACAACCCAGCCCCAGCTCAGCATAATGCTAGTTGTAAACATCCAGCGCTGTATCTGTGACCACAAACACTGCAGTGTTCGAACCGTAAAATCTTCAAATTAGTAAAATATACGCGCTAGGTACGTTATTCGTTGTTTCGTCATCTCAGCTACAATAAGTCCACTGCTGGCTAGCCTACCCTTTTTTTTCATATACTATTGATCTACGATTGACCACCAACTCGCCTGATGTTAAGCGACGGTGTGGCCGAGGATGGAGCTCGTCGATCTAGAAGATATCTATTCACTCTAGCCTTGAAAATTCCAAGATTGTAGGTCTCAGGAAACAGAGATGGCGGCAACGAATTCCATTCTTGTGCAGCACGCAACAGTTTTAAACTATCACGGTCATTAATTAACGCGAACCACGGTAAATATCCCGTTAATAATAATAGTGTTTACCCACATTGATTTCCAAAAATACCGGTTAGGAGCGGCTACCAGCCAAGGTCTTCTTGTAACTTGTATGAAGTTGTTTGACCACCTTATTCCACGCACCACCGGTAAGACGATCAGCAGTCTACCAGCGCTTGTCTCCACCGGACTCCACCCACGTAAGAAATTGTGTTTTGTTTGAATGTTTTGAATTTCTATTAATTTTAGGATTTTCCATACATGTACTGTGACAATGACCTCGCTTCTTGCCATGTCAACGGGTAAATTACAATGAAGCTTGTTTTTAGGGTTCCGTACCCAAAGGGTAAAACCGGGACCCTATTACTGAGACTCCGCTGTCTGTCCGTCCGTCCGTCTGTCACCAGGATGTATCTCATGAACCGTGATAGTTAGACAGTTGAAATTTTCACAGATGATGTACCTATTTTTGTTGCCGCTATAACAACAAATACTAAAAAACAGAATAAAATAAATATTTATGGGGGCTCCCATACAAAAAACGTGATTTTTTTGCTCGTTTTTGCTCGATATTGATAACGGCAACAGGTAGACGCTTGAAATATTCACTGAATATTGAGTTATATTATTCACTTTAAAAAATAAATAACTAAATTAAAATAAAATTAATATTTAAGGGGGCTCCCATACAACAAATGTGATTTTTTGCCGTTTTTATAGATAATGGTACGGAAACCTTCTTGCGCGAGTCCGACTCGCACTTGGCCGGTTTTATTAATAGTATTCATGGACAACAGACTATATTAACTTCAACTTAATAGCTCTACGAGTCCCAGAGAAAAAGAGGTCTTGACTGATAGAAGATAGACGAATAATAAAGTAATTCTTGTTTCCTTTTAACTACGGAAACTTTAAAATACGGGTATTCCCTTTTAAAATTCTCGCTAAGTAAGTCCCAACTCCGTAAAGAATATGTAAGTACAAGTAAGCGTTGTAAGCAGGTAACAGAAACACTGACTTAAAAAGGACTTGAAAATAAATGTTTCGTGAAAATCTAGCTATCGCTTTACCTCAAGACTCGGTACGAATAGTCTAAAGCTGAAATACACAGATGGAGATCTTCTTCACGATATGAGAAGAACAAAACAACCAAACTTGTGGCTCAGTTGGTAGTTTGTCTGCCTGCTGTGCCGTAGGTCGTGGTTTCGATCCCCACCCAGGGCAAACATTTGTGTGATGAGCATGGATGTTTGTTCTGTGTCTGGGTGTTTCTATGTATCATATGTATATATTTACAAACAAAAAAAGTATATATGTATACTATCAGCCATCTAGTTCAATAGTACAAGTTTTGCTTAGTTTGGGCAAGATGGTGTTGTATGAAATGAAAAAAAAACTTAACTTTTGTATTGAACCGTGGTACCCTATACAATGTTTATCACGCGCTGGTCGATGCTCTTATTAGTTACGGACTTAGGTGCTACGGGCTCACCATTCCAACATATATACAACTAGTACAATAGTAGTACAAAGCAAGAAAACTAAAGAATCATAAGACAGTAAAAGTTTTTCACAAGCAAACTCGTAAGGCAGCTAAGTCACAGTTGGAAATACATCATAAGTGTAAGAATTATTACTGTAAGCGTACATTAAAACCATTTCGAGATTCAAAGTCAAATTAATATCAATTATACAAATATACAATTATACAATGTCAAATAAAATAATATATTTAAAAAAAAAACCTGTAAGCTCAGTTAAGCTCAGTCAAAAAGCCCGCCCCAAACTGTACCAGGCGCAAAAGTACCCATGACGCTAGCTGCGTTACCGCGCTGGATAATAGCGATGGACAACCTTTGCACCAGGTAGGAGCCGGAGCGGGGGTCACCACACTTTTCCCTTATCCGGCGCCCCAACTCGTGAATCAAACTTTTGGCTTCAGTGCCCCAGCTACCCATGGTCTCGACAGCAATGGGCACAAAATCATACCTCACCTCCAAAGCCGCATGCTTCTGGCGTTTTTTATTCGCAGCATCCTCAGCAGCCGCCCCCGATGCGTGGACCGAGCGACTCAAGTGACAAGCGGCGAAAGTGCTAACGCCCTTGGCGTCCCAGACTAAGCATTTGCCGTTCTTCCATGGCACCAGAGTTAACCCTTCCGGTCGCTTACCACCAGACCCGGAGGTTCCAACACGCAGGGTACATTGGCAGACACGAAAGCCCGACGGACTATGTCGTTGAGGGCATGGTGACGCGGAAACCTACCCGAGCAACGCTGACAACTCAAAGCGTGATGGCCATCAGCCTCCACCATGGAACCGCAGGTGCATCTATGAGGTTCACACACTTTGCAGCCCAGACGGAGAGCTAACGCCACACGCAAAGAGTCGTCATCTAGTAAGGTGCCCAAGTGAGGAGACGGTAGAGCGTGCAACCATGCCCCTGATTCTGACTGCGACACAGCCTTTAGCCTTGCCAAATCTACGCCTGCAGCATCGTTGAGCAACTGCTTATTTATTTCTTTAGCTCCAATATCATCCCAGGCCCGTTGAACATGAGGGTACAAGGGGCCTTCGAGCCCTGCATTGAGAGACATTAAAATTGATAATACCTAGGTTATGCAATGAATTACCGGAAGGATTCGAAAAATAAACATAGGTATAAGGTAGCATTAAAAAGACTGTTGCTAGATAAACTACCAGAGAAAGTTAATACGTATTTGAGTCTTTTTAATGCTTTCTACTTAATTTATTTGTTAAAAAAAGTCACCTACAAACGAAAGATTTGTTAAGTAATGTAATAAAATGAGAGTTTATTATCTGCCTACAAACTGTTGTGCAGTTTGTTGTGTCATTGTTTTTTTATGATGTAATTGGAGAACAAATAAATAAAAAAAAAAACTTACTGAGATAAAAATATAAGGCACTGAGATAAAAATATAAGGCACTGAATTAAAGCTACAAATTGGCTAGATTAGTATTACTAGTACTAGTACTACTACTACTTTAGTACTAGTGTTCTAAGTCTATACTGCACCTTGTTTAGAAATTTATTTTAAGTAACAAATGTAAGCTTAGAAAACTCAAAACCGCCGACAAAAAGGCTGAATCGATTTAGATGAAACATAGCTAAGAATACTCTACGAAATCATCTTTCAAACAAAATTAAACTAGATCAAAATCGGTCCATCCGTTTGAGAGCTACGATGCCACACATAGATACCCAGATACACACAAACTTGGGCTTTTAAAGAATAAATTCGTAAGTAAGCTTACTTTAGAGCAAGACGATCGAAGTATATACGTAAGTTTTTGAACTGTTCAAGTCCAAAATTGTGAGCAGCATTCTCTGAAAAGAACAATTTGAATCCTTTCTATGACAGATTTGAGCCATGGGGCGAAAAGGCGATTTTCATGCCTTTTTATGTCAGTTGGACGAAGTGTCAAACGACATAATGATGATGGCACTGGACTGCTAACCTTACCATCATCTAATCGACTCAGTTCAACAATCCATCGCATAAAACTAAAAACATCAAGTATCACCGGGTAATATTCTTATCAAAACACAGAGATTGCCTACATTGTCTCTAAACACCCTATTATCTCGGAATACATCTCTGAATCGGCAGTGAAGGGTGTTGAAGGAAACATTTCTATACGGATCCTTTCCCTCGGCTCGCCCAAAAGTACATATGTAGATGTATGTATAAGTAAAACGGTTTGTAGATACGTATGCAAATACGCGTAGGTATAGCGTTCAGATGGTTTTCCGGTACTCAGGAACATTATTCGATACCTCACACCGTCTTATTTCAACCTGTGCCGGATCCGCTAACAATTTGTTGTGTATTTATGTATACTATACATATTGTTTCGACCCAATTTTTGTTTCAAATAGGGTGAGATCTAAAACCTGGGCCTCAAGGCTGCTAAGTGAACATCACTCGTTCGCCGCTCGCTGATACGATTCAAAGACAATATTGACGAATTGCTAATCTATTAGTATATAAATAGACTAACAATTTGTCAAAATTGTCTTTGAATCGTATCAGCGAGCGGCGAGCGAGTGATGTTCACTTAGAGGCCCTGACTAGTTCCTTATGCTGCTCTCTACGCTGCGTATTTTCTTTCAGAATCACGACCAAACTGCTGATATGATTGTTATCAAATTTGGTACCGAGATAGCTGAGAACCTGAAAACTATCATATGATACATTTTATCATCATCAATGTTCACCATTACCATAGTATGATGAGATAGCCAATTATTGGCTATAAACTAAAACAACATGACAGACAAAAAAATCCCAATTATGTGTAATTAGGATTTTTTTGTCTGTCATTTTTCTGAGAATGTATACGCAAAGTTATTGTTAAAGGTTATAAATGCGCATTCTTTAGAATAAATCTAGAAATGGTTATTATTATTATTATTACAGAAAAATTCGTTGGAGGTTATAAAAAACCGCATTTTTTATTTTGGTTAGAGTTTTGTTATTATTGTTACAAAAAAAATAGCCTATTACACTCTTAGAGTAAAACGAATCCAACGACACCTCGCACATCAAAATCTGTCAAGCCATTTAAGCTATAGGCGATCATATAGAAACACAAATACATACATACGGGGATTTTTGAGTATGACGTTATTTCCTGAACGATTTCGATAATTCTTGCTATTCATTTTATTGCTTAGTAACGTTTTGGTACTCAATTCTAAACAAAAAAAATATGAGGAAAATCGGTCAAGAGGTGGTAACAATAGGTCTGAAATCTCGGTAAAAAGAGGTCATTTTGTGGGCCGATTATGATAATATACGGCAAAAACAATCAATTCTAAATAAAAATTTAGAATATGAGCAATAGGCTTTGCGGGTCCAGACTTTTTTGCAACAACTAGGTATTGTAAATTACAGTTGCAAAAGGTTTGTGCTCGCGAGATCTACTGTTCATAAAACCATTAGTATTAGTTAAGATAAGAATAAATCCATCCATATTTTTAGCTTTTACGATCCATATAATCCGGTCCCTACATCTCGTCGAGGCACCGTGATTCTCATATCCGTATTGAAGTCGCGTGTCATTAGGTATGACGTGCGATACAGCCGTGCACGCAGCGCTTACATTACGCCATGACACACAGCTGACTCGTTCTCATTCCCAGGCACAGGCGAGGTAAGTAAACTCAGATAACAGCGGAAGTGGGGCCAATGTTTCGCCGCCGCTGATAAACCGACACCTGCCTTTCTGTGTCCATTGACACTGTGCCAGGGCCGCAAAAACTAGTAGATAGCTTTGCGCGTTTCGTACCTCACTTTATGCTTTTTAGAATTTTGCTGTTGTGTTCTGGGAAACGAGTCGATTGATTTATTTGTAAGCAATTTGAATCCTTAGTAAATGTATTAGGGACTACAGGTTTTTATAAAAATCAATTCGGGCGCTTGGCAAAATATTCTTGTTATTGGAGCTTGTTAAAAAAAACTACTAAACCAATCTTCACACAACATAATTATAGATCTTTGAAGTGTGTGTGTGTTTTTTTTTAATCAAAATAAATAAAAGAATACTAAACATAATATATACTTTAAAATAATTATTTGTTGTATTTGTTTTTAATTTAAAAATCTTTTTCTCTCACTTATTAACCAATATATATAAATATGTTAGTCATAGTATCACTACTTTAAGTTCACATAAATAATAATGTGCAACTACGGAACCCTACTTTGCGCGTGTCACGACACGCACCTGGCCGCTTGTTTTCTTGCTGCTCCAATTAGTCCACAATTATTAGCAGAACTTGACATGGTATAGGTAGTTAAGGAGCAGTAGATTATTAAAGGAGGTAAAATACATACCTTAAATATAAAAAAAACCCTCTATATAAATCACAAGTAATACAAACATTTACATACATGCAACCTTAAAAGCTTTAAAGACAATTTATTGCTTACGTATATACCTTCGCACTCATTTGTACGATTCAATCGCATTACGCGTCTTAAAAGTCATATTCCCCAAATCAAAGGCGTAAATAGGTACGTTTTTCGAAGTTACCTCGTTTCCCTTTAGTCGTCGAAATCAGGGTAAAAGGCGCGCGCGGTGTACGGAAATGGTGTGAAATAGAAAGGCTCAGCGATTGACTTCGAGGACCCTTGTATAGACGCCTGAGAAGCCACGGAACACACAAAAAAGCGACCTTATCCATATAGTGGTGGGTGTGTTGTGTGCTTTTGTGATTGCCAGTTGTGACGGAACTCGGTTTGCTCCCTCGCACCTCACTATTCTGATCGCATTCGTATTTTCATGCTGTCTTATTAACCGACTGCCATAGATGAGGGTAACGTTTTTCGAGTGTATGTACTCGTATGTGACGTGTACAACAAAATAAAAGTCAAATAAAAGTCTAGTAAAGATTTGTAAAACAGTATGTACATATTTTGGTATTTAGCTATAAAATCAAACTGACTATTTTTATACAGTTGTTGAAATTAATACATATGTATTTAATTCTTTAATTCTATAGTAAGATATAAGCAGCTTTTTTATCATAAATATGTCACTTGTTCTAAATATTTGAATTCTGAGTATTTTAATGTTTTTTGTTTTTGCTTACTAGTCTTTTTTTGTTTTTAAGCCACTGGACGTTTTGAAACTGTACATTTATTAAGATCACTGTGATGTTTCCATTTTAATTTCGGATTTTGACTAGCCTTGTGGCTCAGTTGGTAGTACGTCTGCCTGCTGAGCTGTAAGGTCATGGGTTCGATCCCCACCCAGGACAAACATTTTGTGTGATGAGCAAGGATTTGTTCTGTGTCTGGGTATTACAAAAAAAGGATATAATATGTATTCTATCAGCCATCTAGTTCCATAGTATAAGATTTGCTTAGTTTGGGCTAGACGGTGTTGTGTGAAATGTCCACCAATATTTATTTATTTATTTAATTTGTCGCCAACAGTACGCGCACTTTTCAACATACAATATAATATTTGTTAATTGATAAACAAATTCTTATACAGTAAAAACAGAATCAAAAATGAAAGTAGGTACTAGAATCTACATATTTTATATGAAAACTAATGTTTTTTTTTGATGAACTTATGATTTTTTTCTTATTTGAATAAAAATTAAATATTTGGTAAGCGGCTGTCCTAGTGTTTTGGATTCGATTTTCCATAAATCAGTCGGAGAATTTCGAAAATGTCGTTACGCACTAGCAAGATACAGATAGAGACGTTTTCTATCTACCATGCCCCAATAGCAGTCCTCCTAATACATTCGTGCTAAGCTTACATTAAAATTTTCATGATTACCGAAACACAGACAAGAAAAGGTGTTTCTCACACACGCTTCGTATCAAAAAGTGTGTAAGTATCCCAACCTATATTGGAAAACCCAAAATGACGGTCCGCAGACACCATAATGCTATAGGCTCAAATATTATGGGTCAACGCTTCGAAGGACAGCGCGTGTGTCGTGAAACAAAATGTTTACGCCTTTCTGTACACGTTTCTTTCTAATGCTACGTTCGCCCTCTCGAAAGTCCCTAATATTTATACGCAATATGTAATAGGTAAATACTTAGCCAAGGTGACTTTATGCTACTTGAATATTTCGATATTATAAATACGTAAAAATATTGATATTTCCATCCACTCCACAAATCATAAACTGATCCTTAAAACTTTTAAGGTCACTAATTTTAAATATATTGTAAAGCAATGTTTTTTCATAGCTGGTATAGGCATAGATTTTATGTGAATACAGATCATGATAATATTGAGCTTCGAGTTTTAAATACACAGACGTAAGGGTACAGACGGAACATAACGGTAGTAGGTACAGACAGGCTACAGACATAACAATTATTCGCTACCTAAAAAGCCTTTGAATTTTAACTTAATAATTGGAGCTAGAGCCAAACTAGAAAGTATCACATCACTATATTAAGGTGGGTACAGACTGGTGAAACGTAACATGAAATGTATGTAGTCTACCTTTCTTTGCATGTTCGGTGCAAGCGTGGACGCATAACGCGCTCTTACCGCGCATTCACTAGCGTGCCCCTTCGTGTTCTTTCGAAAAACCGACAAATCATGGGTCGCTCCTCGTGCGGCTTGTAGGTAATGCTCGTAGCGTGCGCGTGAATTGCACATTTCGCGCGCACAAGACGTCCAAACTATGAGAAATTGTTGCAAAGTGTTACCTTTCATGATACATTGCAGCAACGTGTACGGCAAATTCTTTCATTGCATGATACAGTTCATGTTATGTTTCACCAGTCTGTACCCACCATTATAGCTTTTCTTTAATAAGCAAGACCTGCCTTATCTCTGAATCTAAAAATGCGACGCTACATTCTGCAAAATTGTCAGCGTTGAGATACCTTTACTCTAATCTTAATCACAAATTATCTGCACTTACTTAGTTTTACCAAAGATAATGACACAGAAAGTGACTACAATCATTAAATATTTTTTTACTAGCTACTACTACTACTAGGAAAACAACTGCTGGCTTCCCAGCAGTTGTTTTCCTGCTTGCTAGACAATTCACCAAAAATATATTCTGTGGAGCAATTCAGATTCCTCTATTTCTCATTTGGACTCGTCCACGTGCGCCTTGTGAAATGTTTTGTGTAAATAAACTATTTCTTCGAATAAAACTTAGCTTACCTGCTATTCTAACGTATACGTTTGTAATGACACTCAAAAGGTTCCATCTAAGTGTAACAAGTAGTTCTTGCGTAATTTTTAATCGATTTTTAGTGAAATGTTACTCGAAATGACCGTAGATAAATAAGCTCCAAATCGAGTAACAAAAAACTTCCGAAATAAATAAGCTTCAACTGAAATAAGCATTGGAGACAATATTATATTTATGTACGTATATCGATTTGTACACAAAATATAGGCAATTAGTATGGACAATAATAATGTTTAGGTACAGGCCACGCTCAGAATAGCCTTCGGTAAGTACCTAAAATTTTCATCCAATCAAAAACCAACACATTTAATAAAGTTAATATTTGACATTGTCTAAAACCACAAAATAATGTAAACGCGAAGAAGTCAAGTAAATTCGTATTGATCGCACTGTTGACATACGAACGACAAAGCACTATGCCTTAAGCGCGTTTAAATGTATGTACGAGTACGTCCTATATAGGCAGATCGTAAAATCAGAATTATCATGATGTGTCTCAGCGTATCCAGAATTTCCGCCATTTCGTGACCAGCCTGGTTCATGTAAAAGCATCTGGTAAAAAGTAAGTTTACAACTAGATATAATAAGGCTTAGAGACAAAAGAGCCATTTTGATCAATAGGCACCTCATGACATACTTAAGCTTTGGGTAGTTGGTTGGTAGGTGGTTAAATTGGTAGACATAGACGTGTTAAGATATATTTATCAAATATGCAAAATGGAGCATCCTAGTTGGTGTTTATCTCAGGTACTGGAAGAAATATAGCTTCTATTATAATGAAAAATAAATTAAACCTACTGCCAACTAGTAGGTTACACTGGCGTGTAAGATTAATAACGCAGTTCAAACAAAGCATCAGTTGGATGATTGTCTCCAAACGGACTATATTTCTTATATAAACAAATGAACATGTGATGAATGATTGTAAGTGCCGACCAAACAGACTTCAGACTCATCATGTAGACAGTTCAAGATGGCCCTAAGCTCCTAGACGCACGCCCAAATAAGCCTGATTATACGATCGGTATTGGGCATTAGTACACAGACCATTTTTTTATGAGGTGGACAGAAGACTTCATACAAGTGGCAGGAAGAAGCTGGATGCAAGCCACTTTTAAACAAACATTTTGGAAATCCATTAACCTATGTACAGCAGTGGATGTTTCAGTGGATATTAAATAATGATAATGGACATAATTAGGTACATATATAAAATACGTAATAAACGTATTTAACTCATATTTTTTTTTAATTTTTACTCACAACTCCAAAATTAGAGTATAATGCTTTAAGCGAACAGATAAATTAAAAGTACTTGTTGACCGAGCAAGGGAAGCGTCTCTGCATCAACTAGTCAAATTTTCTTTCGTCTGTCAGTTTGTTTGTGAGTTTGTAGGTATGTTCGTACTCGCGTACAGGGCGTAATTGTAAACCAATTTCGATGAAACTTGGCGTATAGTTTTTATGTTTTTTTTTGTCGTCGGCGATTTTTAATAGGAGGGGTGGTACCCATAAAAAGGGGGGATGTTTATTGCGGCGTTAATTACCGACTAATTTTAATTATATTTGGTAGATAGATAAAGCACACAATTATTACTAGTGGTAAAAATAAACAGAATTGGTCAAGTGGTTGTCGAGATATGACAACCAAATATGAAACCAAACTTGAGATTTTCTAACAGTGAGGGCGCGTGGATGTGCTTGATGCATTTTAGCGCTGAATAATTTTCTCGATTTTTGCGAGGTCTACTGTACGTAGATCTACTTGTACATTAAACAACACAATACTATTAGAGGGAATATAGCCTTAATTCCTGCATACTACATTCAAAATATTCGGACATTTTATTATCAAATGAATAAAAAATGTAGGTGGCCTCCTTTCATCCACACACACTCATGAATAAGATATACAACTTCAAAGATTCAGAGGTACAAACGCTAGACAAAGTGTTGTCGCCGTCGATAGTGTGTCCTTCCATAAAAATGTGTTTCAAAGTTTCGTGTCTGTTTACTTGAAAATACGTATTACGTACGGACGAAAAGTTTTCTAGTGGGATCCCCGATCTAACATCGATAGGCATCCAAGCCTCACAGATTACGGGACATTTCCATACGAAACGTTTCGTAGAGCGCTTGCACTCGACTTGTAGTACTTTCGGGAAAGCGCAGCTATATCCTTCTAAATTCTAGTACATGTCAAACGTACGGAGATATTTAAAAGACAATTTGAAAGAAGAACTGTTCAGTTTGTTCCGCAGTTTAAGTTCGAGTTCTGTTCAACTGCAAAGATATCGTTTTTCGATAATACTCGCAAGTTTAATAGGTATAAAATATTCTGTCAAATCCAGATTATCTCTACCATTTCACTGATTGCCTGCGTGCGGTGTAAATGTTGTTTATACTTTTCTATAAAAGGTTTTCTCCTGTGTGATTGGCCAACTGAGAGACAACTCGCAGCCTAAGCCGCTGTTACTAGACATGAAACTTTCTCAAATCCCATACAAAATACAACCCCATACCCATCCCATAAAAGTAATGTCGCAAAATCAAATGAATCTGATAAGAGTATTTTTTAAATTTTGCTATGTTATAAAGTAAGTTAGTATGTAAGATATAGATTTAAAATATATTGAAGTGCAGATATCTACATGTATGAATTAGATAAATCTATTGAAAACCTATTTATGATCTGAGATATTACTTATTAGGTTAATAAACATATGCTTAAAACTAAACATATTACTGTTATTAAACATATACGTATGTTTAATGTTTATTCGAATCTTATTTGCCCGAATCGTTTCATAAAACTGTTTGATTCCAGACTATTTAATTGACAAGAATTTCTGAATTCATAAGTTTGTTAGTCATAATATTTTTTTTGCCTGAACAATTATAATGATTTTTTTTTTTTAATTATTAGTTAAGAGTCGTTGTGTTATTCCTTAACCCAGAACCCTTATCATTCATAAAGTTTAGGTTTTCAGATAAGTTTTCAAATGAGCCTTGGGGATTTTGAAGTGTTTTGGTGGTAGCCCACATAATTCAAAATTTCCAACTGAGCTACTCTGATTGAAAATTTATTCGGGAATGTAAAATTTTACAGTAACATTACAGAGTACACATTTTTTACGTAGACCCAAAATAAGTATACAACAAACGTCACGTTATTTTCACGTTGGGTGAAAATAAAACAAATAAAATTTTAAGACATTGAACTCAACGAATTTTATAAATCAGAAAGTTCAATTGAACGAAATTGAATTTATATGGAAAGGATCGTAATTATTTCAAATTAAAAAGGTTCCATCGGAGCCGGGTTCGCAGCAATCAAAGCCCAAAAATTCAAATTTGTTAACGAACAGCTCGGATAGATACACTTCAATTAATATTTTATTTTCGTAATGGAAAAGTTTGATGAAGTTTAAAATAAAGATTTCGCTTCTTTTCTTTTTCTCGAGGCCCAATTTCGAGATTCGCCTTAATGGAAAACCGTAGTAAAGACGCACGCGTACGTACATCCAGGGTTAAAAAGAAAACCGGTCGGCAGTACATCATTTATCTTGGAGAATGTACGGCACATTTAACTTCGGGGATGATTCCTCAAAACCCGAAGGTTTTTCAACGTATGAAGAGGAGAACGAGCCCATATTTTACCCAGCGCTACTCCATTAGTGACACGGGAACCCCAACCAATATAGCCGGGCGAATCTGCAGTGACAAGGGCATTCACCCCGCGTGCAACCAACCCCTCGTTTTTGTTATAAAATCAATATATTTGGAATGGGGCTTCCCACTGCCAACAATATACCGATATGTGAACGTTTTAGTATTAATCCACATCCGGTCTAAGACATGGCTATATTACGAAGCATTGATTTTTGGTTAGTTCTGAAAACCTGTGTTATTTGACAAATAATTAAGCATTGTATTATCAAATAACTATGCACATTTATTATAGACTATGTAAAAATAAATATAAATATATGTATTTGGCAATTTCAGTTAATTTCACATTTTTGTTTATTTTTTTAAATTTACTAGGACCCTGCTGTTTCACCCACTATCTTTAGGAAATGAATTTAAATTTGATTATTCTGTAATAAACTTAGCCAATGTGATAATACAGAAAGCAATCAGCCTTCGTGCCAAATTTAATTCAAATCTGTTCATTTGTTTAACATACACACAAACTTTTGCATTCAGTAGGATTTACATGAGAAACAAAATGACAATACATAATTAATAACTATCAAAATAAAACTATAGTATATTTTCTACCTACACCTATAGCTACTATGAATAATGTAAAGCTAAACAAAAAGAAGCAATCATTAAAACAACGCTCCGAAATTCAAAGAGCTTTTCATAAACGGGTGAAAGGAAAAGTGGCGAGAATGCTGGAATATTTATATTAATTTACTTCGGCAAGACTATATTTATATGAGAGAGCTACATCAATAAGCTCCTTACTCTACTGACCCGTACCTAACTGTAAACAACATGTAGTCTGTAGGCGTACCCAATATTTCATTATAACGCGTCCCTTCGTAACTTTGTAAAGTTATTATAAAACACGTGCTGAACCGAACACTTTTATCTATCAATCTTGTAATCCGCTTTGATTTACGAGGGTCCTAGTACAGTTCCACGGCGTAAAAACAAATTTTGTGAACTCGACCCGATATTTAACCTGAAAACGAGTAAAACCTCCACGAATAAAACATTGATGGCGGTAAAGTTATCGCCCACGTACTGTGTATATTTCTTCTCCGTTTTAACCAGTAGTCGGTGAGACCTTCAGCTAAAATGAAAACCATACAATGACACAAGAATTTCTATTTCTGTAGGTTTCAAATTACACCAGACGTGTGATTAACGAACGGCTCCCTTCACTAAATACCTTTAAAATTAAATCACCCTCGGCATGAGTCAGCGCCGGTTTTCGATCAGCTACATTTCTCAAAGGATGAGCAACGTCTAGAGCAACTTGCGCCAGGTTTGTGAAATTAGCTATCATTCATTTTGATTGCGGTTTTGAATTGGTACCTAAGTACAGACAGCTGTAGCTGTCTATGTGAAATTTTAGAACTATGTAAGGATTGGAGGAACCACGAGTCGTCTCTCAAAAAGGTTATTTTATTTACCGACCATTAGCCGGTTGTTGTACAAAATTTGACGAGAAGACATTGACGTTCCCATCACGCGTGAGGATATCGAATTTAAAGTAAATTAATAAAAAAAAGCAGAAACGAATATTCTTGAGGGTTCAAGTTTTTTTAGGTAGCTACAGTAACGAATCTAATGAACAGATTTTCCCTTATTAACTTTATTTTTGTGTTTTCTGAAGTAATATTGACTCAGTACGAAGGGTTAAAGGTACCTGCGACGGTAAACATTGCCTAAAAGGGTATTAATGTAGAAAGTACTTAGGTATTTTATCATCTAGGTGCCTATTTTGTTATTTTACAAAATAAGCAAGAGCCTTTATTAACTACGACACCCGTAAAATGGGGACATTTCGGCTGGGCTCCATAAGGGGAACTATAAGGGGAACTCTGTTCGATTAAATTGACATAATATTTTCTGTTTATTATTGACATGTATCTATATTATAACTGACGATTGTATCAATTGATGTAATAATATTTTGTATAAATACATTGATTATTTATAAGATATAGATTATTATATGTATATGGACTTAGTACTACGACAAAAATAAATATAATTTAAGATCATTTTTATCATTTATTTTAAATTTAGGATATATAAAAGGAATACTTCAAGAGGTTTTTACTGTTATACTCAAAAGTTAAGTCATGCAGTTCCTTTAAGTTGGTAATGAGAGAGAGAGAGAATAACTTTGCCCAACCTAAGATATATCTTCAGGCTCTTTCTTTTTTCTCTACACGGATTAAGCAAGATTTTCTAGATCTCGTTTTCGTCTTCGTTTACTCATTGATAGAAAAATAAACTACAATATATCAACAAAATATACGTATATCGTATACTTCCAAACTTTAGGAACTTTGGAAATATGCAATTAAAAGTATATTAGGTATAACTCCTCCTCCTTTTATAACTCCTCCTTGAAAATCATTTTTATATTTTCAAGACATCATTTTTTTTTGTCTCGGCAACATGTTTTTGAGTATCTGGCGCAGACGCTGTACACGAAAATTAAAAGAAAACTTTGATAATTACAATTTAACAAAATGGTATGGCGCTTTAGGTATAGGTGAAATCATTATCAATCATATTGACTGGCCTTGTGGCTCAGTTGGTAGTATGTCTGCCTGCTGTGCCGTAGGTCGTGGGTTCCATTCCACACCCAGGGCAAACATTTGTGTGATGACCATGGGTGTTTGTTCTGTGTCTGGGTGTTTCTATGTATCATAAATGTATATATTTACAAAAAAAAGTGTATATATATTATTCTATCAGCCATCTAGTTCAATAGTCCAAGCTTTGCATAGTTTGGGCTAGATGGTGTTGTGTGAAATGTCCACAAATATTTATTTATTTATTCTCTATCGTTACTTACTAAATATTCGTGACGTGTAGTTAGTTGAACTTACCAAGTGAACAAATTTATAGACAGTTCAATAATTTCACACATCTCATTGCATCCCATTGGGGTTCAAGTTCTGTCCGATATGTGAAATTCGTTAACTATCTACAAAAGAGAGGTTATTGGTACTTTATTCAGAAGAAATTCTACGCAAAATTGTATATACCTCATTTAAAATCGTCTATAGTAAGGTAAGGTAAGGTAAGAAAAAATAATTATGGTGCCTCCTTTTAAAAAAATTGATAAATATTTCTGTCTAATGATTTAGATAAAATGAGTAACAATAGGGTATGAAATCATTACTGCAGGAAAAAATGTATTAAAAGTCTAAACTGTCATTGTAAGTGTCATCCTTTAACCTGCTGTCACTCTCAAATCAAAGATCATATTCCGATTTACGTCAACAATAGTCATACACTAAGGATTGAGAAAAGGTTGTGTGCAACAATTATTATATAAGTCAAACCTAGGCGAATTCTATGATATAAGTGATGTTGTTTGGAACTACGGTCGTTATAAATCAGAGTTATCAGTTATAATAAGCTATTATGGTAAAGTAACATTATTAAAATTTAATTTAAAAAAAAATTAGGCATGGTCAGTGATTTTATATACGAGTACTTACTCGTTACTCGTATTCATATTCATATTCATATTCATATTCATTTATTTCGTAATTCACAGTTACACGTCAAAAATTAAATACATCTTTTACTTAAAATAAAGCAGGTATTATTACATTATATCAGACCACACTAGGTACTGATACTAAAGTACCCACCTTGGTAGTAATTGTCGTAATATTAATATGACATATTGTCATAATGTGTAGTCAATGATATAAATACTAAAATTCAAAATACTTATAATGTCAATGTCAATATGATAACAGTTAATATAATAGTATAATTTGTATTATGTCATGTCAAATACATTAAATTTCAAATAAAATATATATTAAAATAATTAAAAGCATTTAAAATGTCAAAAATAAATGTCAAGAACATTTAAAAACGCTTATTCTTGCAAGCCTTTGAAATCGCTAAAGTCATAATACGTCTGCTCGATAAGCCATAGTTTTAGGCGAGATTTGAAACATGGTAAACCCGGTGCGTCCGTGACATTATCTGGAAGTTTATTATATACTGTTGGTCCCATGACATGACTAATCTTAATCGACTTTTTTAAAGTGCGCGGTACACTCTCTAGATAATCCTTGCGACGACTGCTACTGCGTATATTATAAGAGGCTAAATTTGTCCTCACATAGGTAAACTGCTACTTGAAAAATAACTAGAGACGGCAATGTAAGGCTCCAATGTAACCCAGCCTCCTAAAATGTGGACGGGCGGAGATGTCATAGGGTATTTTCGCGATTGCGCGGACGGCGCGTTTCTGCATTCTAAATGCACGCTTCCAGTCCGCAGCTTGCCCCCACAGCTCCGCGCCGTACTGCAGCACCGAGTGTACTGTCGCGAAGTAGCAACTACGTACTACATTTTCAGGCACCACTCTAGCGAGTCTACTCAATGCGAAACAAGCTCCTCCTAGTTTTCCACATACGTTTTCTATGTGGTTATCCCACTGCAGGCCCCTGTCTAGTTCGAAACCTAAAAAAGTAGTGGATGCGACTTGCGTGATTTTGTATGTTGCGTATGCTTGTATGCACAGAATTCGCCCTAGTACTTGTATGTTTAGAATAATACGCTGTTTCTTTATGTCAAAGAATTATTTTGCATATATTTTTCAATTATTTTACTACCAGCTTCCATATATTTGTTGACCTTTGTTTTGTAGATACATTATATACTCTGTTATGTAATACACTAAAAATATTGACAATTTACCAAGTGAACTTTCAACAATACGCCAAATCAAAATAATAATCCCTCAAACAACTTAAATATAACCTTACTATGGGTGCACGTAGGTATGATTGACTTCATAACAACTATTATTAAATGAAAAACCTATTCCAGCTGGACTGAGAGAAAAAGAAAAACATAGTAATGTACTAGCTGCTTTTCTTCCCGGGCATACTGTAAAAATCAGACAAGGGACTTGAGAGAAATTGACGTTTATGTAAGTGATTGGCTGACCCCCTATCACTGCAACAGAACTCTCTAATCCCCTCTAACCCTCTCTTATTCCTTCCACATAAACCGCTATCCACAGACAAATGCGGCGCAAACGGCCTCATGGTCATTAATACCATGGCTACCCCGTAAGGGAAAGTGTATGAATGTATGTAGGAAGTTTGGTGAATCAGATTGTTAGGTTCACGCGCAAACGAAGTCACGTGTGCAACTAGTATATCATATCAAAACTTAGGTGTTCGTACTGTGACTGATCTCAGTCTAGATGAGAGCAGTCACGTGTTTTAGGTGACATCATATGGCCATTCTGTCGCTGCACAATCTCCCAGGGTCTGCCCACTCCGTGTCCACCTCGCAAACGGCGCATTTCGGTTGAAAGTACATACTTCGTGGACCAGTGGCCAAGTTGAAATAGTTTTTTCAACACATTTGTGAATTTCTTGCAATCGCTCGCTCGAAAATATTTAGAAATGCTGAGGCCAATTAAGGCTGGGGCGAATTCGGTTACAAACTTACTATATTGAAACTTAACAAAACTAAACATATGTACTATGTTTAGTACTTTTGCCTTGTTTAACATATGCCTACTTTTATTTCTACCACGTCAAGTCACGTCGTGATTTAGAAAATACCAGGATGTATTTAATCCTAATTTTAAGTTTTGGTTAGCGTTTAACAGAATTGGATTCATTGAGAAAATCTAGATATGTGAAGAAGATACAAATATTTGGTTAGCTTATCAATTTTTTACCGACATTAAAAAGGCGTTCTCAATTCGATAAAAATTACATCTTCAGCTACTACTTAAACAGAGTTGGTAGTATACAAGTGGTTCTAAAAATAATATAATTTTCAATTTAGTAGTTTTTGAAAATCTTATGTTTTATATTTTTATATACGTCCGCTCTTTTTATATCCGTATGTATATAATTTGAAAAAAAAAATAGTAACTTTGAACGATACTATTTTCTGGTATAGTTTCATCTTGGTGGGTGATTATTTAAAGGTAGCTACCACAAGTCAAAAAAATCAATACGAAAATAGACTCTCACAAGAAACGCTCTAGGATTTTTGCAGTCAATCCTATATAGTCAGGAAGCCCATCAATCACGGAATCATCTAATATCTATAGGTCTCATCCTGGTAATTGATGAGGTATACTTTTTGCAGTACACTCCCGTACTATTTTATGTACCTACTCTTTGACTTCGTGTCAAACTTAATACAAATTCTGCTCATTCGATGTCGGTTTGATTTTTTCAAAAAGATTTTTCGTCAAAGTGGAAGTAATTTGACTACTAATATTTTGGAAACTAAAAAAACCGAACAAGTGCGAGTCAGACTCGCCCACCGAGGGTTCCGTACAAACTAAATAAAAGGGGGAAATCTTTTTTTTTTTCCTTCATAAACCGAAAAATATACGTCGTAAAAATATTTAACACATTCCTTACTCACCACTCGGATCCGAGTAGGACGGGGCTATAGTATCGGCGCCTCCCACTCGGATCCGAGCGAGCGTCCCGTTCATTTTGTAGTAGTCAGTAAACCGTTTCGTCAGCGTTTCAGGCAGTCAACGTTGCAGTTTTGGTTCCCAGCTGAAGTGAAGGGTCTGCAGGGGGCGAAAAATGTGTTAAAAACTTGTTTTAGCTTATGCTAATGAGGCTCTTTCATATGATACCCCACATAATACGGTTAATTCACTTTAAAATTTGGGCCCTCATTCCTTGCATAGAGACACTATTTTTTTGTGATTAAATTAAAAAATTCCAGTTTCGGATTTTTTCCTATATGTGTACTATAACACAATGCTTCTTGCCAAATTTCAGATTTCTAGGTCAACGGAAAGTACCCCATAGGTTTTGATTCCTCTGTGAGTGTCGAAATGTGCGTTTTTTACGACATATTCGGTTGTAACTTTTTTTTTTCCAAAACTGAGAAATTTTATTTTTCTTTCTGCAGCAAGATACTATGGATCTGCGTATATAGTTTTAATTTCAACTCGATACCTTCATGCGTTCCCGAGATAAAGGTCTTTTCACCCGGACGGACGGACGGACAGACGGACAACAAAGTGATCCTATAAGGGTTCCGTTTTTTCCTATTGAGGTACGGAACCCTAAAAATCAAGAAACTTTTAAACAGAGTTTGTTTAAAGTTGGATACGAAGTCAAAGTACGCGTAACACTTGTTGACAGACTTGACAGTAATAAATTAAATTAATTTGAGGCAATAAACTAGATATTTTAAATAGTGATCACGTAGCATCTGAATGTCGACAAGCAGTCTGCATCTGCACGTAGCGAATTTCAAATTAACATACTCGAATTAAAAAGTTGAAAACTACAAATTAAGAACTTACGATAATTGTTGTTGCCTGGTTGTTTTACCTTACCAGTGATACGTGTTTAATAAGCAAGCTATAAAGGTTGACAAAATGAAACCAGACGTCTTTTAATCCGCTAACTTTTCATGCAAAATGATGTTTAATGGTGATCTACCGTGAAACCGTTTTTAAACTTATTGTGAAAATTATTTGTAATAAAAGGATTGATTTGATCGTTTAGTACGTAAGGTTTAAAAAAAAGTTCGTCGTTGAAATGTGTCCAGCAAGCCCTTCGTACCAAAAGTATTACAATGTTATAAATATTCAAAATCTTAAATATCTGACGGAATTCGAACCAGTACCTTTCTAATTAATTCGGGAGCTTCTTACCAACTCAGCTACAGACATTGGTCATCTGAGATATCGAAAATTATGAATAATCTCAAGCGAGCGTTTGTTAACTGTCTATACAACATTGCAAATACAAAATCTAAATTTATAAAAATAATTAAAAAAAACGACTTCAAAACTGAAAAGGGAGAAATAAAAACTGATACATAATACCGACAAATTAAATTAAAATAATTAAATCGTCTACCTAAGTAGTTACATGCCCCAACTATATTTTTGAGGTCGGTGTCTGTCTCGGACTTAGTGATAGTTTAGGGCCTGGCACTTTTATGTTATGTTAGATGTACGATTCACCACCAACTCACCTGATGTTAAGCGACAGTGTGCCCAAGGAGCTAGTCTCTTTTTAACGAACTTGAAAAAGGAGTAGATTCTATATTCGTTTATAATTTTTTTATGTTTTTTACCACATAACTTCGATATTTATAAACCGATTTAGGAAGTTATTTTCTTGTTTCAGACTGATCCCATTAGAAAGTTCATCAAAAGCTGTTTTATATTTTGGGTTTTAAAACAAAATTGCACATTTTGAAGTCGTTTTATTCAGTTTTTTTTAAACTATAATTATTCTTACTATAATAATTAGTTTCAAGTGAAATTTTATTAGCATATTCACTCCATTGTAACGTCATTAAGTATATACAACGGTGAGAAGATGCAAAGATAGCTAGATAATAGAGGACTGCTAAATTGTGGAGTAGGTACCCTGACCTGTTCCTGAGTTCCTGTTCCTTTCCCGATAGGTATAACCTGGGTTTCTTTAAATCGTGAATGAACTGGTTTATTTTGACTAAACGCGATCCATCGTGGACAGCAACGTCGCAAACATCAGGTGAGTTGGCAGTCAAACGCAAACCTACTACAACATAAAAAAAAACGCCTTTTGTTAAATTAATTTAAGACACATGACCTATTAAATATTGAATCATTTTTGCAGTCGGTTAAAAACGTGATTGGCATAATCCGGACTGGATCTCCACTACCCACGCAGAGTCTGTGTCGTAGACAGAACTAAGTATATAGTCTGTGACTAAAACGCGTCATGCACCGCTGCCGACGCTATTTCACATTTTAGAGAATACATTTTTGTGAAGACACCGGCGAAATAAGGCTTGAAAACGGGTTTCTGATGGATAAATTATTTTAATTCTTATATTCAAGGCTAATGTAAGATCCGCATAGTTCTAGGAACGTCAACTTATAACACATTTCTAAGTGATCATAGCTTTGATTATTTCAAGTTCTTTGAACTTTAAATTTGTGAGTCTAACACAATAGTAGCATTTTTTCTCATTGCCTTTCTATTCAAGGCGAACATTAATTTAAAGAAAGAAGGTACGCAACTAAATTTGGAAATGTCTACTGTTCAATGAGAATAAGGTGATAGTAGCTAATCATCTATCGATTATCACCACTATATAACATTTATTGGTGCCACCAATACAAAAGTTTCAGATGCCATTGGAAACTAACCTATTTTTTTTTATTCTCATTTATTTATAACCAATGGCTACACGTCACAATAATATTTTCTAGAATACATTTCATACATACTAGTTAATTAAGTTAATACATTCTAGGTTACATTAGTCTAAAACAAAAAACAATATACAATTGAAATATTAATAATAGCAGTAATATTGAAATTGAATCTTAATATGCGTTGTCAGTTGTCATACTAATAAATAATATAATAAAATCAAGCAAAATATGTAAAAATGTATATGTGAATATCAATAATTAATTCTGTATACAAGTCTAAAATCAATATATATAATTAATATTAATGTATTTAACTTCTTCTACTCTAGGTCGAAAATCGTCCACCTTATAAAACGCTTGCTCAACAAGCCACTTTTTTACACAAGATAGATCTACAATTGACCAATATCTTCTTGAATGAGTCTTTCCGAATAGATATAATCTAGGTGTCTTCAAATCACGAGTGAATAGGTTTCTTCTCCTCCCACTTGTATGAGGTTTTCTGTCCACCTTGTGTCTGGCTGGTCTTCCTATTCTGCGCTTCCTATTCTTCCTATTCCTATGATGCATTGGTCTCCATTATACTCGATAAAGTAATTTTAGTAAGAAAACATGTTCTCTGATTAATCGACATCCTAACAACAATGCCTAACTAAAGTTTTTTTAGAAGTAAGTATATAATATTAAAAGAAAACCAAAATACCGACCGCATAAGTATACCTACGTGATATTTTTCGTGATGCATAGATTACTGAAATTACTTGGGAAAAATTAGTATTCAGTAGTTTTTTACCTCCAATATTTTCGGGCACTTGCAGTTTACTGCAGTGTGTTAAACTATAATTATTGTAAAATACCTAAGTTTCTAATAATAACATAATGTAACAACTTGTAGGCATACTCGAAATCATAATGCATAAATTCAGCAGAGGTCGTGTCGTGTAGTACCGTACCTACATACCTATTGCACGGCGCCATTCATACAGGCTTTTCCCGGTAACGAAGCTCCCATTTGACTGCAAGATCCAATCTGGCGTGTTAATCCACACAATTAGTACCGTACACTCTCATCTCTCAGCTGTAAATAGTTATGTTCATGCATGATGATACATGAGACTAGTTCATGTATCATGGCATGAGTGCATTGGTGTCACTGTATAGGTACATATCTATATTATACTTGCATTATACCAAACAAGTTTGGAGTCACACGAAACAATGGGTTATTCTCCAGATCCACCATAATCGTTACCGTCACTTGATTATATAAAGGGCGATTGTCAGAAATGGAAAAATATATTTATGTTGATTTAATCGTAATAGATGCGCCCCGAGGTTTCGAACGCATGGTGTACCCTGAGTCCATCTACAGGTTTCTGCTGTCATATAACAAATTTTATCATGATTCGTATAAGCCGCAGGTTTACTAGTTATACCTACGTACATTATTCACCATTATCACCTCATCCACAAAAAGTCCACCTTTCCCATGGATTTCCAATAAGACCGGTTGGAAACGGCTTGCATGCATCCAGTGTCTTGCCACTAGTTTGAGGTTTTCTGTCCACCTTATGGCTGGTCTTCCTATACTGTTCTTGCTAGTGCGTGGTCTCTACTCGAGAGCAGACACAACATTATTATGTAATATAAATAAGTCTTTAGATACCTACCAATAATATTATGTAGTAGTTATAATAAACCTGTTGGTAAATAGTATGATTTTTATGATTAATTCATATTCAATACACGAATAATTCCAAACAAACAATAATCTTTCTGTAGAGAAACCTGTAGAGAAAAAAGACAACAAAAAAAACGTGTACGTCTCGGGAGCCCGACAGAAGTGATAACTTAAACTAATGCTTCGTTACGCGGTTCGAAGCGGTTTACCCTCCCTTAAGAAGTTATCACTTCAAAAATCCTCTGTCCAATATAACGTGAATAAGAGTGGATCTTGAGAATAACCCAAAACAATAGGCGTGTACCGTTGTCATCGATTCAAAGCTGATATGCGCTCACCTTGTCAGAGATGTAGAACTTGTGTCCCGTGACTCCTACACAAATGACTCGACTACATCGCACAATGAAGGTCCTCCTACAAGGCTTATTGTGCTTACATGCAATGCTTTGACTACATGACTAAGACATTCTCACTCTCCTTGTGAGTCTAGGTAAAGGCGTGAATAAGATGAACGACTGAATAATATCAAGGCTAGAGAAAGTTGTAGAGAAAAATTGGTTTATTTTATTGTCGCAATATCCTGCCAGTTTGTTTACCAGGAATCTAATAAAGAAGCGTTGCGTATTGTATGTTTTTCGAAGCCGTACGTAAACAATATCAAGCCAATGTGTACCTATCTGTGGTTTTTCGACCTACCAACCCAAAAATGAACAAATCTCACTTTAAATTTAGATCGGAGATAGCTCACAGCTAGCAATAAATACATAGGATATATTTTAACACAAACTATAGCCGTTTTTGAGGCATAGCAAGTAAAATTACAGGGCGCGCTGGAGTAGACTATCTATATTTTACAATCGGCTATTTTTAACCTCAGACCCAAAGACCCTCTCTTTGGGTCTGAGGTTAAAAATAGCCTTATATAGCATTATAACTTCGACATGAATATCGTGAGTATTTGTATATCTGTGTATTTGTGTGTCTGTCTGTGGCACCGTAGCTCGATTTTGATCAGATAGTTTTGTTTGAAATAGGATTTGCTCGAGAGTGTTAATAACTATGTTTCATCAAAATAAGTAAGTACAGCCTTTTCTTTATGTCAGAGATTTTTTTATATTTTTTTAACTTGTGTCTTCCTTTAATATTATTGCTAGTTAAATACACACCAGTTGTATATTTTAAGAAATAATATCACCAACAATAGGAAGCCAAAAATAAAAAGTATGTAAAAGTAAAATTACATTTTATTTGAAGGGAAACAAAAAGGTTACTCTACTTCATTACTAGTATAATTAAGGCATCGCGCTGAGTACTTTCCACGTTGTAAATGATAGTTCCGGTCAATAAGGTATGAGTGTTAACATGATTTACGTTACTAGGTCACTATTCCGAGTAATAATAATAAACGACCTAAATAATGAGTAGGAGAGGGTATTTAAAACGTACAAGGGTGATTATACATGGTAACGGCCTCCCGCACGCCATCGAGCTCTGGAAAGGTTAACCACCCACCATCGTTATCGACTAACCCCAAGATCCCTTATTGAAACGTTTTTTACTTATATAATACTGCCCTCACCACTTTGACATTAATATTTTATTACGTTTTCGGGTCTGTTGGGCATGTAATCAAATACATACACCACAACAGTTTCAATGGAAGTTAGTAATGGGTTAGTATCGTCAAAATAGAAGAAGCTCCGTCTTACATACAAACGCATGTTAAAATCTTATTCATCGATTGACTTGTCACTTTCTGTCAGACGGGAATGTCACGCGTGAAAACGGAACAAAACACTAACTAAAATTATTCAATGTTTATAAGTAAGATGGGCTATCTATAACTTCTACTTGAGTTTTGGCGGGAACGTTTTAGTAACGTGTTGTTGCTTTGTTATATTTTTCTAGACTTGTGTTATTTTGAACATTAATGCTATAAAAATGGTGGTGTTTTATTCATTATGTGTTCGATCAAGTGCGTGAGTGTGGGCAAGTGAAATAAAACAGTGAAACATGTCTTTTCACGTTGTCGGCAAAACTCCGCGCGTAGAAAGAAGCGTCTAGTAAAGTCGCCACCACTTTACTGAAGCAGGACTCGACTTATAAATTGACTGTATACGTGACTTAGATTGTGACCTAGAACATTTACAACTTGTTTTATTCAAGAAACTTGAAAAAATCCTAATACTTGACACTGGCAAATGCTTTAATGACGGTCCAATACAAAAAAAAAAAAAAAAGCGAAAGGCAATCTCTTCATCGGTTTATACTTTTTTAATACTAAACGGATGAATGAATCGTCATAAAACTTGGTGCAGAGATAGCCAAGTATCTAAGGCAAATGTATGATATCATATTACATCTTCATGACCATTTCCAATTTCAGCACAGGGTAACAAAAGTAATTTTAAAAGTAATTACTTGGATAATATTAACATATTATCTAAGTAATTTAATGTATATAGTTTAAATACTTTTTGCTGGCTGACCAAAAACGCATAAGCATTGCCATTCAACGTGGCAATGCCGCCAGCATGCTGGGTACGCTGCCAACTGGTAGTGGGTTTGAGCATTTGGATTATCTTTAGACCTTTATCAGTCTGGGGTGATCGATGTGCTTTTTGTGTGGTAGTTTAGTTAGTTGAGTCTGTATATTGTTGTGTTGTAGTTAATAAAGGCGCTTGCCACAATAAATAAATACTTTTTATAATTTAAAAACTTTGAACACTACTTATACTTTTACTATAAATGATAATAGAAGTATAAGACTGTGAATTACTCAAAATATTGTACGCCCGAAATGGGTAGACTGTGATACCAAGCTAATTCGTAACACCTCCAGTTTTATGCAATAAAAATTCTGATTCTGAATGTCAAGTTTCTTTTTTACTGTTCTATGCCTATTGATGATGATCTAGATAGTCTACATCTTAAATGATTCTAGGTTTCATAGGTTGCTACATTATGCTGTGAAAATAGATTTCATCATATTATAGTCATCGCCAATTGTAATCGACTTCAAAAAAAGGAGATTATCAATTTGATGTGTATGTATTGTATGTAATATTTTCACATTGTGTTAGTCAATACCAGCTTCTAAACATGTTTGCCAAATTTCTGTACATAGAAACGTTTCAACGACTCTATTCAAATTACTGGGCGGATTTGAACGAAATTTGGTATACTATATAAAAGGATCGTCTCGGATCGGAATATACTCGTAGGTGTACTGTTTATCCCAAACATTAGGTTTAACGGTAGTGGTGAAGTGTGTTTGAAAAGTAAACAACTTACCCAGTGAAGTTTGGAGAACAAAATTTTTAGTTTCAAGTAAAACTAATAAATACCAATAAAAATGAATAAATTAAATTTAAAAAACTTCGACTAGGTACATAACTATTCAATGAACTGAAAAGGGAAAATAAAACAGTTGTTACATAATACTGTTAATATTAAATCAAAACTGATCGTCCACGTAAATAGATCTGTAGGTACATCTGTATGAAGGTACCCAAAAATAGTTGGGGTACAATTTATTTATTTTTCGAGGTCGGTGCCAGGGCTGCCAGGTCACTATCACCAACTTTAAGTCAGGCATGTAACAGCTTTTGTTATTCTCCATTTTCAGTTCATTGAATAGTTTTGAAGTCGTTTTTTTTAAATTTATTTTATTAATTACTACACTTGTGAAACCGTGGAGTAGAACTAGTAATAGGTATAATTGTATAAATATAAGTACCCAATTCAATTGTTTCATTTAATGATAGAAAGTAATTCCTCTTACAATAATTGCTATAAAAGTCTGGTCCTATTCAAGGCAGTAGAGAAAGGGAAATCTCCACACAAAGGCAAGTAATAAGCATACATTCTTTACGCTTTTTAAACAAGTAGGCACGCAGGCTGGAGCCTAATTTGGACTGTTTCTAGCCGCTTATGTACGCACTACTTGCTTAGGCTACGGTTATTGTTCAGATGTTCTCATTTAGCATAAGCTTGTTAGGAAATTTTGTTTTCAGCTTGCGGCCTACTTAGGAAGTTCTCTGAAGATGTATTGAATAATATTTTCTTGGAATTAGTAAACAATGTGTTGGAGCATACCTTTTCTAGTTAAATTCGATGACTGTGATCCCGAATTATCATTTCTTTGATTAAGCCATGAAAGTGGTTAAGTGTAAAATTTGTTCTTAAACCCCTAAATTAGTACGGCAATGAAGTTGACTATGTTCAATTTAAAAAAAACAGACTTAAACCCTCCTAGTCAATTTCATTACCGTTCTAATGATAGGGTTTTAAGAACAAATTTTATATATATATATGTACACAGTTTAGGATGTAAGCAAGTAATTATATTGTGTGATAGACACGTGTAAGTAATACGTTGTATTCCTCTGGAAATCTTGGGCCTATCGTCAAGCACTAAGCCTGGCACCGGGAGGCAACTAACTAAACCTGTATATATACGTAGTATCGTACACGAAACCCTACATTGCGTGTGGCTTGACACGCACTTAGCCATTTATTTCATAATGATATTCATAATAAAACTAGCATAAGTAATGTATTGCTTATTGCTTGTTTTTTGGATGTTTCAGGGCTTGTTCAAATCATAATTTAGTAATTGTAGTATTTAGTAATAATAGAGTAGCGCTTGACGACTAACTTTAGTCTTTATTCGCAAGGGATATGCAGATTTCTAATAATATTTTGTCTTGAAAGCTGCTGAAAAAACCGTCCCAATTTCGTCACCTTGGAGAGCATGAAGAGTATACGTATTTTCGTAGTAAAAGTCATAATAAAACCGTACCGATCGGCTCCATCTCTTCGACTGCGTCAAACAGCGTAAGGGTTTAGATAGTCGCCACCGCAAAGATCTGAAGAGTACAATTCCTTATAATAATAAATATAACTAACTATAACTCACTCACTCTCTAGCTCTAACTCAGCTTGGTGTACCTACGTATATCAAATATTTCTCCCTAATCAAAAAAGAAGAAAAAAACCGGACAAGTGCGAGTCTCAGACTCACCCACCTGGGATTTCCTACAAACTAGTAGATAAAAGGTTTTTATTTAATTTTCCTTCATAAACCGCAAATTACACATCATACAAATAATTAAAAACCTGTTTTAGCTTATGCTAATGAAGCTATTTCATATGATACCCCACATGATACGGTAAATTCACTTTAAAATTTGGAGCCTCATTCCTTCCATAAAGACACACATTCCATACGACAGGTTTTTTCCTATAATGTGTACTTTATCAATGCTTCTTGCCAAATTTCATAGTTATCAAAACCTATGGGGTACTTCCCGTTGACCTATCACCGGGAAGTATCCCATAGGTTTTGATACGACATATTCGGCTGTAACTTTTTTTACGAAAACTGAGAAATTTGATTTTTCTTTCGGAGCAAGAGACTATGGATCTGCGTATAAGGTTTTAATTTCAACACGATACCTCCACGCGTGCCCGAGATACAGGTCTTGACACCCAGACGGACGGACAGACAGACAGACGGACAGACGGACAACAAAGTGATCTTATAAGGGTTCCGTTTTTTCCTTTTGAGGTACGGAACCCTAAAAAAGATATAATGTGTACCTACTTATATCGAACTCAAATACTTAGAAAAGATAATTCAATTAGATTACACATTTCTTTTTCACAATGTGTAACACGTTTGAAAGAATGTCACATCGTATGATATACTCGTACATTACGAGTGAAAACACGCGTGAAAAGAAATATCAATATTAATGTTGCCAAAGTAAAAAATATTTTCTCTTTATAAATGTAATGGTCTAGATAGGTTACGAACATTGCGCAAGTTCGTAACATTACGTAGGTGAACGGCAATAAAAACAATTTGAAGCCTTAGTTATTTCATATTCAGAATTGCGAAAAGATAAAACATTCACCAGTTCTGCCTAACTTTTTATCGTTATTAAAACATACGCACATGATTCAATTGAATAAAAACTTAATTAAAATAACTAAGAGTGTTTGGTTACAGTCAATTATAAAACTACATCTCGTTATACGAGTATGCAATGCACATTTTTACACTCTAAACTTTTACTACTCAATTTTTTTGCGATGGTTTTACGCCACTCGAATGCAACCTGTATTTTATTTGATACTTGGTCCTCCTCATGCCGTATCGTGATTAAATGGTGATGTTGATAATAAAATTAAATGAAATATTCTTTATTTGGAACTAAAATAAAGAGTTACAAAAACAGTAAGGGCACGATAAATTTTATATTTATATTTAAAAAATCGTATACTTAACAAACTGCGCTACAAAAGATACTACCCTGTGTAGTTCCTAATGTCGATTACAATGACCGCTTCATCTTCCTGAAATTAATGTTGGAACACTTTTTAACCGACTTCGAAAAAGGAGGAGGTTATCAATTCGTACCGTATTTTTTTTTTTGTTTGTGTTTCGTGAATTGGCATATAGAGAAAGCTCCCAAGTTGGTCCCATAATTATATTAGAAACATTGCTTTATTACTTTTTGAATAATCTCCAAAAGTAAAAATATTTTCAATGGATTCCTGAGTGAGTGCGTCAGATTATAGAATCGCAGAGTCCCACTGACACGTTTTTCTTTACTAAAGTGTCAAATGTTTAGGTTTTTCGTATAAACATCTGCACATTTTCTAATCTGCGACGACGAAGCATATGACATTCAATGATAAATGTCATTCTTGAAAAAGAAACGAGCGGGTGAAGAGAGTAGGTCTCTTTAAAAAGTTTACAATCGTGAGGGATTTATTGCGCTTGAAAAGTAAAACCTAATTACTCCTCATCCAATGTGTATAAGGAGAAAATAGAGTTACTTCAACGCTTGAGTGCCTTGTTTAATTATTATCCTTACTAATATTACAAGTAAACGAAATAACGTACTTCGAGGGCGGTTGTTTCAGTTTTTTAAACGATAAAATTATATTATTTAAATAATGAAAAGCAATGCAGTGCTAAAGCACTATTAATATTGACGGGATATTTACCGTAGTCGTGTTAATTTTGAGCTCCCGATATTTCGGCACAGTTATAGTTCCTGTCACGTAAAAAGAACGCTGGTTTGTTCGCGCTAACGAACAAACCAGCGGTCTTTTTACATGACGGTAACTATACGTGCACCATGTTCACGGGCGACTTAAAAATTAACGCGAACCACGGTAAATATCCCGTTATTAATAATAGTGCATTAATTAATGACCGTTATAATCCGTGGTATTCCAATCATCATCATCATCATCATCTCAGCCATAAGAAGTCCACTGCTGGACATAGGCCTCCCCCATGGATTTCCAAAAAGACCGATTGGAAGCAGCTTGCATCCAGCGTCTTCCCGCCACTTGTATGAGGTCATCTGTCCATCTCGTGGCTGGTCTTCCTACGCTGCGCTTGCCGGTACGTGGTCTCCACTCGAGAACCTTTCGGCCCCATCGGCCATCAGTTCTACGTGCTATGTGCCCTGCCCACTGCCACTTCAACTTGCTAATCCGCTGTGCTATATCGGTATTCCAATATGCTATGGAAAAGCCACCCTATACTCAAATAGTGTTCTAAATCATGAAAGCGTCACGCCGCCATACATTGATTTCGTTTTTCGCGATACGAACGCATGTGATCGATGTTTCATATTGTTGGCTCGTGTTTATAAACCCAGCCACGGGCGTCGTGTCGACGGCATTTTAATTTTCCCATCACTGACACGATACAAAAACATACCAGTATGGACTTAGCATAACTACTCACATCATCAATAAGGGTGCGATCAGACTGAGACCTTTAGCTATTAGCTTGATATTGTAATACGACAAATATCAATATTAAAAGAGAACCCAACTACAGAAAAGAGGTTTTTGCGAACTTACAATTTCGTTACGCTTGACACGCTGTTGAGTGTACGTTTTTTGTGAGAAATTTTGCGTAAAATCGCTGTAAAAGATTATAAATGCGCATTCTTTAGAATAATTCTATTAAAATTACTTGTTTATTACGAAAAAGATCGTTGGAGGTTACGAAAAACGCATATTTTTTTTTGCGCGAGATGTTTTAATATTAATATAAAAAATATAGCCTAAGACACTCATGAAGTAAAGATGAATCTAATGACACATCGCACATCAAAATCGGTCAAGCCGTTTAGGCTGTAGGTGATCATATAGACACATACATACATACATACACTTGAAAAATATAACCCTCTTTCTTACGCAATCGGGTAAAAACCATATAATACAAATACAACATAGCTTTTAAAACTAGTATATTTGACGACAACTAAGACGCACAGGTTGAAGCCTAAATTGTGTACTATTAAACTATTGTGCTAGTTCTAAATCAATCCAGTCATCGCTTTTATATTTTACTATCTAGTATAGTAGGAGTATAGTAGCCATGTGCTAGTTTTCTGTCACACTATTAACTAGTTTAAATACATTCAGTAGGTATATTACACAAAATTAATCAAGCGGTAGTGATTTCCAGGTGACTTAACCGCATGTTAAATAACCTGGAAATCACTAATATTGTTTACTGCCCAAAATCTGTATGCGATATTGCCCCAATGAAATATTCGCACCCGGGACGTGCTACATGTGTATAAATTACCCTTAATAAAGGGGTAAATAAAGATAATCTTTAATACAGGTGCAAAATCGTTTGTTCTCCGTTTGCGCTTGTTAATTTTCCGCGCCTTCATTAACTTAAGCATTAATTTATAGAAACTTCTGGTTTTATACTAGGTTTAAACAAGTTACATAACAACGCCCACTGATTCTGGGAGGCTGACAACCCGCAACAAACTATTTCGGGCAAAGACATTGTTTTCTAAGGAAAGCCTTGGAATTATCACTACGATACGAATATAACCAACGATATACGAAAATCTTGGAATAATAAGTGAGTTTACTGTGTTTGATTACGTTTTACATACAAAAAATAATAATGAAAAAAAAACAACAAGAAATGTACCTGCAAACTCTCGGAGTTTCAAAAGTATTATTTTTTTCAAAAAAAAAGTAAACTTAGTTAAAAAAATTAATGTATTAGCTTATAATAGGCACGGACCCTGGAGTCTGTGGAGCAAAATTTTTTTAAATAAAAAAAAAGTATTATTCAATTTACTTCTGTTTTTGTTTTACGGAAGATTGCTGCTGCTAACAGTTACTCTATGTGCCGTGGGGTACCGGCTTAGAATAGTACCTCCCCCTTTCTTCCCGTGGGTGCCGTAAGAACCGGCTAAGGGAAATACCACCAGAAGTGGGCAGCAGCACATTCTGAGTAAAACGCCCCCTACTGCGCTCGCCAACCCGCCTGCCAAGCGTGGCGAGTACTGGCAAAAACCCCCTATGACAGACAAAAATACCAGGCCCCCAGTCCCCGGCAGCTCCGCTATTCCGGGCTATGGTAGCGGTCCCGGTCACGGCGGAGCAAGGGGTGCTAAGAATCTCCGGAAGAGATCCGGCTACCACCCCCTGCATAAACGACGACTGGCCCTGGTAACACACAACATTCGCACGATGAGGACAGACGAGAAGCTAGCTGAGCTGGAAGAAGAAATGGGTAGGTTACATTGGGATATCCTGGGGTTATCAGAAGTCCGACGAGAGGGGGAGGACACGATAACCCTGAAATCCGGTAACCTACTCTACTACCGGGAGGGCGACCAACAGTCCCAAGGTGGTGTCGGGTTTCTCGTCCACAAGTCCCTTGTTAACAACATTCTTGCCATCGACAGTGTATCGAGCAGGGTTGCATACCTGATACTCAGAGTATCCAAGAGGTATTCGCTGAAGGTCATCCAGGTATACGCACCGACCTCGGCACACTCCGATGATGAGGTAGAGGTGATGTATGAGGACATTAGTAGGGCCATACACACTTCAGAGACCTATTTTAATGTTGTTATGGGGGACTTCAATGCGAAGCTGGGCAGGAAATGCGAAAATGAGTTGAGAGTAGGGCAATTTGGATATGGACAACGGAACCCCAGGGGACAGAGGTTGGCCGACTTCCTGGAGAAAGAGGGACTCTTCATGATGAACTCTTTCTTCCAGAAGCCACCTCATAGGAAATGGACCTGGTTGAGTCCCGATGGTTCTACGAGAAATGAGATAGACTTCATCCTGACCACCAAGAAACAAATATTCAATGATGTCTCTGTGATCAACATGGTTAAAACCGGAAGTGATCACCGAATGGTACGAGGCACTTTGAATATTAATGTTAAACTTGAGAGGTCCCGTATGATGAAGTCTACACTCCGACCTACTCGCGCTCATATCCAAGACCCCAAGAGCTTTCAGCTCGAACTATCAAATCGCTTCGAGTGCCTGGAAAGCTGCGCATCGGTGGATGAGATCAATAACAGGTTTGTGGAAACTGTCCGTACGGTGGGCGCGAAGTTTTATAAACCCCACCGTACAAATAGACCGCAAAAGCTCTCGAGCCATACCCTCGACCTCATGGCTGAACGACGCTCATTGCAACTGCAGTCTTCCGGTGACGCCGAAGCATATAGGCGGCTCAATAGACTCATATCAAAGTCTATGCGACACGACATCCGTACCTTTAATACTAATCGTATTAAAGAGACGATAGAGCGGAATAAAGGCTCCAAAGTGTTCGCAAAAGACATGTCTATTGGGCAGAGCCAGTTGACGAAGCTGAAGACAGAAGATGGCAGTCTAGCGTCGACCAAAGCAGAAGTCTTGAGGGAGATCGAGAAGTTCTATGGACAGTTATACACATCGGTCGCAAAACCTGTTAGCAGTTTGGGTAAAGATCCAAGAGCCAAACTGACTCGACATTATACCGAAGATATCCCGGACATCAGCCTGTACGAGATTAGGATGGCCTTGAAACAGCTCAAGAACAACAAGGCACCGGGCGATGACGGAATTACATCAGAGCTACTGAAAGCGGGTGGAACACCGGTACTGAAAGTCCTTCAGAGGCTCTTCAATTCCGTCGTGCTTGAAGGTACAACGCCAGAAGCATGGAACAGAAGCGTGGTGGCGCTGTTCTTCAAAAAAGGAGACAACACTTTGCTGAAGAACTACAGACCTATCTCGCTTCTGAGCCATGTCTATAAGCTGTTTTCAAGGGTCATCACGAATCGTCTTGAACGCAGGTTCGATGACTTCCAGCCTCCCGAACAAGCCGGTTTCCGAAAAGGCTATAGTACCATAGACCACATCCACACGCTGCGGCAAGTGATACAGAAGACCGAAGAGTATAACTTGCCCCTTTGCTTAGCGTTTGTGGACTATGAGAAAGCCTTTGATTCGATCGAGACCTGGGCGGTGCTTGAGGCTCTCCAACGATGCCGTATTGACTATCGGTATATCGAAGTGCTGAAGTGTTTGTACAACAACGCCACAATGTCAGTCCGAGTACAAGACCAGAACTCAGAGGCAATTTCATTGAAAAGAGGCGTGAGGCAGGGAGACGTTGTCTCTCCGAAACTGTTTACCGCCGGTTTGGAAGATGCCTATAAGCTTCTGGAATGGAAAGGGCTCGGCATCAATATTAACGGCGAGCACATCACTCACCTTCGGTTTGCCGACGATATAGTAGTCATGGCAGAGTCGATGGAAGACCTCAGTACGATGCTCGAAGACCTCAATAGAGTTTCCCAACGGGTGGGCCTCAAAATGAACATGGACAAAACGAAGGTTATGTCGAACGCTCATGTAGTGCCCACCCCAATATCTGTGGGGAACTCCACTCTTGAAGTTGTTGACGAATACGTCTACCTAGGACAAACGGTCCGATTAGGCAGGTCCAACTTTGCGAGGGGGGTCAATCGTCGTATCCAACTCGGCTGGGCAGCGTTCGGGAAACTTAAAAGCGTCTTCTCGTCCAATATACCCCAGTCCCTCAAGTCGAAAGTTTACAACCAGTGTGTGTTACCAGTGATGACATACGGCACTGAAACGTGGTCCCTAACTATGGGCCTTATAAGGAAGCTCAAGGTCGCGCAGCGAGCTATGGAGAGGGCTATGCTCGGAGTCTCTCTACGAGATCGAATCAGAAATGAAGAGATACGTAGACGTACAGGAGTCACCGATATAGCACAGCGGATTAGCAAGTTGAAGTGGCAGTGGGCAGGGCACATAGCACGTAGAACTGATGGCCGATGGGGCCGAAAGGTTCTTGAGTGGAGACCACGTACCGGCAAGCGCAGCGTAGGAAGACCAGCCACGAGATGGACAGATGACCTCATACAAGTGGCAGGAAGACGCTGGATGCAAGCCGCTTCCAATCGGTCTTTTTGGAAATCCATGGGGGAGGCCTATGTCCAGCAGTGGACTTCTTATGGCTGAGATGATGATGATGATGATGATGCTGCTGCTAACAGTTACTCTATGTCGTCCCTGCGAAGATGCATTCCCCTGTCAGTCGACTAGCTGGGCTGGCCGCCTTTTTGCTGAAAGCCTAGGCCGTTTCAACAACCTACGAATTGCCTGGACGGCAAACCGTTGCTAGAATCTAATGTTCACAAGAAAATATATCTATCTGCTTATTTGTGTGATAGTCTCCGCAAAGTCATTTTTCATTTTATTCAACAGGCTATACGTCTTTAAGAATAGTATATCCCATCAAAAATATAATATGTACAAAAAGCCAAGTCTCGCAACGCAGCGCTTCTACCACAAAAAGTTGTGAGATCTAATGTAAAACCAAGTCGGTTAACTATTTAGTACCTATTTATCGGAGCATTTATCCAACTATTTTGTAATAAATTGTAACTTAGTTAGTTAACTAATAACTTTTGTAGTGACCATATCGATATTAGACATCTTTATTTCTTTAATAATTAGAATGTCTGCTATAAGTAAGTACCTTAGAATTTTGATGATCGATGAGTGAGTAAGTGAGTGAACGAATGTGTACAAAATCAAGGAAATTTGACTTACAATAATTCTTAAATCACATGTTCAAATTGAATGGAATTTGGAAATATACTTAGTACTATTATAATATGTTTGTGTCTGAAATTTCAGGCTTCTAGCTTTATCGATAACAAAGTTACAGGGGGATCGAAACTGCCTGCCTGTATTCAAGAAAAGGATGGTACGGCGTGGCCTTGTTGCTCAACTTGGCCGGGGCCACTGCCATGCCCCCAGATCAAGAAGAAGACACGATAAGCGTCAATTTCAACACTAATCTAAGAACCAGCCAAGATGTTCAAACTTCACTTAGTCGTGGCGTGGAGGGGCAGATATTTTACCTAGAGTAAAATGAAGCCTTTATGTGAAAACCTGTATTTTCTGTACATTTAAAATCTTGGAGCAAAAGTTATTTATTATGTAGTAGGTATAACTGTATAAGTAGCTCTTAAGAGAGCTTTAGGTAATGATAAATACCAACAACCCTGTAAATAAATTATTATTAATTTCACTCAACTCAGTTCGCTCGTTAGACTTCAATGGAAATAATCGTAATTTATAAGTACACGCTCAAAACCATCCCATCCACCAATACCGTGGCTATTGATCAAATTTCAGGAAAATCAGTGTCAAAAGTGTAAATTGTGGAACAATCCCGGCTCCAGGAACGGGGTGGTAATGAAGACTGACACCCCACTAATTGATGGTGAGACGGCGCCCGCTGACCGCCACCGAGGATAAGGAAAGCCCGGCATTAGCCTTAAGATGCTTAAGCTCGCCTGGTCTTAGCGGTAAACACAACATTGCCAAAAGGTTCAAAAAGCCATTCAGTTAGAGAAAAAATCCATTAGTTTGTGGGCAGTATTTTCTTAGGTCGCTTAAACGTCTTCACAATAACATTTTTAAACAATATATACCTTAAACTTGTTAGAAATAGTGCCAAAACTTCGTAAAATATCATGCGATGTTACAAATGACGCAATTTTTAACATGTCTTTTGTCAGATACGTTCACATCATGATGACAAATAGTGCAAAACGCAATACCATATCGAAACATGCACACTGAAACAGGCGTTTTGTTTGATTTTCACAGAATACATAGCAACATTTTATAATACGCGAACCCAAAAGCACGAAAATTTTAGGTTTTCGTCAGTTTTTAAGGAAGTGTTGGCGGTACTCTATATATGAAATGCTTTTTAAAGAGGATTTGTTCGAGTGTCCTTAATTTAATTTGGTCGAAATGACTTCAGCCATTCTTTTACATCGGGGGTTTTTAAGTTGTCTAAGCTTGTTTGTTGCTTATTACTCCCAAAAGCTCTAAATCTTCATTTACTTTCATTACTCGTATTAATCGTGTCATATTGCAATAATAAATATTGACAAAAGTAATCGGGTTCCAAAAATTACTCGAAATTTCAACTTTATCACAAACAAATAAAAGTCATTGTCATATTATTTTCGAACAGCAATTAATTGCAGTCTCCAAGAACGATACAGAAAATACGTTATTTCCGGTTAGGATTTTATGGGAGACATACAGAGATGTCATGTTTACCGATTACACTGCCATTTACAAATCGTTAAATTTGCGGCTGATTATGTATTGTTTTACGTAAAAAATAGAATCTGCACGGTTATTTGTTTTTCTTTCAAAAAGGAGTAATCTATCAACAATCGCTAGTTTATTCTCTTGTCAAAAAACGCTTATCAATACGGGATCGACGCATATGGCCAAGAACGCAAAATACCATTTGGCCTTTTGCTTATGAAAAAAATATTTACGCGAATGGTAATCTTCAAGTATGATCGAACAGGATGCGAAGACATAATAACATTTTGTAAAGGGAGACGTCCAAGTCTTGACATCTATTAAAACCCGCAACCAAATTTTTATATTTTTGTATATTGTCAAACTATAATTACTTTCTTAATTATTATTGATAGAATTGCGCTTGACCGCCAGCCCGCCTACTGTCCACAATGGAGTGCGCTTGCCTAGAAGAAACCTGTGCACTCGCTACGTAAGAAACCCAGGTTACAGCTATCGGGGCTAAACCCACTCAGGTAGCTTATTACAATTTATAAAATGGTTTAATAAAAGTCGAAACAAAACTCTTCGCTTAACACTAAAACTAGTCGGTTTCGTCCATTCTTATAGTTACTTACGGAATTATTTTGTCACTCTGTACTATTTCGAAAGACAGTCTAATCATAATTTTTACCATATGCTTACTTATCTGCACAATTCAAAATTCGCGAAAAAAATCAGCTGTTTTATAAAAACAGTTCGTTGACCCCCGACAAAATGTATGGGGCAGCTGATAATTATTTTGTCGCGAATTTGAAGTCGTGACCTGGCTTGTTTATAACGATAAGGATGACCTTTCGCCTGATACATGATGACCTAATAATCCTGTAAACTTGTTTCGTTCGGTAAATTATTATATAACAAAGTACCAGCTCGATAATTCGTATGTATATATTCAACATAAGGTATCTCACATGTAGGGTGCATAAATTACAATAGCGGTTTCTGCTTATTCTAGCGAACCAATTACTTTAGTTACCTACTCTAGTATAATCCTCAATCACAGGAGCAACCCTACGTGGCACACACAATTGTATTTTACCTGAGTTTCACCTTCACTGGAACCCGAGGGTGTGTTACCATGGCACCGGAGTAAGTATTATGATATTCTTTTGGCAAAACATTCATCTTGTCTGTGGAATTATAATTGAAATTTGCTTTCGGTGTCTGTAACATATTCGTACTCCAGTCTAGAGGACGTAACATATCGCTTCTTTTAGTCGTAAGGCTGCTACTATTGTATTCGTGACTAACAGAAAATACCAATTACGAACATTTTACCTGATTTTTGTGTTAATACCTATAATACTACGAGAGTAAAGGAAAAAGGTAAAAGGAAAGAGAGATAGATGGAGAGGAGAGTTTGGTTAAAAACCTTTAACTTGAAGTGTTATTACTCTGAGTATCTCTAGTACTACTAGTACTCTAGTACTGTTACTAATATTAGATTAGTATGTACTCTTCTTTTTTAATTTAACTTTGTTATCTCCACAGTGTCTGTATGTACTCTTCAAAATATTGTTTTAAAGTTTTGCGTATATATATTCTACCGGATGTATACGTTTTTAAATTGTCTATAATATTATCAATTCAAAATTGATTATATTTTAAATACAACTGGCTGTGCCCCGCGATTTCAACCACGAAGAGATGAAAAAAAGCGATAACGAGAATGACGAAATGTCAAATTTTCCTGTCCAATGTTCAGTCGTGCAATCACGAAACGGTAATATACAGACAGAGAGACATACAGACAATCTCTTCCGCTTTTATAAAACTATTTAGGATTCAAAAATATTAAATAAATATATTAATTAAATGCACGATATTTAATTAATATTTCAAATCGGAGCGACACGTCCCGTCATTCTTTGGAACCGATAAAGGATCCAGCTGAGTTAATAATGCAATATGTGTTACAGATGGCGCCACCAACGTTTAGATTTCAGACCACAACGGACAGACTATATAGTAACTTAATTGACAGTAATACTCCAGTATTGAGGTTGAAATTGTGGGATAAAATCTCACTGTGTGTCGACATTTTTCCTAATTCTTTCTAGTAGGTAATCATGATACATATCGCCTAAGTAGTATGTCGCTAGATTTCTTTATGTTCAAAACTTCAAACATGATTAAAGACAAGTGACGTCATCGTAATTATAAAATGTTAGCTAACAAATTCAAAGTAAATTAAGAGACTGAAGTTGTATGAGTCTCTTTTAAGTTATTTTAAAATAAAGGAAATGAATACAATTTTTTTCATTGCAATTATTCAGATTTCTGCTATCATTACACGGACATACACTTGTTTTTTTTCGCTATTTTTGTCAAAATGTAGGTTATAAATCTATTCTTATTCGTATCTCAGTCACTCTAATGATATTTTCAGAGCCTCTCAAAGCAGACATAAGTTCAACGTTACATTTTAGTTGGATTATGAAAGCTTGTCAATGCTGTGAAATAAAATCAATCAATTTTCATTGCAGTGAGCCAGCCATCATGCGCCAGTGTTGCCGCGAGCGGTTCCGACCAAATACATTTTTTATCGTTTTACAATGTTCGCACTAGCATTAATAGGCCTCGATTCACTTCAAATTCGATTTGTCACTCGCTTTGTGTTTATCGTAGTTATTTTCGTGACAAATGCTTAATATAGAGAACTGGGAATTGTTTTAACAAATTCCGCTACATTTGATAGCATCATTTTTAGGGTTCCGTACCCAAAGGGTAAAAACGGGACCCTATTCCTGAGACTCCGCTGTCTGTCCGTCCGTCTGTCACCAGGCTGTATCTCATGAACCGTGATAGTTAGACAGTTGAAATTTTCATTCACAGATGATGTATTTCTGTTGCCGGTATAACAACAAATACCAAAAAACAGAATAAAATAAATATTTAAGGGGGCTCTCATACAACAAACGTGATTTTTTTTGCTCGTTTTTGCTCGTTATTGATAACGACAACAGGTACACGCTTGAAATATTCACTTAATATTGAGTTATATGATTCACTTTAAAAATAAATAATTAAATTAAAATAAAATTAATATTTAAGGTGGGCCATACAACAAACGTGATTTTTGCCGTTTTATAGATAATGGTACGGAACCCTTCGTGCGCGAGTCCGACTTGCACTTGGCCGGTTTTTTTGACTTCATTTAGGTTGACAACTCAGTTTATCTATTATGTAACGAAACAGATATTATATAATATAACTATACAGGTACCAACAAAAATGTGTTGTGTGGTGATGAAAAAAAACTTGTTTTTTTCTGACTACTCTACAACTACATACAACAGACTGTTGGCCACTTTTTACTACTGTAACTTATTTTCAGTTTTCATTCGTTTTTATGACATTGTTAGTTTTAACCGATTTCAATAAAGAAAAAGGTTATGTACCTACACTGATTAGTACATCATTCCTGAACCAAATTGTTGTGTTTCTTGGCTCAATAATGTAGTAATTTAATACGGGTCAAATTAATGAAACCCAGACAAAATTATTAAAAGAAAATGTAAAAAACTACAGTTATAAAAAAATTTGATTCCAGCACATAAAATCCTAATAATTTCTTTATGAAGCTAGAGAAACTCCCAGACGAGATATTTAATTTTAAACACAATGTAAAATAATATAATAGAGAGCTACAGATCATAATGATTCAAGTACCTACTGTAGCTGTTGCAATTTCCTGTCGCCGTTTTAGCACCCAATAATTTCTACGAAAGCGATATTCAGAGTTCGTAGTTCAACCATCGTCCGTTTAGCTCGCGCAAACCCACATTTTTGAAAATATAAACTATTACTTATTTTTGAACATAGAAAAAAATCGTCGTTTGTAAAACTAGAAAATAGCTTCACAAATATTCGACAAAAATACCAACTTGATCCAAGTTTATTTAAATTTAAGGTTATAATTTAATTAACTTAATTAATTTTTAGCGCAAAAATGATTTTACTATGCATAAAAATTGACTTTGATCAAGTTGTTTTTTTTTTAATTTTTGTCGGATAAATATTTGTGATGCTGTTTTCTAGTTTTACAAACGACAATTTTTTTTTAACTTCGTGCAGTCAATTTATATCTTCAAAAATGTGGGTACGCGCGAGCGAGACGGACGATGATCGGACTACGAACTCTTAACTATAAATCAGAACGCGGATTCGCTAGAACCTATATCGTACAAAAATATGGATCAATACATTTTCAAAATGCTACCATTTATTAAAGTTTCGCCCCAACAAAATACAATAATAATTTAAATGTAACTTCCAAACGTCAGGGTTGCCATGTAAATAGCGACAGCTAACAAATCGTAAAGTAAACGTTCCACTGAGAAATATGATTGCAATGAATATACAAAGAGCGAACCCGAAAGCTCTGCACAATTGAAATATTCAGGCGAACAATCAAGATAGCTCTGCTTGAGTTCCCATTGTTGCTTACATCGAAACATCATTATTATCAGCGAAAGTCTCCGCTTTTGTGAGAAGAAAGCGCAAACCCGTTGATGTTAAGTAAGCAACGTCAGTCTACAATATGGCGTTTATTTCGATGGTCTTTGTTTTCCTTATCCGAGCTAGTTTGGGAAACACGTCTGAGATGTTCATTGTCAGCAAAGTAGCGAAGAGCGAGAAGCGGCTCCGCAGGCTTTCTCAATTAATTTACAGATATGAGGCTTTCAAACAATGCCTCGCAGCCGTTTTCATTGTCTCTCTAAATCAAACTTGAATGAACAAGCTCGGCTTGCTATCAGTTATGCTCGAGTACAGTTGTGACGCTTTCAATTACAGGTAAGGAAGCCTACTAAGTTGTTAGTGATCTTAGTTTTTCCTATGTAAATAGTATATAGGTATATTAGTTTTATAATTCAAGTTAAAAAATAAATAAATAAGAAAAAGTTTAGTATGTAAGTAAGTAAATTTAGATTGAAAATATAAAAATACTACCAGTTGAATACTTTTAATAGGTAAAATTGTGAAATAACTATTTCGTTATTTACTAAGTATATAATACTACAAAAATATTGTGCGCCCGAAATGGGTAGACTGAGATGCTAATTTTACTCTTTAACACCAAATGTACCAGTTTATACAATAAATATATTTAGATTTTGATAATTTTGATCAACTCTATTAAGATCCTTTTATGCTTATTATTATTATTATTATTCGAGGTAGGGTGGGAGGCCATGAGCCTCCCTGTCACTGCGACCCTCGCGGATCTATTGTAACTTCCCTCCTAAGGGTTACAGCACCTCTCCCAATCCCAGATGTGACATAAATCTCACTAGGGACTTTGGAGCGGAGGCCTCCACATCCTCAGGGTAGAGGATAGGTCCTCCCAGGAGCTGGCTCCTCTGGTGGTGGAGCGCCACACACTCGCAGAGGACATAGATGGGTGTTTCATCCTCTTCGAGGCAAAACCTACACTCAGGGTTCTCACCCAGCCCCATTCTGTGCAGGTGTTTATTCATTTTACAATGTCCCGTTAGGGTGCGAACAAGAACCTTTTATGCTTGCCCCTTTATTCATTCGCACCAGGTTTTCCGAAGAAGGACTTCTATACCTTCAGAATATCACCTGGTGCGAAATGCCTATATTCCTCCAGTTGCGGGTATGCAGTTCCTAAGAGTTCCAATCGCTTACTTGCCATTGAGTCGCAGCCACACATGATTTGCTTCATGGACTCCTCCTCTTCCTTACAGGCCCTACATATGGGGCTTACAACAAGTTTTAGTTTGTAGATGACATCTATTCTCATAGTGTCCGGTCAGAGCTCCCACTAGTGTTCTGACCTGCGTTCTACTGTATAATCAAGAGATAATAATTTTATTATAGTTTAAGAAAACTGAAAAATCGACTTCAAAATATGCAATTTTGTTGTATAAAGCTAACTACTGAACCGATTTTGATTAAATAATTTTAAGATCAATCTAATATCATGTCCTTTCAAACTTTCAAATCGGTTTATAAATGACGGAGATGTAAAAAACATAAAAAACCCGAATTGTTAACCTCCTTCTTTTTGAACTCGGTAAAAATTACTTAATTGTTAAATGTGAATGAATGATGTAAATAGCGTAAGTTTTAAATAGATATTTTTTTGATTGAGATCCTTTTACTAATACAGCTTCTTTAATGAATTTCCAAGATCAGAATCTAAAGGTATGTGCAATAAATCTACTCGTATAATCAAATAAGTTTTGGTTTAAGTGTGTAAACCCTGTTATCTACTATTATTTACTTATAACTACAAGCATTTGACTGTCCTATGAAATAAAATTGCATGGTTCTTAAAAATGTTTACATTTAATATGCTATAAAATTGCATTTAACGTTGTGCTAGGTATTATGAACATTGTATCCAATAATCAGGTCAACAAATGTCTTATTTATGTTGCATTATCGACCGACCATTTTATATGCAGTTACAATAATATAGGAACAGCATTAAAAATTAACTTTAATTATTAAATTAATAAAAAAAATAATTAGGTCTAAATGGTGTGAAAATTAACTATAGATGTACTTTTAAGGGATCATGGTTTCATTGTTAACTATTTGAACTGTGAGACCAACCCTGAATTTGTAAAACTTAGTATGAACAATTTATACTGTGAGATCATCCCTGAAGTCGCTAAAAATTAAGTGTTTCCTGAAATTGTTCATACAAATAAATTCATTGATCTTCAACAAAATATACCTATCGGTATGAGTAACAGACATTCTTCGCTATATCAGGGTTGTTTCCGTAGTAAAAGTTATTCTATGACAAGTGCAATGTTCCCTCAAAATGTGTCTATTACAGACATGAGTTTTTAGCTAATAGCTTCAGTAGGTCGACAATTATGAAGCAACTTAACCCTCCCACGCTGGATTCTGTCGAAACAGTTTGCCAAATAAAGACTTTGTTGAAACGAGCTTTCGAGCCTGTTTACAGCTCCCATGTGCAGCCGGCAACGTTGCTAGTTATTCATTAAATAGGGGTTGCTTTTAACTGGATAAGTAGCAAGAAAGCTTTGCATACATTACTGTGCGCTTTGTATTTCGTTACTTTGCATTTTTTCAGCGGGCGAGATAAACGCTCTCAGCAGGACAACGCTCGCCGCAGGTTTGGGTTTAATTTTTTATGTAGTTATAGATTATAAGAATAATCTTGTTTTGAAGGTCATTGTCGTGTCAATGACTTAGAACAAGTAAACAAAGATGAATACATTTTCTTTATTGAATTCCAATTTATCTTGCTCTTAATTGTTTAGAACGCCACGTATAAAAATTTCTAGCAGTGAGACAAAGCAAGTTTATAAGGCCCTTTTATATTTATTTAACTTTACTAATCATTGTCAGGGTGTAGACTTAGGAGGAAAATAATCACATAATTTATGTACTAACAACATCTATATTAAAAGAACAACAAAATACCCGACTTCAAAACCGAAAAACTGTTTTTACAGTCTAATTGACGATTTTATTACGCTTGATATGCTGTTGAGTGTACGTTTTTTGTGAAAGTATGCGTAAAACCGCTGTTAAATAAATAAAATAAATAAATACATACAAACATGTAACGTTTTTTGACTGTATGTCTCGTAACTATATGACTATATGACTCGAAAAACATAACGGTCTTACGCAGTCCGGTAAAACTAATACCTTCTATGCTCGGTAATTATACAGGTAAAACTAAAGCTGTATAAAGCAAGTGGTAACTGCATTACTTTTTTATTACAGAGGGGAAAAAAATTAAAAAGTTTCTCGGAAATTTTGAAAATTCTGGAATTAAACTACTTTTTTTTCTATTATTTTATGAACTAAAAATGTATCTTTTAGGTAACTAGCTGAATCCAAACTGTCGAGAAGTCAAACTAGCAGAACAACGATTCTTAAGATCAGCTAGTTTTTTAAAAGAAAGAAATATTAAACTGAAATAGATCTAGTATCTTAAATAACAATTTTTTTAATAAGTAGGATAATACAATTAAGAAAAAAAAACTGAATCCGAAAAATATACATCGTAAAAATATTTAAAAACCTGTTTTAACTTATGCTAATTAAGCTCTTTCATATGATATCCCACATGATACGGTTAAAGAACTTTAAAATTTGGACCCTCATTCCTTGCGTAGACACTATTTTTTTGTGATTAAATAAAAAAAAACAGTTTTCGGATTTTTCCTGTATGTGTACTCTAACACAATGCTTCTTGCCAAATTTCATAGTTCTAGGTCAACGGGAAGTACCCCATAGGTTTTGATTCCCTTGTGAGTGTCGAAATGTGCGTTTTTTACGACATATTCGGCTGTAACTTTTTTTTACGAAAACTGAGAAATTTGATTGTTCTTTTTGCAGCAAGATACTATGAATCTGCGTATATGGTTTTAATTTCAACGCGATACCTTCACGCGTACCCGAGATAAAGGTCTTGACACCCGGACGGACGGACAGACAGACGGACAACAAAGTGATCCTATAAGGGTTCTGTTTTTTTCTTTTGAGGTACGGAACCCTAAAAATGAAACATAACTATTAATTATACGTTTTTTTTTATTTATTTTTCTGTATATATATATATTTAATAATTGTTTTTTTTAATAGTATTAATGTGTATTCTTAATTTAATTCATTAAACTATTAATATAATCATGTTTTTGTAAAACAGGATGTTTGATAAATAAGCGTGATAAAAACATATAATACCAAAGAAAGGCTTGTTTATATATTTGCTTATTTTTTAATAAAAAAATTAATGAAAAACAAAAATTAAAACTTTAAATAGCGCTATCAATTCTTTACAGCACTGTACCAAGCTCAAATCTTTAATGGGGTGATATACACATAACAAAACATAATATATCGACGCCTACTAAATCAATCACTGGCCATAAAACACAAGCGCTCGAAACATCGCAGGTCAATATACTGGTGCCTTGTGTGTTTGACCACAGAGCACATCCTGTGTTTGGCGACAGCCCATGGGAAAGATTCACAGGTTTTATTTGATTTACAGCATACGAGTAGATAGCTGGACATATATGTTATATATGGTCAGATAAGCTTCAAAACTGATTGAACAATTTTATCCAACTACAAAAAAGGAGGTTCTCGACTTTACTTTTTGCATTGCGTGTGTATTCTATTACATAATTATGTATATTATTAGGATAATTTCCGACAGTTTCTAACAGATTTCAGTTTTTTTATTATTTAAAAAGAGTCTTAGAAATAGTCTCGCATAATTTTAATCATTTACTGCTTTGTAATTATTCAAACAGTTCCAATTTTATGAAGTTACATATACAATAACTTGTTGGAACGTCCGCAGTTTGACGTAGATTTATATGAATTTATCATATAAAATTGATTATATTTAACCTTTGATGAAGGTCATTTTATGTTTTGGTCAATTACCTATGTATTTTATACGTTTATATGTTTCTCCGGCTCTGCATGGCAAGCCTCAAGTAAGGTAATCGCCCGACTCGACTAGTTTTAGTCTAATTACCTATATAGTAACACCATACAAAAAAGGTAAAATTATTAATTAAATGCAATATAACAACAATTTACAACATAATAACAAACAATTTATTGAAATTGAGTGGTTAATAATAAACTAGGTAAAATGGCAATCTCAAAACTTTGTTTTCAAACGATCACCAAATTCTGAGACTTCCATGTAAAAATACTATTATTTTGGAAACCTGTATCCAAAAGTATTTATTTGAATGGTGAGAATTATTCGTCGGCCATCGCCCCTTTTTTTGATACACCCACACACACTCACACACACACACCCACACAGTTATTTTCATAGGTAGGCGCTTACAATACCAAATGACGGAGAGACTCTAAGCAACATGTAGTCACTTAAAATGTATGTCATTAATAACAGGCTGCTTGAGGCTGTGAGAAAATTTCACTTTTTTAATCTCGTCACATAAAGCATATAAAAGAACTAACCTAAAATCTGACAGTTATTTTGATTCGGATATAAACGTTAAAAATTAAGATGAGAGAATGATTTATGTCAAAAATTGTTTTATAGTTTCTTAGGTTTCATTTCATCTAAAGTAAATAAAAAAACATTTACCGGATTTATTGGTATATTTTAATTCTAACGTTTTGCATACTTTGCAATATCCATGTAAACGTGTACTTGCCTACTGCAAAGTGTTCGCAAAGTAAGGTTTAAATTATATAAATAAAATTGACACATTAAATTAATCAAGCATTTTTAAAATAACAATGGATATTTTGAGTTCGCAAAGTTACTTGATGTTTTTTACCATAAAATACCCCTAATATAAATAAAAATCAGGAATTATATCGGAAAAATATGAGAATTCATATACGTATATCGTGCATAAATATTATTAGCTATAAAACCTTTGCAACTATGTTATGGAAGACAGAGCGTGGTTTACAAACACAATTATAAATGCATCCCAATATAGATCCCAACCAACCTACAAAAAATTTCAGTATTTCATTCACCCATTTCATTTTTATTTTCAAATAGTTTTTACCCCTAATTATTACAACGTTTACTTGAATATTGGGGTAAAAAATACTACAAGTTATAAAAAATTATAGTTTAGAGACAAGTATTGACTCTACATAAACAAATTTACTGCATCATTTAACATTAAACTATTAGAAAAAGCTTACCGTCCAACAATAACGTCGTCGTCGTCGGTTCGAAATTCTCGACTCCATTGAACCCGTTTAAGGTTCGGTTCTAATAAAAAAAACTGAATTGAACGGAAATGAAATAACGCCTAACCGGTTTTTCTTCGGTGCGTCGGAGGTAAGCCTGAGATTTTATTCCTTTTTTGTCGCCTTCACAGCGCCTTCCTGCAATACATTCGATTCTTCCATTTCTTTTTATTTCACTTCGTCCTAACCAAAGAGGATTCTCATTAATTATTTTAAACAGCGAGATATCAAAGAAGTTAATCTTAATCTTTTTTATCGAGTTGTAATTAAATTATGGGACAGTTTAGGGGTTCAGACAGTTCGTTGATATTTTAATGAATGACCGAACCACCGTCGTATATCGTAAAAGAAAGTCACCTACTGGCATTTAAGTAAGTACTATTCTTATGGCTATGGTATCCTTGGGTTCAATCAATAGCTAAATGTCGCATCACACGCACCGAGTATGAATAAATCGATATACCTAACATACACATGTATCTATATTGCTTGCAGTATAGGTACATGAAGTTGATAAGTTGAGAGTATTTTTGGAGGCTAATTGAAACAAATATTACATCATACAATCGCCTCATTTATTTTTTTATTTTACTGCTAAACCTCTTTTTAACATAAAACTTTACACATTTATTTATTGTACATCAAGTAACACTGATCGTGCATTACAGTCATAATAATAACCTCCGTAACATAGACTTATTTTTCAGGGGAATTGTATATATCTTTGGATAAGTCGTGTATTCCTTAGGTACACACCATTATTATTATGTAGTAATATTATTCATGTAACATTTTACACGAGTTTCAACAATGAAGATTATACATATCAGTATTAATTATTTGGCGATCATAGTCAATACCGTTCCATATCACGTAATTTACACTTACTTTCTTCAACTAGTCAGTCGCGGATCCATCGCGAACGGATCCAAAATACCTAAACGCTCCTCTATACTCTTAATAAATTATATGATACAAAAAATATTACACTAACAACCCGCTTAGGTATACATACACGTACCTTACGTATAGGATGATTCTAGCTTAAGTTTTACATATACAAATGTACAATAAATTCTGATACGCGATCTCTAGATATGTAAGGAGATACGGTAGCACGAAAGTTCATACGTCTGTCGCACATCCGTCCTGGAAGCAGTCCTCGCCGGAGGGCCTGGTGATGGTGAGGACGCGCTTGAGCGCCGAGACTGGCGGCAGCACCGGCGGCGCGCGTTGCCACACGCGAAGCGTGCGCGCGCCGTTTACTGGCAGGCCATAGTCAGGCGGGTAGGGCGCATCGGCAGCCGCGGCCGGCGCCGTCCCAACAGCCGCGTGCGCCCGAGGGAACGTCCGCGACATGTAGCCCAGCTCCTCCTGCGACCCGTTCACGCTGCTGTTCTCAATGATCGGGGTGCGGTCGTTGTAGAACGCTGGAATAGCGCTACTCACGGCTCTCGATAGGTTGCTGTTCTGATTCAATTTCATTTGTTCCCAGAGCCCGGAAGGATATAAGGAGTCTGAGGCTTCGCGCGCATATTCGCCGCTCCCGGGTCTCGTAGCACTTTCCGGCCGAGTGTCGTTGATTAGATCCGGGTCTATGGAAGCGGAAACTGTGGGAGAGACGACAACGGGTCCGCCCGCGGTCACCACGCTTCCTCTCCCTTCGTAATGGTTAGTTGTATAAGGTATATCGTTCACTCTCGGTGGTTTTGAAACCGGGTTGCATTTTGTATCGTGATAATTGGGCGATTCCTGCCTATTTGCAAGAACGGCGACGTGCGGTCGATCGGTTGCCGTCGGGTGAACTTCGTTTCCTGAAACTACTCTATCCAAAGTGTTAGGTGTTTTACTTTCACAAGCGGGTGTCGGGCGAAATCTGACGAAAGTAATTAGCAAACCTAAACAAATAACAACAATGACTAGGAACAACGCCGCTCCCAGGCTCGCTATCTGCGCGTTTCCCAATGGAGATGATTCTAGTTGCATCACGTGCACTGTAAAATTGGCTTCTGCATTGCCTCCTTTATTGTCAGCCACGCAATAAAATTCATTCGAGTCCAGTTCTTGGGTATTGGTTATTACCAAAGTTGATTTCTTTTTCGTCTCTCCGTCTTCAAATATGAAAATTCTTTGATGAGAGTTAAAATTTGTCCCATTTTGCAACAATCTACCGTTCCAATACCAATTTATATGAGCACTAGGCATAGCTTCCGTTATACAAACGATTGTGGCATTATCCCCGACTGCCGCCTTCACGTGGCGATTGATGGGTAAAATTTCTGGTTTACAAGCGAACTCTTCGATAGGTAAGTCAGAAAATGGTCGATTTACCAGCCGATTCGGCGCCGAACAACTGGGAGTCGAGAGCAATTTATGTTTCACCAACCACGATTTAAGTTCACGAAGACGACAATCACACGTCCACGGATTATCAGATAAGTCTATAGCTCTCAACTTCTCTAATTTTTCTAATGAGCTCAAAGGTAAGTCACGAAGTTTGTTGTGATTGAGCTTCAAAGACTCTAGGAAGCGCAAATTTCTAAACGCGTCGGCTGCAATCTCTCTGATGTCACATTTAGATAAATCTAGTTTAACGATGCTTTCAAGATTGCTCAAAGAGTCTGAATGGACTTTTGATATTGGATTCTGAGCCAACGTGAGATCTCTGAGAAATGGAGCATCCTTAAAACTGTTCGACGGTATTTGAGTTAACAGATTGTGTGAAAGATCTAACTCTACTAGATTAGTCAATCCCTTAAAAGCTCGATCGTGTATTTGGCCAATATTGCAGTTCCGTAAATATACTCTTTGCAAATTGACGAGGCCCGTCTTAGCGAAAGCTTCCTGTGGCAGGATCTGGAGGTTGTTGCCTGAAAGATCGAGTACTTGCGTGGCGGGATCCACGGGTTGAGGTACCGTGATGAGAGCCCGATCCACACACTCCACCGTCTGTTTGCCACCCTTCCACTTGCACGCGCACACCACCGGGCAAGAACCGGGGGGTGCGACTCCAGCAAAACAACGCTCCCACACCATAACACTCATAGTCACTATAAACCACCTCATTTTGATTATAATATTATTAAATCTCCAGTCACTGTATCATTTCTTTCACTATTCGAATCACTCGAGTCTCGGTACGGAAAACTCATAAAGTTACAAAACAATTTGATTAACACGTCGATTTTGAACGTCGGTATCGAATCACATCACTACTCGAGAAAGTTGGGAAACGGTACATGACGGCACGGCGCACACCCGCGACGGCTTGGAATCAACTGAGAGGGAAAGATCGTCCGCCGCTCGTCTCGCCGAGGGGACGGTACGCATGCGCGCCTGCGACCCCCGCGCCCCGCTCTGCGGTGCTCCTTGGCTGTCGAGTCGAGGAGCCCTACTCGAAACGGTTCGTCCAAAGAATTCCTAAAGTACAATTTTCTACCTGGCTGCAATCGCAGCTGATCATCCCGCTCACTAGCCCGGCACGTTCATTCATAAAATACCTGGCTCGCGGCAGGCAGGCGGATGGCGATGACGGCGGCGGCGCGCTGGCGGCCGGTAGGCGGCAGAGGCACGCACAACGCCGGGGGCCCACAATACCAGCGCACCTTACTAATACTAATGCACCGCTTCGGTTCTTTTAAGTATAGATGTCTTTTGTTAGATCACGTTCGCTGGGATTGGGTGACAGGTAGACGACTAAGGTAATTTCATTCAAAATAAATGCGACGCTTAGAAACGATGTTGGCATTTAAGACCACAATAGACAGGATGCATGCCAACAAAGACGCTCGGCAATTTCATTCATGTTTTTCGCTTTACGATAATAAATACATACTATTCGACTTTATTAATGAATTGTTGTTAGCATACATTTCATTCATTTAGAATTATGAATATAACTTGTTTGTTTATCTTTGTTTTTCGTGTCTTTTTTAAAATTACTATCTTTAAAATTATTATGTGGTTATTTTTAAACGGAGCTCACTTTTTACCCGACTGCGTAAGAAGAAGGGTTATGTTTTTCGAGTGTATGTATGTTTGTATGTTTCTATAAGATCGCCTACAGCCTAAACGGCTTGATATGCAATTTTGATATGCAAGGTGTATTTAGTCTTTACTTCCAGATTGTCATTGGCTATATTTTTTTGTAATAATAATACATCTCTCGCAAAAATAAAAAAAGCCTTTTTTTCGTAACCTGCAACCAACTTTTTTGTAATAAACCACTTGTTTATTACAAAAAAGTTATTTTACTAGAAATAGGTATTATAAAGGATGTGCATTTATAATTTTTTACCGCGATTTTACGCATAATTTCTCACAAAAACCGTCCACTCAACGGCGTATCAAGCGTAACGAAATCATAATTTAAACTGCAAAAACTGCTTTTCTGTGTTCGGGTATTTTGTTTTTCTTTTACATAGATACTTGTTTATGTGTTTCTTCTGCAACGGAATAACCAAATAAAACTAATTAAAGAAATATCGGCCGTTCGTTGTTCAGCCCCATTCATTCTACTTTTACACAAAAACTAGGAGGGTGTGCGACAGATGACGATCATCAAGATAATAATTGAAGTCTTAAAAGTAGCTCATATTAAATGAGTGTAGGAAGGTGGCACGCGGCAGGCACGCTCCGGCATCTAGTGTGGGGTACAACCAGCTGGCTGCCACCTGGCGACGACGGCTGACGGTTAACAGCCGCTAGGCTACCTCGCGTCACGCCCGGCTGACGCTCGCATGCGGGAGCTACTACGGCTTCAAGCTTTCTAATAACATTATGTGAAGCACTTAGCCCCAGCGAGCGCCTTCGTGCCTACCCCTTACAAAATGTCTGCAGGCAGGCGCACCTAATATAATCTGATTAAGCTCAATATCTACCTAATACAATAATTCAACTAACGCCTACCATTTCGCTTACAACCTTTTTGTACCTTTATCGGCCCTTGGGGCTATCGATATTTCTTTTCAAACGATTTATACGGTTTCTACAAGTTACGGTTACGGTGGAAATATTCATATTTAATAACCTCTATTATGTTCAATGGTGCTTGCGTGCTCACGACAGATCAAAATTCTCTTGTGGTTTATAAAGAAAAAAATGTACCTAAGTAGGTAATATTGACGCACGCTTATTTGGTTGTCGTTAATAGTTGAAACTTATACCTACTTACATTAAGTACTTAACAGTTAGTTCTTTTATAACATTTAAAATGCGGCGGAACCATAAAATTAAGGTGTGAAGAAGGCCTGTGATAATTTGAATACGTTTTTTTTTTAACACGAATAAGTCCGCGTTTGACCACCAACTCGCCCGTTGGAAAGCTAAGATGTGAAGATGTGGTCGGAGATGAAGCACGCAGACTCAGAAGATACCTATTCACTAGTTACAAAGAAGCAAAACAAAACAGTTGCCTAGTTGAGTACCGACTCATTCATTACTTTCATAATAAGTGTGATTGTCGTCGTTCGCTTTACAAAGCATATTACATACAAAATGTCTATACTTATACGTTTTTATTTATTGTCGGTCTATTTTTCTTAGCAGACGGTACCTAGTTAGATATGTTCGTTTCCTACCTTTCTCATACTTTTTAGGGTTCCGTACCCAAAGGGTAAAAACGGGACCCTATTACTAAGACTTCGCTGTCTGTCTGTCTGTCTGTCTGTCTGTCTGTCTGTCTGTCTGTCTGTCTGTCTGTCAATCTGTCTGTCTGTCTGTCTGTCTGTCTGTCTGTCTGTCTGTCTGTCTCCAGGCTGTATCTCATAAACCGTGATAGCTAGAAAGCTGAAATTTTCACAAATGATGTATTTCCGTTGCCGCTATAACAACAAATACTAAAAAATAAAAATAAAAAAAATATTAAGGGGGGTCCCCATACAATAAACGTGTTTTTTTCGTATTTTTTTGCTCAATATTAAAAACGGTAACAGGTAGACGCTTCAAATTTTCAAAGAATATTTACTTGTATATTACCTTTCAAAATAAATAATTAAATAACAATAAAGTAAATATTAAAGGGGGGCTCCCATACAACAAACGTAATTTTTAAGCAATTTTTACTCGATCTTAATTAACAGGTAGAAACTTGAATATTTGTAAGTAAATATTTAGAAATATAGGTATTAACTATAAAAATAAATACCTAATCTAATACATAAAACTCACAAAATGAAAATAATCCGTGCATCTAAACGCGGTGCGAGCGCCACGCCACGGTGTGGTGGTGGCGCGAGCGCGAGGCGGTTGCTAGGCAACGGCCGCGCGGGTAGCGGGGGAGGTAACATGACAGAGCGAGCCATAGCCGCGCGTATTCGCGCGAGCGTTGTCATGCTGCCCCGATGTGTATCGAAAATCTACATAAAAGTTTGCAATTTACTACTTGGAATTTCGTTGATTTCTCGTTATTTTACAAACAGAACTAAACTTTGTAGTATTATAGATGATAGTACGGAACCCTTCGTGCGCGAGTCCGACTCGCACTTGGCCGATTATATAGATAATGGTACGGATCCCTTCGTGCGCGAGTCTGACTCGCACTTGGGCAATTTTTTATTATTTGTTAATTCTACATTTACTTAGCAAAAAATATTTTGAATTGATACAGTATAAACGAAATACTTGGCAGGAAGACACCGGGTGCAGGCCGCTTCAAACCACCGGTCTTTTTGAAATTCCATGGGGAAGGTCTATGTCCAGCAGTGGACTTTTTGTGGCTGAGACGATAATGATGATGAAGCCAAATACTTGCCTATTTTTTACCCGACTGCGCAAAGAGGGTTATGTTTTTCGAGTGTACATAAATTATATGTATGTTTCTAAATTACTTTCTAGGTACAGCATAAACGGCATGACCGTGAAGTGTTTCTTTCGTAAAAGAATAATTTTATTATAATATAGTACAGTAAGTAAGTTCGTATAGACTGAGTGGTCAGCCCTATTGTCAGAGTTATTAAGCCGCCGAAAGGCCTCTGATTTGGCTTGAAGATTGCTGAACAACGTACAGTATAAAGCAACTAAGACAAGTCAGACTAACTACAAACTAACTACAGAACCCTACTTTGCAAGTATCATACAAGTTATTTATATACTCGTAAATGTACATATATATGTACCTATGTATTATAGAAAGCAGGTAACAAGTAGATGATTTGCTTGATAAACCTGTAAAAACCTTATAGACACCTTATCTTGTGGGATAATTCGCAGATTTTATCAAACCCATCCGATGCTTTGCCAAACGTTCAAACAAGAATCGATCCCATTCTTAAAATTCAATAATCAATCATTGATGAAAGAAAAATGTCATAAACAACGAATCTTCAATTAACATTTGGATGTTCTCAAAACAGTTTCGGATGTGTAATCATAACACTTGACCAGAGGAAATAACCAGAATCTATTTTCATAACCCAAACGTTGGATTTTTAATGTTATTCGGGTTCAAAAACATTTCCAGTGTGTAAGGCAACGTAAAAACTATGCTTCGTACATAAACGTACATGTTTAATATGGCAACATTTGCTAGCAATGCACGTCTTCCATTTTCTAGGATACTTCTCAATATATCCTCGACATTGTGGTTTCAAAATAGTGCATCGACTCTAATAATGCAGGAGTGTTTACGTTGGCTTTTATTTTATACTACCCATGTATCTTTTACTTAGGAAGTCTTTGCTTTCGTAGAACTTCAGATTTTTACATAATATATAACCTTTTTACTACATTGCTCTTGGTTCGTTTTTTTTGTGAACGTATTTGTTCAAGTGCAGTAATTTGTTATGTACCTACATTACATTAGATACGTGGGAGGTAACAGTACCAGATTACAACGAGGGTGATATTTGCGCAAGACGCCAGCAAGTGCCGGAATTCTGAATCAACCAATCTGAAAGTATATACTTTCACACAAGATAAGAATTTCCCAAATTGATTTATAAATGACAGGGTTCTGCAGTAGCAAACATAAAAAATAATCGAATTGCGAACCTCCTTTTTTGAAGTCGGTTAAAAATATACAGTATCAACAAAAAAAACTGAGGGCATGGCAGTGTCCCCGCCATGTGAGCGAGTGGGTGCGTACGGCCGGGACTATCTTTTCTTGAAGAGATTCGTCGGACTCGAAGTGATTCGTCGGATTTTTTGACCCTCATAGCTTAGGCCTCGATAACATAGAGTTAAAATTTTCAGGATCAAATGTGGTCAGCGGACTGATACAATGAAAAAAATCATGTATTTCTTTTATACTTTCGATTTTATTGATACCTAAAATACGCCGATTTGCAATTAATTAACTAAAAAGATAAACTACTTGCTGAAGTCCTAGAAAGCTGAAATTTGGTAAGTAGGCTACAATTTGCACACAAACAATGGTTACATTAAGACATTTGTAACTTTCACCCTGCAACCCCTATTTGGGGGTTAATATATCCCGTTATTTCATCAATAATATATCAATGAGGTACTTTCTGAAGTCCTAGAAAGCTGAAATTTGGTGTGTAAGCTAATATTTACACATGAACAACGAATAAATTAGGACATTTTTACTTTTCACCCTCCAACCCCTATTTGTTGGTGCACCCTCTCAGTATAATCAAAAAGATAGGGTACTTCCTGAGTCTCAGAAAACTGAAATTTGGTATGCAAACTACGATTGGTACATGAACAACAGAAAAATTAAGACATTTGTAACTTTCACCCTCCAACCTTTATTTGGGGGTTATCCCGTTATTTTCATCAATAATATAAAGTACTTCCTGAAGTCCTAGAAAGCTGAAATTTGATATGTAAGTTAATATTTACACGTGAACAACGAAGAAATTAAGACATTTTTACTTTTCACCCTCCAACCCTTATTTGTTGGTGCACCCTCTCAGTGTAATCAAAAAGATAGGGCACTTACTGAAATCTCAGAAAGCTGAAACTTGGTATATAAACAATAGAAAAATTAGAGATTTGTAACTTTCTCCCTCCAACCCTTTTAAAGGGTGAATTTGACTATATTTTTTAACATAACCTATATAGGCATTCAAAGTGCCTCAATTTTCCTTTCATGATTTATGCGACAATCTTATAATATCCGATATTCATCTCTCAGTTTCAAATATTTAGATTGCGTTATATATGGAAAAAAAGTAATCTTTCAATTAATAATTATTGTAGACTTTGATGATTGATGATGTATATTATAATGATATATACTCAATTTAAAGGAATAAGTAAAATATTAGAAGCCGTTAAAAGGTGCCCACGCCTATAATTTAAATAATTATTATTTCTTAACTAATAATCTATTGCAACACAAGCCCTTCAGCAGCAGTTAGTAAAGCGTTCATTTGGCAGGATAGTGTAGTGAATGAGTTTGAGTTAACAACTCCTTAATTATGTTTAATAAACATCCATGTGTCATGTGACGCTTACTAGGTCGAGTGGTTAAGGATTCGCTCAAAGCTCGCAGCTATCTCTCAAGCGCATCACAACATTTTTAAATATATAAAATCTTCTTCTTCTTCTTTTTAGGGTTCCATACCTCAATAGGAAAAAACGGAACCCTTATAGGATCACTTTGTTGTCCGTCTGTCCGTCCGTCCGGGTGTCAAGACCTTTATCTTGGGAACGCGTGAAAGTATCGAGTTGAAATTAAAACCATATACGCAGATCCATAGTATCTTGCTGCAGAAAGAAAAATAAAATTTCTCAATTTTCGTAAAAAAAAGTTACAGCCGAATATGTCGTAAAAAACGCACATTTCGACACTCACAGAGGAATCAAAACCTATGGGGTACTTCCCGTTGACCCAGAACTCTGAAATTTGGCAAGAAGCATGGTGTTAGAGCACACATATAGGAAAAAATCCGAAAACTGTTTTTTTTTATTTAATCACAAAAAAATAGTGTCTCTATGCAAGGAATGAGGGCCCAAATTTTAAAGTGAATTAACCGTATCATGTGGGGTATCATATGAAAGAGCCTCATTAGCATAAGCTAAAACAGGTTTTTAACACATTCTTCGTCCCCTGCAGACCCTTCACTTCAGCTGGGAACCAAAACTTTTTAGGTGAATTTTGATTAAGTACAGAGTGGCCGCGCAAAGCAACGTTGACTGCCTCAAACGCCGGCGGTTTACTGACTACTACAAATTGAACGGGACGCTCTACTCGGATCCGAGTGGAGAGCAAGGAATGTATTAAATATTTTTACGATGTATATTTTTCGGTTTATGAAGGAAAATGTATGATTTCCCCCTTTTATTTAGTTTGTACGGAACCCTCGGTGGCCGAGTCTGACTCGCACTTGTCCGGTTTATTGTATTGGACCTCGCGATTAGCGATTTGCCAGTGTCAAGTATTAAAATATTTTCAAGTTTCTTGAATAATACAAGTTCTATAGTCACAGTCTAAGTCACGTAAACAGTCATTTTCAAATTTAAGTCTTGCCTCAGTAATGTGATGGATACTTTACTAGAAGCTTCTATGGAGTTTATGGAGTAAAATCACACGTTTCACTGCTTTATTTCACTTGCCCACACTCAGGCACTTGATCGAACATTTAATGAATAAAACACCATCATTTTTATAGCATTAATGTTTAAAATAACACAAGTTTAGGAAAATAAAACAAAGCAACAACATGTTACTAAGACGTTCCCGCCAAAACTCAATATATAAAATCATTGAGTAGTGACATTAGAAAGGTGACAGACGAATTTCTAGAAAAATCTAATGATATCTTATAAGACTTTTTAAAATGTTTCTCCTATCTAAATAAACGAATTCATCTCTTACTTTTCTAATATCTATCGCATATTTCTTTTGCGCACAATGGCCTTGTTCATAATATATGTACTTTACTGAAAACACACACACACTCAATATAATAATTAAACCTAACGGGTTCATATTAAAATATCGAAGAACAAATACGAAATAGCAAAATAGTTCAAAATGACAAAATTGTATATTTCAAATGATTTCAAATACCGAAAGTCAATATAACAATGTATTAAATACAAAGTTCGAGGCACTCACGTCTGTTTTGAGTTGAAATATCCGACTATATATAGTTTCAACCGCATTCGGCGGTCTTTTCAGGGGTTTTTTGTCATACGTGAATGACCCGTACTTTTTGTTTATAAATGTGTGAAAACTACGTTAGTTTTCATAGTAAATCAATGTTCAAAATATCAAAATTTTATATGTGCTTCTTAATGTAACGCATTAATAAGACATTAGACTTAGGCTATATGTAAGTAGATTTCAATCAGTAATTCGTGCAACCTACGGAAGTTAAATACGTTTCCGTATTTAACTTCCGTAAATACATTCACTATTACATTCATTCGTTAAATTCATGACTGACAAGCACTTCATAATTTAATTAATGAACCCATTTATATAAATTGAAATATCGAGTGAGTATTATTCCTCATGTTTTATACCACGAAGTTGTGCTTGAGTTGATACTAGTTTAAATCAATAATATAACACTGAAACTAACATGCGATGATGCTATTGGTTATTTAAATATACGAGATATTTTTGGGCACACGCTCACTATAAACAACTTTTACACATTGCACATAGAGTGCATGGTCTGAAATCGTGAAAAAAACCATACATTTTGCCGACCAATCAGGTCAACGAACTCAACTTTTCTTTGTTTTTTTTTTTTGATTTGGCAGTTTTTTTAAGTACGAAAAACAACAACATAGCACAGTGGATTAGCAAGTGGCAGGGGGCAGAGCACATAGCATGTAGAGCTAATGGCCGAAGGGGTCAAAAAGTTCTCGAGCGGAGACCACACACAGGCAAACAAAACGTAGGAAGACCAGCCACAATCTAAACAAATGACCTCATACAAGTGGCAGGAAGACGCTGGATGCAAGGCGCTTCGAATCGGTCTTTTTGGAAATCCTTGGAGGATACATGTCCAGCAGTAGGCTTCTTATGACTGAGATAATGATAAAGATTTGGTAGTTTTTTTTTTTTATATAATGATTTCATTGTGGATTTTCCTAACGTGCGAACCGAACGGTTTAATTCTACGTTTTTAATCCGTACAGTTAAGGAATGGAACAAATTGCCGGCTTGCCTGTTCCCTGAGAGATACAATTTGGGACTTTTTAAGGTCAGAGAGAATAGGTATCTTCTGGGTATGCATGCTTCATCTTCGACCACATCGTCGCTTTCCAACAGGCAAGTTGGTGGTCAAACGTGGACCTATTCGCAATAAAAAAAAATAGTATAGTATTGCATTTATGTTTTTTTAGTTATAAGTACAGATAAAGACACATGATGTTTGTATATTTCAGTAATAAGTACCTCTTAAACTACTTTGAAGTACTTTGAATAGCTTGGTATTGACAGATTCTAGGGTCCTAATGTGAACTGGAGTGGCAGATGTCATCACGGATTCGGCTTTACCTACGTCCGCAAATGTTAGAGCTTATTTGTCTATCTATAGACGACATATAATAGAACTCAAATTAGTTTGAGTTTTATTATATGTAAATTATGTATCTAAATCTTGTTCGAAATCTATATGTATATACTTGCATTATCTTTATTTTTGATTCCCGATTCAAAAAGAGATGTGTTATAAGATAGACGTGTGTGTCTGGTTGTCTGTTTGTGGCATCCTAGCTCTCAAACGGATGGACCGATTTTGATCTAATTTTGTTTGTTTGAAAGAAGATTTCATCAAAAGTATTCTTAGCTATGTTTCATCAAAATTGGTTCAGCTGTTTTTTTTTTTGTGTCGGGATTTTTAATTTTTCTAAATTTACTTCATCATCATCATCTCAGCCTTAAGAAGTCCACTGCTGGACATAGGCCTCCCCCATGGATTCGCAAAAAGATCGATTGGAAGCGGCTTGCATCCAGCGTCTTCCCGCCACTTGTATGAGGTCATCTGTCCATCTCGTGGCTGGTCTTCCTACGCTGCGCTTGCCGGTACGTGGTCTCCACTCGAGAACCTTTCGAAAAAAAAAACCTGTCTTTCTAAATTTACTTGTTTTATTTCAATTCGATCGTCGGCTAGCGATACCATAGAATTTAAATAATAATTTTGTTATGTATTTATACATAATAAGATTAATATTTCAATTTCTATGATTAATACATATGCCAGGTATAGATAATATTATAGATTATTGTAAACGACAAACAGAGCATTGCACTCATCACTGGTTTTACTAAAAATCCAAGTTTGAAATCACAAAGTATAAGTCCATATATCCATTATTCACGGATCTGATCCTGCTCTTCAAACTCTGCAGGTATTCAAAGAGACAAGATGTCGCGATAAGATTTTGTGATTCGATTGTGTTAGTAGATAGTATTGTATATATTGTACAATTGTTAGCTTAATGATGTTGAACTTAGTTACCGGATCTCGACAGAGGCAACAATTGGGAACTTCGGCCGAACTCAGATGAAGTAAGTACTTTCTGTATCGGAATATCTGATTATGACGATCAGGCTAATGTCTTAGAGACTGTATATATAAGAGATAATTAGTAAAACCCTAAAGTACGTACGCTTCTCTGTTTTAACCGACTTCAAAAAGGAGGAGATTCTTAGATATTTTTTTATGTTTGTTGCCGCATAAGCCCGTGTTTTACAGATAAGTATACTGTTTTGAAAAGTTATTTTTTTGTTTAAAAGGATATTCTACTTTCAAATTGGTCTCATAGAATTTCACCAAAATAGTTACAATAGTTAGGGTTTTTAAAATAAAATTGCGGATTTGAAGTCGGTTGCTTCAGTTTTTTAAACTATAACAACTATTCTAACTACGAAAACTTTATCCTTTCAAAGGGACATCTTAAGGAATAAACACCTACATTTTTTATTGTTCTTGTTCAAACCAGTTCCTAATAGGTAAGTCAATTGCGAAGTTTTGATTGCAAACGTTAGCAGTGCTCCACTGAAGAGAAACTTGCTATGATGTAGCAAACACGCATGCACTACGTTAACGAGTAATTGTCGATGAAATTAAATAAAATCGGCTAAGTGCGAGTCGGACTCGCACACGAAGGGTTCCGTACAATATAAAACTATTACCTATAAAAACGGCAAAAAAAACACGTTTGTTGTATGGGATCCCCCCTTAAATATTCATTTTATTTTAATTATTTATGTTTAAAGTTCTAACTCAATATTCTGTGAATATTTCAAGCGTCTACCTGTTGCCGTAATCAATATCGAGCAAAAACGAGCAAAAAAATCACGTTTGTTGTATGGCCCCCTTAAGTATTTATTTTATTATATTTTTTGGTACTTGTTGTTATAGCGGCGACAGAAATACATCATCTGTCTAACTATTACGGTTCATGAGATACAGCCTGGTGATAGATGGACAGACAGACAGAGAGCGGAGTCTTAGTAATAGGGTCCCGTCTTACCTTTTGAGTACGGAACCCTAAAAAGGTACTTAGAAACGTAAGAAATGAAAAATTCGTGCAACGTATGTTCATAGTATCAAACAGGAGACCCTGTTTTAAGACCCTTATATGGTTACTTTGTTGTCCGTCTGTCAAGACCGGGAACTCGTAGGGGTATACCCCTACAAGAAAGAAGAAGAAGAAGAGGGGAGTTGAAATTAAACCATATACGCAGATCTGCAGTCCCTTGCAGCTGTGAAAAAAACAATCTTCTCGGTAATCGTAAAAAAAATAAGTACCTACACCCACAAAAAATCGCATATTTCGACACTCACAAAGAATTAAAAAAAATTACACCCACAATAAATCGCATATTTCGACACTCACAAAGGAATCAAAACCTATAGGGTACTTCCCGTTGACCTAGAACTATGAAATTTGGTAAGAAGCATTGTCTTATAGTGCATATAACGGAAAAAAAAACGATCACTATACATTTTTAATGTATTCTCAAAAATAGGGTCTTTATGTAAGGAATGAGGATACAAATTAAGTGAAGTTAAAGTTATTTAACCGTAACGTATTATGTAAGGTATCATTTAAAAGAACTTCATTACAAGCTAAAACTGGTTTTTAATTATTTTTACAATATTACATTTTCGAATGACGATAAAAAAATTAAAAAAATTATATAATTTCCCCCTTTTATCAATGACTAGTATGTAAGTATAATATCTAGTTTGTAAGAACCCTCGGTGGGCAAGTCTGACTCGCACTTGTCCGGTTATTTATTTGATATCGATGTCGGTGTAATATTAGACGTATATTATTATTGTTTAATGCTTCACCGATAACGGTAAAATAATATAATTGTTATTAAAGGACCAAACCCAGAACAAGCGAACCGAACAACATCAAAAGAGCCAATCGAGAGCAGTCCACGTTCCGAAATGAAAATTTCTAATGAGGGCACTAAACTCGTTTGAAATTTGTTGGGTATTAACCGCTTAGCTAAATAGCTAATTGCGTTCAAAATATCGCTCGAATTCACATCTGTACATTTTTTACTGAGCTTCTTAATGACCGCAGAGTCGTCGGTCGGCAATAATTAACAGTTAAACGAGCGTCCCAATTTAATGATTATGAGCTAGTTCCGGTGGTCGCAGCCGCAGACGCCGTCGTTCTATTCGCAGGACCTTCAATTTAGACATTTCTGCACTCCAAAGGACGAAGTAATTGTAGGGACCGATGTTTTGCGACGTAAGTACAGATGATACCCTCGATACGCAGACGTTATGGCTTCAAGTTCATAAGTACATTTAACTCGTTTATTTTATTTGGCTTGGATATACGCAAGGCATTAATTACTAAGTACTGTTAAATAGAATTCTAGATTTATTCTAGAACTAGAATTCTACTCAAATCATCATCATCATCATCAATTCAGCCACAGTCAGACGGTGATTGGGAGTCAGTACCGTTCTAATTCTACCCCTTTCGTTGAAGCAATGACGCTATTTGAGGTATTTGTGGATGAAGTTGTGAATTGTGAATCGCTAGTGAATAGGTTTCTTCTAGGCGAGCGCGCTCCATCGTAGACCGTAACTGTCGCTTAACACCAGGTGAGTTGACGCTTGACCGTCAACTCACCTGGTGTTAAGCGACAGTTACGGTCGCCTATCGACGAATAAAAAAAAAACACTGATGAGCATTTAAGCCTATGCTTATTAATAGACTTCGTGTGGCCGAGTTCATACATACGTACTTATGAAATTTGGCACACGTGCTTAGAAGCCCACATAGACTAATATATGTGAAAATTGTGCAATTCTAACAATATTACATACATACATATCAAATTGATAATCACCTTTTTGTGTAAAAGAAAATGTGTAAGTAAATTTACAGAACATAATTATTAAGAACGTAGTGGGGTTTTCGTTTTTATCCTATAATTTATATAATAATCTAGAAATCTAAACTTAATCAGTATTACAGTTCAGTACCTAACGAGTATTATATAAAATCCATTTCATTGTTTTAAACGATGGCAAGCGAGCAGAAGAATATCACGATAGTCCCTCCCGGAACCATTAAGGCTTAATAAATGCCGTTCGACTCACACCGTTCTAAATTTCAACATCGGCGCATGCTGAGGATAATCTGAATAAGGAGGCAATTTTAGAGCACCCTATTTCAGATCTGAGGGCAACTGCCACGATAAGGCAGTAATGGCGGCACTCGGTAAATTAAAAAGCACGGTCCGTCCGACCTCGGCCGACGCGTGGAACTGCGCCGGTCATTTGCATTTTCCTGTGTGAAAGTACGTATTAAAAGTTAGCTGCTGCTGCCGCCGCCCACATGCTCAATATTAACGATTTTACGAGACACGGCTCTTTTCTCATTCCGGAAATTGCCGCTCCTCACGTCATCGCAAAAAGTAAACGGTAACAGGGATGGACTTTATGCCGAAATTAGCACCGCTGCGGATAATGCCCCCGCCAATTTACCACTATTGTGTGGCGAACCCGCCCATTCTATGGCCCCCGTCGTCTAATATCCTAGTTAACTGGATGTGTACCTTTCTTTTATCATTTCACACTGCGCTAAAAGTCTTTATTTTGCGCTGTGGCCCAGATTTTCCCGCAACTGGACTAACAGACCGTAACATTTCTTGAAAATCACAGCTTTTACCTTTCTTTGCTTTCAGTAAGTATAAAATTAACCATCAACGCTGTGAAAAGAATACTTTTCGCTCTTCTGAGAAAGTCTTGCGAAACGGTACGAGGTATAGGTATCTATTTTGAACAGAGCTCGCCAAAAATTAAGTTTTCGGTTGTTTTCCACTCATCCTTAGCTCGAATAGTCGAACGTTACAAGGGTGAACAGCGCTTATTATATGTTGTAGACACGAGGGTACAAAATGTACAAATACTCGTACAAAACCGAAAGTTATTAGGATGATACATCTTAATCATCTACACATAACTTCTTTTTGACGAAGTTGGTTACAAATCGTGAGTATTCTGAATATCAGAAAATTATGAAAAAACTGTTACAGGCTTAAGGTTGCCTGGAAGAGATCGCTTCTAGTTATAAGAAAGGCCGCCAGTTGTTCCATATTAACAACCAATTACTTTCTTGTATAATTTTAAGGTGTGTACCACAGAATTCGCCCTATGTAAGTCTTTGGTGTGTACAATAAAGTGTTAATCTATCTATCACCTGAAGATATCAGTCTTCTAGCGAGGCCGGAAGTCAAGCAGGCGAGTAGCCAAACTCAGGGTAAACTCCGGCTGCCAGACGCAACTAGTACAAAACAAATATAAATAACCGGTATTCCATTCTACCATATTTTGTAAGACACCAATTAGTTCAACTAGTTTTGTATACCAAAAAATATAACAGGATGTGAAAGCCACATCAATCTACTCTTTAGTAAATAGGTACGTACGCACAGCCGCTACAACTCTATCGATAGAAAGGTTTTACTTCAGAGACCTTTTCATTACACTAAGTATGTAGCCCTGTACTCGGGTCACAGGTTGGCTCTTACCAGAAACATACAAGCGGACCTTTTTGGGTCGTGCGTGTGTTGGTATCACAATATCTGAGGTATTTTTAATTTGCTGCTTCAGTATTTTAGTACATTGCGATGGTTTCGTAAGCCTGGGTAGCTGAGTAGTTTGCATTTAATAAATTGACTTAAAGGATGATGATGATGGTTTTTTTGATTAGAAATAGTATACTTACTATAATATCAATAGGGTAATAATTACGGACAAAAAACTTTTGTTTTGATAAAAGTTGCAATTTGGTAAGTTTGATATTCATGTATTTGTGGACATTTATTCTTGGACATTGTCACACAGCGACATCTAGCGACATCAGCGACTAGCCTCAAATTAAACAATGCTACTATGGGAACCAGATAACTGTTAAAATCATTATTATTCAATATTGTTAAAACATATATACTTACTAACACACACATATAACTGCATGCATAACATAAATAACTACATACATATATAACTGCTACATATATAACTGCTGCATCTGTATCAAGCACAGGTCCGATCATGTATGGAGTACTGCTGCCACCTTTTTGATGGATCAGCCAAGTATCAGCTGGAAGCTTTGGAATCAGTGGACCGGCGAGCTGTGAGGTTAAAGGACTAGTAGAAAGTCGGCGAATTACCACCCATTTCTCGTTAAAATGCCGAAAATCAGTACTCAGCGATATCGATCCACATTCTTGTTGCGTAGTGCACAAGAATGGAATTCTTTGCCGCCATCTCTGTTTCCTGGGACCTACAATCTTGGAATTTTCAAGGCTAGAGTGAATAGATATCTTCTAGATCGATGAGCTCCATCCTCGGCCACACCGTCGCTTAACATCAGGCGAGTTGGTGGTCAATCGTAGATCTATCTTCTATAAAAATATATATATATATATACATTTCTTCAAACTTCTGGAATGGAAAAGGCTCGGCATTAATATAAACGGCGTCGCTCACCTTCGGTTTGCCGACGATATAATAGGCATGGCAAAGTCGATGGAAGACCTCAGTACGATGCTCGAAAAACTCAATAGAGTTTTTCAACGGGTGGGCCTCAAGATGAACGTGGATAAAACGAAGGTTATGTCGAACGCCCATGTAGTGCCCAATAACAGTGGGGAAATTCAAAAGCGTCTTATCGTCCAATATACCTCAGTCCCACAAATCGAAAGTTTACGACCAGTGTGTGTTACCCGTGATGACATTTGGCACTGAAACGTGGTCACTTACTAAAGGACTCATATAGAGTCAGTAAGTATAGTCAGAGTTAGTAGACCACCGAGAATCTCACTTGAATCGGAATGGTTTATTGTATTCTTAAACACCTTCCTTTGTAAAGTAATGCATAATGAAATAAACACAATATACCTACATATTAACACAACGCTTGCCGCATTTTAAATCCTGAATCAAGACCTGAATGTAAAGGATATTAATACCTATATTTAATTTATTTGAGCATGACAAATGTTGTTCTACTTATTTATACGTCAGCATGTTTCCACTTGCGGTAAATAAGTAAACTCTAGGCAAATGTAAATACTTCTTTTCCGGTAAAAATCTACGAAATTCTCACAAACCAGGTACGAGTCCACAGTTTATCGCGCCCACGTAGGACGTATGTCGCCGCTTCATCTCGAGCAAGACATTTCTTTACTTAGCGAGCGCGAAGTACGTCGCGATTGTTTGCTTATTCTCGTGCGAACAAAAGCAGAGCCGACCGGGGGCACAAAACCACCATCCTTCACGTCACGTCACGTATTTATAATCCCACATTCGCTTCCTGCTTTTTGTTGAATTTCGTAAAAGGGATTCAGAATTTGCAAAGGAATCGTTCGGGAGCTCGGATAATTTAATGACGTATTGCTTGCTCTCGCAGGTAATTTTCCATTGTTCCTCCCGTGGAGCGCATTACAAAGTAAATGATTTGGGATGTTGAGATTCTCCGCTTGAGTTGTGTCAGCATTCTTATATCGCTTCACATAGCTGCTATATGTTTATAGTATTAATATACTAGCTATGCAGTGTGATTTCGGCGAATGATGATGACAAAGACTGAACAGATATATTTTTTATACAAGATAAGTTTGCGCTTGACCGCCATCTCACCTGATGTTTAATCTACGAGTATGTAGCGGTCTACGATGGAGCTCGCTTACGTAGAAGAAACCGATTCACTCGCGATTTAATGATACCTAGATTGTAATTTACTGACACCAGGACTAATTACTAAACAGAAGTGCTTTATATCTAAGAATATTTCTAACTTCACATACTTTCTAGAGTAGGAATAGCCTGAAATGCTAGGCTTTCATAATTATGATAATCAATATAAAGTTCAAATTAGTATTGCAGACCTATTTTTTTATCCAAAGAGATTTTAACACTACCGTTTACTCTATTTTAATTTATGTCTCATGACACAGACTGTCACCGCAACATTCACTTGTCATTTTTCGTTGTTTTTTGTAGAATCGGCAAGGAGGTTTTATCTCGCACATTAATTTCCTTTTTTTTTTCAAAAATTATTTACGCAAACCTGTCTCGCTCTTGACCAGTTTTTAGTATTTATAGATTTACGTCAAAGTAAGCCCTACAATCTTACCAATTTTGAGACTTGTATTACCATTCACAAGATACAGCCTTTTATGTGTATGACAGACAGACAGACAAACAGGCACCATAGTCTCTCGAATAGGCTCCCGCACCCTTAATACGGAAGCCTAATTACAGCCAATTACCTACTTTCTTTTCATACCTTATATTAGTGATATATTAGATAGATATGACTGGAGAGCGTCCAAAGAAGGTTCTTGTGGCATTTGACCTACTCGAGTTATCTTGGAAAGGAACTGTTGAGCTACAACGATAGACTACAGCACTTCAAAATGGGAGTCACTCGCACATCGCAGGCATACATTAGATACTCTATTTCTATAAAAACTCGCCAACGGATCTTTGGATACTCCGGATTTACTGTCGGAATTGCTGATAAGTAATCCTCGAACGCTGCCAAGAGTATCGTGTTTTAATATCTTTTCTTCTACTAGTTCACGCTCTAATCTGGGTTATAATGCACCTCTAGCGAGAATAGTGCGTCAATATAACAGCCTGTCTAAGACAATCGACATTGACATATTTGGCGATAGTTACAATACATTTAGAAAGTCCCTGAGATCTCTGTATTTCTGTTTTTTTTTATATAGCATGACATTTAATATTTTTAAATTTGATGTTATTTATCATTATGTGTCGTCGCTGCAATATATCTAAATAATCATTTGTTGTATATTTCCATCCAAATAATGTGATGAATTTTTAGAATCTTTAATTTAATTCTAACCAATCCAATATTTTTAATTAAGTTGACCAATTTTAGTTTATTTAATTTTATTGACCAATATTAGATTATTTTTATGTATTATTTTTTGACGTACAATATTTTATAATTTATTTGTTCGCTCCATTAATGCATGGTGTCTCCATCTTTAATTTATTGTGGCAATTGTAATTATGTTATTATTATATAAAACTATTGCAAATATTGTTATTGTACACAATGTTGATGAACTTAAATAAATAAATAAATAAATATTGTTTGGGGACAACCGTTTGTTTAGTAAAACGTATGCGGAGACATGTAAACAGAGCTAAGATACCCTAATATTTTTAAGTACATTAAGTTAAAATAACTCTGTTTGTTTCCCAAATAAAATAAAATAAATACCCAACACTCTCGAAAACACGTTTATTTCGAAGACATTTTCTTGTTAAAATAAGTATAAATAAACAGCCTAAGTACGATGAAGTGTCACCCGAGTGGGCGTATCAGCAGCACGAGTAGTACCAAACTACGAAAAAGCTCTTCAAGTAAAGCGAGAGGGTAATATGTGGCACGTGACTGCGTGCATTAGTGCTTTTAGCGTCCCATTAAGCGCATGCCACGAAGACAATGTGCATATTTAACAAATAGTTCAGTCGCGGCCACTACTGGATAGTTCGCAAATTCTCTGTAAGTGAACTTCCGAGTTCCGACTAGTCCGCAATCGCCACACTCCCCGTGAGCAAACAATGTTTGTGGCCCCCACCGCACCGGGCCCGTTACCTACCCACGCGAATAACGCGCATTCTTTGTCCACTTTATTTTATATTCATTCCTTAGCACGATTTTTGTCACCAGCTACAAAATAGAGCAGCAAAAAGGAACTTACAACACACGATCCACATGCGCGAGCTTTATGAAAAAAAGTTCACATTTAACTTGGTAAAAAGAGACAATGAGACATTTTAGCTACTAGTTTTAACTACTACCTAGCTTCTAGCTGCATGGTAAAAATAAATAATAAGTGGCCAAGACCATGTCGAGACGTGTATATGGTAGGGTTCCGTACTTAATGTTATAATCTTAACAAGTATCCATATTAAAAGAAAAACAAAATACCCGACTGCAGAATAACGATTTTTGCAATCTAAATTACAATTTCATTACGCTTAATATATTGTTGAATGTACGTTTATTGTCAGAAAGTATGCGCAAAGTCGCTTTTAAAGGTTATAAATGCGTATTCTTTAGAATAATACTAGTAAAATCACTAAATTATCACGAAAAAGTTCGTTGGAGGTTACAAAATAAGGATTTATTTTTATTTTTGCGTAAGTTTTATTATTATTATTTCAAAAAATTATTGCCTATGACACATACAAAATAACATAAACAACAAACATTAGACATACATACGTACATACCCTCATACTTACATATATGTATATATATACATACAAAACAAACATACATACATACACATAACCCTCCTTCTTGCGCAGTCGGGTAAAAAAATTACGAGTATATTTGCAAAAAAAGCCAATGACCTCTGTAGGTATGTACCATTACAACTCGAGTGTTTTACATATTTCGAGATATATCTCGAAAAGCTGTTATTATAAGCACAGTATTCAAAACAATTTTCATTAAAAGTTTTTGATATGGCTATTATGATTAATTTAGAAATGCAGGGGGACATGTTTTTTTTCACTTTTAGCGGACTATATCTCGCACATCTTATATTTGACAAGAAAATTATATATATACTCGTACATACTTAAAACACTTTAGTCTTATTAAAAACGCTTATTCAACAATACCCAACACGATGGGGTATAGTTCTTCTTCTTTTTTGTATTGGACCCGCATTAAAGCATTTGCCAGTGTCAAGTATTAGGATTTTTTCAAGTTTCTTGAATAAAACAAGTTGTAAATGTTCTAGTCACAATCTAAGTCACGTATACAGTCAATTTATAAGTCGAGTCCTGCTTAAGTAAAGTGGTGGCGACTTTACTAGAAGCTTCTATGGAGTTTTGCCGACAAAGTAAAATCACACGTTTTACTGCTTTATTTCACTTGCCCACACTTACGCACTTTATCGAACACTTAATGAATGAAACACCATAATTTTTATATTTAACAGCATTAGTGTTCAAAATAACACAAGTTTAGGAAAATAAAACAAAGCAACAACACGTTACTAAGACGTTCCCGCCAAAACTGTGGAGTATAGTTGCAATTGGTTGCAATAATATCACACTTTTTTTTTAAATTGGATTTAGACCCGCTTAGAGCATTTGCCAAATATACTCGTAAATATAATATTTCTTCAAGATTCTTGAATAAAACAAGTTATAAATGTTCTAGTCACATAAACAGTCATTTTCAAATTCGAGCCGTGCTTCAGTAAAGTGGCGGCGACTTTACATACTTATCTTGTTTCCATGTAAGATGTGTCATCCCAAATTATCACTCTTTAGGATTCCATCCTAAAGGTGCGGGAGCTTATTCGTGAGGTTAGGGTGTTTGTCCGTCTGTCTTTCTGTCATAAACATAAACGGCTGTATCTTTTGAACGGTAATAGATAAGTCTCAAAATTGGCAAAATTGTAGGGTTTACTACTTTGATGAAAATTAAAAATACTAAAAACTGGTCAAATGCGAGAAAGGCTTCCTTAAATATAAAAAAAATGGGTAAGTAATTATAGTTCGAGATAAAACCTTGTTGATTCCACAAAAAAATAAACGATAAATATGGCAAGTGAACGTTTCATTGACTGTTGGTGTCATGTGACATAAACTTAAAATAGGCTAAGCAGTAGTGTTACAATCTCTTTGGATAAACCTTTGCCTTTCCCGATAGGGAAAAATTAACCAAAAAAAAATCTCTTTGGATAAAGAAAATAGATCTGTAACACTTACTTATTTGAACTTGATATTGTATATGAACGAAATGCGTTTTAGGCTATTTCTACTGTAGAAAATATGTGAAGTTACAAATATTCTTAGGTATAAACTATAGTAAATATTAACTATCTGGACCAGAGTGTGACACCAGGTGTCAGTGTCATGTGTCATGCATAGGAGTACGGAAACTCGTACTTTTCTGGATTTATTTTAAAATTTGACTATGGTATATTACATCTGGCCACAGAATTTTACTCTTTTTATTCCTTTTAGTTCAATTTTATTTTTAAATAAAAGCTTGTTTTAAAACACGTATGTTTATTTTATATATAAATAATTTAAAACAAAATAAGTCATACTTATGTCAAGAGAAATGCTCTCTCAAGAACTTATACATTGAGCGACACAGTTTCATCCAAACAATCTGCACAAAATCAGGACAAAAAAATACAATATAACAGTTAATAACGACATACTTAACACAAAATCCTTCAGAGAATTTCGCTCAACCCAACTGAAATAATATATAAATCCCTTAGTCTAAGGTAAATCAATTTGAATTTATAATGTTTTCATAGTAGTTCAGCAAGTTTATACTACTCTGACAGCACAGAGGTTTGCTCTTTGCTAAATTGGCGTGCAGTGTCAGTTTATGAACGTAAATGAAATCGTGACCCACAGGACATTGAAGCTCACCTCAGAAATGCTCACTTCGTTCGTTAAAGTGAGCTAGCATACCTACGAGACGATATTACTGGGTCATGAAACTTTTTATGAAGCGAGGCGTCTCAACATTGAACTTTCGGTCAGAGATTTTATGTACTCGTAGCACTCGTAATGACTCTTCGAGTCCCGTGACACAAAATCAGAGTGAATATTTTATGTCGTACTTTGAGAAAATATTTTTTAACACTAAAAACTTTAAATGGTAGTTAAGTATGATTCAAGTTTAGTTGAAGACTATACAACAGGTAAGTTAAAATGTACATAATTATGAAATAATACAAAAACAAGCTGCGCTGAGACAGATCACTTACGGGTTGATATGTACAATAAATGAGCTTCTTATACAAGATTCTGACATCCAGAAAACAAAACGCGAAATAACCTTCTACCGAAGGTAGACAGGCCTCATGGCTCAGTGGTAGTACGACTGCCTCCTGAACTGTAAGTCGTAGATTCGATCCCCACCTAGGGCAAACGTTTGTGTGATGAGCATGGATGTTTGTTCTGTGTTTGGGTGTTTCTATGTTTCATATGTATTTAAATTACCAAAAAAAAGTATATACATATGTATTCTATTAACCATCTAGTTTCCATAATACAGGCTTTGCTTGATTTGGGCTAGATGGTGTTGTGTGAAATGTCCACCAATATTACCTATATATTTATTTATTGCGATACCACTAGTGCTCAAACTCACTTATAGAATGTCACAGAACGAGATAACTGCGCGCGTTGAACTCCACCTTAAATCAAATATTCTGTCTATTTTATCTATGTAATTAAGTAAGTACTTATTTAAACTCTGTAAGTACCTATAGTAAGTAGTATATCGGCTATGGGGAATAGTAATCTGTACTTATCTAGTGATGGGAGATGTAAATTTGTATACCATAATGATATATTGGTATATTTATATTTACATTACATTGATAAAAGGATTGACCACCATCTCTGCGACGCCGATGGTGTAGCCAAAAAGCTCGTGAACCCAGAAGATTCACTATAATCTTGAAAATTAGTGTAGCTCTCGAGATACGAAGGTAAAAAAATCGCCAATCCCATACTTTTTGTTGGAGGAAAACTGTTTTCGACCCTTTATTTTTGTCTGGTTGGAATATTAATTTATTATAACTCCTTAGTTAATACTGAAGTTAAAATTAAAATAAACAAGTCGTAGAGACATAACCATTAAAATTCCAGTCGCATAAATAAATATCGAAATCGAATTACATACATTTGGAGGAAACTGTTTTCTATCATAAGATAGCGAACGTTGCTGCGAAAACTATAGCCGTTTTGACGTGATGACGTCTTATAAATCGACATGCAATTGGAGGAAACTGTTTTCTATCCTAAGATAGCGAACGTTGCTGCGAAAACTATAGCCGTTTTGACGTGATAACGTCTTATAAATCAATGAACGTCGGCTGCACGCACGAAAGAGCATGACTCATTGTCACGTTCCGCCTGAGCCGAGCGTGCAAGCGAGAGCGCGGAACAAGCGATAGAGAGGCACGATCGGCCTAAGCGTTCGGCTTGTGACGGATCGTTATCACGTAAAATTATCGTCCGTAAACCGACTTTACAGACAACCATGTTAATACGCAAATTTTGGGTTGTGTTATTATTAGTTAAAGTAAAGGTTATTCATAATGTTGAGCACAATGTCATCGTGATAGCCCTCTACTACAGTTCCAAATATACCTACATCGAGTTCCACAAGTGTTCGACACTTCATAAAATAGTGTTATAAGTATTGTTACTGCTTACTGTGTGCCTTCTAAGTAAATATGCTCTAACCTTTTGCTTGCTTTTCTCATAGGTCATATCAGAAACAAGTCTCAACATGCTCACAGACAACCTTGACTTGAAACCTACTTTACTGGTATGCTTCGTCCGTGATAAGAAAACCAACAAGATTGGTACAAAGGAAATGCTGTAGTCGTGTTTTTACTAAGTAATACAATTTAATAACGTTCTTTGAATTTGGTACTACCTATTAATATGTATAATATAATAGGTGTCGTTGGAAGCGCTTTGTTTGTCCGCTGGTTATAGACTATGTGACGTCACATTAAATTGAATATGGCGCATTCTAATAGGCAAGAAATCAAGAAATTTTATTTTTTTTGTTTCCCTATCATGTGTGGTATCATTAAATAGGGATTTTCAGTATTCGGGTTTAAGTTTTAGTTTTTTTACTTATTTTTAGGGTTCCGTACCTCAATAGGAAAAAACGGAACCCTTATAGGATCACTTTGTTGTCCGTCTGTCCGTCCGTCAGTCCGGGTGTCATGACCTTTATCTCAGGAACGCGTGAAGGTATCGAGTTGAAATTAAAACCATATACGCAGATCCATAGTATCTTGCTGCAAAAAGAAAAATGAAATTTCTCGGTTTTCGTAAAAAAAAGTTACAGCCGAATATGTCGTAAAAAACACACATTTCAACACTCACAGAGGAATCAAAACCTATGGGGTACTTCCCGTTGACCTAGAACTCTGAAATTTGGCAAGAAGCATTGTGTTAGAGTACTCATATAGGAAAAAATCCGAAAACTGTTTTTTTTTTATTTAATCACAAAAAAATAGTGTCTCTATGCAAGGAATGAGGGCTGCCTCAAACGTTCGCTCGCTCGGATCCGAGTGGGAGGCGCCGCTACTATAGTATATACTATACTCGGATCCGAGTGGTGAGCAAGGAATGTGTTAAATATTTTTACGATGTAAATTTTTCGGTTTATAAAGGAAAATATAAAAAAAATATATGATTTCCCCCTTTTATTTAGTTTGTACGGAACCCTCGGTGGTCGAGTCTGACTCGCACTTGTCCGGTTTTTTTATGTAAGTATTAAAAGTAAAAATAATAAGTAAAAACTATTTACTTTTAATTTGGCGTAAACAAGATGAGCCCAGGACATGGACAGGGCATGGACTGCTAATGGCAAAAATGAAAAAACTATTTAAGTATTAAAGACTACAAACTACCAGCTCGAGCAAATTATAACTGAAAGTTATCGAACATATTCTTTAAAAAAAAATACAGACTTCGAAGATACTCACTATATGAACTGTAAAATAAGTCTGTTAAAAAGTTCTAAATATTTTTAAATACATAGACTATTTTCACTTTCATCACCATTTTTCATGGTGACGATGATAAATGTAGCGCTACACGGTTGAAGCTGCGGGACGCAACTATATTATTATTTATTTACGGACATAAAATTACCAAGCAATATTTGCATCCACCCGGAATTTCCCAACCAAATCCGGCTTTTTGTTCCCGCACGTCAACTTGAACATAATCTAATTTTAATTAATCAATTTCAATGGATTATTTAAAAGAATAAAAGCATTTTTAATTACTTTCTCAGGGTCGCCATAAAAAGAGAAGTAACTTGGCAAACTTTCTATCCTGGCTATAAAACAGGGCTTTTGAGTTAGACCGTATTTACGATAAGGATTTAGCTGTATGAGTCAGCGATATTGGCACGAAGCTCGTTTGCATAGCGATATCTATGTATACCTACTTATATGTAGAATGCCTACAGTATACCTCGGCTGCGACAAAGGAATAAAATTGAATCGACAGGTTAATACGTGTCTTGCGATATGCCTGTGTGCGTTTATAACAGAAGGCATATATCTATAACTGTAAACAGTTATAAAGCTATCACAGTTTCCATTTCAAACCACTTTTATAACCTTATTATATTGTATGAACAATGACAGACAGGTAACCAATAAGAGTTTTGATTTTCTAAATTACAAGCTTGCATTAGTCATTGTTCACACATATTATTATACAAGTAACTCAAATACATCGAACAATTTTCATTATCTCGAAATATAATACCTCAATTTGACATTTTGTGTCTCTGTTATTATTCTTGCTTGGTATTTTGCGTAAGTATTATTTCCCTGCCATAAGATATTGGTATTTTGATATTGCGTTTATGGCATTATGCGCGTTTGGTATTTTGCGAAAGTTTTATTCATCGAACGTAAATCGCCAAATGTTTTGAAATTTGTATATTGCGTTTTTGGTGTTTTATAAATATAGGGAAGCATGATGCCACGTAAACATATTTTTCGTATGATTTATTTCAAAGCTAGCGTGTTTTGGCGAGTTTTGTAAAACGCTCGTACTAAGCCAATACGGAGTGTACTTACTACTCTAATTACATGGCATGATATAGGCCGTTTCTCACTAGTATTTTTGGAAATCCATGTAGAAGATACTGGATGTCCTGTAAACGATCATATTGAAGATAAATCACTAGAAACCGAGACTATGGTAGTCATATGGAGTGAATAGTCACACACCATCACACAAACGCACACATACACATCAATATAACCATATTATTATATTCCCTATCAACCGTGACTCTCGGAACACAATGTCGATGATACATTTATATTATTTGATTACAATATAGATCTACACGTCAAATAAGATCATCTATTAAACAACATAATGATAATAGAAATGGTCATGTTTTATACATTTAATGCGGTAAGTGAAGTAAAGCTTGGACTCTGCAGTGCAGTGTGTCAACAAAGCTCGGCGACGCACCCACCAGCTAGACATGTCGAGACAGGATGTCCACTATACAATGAGACATTTACGATAGGTATATTACCTATCTAGGTATGTCCGCTTTGACCGAAGTTTTACCATTACAGTTACCTACTTAGGTAAAAGAATTTGTTCATTTCTCAATGATAAATATGGCGATACGTCAAGTTTTTTGTGGCATGACTTATTTGAGATGGTTTTGACTTAAAATGTTGCGGACACGTAAAAATACTGTTCTATAATTATTGTACCCACGACACAGTCACATCACACCCTATTTTTCTCTTTATAATCGTGGTGCCTTATAAAAGGTAAACAAACTCTAGTGTACCTAAATAAGGCAATTGCACTTGGACTCAGCTAATGTGCGTTTATTTTTAAATGTATTAAAACAGCCGTCTAATTCCATAGTACAAGCTTTACTTAGTTTGGGCTAGATGGTGTTTGTGTAAAATGTCCCAAAATATTTATTTATTAAGTATGTATATACGAGACTGGACAGGGCATTTCAGAACTTCAACCATGATCGTGTATTACCGCTAAAATTGACTCGTGCTCATGAGCTAAACGCGAGCAGTAAACTAATTTGATAAAATACCTAGTCGTTATTAAAAATAATTAAATATAATTATGGCACTGAAATGTGGTCACTTACTTGGCCTTATTTAAGGAAGTCAAAGTCACGTAACTAGCTATGGAGAGGGCTATGCTCGGGGTCTCACCAGATCTCTCCGAAGAGATCCGGAGACGCACGAAAGTCACCGCCAAAGCACAGCAGATTAGCAAATTAAAATAACAGTGGGCAGCTTGCACATACTCGTAGCACGTGGAACTGATGACCAATGGGATCGAAAAGTTCTCAAGGAGACCACTTACCAGCAAGCGCAGTGCAGGAAGACCAGCCATAAACTGTACCTCATAAAAGTGGCAGGAAGACGCTGGACGCACGCCGGTTGCAACCAGTATTTTCGGAAATCCACAGTTGGGGCCTATTTTCCTTAGTGGATTTCTTGTGGCTGAGACGATGATGATGAGAAAATAATAAACCAATTATACCTAATGCAGGGAAGCTTTTACTGTTACACTAGTATCTCAACTTATAGCTATAACTAAGTATTGTTTTAATTTAAATAAGTATTACAAAACAATGTAGGTACCTAACTTACTCGTATATTTTATTTTATCACTCCGGTTTGATTTCCATTGTTAATAACGACATCCTGTTTAAACCGATGACTTACTGTTAAGCTCTCAAAAATGCCACGATTTAATTCCATAGGCAATCACGGAGATAAAAAATGAGTATCCCTCATAAATTAACCTGCGTGTGGCGCTCCAGTCCCAATAAAAATACTTTCGTGTAAATAAACTCCTTCGGCTGAGATCATGCCATCGATAAATACTGGACAAGTCCGACTTAAAAGGGAAATTGTGTCGGAATGTCTCTGCGGTTAGGGCTACCACCTTCTCGCTAGTCAATATCTTGTCACTTTTAAAATAGGTATGTCTCACCTACTTATTTTTACCTGACTGTCCGTGAAGAAGGGTAATGTTTTTCATGAGTATGTATGCAAGTATGATTTTTGTTTATATTTCTATAGTAATATATCTTTTGTAGCCAACGGCTTATTTGACGTACTGTACCTTTTAAAGCCATAGGCTGCTATTTCTATTTATTTTTTCATAAAACTCTAATACCTCGCTCACAATAAAAACTTAGTCTTTAGCTTAGAACGTTATAATTATATTATTATAGGTACTATAGGATCATACTGATGCCATTTTAAGAGAATTCACAGAGTATGAAATACAAAAGACAAACAAATTTTGGTTTATTTAAATAAACTGTTATATGTGTTTTCTTTTACCCGACCGCGCAAGATGTGTATTTTATTCTGATGTACCTTTGTACGTATATAGATATATATAATTATGAGTATATATATATATATATTACTTCCTATAGCCTAAATAACATTTTGATGTTGGGATAATAATGTAACAGAACTTACACACAAAATAAGAAATACAATTTTCATATCATATTCAAAATTAAGTGATTTTAAAATAATTATTGCAAATCGCTCATTAAAATAATCCTTTCTCAATGAAAAGTATTCTCTACATCCAAGCGCATGCTACGCTACGCAAATTGCTTATATTTTGTTCTCTCGTTTAATATAGATACTTGTCTAGCCAATTGTACGGATAACTTGGTCTCTCAGTAACGACGGCGTGGAGTTTCTTTTATTTTGAAGTCATGTTTCTTGGTACCATTTGGAGGCTTAATGTCTGCACAAACTAAGATTACGACTCTCGTCACGGATACACTAACATTGTTGTACTGAGGGCTGACAGGTATGAGAAAAATTATCAAGATAAACATACAAGAAAATCATTATGAAACAACCGACTTCAAAGAGCGCAATTTTGTTTTCGAAATCAAACTACGGAACCAATTTTTATGAAATTTCTACGGTGTCAAAAATGATCACATTAAATGTTAATATTTCGCAAACAGATATCTAAATTTAAAAGTGATTTTAGCATACCTCCATTATTTTTTAATTACCTACGTTCGTTATTATGTTAATTATTCCACTCAGTGGGGTAAAAGAGAAAAAATAATTCACCCCACTTTACATGTAGGGGAGGAACCCCATTTTTTTCAAAATTTTTATTTTAACAATTTACACTTAAGTAAAAATTACACTTTTCTACATAGCAGATAGTTACAGTCTTTGAGCGAAGCAAAACTATAAGGGTTCGTAGTTGGCTACGGGCTTAATAAACCTACTTTTTTTAGTTAATTGTACTATAATGTACTAAGACCACTTTTTTATCGCCACTTTTGTTTCCCTTGCAAAAAATCGTCATTCACAAAAGCCTAAAAAAGTATTAATAAAAATGAAGCTTTGAGGACCAGCCCTAGCGCAGTGCACCAAAATGTGACAATCCCACTTCCAGTTAAGTGTCATCGCGCCCGGTCGACGCTCTACGCTCGGCGCTCCCAGCGTTTGGCGTTCAGCGTCTCCTCGCCGCGCGTCGACTAAATTATGCAAATTACCCTATTGTATAAACAATATAAATACCTACATTGGAAGTGTACTCTTAGGAGGATGTAGGATGTGGCAAATAAAACTTATACTGCTCATCATTACTGCAACTTCAACCATTTTGTGGGAAAAACAAAATGAAATCAACAACAAAATGCTTTCTAATAGGTATACACTGTCTTTGTCACGCGCCCCTCCGTATATTTCCGCCGTTTTTTAATTCATATTTTATTTTTGTATAAATTCGAGCCTCAGGTGAGCGGTTGGCTGTACGTAAATATTTTTCAAATAAGCATAAGGCCAAATGGTTTTTTGCGTTTTTGGCCTCTCGCTGATGTGGCCATTCGCGTAAATATTTTTTAAAAAAAGCAAAAGGCCAAATGTCCTTTTGCGTTCTTGGCCATTTGCGTCGATCCCGCTAGGATTAGTTATAGTCATATACACTGGCGCCGTACCATATTGTAATCCTCTTTGTCAAATAAATATGTTCTGAAATTGAAATTGAAAATTTGAAATAGACGTAAAGGCCTTAATATAATGATGATGATGATTGTATGCTGTCTTTGCCTGTAATTATTGTCACATTAAGCTCTAGATTTTATATTTACAAGATTCTTACTATTTATAGTTTGTACACAGTGAAAGTGAATATAATAATAATAAATAAATAAAATTATAATAAATTCGAAATAAATCGTAATAAACAAAAATGTAGACGCTTACTATAAATATACGTATTTATTTCTGCTATACCGAGGAAAAGCCACAGAAACCGATCAGAGTCGTAAAATAAATTGATGCGATTATCGTTGTAAGCTCGCACTGGGACCAATTTTGTTTTGTAAAATCCTCGTTTGGGAGGATCTCGATACTACCTAAAGAGCTCCCTGGATGTTTAATGTAAATGATTTATGACCGTTGACGTAGCACATTGATTGTTTACCGAGCTTATTGAAGCCAGTGTCAGTAGTTTTTAAGGTTCCGTACCTCAAAAGGAAAAAAAACGGAACCCTTATAGGATCACTTTGTTGTCCATCTGTCCGTCTGTCCGGGCGTCAAGACCTAAAACCATATACGCAGATCCATAGTTTCTTGCTGCAGAAAGAAAAATCAAATTTCTCAGCTTACGTAAAAAAAAGTTACAGCCGAATATGTCGTAAAAACTCACATTTCGACACTCACAAGGGAATCAAAACCTCTGGGGTACTTCCCGTTGACTTAGAACTATAAAATTTGGCAATAAGCATTCATACACATATAGGACAAAAACCGAAAACTGGACATTTTTAATTTAATCACAAAAATTTGGGTCTTTATGCAAGGAAGAAGGTCTTTTAGACGGAAGGAAATTTTAAATGGCTTTAACCGTATCATGTGGGGTATCATATAAAAGAGCTTAATTAGCACAAGCTAAAACAGGTTTTTAAATATTTTTGCGATGTATATTTTTCGATTTATGAAGGAAAATATAAAAAAATATGTATAAACTCCCCCTTTTATCTACTAGTTTGTACGGATCCCTCGGTGAACGAGTCTGACTCGCTCTTGTCCGGTATTTTTTTTAACACGCTTTTATTAGGGTGACCTGTATGTAATGAAATCTATGGTAACTAATTTAACCATCTTCCAAGGATCGTAGCGTCATGAAAATTGGCAGCTGTATGTAGTTCTGATGACAATACAATAAAATGGTACTGTCCATCAGATCAGTTGATCTGATGATGGAGCCGGAAGATATGAACTAGACCTTCATGATGGAACATCGTATCATAGCTGTGTTTGGATTTGTTAGAAAAGTCTTTTAATGAACTTTGACCACAATAATTTGTAGCGTGTTTTTTAGTTTTTTAAACTTAGTTAAACTTTTTTTTTATACACTATAGATCTACGATTGACCACCAACTCGCCTGATGTTAAGCGACGGTGTGGCCGAGGATGGAGCTCGTCGATCTAGAAAATATCTATTCACTCTAGCCTTGAAAATTCCAAGATTGTAGGTCTCAGGAAACAGAGATGGCGGCAACGAATTCCATTCTTGTGCAGTACGCAAGAGGAATGTGGATCGATATCGCTGAGTATGGATTATGTATGAGTATGTATTTTTTTAACACGCTTTTATTAGGGTGACCTGTATGTAATGAAATCTATGGTAACTAATTTAACCATCTTCCAAGGATCGCAGCGTCATGAAAATTGGCAGCTGTATGTAGTTCTGATGACAATACAATAAAATGGTACTGTCCATCAGATCAGTTGATCTGATGATGGAGCCGGAAGATATGAACTTGACCTTCATCATGGAACATCGTATCATAGCTGTGTTTGGATTTGTTAGAAAAGTCTTTTAATGAACTTTGACCACAATTATTTGTAGCGTGTTTTTTAGTTTTTTAAACTTAGTTAAACTTTTTTTTTATACACTATAGATCTACGATTGACCACCAACTCGCCTGATGTTAAGCGACGGTGTGGCCGAGGATGGAGCTCGTCGATCTAAAAAATATCTATTCACTCTAGCCTTGAAAATTCCAAGATTGTAGGTCTCAGGAAACAGAGATGGCGGCAACGAATTCCATTCTTGTGCAGTACGCAAGAGCAATGTGGATCGATATCGCTGAGTATGGATTTTGGCATTTCAACGAGAAATGGGTGGTAATTTGCCGATTTTCTGCTAGTTCTGTAGTGAAATGGGGAGGGTGGAATTAGGTCGTGAAGCTCTTGCGCACATTCCCCGAAATGAATCCTGTAGAAAATAGACAGACATGCTACTTTACAGCAGTGCTCGAGACTAAGTAGCTTCTTGGCAGCTAGTTTATCGTCACCGATTAACCTCACAGCTCGCCGGTCCACTGATTCTAAAGCTTCCAGCTGATACTTGACTGATCCATCAAAAAGGTGGCACTGGCAGCAGTACTCCATACACGATCGGACCTGTGCTTGATACAGATGAAGCAGTTGTTAAACTTATTAGTTACCTTAGATTAAATTACATACAGGTCGACCTAATAAAAGCGTGTTAAAAATAGCTGGAAGCCATTGAGTTTTGAATATACGAAGTTAAGTTCTATCAATGACATGAAGAAACTGACTAGGTATAGGCTTGAAACCGTTTTAGAGTTCTTTTGAGTAGGAATAAAAAAAAACCTAACCATTTTGAAAAAAAAGCAAACCAGACGAACATACTAGGGCTCTCAGTCTTTTGAATTCGATTTGACCAGACTGGAAGGACAGAGAATACCTAAGTATACATTACTGAACTTGAACTAAGTATTAACTAAGTGTGTGTGTATATATTATATATTTATATTCTTGTTGATGTTACATTTGTTAAATTTTTGTTGTGAATAAATTGATTAAAAATCTATTAGTATTTTGCTGACTTTTGTTATTTTAAGTTTACAAGTAATCGTTTAAAAAACTTAAAAAAAAAACACTTCAAATCACGCAATTCGTTTATTAGAATGACTTATTTTTCCAGTAATTTTGTTATAAAAACCAAAATACTAAACGGATTTTGATAAAATTTCTATGGTTCCATAGAAATTTTATCAAAATCCGTAAAATAAAAATAAAATTTCTATGGTTCCATAGAAATTTTATCAAAATCTCTTTACTCTTTTTATTGTCTTTTTGTGATTTTTAAACCTAAACAAGTATAAGTTTAGAAAACTCAAAAACGACAAAAAAATGGCTGAACCGATTTTGATGAAACATAGCTAAGACACTTCCGACTAATTCACCTTTCAAACAAAAAAAGCAAAATCAAAATCGGTTCATCCGTTCAATTCCGTTCGGGAGCTACGATGCCACAGACAGACACACACACAGACACGTCAAACTCATAACACCCTGTCGTATTTGCGTCGGGGGTTAATACGAGTATAAACAAGAAATGAAATCAAAAAAAATAAAAGTCTGGCTTCGTTCGTCTATTGTAGTTGGGTCTCAAAGTACCGGAAGTGTCGTATCAAGCACGCTAGCCTGTCCGATACCGTGTCACTCACGGCCATTTTATATTCATCCCAGCGCTGGATGGGGTAATAAAATAACTCTCCTCTGTATGGGAAGGTGCAGTATATTGAGGTCTTTGATGCATATCCGTTGAGTGCATCCTAAAAGATGATTCATATAATAATATACCTACTCAATATCATATTTTTAGTACGGCACTATCTAAAATCACAAAATAAATCAACTATTACTATAACCCCCCCCCCCCCACACACACACACACACACTCACACATACCCACTCTCTCACATGCATCCTACCTAACACACTGTCACCCTCTCACGCATCACATGTATTATGCTCACGAGTTGTTGTAACGTATGTTTTTATTATAACTGTATATATACCTCCAATCTATAGGAATGTATAATAGTATTGTGTACTCTGGTGTCCTTGGCTCCACAATACGGGCCTTTGAGCCTAGTGTGGAACCGCAGATTACAATATTTCAACTAATATTTTGTACTCATAGTTATGTATTATTGCTTTTTCTGTACTGATTGTAATATTCTTTCACTGTATTGTTGTCGTTTCTGTATTAAAAATTAAATTTCATTATTTCTTTTCTTTCTTTACATATTATTATTTTGTCAAACGTCAATGACCTTTCGTATAGAACAACATATTTTAGTTCCATAGAAAAATGTATGCTTATTTATCGATAAAAAAATACCCAACACCAAATTGTAACTCGTAACACTACAAAGCTAAAGACAAATGTAACTACCACAACACCCGCATGAAAATTAGTCGCGCCGATTATGTTTTTAGGGTTCCGAAGTCGAAATATTCGATCAACTTAAAAAATCTACCTTAGAAAAGTAAGAAATGAAAATTTCGTGCAAATTTAACTAATACTTAAGTTAACTCGTTCATAGTTATCAAATAAGACACCTTGTTAAATTGTGATATGCAAAAACAGAAAGTTACACTGCGCGTGGCTTGACACGTACTTGGCCGATTTTTTGGATTCTTTTGATTTTTTGGTTTGGTTTGATTTTTTCTGTCCGTCTGTCCGTCCGTCCGGGTGTCAGTCAAGACCTGTATCTCGGGAACGCGTGAAGGTATTGTATTTTTATTTTTGCTCTTCGATATTTGAGTGCAAAAGCCGTTTTTATCCGCTAGAGGATAAAGTAAATTAAATCCCATCAAAAACATAATATGTACAAAAAGCCAAGTCTCGCAACGCAGCTCTTCTGCCACAAAAAGTTTTGAGATCTAATGTAAAACCAAGTCGGTTATTTAATTAAGTACTATCTATGGGAGCGTTTATCCAACTAGTTTGTAAAAATTTGTGACCTAATTAGTTAACTGACAACTTTTGTAGTAACCGTAACGATTTTAAACATCTTTATTTCTTCAATAATTAGAATTATTTGGCAATCGCACATGATTATAGAATCTACATACAACAAAATCTACCTAATATTATATGCATAAATTAGGCTTGCAAATCCTATGTATACTTAGGACTATTTCAAAGTACAGATCAATGCTTGTGTGTGATTGTGATTGTGTTGTCGTGCGATTACGTCTACGTACGTTTGACCACCAAACCGCCTGATCTTAAACAACGGTGTGGCTAAAGATGGAGCACGTGTGCATCAATAAGATGTCTATGTTCTCTAACCTTAAACATTCCAAGATTGTAGTGTTAGGAAATAGAGTAGGCGACAAAGAGTTCTACTTCTGTACAGTACCTATCAATAATGTGGACCGAAATCGTTGTGTATAGATTTTGGTGATTTCAATGCGAAATGGACAGTAGTGAGCCAATGAGATTCGTTTAATACATGATTGTAGTGAGCTAACTTTCGGCTTGTCCTGTAGTGGAATGGATAGAATAAGGTCGTGAAGCTCTTGCATACACTCGACGAAACGGATCAAATCCAAATCGATAGAATATAGTCGCAGACATGCTACTTTACGTCGATGCTCGAGACTAAGTAGCTTATTGGCAATTAGTTTATTATCACCTGTATAACATCTTAGATCGCCAATAAACGGTCTCCATTTCAAATCTTCCAGCTGATACTTGCCTGCATCGTATAAAAAGTGGCAACAATACCCTTATTACACATGACCGGACTTGTTGTGCTTGATATAAATATATAATTGTATGAATCAACTGACCAAAGCTTTCGTATACTCTATATTTACATAAATACCTGCTGTCAGCTGTCAATCGGCTTAAACCGCAATTTTTCGGTTTAAGCACGAAACGAAAATTCGAATGAACCGCAAAATTAACTTTGTAATACTATATAAATGTATGAATATACAAAGTTACTTATCCAGTTAAATATCTCGGGAATGGGACTGAAATTGTTGTATGTCTTAATTTTTCCTTGCTTTGTAGACTAAACACTAATTGTGTTCAAAATTTCAAGCTCGTATATCTGCTATAAGTACAATAGAATTTTGTTGATCGGTGACTGTGAGTGTTAGTGTATGAGTGGATAGATGAATGAGCGTGTCAGTGACAAAAACAAGGAACTTTGACTTGTAATATTTATTAAACTACAGGTTCAAATTGAATAAAATTTAGAAATGTACTTTGTACTAATATATTTTCTTTGTCTCTGAAATTTCAGGCTTCTAGCTTTATCCACAAAAAAGTTACAGGGGGGTCGAAATTGCTCTGAATGGCTTCGAAAAAAGGATGGTATGGCGTGGCCTTGCCGCTCGACTTGGCCGGGGCCACTGCCGTGCCCTCAGATTTAGAACAATGTGTGCACTAAGTTTGTGAATTCAAAACATCATTAAGCCTATTTACTTCTGCCTCCATGGTGCCGAATTGATCATACAACCTTTTTTAATTTGTTAAAAACTAAGACTCGGGACCTTCTTGGTGTACTTTTTTTTTAATTTGCTTTGCGCGCGCCATTTTCTTTTCACGACATATTGTTAAAATCTTAGGTTAAAAACAAGAAATTGGAAAACAAGTGAAAAAACCTAAAATGAGTGATTCTAGCGACGAAGAAGTTTATTTGACACCAACAGAATTGACTGAAACTAATAATTAATAATGCGCAAATGAGCTTTCTCCCTCAACAATCACGCGAGAAGTAAGTATTTGAAACAGTACGATATGGTTAACACGTGGCGACTAACAAATGGAGCCAAAACTTTCTCCGAAAACGTTTTGCTGGCATATTTTATTGAATTATCCGAGACCAAGAAATCAAGCACTCTATAGAGTACGTATTCAATGCTAAAAGCAACAATAAAGATGAAAAAAGACATAGGTACATATCGGCACCTATCGTAAATTAGTGGAATTTTTAAAAAGAGCCTCATCTGGTCATCAACTAAGTATTATTTGTTATAATTTAAAAATTATTCTGTAATACTTACACAATAATCAATCACAATAATAATTTTCTGTAATACATAATGTATTGGTTAATACCTGAACTGAAATAAAAGTATCTTGTGATTATAAATGTTTTTTTTTGCATTTAATCATTTCCTCGCTGAGGTGGGATGAAAAGTTACGTGTTGCACTCGAGTGCAAAGATTTTTCACCTCGTGCTCTTTTGGTTCCCTCGCTAAAGCTCAGGATTCTATTTTTTATTTTATTTTAGAATCCTTCGCTTGCTCGGTCATCAAAATTGTGCACACGATTAAAAAGCAACTTTGCACTCTTGTATAACAAAGAAATATTCTCAGTTTTCGTAAAAAAAGCCGAAAAGTTACAGCCGAATATGTCGTAAAAAACACATTTCGACACTCACAAGGGAATCAAAACGTATGGGGTACTTCCCGTTGATCTAAAACTATAAAATTTGGCAAGAAGCATTGTGGTATAGTACACATATAGGAAAAAACCGAAATCTGGTCATTTTTTATTTAATCACAAAAACATAGGGTCTTTATGCAAGGAAGGAGGGTCCAAATTTTAAAGTGATTTAACCGTATCATGTGGGGATATCATATGAAAGAGTTTCATTAGCACAAGCTAAAACATGTTTTTAAATATTTTTACGATGTAAATTTTTCGGTTTATGAAGGAAAATATAAAAAATATACAATTATTACCCTTTTTATCTATTAGTTTATACGGAACCCTCGGTGGGCGAGTCTGACACGCACTTGTCCGGTTTTCTTTGAACGAAATTACTTGTTTGTGTTTAGGTTAAAAAACAACGACGCAAACTAAAAAAATCAGTGAAACTTATACATAGCCTATCTATTCTGAAAACATTGAGATTTATTGCCTATTCTAAGCAATAACTTTCCCGCTTTACCTCTAAGTTAAAGAAATCTTACAACATCGGTTATCATCGGCTGTATAAATGCCAGACTAACTTAAGAAAACAATATCTAGACTAAAAATAGGTTGTCGAAAATAGGCTTCTGCCGCAACAAGATGTTACACAAGCCATGAGGCATTCCGTCGCCCGTGCAGCGCACAATGACGACCGACCCGGATTATTCTTTATGTCAGGAACAGGTAATATCGATAGAGATGAACCTGACATGATGTTTATTTGTATCGATATCGATAAATTCACACTGACATAGTAAGTTTAGTAGTATGTTCACAGTAACGACTGGACACATAATTATAGTTAGAAGGACATAGTAAGTAAGCGGTAACTTGAAATAGGTAACTTTAAAATAATGTAAAGCTAATGTACCTATATAAATAATAATTAATATAGATAGTTTAAAAATCAGTACATCTGACTTCAAAATACGTAATTTGTTTAGGTGGAAAACATTTTATTTCAGTTATTTGGTTTAAAAACCAAAGTAATGAACCAAGATTGATATAATTTCCATGGGATCAATTGGAGAGAAACCAATCATATTATACTTTCAATAAAATAATAAATTGAAATCGTTTTAAAAATGATGGAATTATGATGCAACAAACATGAAAAAAAAATACAACCTCTTTTTTCCTTTGTTTTGAAAGAGGTTATTAATAATTAAGAAATAGTTAGATATTAACTAAATACCTACATAAAACTGGATAAAGTGTACATCAATAAGGACGCCCGAGATAACTAAACTATGCCTAGTTTGAAGTTCGTCTTGGAACCACTATTATATTCGTATCAGTAATATATTATTATTAATAAGATTACTGTAAATTATAAATTAAAAAAATAATGAAATACCATAACTATTTGGAAATGAAATACCTAAATAAATAAATGAGTAAAATGTTTATTAACAGATTCAGAATAATGCAAAGCGTGACAATAGATAAGACGCGCTTGGAATTTTTGTATTACTTTTTAAATTTTTTTCACACTTAGTAAAACCCGTACGAAATCTGTGGTCTATCTCTGAATCTCTGAAACTTTTTGAATCCGAATCCGATATTATTTGTTTTCATTTACTTACCTGAAAGCCAATTTAAAACCATTACATAGAATGCCAAATTAAACGATATGTGTCAATATTATTACAAGCAATATATAGTTAAATGTTAAAGGTAAACATAATTTACGATAGAAAGAAACGAATATAGATAAGCAGACAAGACGAGCTAGTCTACTTGCAGCAAATGCAAACATAAATTTGTGCTAAGCACAGCGAATGTTTACGTTTGTTAATGTAAGATAGCTCGGCAAGTAATCGACAAACACGTTGGAATCCCTACCGAGACGGCAATATTGCTGCGATGGTATGTGATTGGCGCGCGGCGCGGCCGGCTGCATAATGAACCGAGCCGGGGGTTGTGGAGACTAGGAGCCGCTCGTTCCGATAGATTTCAATGTTAGATTTTTGTAGCCTCAAGTAACAGTCTTTAATATTGATATCAGGAACCACTTTTATTCACAATAGCTGATCTCTCAAAATATTTTAAATGTCTGTCTTAGCCTTGTAAATTACGAGGCCAATTTCGTGCTTTTGAAGTTGCTACTATTACAAACTTCATTAAAATATAGCATTGAACGGAACACATTGCTCGTAAAACCAATTGCAAATAGAAACGAAAGATTCTCGAGTCGTGACCCGATACTGCAGCATATAGCTGTGCCTCCAACACAGTGGACCATCGATCTAAGAAAGGTCACGGAAAGCAGAACGGTTGTCGGAGTCGGTGGAGGTTATGTGGAAAGACTTATACAACAGCAACAGTGAGCATCTGTAGGCTAGCAAGTAAAATAAATTTTGGTCAGTTGCCACTTTTTATACTATTTGTTTACTTTTTGATATTTTATATTTTGTATCACAGACGGCTGATATCTGTAAACGCAATGAGTTCAAGTTAGATCTATCACACTGTAGCCCCAATCCAGAGCAGCCCCGAGCTCTTGGCCTCGCCTCCGATTCGTTCCAAGGTAGATTGGAATCCGCATGACAAGGCGTCTCGCCTCCTGCTGTCAATATCTTCATATTGAATACCGGAAACACGGTCTAATAATAGACTTTGACCCACTTTTAACTTAAAATATCTTATACTTATACCAAATATAGTAATAAAATAATCAGTAGCTTAAGGTGGTGTCTCGCAGCCGGAAATTCAAGTTTCAAATAGATTTTTTATCTTCATCGCCAGGCCATTGTAAATGATCATAATGTTTATTACAATTTAAGATTATTCTTGACATTTTCATTTCAATATTTTTATCAATATTGATCTTATTATGTATTTATGTAAGTGAAGAAATTCAATTTTTCAAATTCAATCGACTTCTAAGACTTATTGTCGTATTTGTCACAAACTATGTGATTACTTATAATAGGTAGGTATCTACTGTTAAGCGAACTAGCTACAGTTAGTCAAAAAAAAACTCCTGTCGTTATGGCGGAGTGATGTTCAATATTTACTCAAACCCAAATCAAAGCTATTTTTGTTTCACCATCCCAAAAAACAACATTGTCATTATACATGTGACATTGTAATCCGTGTAAGCATTGGTTAGTAATTGGTTAGTATGATCTGTGTTTGACACAATAATAATTTGTTGATCAAACACGGACTTATTCACGTTAAAAAAGAAAATAAATTATATTAGGATCCGCTATAAAAAAACTACATTTTTTAATACAAACATGCAAAGTTTAAAACAACGTGTCGTTGTTTTGCTATCAGGTATTAACCACCGTCGCAAAAACGACGGGGTTAAAGTTATAAGTTTGACGTGTCTCTGTATGTGTCTGTCTGTGACAACGTAGCTCCCACAAATGTACTGTTTTTTTTTCTGAAAGGTGAATTTTCAAAAAAAGTCGGGAGTGTTCTTAGCTAAGTTTCATCAAAATCGGATCAGCTGTTTTTTTTGTCCGGGGTTTATGAGTTTTCTAAACTTATACTTGATATTAACTATAACAAAACAATATACAATTTACATATACTTAACTACCTAAACTAGTACACCAAAAAGCAAGCACCAGTACCCCAGACCGATGAAACCCATGGATCCAAAGTTTCGACACCAAAACACCATCTCAAGTCACCTGTACTAAGAAACTGCAACTTTACATATTTGCGGTGCTTGTGCTGCAGCACACAAGGTTTCACCCAATTTCTATGGCACAAGCGTCGTTCCATCAGGTATTTTGCAATCGTCATGCGCAAGACCCGCTTGTTTCGAGGACAGCTGCAACATTGGTGGCGGCAAAAACCCGGCGAATAATTTCAGATTCGCGTGACGACCAAGTCGATCCAAGTTTCTCGAACAGGAGAGACCGTGATGGCCGAGCTGATCAATTGCAACACCACACTGACAGATATGAGCTACACAGGTCCTTACCTTTACCTAGTAGAATTACCTGTACCTAGTAGAAACCATATTATATACCTTCTTCTTTTTTGTATTGGACCCGCATTAAAGCATTTGCCAGTGTCAAGTATTAGGATTTTTTCAAGTTTCTTGAATAAAACAAGTTGTAAATGTTCTAGTCACAATCTAAGTCACGTATACAGTCAATTTATAAGTAGAGTCCTGCTTCAGTAAAGTGGTGGCGACTTTACTAGAAGCTTCTATGGAGTTTTGCCGACAACGTAAAATCACACGTTTTACTGCTTTATTTCACTTGTCCACACTCACGCACTTGATCGAACACTTAATGAATAAAACACCACAATTTTTATAGCATTAATGTTCAAAATAACACAAGTTTAGGAAAATAAAACAAAGCAACAACACGTTACTAAGACGTTCCCGCCAAAACTGATATTATATACCAAACACAATGGCAATATTGAGATCGGCTTAGTGAAGGCAATTCTATATAACTCTCTGTTTCTTGTAACAATTACTAGCAAGAATATACTTAATATATTTATTTAGAGGATCATACGTGCGGCGCACTAAAAGTTTCCGGAATGAATAAGAAAAAAATATTATTAAAGGTCAAATATGAATTTATTGTTTCTAAATATATTCTCCCTTTGCGTAAATGCACTTTTTCATTCGATTAAACCAATTTTGAAAACTTTTGTGCCACTCCTCCGTGGTGACCTCAGAAACGTGTTTTTCATACTCTTCGACAGCCTCTTCTGGTCAAGAAAATCGTTGACCGCGTAATTGGTTCTTAATTTTTGGGAACCGATAAAAGCCGCAAGGTGCCAGGTCGGGACTGTATGCAGGATAGCTCATAAGTTCTACGTTTTTCACCTTCAAAAATTCGTTTGTCTGGCCGTGCGGGAACTAGCATTGTCGTGGTGCAAGATGCTATGGCGTTTACGGTTATTTTGACGGAGTTCGTCAATAATTTCCGGCAAACAAATGGTCGTGTACCAATAACAATTCACGGTACGACGATTCTCTAAAGCAACAGTAGCCACGTGTCCAATTTTATTTAAAAAACCGGACAAGTACGAGTCAGACTCGCCCACTGAGGGTTCCGTACAAACTAAATAAAAGGGGGAAATCATATATTTTTTTTATATTTTCCTTCATAAACCGAAAAATATACATCGTAAAAATATTTAACACATTCCTTGCTCACTACTCCGATCCGAGTGAGACGGCCATAGTAGCGGCGCCTTCCACTCGGATCCGAGCGAGCGTCCCGTTCATTTTGTAGTAGTCAGTAAACGCGTTTGAGGCAGTTAACGTTGCTTTGCACAGCCACTCTGTACTTAATCAAAATTCGCCTAAAAAGTTTTGGTTCCCAGCTGAAGTGAAGGGTCTGCAGGGGGTGAAGAATGTGCTAAAAACCTGGTTTAGCTTATGCTAATGAGGCTCTTTCATATTTACCCCACATGATACGGTTAATTCACTTTAAAATTTGGACATTGATTCCTTGCCTAGAGACCCTATTTTTTGCGATTAAATTAAAAATTACCAGTTTTCGAATTTTTTCCTATATGTGTACTATAACACAATGCTTTTTGTCAATTTTCATAGTTCTAGGTCAACGGGATACTACCCCATAGGTTTTGATGCCCTTGTGAGTGTCGAAATCTGCGTTTTTTACGACATATTCGGCTGTAACTTTTTTTTACGAAAATTGATAAATATTATTTTTCTTTCTACAGCAAGAGACTATGGATCTGCGTATATGGTTTTAATTTCAACTCGATATCTTCACGCATTCCCGAGATAAAGGTACACGGACGGACGGACAGACGGATAACAAAGTGATCCTATAAGGGTTCCGTTTTTTTTCCTTTTCAGGTACGGAACCCTAAAAAAGTTAAATGTATACGGTACATAGACACTTACCTACATGTATATTATAAGCAATCACACTCTCTAATAAATGGAATATGTGTCGTGATTCCTCGAATACGTCATTACTTGAAAGTTCCAACACAGAAGTCAGTCTAACATTGTTACAGTTCGGATGTGACACACCCATGAGAGCGATCCTGAGAAATACTCAGTTATGAATTTGTATCATTATGCATACCTACTCGTATGTTTGTTTAGGTAGGTAATAGGTACCTATATCTAATTTACATGTGAACTAGCTGTTATCGGTAATTCTACCCGCATATGTTAAAAATCGAAAAACTGAAAAAACCAACTTCAAATTGCGAAATTTTGTCTTAAAAAACCGGAGTGCGAGTCAGACTCGCCCACCGAGGGTTCCGTACAAACTAGTAGATAAAAGAGGGAAATCATATATTCTCCTTCACAAACCAAAAAATATACATCGTAAAAATATTTAAAAACTTGTTTTAACTTATGCTAATTAAGCTCTTTCATGATAACCCACATGATACGGTTAATTCACTTTAAAATTTATAAAATAAATAAATAAATAAATACGAAAACTGAGAAATTTGATTTTTCTTTCTACAGCAAGAGACTATGGATTTGCGTATATGGTTTTAATTTCAATACGATACCTTCACGCGTTTCCGAGATAAAGGTCTTGACACCTGGATGGACGGACAGACGTAGGTACAGACGGAGAGTTTCGTTTTTTTCTTTTGAGGTACGGAACCCTAAAAAGAAGGTAGTTAAAACTTTTTACATTTACTATGATTATTACTAGGTATACCAAAGCGACAATAACTCAACCTTTGACTGTCAGTATATATCAAATATACCGAATTGTATGTGTAGCAAAAAGTTTTTACAAAGAATTATTCAGCAAACATAGTAACAGTAGGTAGATGCGACTGGTCAAAGGCGCCGCCGCCCGCCCCACCGCGCTCCGCAGCGGCCAGGCGCTAGGCGGGCGGCGAGCTCCTTTTCCTCTCGATTGCGGCGCGCGCTTCCGGCGGCTTTCCGGTGGATTCCGCACTTACTTGGAATTCTCTTCTCCTCGTTTTAATTCAGTCTGATTCCGAAAAGCCTGATTACCTAACTGTTTTTTTTATTGTTTGTGTCATTTTCATATTATTTATACTTTAATAACGATACGTATCTCGCGAGATATCTTTTTTTAGTGGAAGACCAGCGCCGGCTGTTCGCAGCTAACAGTATGGTGAGCTGTAACCGGTTTGTGGCGGACTCAGTTCTTTTTATTTTATTACTTTTGTTATGTTTTATGACTTTTACAATTATGTCTTCCACGAATAAATATATTTATATGATACCTATTTATAACTAAGAAGGCATCCTCCAAATTTGCTATCACTAGGAGTAACGACGTATGTTCGTACTCTATAAGTTGTCTACTGTCAGTCAGTCAGGACAAAGCCTTTTATATATAGGTAAACCAGCTGTGCCCCGCGGTTTGAACCACATAGTGATGAAAAACGATGTTGAACAATAATTATGATGTTAAAGTAGCCTATATCCGTCTTCTAGTTCTCACCTACCTTTGTAGCATATTTCGTAACGATCGGTTCACCCGTTTACCCGTGAAAAGGTAACAAACAGAGAGAGACACAGTAGAGTTAGGTACTTTCTCTTTTATATAATATTGGTTATGGTTGCACATTGTTACTTTTTTAAGACAAACACGAAATTACATAAATCTGAAACTCCTCCTAATTGTTAAGAGAAAACCTGTCGAGCTTTTGACACTAAAATATGGGTTTTTCACACTACAGGGAGAAAACTGTTTTCTATACCGAAATATTAACCGATTTCGATAACTCACTAATTAATGGCTACGGGTTTTTTTTCAAATGTAAGCTTTTAATTTTTTAACTTCATACGAAAAATTCAAATTCAAATTCAAATTATTTATTGCGTCATCATCATGCGCGACAACACTTATCTTAAATCAAAAAACCGCACAAGTACGAGTCAGACTCACCTACCAAGGGTTCCGTACATACTAGTAGATATGATAAATAGTTCGAAAATCGAACTTTTCCTGAAATTCAATTCCCATATAAATTACTAATATGTATCGGAATTGTGGTTAGTTATGTTTACCATACTTAAAAAATAATAACAATAAATTATTTATTTTAAAAGGAGGTTCTTTATTTGACTCGTATCTATGTATGTAAATTTGGTACCAGGATAGGTTTTTTTTATCCCGAAAATCCCACAAACCAGAAACCGAGTTGTTAAAACCATATGGCGAAACGAATCATTGATAAAAGGGGGAAGTTACATTTTTTTTTTTTAATTTTTTGTCATAAACCGAAAATTACACATCATAAACATAATTAAAAACTTTTTATGGCTCGTGCTAATGAAGTTATTTCATGATACGGTTAACTCACTTTAAAATTTGGATCCTCATTCCTTACATAAAGACATAAAATTCATAAAAGATATAAAGAGATAAAATGTACAGTTTTCAGATTTTTTCCTTTCAGTTTTCTATAAGACAATGCTTCTTGCCAAATTTCATAGTTCTAGGTCAATGAGAAGGTTTTGAAGAAGAACTCTAAGGTTTTGATTCCCTTGAGAGTCTATGCAGTTATTGCGGCATAAGCGGCTGTAATTTTTGTACGATAACTGAGAATTTTGATTTTTTCACAACTGCAAGGGGCTACAGATCTGTGTATTTGGTTTTAATTTCAACTCGATACCTCCACGTAATCACGTTTTTTTGCCTTTTGAGGATACGGAACCCTAAAAATCACACTTAAATTATAAAGGCTAGTTTGTATCTGCTTGGGATTGACAAATCTAAAGGGGTCAATGTATGGCACTTAACATTACTTTGGAAACTACAGGAGGTAATGTTATGTTGGTATTGTTTTCGATACATAAATACACCCGAAAAACATGCTCTTTCTGGGCAGTCAAGTAAAAATATCAACATTTCCCGTAAGACAGCAAGTAAAGCTTCACGCAGCGGCGAGCTTATAGATTTTGAAATTCGATCAATTATCATCCAAAATAGACCAATCATCCGGCGACTCAGTGATTTGAGACAATCTGTAAATTGAATGAAAATATTAATCACTGGTGAAAGCGGCTTTTCCTGATCGAAACAATATATGTTTGACAATAAACGGTTTATTTGTTCATTCGTTACTTTCTATAGGACTTTTATATTTATCAAAAGGATATACAATATTTGGGACGGAAATAAATAATATCTTCGATATTGAAAATCCTAACTATAAAACACGAGTATTTTATATTTAGATCACAAGTTAGTCTGAATTATATCTACTATCACGGTTTTAGATAATAATTGTAGTATATACAAGCACTTATGTGCAAGCAAAGCTAAGTCACAGTTAGAAGTATCTAGTATCTTACCATAATAATTCTTACATCATAGATATATGAATTATGGTAAAAGTACAAAAAATGGCTAACACCTACCTTAAGTTCGTAGCTTAACTTAAGGTAGGTGTTAGCCATTTTTTGTACTTTTACCATAATTCTTATTACCAGAAGATACGAAGAACAATTTAAAAACACACGAACATAACTTTGATTTGATTGAATATTGATTTTAATTCTATCTACTTATATTACTTATCTTTCGTTTCACTCCTCTCTATCCTAAGGTTGCCTGGAAGAGATCGCTATTAGCGATAAGGCCGCCAGTTGTTACACTAGATTTTAAATATCTTATCTTGATTGTAAGTTTCTAAGGTGTGTACAATAAAGAGTTTATCTATCTATCTTATGTTCGTTTAATTGTATTAGGAAGAAAAATTCACAATAAAGTATAACTAAAACTAATTAAATAAGCAAGAAAAAACAAAATATTAATTATTATTATATAAAACTAGTCAAAAAAAAAGCCCGCCCCGGATTCTTCCTGGCGCAAAGGTTCCCATGACACTAGAAGCGTTCCCACGCTGAATTGCCACGGAAATTCTTTGTACCAGAAACGAACCGGAGCGAGTACCTCCACTCCTTTCAGCAATTCTGCGCCCCAACTCTGCCACCAACGCTTTGGCCTCGGAACCGAAGCAGCCCATTGTTTCCACAGCAATGGGCACAAAGAAATATTGTGGCACCATTGCTAAATATTTTTGCCACTTTTTGCTGGCAGCATCTTCCGCCGCTGCTGCTGCAGAGCGGACGGTAAGACCTAAGTGCGAGGCCGCGACAGTCCTCACGCGCCAGGCACTTGCCGTTTTTCCATGGCACTAGGGTCATACCGTCCGGTCTCTTACCGCCATTTCTGCTGAGACCTGGTGGCTCAAGCACACAGGGGATGTTGGCGGAGATAAATGCTCTTATTGATATTTAAAAACTCACTCCATCTATCAAAAAATTGCAACTAACGTACAAATTAAATTATTGTTCTTAAGAATGTAGGTTTATTTTCTACATTGCAACCATCATGAGGGACCTCCTGAGATGTTGTCGAAGCTCTTCACTGTCAGGTCATTCGCCAATACGACTATCGGAATAATGATTAACATATAGCATAATCTCGTGACCTAAGTGGAGGTACTTGATAATTAGACATAGACATAAACATATTTTTATATTTGCGACAAAAACAACCACAACATTTAAACACATAAAAATAAACAAAAACTACAGTTGTTTTTGTCCTAAACCGGTTCTAACTCAGCATTAGCTGGTTAATTGTCGGATTGCAACCTTCTTCATTGCGCTAATGCCTCTAATTGAAAACCTCAATCTATTTTCTAATGCCTATTCTTAATGCCTATTCTTAATGTAGCCAGACAAAAACAGACAGAACCTAAAAACAGCATGCTTTTGTTTATCATTTAAAGTTAATTTTGTATGTGTTAATTTAATTTCTGTGAAGTCTTTGATGAGTTGCACGCGGGTAACTGAGTTTCATAAAAGTTAATATGCAATATTGACACAGTGTTGGGTGCCGAGGGGCTTGCAATATCAGCACGGTCGCGCCCCAAGACAAACAAGCGGGTGTACGACTTTAATGAATATTTTTTGTTCGCAACTTAGCGCAAAAAAATATTCTTGGTACGATACTGCGGTGTCGATCGGAATAGTACATTGTTACCCTAGGGGTGAAAGTAACTTATTTAGTCCCGAGACGGGGTTTGGAGCACGAACGAAGTGAGGGCGCCAATAGTTCGAGGGACTAAATAAGTCTTTAACCCGAGATAAACACTGTGCTTTTCATTACGAATACGAGGAAAGTAAAAATAAAAACACGAATTAGCAACAGAAAAAAAACGTAAATTTTATTTTACATAGATCAAAAACTTTGGTAAGATAATTTTATTTAAAGTTTATAAAATATATATATTCTTTAATCATTACTTATCTTTATGTCATTTCAATTTTACATCGCGCTGTAATTGAGTGGCTTTATAATCTTTAATCAATACTTATCTTTATGTCATTTCAATTTTACAACGCGCTGTAATTGAGTGGTATTTAAGAAAGTTGGTCATGGCTCAAGAGAAATGTGAAAATAGAACTAGTTTTTTTTTTAATTTGACAGCTTGCAGTTGAAAGCGATTCTCCCTAGGGCTGAAAGTATTACTTTCAACCCGCTCCTCAGGCAACTTCAGACCTACTTTCAGAGTATGAGTAATGAAAAAGTATTTTTCCGTATTCATAACCATGGTGTTTCGTAACTGGTTTAGAAGTAAACATAATTTATAAGACGTGATTATATTCAATGGATCCTAGAAGATTGTTACCCACTGAAAAACTCATTATTTTTTTTGAAAACAAATGTATTGTTTCTCTTACTAGACACTAGTTTTCGAAGTGCGAGTAGGTAATCATGAGATTCGTTCTTACCCGACTGCGTAAGGAGGATATGGTTTTCGGGAGAATATAATTATGTATATACTAGAATAGAATATACTAGAATTATGAATATAACTATGCATGTGTGTGAGGGTGTATGTATGTATATAGTGGTTATGTTTCTATATTACCTCTTACAAACTAAACGGCTTGATAAAATTTTGATGTTAGGAGCCGTTAGATTCGACTTGGCTTCTGAAGTGTATAAAAACATTTTATATTAAAATTTTGATTAGTATTAACTTTTTAATTTCAATTTCTTTGTAAATTTCTCGATTTAACAGAATCTTGATTAAGAAATACATAAATCTCGATAAACCATGAAAACAAGGTTCTAATGAAGGTATAAATTTAACTTCGTACTCGACAACAATATTAGCTCATCCATACCTATACGTAAAATACACATATAAATATAAAAAACATCTCAGCTACAGTGTATGTTCTTAAACTCTTTTTTTTAAATCATGGATTAATGAATTAATTGAATAAAAACCTGAGTTATAAAAAAAACATGCAAGTAGCATATATTTGGCATATATGATGAATTTAAAAGGAAAACTATCACGACTACGTAAACTTTTCTAGTTAACGAATAGTTAACTTGTAAAGTAAAATAGTTGATTAACTTAGACAAGTCAAAAATGAAATATTTTCGTAGTATCAAACAACGTAGTATAAATTATGATATGTAACTACGGAACTCTACATTGCGCGTGGCACGACACGCACTTGGCCAGTTTTTAAACTACAATTATTTATGAATCTATACTGTCCCACTGCTGGGCAAAAATTCCCCAACTTCCTTCCACAAGTGACGGTTCTACGCTGTCTGTGTGCCGCCCAATTCCATTTTAATTTCAATCCCTAAAAATGAAACAGAATTTTCAATTTCACGAATAATTTCATTTATTCATTTCATTATACACATCTTTTGTGAAAAAATGTTTACTAATTTTTTTTCCTAAATTGAGTTTATGTAGATTCACAGAAAGTCATTTTCGATTCTCTCTAAAAACAAAAATTATCGTTCACATTCAAAAGAACACGGAAAAGTGAGGGTTTACACGCCAATTAACTTTTTTTGCGCAAAATGAAAAGGGAACATTCCGAAGTATTAACACAGACATAACACATTAAATTAGGGCGTAAATAAAACATTTAAAAAGCGCTTCGTTGCGATATTTGCTTCTAATTCCGCGAGTTTGCTCGGAGCAGTAAATCCGCCCGGGAGCGCCCTATTTAGAAATACGTGAATTTTATTTACCAACACGACGTGACTCAATACGTCCTACGTTTTACCCCAATTATATTATCCCCTTCCGTTTCCCCTGAACGTTTTCAGCCCTTAATAAATGGAAACTTTTGCAAGATTTGATCGGATGCCGGATAAAAACAACCGTCTTCCCGCGGGAACTATTTATTTAAACAAAGTTTGACTGGTTGGTTACCTCGCGGAACACGCCATCTTAATATTACAAGCCACGTATACGAAACTTTAAGCGTATGTTTTATTGAAGACGTTATCTTAATACTTTATAGACGGAAGTCTTATCTCCCGTCGGTTCGTATTATATTTACCTACTGGAAAATTCCGGTTAAGCGCGTTAAGTTAATTTTAAAATTCTGAAATGAAGAATCTTTAGAATTTAATTTTCAAACTGATGTCGATATATATGTTCTATTCATAGAAGCGATCTATATGTACTAGTTTACACTGAATTCTTTGGTTCATAGTGAACGTGCAGAGAAAGACATACATATACATATAGTTATTATGTTATTTCAGAGATAATGTAAAACTTAATTCGACGTCTGTCTCTACCTGACTGCGCGTCGCAAATGAGTCGATTTATCTTAATTATACGAATATCACTAAAGACATGACAGTAATCAAAAGTCAATATGGCGACAATGAGACAAAGGATAAAATCCGAAAACAAAACATTTTTAATTATATCACAAAAAATATATAATACACACACATACGAGTAGTTACATGTGATACGGTTTACTCACTTAAATATTTGGACCCTCATTCCTTGCATAAAGACCCTATTTTTTGTGTTTAAATGAAAAATGTATAGTTTTCGGATTTTATCCTTTATGTATACTATAAGACAATGCTTCTTGCCAAATTTTAAAGTTTTAAATCAACGGGAAGTACCCTATAGGTTTTGATTCCTGTGTGAGTGTCGAAATATGCGGTTTTTGCGACTTAAACGCCTGTTACTTTTTTTATGACAACCGAGAAGTTTTTTTACAGCTGCAAGGGACGGGATGAAAGAGTTTTAATTTCAACTCGATACCTCCCACACGTTCCCGATATAGAAGGTCAACAGACTAGTTGATGATCCTTTATGGGTTCGGTTTTTTCTTTTTAAGGTAGAGAACCCTAAAAATGTACTTAGAAAAGTTAGAAATGATAATTTCGTGCAAATTTCATTTAAGCTAACATAATTTTACTCGTATGTTCATAGTATCAAATATGTAGAATATGTTTTAAATTCACTAAACTATTATGTGCTAAAATAAGCCTAAATGACAAAGAAATGGTATTTATTAAGAGCAACACTACGTATAATAATAATATATTCGTAGGCGACACTATTGTTTTCTTTCTGTAGTGACCATACATGATTTCAAGTACGTCGGTCGCAGTACCTTTGGGATATATATATACCTACCTAAGTATGTTATTCTGGTGGCGAAGTAATACAAAATCATCATTATGTCCTGCCTTTGGTAAAGAGAATACCGATTACAAAACGGAGCTTGGATACAGATTGTAAAGATTTAACTATATGCATCCATTCATTTAAACTCCAGGCAATAAGGTTGAACACTGGTATCAAGTTATTTCGCACGCACGCACCAGTTTTTTATACATAAATTAATGATTTTTCTTTTGATAAGTAAAACAAAAATCAACCTCCTGATTTTTTTTAAATAATAATTTACTAATTCCGGGTCATATCTGATGCAAAATATTTCTCTGTCGATACAACGCGGTAACGCAGCCAGTATAATGGGGACTTTTCGGCAGGGCTCCATAAGAGGAACTCTGTTCGATTAAATTGACATATTTTCTTTAAATTGACATTTTTCTTTTGCCGTGCAGTCCCGGCATAGAATAGGACTGCCCCTACCTTCCCGTGGGTGACGTAAAAATCGTCTAAGGGACACTCGCAGGTGGGTACTGGTACACCTCCAATCTACATTTGGAGCTGTATTAGTTCTGACTTAGCGAGTTTCAGGAGGGCACACACCATCTTACGCTCTCTTCTGATTGGTGGCGGATACCACCAAACGACAACATTCCCAAAGAGGGTTGACGTCAGGCAGGCGGCCGGTCATAAAGTGCGTCAGCGTCAGTGTTGACAGTACGTCAGCTATTTATTGTCCGAGCTGTTGTAAAATGCCACCACCTGTCAGCTAAACAAATATCCACCGGACGAAATCGCTCATGGAACCTGCCACTTCCTAGGATAAACACTGTTTTTGCTTCCCGATTACCTCCATATGTGCAGATATTCACCTACAACTCGGTCTGTAGAAATTTGGATATGGCGAGTAGCTGCTTAAGAGAAGCTAAACTTGAAGCCCAAGGATGGTTGTTATCCCTGTCGTATATACAAACTGAAAAACTTGTCAGATATTGTGAAATGAGGTTCAGAGATGTTTTCTCAGTTCCTCACAAGTAGAGCATCCTAAACAAACCAACGCACCACACAACACACACACAAACACAAACACACACACACACACACTCACACACACACACATTACATATCACCTCCATACTACATATAATTGTGCTCAAATACTAATAATTTTAATTAACGATTAATATTAACTTGAATAAATTTAGTAAATAATTTTATTTATTTTCTGTGAATTAATAATTATAAAAAATTGTGATTAATAATGGATTCTTAACATATACACTTTGGAACTAAGCTTATGTAGCACCTTTGGATAATTTGCGAAAATACTTATCATGTTTTATGTAACTTCACTTAAAAGTCAATTTTTATTATATTATTTTTATAAAACCTAGGGAAGGTGTGTCCAAACTCTCAGCGCTTCAACTTTGTACCAAACGGGAAAAAGGGCGCCCAAGATACAGGCTTAGCCTAGTTTGGGGCCCATTGTAGTTGCCTATAGTATTAAGCTGTTATATTGTTATACGATCCTGTAAATTTATCTGTACTTAAGATTATTTTGGAAATAAATTATATTATTATTATTATCCATATATTTATTTATTAATCTTAAGCCTAAGTTTTTACAATATTTATATAAAAAACAATAAAAACATTATAAAAACTTAAACCTAGAATGCCGCCAACAGCGGGGCAGGGCCTAAGCTGCTGGCGGTAGGGGCTACAGACTCAGAAACCTCCTGACAATTCGTGCCGTGTCTAGGACGACCGCCTTCTGAATCCGACCCTTGATCCAACCATCAAGCGAGAGCCTCTTAAGATGTTGGTCAAGGCTCTTCGCTATTAAACCGTTTGCCGATACGACTATCGGAACAATGGTCGTCGAGTCAACATCCCACATGGCGGTTATCTCGTGAGCCAAGTCAAGGTACTTGCTGAGCTTGTCCTTCTCAGCCTTCACGAGATTCTCATCATGTGGTATGGTGACGTCAACGAGCACTGCCCGGCGTTGGGAACGATCTACAATCACAATATCAGGCTTATTGGCAACAATAGTCCTATCTGTGATAATAGAACGGTCCCAATAGAGCAAAGCACGACCATTTTCAAGAACCGGCGCTGGTGCGTACTGATAGTACGGCACCTCGGACTCAACAAGGCCGTATTGAAGAGCAAGTTGCTGGTGGATGATCCTGGCTACTTGATTGTGCCTGTGCAAATACTCGCTGTTGGCAAGATGCGAACAACCGGAAATAATATGTCGGAGAGACTCTCCGGGACGGTGGCATGCCCGACAAATGTCGACCGTACCGTCTTTCATGATATATTTCCGATAGTTGTTCGTCTTGATAACTTCATCTGCAATCGCACAAGCAAACCCTTCAGTTTCACCAAAGAGGTCACCGAAGCGTAACCAGTTCACCGACGCTAGAAGGTCTACATCGGGTCCTGTTAAGGCCCGATAGAACCTCCCGTGTAGCTCCTTGCCCTTCCATACGTCCCTACGATCTTCCATGCTGAGCACAGTTGGTTTGCGCCAGTTCTCTTTTGCCAAGGAGAGAGGCGTCAGGCCCTTGTCAACTGCCATTACATCGCAATGCATCCCACATTCGTTGTTGCGGAAATAATCCCTGAGACTGCACACCTCACGGTTGTGAAGGTTCTTGGCATTTAAAAAGCCACGACCCCCCCACTTCCGCGGAATGTACAGTCTCATAACAGACGAACGTGGGTGTAACATGCGATGTAATGTCAGTTGCTGACGGACCCTTCTATCCAGGGCGTCCAGCTCAGTTTGAGTCCACCTTAGTATGCCAAAGGAGTATGACAATAGAGGCATCACCCAACCGTTGAAGGCGCGTGACTTATTGCCGCCAGACAAAAGACTGTTAAGAACTTTTGACAGGCGGCAAAAGAAACGCTCCTTCATCGATTTTTTTATATCCTCTACCGCAATACCCAACGACTCTGACATACCAAGGTATTTGTAGGTGTCGGCTTCGGAGAGGGACCTGAGAGTCATTGTCTCAGAAAGTTGCAAATTCGGAGAATTTACAACTTTCCCTCGCTCTACCTGAACGACCGCACACTTGTCTACACCAAACTCCATCTTAATGGCATTGCTAAAAACCTCTGTTGTTTTTAACAACGTCATTAAGTCTTGTCGTTTCGATGCAAAAAGTTTGAGGTCATCCATGTACAACAGGTGAGAAATAACTTCACCCCCCCTACGAAGCCGATAGCCTAGACCTGAATCCTTCAGCAGAATACTGAGAGGGTTCAGTGCCAGGCAAAACCACAATGAACTCAAACTGTCACCCTGGAAAATGCCACGGTCAATCCTTATCAAGTCCTGCGGTGTAAAGGAGCCATCTCTACTGCCTGGTTGACGAAGGACTGTGGTCCATTGCCTCATACATGTGGCTAAGAAGGATCTCAAAGTTGCGTCAATTTTACACAACTCTAAGATCCTCTCAAGCCATGAGTGAGGCACCGAATCATAGGCCTTCTTATAGTCAATCCAAGCAGCAGAGAGGGCCCCTTTATTCCGCTTGACTTGCTGGCTAATAGCCGTATCAATGAGGAGTAGCTCTTTAGTACCACGGGACCCAACCTTACATCCATTCTGAGTAGAGGCCAAAACGTTGTTCGCAACTAAGTGCGTATAAATTTTATTTCTCAGAATGGATGTAAGGAGCTTATAGATGGTTGGTAAGCATGTGATGGGTCTGTAGTTTTTTGGTTCCGTGGTACTACCGGACTTATGGAGCAGAAAGGTGACCCCGGTGGTCATGAAGGCAGGAAGAGAACCGAGCTCGAGGGCATCTTGGAATTGGGTAGCCAAGCGATCGTGTGAGCATCGAGTCCATTTTATCCAAAAGTTGTGCAAACCGTCTGGCCCAGGACTTTTCCAGTTCTGTGTCGTACGGATCGCACAGCTAACGTCTAAAGGGTTTATTAAAATAGACCCCATGGGTTCAATGTCTTCGCACTCACGCTTGACAATTCTCATCCACTCGTCTTCCGTATGTTCGACGGGCATCGACCAAATACCACGCCAGAAACTAGTCATGGCGTCAGAATCTGGTAGCTGTCCGTCGCTCATACGTTGCTCAGTTCCCTCCCAGCTTCGGTACACCTTTCTTTGGTCACTTTGGAAGAGGCGATTCTGCCAGTATCTATCCACACGTTCTCTGTAGCGACGAATACGATTCGCCCATGCATAGACTTTCTGCTTCAGATAGTCGATGCGTTCCGTGACATTGGCTAGGTAGTGTTGCGGCCTAATACCGGTCCCGGCAAATGCCTGAGTCACAAAACGCATTACTCGGGGGCGATTATTCCCCCGTCTGAAGCAGATCAGCTTCGCAATGAGAGTCCTGAATGTGTTAATACGCCGCTCGATTCTCACTTGCCACGCGGGTACATCTCCGGTGCGTCGCGGTGCACGGCTAATGTCCGGAAATTTAACACGTGCGACTCGACACACCGCGATGGCACCGCAGTATAAGATCGAGTGAGTATCAACTAAATCTCTACTAGTTTGAATATACGGAACTAGCAATGCATTCAAGGCTCCCATCAGTGCTAGATTTTTTCTATGGGTAGGCAAGCGTGGTAAACGTGGCCTAGAGTCAGGTGCGAATCTGTACTGAGAAATCACGTCTTCCAGAGTGCTCCTCAGTTGCTCACTCACCTGGTTAGAAACACTACTCGTAACGTCCCCCTCGTCGGCTGCGGGGTCAGCCGGCGTCACAAGTGTCGCAACCGTGGTCGGCATTGAAGCCAATGACGGGGCAGACGACGCGACAGGCGACGGATCCCTCGCCGACACGGGGGTTGGACGAGCAGACATCACTTCCAGGCGAAGCCGATCGAGCACGGACTGATCCAGCAACTTGAGTCGCTGGATAGCTCGCACTTGATCCGATAATCGTTGAACAGTCACGGTGACGGTCGGCTCAAGAGTCTGAAACAAAGGCAGTATTCTAGACCGGTACGCCGTCAAGTTGGTTTCTGATTCTGTCGCCCCATAGTAGGCGCGCATGACGTTTTCATTGATTTGTGAAGACCATCTCATGCGACGCGCTACTCCGCCAGTAGCGGAGGCCGAAGGTAGCGGGGTGGACCCCGCTGTAGGCCCCAGGCGTGCTGGCGGCGGTGGACGACTCCGTCGCGCAGATCTTGGTGGCGGCGGCGGCGTCGGCCCGCTCCCATCACTCGACGTGGAGATGTCGCGGGAGGTTTGATACTCGTCTCCCGACGACGAGCTCGGAGACGATGGGGCGGGCGGTGGTGGAAGGTGCGCATTTGTGGAATCCGCTGTGGTTTTTCCTAATCTTCGCCGTGTTATCATGTATTTTGCTTGTTATTTATATTTTACAAATACTTGACAGTTGTCAACAGATGTCAGGTTTATATATTGTGGTATTTTGAGTTTGGTTTTTATTATTTTGCAAAGAATATATATTTCTTGAGATCTTCATATTTGTAGTAACGTTTTAATGTATCTTTAGAAATGTAAACCAATAAATATATTAATATTATTATTATTATTAAAACAATCAAGCCAAAACCTTTACAGCATGTTAAGTACGAAAGAGAATAATGGCGATAGGACTAGGGCGTACCCCCGAGGCGACGCGCAGTTGCAGCACCCGGCAGCTGTGGGAAATGGACAAGGGTTGTTGCATCAGGGACGGGTGCAACGTAAGAAGCGAGTCCGGGAAGTAAGAATGAGGTTTGCTACTTGGAATGTAGGTACGATGACTGAAAGGGGAAGAGAGTTAGCGGATGTATTAAAGAGGAGACGAATAAATGTAGCGTGCGTGCAAGAGACAAGATGGAAGGGAACGAAAGCAAGAGAAATTGGGGAGGGTTACAAATTTTACTATTGTGGGAGCGATGGGAAAAGAAATGGGGTGGGTATAATATTAGATAGTGAGCTGAAAGAGTGTGTGACTGATGTAAAAAGAATAAATGACAGATTAATAGTTTTAAAGGTAATAAAAGAAGGCTTAGTATTGAATATTGTAAGCGCATATGCGCCACAGACTGGATGTGATGACATATTGAAGGAAAAGTTTTATGAAGACTTTGATAGTGTAATATTGGATATCCCAGATGACGAAGATATATACGTAGGAGGAGATTTTAATGGCCATGTGGGAGAGAAGAATGACGGTTACGAAAAAGTGCATGGGGGATGGGGGTTTGGTAACAGAAATGTTGATGGAGAAGCCTTGCTCCAAGCTGCTTCAGCATTTGACCTAGCAACAGTTAACACTTTCTTTACAAAAAACGATCAACATTTAATTACTTACAAAAGCGGGAACCACAAAACACAAATAGATTACTTTTTACTTCGAAGAAATAAAATCAGTTCAGTTAAGGACTGTAAAGTATTGCCAGGAGAATCATTAACAGCCCAATACCGTTTATTAGTTTTAGAGATCAAATCCAAAATCAAAAGCAATAGAAACATAACAAAAACAGTACCAAAAATTAAATGGAGCTTACTTGAAAAACCAGAGTATGCAGAGAAATTTAGGAAACAAGTAGTTGACAAAATGATCGAAATGAAAGATTTAACAGATAAAACCGTGAATGAAAGTTGGAATGAGATGGCGGGATGCATTAGAAGTGTAGCAAAAGAGGTTTTTGGACAGTCAAAAGGTAAAAGAAAAATTGATAAAGAGACATGGTGGTGGAATAAGGAAGTACAACAGGCATTAAAAGAAAAGAAAAATGCATTTAAAGAGTGGCAAAAAGTAGATGAAAGTAATCAAACCGATAAGCAAAGTAAAAGAACAAAATATAACGAAACCAAACAAAAAGCTAAAAAAGCTGCAGCTGTGGGTGTGTGGTGTGTGTGTGGTGTGTTGAGCCAATGCTCAAGATTCTTTATACAAAACAATGGAAAGCCCAGAAGGTCAGCAAAAGTTATACAGAATTTCAAAAGCAAGAGAAAAAACAGGAAAAGATGTAAACCACATTAAATGTATAAAAGATAGTATGGGGAAAGTATTATCAGATAACGAAGAAATTAAAAAAAGATGGAAAGGATATTTTCAAAACCTAATGAATGAAGAGAATAATTGGACTGGAGTGTTGCAAAGTGTCCCAGTGAATGTGGGAGTTGTTAGAGAAATAGGCATAGAAGAAGTACAAAAGGCTGTCCAAAGTATGAGAAACGGTAAAGCGGTTGGACCTGATGAGATACCAATAGAAGTGTGGAAGTTTCTGAAAGTGGATGGATGGATGTGGCTGACTTCATTCTTCAATAAATTGTTACAAGAAGAGGCGATCCCTGATGAATGGCGCATCAGTTCGCTGGTGCCTATTTTTAAAAGCAAGGGTGATGTACAGGACTGTAATAATTATAGAGGAATAAAGCTCATGTCACACAGCATGAAAGTATGGGAGAAGATTGTTGCTAGACGAATGAGAGAAGAGACGAAAGTGACAGAGAATCAATTTGGATTCATGCCAGGACGCGGAACAACGGATGCCATATTCTCACTTCGTCAACTTTGCGAAAAGTACAATCGAGCACATAAGAACTTGCATATGGTATTCGTTGATCTGGAGAAGGCATATGATAGGGTACCCCGTGAAGTCTTGTGGTGGGCTCTGAAAGAGAAAGGAGTGCCTGGGAAATACCTGCATCTTATACGTGCTATGTACGGTAGAGCAACTACTTACGTTCGCTCCGCAGCTGGCGAAACTGACAAATTCAGTGTGGGCGTAGGTTTGCATCAGGGATCGGCTCTAAGCCCTTATTTGTTCCTCCTGGTAATGGATGCATTGACATCAAACATACAGGAGGAAGCACCCTGGTGCATGCTGTTTGCCGATGACATTGTGCTTGTCGGAGAGGATGGAGCGGAGGTGCAGAGAAGGCTGGAAAAATGGCAGGAGAAACTGGAAAACGTAGGGTTAAAGATCAGTAGGACCAAAACAGAACATCTGTTTTGTGATTTCGGGGTCCATCCAGTTTTACTTCTATTGCCTTAGATGGTGTATCCCTTCCAGTCTGCTCCGATTTCCGTTATCTCGGCTCTATCTTCCAAAACGACGGCGACATTGACCGAGATGTTACTAGCAGGATAAATGCAGGTTGGATGAAGTGGCGGCAGGTCTCGGGAACAATTTGCGACGCCCGAATGCCCCTCAAACTAAAGGGGAAAATTTATAAGACGATCATAAGACCTGTCGTCCTGTATGGATCAGAGTGCTGGGCCACCAAAGGGGAGAATGAAAGGAAATTGCATGCAGCGGAGATGCGAATATTGAGATGGATGTGTGGAGTAACAAAATTAGACAAGATTAGGAATGAGTATATTAGAGGAAGTATGAAAGTAGCACCAGTGACCGAGAAGTTAAGGAGTGGAAGGCTATCCTGGTATGGACACGTCATGAGAATGGAGGATAGCCATGTATGCAAGAGGGCCCTAAATATGATGGTAAGCGGCAGGGCCGGGAGAGGGCGACCAAAAAAAGTGTGGATGAACTGTGTGAAAGAGGATATGTGTGTAAGGGGTGTGAATGTAGAAATGACGGCTGATAGAGTGAAGTGGCGAAAGGAAACATGCTGTGCCGACCCCACCTAGTGGGATAAGGGCAAGGAAATGATGATGATTTTCTGTTTATTATTGACATGTATCTATATTATAAGTGACGATTGTTTACAATTTATTGTACACAATCACAAATAAATAAATAATGATGTATATAATTATGAAATAATTTACTAAAGAACAATATGTATGTGATTTTTGTCATCCGAAATAAACGTCCAGACATGAAAATCGTCACGTTTCGATGTTTATTTACGAGTATGAATTAACAGAGTAAGTAATCAAAATAAAAATGTGATTCTACTTCACCAATTATAAATTCATTTTGATTATTTTATTTTTTGTTTGGTACTTCAGAGTACTACCATATAATTTTTATCAAAATTGGTTCTGTACTTTGGTTTTAATAACAAAATAACTGGGAAAATATGTCATCCAAGTAAATGAATTGCGTATTTTGAAGTCGTTTTTTTAAGTTTCTTAAGCTTTAATTATTATATCTAATTAGATAAGGGAAGCGAAAGATTATGAAGGATTTGAACTTCTATCATCAGGTACACAAACATTAGCACAATGTTTGTCTTGTTAGATTTTCGGGGGATCCTGGTATCCTATGTTAATGACCAATCCTGACAGTATATTTCGAGAAGGTTTTATGATCACTATCCTACATAAATCAGCTGCGTTAGGGTAGCAGCTTCCTTTATAAGATATCCCCTTTTCAGCAAGTTACCTACATTCATCACAAAATTTTCATGCAAATGTTTCCCTAAATATGAAGTTTTTATTTCCGCCGCAATTAGGTCAAACCGGGCTGGTTGCTTTTAATCCTTTAAAAACCTCTACGAAGTGTAAGCGGCGCCGTCTCTACGGACCGCAATAACACTAACTCTTACAAACTGGGATTATACCACTCTACGTAACACGACTTAAATTCAAATATGCACTTGCTTAAAAATACTGTATTTTTCAAGGCAAGACCCGGCTTAGTTATATTACTGGGTTTTAAAACTTCTAGCATAATATCCCTATTTAAGTTAATGAGATTTAATATCTAGTAACTCAAAATGACGAGAGGAGAGGATTGCTACACAGTGATTTGAACTGATAAAATAGTTAATTCAAGTTTTTACATAAAGAAGGTGATTTACACGTCTTTACAGTTAAAAAAACTAACCTAGTTTAACCTACTTACCTACTTAATTTAAGTAAACATTAAATGCAAGGAAGGTAGTCATACATTTATAGAACTATTTATAGCCATTTCTTTAGGTAAATATAAGTATTTATCTATACAAATGTATCTTTAAATGACAACCCACTTATTTTAGGGGATCACTGTAATCATCAATAAACAATTGCAGACCTGTAAGTATTTTTAAAGAACGATATCGCTTTTACGTGTCCAATAGAAGAATAAGCAAAATAGTACTCGTTTATCATCATGCAAATCTGATAAACTGTCACCGAAATTTATTCGATAAAAAACCTATAGACCAAAAATTATGCGTAAAACAAACTGATATAAAATAATAATACCATCTAAAACATCTAAAGATAAAATGTTTCATTGTTACACACCCTTTCATATAGACAAGTTTAAATCTCAATTACTAAAACGATTAGTAATTTTCAATTAGCTAAGTTTTAATCAAACCAGCAGACAATATTACTAACATATTTTTATAAAATCCGTTACGAATCTTTACAAAGCGAAATCTTATTTTGAATTTCAAATTTTGTATCATAAAACCGACGTGACTTAGTAGCAAAGCACCCAACCAAACTTTTACGAACTAGTGATAGCTCTCTCGTAAATATAACAGAACGCGTAACTCAAATATACGAGTAGTCTATTCGAATGTACACCAGACCCATGATTTACGCTACGTATACCGAAAATTACGAAATGGCTTAGCTTAGAATTTACTCACATTGTAAATCATACGCACATTACTCGGATTGTGTTTGGTAAGTACTTTTAAATCTTCAGTGTTGGCAGAGGCTGCTCAAAAAAGTCCATGGGTGTTCACTATAAATAATGTAGGTAACAAAAGTGCTAAAAGCTAAAAAATAATTAGGTAGGCCCTAGTACCAGTCATCACACGACTCTCCTTATAAATCTAGGGCATTGATCAGCCTCAGAAATAAAATCATGGGCAAGTGTAGCCTGAGTAAAAAGCATTTATAATGATAAATTAAACGGTTGACTTTTGACAGAAATTTCATGTTTTCATTTGACAGAGATTTTATTTTTGAGTTTGTTTTATACATTGATAAGGGAAGTGGTGTGATGACTAGTACCCCTAGGTAGCCCCTAGCTAGCTAGGGGCTACCTAATTATTTTTTTGCTTTTAGTACATTATTTAGATCATTATTGTATTTCTACCGTTTAACTTAAAAAGTAATTTTATTTATTACCTAGTATAATAATTTAGGATTTCTAATAACCGGGCGTAAAGCGACGAGTAACATATTTTTCCATAATCCAGCTCACGCTAACCAAATGTGGGTTGGCGAACTTTATATATCTTTAATATCATTAATAACTCTCCAACTAGCAGGTTTCGTCAAGATGTTTTTCCTTCACCACATACGCACATAACATATAAAAGACAGAGATGCATTGCCTATGGGATTTGAACGCAAACATCCGGATCGGAAGTGGAACAATCTCTCAACTAGGCTACTGGAACTTCCGTAATCGCTTGCCGTAATTAAGTATATACATAATGAATAATGCCAAAACATTTTTTTCTTGGCAACAGAATATAAATCAAATCATGTTGTCTATACTATCCTTGGCTTTATATATCAATTACTAGATGACCCGGCGTACTTCGTATCATCTATCAATGAGTGGACCCGATATTTCCCAATGTTTAAACCTTACCTGGACTACGACAAACATTACAAAACCAAAATCAGCTATATCGACCCGGCCGTTCTCGAGTTTTAGCGAAACGAACGAACATCAATTGATTTATATATATATATAGAGATGGATATAAAATCATATAATTTTATATAATAAAAAAACGATAACGTTAGCCGATTTTTTTACATCAAAATGAAATAGGTAACGTGTAAGTATATTGTAAGTACTTGTCCTGCATCCACAAAGCCTCTAAATTCATCTCACGAGACATGATATTTGAATAATTCAATAGCAGCTCCCACCTATTGAAACGTCAAGAATGCAATATTAAAAACGGATAGTAAAAGGGAAGCCGAATCTACATAAACGTGCAATTAAAGCTTGGAAGGGGCGTCCTCTGGGCTGTTAATATTGAAGAAGGCCGGTCAGTCATATCATTACCATAGTCCACGGGAGGCGACTGCGAGCCCACGCTACTCCATTACGGGCTTGAATCATTTAGTGGTACCTTTCGTATCCCTATCGGAAACTAATAGGTCAGCATGTTTGTAAAGTTTGAACTACACTAGCCAGACGCACACGTTTAAACACGTAAGTCACAACTCATTACCGTATAAAAAGCACTGTCTCCGGCGTATCTAGGAACTATTATAAATACGATAGTGTTATGTTCCACGTGTATCTGACGGTAACTCCACATGCAAACACTTTTGCGGCCTGAACAAGAAGGGGGGTAATGTCGAGTGTATGTATGTTTATATGAATGTATTTATAAGGGTATGTATAAACATACATACCTATATTACGAGTATCTCTTCCGTACCTACTAAACAGCTTCACCAATCGTTGCGCAGTTATTATATTTGAGATCACTTCCCAAGTATCATACATAATAATATTACTAATTATTTGTCATAATAATACAATTTTTTTTGCAAAAAATACTTTTTCGTCGTGTGATAACGTGACAAGGCTGTAGCTACAAAGTATGGATATGTATGTAAATATGTTTCTATAAGAGCTCCCATAGCCTAAACGGTTCGATCGATTTGAGTACTATAGGCTGTATTTTTGTAATAATAATAATGATGAGAATCTCGTGAGAGCTGAGAAGGACAAGCTCAGCAAGTACCTTAACTTTGCTTACGAGATAACCACCATGTGGGATGTTGACTCGACGATCATAGTCCCGATAGTCGATTCGGTGAACGGTGTCATAGCGAAGAGCCTCGACCAACATCTCAACAGGCTCTCGTTAGATGGTTGGGTCAAGTGTCAGATACAAAAGGCAGCCATCCTAGACACGGCACGTATTGTCAGGAGGTTCCTCACTCTGTACCACCGGCAGCTTGAGCCATGCCCCGCTGCCGGCGGCACCCTAGGTTTAAGTTTTTTCTAATATTTGCTTTTATTGTAAAAATCTTAAATTTAAGATTTAAAATGAATATAGAGACAATAATAAGAGCATGACACGTAAAAACAAAAAAAATGCCCTTTTCGTCTTCCCCAACGAGCTTTTTAGTAATAAATAAGTGATTTCCCTAGAATTATTCCAAAGAATGCGCACTTTTAGCCATTGCACTCAACAATCAAATGAAATCAAATTAAATGCGTATCAAATGAAACGAAATTGTAAAGTTAGATTGCAAAAACCACTTTTATGTAGTCGGATATATATTTTTTTTATAAAAAGACTTGTCACACGACAATGTCTATTATTTCACCATGCGCATCTTGCAGATCGTGATGCATCTCCTACGTGAAATAGATTTAATGGTGTGGAATCACTACATCAAACCGCATTATAGGTGGTTACCTTGACGCACATTTTCCACAAGAACACACCAGGCCACCAAATCAGCGCTCCCTAACACCATAGTACATACTGTGGTAACACACAGTTTGAGGCAACATTTCTCTCTAACTCTACAAGACGAATTAGATTGGAGAAATTATGACAAATGCGAGACCGTGTGGGTATTTTCCTATAATTCGTTTGAACACATTTGATCATCACAATCGGCTTAAAATATACTACTTTAGAGCCTTTAATTTATAATGTTACTTGTTAAATATCCTGTTGCACGCCCCGTCTGATTTATATTTTATATTTTTCTCCATCCCATGGTTGCCTGGGAGAGGTCGCTTTTAGCAGTAAGGCCGCCTTTTGTTGCACTAGTCTATTTAAGTCCTTTATTATTACTTTTAAGGTGTGTACAATAAAGAGTTCATCTATCTATCTACTTTAGAGCCCAAGTCCTTTTAGCTAGCTCACACGATAGAACCAGGCATGAGCACCGTCTCCGTTGCGTCGATTGGATCTAATGTAGCTCTAGCTTAATAGCATGTTTATGGCTCAAATACGGACATGTTATTTAGAGGGTTGATATAATAGCTTGTAACAAGGAAGAAGTTCAATATGAAAGTAAGCAGCGACCGGGAAAGGGTGGTATGAAAATTATAAGATAAACTTTTTACGGATGAATGTGACCGTTACAAATTACATGTGTACTCGTATGAGATAGACATACAAACATATTTATAAAATCAATGGCATTGATTAATGTTCACGCAGGAGTCACACAATCTAGGATCTGGGTGTTTTTAGAGCTCCGTACCTCAAAAGGAAAAAACGGAACCCTTATAGGATCACTTTGTTGTCCGCGCGAGTCTGTCCATCCGTCCGGGTTTCAAGACCTGTATCTCGGGAACGCGTGATCCATATCGTAGCGTGATGCAGATCCATAGTCTCTTGCTGGAGCAAGAAAAATCAAATTTCTCAGTTTTCGTAAAAAACTTACAGCCGAATATGTCATAAAAAACGTACATTTCGACACTCACAAGGGAATCAAAACCTATGGGGTACTTCCCGTTGACCTAGAACTATGAAATTTGGCAAGAAGCATTGTGTTATATATTACACATATAGGAAAAAATCCGAAAGCTAGTCATTTTTTATTTAATCACAAAAAAATGGGTCTTCAGGCAAGCATAATTTCGACCCTCCGGTCGAAATTTTAAAGTACTTTAACCGCATCGTGTTGAAAGAACCGGACAGATAAGAAGAATTAGAAGAAGAAGATAAACGCTTAACTGAAACAAACGATTAAACGTTTTTATTTTAAAAACCAATCTACTGGCCCGATTTAAATGAGATTTCTATAGGACCAGTCTGAAAATATATCCTTTATAACAAAAAAACATACAGTCGAATTGAGAACCTCCTCCTTTTTGAAGTTGGTAAAAAATCGCCAAAGATGCAAATAAGTTTATAAGACAAAGCTAAGCTACTGCTGAATGAATCAAAATTGTCTAAAAATCGAAAAAAAACAACGCTAAAATCTTCATCGTTTTTCATCGGAAATCTTGGACATACATTTTTCAGTCACAAATTCTTGTGTTTAGAAAATGGTAGAAAACTTTTAAAACTTCCATTACATTTGTCAACTTTATGCATAAATTAACATTTATAATGTTTGGCGACTACAACTCACGCATTCATCAATCATTTTAATTACTTATCTTTTGGTAAAAAAATCAAGAATCTTTAAACCAGGCTATGTCCAAAGTTTAACGCAGAGTCAAAGTTACCTACGTTGACAGTAATTCAAAGTTTATTTTATTAAAAATAAAATGTACAATTTGTACAATTCTGGATATTTAACGAGATGTTTGCAAAGAGAATGCAATATTCCAAAGAGATTATTCTACTTTTGAATAAAGACTCTTTCGTGTATGTAGGCTCTTTGGTAACAGATAAAAATACTTTTTCCCCTAGAGCTTAATATGCTATTTTTCCCCCGCTCTAGTACGCAACAATGACGGACTTTTTGAGCAAGAGGAGTGAAATAGTAGATTGTATCATTAGGGAGCAAAATAATATTTTAACGGCGAGGGCGCTTTTTTGAATCCAGAGCGAAATGAAGGATTCTAGAGTAGAATCCCGAGCGTAGCGAGGGATTAAAAGTACGTTGCCCGAGCCAAAAATATATATTACGCCCGAGTGATACACTCTACTTTTCATCACCCTCTATGAGAAAATAAAAAGAGCCTCATATTTTATTGTAATATTATTATTTAATAAAACATAGAGAAACAACTATATTGAAATTAAATAGTACCTAATAATAAAACAACTAAAAACTTATATTTACATTTGAGACATTTTCGCAATTATGAAAATTTATTGTTACTGTTTTAGAATAGAAAACAATATTTGCGTTCGACTTCTTTGGCGCTGAACACTAAGATGTTCCAAATTCATAAAGTCCGCGGCAAAGATAATTGCGGCGCACTTATAAAGAGGATTAAAAACTCATTACTGCCCGCTAAAAGTTCGATTTCTTTGGCACTGAACACTAAGATGTTACAAATTCAAAAAGTGCGCGGCAATTCATCATCATCATCATCATCTCAGCCATAAAAAGTCCACTGCTGGTTAATATTGATGCCGAGCCCTTTCCATTCCAGAAGCTTATAGGCATCTTCCAAACCGGCGGTAAAAAGTTTCGGAGAGACGTCTCCGTGCCTCGCGCCTCTCTTTAATGGAATTGCCTCTGAATTCTGGTCTTGTACTCGGACCGACATGGTGGCGTTATTGTACAAACACTTCAGCACTTATAGACATACCGATAATCAATACGGCATCGTTGGAGGGCCTCAAGCACCGCCCAGGTCTCGATCGAATCAAAGGCTTTCTCATAGTCCACAAACGCTAAGCAAAGGGGCAAGTTATACTCTTCGGTCTTCTGTATCACTTGCCGCAGCGTGTGGATGTGGTCTATGGTACTATAGCCTTTTCGGAAACCGGCTTGTTCGGGAGGCTGGAAGTCATCAAACCTGCGTTCAAGACGATTCGTAATGACCCTCGAAAACAGCTTATAAACACGGCTCAGAAGCGAGATGGGTCTGTAGTTCTTCAGCAAAGTATTGTCCCCTTTTTTGAAGAACAGCGCCACCACGCTTCTTTTCCATGCTTCTGGCGTTGTACCTTCAAGCACGACGGAATTAAAGAGTCTCTGAAGGACTTTAAGTACCGGTGTTCCACCCGCTTTCAGTAGCTCTGATGTGATTCCATCGTCGCCCGGTGCCTTGTTGTTCTTGAGCTGTTTCAAGGCCATCCTAATCTTGTACAAGCTGATGTCCGGGATATCTTCTGTATAATGTCGAGTCAGTTTGGCTCTTGGATCTTTACCCAAACTGCTAACAGGTACAAAGATAATTGCAGCGCACTTATAAAGAGGATTAAAAACTCATTACTGCCAGCTAAAAGTTTCATATAGAAAACACCACCTTTGGGTACACTTAAAGGCGAACCAAGTCTTCCTTTTCGAATAGATGGGATGAAAAAGTATTTTGCTTCTATATGAGACAATTTTTCCCACCAGATACACGAATAAAAATATATATTTATGGTTGGTAACTTAATCCAAAATTAGTAACGGAATCGAGAGTGTTATTCTATGTTGTTGTGTAATATCCTTTGGAAGCGGTTCCTTTTCCTCGCTATAGCAAAATTACGCTATAAGTACTACTTAGCAGCTCAAAGAGAATTTGGTACCCGCATACACAAAAATATTTTACATTTATTCTAAGGATGGTTAGGTGGTACGAATATATTGTGTGTAGTTGTAATATGATTTCGTGATTACTTTTAATCTGTGCACGAAATATCAACTGATACGTGTAATAATATAACGTTTTGGCCATTTTAACGAACTGTTAATCTATTCGGTTGTTAACCGACATCGAGATTGGAAGTTTTTCTAACTGGCTGTTTGTCCTTTCGAGCGACCGAAGGGAGAAAAGAAAGTATTCTCATCGTGAAAAAAGAACAAATCCTGAGCAGCTCTGGATTGCCAAACAAAACATTTAAATTGCAGATATTCGAAAACGGCTCTAATGGTTTTGATGAAACTTTGCATGTAGTATGTAATAAATAATACTGTTTTATCAAACGGCGTTAAGTTAGTTCCTCAGAAGTCTTTCAGTTTTTTAAACGTATAAGGTAGGTAGACAGACGCGGCTCGATATCACTGCACGTTTCTAGAGCCATTGCCCGGAAAAGGAACCTGAGCACGACAGACCGACATACTCCATTCCCGTAATGTGGGTATGGGTAATGTACGTAACAATATCGTAAAAGCGACGTAGTGAGGTCACAAGCGGTGGAAGACGCATGAACGCTAAAATTTTCGTCATAATTCCGAGAAGCTAACGGCCTCCCGAGAATCACTTTCATTTTCACTTAGCGCCACCGACTGCTCCATAACCATTAAATCCTCTTGTTTACTGCTTTTCGTCGGTTCAAAGGCACTGCCCCTCTCACTTATCTAACTTATTCACAGAGCAAACTAAAGAGTAAACAAAGAGAAACCTATTTTAAGACGTCTTCCGAGGAAGTTACCTACTTACTATGTACCTACGCTCTAACAGAAGTTAATACCTTATAACACTACTGTGTTCTGGATTGAGAGGCAATGTTTCCAACGAGAATTCTGCGCATAATGTGACTATCTCAAATGATCGCAGTGCGTTACCCACACACATTTTTGCTCTGTTGAAATTAAAAGTTGCTATTATGAATTAGCGTAACGCTTACCATCAGACTAGCATCATGCTTGACTTGTCTCCATCGCGTCGTTTTAATTAAGCTATTACAAGTATAAGTATAAGTATTTTTATTTATAAGATAGTGTGAAAGCTATTATAATAAGTATTTTTATTTATAAGATAGTGTGAACCAATCCTTCTCTTTTCGCGAAGCAGATAGGATTCGTTACCTTATAGCGTATGTGTGTACGTACACACATACGCTATATATACGCTATAAGTAAACATTCAATACGTAAATAAACAGTACTCGACAGAAAATCAGTACTAGAAAAAAATCAGTACTCGACAGCAACCCTAATGGAAAAGTAAAATGTAAACGAAGGAGAGTAGACAGTAAAGTAAGCGAGCCCGGAAGATTGGACATTCACTCGGTCGCTATAAACTTTATCATTCACAGTAATTTTGTCTTCTGTGACGCGAATACACATAAAACGGTATTCTTATCTCATCCGAAATATCGGGCACGTACCAAAGTCATAATTTCACGATGAAGTACCGCATGGGCACGGGCGCGCCCTTGCACTGGTCCTGGTGATTCACGGTTACGATTACCCGCGGATACCCATCCGCCGCAAACACCAGCATTTTTTTTCTTTTACGCATTGACATCTATCCACTGAGTGGTGGGTGTCAAATTATATTCATAGAATCCGACAGAGTATCGCTGTCAAACGTGATAAATGTGCGAATTAATGGAGAGGATAAGTGCCTCCCTTTAAACAGAAAATTGAAATCTATTTCTGCCTGATAATTTGTATAATACCTACATGGAATGCATTAAACTAAGGAATGAAATCATTACTATGCATAATAAAAAAAACGAACTAGTGCGAGTCAGACTCGCCCACCGAGGGTCCCGTACAAACTAATAGATAAAAGGGGGACATCGTATTTTTTTTTCATATTTTCCATCTTATACCGAAAAATTTACATCGTAAAAATATTTAAAAACCTGTTTTAACTTATGCTAATAAAGCTCTTTCATATGATACCCCACATGATATGGTTAAAGAACTTTAAAATTTGGACTCTCATTCCTTGCATAAAGACACAATTTTTTGTGATTAAATTAAAAATGTCCAGTTTTCAGATTTTTTCCTATATGTGTACTCTAACACAATGCTTCTTGCCAAATTTCATAGTTCTAGGTCAACGGGAAGTACCCCATAGGTTTTGATTCCCTTGTGAGTGTCGAAATGTGCATTTTTAACGACATATTCAGCAGTAACTTTTTTTTATTAAAACTGAGTAATTTGATTTTTCTTTCTGCGGCAAGATACTATGGATTTGGGTATATGGTTTTAATTTCAACGCGATACCTTCACGCGTTCCCGAGATAAAGGTTGACACCCGGACAGACGGACAGACAGACATACAGACGGACAACAAAATTATCCTATAAAGGTTCCGTTTTTTTCTTTTGAGGTACGGAACCCTAAAAATTAATTAACTCAAGTATTACAAGTATAAATAAAGTATAATGTCATTGTCAGTGTCATCCTGAAACCTGATGTCTTTAAGTCATGTCAAGTCTTCAAGTCATGTCTATAATGTCACTTTAAGATCTTTGATCTTAAAGTGGCATCATATTTGATGATCATGTTCCGAATTACGTCAACAATCGTTCTTTACTTATGATTGCGGAAGATTGTGTGCATTATTGTAACTATTATTTATGTGAAGTTATGTGGTAGTTATAAATCAGTGTTACCAGTTATAAATAATGTTATCTAGTGTAGTTAGTTATGATATATTAATAATATTATTAAACTTATTTTTTTAAATGTTGGCATGTTCAATGATTTTATATATACCTGTATGTTTAGAACAATATGCTGTTTCTTCACATCAAATAATTATTTTGCGTATATTTTTCAATTATTTTCGTACCAGCTTACATACATTTTTTGACTTCTCCTTTAACAAAACCATAAAAAATATAATTATCACTGATCGTTTCGTGTTGTCTTAATGGTCAATGTCTCAGTGGTTTTAGGCGAACTAATGAATTGTCCATTTTTATATGCCAGCAACATTTCATACCTATATAGTGTGATTATAGAACTGTGTCTGTAGGGGCCGCAGCATTTAAAACGACGCTATAGCTATTTCATTGTCACTATTTTTGGCACTGTTGTCCGCAGAACTAAAATTAGTGACATCACATCCGCAAATCCGCGAGTTTACACCTTTTAAGTACATATAGCAACTGTATCTGTACTTTTGCAGCAACAATTTAATCAAAATTCTGGTGCTTGTTTGGCTAACTTCATAAGCATTGCTATCGTGGCAATGCTACAGCAAGCTAGGTACACTGCTAACCCGTACTGTACTGTAAGTCTATATTAGGAAATAATAACTAATGATCTTCGTCGGATCAGATGTTCATCTGTTTGTATATTTTGTGGAAGTTTCGTTCGTAAGTAGTATTTGTTGTAGTTATTTATTAAAGTTCAATTAATTAATTTAAATGAAAAAAAAGAAAATTAATTTTCTCGAAAAGAAATTAGAAAATTTTGCGGAAAACTTCCCTTCAAATTGGCATTCCAATAAACTGTCATTTATATTGGAATAAACTGTATTTTGTATTGGAATGACCTGTCCAGCTCTAACAAAAACATAAAGGTTAGTGTTTTTACGTAACAATGGTACAAAATCTCCACCTGAGATCCGAAGCGAAAGAAAACAAAAAAGTCCATTACACGAAATGCTTTCGGCGCTAGTTGCGCGATTAGGCGGAAATATGTGTGAGGGATGCCCCACTTATGAGGAAAACGATGGATTGCTATAATTACTGGAACGAAATGCTCGTCACTTGTTTCTATGTTTATTTTACGCAGAATTGTTCGTTCTAGTTACAGAGGTAATCCCTAGCTCGCCTACCTTGCTATTCCACATTTTTGAAGCTATAAATTGTCATAAATCTTGACAATAACGTTCACCTATCACTCAAATCTCTATTTTAATTTGAATAATGCAACAAAATCTTATTATAAAGTTATGACTTTATATGTAAACAAAAGTTCACATACAACATAATATAACTATATTCTATATATAACTATAGCATGATAATTATATTTTATATCAAAATTGCTAATTTATTTTTGGTTTCGCTAATACTTAAGGTGCCAACATCATTCTCAGAAACCCAACCACAACATAATACAACAATATCACAGGGATTCATTACTTTACTCATGATTTTAATTATGCCTATTCACATTCGTTAAAAATTCATAAAGAACAATCCCCAGTACGGAAGCGTTACATAAATTAAAGCGTACTCCGGAGGCAGATCTCTGTTATCCCGCCGCGAACTAAATAATTGGAGAGATGTAATTTATTACGCTGACAAATTTTGACAAATCTTTCCCCTGGCCCATTAACTGTGAAAAATATTTTGATCAAGGACAATCGCATTCAGCTTTTCCACCGCTTATACGCCTTTCAAGAAATCTTCTACAAAATCCTAATTCCTAAGAAATAATATAATTTTTGACGAATTTATTACATTTATGAATTACGCGTGTATTTAACACATTTTAAGACCTGATATTTTGAATATTTATCCGTGGTCACAGATGAGGCAGAATGGCAGTTATATAAGACGAGGTGACAGGCATTATTTTTGTGATGAAAATATAAATTTGTACTACGCAAAACGCAGAAAAAATTCCCTATGCACACAGAAATCACGCCTGGTCGACAGGTCTTGCAAATCTCTGCCGGAGTTAAAGCTTAGTAAATAGAAGAAATAATAGTAATAAGTTATAATATTACACACACATTTTATAATCACTTATTTTTTCCACCTTTTTTTTCCCAGGAGTGTTATATTTAAATTCCCAAAATTGAGATAACAATCGACATGGTGTATCATTAGCGCGATATAAATCAGGTTTTACGAGTATCATTCTCTATGGTTTTTATGAATAAAATATGACACATAAACAACAAAAAACAAATACAAATCCAATAACCACGTCAACACAAAAAATTCATCACGGAATATAGGTATGCAATAATATAAGCTAAATACAAAATTTCATAACGATCAGTTCAGCCGCTGGTCGTAAAAAATAATAAATTAAATTATAAAAAATATAACCCGACTGCATTATATTACAAAGTATTGTAAACCAAAAAAACAAGCTTTCTATACCATTAAATAGAAACTTAAAAAGGACTTAAACATACATTTGAAAATGTTATAGGGCAGACTGGGACATTATTTAGGTACTTAAGACAATTATAACTATTGAATTTGCCCCCGCCTGCCCTATATTTTCAAAAATGTATGTTTAAGTGATTTTTCACTTTCTATTTTATGGTATAGAAAGCTAGTTTTTTAGGGTTCCGTGCCTCTGTCTGTCTGTCTGTTCGTCCGTCCGGGTGTCAAGACCAGCTGTATCTCGGGAACGCGTCAAGGTATTGTGTTGCAATTAAAACCATATACGCAGATTTATAGTCTCTTGCTTCAGAAAGAAATATTAAATTCCTCAGTTTTCGTAAAAAAAACTTACAGCCGAATATGTCGTAAAAAAGGAACATTTCGACACTCACAAGGGAATCAAAATCTATAGGGTACTTCGCGTTGACCTAAAACTATGAAATTTGTCAAGAAGCATTGTGTTATAGTACACATATAGGGTAAAATCCGAAAACTGGACATTTTTAATTTAATAAGTTTTTTTTTTGTCTTTATGCAAGGAATTAGGGTCCAAATTTAAAAGTGAATTAACCGTATCATGTGGGGTATCATATGAAAGAGCTTCATTAGCACACGCTAAAACAGGTTTATAATTATTTTTACGATGTGTAATTTGCGTTTTATGAAGGAAAATATAAAAAAATATATAATTTGTCCCTTTTGTCTACTAGTTTGTACGGAACCCTCGGTGGGCGATTCTGACTCGCACTTATCCGTTTTTTTTTTTATTTGAAAGGGTTTACTTTCAGATTGGTTCCATAGAAATTTCATCTAAATTGATTTAGTAGTTTGGTTTTCAATACAAAGTAATTGGATAAATTTTATACAACGAATTTACGGTTGTTTCTGTTTTTTAAACTATGATTTTTATAGTAGGTTGTTAAAACAGTGACTTTTACTTCAACTCGCATTTGTCCGGTTTTTTTTAACTTATTTTTTATTCATTTAAGGGATCCGTTTGCGTATTATTGGAGTCACGTGTCTCTACCGGCTAAATGGTTGATTTTGGACATTTAAAAAAAATCATGCTAGTAGAATATATGATAAAACTAAAAGGAAAACTATCACGGTTAAGTAGGCTTTACAAGTTATCGAGTTATGGCATTAGGTAGGATACGCACATACTTGCATGCACTCGTAAAACATAACCATCCTTTTTGGGCAGTCGGGTATAAACAAAGTAAGATATATACCTAAAGACAGAATTCATAAACAAATGACGCAGGTTAACCTATCAGGGACAAGGCATGACAGTACCTTCCTGAACGGCCGCCATACTGAAAAGAGGGATTTTGCCTAATACCACGTAGATATCTTTGCACAACCTTATCGTGAAACCCAGCTGTATCTATCCACTTCGTACCTTATTAATCTTAATCCAATTATACGGGTGGATACATAAACAAAACGGCAACCGACAACCGGCGGCGACTGCCCATAGTGTACATAATGGAAACTCGATGTTTTCAGCAAAGTCCTTCCCTCAAGCGGGACAACTTTATTTTACTTAAGAACTATTACTCAGAAGTTAATTTACATTTGCACTAAGTAATGGAGGCAAGGGTTGCAGTTGGTACACGGAATTGGTATTAATTTTATATCAGTCGTTAAAGGTTGTGCTTCAACAAACGAATTGGTGGATTGGAAAACTTAGATCTATTTAATATAAATCAACGGACTTCCACCATCTCGAAAAACTTTGGTTCTATGGATATAATCTAACGGCCTTACCGAAAAACGTTCCTTAACTTTAAGTAATGCTTACATATTTTGTCAACTTCTTGCTGACATGTAATGACCCTTGCGGAAAGAAGACAGAGAATTTAAGACGATGGTTAAAGTTAAGTAACATTTTTCGGTAAGCCCGTAGGTGTATTGAAATCACAATCGTGAATCTGTTTCTTCATTAGTTAGGATCGTTGAGAACTTTAATACGACTAGACATAAAAAATACAATGACATCGGTTTGTTCAGTTTTTTTTTTGCTATTTCATCCGATTGTTAAACAGTTTTTAATACAGCTGCATCTCGCAAAGCCTTACACTGATCCAACGGAATGTCTAGTCGCTGGAGTTCTCATCGATATCTCTATATCGTGTTTTTTTTTATCGGTGAAACGTAAACGTAACCTAAAACGTAACTTATAAACTTGTCAATTAATAAAGCATGATTATTCCTTTTATCTTTTTTAATAAGCTTATTTTGCAACTCCTGTAGAGACTAGAAAAAAATCCTAGAACGTAACAGGACAAACCAGTTCCGCCTTGTCTAGGATAAACTAGTTTGTCCTAACGGCTGTAGGAAAAGCTAGTTTAGCCTAGGCCAAACGATAATCTAGTTTAAAACCTTAAAATCGGGTTTGGCCGGTACGTAAATACACCAATAAGCTCAATGCAGTTATGTCTCTGATATCGCATTGCTATAACTCCTATTTTAGTTCTACTTTACCTTGCTACTGCATAAAAATATCACCTTTATCGTTTTTCTCAGTCACATCTACAGAATTGAACAAACAATAAAAACACTAAAGAAATCTGAAAGCGTCTTTAGCAACGGTCATTTTCCCAGCAAATAAAATAAAATCCCAACATAAAAATCTAGAGGTTTTATGTGGCTTTAGTGCGTAGTTTTTTTACAAACTACCCGCGTAATTTTAGTAACACTCGTTACTAAGAGTGCTTACTAGAGATCATAAAGAACACCAACAGTCCGTTTGGATCACAGGCAAACGGGCAAACTGTTACGACTCATAAAACTTACGATAGAAGAAAAATAAAATATCCACAAAAACTGAAGAATATGACGTTATTTTTGCATCGTTATTAAAAATACTGAACTCTAACAATTTAAGTAGATACTTTATTTTCATATTTCGCATATTTTTTTCTTTTCATATTTGGTAATTTTGGTGTTTTATAAAATTCTGCAGGCCTGAACTTTTTTTGTCGAGTGTAAAGAGATGGACGACTTGTCACATTCGCGCATGACAAAAAGAGTATGGAAAAGTATCTCGCGGTGCGTATCTTCAAAACTTAGAAATCTCACTCAACCCTTTACTTCACACATATTTTGCTAATATTTGTACCATAGAAAAGAGAATTTGTACGACAAACTACTAGGTACTATGTGGTATTTAATGCTGAGCGAATGTAGCTAACACAGAATTCGTGGCTGAATTTACATAGTAGCTAAGCGGTGCACGAGGAAAACACCCACTAATAGTAATTATCATTTTTAAGGTTCAATAGTAAACAAGGAATTTTAATAGTTTCCCCATGTCCGTTTGTCCGATCTGTCTGTCCGTCCGCGGCTTGGCTTAAAAAGTATTAATACTAGAAAGCTATATTTTGATACAGGTATACATATTATTAATTACACCGACAAAGTAGTACAATAAAATCTTGTTTTTTTTTTTTAGGATACCTCCGCTACATGTTACGGGATTATTAGTAATTCGTCATAAATCTATATCTCGTTCACACGACAAAACAAGTCAATAGTAAAATTGTTAACATGTACATGGCCTACTGGAATCAAAACCTTTAAGCACGAGATAGACTTGACAATAAAATAAAGTATAAAATGTGGACTAAACCATCATTTATCTGAAGAGTTCGTGCACTAATTGTGCCAGTCGAGCCCTTAATGAAAACGGGTGCGTATTTTGTTTATCTTGTCATCCTATTAATTAAGGCCCTATTTACAGTAGCAATAAGGCAAGTCTTAAATAGGCGCCGCACGGATGAACATTAATTTATTTATACTAGCGTGTGTGGAGATCAACTTCGAATTTCATATAATTATACGCTGGAAGAAAAAAGTAATGTATAATTCACAGTTAAAATAACTGTAAGTGGTATCAGTGATGACATAGGTCACTGAAACTTAGTCACTCACTATGGGCCGTCTATATGGAAGCTCAAAGTTACGCAAAATTAAATTTGTCGTAAAAGAATAAGAAACTTTTGGTTTTGGCGAGAGCGTGTTGTTCTATTTTCCTAAACTTATGTTATTTCAAATATTAATAATGTAAAAATTGAATTTTCTTCCTTTTATTCTAGTACCTAGTGTTTGTTTACGTGACAGTTTTCATGTTGTCGATAATTACTACAGAAGTTCCCAGTAAAGTTACCACTACTTTACTGACATTTATTTATTAAATTTATTTTACAGCTATCGTTACAGGAGTACCTAATACAATAGTGCAAGTCATCTTACTTAAAATATACAAATTATCAATTATTCAGTCTTTATTGAAAAATATACAGATTTATCAAATATTATCACCTTATTGCAAATAAATTATACAATAGTTACTATGTTATAAAATTAGATTCAATTAATTCATTATTTATACATTCATCAACATAATTGTAATATAATTATTTAGATTGGGGGGAATAGAACCTATATTATGTGACTTCTATTATTCTTAAAACTTACATAAATTACAACGTCATAGAAACATGTTGTTGCTCTGTTTTATATTCCTAAACTTGCGTTATTGTTCTGGGTGTCTTTAAGTCGCGAGTGAATCGGTTTCTTCTAAGTAAACGCGCTTCATCTTAGACCGCAATATCGCTTAACATCAGGTGAGTTGGCGGTCAAGCGCAAATCTATATTGTAGAAAATAAATAACATTAAATAAATATTAATGCGATAAAAATGATGGGGGTTTTATTCATTAAGGGCCGCTTGCATAGCGTATGGTCTTAAATCATATTTAGCTAAATACATTTTGCTGCCTAAACATGTTTAGCACTAAACGCATTTAAGGCGCGTCGCTCACTGGTAAGTCGAGACGCGGTCGCGGCACAGTCGAGGCGTGGTGTTTATGTTAGAGCCGAGGCGCGAGCGGCTATGCTTCCTTCACACATTACAGTGTAAACACGTATACGCACGAAACAAAATAACAAAATGGCGGTGGAGCAGTGGCGTGGTCGCGCACTGCACCCCTGCCGCGACACCGCCGCGACTGCGCCTCGACCACAGATTAATAAATAGTTACTAACGTAACAGATGCATCACTCCCATACCAAAGCGAAAATACCTACTCTAAAATAGCCTACAAAATCTTAATAATAATACCTGCTGCTCAAGACGAGAAGAAATGTACCATAATTACGCGCACGTAGAGTCGAGACTGTGTTGGCCACCGTGCGAGTCACGTGCCAACGCGTCATCGTAAGAATGCGCTAGGGTTGTACCTATGATGATTATTGTAATAAAACAAATGTTGCGAATCAACTATATTTTTTATTAGTCCATCAAATATGTTTTAGTTTTATATAATGATTTATAATTTTTTTCCCTTCTCGGAATTCTCTGTTATTAAATTTTATAGTAGAAAATATTCTAAATCGCGTAAATAATTTTAACAAATAATCATAAGGAAAACAGGAGCAAAGCGACTGAAAATCAACGGTTTTTAAAAGTTGTAATATGGTGCTACCAGGCCGATTCATTATGACGTTGTCAAAATTATTTAAAAATACTTTTTCTAACTCTTCAATATAATTATTAAACGTTTCAGGTGGGACTTTTAGCCCGCCATAAAAAGATGAATCTTTGTTGCACCCATCTACTGCACAATAATTACGTGGTTTCGGCATTTCGAAGTGTAAGCGCGGGCACAGATATTACTAGTGGCCCTGTGGGCAGTAGACTCGCAAAAAAGTAGGTTCTTCGTTCGCTCGTCAATAATACTACGCGGGAAACGTGCGGTGCGCGCGCTCAGGCGGGCGTTTAGCAGCCCTCTGTCGGTTGTATCGTCGACGATACGCCGAGCGATAGGCATATAGCGCGTGACCTTGAGCGAGTGATGGAGGCCTGCCTCGACTCCACGTCGCCTGCGACGCGACTCTAGCGTGTGGGCGCACTGCCATTTGAATCTGAAGGAAACGTAGAAGCGGCGCGCCGCTTGTGCGCCCGTGCCTCGACGCCGCCTCGACTCCAGCTCGAGTGGGCGACGCGCCTAACGTTACCTTGCGTAAGACGCCCGGTGTTGTTTAACTAAACTTTTTTAGCACGTCCTATAAATATCTTCAACCGTTCCGTTTCATTAATTGAATATTGTTTCTCGTCAAGCAAACGTCAAGCACGTTTAAACGCACGCGGTTTGGGTTAAAGTTTTGCGTAAAAAGGAATAGCTACGAGTAAATGACAAACGATGGGTGCTCACTGCCCATTCATATCTCATGTATTTGATTTGGTTGTGTCGTTTATTTTAAAATAAAATACCACGATTTTTTAATATACCACGAAAATGTGTAAAGCCTATTTTAGGCTTGGTATAGAATTTATTTTATACTCGGATGCTATAATACGCATGTTATCAATACCTGCCCACCCTGTAGTTTATATGGGTTTCTATCTGTTGTAGCAAAATCACTCTGGGAGCTTTGGTTAGGCAAAAACACCTCAGAAATTTCTCTTCCGAAAGGTCGTTAAATAATCTTGACCTCGGGAATAATTGTCTTGGTGCAATGGGCCGACCCATTTACATATTTACATACCTACCTAATAATCTTATTTACATACCTACCTAATAATCTCTTCGTCATCATCCGAGAAATCCCACATATCCATTTCAGATTTACTAGTTGAAGTACAAAATTGCAATAGGCAAATTGTTTAATTCATCACAAACTATAAGTACACACGAAAAATTACAGCGCAACCTTAAACAGCTTTCACCGAATACGCGCTAAACATATTTAACTTCGTTAAATTTCGGCCATTCTGGAGCGTTTAATTTTGACAGTTAGAGAAACGTGTTTAAGGGCTAACTTATTGTTGTGCAAGACGCTAAACAGGAACTCCTAAATGCATTTAGAGGACAGCTAAACGCGTTTAAGGATCGTTACGCAAGCGGTGTTCGATCGAGTGCGTGAGTGTGAGAAATAAAGCCGTAAAACGTGTCATTTTGCGTTGTCGGCAAAACTTCATAGAAGCCTCTAGTAAATTAGTCATCGGTTTACTGAGGCAAGACTTAAATTTGAAAATGACTGTTTACGTGACTTAGACTGTGACTAGAACACTATATAATTTGCATTATTGAAGAAACTTGAAAATATTTCAATACTTGACACTGGCAAATCGCTAATCGCGGGGTCCAATACAAAAAAGAAGAAATATTTTCCAGTGTTTTTTTTTATTCAACGATAGGCTTGCGCTTGACCGTCAACTCACCTGGTGTTAACCGACAGTTACGGTCTACGATGGAGCGCGCTTGCCTAGAAGAAATCTATTTACTCACGATTTGAAGACACTTAGATTATATCTATTCGGATTGTTTTAAGTTAAATGATTCGTAATAGATTCCAATCAAAAATTTGAAATTATTTTAATATAAATAATTATTTTTATAACAATATAATTAATTATTATATTAATTTCTAGCAAATACGCTAATCACGCGAATCCAATACGAAGAAAAGAAGAATGAAAAATTAACGGTATCAAGTTTTCTAAAACGTAAAAAAGCCCAATTTTGGAAAACGAAATTGGATTTCAAAACAGACTGGAAATAGAAAACGTAATTTTTAGCGAGTACTTAATAATGACATGTAATTTCTTTTGATCCTGTAAATTAGACCAGCTGTGACGCGAGGACGCTAGCTGTAGACGTGTGTTAAAACAAAGAAAGTGCTCTACAAAAAAAAGAAAAGGATGTATGTTTGTTAACCGACTGTTGTAGTTATCCTTTTTTCTTGTGGTTGAAATGTTCTCCCCAATGCATGAAAATTGACACGATCATAATTCACAATGATACATTCAGACAAATTAAATAAAATGTACAGTATTAGAGTACCTACCTGCGGTTCCCGGATTGGCCTATTCAGTCACCAACGACGGTGTAACTCCACTTTATGACGCTGCTTAAATCATCCGACAGGATGGAACAAGGCCCATGATGATGATGATGATGAGAGTACCTACCTACCTAGAGTACGTGCCGTACCTACCTACGTCGTCGGTAGGTACGGCACGCGTCAGATTGATGCATGAGCTTGTGTTTTTCTTTGTGCCGCCATCAATCTTACAGATCTATTAACGTCGTGTTTAGCGCGCCGCTAATTATCCCGCAGAACTTCCGAGCCTCCGCCGGGACCGCTGAAGCGATACAAAATGTCACATTCAATTATTTTTACCCTCCCACAATCCCAATTAAAGGGCATGCGACCGACCCAGAAAATAACAAACTTTTTGAAAAAAAATTACAAGTAATCGCGTAGCCCATTTTATCCGACTGTCCAAAAGCGAGATACGTTTTTCAGATATAAATTCGCAAATCACACTTCACGTTCAATTCGGGTTTGTTATTATTTCACGCAGAACAGTTGAAAAACGGTCAAAAAAGTTCAAATTAACTTAACTAAATTTTAAAGTTATGATAACGTATACCGTGTTCACATAGGTACGGTGTTATTTTATTCCAAAAATAAATTAAACATGTGGCTGAAACTATATTCAAATACTTTCGCAGCTCTGGAAGCAGTTTGGAGACTTTTAGAGAATTTTATTTTTCGTTTTTTTTATCGCATACATTTCTGAGAGCGTGCGTCTGATTTGCATGATCACATTCCCTCAAGCCTATTTTTCTATCGGACAGCAAGAAGCACGAAAAAGCGACATTGTTACATGGTTGATATTCCGAAAACCCATACAAACGCTTTGGCTCCACTTTCATTTTGCGTACCGCCAAAATGTGGAATGCGCTTCCTGAATGACTCTTTCCGAATAGATACAATCTAGGTGTCTTTAAATCGCGAGTGAATAGATTTCTTCTAAGCAAGCGTTCTAAACAGATGACCTCATACAAGTGGCGGGAAGACGCTGGATGCAGGCCGCTTCCAATCGTTCTTTTTGGAAATCCATGGGGGAGGCCTATGTCCAGCAGTGGACTTCTTATGGCTGAGATGATGATGATGATGAAGCGTTCTAAACTCCATTGTAGACCGTAAGGTGAGTTGACGGTCAAGCACAGGCCTTTCGAATAAAATAACTTTTTTTTTTGTCAGCCCTGTTTATACAAACTGTTCCCACTGCTGGGCGCGGGCCATCTTCTCATTATGAGAAGGGTTAGGCCATAGTCTGCCACGCTGGCCAAGTGCGGGTTGGCAGACTTCACACATCTTCAAGATCATTGAGAACTCTTAGACATGTAGGTTTCCTCACGATGTTTTCCTTCACCGTTTGAAGTTGCCGGCAATCAACAATACGCACATAACTTCGAAAAGACAGAGGTGTGTGCCGTGGGATTCGAACCCAGGACCTGCGGATCGCAAGTCAGACGGTCTCAACACTAGGCTGCCGGAAACTTCAAAATAACTTACTAATAAATAAATGTTATAACATGGTCAAACTTCGAAGTCTCCACAAAATATGAATCGCGTCACGCCTTCCCTTTGTTCGGCGTAGAAACATTCAAACCAAACTCTGTCCCGTATAACATTGTGAGATTTATCTAAATTTTACAGCGTTGTTTACATAGCAATAACATTATCTATTCTCTGTACTTGTACGGAGCTCCGTTACATTGCTCGGATAAGAAGAATCCATTCTTGTGGAACCCTAAAATCTTGGTTGCAATAGCGGGGTTTTGTCGCGAAAACAGCCAATAAAATGCTCGCAGAGTACGCCGGAGCCGAGATTCCCACTACTTACTGTCGATATTGTTCTCTTAGCTTTGAAGAATACTTTTTTAATATAAAAATTCTGATGTACAAGAAAATAAAGAACACACTGTGAGCAACGACTAAATGTTTATTTTTGTGAAATTTGTGGTGGTATTTCAGAGATTTAGTTAGAGAGATTGGATAGATGAAACTCTATATAATAATGGGTTTGTTGTGGGGATTACTTTGATGTAAATTAACAAATACTAAAAACTGATCAAATGTGAGACAAGCTTGCGTAAATAATTAAAAAATATATATGTATATTTTAGATAAAACCTCCTTGTTGCTTCCACAAAAAAAATTAACAAAAAATTACAAGTGAACGTTTTGATGATAATTGATAACATGTCGTCACTCGCATGACTACCTGTCCTATCTCATTTTTTAAATAATGAAAACAGGTATATAGAATGCAAATACATTAAAAGTATCAATATGAAATAAAAATCTCTTTGTATAAAGAAAATAGGTCGATAACCATTGACCTAATATGTAATGTCTTGGAATTTTCAAGGCTAGAGTGAATAGATATCTTCTAGATCGACGAGCTCCATCCTCAGCCACACCGTCGCTTAACATCAGGCGAGTTGGTGGTCAATCGTAGATCTATCTTGTATAAAAAAATGTCTATAACACTGTAACACTAAGTTGTAAGAGGTATAAAGAAAAACTAGCTAGCCCGCGGTATCACCTGCACAGTGATGAAAATCGGTGATGATGATAATGAAGTTGGTGAAATACAGCTTAATTATGTCCTTTTCCTCTGTGCCTTTCATAACGATTGGTTCAGGCGTTTATTCATGAAAGGTAACAAACAAACAGAGAGACAGAGTTACTTTAGATTTTATATATAATGTTAATAAGGAAAACATTATATTCCATTAAAAATAAATAACTTATAACGGATTTACCAAGTACATTAATAAAATTAAAACAAAACCCTTAAAAACATTATTATATTCAATTTTACGTAGTCGGGTAAAAACAAAGAAAATATATGTTTTAAACTCATAAAGTGTTATCGTGAAAGCTCGTTATACTCTCTTAATATTCAATTAGCTCGAGATAGGTAGGTATTACTTATCTATTGTTCAGTTACCTCGCTTAACACTTTCCTTTTAAGTCTCACGATTGTAATAAGTTAAATGAAACAATTCTGTAGGTACTGTTATCTCGGAGAGAAATAGTGTCCGTTATATTCCAACTTAATGTCTCTGTTAAGATTGTATCGGAGTTTAGCCCCTTTGTGTCAGCTACTTTAGCGCCCGCGCTTCCTAAATCACTACAATTAGGTTACAAAACAAATTTGAGACAATCTCATTTTGGCTGCACGGCGAAGGCGGGATAAAAAGCTAAGACAAGGCAAATAAAGGTTCAGAGTGCAAGAAACTCATATATAAAATCGGCCAAGCGAGCTGTTTTTTTATTTATTTATTTATTAAGGCTTCACAGTGGTAACTACATCACATAAACACCATAATTAACACTTCTCAATATTAACTAAATGTGTTACCTTTCAAAGGAAGCACAGCATGCAAATTTACTTAAAAAAACAAAGAAGAAGCTAACCGTTAAAGATACTTAATTTGATTATTGATAGTTTAATTAGTCTTATGATATATAAGGTAAATGTATTTATATGTTCAGAAAAAATAGTACATATATTGTTTTCTAAGATTTTCGCTAGATACCTACTCATGGAAATAAAACAATTTTTAACTTTGCTAAGTGTTCGAAACGTCATGTCATAAAATTATGTAAAATATACGCGACAAATCCGTCAAAAGTTGTTTTATCACAGCGACATTACATAATTGCTTATTTAAAGAGTTAGAGAGACTCCTTGTCTATATTACTTGTGTATATATGTATGTGGGTATGTATGTATGTATCTAAATCCTACAGCCTAAATGGCTTGACCGATTCTGATGTGCGATATGTCGTTAGATTTGTCTTCACTCTGAGTGTCATAAGTTATATTTTTGTAATAATACTAATACATCTCTCGCAAAAATAAAAAACATCGTTTTTTCGTAACCTCCAACGAACTTTTTTGTAATAAACAAATGATTTTACTAGAATTACTAAAGACTACGCATTTATAATCTTTCACGTCGATTTTTCGCATACTTTCTCACAAAAATGTACACTCAACAGCATATCAAACGTAACGCAGTACTAAGTTAGACTGCAACCCCTCTTTTCTACAGTCGGGTATTTTGTTTTTCTTTTAATATTGATTCTTGTTTTTTAAAGAGTTTTTGATAGTGAGTAGTCGTAACTATGTTTCATCAAAATCGGTTAAGCCGTTCTAACTTACTAGCTAAATCCGTAGCAATTTCACACATTTTGTGAAATTTCCATCAATTGTTTATTATGGTTCAAAAGATTTACAAGATTTCATTTAATAGGACTGCTGTACTTAATAACGATCATTCATCGGAGGCTTAGTTATAAAATTCTAATAATACGAAACCTAAAAATCCTTTTTCTTTGCGTACGAAACTCTAAAAATGAAAAAAGTGATACAATAAGTTTATAAAGAAAAGAGGTTTTAAAAATAGAAAGCATCCACAATAATGAGCTTATTTATTAGAGATTTACAAGTTACTTTTTGTACATAAAGCGAAATACTGTTATACAAAAAATTATTCATAAATCTAATTTATATTTTAAATTTATATTTTACACAATACGAACATACAAATCGACGCTTTTATCAACTTTAAGAGATTACGAATCAACACCAACAAGAAAAGTTAATAACCAAAAAGCGCCATCAAATGTTACTTTCACAAATTGAGTGAAAATTCTGTTGAAAAATTCAAAGCGGCCGAAAAGGAATTTTCCATCGCCTGATTCAAAGTAACTTTACACTGTACGGTCCAACGGGACATAATTCATGCCGCTCAGTGAAATATAATGCGGATGTTCTCATAATGTACGACGCGCAACTTAATCCGGCCCGCGACTTTTTCCGCCGCAGATATTTATACAAATGGCTGGCAGTAACGATCTCTGTAGAACAATGGCCCATTTATGCTAATAATTTTATGGCCGTAACACTCCCGACTTGCTTGAGTCATCTCGCTACAAATAACATTCTTATTTTAAAATTTCAAAACGTCTTTTTACGTCATATTTACATGCTTCCGTACACTGACGTACAACTTATTTGATTTATTTGCCCTTGTATTTACCATTGTGCAGTACGTGACGTCACCTGCTGGATCCAGCGGAAGACCAGCGTCGGTTGGCAACAACCGGCACCATGCTGAGCTGGAGCCGGCTTGTGGCAAAAACTTAGCTTTAGACTTTAGCTTTAAGTTATGTAAATATTTAAGTTTTTGTCACAATAAAAACATTGTCTATTGTCTATTAATCATAAAAGAGGGTGTTTTTTGTTAGAGTATGTATCGGAGTACTTAAATTGATGAATATAATATTATGTATATGTAAAAGTTCTATTCTGGCCCAAAGCATATGCATTGCCATTCAACGTGGCAATGCGGGCAGCATGCTGGGTACACTGCTAACTGGTAGTGGGTTTGACCATTTGGATTGTCTTTAGACCTTTATCGGTCTAGGGTAATTACTAATTTGTAAAGTATGAGTAGTTTCCTCACCTCATACAAGTTGCGGGAAGACGCTGGATGCAAGCCGCTTCCAATCGGTCTTTTTTGGAATTCCATGGGGGAGGCCTATGTCCAGCAGTATACTTCTTATGGCTGAGATGATGATGAGTAGTTTGTATATTGTTTTGTTGTAGTTAATCCTGTTCTTGTAATAACAAACTTTGTTTTTATTTTTTCACAAAATTTTATTTATTATTCATGAATTTTTTTTTCTCAGTCAACTCACTCAACATTACTGTCCCACTGCAGGACAATGACCTCTCTTCCATCTTTCCATTTTTCTCGGTTAAAAGCTTCTTTAGTCCAGCCGCTACAGTGGGAGTCAAGCTCATCTCGCCATCGGTTTTTGGGCCTGCCTAGGGGTCTTGTGACGAACGTTTATAACAAAATTTAGTTTAAATCTGTCCTTTATGTAATATTATGCTACTAGCATGATTTTTTTCACATCTCCAAAGTCAACCGTTTCTGGTACACTTCTGGTTCTGGGACACTTGACTCTAAAATTTTCATTATAAAGCTTAATATTTTTCAAATGGATCATTAATCGGAAAATGCTTAACTCTTACCTACAATATTTTTCAATTACCTATCCAACGATATACCCCACACTATGTGGGGGAAAAGAAAAGAAACGAAGCCACTTTACATGTAGAGGAGGTACCTACCCTAAAAAAAATTTTTAAAGATTTTATTCTATCATTTTATTGGCATGATATATATTTATATTTATACCAATACTAAATTACATCTCTCTAGTACTAATAGGCTTTGAGCTAAGCCGCGGACACATGGACAGACAGACATACAGACGGACGGACATGACGAATTTATAAGGGTTACTCGTAGTTACTACGGTACCCTAAAACAAGAGAATTCAAAGAATTCATGACATGAAGTTGAGTACCGCAAGGATATATTTTCACCACATATTAAAAAAAAATTATAGCTCAAAACTATGAGGTATATAGAAACCTCTAAATTGTTTTCTGTAAAAAATCTTGAGAAGACGCATTGTCGAGCATCGACTTATTGGGACACGCTGTATGAAAGCTAATCTACAGCTATTGAAGGTAATATAGATACATACAATACATACTTATACATAGCTCACCCCTTTTGAACAATCGGGTAAAAAAGATAGCATAAAAGGACAGGAAAGTCTACACTAGAACAAGCACGAACGAAGAACTCCCCCAGGATTTTCAAACATCAAAACGAGCAGCTGAAAAGTTGGGAAAAGAACGTTTTCTTTCCTCGGGTAAAAAGATTGTTAGTTTATTTTGGGTCTCATTCTGTCGCTGTCAGTTGCACCACTAATTATGAGGGCGATAATAATTTTCTGTTAAAACTAAATGTATATTTTAAATTTCCAGTTTGAAAATATAATCTAATGATAAACCTAGATTTGATTGACTTTTTTTTTTTAATAACAAGCAAGACTTAAATATTGCACTTTTTCGTAGCCTCTTCAAACGACTCTTGTAAAATTACTTATTTGTCACAAGAATAAATTATTTTACAAGAACAATTTAAAATATTACCCATTTACATTTAAGAAAAACTGCTATTCGGTGCATGAGATGACAATAAGGTCGCGAATAACCCGAAAAAGAAAAATAGGAACTCCTAAATGGCAAACTGTGAACCTGCCCAGTTTGGGTTTATTATATTATTCATAATGAGCACTTTTCATTGCATTAATACTTGTAACTTTTACTAGATTTTAGTTTATTTATTTCTAATGATTTTATTGCATGTGAAAACTTCACGATTTTAGTTGATATTTCCATATCGGTAGTAAGTATGTGGTAGTAAGATTGAATAATAAAGGCCAGCCGCTACCGGACACAGCGGCCCACTAACTCATACAAAGTTCCGGCGTAAAAACGTCGCTGCGGACAGTGGCGGGTGAAGATAGCGCCGCAGTGTGTACGTGTCTTTATTTACAACTAGCCTCGCTTCCGAAACCCACTCAACTCATTCCAGACTTTATACAACGTGTTAGGAAAATAACTCAAAACACGTCAACGGACTTTTTTTAATGTAGTAAAAATTTATTAATTTTTGTCTAGTATATATTATTAAATAACTGGTTACGAATGAGGCCTCTTTAAAGTCACCACTAATACGCAGCTTAGAACGACCTATTACAAGATAAACAGACTACCATACAAGTAGCAGAAAGACGCTGCGTGGTTGTAAGCCGCTTCCAGCCAATGTTTTTAAAATCTATGGAAGAGGCTTATGTTCAGCAGTTGACTTTGTAAGTTGAGTTCTAATGTACTCTATAAATTCTTAACATCTCTATAGGTCACAAATCGTCCGCCTCGCTCGCGTTTACCAACTTTTTTTTTTTATCAGCCCTGTTTGTACAAACTGTCCCACTGCTGGGAACGGGCCATCTTCTCATTGTGAGAAGGGTACCAACCTACCTACAGATAGGTGATTTTATAGATATAAAATGACTAAATGGAATTACAAAAAATTCGTAACATCATCATCATTCCTAGACGTAGAAAGCAACATCACAAATGTTAGACAAAAATGTATTTTTAATCCAAACTAATTCTTATGCATTAATATAATTATTATAATTTTAAAACTGGAACAACGGACTACAGAATAGTGAATTTCATTTTTTGGGTTGACATTTAATAAAGAGGTAGATAAGTAATAAACCTAAAAAATACAACCTAATTGAAACCTCCTCCTTTTTTTAAAATAAATAAGGCACTTGAATTGGTTTTTATGTATGAATATTTTTATTTGGATTAAAATGATAGTTACAGAACATTTTTTGTGATATTGCTTTCAAAGTTACTTACTACCTACGAACTTTTCGCAAGTCAATATTGTATAAATACATATTATATTTATTTTCTCTTTTCAACAGACTTCGAAAAAGGAGGAGGTTCTCAATTAGATTGTATTTTTTTTGTATATTTGTTACGCGTTTATTTTGCCAATTATATTTTTTTTTTGTTTGGTAGGTGGTCAAATTTTCAAAATCGGTTCAGTACTTTGGATTTTAAAACAAGATAACTGGAAAAATATGTCGTCCAAGTAAACGAAATTGCGTATTTTGAAGTCAGTTGTCTCAGTTTTTTATTTTTATTATTAGAATTATTAGCATTTGCTTATCGAACGTCTAGAGAAATATGCAGGCACACCGTTTTATGATGTATACATTTAAACTGAATATTCCAAAAGAAATGCTTTATTTCCACTTTTCACGTGAGTGACGCGAAAATGTAAAACCTGCTTCTTGATGAGTTTTTCATGAATTTCTCGATAGGTGTAATCTGGATGCCTTTAAATAGAGAGAATATTTTCATTGATACGAGTAATAAGCACGCTCCATTGTAGATCACAATTTATCTAACCACCAGTTGAGTTCGCGGCCAAGCGCATATATGTTAACATTGCCAAAAATGAATATTAAGTAAGTTTAGGTTTTAATATTATTTATTATCATATCAAGATTACATCACTTCCATGAGAACACAACTATGATTATTTTTATACAGTTCGTCATCGCAGATATTAGACCCAAAAACATCACAATTTTTTTAAATACAACGCATTCAGTTGAATTTTATAACGTTAACTTGTTTTTAATAATTTGTTTTCATAATAAATTCTAATTTGTAACTAGATGACAGATGTCCTTTTTTGCGATAAATCCGTTAAAAATTGTTTAGTTTTAATTGAAAATAATGTTGCTGTTTTTACGTATTATTTCACGAGATTAAAAAAAAAATCGGTGATAGGTGTCAAGCGTCTTTAAGCGCTGGAAGCACGTGCAGGTCATCACACGGTCGGAGAGCCGCGCCGCGCCGCCGGAAGCGTGCCGCGACATGCCATGCGTGACCTGGCATCACATTCTCTCAAGTACCGAATATCTAAGAGCTAGGTTGCGCAGGCTACCTGACTGTGTAAACTTTATTCTGTTTTAGCTGACTGTACCTACCAAGGGTTGGATATTGACTTTTATCAACATATTTTTTTTCTTCAAGGACAGCTTATTGACATTAAACTTAACGAATATTTTCAAACGTCTGCTGCTTATCCGTAAAATATCTACTCACAGTTTTGATCTACGCAGCGCAGACTTTACTTTTTTTGTACTATGAACTGCATTATAACGCTGAAGTAGCGTTAATAATCAGATAACGTATTAGACATAAACAATATATTTTGTTGTACTCCACGGGCTAAGTACTTGACCACAGCACGCATGGTGTAACATAACGACATAGTTGAAAATAACAATTTCACAGCCCAGGATTTATACTTTCTGTTTTGAAATCAATACTAGGACAACTTCCACTGGTTTGATTCTTCTGAAATTTACCATGAAGTTGAACTAATAACGAAAGAGGAAAATAGGCACTAGAAGTGCCTAACGGCATATGAAAAGTGCTTATATAATAACTCGAAAAATGTATTTTTCATTTATCATATAGCACCTTCATTAGAGATTCCGAAATAGCCGTTAATAGAAATAGAAAATAGCCGTAATAAGGGCATTGGAATTTTCAAATAGCAATCGATACGCCTGTCGAGTCATCGTAAGCACTCTTGAATACGCTGAATACTTACATAAAAAGTAATATACTTTTTTGCTAGCGGTTTTATCCGTGACCGAAAAATACTTGCTTACTTACTAGACAAACACTAATTTGTCTATCTTACAAGAAACACATCTACCAAACTCCAAATATGTCACTGTAATCAGCGGTTAAGTCTGTGCGTTGATTTATAAGTCAGTAAAAGTCAGTCAAGACTTTGTATTTTAAACATTTAGGAAAATTTTATTTTTATTTTTCTTAGGTTTTTCCTATGGGCGAATTCTGTGGGTTTTTCATAGAAACATAATGGTTTAACAAATATACAACATGCTGACAAGAGTCTATTGTCTCTTTTTGGCATGCAATCTATAATTAAAAGCTATTTATACGATTTACTGAGTATATAAACTGTACATATTTAAGTAAACATATATTTAAGAGAACCTTATTTAGCTTATTTTTATGACCATTACCTAACTAAAACCTTTGTCTCACTGTCGCAGACACTGTTTCCTGTCGTAGCAACATAATGTTATATCTTACGCGATGTTCCCAAGAAACTAATTCAAGTTGTGCGGACCACGGACAAGCGAGACGGTTTGGTTACCAATTATAGCAGTGCGGCTAAAGCAAATTGAACAAAAACCACCTACGACAGCGATATAACCACTCAAATAAAACATCTACAGTCCGTTCACAGTTGTTTTACACCTCTAGCTGTAATGTTGGCCAGCTGTATTAGTGTTGCTGTAATCGTCTTTTCTTCAGTAAGTATTATCACGATTTCAAGCTAAAATGTGTGTCAAGATGTAACATCAGTAGGTAAGTCGACATGAAATTATTTTTCTTAAGAATTATATAATATCTATAAATTATTTTGATTTTTTCCTATTTTCATACACGTTTTCTAGTTTAACACTGTATTTTGGGAACCAATGTCTTTTCCCTTATTAAATAGTAACAACATAAACATATACCTATATATAACATATATCCATTCCGTATTCCAAATAAAAGGAATATCAACATCGAGTCATAAATCTTCTATGTTAAGACCAATTCTACGAAATATGGCATTTTGACTTTTGGAAACACAAGTGTAGGTAATAACAACATTGAAAAATAGAAACTCAAATATTAGAATTAAAATAAATGAGATCATAACTATAGCAGGCAACCTGAACTAAAATATGGAAATCGCTGTAGAACTATTCTCGCAGTGCCAATGAATTCATCGTAATTAATAAACGTACCGCTTAGTTGCAGTTAGCCAAGTTTGCCCAAGAGAAGCTACAGCGTCTGAGTGGCATCACGGTAAATTAGAATTAGTTTAAATTGCTTTTAGAACAAATACATTATTTATATCATTTCGGTACAGATACCTATTACAAGGATTAATCATCATCATGGCGTGATATTATCATGTAACAATGAACATGTATATTTGGCAATGAATATATTAAAAAAAAAACAATGTCATGTTACGTCCGATTGTAACATACTCCACCCTCGTCGTTGAAATCAAATAAACTGATATGACTGACAGAAACTGTCAAATTTAATAGCATTTGTATGCATGAGAAGGCAACTGATTGCATCGCATTGGTGTTTGACTGAGCGTTTAAAAGTTAGTACTTCCAGCTAGGCAAAGTGTAACATACCACCATCAGCGGTCTTTCTTCCATTGGACTACATTGTGTAGAATACAGATTGATGTAGTACCTATTTGTACTAATATAATTAAGAACAGAATATGTTAGTAATTACTTGGTAAATGCAACTCTATTTGAAATTCACCTGAAAACAAATATAGGGTCTGCTTACTTAAAAATACTGCTTTTTTAAAAGACTATCCCTGACGTACCTACCTCTTTTCTAACGATCATCAATCATTTAAATTGGTTCACAACCTTGTAAGATAATATACGAGCATATCACATACTCCCATAAAATTAAATAAAAAACCACAACCGAATTGAGAATCCCCTTTTTATAAAATCTGTTAAAAAAATATCTGAAGCCTGCAGGTGCCTGAGGAAATGTTCACTAACAAACGGGCTTAAAACGAATGAATCCAAGTTACTGTTTTCTTATGAGACTCCCTTTCTAACAAGCAAAATTTTATGCTTGGCTAAATATAAAAAATAAATAAAATAAATATACGCAAGCCTCTCATACCCCGACTAAAATAATAAAATCATAGTTTAAAAAGCTGAAACAACCGAATTCAAACTGAGCAATTTCTATTTTGAAAACCAATCCTGAACCTATTTTGATGAAATTTCTATGGGACTCATTTGAAATTAAATTCTTTCCAATAAAAATATAATTTTTCAAATCAGTATGTAAATGACATAGTTATGCGATAGTAAACATAAAAAATACAACCTTATTTTTACCTCCTTTTTTGAAATCTAGTCTATAGTCTAGTCTATATCTTAGACATTTTAGTCTGAGATTCGTAAAAATAAAAAGCTGAATCTCAAAAATGTTAGTTGAAATATAGGTAAGATTGCGAATTGTGATATCTCGCAGTGAGACAGTAATTTAATAAGAGGACCCGCAGCGAATGGTAAAAGAATGGGTACCCACGGCATAAGTTAATTACACTAATGAACAAGGGAAGGTGCGCTCGAAAAATCCGCCCGAAGATCACTCGAAAGTCTTTAGTAGGATGCTCTGCGCGCGGTTCATTAGCGCCTCCCTGGCCCATGGCTCACATAGCGGCCACTGCTGAATACTTTCATAAAATAATTGAATAAATATCTATTTACTAAAATAACTTTTTTATTCAATACAGGCTTGGCGACATTGCAGCTTACGGCGGACTGCCCTTGCTTAAAAGAAACCAATTCACTCGGAATTTAAGACACTCTGAATATCTGATTATTCACTGAGAAAGCAAATTACACATTTTAACTGTGTGTATTCAGCCCCGGATCTACGATTTTTTCGAACCGGGGCAGAAACTTGACGGTGGCGCCCCTCTCTCCAACGCTTAAAATAACTTACTTAAAAAAACGTAATATAATTATCTATGTGGCGCCTTTTTCTTAAAAGTTAACGGTGAGTCAACCAAGCTTTCGTATTCTAGGCGCTTTGTGGAGCAAGTTATTTTATTTTTAATCATATTAATTATGATATTTGCGCCCCCTGAAAATGCCGCCCGGGGCTGATGCCCCGGTCTGCTTTGATACCCGGACAGACGGACAGACAGGCGGACAACAAAGTGATCCTATAAGGGTTCCGTTTTTTTTTCTCTTGAGGTACGGAACCCTAAAAATTATGGTAAAGGTACAGGTGAACGGTATTAATGATAATAATATGTAGCTTATGTCCGTCTCCATGTTCTCAGCTATCTGTACTTTTCATAAAAATTGGTTCAGGCGCTTAGTCGTTACCAACAGACAGAGTTACCTACTTTAGCTTTTATAATATTAGTTAAGAAGTTACGATAGTTTCCCCCAGTTTGGTAACTAGGGCCGTCATTTTATAAAATGTACTCGATATGTGAAATAAATAATTTTTAATTTGATAAAATTTATCATCAACATTTCCACCATTCTCTATACGGGGAAATCCCCATAGTTTCCCCTGCGTGGCGTATTGGCAGCACCATGTAAGTCCAACCGATAGAAAAGAGTATCCCGCTCCTTCATTAGAGGACCGGGGAGGGGTCCCACTCAACTATGGACCACATTTTTTGTCTTCTCCAAGAAATTTCCGTACACCTAAATTAAACTTCTTTGAAAATACTTACTTTTACTTACAGCAGAGCAACAAACGATTTATACAAATATTTTCTTTTGTTTGTAGAAATGAGTTAGTACATTATTATACATACTTTGTATAAATATTACGTAATAAGATATTTTGTGTTATTGACAGGTATTGTCTATATTGTAATAATAAAATCAAATACTGTACGTTGGTAAATACATCACGTAACAAGTTTATAAAATTTAAAAAAAAACAGACAAAAAAACACGGCTGAACCGATTTTGATGAAACATAGAACACAAATTAGAACACTCGAGCAAATCCTCTTTCAAACAAAAAAACTATATCAAAATCGGTCCATCCGTTTGACAGCTACGATGCCACAGACATACACATACGCAAGTCAAACTTATAACACCCTTTTTTTGGGATGGGGGTTAAAAAGTGCCGGTTTCGGATACGAACAGGACCTCAAACATGATCCTTTTTGTATTTTTATCTAACTTTTATCTAGAATAGAAAGAGACAAAAGTCGAATATGAGTCCATAGTTACCCTTCAGCGATATACTTCGCATTTTTGAAAAGTTCGAAACAATAGCTTAGTGAGCAAACAAATACCCGAAAAGTTGGAATATAAAAACTGTATGCTATATAAAAAATGTAACCAACTTTTACTTACTCAAAATAAACAGCTGCATTTACGAAAAAAAGCTATTCTATATAGCTAACTGGTTTGTTGACCTAAGCAGAAATGTATGAAAAATTGTTCACTTTTTCACATTTAGGTACAAAGTTGTGTCCACTTCGGACACAACTTTGTATCAAATCTCCTATTCGAATTATCCTTAGCCTAATTTAATTGTTGAGAAGGGTAACCGTGTCTAATTTTGAGACACTGAAATATTTTAATTGATTTTAAGGTCTAGTATAACCTGAAATCTATTTAACTTATTTCAAAGTGATAAAATCAATCATGCTTATAATTGGCAGAGCGAGCAAAGCATCTCTGTTTTTAAACAACTTAAAAAATTGAGAATATTATCTATCGTCGTATTATCTATAAATTTGTAAAGTAAGTGGCATACGAACACGGTTATCCTCTGAACACCACTATGAATATATTATACGAAATACAATACAATATATATTACATTTTCTTGTTACTTGTTTTATTTCAGATATAGATACATATTATCATATATAGACATTTAAGAGAGTACAAAAACAATATGGAAACAATATATAAAATACCTACACATACTAAATATATTAACATAATATGATAAAATAAAGTCTAATTCTTAACTAATGTTAATGTAAGGCTGCAAGTCCCACGCATGCAGACCCTGATCTGAGAGTCCCCATCACACTCGCAGCGTTACCGCGCTGAATGGCCAAGGAAATTTGTTGAAATAGGTACCACCCAGATCTCGGGTCGCGACCTCTTTCTCGCATTCGCCGCCCTAGATCTTGAACAAATTCCCTGGCTTCTGAGCTCCAAGGTCCCGCTGTCTCGACGGCAAACGGGACGAAATCATACATTGATTCCAGGCAGGCATATTTTAATCGTTTTCCTCTAGCTGCCGCCTCAGCACCTAACCAGCAGACCGTTGGGTAGCAGGGAGGTGGCATTATCTTATTTAATTTTTTAGAGCGTGATTTTTCAGTAGTCGGGATTTAGTTTTTGAACTTATTTTTTATTTAAAGTATTTTGGGGTTTTTGACAAATAAACATAAATGCATACATACATACCGATCAACAAACATATAACCCTCCCTTTTGCTTCTTTGCATTGTCGTAGTAGTTTTTATGATTTTGATGGGATATATCTCGCAAACGGTAGGCTTGACAAAAATATGATCTAGCAAATTCTACCTTCATTTTAAAATACCTGTTCAATGATACCACACATGATGGAGACGGACGAAATTTTTTTTTCTTGATAGAGCGCTATACTTATTCAATTTAATGTGACGTCATAGCCAGCGGAAAAACACGACGCTTCCAACGACACTTCATTAGTCACATTATGATAAGTAGCTTAGAAGTTATGAGGGATTAGATGAACATACATACATACACACATACCGGTCAAAAACATAACCCCCCTTTGCTTCGCTGTAGTCGGTTATCAATTTGCCTATCAAAAATTCTAGAGCGAGATAAAAAAATACTTCGTACTACTTACTTCGCTCTCTGCCAGTCGTTACTGATATACTGTATTGAAGCATGGGGCGGTGCTGCAAAAAAACACTTACTTTCATTAGAAAAAGCTCAAAGAGCTATTTTAAAAGTTAGTAACTTTCTTCCTTTCCGATTTCCTACCACTCAACTTTACCGCGATACATCTTTATTAACAGTTCGACAATTGTTCGTACTTAGAACAATTCTCAAACAACATAAACTATGCCCGCTGAACCCAGATTTCACATCAGACCTCACTTCTACTAAACGCCGTCAAGACAAAGTTTTTAAAATATGTAAGTCCAGAACCTACTTTAAGCATAGATTTTTCTGTTTTCTCGGTAGGTACATGTACAACAAAATCTCAGAAAAGTTACAACTCAAGTCACTAAATTTGTATGTCCTCAAAAAAACAGTAAATGACTTTTTACGACAGCTATCTTACAGAGAGACAGAAAATTTGCTCTCAGTATTAAAATAACGGCAAACAAACCCATATTAACACTCCATTTGTTTTCTAACAAATAGACATGCACACTCACGCATATACCTTCCCTCCCCTACACACACACACACTCACACAAACATACTCAAACAACCCCACACACACATTCACCACTCACATACATACATTCCTTACACACATAAACAATTAAAACATTCACGCATATTATAAGCTTACTTATAAGTTACTTATTTACTTGTTATTTCGAAACAAATTGTTTTGCATAAAGCTGTACCATAATTAGGAAGAGCACGGATATCTGAAGTACAAGCTTACAGCTTAGTTCGGAAATCCGAAGTTCATTCATCAAATTTGTAGCAAAATAACTCTTCTAGATGAATAGTATTTGTTATTTAAACGCTACTGTGTACCCCTATGTTTTTGATCAATAAATAAATTTTATATATTATTATTAAGTTATATGATAAAATCTGCTGAAAGTACGCCTTGAAATTACATCTTTTTACGAACTATACTTTTTTCACTATAAATATGTATGAAATACAATAAAAAAATTATTACATTTTCTTGTTTCATACTTTTTAGAGCGCGATTTTTCAGTAGTCGGGTTTTAATTTTTGAACTTATTTTTTATACCTGTAGTATTATTAATATTATTGACCTGTTATGGCATTGGTAGTACAACTGTGGTAAACACTTATCATGGCTATACTTAATGGCTTACTCTAGTATATGATAATGTATTCCCAAATATAACACATACTAAATAGACTTATCCGCTGCGTAATACACACTTTCAAAAACATTTCTGTGTTTACCGTATAAAAGGGCCTAAATACCTACTTAGTAACAAACATCTCTTTATTTCCCCTCATCATTTGTCCGGGGGCGGCGCGCGCAGTAATCCGTCCATAGCGCCATGTAAATTGAATCACGTCTCTCATCTGCTCCCGCGAATGTCTTCCATCCTTGGAACGTCTCCTATACATACCTACCTACTTATTATACTGCATTAAGTAATGTATAGAGATTTTAGGACAGCGCGTTCAAAAATCAGACATGTCAGAACGCTTTAAAAACTGAAAATCTGACTTCAAACTACAGACACTAAACAATATAATCGTACTAGCTACGCTTCGCAATTTCACAAGTGTACTAATGAAAAACGGTGATGATGATGATAACAAAAAGTAACTTATGTCCGTCTCCAAATTCATGGGTTTTTTATACCCTTCATTTTATTAATTATTATTGTCGAATTCTAAACTAATACTTTTAGTGTTAGATTAGTCTTTTAGTGCTGTGTAGATTTATTGTTTTTTTTTTTACGATTATTTTTTCTTATTAAATATTTTTTTATAAGGAATAGTCAAAATCGGTACACAACCGCTGACATATATTCAAAAATATATACAAATAAGTCATACATGTTGAGAATCTCCTACTTTAGGCGTCGGTTATAAAATACATAATATTATATCCTAGTGTTAATTTTAATTCCTATTATCTATGATCAACATATTATTTTCAATTCGTGTACGACCAAAAACATGATTATCTGTCGAATCTGGGGGCACGGCAGTGGCCCCGGGCAAGTCGAGTAGGTACTTTACTCGTGAGCACAGAAAACATTAATTCAGTTTTACATTTCATGGATTGAGAGTATATAGGTAAACATTGTCTTGATATGGATTACATAAATAATATCGATTTTAAAATATTTATATTATATCCTGGTATTTATTTTAATTCCTCTTATTATTTTTTAAATCCTATTATCCATGATTAAAGATAATATGTTCAATTCGAGTGCTACCAAAAACATGACTTATCTGTCGAATAATAGGTACTTTACTCGAGAGCACAGAACACATTAATTCAGTTTTACATTACATGGAGAGTATAAATATTGTCTTGATAAGGATTACATAATATTCTACTCATCATGTTCCTAATTCATGTTCGCAATTTACAAGCCCCCTTTCCAAAAATAAATATAAGGAAAGGCCTAAGTATATTTTCATGTCGTTCAACGCCACCAATCAGGTTTTGGTGTAAGCGGTATGAAAAGAGTACTATAAGTAAAATAAACGAAAGTATGTATGTAGGTAATGTAAATACACGGAACAAAACTCGTAATTCGTCCATCTCGGGATGCAAATTGAATCACGTCGCGCGGGACGCGGGCGCCGTCCGCTGGAAGTGTGTCTCTTCATGTAAAACTGAATTAGGTACCTACTCTTAATTAATGCTTCGTATAATATTGTGTTATAGTCTACAGCTAATTTATAGGAACGGTAAAATGGCAAAGGTAAGGTGAAAGGTGGCTTTTTGTGCGTTTTGGCTTTACTTTAAGCACATAAATAAATAAAGGAGAGTACCTAAACAAGGTTTAAATTAAAGACCTTTACCCTTATTAGATTTTTTACATATTATAAAGACTACCCTTATGACAAGTAAGAATTTTTACATATTAAGATGCCTGTTATAAAGCGAAAAAATAAAAAACCCGACCGTGTCAGATCCATCTGTCTGTCCATCCGAGACTTTGCTCAAAGACTTTTGAGAAAGAGAAATTTGGCATGAATATGCATATTAGTTATACCAAAAAAGTTGTGGAATTAAAATTTGAAAAAAAAATTGGTTTGCCATATATTTTCCCATCTACCCTATCGTATGGTGTATCTTTGAATAGGTAATCTAAAAAATATATGGGAGTGTGTCATAACCCCCCCCCCCCCCACCTACGTGGTTGACTTTGGAGATATAATGAAATTATAATTTTATAGTTTAAAAAACAAAACTGAAATAACCGACTTCAAAGTAGACTACTTCGTTACTTGTAATATTAGAAAGGATTAGGATACGAAAAGTTCATATCATCATGGTCAGTCGGGTAATAATTCAACAAAACGCTTAATCGTCGAAGTAACTCTATTTTCACCTTGTACACATTGGATGAGGAGTAAGAAGGTTTTACTATTATTAACAAATTTTATCGCTCAGGTTGAAAAACTTTACAAATATTTTGTCATAAGAATATTACGTAAACCAACTGGATGTAAGTATTTCGCATTTTCATATGAAAATATTTTAGATTGACAGATTAGGCTTAGTTCATCTGATCTTAAGTGATGTTCGGGTTAAGTTAAAGATAAGCACACCTAGCTTTTAGATATAAGGTTCAGTAAATATTTCGAGTAGAAATCCTAGTAGATAGGAATAAGTTGTAACATGCTGCAGCGCAGAAAGTTTGATCAAGCAAGCAGGCATCGATAGTTGGCGGAACAAAGAAGGATAAGTTCGGCGAACGGACTCGATCCGGCTACGGAACAGTGCGAGATCTCCGTCGCTTTGTTCGTAAACAATGTGCAGGAGACTATGCTCTTTACCTAACTTTCTGCTCAAAAATATACTGCGTATTTGTAAGGATTGGTACCTAACCAGTTATAATCTTTAGTAACACATAATCGCTTCGAGTCCGACGAATCTCTTCGTGTAAAGATTTCCGGCCGTACGTACCCGCTCGCTCACATAGTGGGGGCACGGCCGTGCCCCCAGATTCCTAATAGGCACAAATGTACCCTTCTGCTGATGCCCCCACATAAAATGAAAAAATAATCCAAAATTTAAAAAAAATACCGTTTTCAATGATTCTCTTTAGGGTTCCGTAGTAAACAAGGAACCCTTATAGTTTCACCATGTCTGTCTGTCTGCAGCTTTGTTAAATTTGTATCTGTCTGTGGCATCGTAGCTCTCAAACGGTTAAACCGATTTTGATCTTTTTTTTTTGTTTCAAAGTCGATTTCATCGAGAATATTCTTAGCTATGTTTCATTAAAATCAGTTCAGCCGTTTTTTTGACTGAGGTTTTTGAGTTTTCTAAGCTTATATGTACTTGCCTTTATCCAAAGAGATTTTAACACTATCGTTTATTCTATTTGAAGAATGACACCAACTGTCAACAAACATTTTCTTGTCATTTTCCGTTTCTTTTTTGTGGAATCAACAAGGAGGCTTAAACTCGGTCAATAATTTGGTATTTATTCAAAAAAAAATTTCGCTAGCTTGTCTAGTTCTTGACCAATTTTTTGTTTTTAGTAGATTTACATCAAAGTGAACCCTACAATTTCGTTCAAAAAAGATACAGCCGTTTAAGTACTATAGGACAGACAGACACCGTAGCCTCACGAACAGGTATCACCTTATTAGTATAGAAGCCTAACAAGTATGTATATTAAAAGAAAAACAAAATACTCGACTGCAGAAAAGTAGTTTTTGCAGTCTAACTTACGATTTCGTTATGCTTGGTACGCTGTTGAGTGGTACGTTTTTTGTGAGAAAGTATGCGTAAAATGGCTGTAATAGATTATAAATGCGCATTCTTTATAATATTTCTATTCTAATATTAATATAAAATCACTTGTTTATTACGAACTAGTTCAAAAAAGGTTACGAAAAAACTTATTTTTGCAAGAAATGTATTATTAGTACTACAAAACAATATAGCCTATGAGACTCTGGAAGTGAAGACGAATCTAATGACACTTCGCATATCAAAATCGGTCAAGCCGTTTAGGCTGTAGGCTGTCATATAGAAACATACATACATACACTCGAAAAACATTACCATCCTTCTTACACAGTCGGGTAAAAATGAAAATAGCCTTTATTACTTCTACTTAGGTATACCAGTCACATCTAATATACATACAATACAATATTGTAATACAAAATTTGTACGCTCGGAAGTAGTCAAAAATGGAACGAAAATTGCTTGAGTTTTTTTTACCTTAATTATATTAAACATTTTAATTAGGTTAGTGGTACCTCGAGAATAACTCAGTGCTTATATAAACCGGTAATCAATGTAAGTATTTCTAATTATTTTATCAATATATTTGTACACTTTATATATACAGTATACAATATACCTACTATATGTAATAAGCGTGTCATTGATTTTTATTATATAATAAAATTTGTACAAAATAATGCAAATTTTATATATTATCCGTGTACAACAAAAAACCAAAAAAGCAAAAAACCGGACAAGAGCGAGTCAGACTCGCCCACCGAGGGTTCCGTACAAACTAGTAGATAAAAGAGGGAAATTATAGATTTTTTTTATATTTTCCTTCATAAATCGAAAAATATACATCGTAAAAATATTTAAAACCCTGTTTTAGATTGTGCTAATTAAGCTCTTTCATATAAATGATACGGTTAAAGTACTTTAAAATTTGGACCCTCCTTCCTTGCATAAAGATCCTATTTTATGTGATTGAATAAAAAAATTACAGTTTTCGGAATTTTCCCTTTATGTCTACTATATGACAATGTTTATTAAGAAAAGGTCCGTTAGAGATTACGACAAAATGCATTTTTTTACGTTTACGAGAGATCAATTATTATTATTATTACAAAAAAATATAACCTATGACACTGGCCTATGGCGATCATACAGAAACATACATACACTCAAATAACATAACCCTCCTTCTTACTCAGTCGGATAAAAAGTAGATTGTTGTGTGAGCCAGCCTGTAGCTACCCGAGAATTCTTACTCGAGAGAATTCTTACTCTTATTAGAGAGTTAGTTCATTTGGGTACTGGCTCCGTCTATAGACACATTGATTATATTTCAAGTATACAAGAAATTATGTGGTGTAGTTGTGTACAAGTGACAACAAATAATACAAGTATTTGAAATAAATCCGGCAGAGTAAGAGTTTCACTCGCACACCGAAGCTTCCCATGTAACATATGAACACACAAAACAGAACTAATTAGCCAATTGTGCTATAAATCTATAAATGTTTGTAATTTCACATATTTTCTGAAATTAAGTAATAAGTAATTCTAGAAATATTTTTGAGGTAAGTGGTTCTATAGGACTTAGTTGATAATAGTTTAGAGCCTGACACCGATCTAAAAAATAGTTCGTATACGTAAGTACCTACTTAGTTAGACGCCCAGTTTTGATCTATTTCGTGTTATTTCTCCCATTTCAGTTAATTCGATTGTTTTGACGACGGTTTTTTTTTTTAAATTACTTTTATTTCGCTTCGACCGCGTACGTAACTATTGTTCCGTAACTAGTTTCGTACGAAACATAATTATTCTTCTTACGATACTAGTGTCGATTGAAGAAGTTTTTTGTTTTTAAAGGGATCATAAATTAGCCAGGTACGCAAGTACCTACATTTTGATTCTTCAAGCCGTAAAGGCAAATAAAATCAAAGAGTAACCGCACCATGATCTAGGTTAAGTGAAATTAACTGCCAGGAATCGGCTTTAAGAGTTTTACCTTCGGCCAAGCCATCAATAAGACGGGTCTTATCCCCACAGAAACAATTTATTTTAACCGGCTACCCAAAATTGTTATGATTTTCGTGTGTATGAATGTCTGTTATTATATTTGTTACTTCCTGTAGCCTAAACGCCTCGATAGACTTTGCGGTGGGATGTTTTGTTACACTTGATTTTTAACCATGACCCAAAAAGAGAGGTGCTATAAATTTGACTTGTGTATCTGTGTTTCTATCTGTGGCATGTAGATCTCAAACGGATGGACATATTTTGATATTTTGTTTGTATGTAAGAGGGTTTCGTTATTCAACAAATTAATATGGAAATATTTTTCATAACATTCACTTACATTTTCTCAACCGTTCACATATTCATTTTCAAGACAAATCTGCTAAAACCAATAAAACTGCTTAATGTTGAATAAAAACATCGCACTTAATATCGTAATGTTGTATCCAATAACGTTTTTTTTTTTTTAAAGTCGACCTCTACCTAAATCTCATATAAACATCTAAAATACAGTTTCCATTTAGTCCATATAATGTACCTAGACGCCAGCTTGTGATCAGACAGTGACTGATTACAAATGCAGAAACTATTCAAATATTTGGCCGCTTCAATTTCTATTCTATTCAAATAAGTACAATATAAATAACGCGACTATAAAGAAGAATTGATAATACACAACGCGACGGATCGGTACGAAAAAAAATTATATATTATTTAAATTCGATGAAAGACTGGATTGGTATTTTTTTAATTAAAAAAAATGTTGCAATCTCTTGTATCAAAATACAATACACTGGAAAACTTAACAGTTAAGTTTAGGGTAATAAAATTAATTTAATTACGAGCTACTCAAACGTCTTTTTATTCTTTAACGTTTTTCTTCAACATCTAGAACATTACTCTCCCTCTGAATAGTCGGATAAAGCAAAAGATTACTTCTCATAGCAAACTATTTTGAGACCATCTATAGTTGCTACGACATGAACGCTACGGCGACGCCACATGCTACAGCTACGAGTAGCTACAGAGCAATCAATTTTCCATAGAACTCAATGATCCAATGAATTTAAAGTAGCTAACCACAGGAAAAGTAAGTTTGGAAGCCGAACTCGGCTCCCACTCTTCTAATTTAGTCCGTCTAACATCGGAATAAAATCAGTTTCCCCTGTAGGTACTTGGAACTCACGATTAAAGCTTTTATCGGTGGACTGATTAAGTGTCGAGACCAGGATGGATTTATTGTGAAAGTTGGCCGTTCGCTGAGGTTAGTGATTCAAGACCGCGCACTTTAGTAGAATAATTGTCTACGTGATCGGAATCGACGATTCATGCCTCCCTTAATAAGATCAGATAAAGAGCTAAGCTGGGTCTGGCCAGGTGTGTGCTTTTACACAACTTTTATATTTTTCTGTTTTTCGGTTACAGTACACTAGATGTGTCCCGTGGTTTCATTCGTAATATTTTTTCTGTTTTTTTTTTTGGAATTACATATAAATAAAAATATTTCACTATTACCATGATCTATTACGATGACTGTAATCGTGTACCGATGACTGTAAAACTATTTTTTGTTTTGCGTATGTACACCTGCCTATCCGATATATAACCAATAGACCTCATACAGAGAAATCGCGCGGTGTCTAAGTTGGGCGCTGATGCGGAAGCGGGAACGCCTGCATAGACATTGGACCTTGTGGTCTGTACTAAATGCAGACTATAGATAAATCTTATCCGGTAATGTTCCGGTTACGTCGTTCTCCAAGTAGGCCCATCTATAAGCACGCAGAAACGTTTAAATCTATCACACGTTTTAGTTGTCTTAGTGCTGTCACTTATTGCATCCACCACATTCAGTTTATAATGCAGCAAACGCCAGTTTTTTAAAGACATTTAGCAGCCGCCCTAGACTCCATTTTTGAAGCTTGTGTGGCCTGAATAATATAATATAATCTATCTGAGTGTCTTCAAATCATGAGTGAATAAGATTCTTCTAGGCAAACGCGCACGCTTTATCATAGACAGCAACGGTCACTTGACATCAGGCGAATCATCAGTCAGGAGAAAGGTTATTATCGAATAATAAAGAAAAAGGGATACTGATCTGTTTACGTTTCTAAGCTGCAACTCCTCATGCTAGTCCTAGACTAATTCGTCTCATGAAACAATAGATAGGTACCTATTGTAGGTACCTATGACCGAACATTTTCTTCTGCAGGTAACAGGTAAATTTAAAAGCTGTAATATTCTTTTTGGCTTTGAACAATGAGATTTTGGCAAAAAACAAGATCTGACATTGAAAGTTGAGGTAAAGATTGGAGAATCGATAATTTGTAGTTCTTTATAAGTATGATTAAGTATAAATATCTTATATAGAAAATAGCAGCATAGATAATTAATAAAGATATAAATAATATGGTATAAGTTGAGCTTAAACTTTAAAGCGACGTGGATTTTAGTATGAAATATATCCATATGTATACTCGTATTTCATTTGGACTCGGTGCTCGCTTAATTATTTTACTTGTCATTTACATATATGAGAAGACTTAGTTATAAATAAATCAGAGATTTTGTCACTCAGACTCAGGGGCCTAAAAGCATGTGACGCAGTTATAGTTTCACAGTCAATAATAATGAAGAAAGTCCATGCATAAAATATTACACATTTCGAATATGCGAGGTCTGGAGCTTAAGTCGAAAGTTTATTGACTTTTGTTTACCGACCACATAACCAAACTCTGTGCCCAATATGACCCTGGCTTCGACAAACTTAATATCAGAATATTGGACTCTTCGCTCGAATTGTTACGCTTTTAGCCATCTACCTACATCTTTCAGAGATTCTATTAGTAACTTTTAGGTCGGTTTTATATATGTGGAATATATAGATCCTAGCGGAACTAATTTTGCTTCAAGTGGACCATTGTAATTCAAAAATCTGGAACTCACAGTTCCGTTAATCTATGACGCCATGGTCATTTTAATTTTAAAAAAAATCTTACACAAATTATTCAGTTGTTTCACATGTAAATGTACAGAAAATAGCAATCAATGGCTCATTTTTACTTCAATATACGAGACGATTGAATAATTCATTAAAGTATTTCTTAAGAGCCGGTACTTACTTTAAAATTGTCCGTCTCGCTCGCGTATACCAACATTTTTGAAGATATTATGAAACGACTGAATAGTCTTCCCTCCAAACACTAGAAAGTAACATCACAAATGTTCGACAAAAATTACATTTTGGCATAAATTGATTTTGTATGTCATGTATTTTGTAAAAATGATTTATATCTATAAAATGGTCGGTAGATTACTATCTAGCGCCTGGCTGACTTGCTATAAATTACATAAAACGTTACAAAGTCCCGTGTGTGATATGGGTGTGGCGTGTGTGGTATGTGTGGAGGGGTGTGAGGGTGTGTGTGTACACTCCTGCAATCTTAATGTTCTAGTTCCTCGAACAGTTTTTTCACTCACAGTAAACTATTTTGGCTACTAATCATTCTATGAGCAAATAGATGCTGCCCGCTAGAGTTATCAATGCATGACCGTTAGATAACGTTGTAACAAATGACGACGTCAGACACCCACCGACAGACCCACTTCGGCAAAAACCACCGACAGACTCGGTTGATAGACCCACAAACATTCTATCACTTCTTGGTATCTCCTTGGTGTAATACATCGCCATATATAGACGCGCTCGCTTCGCTCATCCGGCAAAATATATCGTCCACAAATGCTATCGCCTAAACCGAAGCCTTAAAGGTAGAGCTCTCAAGAGGCTTATTTACCTACCGCCATAACGATGAGTTTTGTTATTGGTTAGTCGGTCGTTACTCGACGGCGCGCTGCGGCGGTTAAGTATCAATAGGTCTTAAATAAATAATCAGAAACAAGGGCGGAAGGAGCTAAGTGCGGGACATTAACAAGGGTCCAGTCCAATTTTCGTCCTGTCCGCGTTGATATATTGAGGGCCGATGTAGCGATGTGAAGCCGCGGCCGCCCGAGCTCGCCCGACTGCGATGCGTTCAACTCATTTACTTTTTCTGATGTAGCTGCCTCGATAATTGCTTTGGGATAGAGATCTTTTAAATAGCGTCTGTGATTTATTACGCTTCTAAACAGATAAGTTAAATATTTAGGAAATAAAGTACCTACTCGAGTGCGAAATAGGTGTAACTAATAGAATAGTCAGTATATTGTTTTGTTGTAGTTAATAAAGGCACTTGCCCGTTAAAATAAAAAGTAGGTAATAGAATTAGTAGTTTCCCGCGCCTTCGTACGCGTAGAAATATTCCTGCGTCCGGCCTTCTTTTGATAGATACTCTCTCAAGAACGTTGGTAAGTAATTTAGTATTAATTCTCTTATTACTGCCAGATAAGGCAAATAAGTTCCTTAAGAGTAAGAGAGTAAGAGAATCAGAAAGTCCAGGAGACCTTGAAAATAAGATAACTAGCTATACAGAATGTATCTATGAAGCCTGTGAAAACACCATACCAAAACTAGGCCAATACAAAGGGAACCCAACTCCCACGTGGTATACAAAGACGCTAAAATATCTAAAAAGAGAGGTCCTCAGAAAAAAAAGGAGAATAAAAAACGCCGCCTCTGATAGGGTCCAAGCTGTAATAGAAGAGTACCAAATCGCCAGAAAAGAGTACAAGGAGAAAACTGATGACGCATCGCAATCCAATGGACGTCGCATATGCGCTGAGAGAAATATATTCAGGAATATATTCCTCAGTCGCCCACATCCAGTCACTAGAGCAGAGAAGGTTCACGGGTTCCCAAATACCCAAAGCCGCCCCTAAAACTCTTTTCTTGGTCCACACTCAAGAAGAAAAGTTAACCCTTAGCAACCAGGGTTACGGGGGAGGTACAGGGTCACGAATCCTCACCATCCATGAAGCTCAAGGTTTGACGTACGAGTCGGTCATCGTCATTAAGACCAAAGGCAATCTGCAGCTACATGACAGCGTCTCGCATGCAGTCGTGGCAGTCTCGAGGCACACCGGGACCTTCACTTACTACACCGATGATGAAGGAGATACCATCAGCCGTTTTGTTCGGCGGGCAATGGCAGCTACACCAAGGACCATTTTAGACTACAACCTCAAAATGGCTATCAAAGATCGCAACACGGCGGTAGTGGAGGCCCTGGATGGAAAGTTTCGCTGTTTGTTATAAAAAAAAAAAAAAAAGTGTTAGGTGTTAGGTTATTTTTATTCTTTAGTTGTCTGTCCCTAATTTTGTAAATTCTTGTATGTATTATTTGTCCCCGTTGTGTTATTTTAATAATAATAAGAAAGCGTGTATACTCAGAGCACTCACGCTCACTAAAAAGCTTCTTCTTGCGGCGGCGTCGTGTGGCGGGTCGCCCTCTTCCCTCAAACATGGTTGAGGAGAGCGATGGCTGGCACATGCGTCAACTCGTGAACGGGTGCTGCTTGCGGGAGCTGGACTGCTCGGCGTATACACGCATGCATGTTAGTTAAGTGTAAATTAAAATTTTGTATTCCTCTTGCATAACTTAAAAAAATAAAATGTAAGTAGTTATAAATGCATATATTAGTTCATAAAAGGCACGGACCCTGGAGTCTGTGGAGAATAAATTTATTAATAAAAAAAAAAAAAAAAAAAAAAAGTTCCATATGTAGATAAGTATGTCTATACTTTTCATGTATCATGCATTTTCATACTCCACATAAATAGGCTATGGTGAGGAAGGTATGATTTGATAAAATATTATCACATGGGATAATAAATGGGATATGTATTTATAAGTATAAAAAAATTGAAACATCATGAAGGCGTATTCGGGTTCCAACTTAATGAATATGACATAAAAATAGTTTTCTTGGCTGTAGGTACTCGTAGTTTTAATTTAGAATTTATCCAACTATTTTATTTTATTAGTCCTTTTCAATCACAGCTTGGCTTGGCTTGTTAATATAAAAAAAGGTGTAGCTGTTTCCACATTTTAGTCTTTTTTTTTGCTCTCTTTTTTGTAATTTATCATTTTCTCATGGTACACGTTTTAGTAGAGATTTAGTTAATATGTTCTGATTCTTTTAAGATCCACGTACGATATAAACTGGACAGTTTTAGCTTTATTTTGCGTAAATTTAGCGATATCCATGAAAAGTATACGTCAGGATAAAAATGCCACATAATGCTTCTTAAGCCAGCATAGATCCTTGTGTAAGTATTAGTGATATCTTGACATGATATACGTCAGGATAAAATTTGCACACACGCTTTGCGGCGGCATAGATTTTCTTAACACATTTGCTGTGTAAAGTAGGTACAGACATATCAACACACGTTATACGTCGAGATTAAATTTGCACACACGCTTTGCGTCGGCATAGATTTTTGTAGAACATTCGCTGTATAAAGTAGTTATAGACATATCCACACACGACACGTCGGGATACAATTTGCACACACGCTTTGCGTCGGCATATTAGATTTGTTTGAAACATTTCTTATTTCTTCTGTCTTCATTGTATGGTAGGTATAGAGATATTTACACACGTTATACGTCGGTATGAAATTTGCACACACTTTTGTCGGCAAAGATTGTTTTACCACATATATGTTGTAATTTTTTATAAACAATATCCACACACGATACACGTCGGGATACATTTGCACATACTTTTCATCGGCATAAATAGTTTTCACACATATTATTATATTGTGTGAGGCAGTGGTAGGCTTAAGCGATATCCAACACGAAATAAGTTGGGATAAAACTGACACACTGTCAAATTTTGTTGTTAGATTGTTTTATGTATATTATTATATTATGTAAAGTAGGCATAGGTGATAGTCACATACGATTTCGAGTTAAAATTTGTAGATACATTCTTGGCATCATAGGTTGATTTAACACATTATAATATTGCGTAAGATAGGTATAAGTGATAGCCGCATAAGTTATATTTCAAGACAAAATTTGCTTTGCTCAAACTTTCTCGGCAAACATCTTATATTCTATGTAGGATAAATGTAGGTGATAGCCATATATTAATGTAGTGTAGCACAGCGATAAGCACATTGGTGTGTAGGTTTCTTTCACACATATTACTATATTGTGAAAGGTAAATTGATTAAATTAATAAATGATTTTTGTACCCACTTCAGGTAGGAATACAAATATTATTTTTAAAAAAACGGACAAGTGCGAGTCAGACTCGCCCACCGAGGGTTCCGTACAAACTAGTAGATAAAAGGGGGAAATCATAGATTTTTTTATATACTCCTTCATAAACCGAAAAATATACATCGTAAAAATATTTAAAAACCTGTTTTAGCTTATGCTAATGAAGCTCTTTCATATGATATTTCACATGATACGGTTAATTCACTTTAAAATTTGGGTCGTCATTCCTTGCATAAAGACACAATTTTTTTGGGGTTTAAATAAAAATGACCAGTTTTCAGATTTTTTCTATATCTGTACTCTAACACAATGCTTCTTGCCAAATTTCATAATTCTAGGTCAACGGAACGGTCCCCATAGGTTTTGATTCCCTTGTGAGCGTCGAAATGTGCGTTTTTACGACATATTCGGTTGTGACTTTTTTTTACGAAAACTGACGAATTTTAATTTTCTTTCTGCATCAAGAGACAGGTCTGCGTATGTATATGGTTTTAATTTCAACTCGATACTTTTACGCGTTCCCGAGATAAAGGTCTTTACACCCGGACAGACAGACAGACGAACAACAAAGTAATCCTATAAAGGTTCAACGGAACCTTTTAAGGGCTTTTTTCCTTTTGAGGTACGGAACCCTATAAATATAAGAACAATTTATTTTTGATTGTTTTAGCAACATACAATAATAGAGGGTAGGAATAGAACAAAATTTTTCGTTCTATTTTTTTTGAAAATTGTCTAGAATTACCTTGAAATCCTTTAGACTGACGTTGAGAACTTCCGATAGATGATTTAAATACGTAGAAGAAAGATAATAAACTAAAGGTACACCTTCTTTAGACGAACCTTCGGATTTTAAATAAATCTTCATATTTTAAACGAATAACATTTCGATGCAAAATCGATGCAGTATTTTGGTTTTTATAACAAAATAACTAGTAAAATATCATCCAAGCGCCTGAAGAAAAGTGAACAGCAAGTCGCGTTTGTGTGTACATTGAAGTCGGTTTTTTTCAGTTTTTTAAATTATAATTATATGTTTATAAATGTTGTGATACTCCTGATATAACTGCGTGCTGATTTCTCCCTATCTAAACAAAATCTGACTTTTACTTTTCTAATATCCCCCACTCAGTGATTTTGTATGTTTATGAAATGTTGTGATGTGCGAGAGAAATTTTCCCGCGCCAATATTTATTCCTAAATTAGCAAAGGTTATTTCCTCAATGTGAGAAAGGTAAAGCTACCACGCAGGTTAAAGGTGGGTTGACAGACCTCACACATCCTCAAAAATGTTAAGAACTCTCAAATATGCAGGTTTCCTCATAATGTATTTCACCTCTTGAAAACGGTTTGTTATCTATTAACACACAGACTTACGCTCATAACTTCGAAAAGATATTAGAAGCCTAGTGCGTGCCTTGGGATGTGAACCCTGATTCAGTGAATCGCAAGTCAGTCAGTTTCCAACTCCACCCACCTACAGAAGAATAATATTATTTTACTCTACAACTAAGTACGCTTATTTCCCTGATAAAATTGCATATCACATGCACAGTAGTTAATAAATCCTACCCGCTACCGGCTAGGATGAAAACTTTCGAAGCGGCCCACAAGCGGAAGCACAAACAATGCCTGTGCTTTAAAAATTCAGTATGTACCCACCCGGCACTCTTGCATTTTTCGAGAGTACTATAGTCTGCTTCGTTTATATTAAAGACCTCTATCTATTCGTTTTATCCGCCGCGAAATATGCTTTCACTCTCGTCGGCTCTTCATTCCGAGATGCCTCTCGTACCTCCATTAGCGTGGAGGAAAATCACATGCTACTTTCGGAAGTTATGTTGCTTTCTCGTTGCTGCCGCTTGTAAGTGTTTTGTGACGTTACACGCAGTCATTGTTTAATGGTTACGTTTTTGATGACTATTTTTTCTTTGATCTCGGATAGCGTATTTGGATTCTTTTATCCGTATTCTTGAAAATAATCACAGAATTTAGGCCCATTTATTACAAATACATATAAGGAGAAAAATCCGAAAACAGTTTTTTTTTATTTTTTTTAATCACAAAAAAATCAAATTTTAAAGTATCATAACCGTATCATGTGAAGTAGCATACAAGCGAGAGTCATTAGCACAAGCTAAAAATGGTTTTTAGTTATTTTTACGATGTGCAATTTTCGGGTTAAACCAAAAATATAAAAAATATGTATAATTTCCCCGTTATCGATGACTAGCTTCGCCCGGTAGTTCTTGTATCTAGTTTGTACAGAGCCCTCGGTAGACGAGTCTGACTCGCACTTGTCCAGTTCTTTTTTTTTTTTTGTAGGATTTGGGCATTTGTCAGTGTCAAGCATTAAAATTTCTTAAAGTTCCTTGAATAAAACAAGTTATAAAATGTTCTAATCACAATCTAAGTCACGTACAGTAATTTACAAATTAAAGTCCTGCTTTAGTAAGGTGGTGGTGACTTTGCTGGAAGCTTCTATGGAGTTTTGCCGACAACGTAAAAAGACTGGTTTATTTCATTTGCCCACACTCACGCACTTGATCGAACACTTAATGAATAAATCACCACCATTTTCATCACATTAATATTTAGAATAACATAAGTTTAGGAAAATAAAACAGAGCAACAACATGTTTCTATGATGACGTTCCCGCCAAAACTCAAAAAAAAAGGGAAAAAAACCAGAGTAGAAGAGAGACCGTCCAGGGGGTCCGGACCCCCCCCCCCCCCCCCCATGGCATTGGCCGAAAAAAATAATTAAGTGCTATCATAATGCCGGATTATCGCGGATGGCACGGATGTTGCAAAATATACAAACACCTGATGCGCGGTTGTCATAACGACAGTTTTGCTAGAGATGCAGTATGACCTTAGTCCATCCTTCGCCCGCGCATACTACAAACGCGCATAACAAATCGAAACTATATATTTTTACTCGACTGCATAAGAAGGAGGGTAATGTTTTTCGAGTGTAGGTATGGTACTATGTTTGTATGATTCTATATGACAGCCTACAGCCTGAACGGCTTGTCCGATTTTGATGTGCGAGGTGTCATTAGATTTGTCTTCGCTTCCAGAATGTCACAGGCTATAATTTTTGTAATAATAATAATACATGTCTTGCAAAAATAAAAAAACGTTTTTTCGTAACCTCTAACGAATTATTTCGTAATAAACAAGTGTTTTTTTTAAATTATTCTACATAATGCGCATTTGTAATCTTTTACAGTGATTTTACGCATTTTTATTCTTACAAAAAACATACTTAATTTGCTTCGAACAAGCAAATGATGTTTAATGATGTGTAATGATGATGTTTAATTTAAGTATGTTTTTGAAGCATTAATATGCTTCAAAATTTTTCGCGCTCGCTTCGCTCGCGCTTGACCACATTTTAAGGATATGAAATGACTGAATAAACTCATAAAAAGAACGTCCTTCGTAAAACTAGAAAATAACATCGTTAAATATCAGGCGAAAAAATTTCAATTCTATCCAAGCCTATTTTATTTATAAAAATTTTTTTCGTTAATAAAATCGAACAACTCTTAACATGCTGTGCTAATACAAGCAAATAATTCACCAAAAAATAATTACTAACCAAAAATTATTTTCCACCTGCAAGGGAGTACCGCGTAGGTATGTTTGTAATTTTCTATAAAGTCATATGTTTAAATTTAGGAATAATAAACTGGCAATCGATGCATTCAAATGGTTGTATATATAATTTTTGATAGCGTAAAAGTCACTCTTATTCAGTCGGGTATTCCATTTTTTTCTTTTAACAATTTAATATACTTGTTTAGTTCATCTGGGCCACAAACACCTAGGCTCGCTAACACCATCAATGAATCAAATCACTTCCAAGATTTCATTTTAAAAACCTTAAAAAATTCTATTTTCTAATTTATATTTCAGTTATTACTATTTTGCCATAGAAGTACTGTGGGCTCACTAATACGAGAAATAAATCATTTTACTATAAAACACTACAACAATTTTCGCGCTCGCTTCTCTCGCGCATACTTATTACCTATGTTTTGTTTACTTAGGTCATGCAAATGTTGAGCGCTCGTTAAAACGAATTAAAACGGGTGAAATCATATCTATTATCAAAGACTTGTAATATGGCGAATTCTGTGTCTATTATAATATGAATTAATAATGTTCCGACGTTACTTATACACTTTATTTACAGTTATACGTTTGTCCGTAGCTTAATTTTCGTGTATTTTAATGTTTATAACTAAGATTGACATTTAGAAACCAGTACTCGTCTGCGTATAGTCTGCGCAAATAAAGAGGCAAATAGTAGTAAATTTTTGTACCCGTGGAGATTGTCATAATTTATGTGAACTCAAAATGGGTATACTATGGAAGTATAAACATACGAATTAAAATATGTTCGTTTAAATAAAATTGCACAAAATTTTAATTTTTATGTTTCCATACTAAGGGTGCGGGAGACTATTTATGAGGCTACGGTGTCTCTCTATCTGTCCTACACCTTTTTGAACGGTAATAGATACAAGTCTCAAAATTGGCAAGATTATTTAGGGTTCACTTTAATGTAAATAGAAAAATAATAACTAAATATCAACCTCTAGATATTATGAGTTTTTTGTCATTTTAAAATAAAACAAATTAATTTGACACGTAAATAACATCTGACAACATACTGTCATATTGGATGTCATTACATATCGTGAAAAGAAAAGATCCATTTTGACGTGACAACGTCTAATAAATCGATGAATGCCGGCTGCCGGCACCAAAAAGGATGACTCATTGTCCCGTTACGCTCATTGTCCCGTTACATCATCATCATCATCATCATTTCATCAATGTTTTGTTATGACGCTGTCACGCTAAGCTATCGTCCGTAAACTGACTTTACAGACAACCAATTTTTGACGTGACAACGTCTAATAAATCAATGAACGCCGGCTACACGCACCAAAAAGTATATCTCATTGTCCCGTTACGCTTAATGTTCCGTTATATCATCATCATTTCATCAATATTTTGTTATGACGTTGTTACCTTAAACTATCGCCGTAAACCGACTTTACAGATAGTTTTTTGACGTGACAACGTCTAATAAATCGATGAACGCCGGCTCCACGCACGAAAAAGTATATCTCATTTTCCTGCTACGCTTATTGTCCCGTTACATCATCATCATCATCATTTCATCAATGTTTTGTTATGACGTTGTAAACCGAATTTACGATAACTAATGTTTGAAGTGACAACGTCTAATAAAACGACGAACGCCGGCTGCACGCACGAAAAAGTATGACACATTGTACCGTTACACTCATAGTCACGTTACGCTCACTGTCCCGTTACGCCCATTGTCCCGTTACGCTTATAGCCACGTTACGCTCATTGTCCCGTTACGCCCATTGTCCCGTTACGCTCATTATCCCGTTACGCTCATTGTCCCGTTGCGCTTAATGTCCCGTTACGCACATTGTCCCGTTACGCTTAATGTCACGTTACTCATTGTCCCGTTACGCTCATTGTCCCGTTACGTCCATTGTCCCGTTACGCTCATTGTCACGTTACACTTGATGTCCCGTTACGCTCGTTGTCCCGTTGCCCTCATTGTCCCATTGCATCATCATTATCATCAATGTTTTGTTATGACGTTGTCATGTTAAACTTCAAGACAAGACAAGAATTTCAAAAAATCTATTGAAGGTTTTTAATAATTCAGTAAAAACACAAAATCTCGCGGATGAATACACAAGTACCTACTTAATAACGGTTTACGGACGATAGTTTAACGTGATAACGTCATAACAAAACAATTATGACGAAGATGTAGCGGGACAATGAGCGTAACGGAACATTGAGCGTAACGGCACAATGAGCGTTACGGGACAATGAGCGTAACGTGACATTAAGCGTAAGGGGACAATGAGCTTAACGGGACAATGAGCGTAACAGGACATTGAGCGTAACGGGACAATGGGCGTACCGGGACAATGAGCGTAAAGGGACAATGGGCGTAACGGGACAATGAACGTAACGGGACAATGAGCGTAACGGGACAATGAGAATAACGGGACTATGAGCGTAACGGGATAATGAGCGTAAAGTGACATTAAGCGTAACGGGACAATGACCGTAACGGGACAATGGGCGTAACGGGACAATGAGCGTAACGTGACTATGATTGTAACGGGACAATGTGTCATACTTTTTCATGCGTGCAGCCGGCTGCATCGATTTATTAAACGTTGTCACGTCAAAAATTGGTTGACGTAAATTCGGTTTACGGACGATAGTTTCACGTGACAACGTCATAACAAAACATTGATGAAATGATGGTCATGTAACGGGACAATGCGCGTAACGGGACAATGGGCGTAACGGGACAATGAGTGTAACGGGACATTAAGCGTAACGGGACAATGAGCGTAACGGGACAATGGGCGTAACGGGACAATGAGGGTGACGTGACAATGTGTCATACTTTTTGACGTTGTCACGTCGTCCGTAAACCGACTTTACAGACAACCAATTTTTGAGGTGAAAACGTCTAATAAATCGATGAACGCCGCACGAAAAAAAAGTATGACACTTTGTCCCGTTACACTCATTGTCTTGTTACGCTTAATGTCACGTTACGCTCATTGTCCCGTTACGCTCATTGTCCCGTTATGCCCATTTTCCCGTCACTTACATGGGACACGTCAAAACTCAAACGAAACGAACGAAGCAGCAGGGTTGGAATTTGTAGTATAATTACACTATTGATAGTATAATTTCGTTATGTGTAGTATATAGATAGTATCCTAACGCTAGGATACTACGCGAATGTAGTATAATTTTAGATTTGTGTTACTTCGTTTTTTTTACCACCAGTTTACGGAATTTACTTACATGTGGCAATACAAAATCTGAGTTGGGATTTCCCTGCACGGTTTTAAGTGACAGAAGTAGTTCCTCAACTTAATGACAGAGAGAGATGGAATCACTTTTCATGCGTAGACCCTGGATTTTTTATGTAAGCGTGTGACAAAGTACCCTCTGGACCCAGCAATTGGCGATTTGCCAGTGTCAATTATTTAACGTAAAATGAAACTTTCACTGCTTTATTACATTTGTCCACACTCAACGTACTTGATCGGACACTTAATGCATAAAACATCACCATTTTTATCGCATTAATATTCAAAATAACCTTTAGGAAAATAAAACAGAGCAATAACGTGTTTCTATAACGTTCCCGCCAAAACTCCAAAATTTCGTTTAAATTTAGCAGAAAAAAAACCGTAGTAATTTTTGCTCAAGTATATTCTTTACATCCATAGACAATAATTTTCCGAGAGCCAGCAGAATCTAATCTAACCCTGCGAAGTGGGGTGCACAATCTTAGTACTAGGGTGGATAGATTGTATGTAAAAGTTCAAAACCTGCGTACAGATGCCGCTGACAAGAAAGTTTACGCTAAGCTAAATTAGATGTCGCTTTTAACCAATGCAAACTGCAACTGTGCCACATCAATGTGAAATCACAAACGTCAAAGTCAAAGCAAAATTGAAAATGAAATGGCCGTTTGTTTTCTGTTTTCTTTAAGTTTGAGCTGCAGTGAGGTATTGTGTGTGCGATATTTTGTATTTAGACTTATTATTAGCGCTTTTACCACCTAAGTCCGTTGAGTTGAGCTTACGTTCCTCCGGCAGTGCTGTTTGTGTTATATTAATCTAAATACGAGTATTCGAAACAGGACTCATTTACTTCGTGGTTGGTGCAGTGATTTTCATTCAGCATGTCTAATACTAAATGTTGTGTCTCTGGATGCGAAAATAGCGCAGGTTTGTATCAAATTAATATACTTATATGAATAGCCCATCCTGGAAATGTAGTCCCTAAGAGTTGTTGTTTTTGTCTTCATTGTGTTGGTTATATGTTTTCGTCGTCACACCTATAATAGTATGTTTTCTTTTTTTATATTATTGAGCAACGAGACGAGCGGATTGTTTGCCTGATGGTAAAAATAACGCCGGCCCATAATAATTGCAGTGCCACTCAGAACTTTGAAACACAAAGGCTTGCGTGGCACTGCAGTGCGCTCGTATTAGGTATTAAGCCTCATAAGCCCAGTAATTTCACTGACTGCTTATCAAACCAAAACACAGTAAATGCTTGCACATTATTGCTTGGCGGCAGACTACACAGGCAAAGCGGTGGTAGCCATCCAGATGAGTGTCCATCTGGGTAGCTACCACCGCTTTGCTTGATTGATTTTGCTCATGAGTTAGTACTACCACCTGGTAAATGTATTATAATAGTATATTGTATAACATTATTATACTGGTATTGGAATAAGTAAAATATATCTTCATAAATAATGATTATACACTCCTTACAATATGCTAGTTGGACAAACAATTAAAATATCATAAATTACTTTCAGGTTCATCTGAGACTTTGCATAAGTTTCCGAATCCTGAGAAGAACAATGAGTTATTTAAATCATGGGTCTATTCTGTTGGTGGTGATATATTGAGACTTGAAAATGACCACATTTTCAAATACCGCCGTGTATGTCGTAGACATTTTGAAGATAAATATTTGTGCCGAAATAACAGAATTAGCAATATTGCTGTGCCAACATTGAACATGCCAGGTAAGCGTCAGTCATCACATATTTAGTAATTTTATCCAGATATTTTTCTTTGATATTATGAGAACTTTGATGTCTCATTTTGATGTAATATTTACATTGTACACTTAATATAATGATGATCAATGCGAGACATGTTACATTTACAAGATATGCTTAAAAACATGTGGCATGGTGTAAAAAACTAAATGATGAAGTGTTTCTCCAATATAGTCAAACTAAACATTTTATCAAGAGTTTTGAATACTGGAAATGTTTCTCCTTTTCGTTATATTTTATACATATTATAATTGATGTTGTTGGATGCAAGAGGTAAGTAGCCGATCCAAGTGGCATTCTATGGGGGAGGCCTATGTTCAGCGGATGTGTTTCGGCTGATGATGATGTCTACTGTACCTACTGTTAAGTGGCTGAAATAGAATAGAATATAACTTTATTGTACAACCATACAGATAATAACTTAAAATAAACAATAAACTTAAACGACAGTACAAAGGCGGCCTTATCGCATAGAGCGATTTCTTCCAGGCAACCTTAGGGTGGATAGAAGTAGTATAATTAGAATGAGGAGGTGTTTGTGGTTACGTAACATATTTAACAATAAAATGCGTATGAGACTATAATATGTACTATTAAAGATTACATAATAGTAATACATAAATACTTAATATATCAATAAACTAATACATAACATATATAAATAAATAAATATATAATAATAAATACAATATAAATAAATACAAAAAAAAAAAAAAAAACATCTCCAATGTTCTGTGCAATCCAACATCCTTCATCTAAATTTTATCAATTAATGTAAATTAACCTATAATATGTTTATTTCAGGACTACTGTCACTGCCAAAATTTACATTAACTGAAAAGAATTACCAACGTTCTGAGCCTATATCAAAAAAATGTGTTTAAGGGGTGTGTGCAGTGCAAAAATGACTTGATGAAGACTGAACAATCAGAATATATACGGTATAGAGAGTATGCAGAAAAGCAGTGGCTTTGCAGTCCAAGTGACACACTCCTGCGTTGCATATCAAGTCTGCAAGATATAAATAATGCCATTTTAAAAACAAATTTAGAAAAAAAAAATCTAAATGAATTAATAAAAACAATAATTTTTAGTACAATAGAATTTGATTTTATTAATTGTGAAATCCACAAAGATAAACTTATTGATTTTTTAATAAATGTATCTTGGAGATTTCATTTATAATTATTGTAAGGAAATAAATAAAATATTATGCAACAGACGGGAGTGTGATGATGAAGAAGACCAATTGAAAATAAGGGCAAAAAAGTATTTTCACAACTGTTTTAAACGGAACAATAAATAATTATAAATATTCTATTGTTTTTGTTTATTTAGAGTAATTATTATCTCTGAATTATTTTTTGTTAGTATTCAAATTCTTATTATTTTTTGCTAGTATTGTATTATATAAAATATCATAAATATAGAAGGATTTGATGAGCGAAAAATAATTCGGTGATAAGAAGTAGGAACCTATCCCTATCATGCAGTACTAAACTATAGGTACTACTATAGTACTATAAGTAGGTATGGGTTGAAACATTTATAGTTATGCTATATATATATATATATATATTTGTTTATGCGATTAGAAGTTAAAAACTAGCGTAGAGATGGCAGCACTGTGAATCCTCATTGTAAACCACAAGATAGGTCTCTATTCCTTATATTACAAAGTATTACAAAGTACTCTTTGGCAGTCACTGTCAAAGTCATCAGTAAACAAATTAATTGAATTTGGAGTTAAATTTACTTAGATTTTATTCTATAGTTTAATTTAAAAACATTTAAGTTTGTTATGTACCTATTTAAATGAAAATAACTCAAAATGGAGGATGAAGAAAACATTCCTACATTAATAAGCGTTAAACCGTTGAAGCCGGAATTCAGTCATTTACAAAAAATAGCTTTAACCTCCGAACAGGTACGTTGTTCCTGTATTTATTGTTTGGAAAAATTGTAAAGCTTCGTTGATTTAGTACTTTTACATATACGTGATCTTGTGAGTAGGTATTGTAGATAAGGTAAAAATTTCGATTGCGCTTTGACAGCCAAACAAACCAACATGAATGAGATTTACAAAAATCTTCCTCTGTTAAACTCGATTGGCGAGGGAAGGTAATACTTTCGACTGTACTTATGTATGTTTAATTTGTTCTCTCCTTTACCCTAAACAAAACGATTTGACCGATTTTGATGACTGGAGTGTTGTTAATCTTGTCCTTATCGTCTGAGTGTTATAAATGCTACATTTTAAGTTATTAATTTTAAATGCAACACTAATAATTATTATAGTTTAATAACTGAAACAACCAACATCAAAATGTGCAATTTTGTTTTGATGAAATTCAATCTGAAAGTAAGTAGGTATATCCTTTCAGAGGAAAAAGAAAAATCTAAATGGGTGTATAAATTATGGAGTTATGTGTTAACAAACATTTAAAATGATATCGAATTGAGAAACTCCTCCTTTTTAGGGTTCCGTACCTCAATAGGAAAAAACGGAACCCTTATAGGATCACTTTGTTGTCCGTCTGTCCGGGTGTCAAGACCTTTATCTCGGGAACGCGTGAAGGTATCGAGTTGAAATTAAAACCATATACGCAGATCCATAGTTTCTTGCTGCAGAAAGAAAAATAAAATTTGTGTTTTTGTAAAAAAAAAGTTACTGCCGAATATGTCGTAAAAAACGCACATTTCGACACTCACAGGGGAATCAAAACCAATGGGGTACTTCCCGTTGACCTAGAACTTTGAAATTTGGCAAGAAGCATTGTGTTAGAGTACACATATAGGAAGAAATCCGAAAACTGGACATTTTTAATTTAATCACAAAAAAGTGTCTCATGCAAGGAATGAGGGCCCAATTGTAAAGTGAATTAACCGTATCATGAGAGCCTCATTAGCATAAGCTAAAACAGGTTCTTAACACATTCTTCGCTCCCTGCAGACCCTTCACTTCAGCTGGCAACCAAAACTTTTAAGCGAATTTTGTACAGGGTGGCTGCGCAATGCAACATTGACTGCCTCAAACGCCAGCGGTTTACTAACTACTACAAAATGAACGGGACGCTCGCTCGGATCCGAGTGGGAGGCGCCGCTACTATAGCCCCGCTCGGATCCGAGTGGTGAGCAAGGATTGTGTTAAATATTTTTACGATGTATATTTTTCGGTTTATGAAGGAAAATATAAAAAATATATATGATTTCCCCCTTTTATTTAGTTTGTACGGAACCCTCGCTGGGCGAGTCTGACTCGCACTTGTCCGGTTTTTTTAAAGTCTGTTAAAAAAATAACTTGTAAGAACTTGTTAGCTACATCTTAATGATATTGCAGCTCAGTTGGTAAGTATGTCTGCCTGCTAAGCTTTAGGTCATGGTTTCGATCCCCACCCAGAACAAACATTTGTGTGATGAGCATGGGTGTTTCTGTGTATCTTAAGTTTGTATTTACAAAAAACTATATATGTATTCAGCCATCAGGTTTTCATAGTACAAGCTTTGCTTAATTTGGGGTAGATGGTGTTGTGGGAAATATCTACCAATACCAAAGCTGGAAAGCAATTTTGTTATAATTATTAAATGCATTTTTTTATTCGCTCAATTGAATCAGAAAAAAAATACTGGTTTAAGTCACATTTTCCTACAATGTTATTAGTTTAAGATACAATGAATTTTCTAAGCTTTATTGCCATTTCAGTTCTTATTTGCTTTACTGCAAACTGTTGTTTTTGACATACTACAAAATTGCTTTCTAGCATCGACATCATATGCAATGCTCAAAACATTTTTAATCTTAGGCAAGCACAATATTGTATAATTTGTCCTTTACCTACCTGTACCTTTTTACGTTTGCTTAGTTATTTCTTTATACTTACTTTCAGTTCACAGTTGGCCGAGCTATGGGAAAGTCTGCTGTTATTCCATACATTTCAATTTCTAGAACGCATTGTATTTTCAACAAATCAGAAAACAATGATTGGTTTATTCAAGATTGCAGTAGCTTTGGCATTGCTATCAATAACAAAAAACTGGGGAAAGGATCCCAAGTAAATATCTCCGATGGAGATATCATCACACTTGAGCCATCAGGAGAATTTGTGTACAAATTTTCTCATCCAAATCTGAACGATTTTGAGATACCAAGAAAACGTATAAAAGTGGAAAAAACCTCAGATAGTATCCTGGATCATGTTAAAATAAAGTTTGAAGAGTCACAGATCTATGAAATGAAACAAATAAAGATAAAAATTGAAAATACAAAGCAGTTACAGTCAACATCAATGAATTTAAAAGAACAATTACAATCTGATATGGATAGAAAGATTCAACTTTTAGAGAGTGACTTTGCTGAGCAAATAAAAAATTTGAAAGGCGAGAAGGATGACATAGAGAAACAGAAAGCTTTGCTAATTGAAGAAAGAGATGAACAATTGGCTAAAGTTAAAAATGAAATGGAAGGAAAAATTGCAGAATTAATGGTAATACAATCATGTAAATTTTCAAATTTTCTTACAAATTTTCACACTGGTAAGTGCAGTATAGGACACCCAGCCACAAGGTGGATGGATCATCTCATACAAGTGGCAGGAAGATGCTGGTTTCAGGCTGCTTCCAACTCTTTTGGAAAATCCATTGGGGAGGAGAAGAGGTCCAGTGGTAATTTTGTGGGTGCGATGCTGATTATGAAATAATATTTTATTCATACAATTACCATCTTGTATGGCAGTGGGTAATCTTTGCACCAGGAATGAACTGTAGTAGAAATCTCCATATGTATATACATTTGCTTATTGGGTTCCAAGGGTTTAAAGGATTGTAAGTTTTTGTACTTTTGATGACAAATAAAATAATTTTCTGCACCTAAATAAATCATGAAAATTTTATATAAAAAAATCACCACAATGTGGAAATGTACACTGTGTAGTGTAAAATGTGGAAGTTTTTGACACTTTATTTTCTTTGTTGAAAATTTTAACTATGTAAAATATTTGCATATTCATTTTCCAGTATCAAATAAATAAACATAATGAGCTTGAATCAGAACTACTGAAAGAGAACAGTCAGTTAAAAGATAAACTAGCTAAAGAACGAGAAGATTTTCTAGCTGAGCTAAATAGAGAAAGTTCGTCTAAAAATGACATGTTGGAGAAGCTAGAAGCTAAAATAAGGGAGCAGGAGGAGGTGCGACTTAGAGAGAAACAAGAACTAGAAGATACTCTCAAGAAAGAAACAGAACAACTCAGATTAGCTCAAGAAAAGGTGAGAAATATAATAATTGTTTTTTTTTTTTTTTAAAAGCTAATTGTGCTATGGGTCCCATAGAAATAAAGATAACAAATCATTTTTAACCACTTTGAATGTATTGATCAAACATATGGTAAATGTCATTGGCTAGATGGTGTTGTGTGCAATGTCCACAAATATTTATTTATTAAGTATCATATTATCTTAAATGTCTCACAAATCCGATTGCAGTAATTGAACTGCAATTTTTAAGTAAACTACCGAATCAAAATAAATCCTATTAGTTCTATGGAGCTGAGAAGTAGCCTATATTTTTCATAGATACAATTAAACATTTTGATGGATTTTTTACATTTTTCAGGCTTGACATCAAACTATAACAATAAACGGTAGACAAATTCAGTCCAACAGTGGTCAGAAATGCATATGTTAAGAGTCAGTAGTTCAACCATCGTCCGTCTCGCTCACGCATACCAAAATTTTGAAGATATAAAATTACTGAATTAATAAATCGTCATTTTTAAATCTAGAAAACAACATCACAAATATTGGACAATTTGATCCAAGTTAATTTTCATACAGAAAAATCATTTTTAGAAATGATAAACTTTATTTTTATTTTTGCAAGAGATTTATTAGCCTATAACACTCTGGAAGTGAAACGAATCTAATGATACCTCACACATCAAAATCGGTCAAGCCGTTTAGACTGTAGGCTGTCATATAGAAACATACATACATACACTCTAAAAACATAACTCTTCTTATGCAGTCTGGTAAAAACTGCTTTTCTGCAACCGGGTATTTTGTATTTCTTTTAACATAGATCCATCCTCGGCCACGCCGTCGCATAACATCAGGCGAGTTGGTGGTCAATTGTAGATCTATCTTGTATAAAAAAAAAGATACTTGTTAACAGTTTCTTGAACTTTTGTGCCACTCTCTTAATTGCAGATTCAGATTCAGATTCAGATATATTTATTGATAGCTAATACATACAGACATGCTAGGTGATAGTGCATTATATAGAATTATCAGCTTACCCTCATCGGGCATTCAATATTGTCAGAAATTTATAACATGCTTGATTAATATGATTTAATATTCATAAACGATTTCTAAACTGTAGTAATGTCCTATATAATTATGTCAATAAATTTTTAATTTATCTAGATGTCAATATTAATAATAATTTAAATTTAATGTCAGATGAATAGAACTAGATAATGTTAATTTAATATAGAAAATACTTTGCAATCAATTAGTCAAAAAATTATGAACACTAGTCAACTCTGAAATCGTCTATTTAACAAGGTAGTACCAGTCATACTTCTGTTTAAAAATTCTTTTAAGTCATAGAACACATTATTAAATAACCATCGTTTCAGCTTAGTCTTAAATTGATTGTTATTGGAGATGTCAGTGATATCTTTTGGCAATCTATTATATATATTGATAGCACTAATAAATGTACTTTTTTCATATATTACACTTTTTGAACATGGCTTATAAAGATAATCATTGCCTCTCATAGCACTGTTTCTCAATCGACAATCAGATCTGCTTTTGAATACATTTTTGTTATATCTTACAAATAAAGAAATTTCAAGTATATATATACCGGTAAGAGTTAAAAATTGTTTTGCTCTGAATAGTTCCCTTAACGTTTCATCACTGTTTTTGCTGTAAATTATCCGTAAACATCGCTTTTGCAGCAAAAAAGTTTGATTTACATTGACAGAATTCCCCCAAAATATCACCCCATATGTCAACAGTGGGAAAATGTTGCCATAATAAGCACTCTTGGCAACCTCAGAAGATGCGATGTCAACTAATACAGATAAAGCATAACACTGGCTTGAAATTTTACTGTTGATGTTTGATAGATGAGCTTTCCAGTTTAGGTTTGAGTCCAGAGTTATTCCGAGAAAATCTGTCTGACTAACTTCGGTAACAGAGGAACCAGCAATATTTATGTTAAGATTGATTGGCGTTGCCTTATAATTATGAAACTGCATTATTTTAGTTTTTGAAATATTAGTCTGAAGATTTAAAGCATTTAACCAATCTACCAGAGTTTTTAGCGTAGTCATAATAGTGTTATTATAAGCTATATCATTTTGCTCACTCTTTACAAATAACACGGTAGCATCATCCGCATATAATACAGTGTGATGATTAATTAAAGATGGTAGCTCATTTATGTATCCCAAAAACAATGGTGGGCCCAGGATGCTACCTTGCGGCACGCCAATATTCACACTACCTTCAACTGATTGAATGATTTCAATCGCTTTAGTCTCTTTATTATACGTATCGATAACTGTACTTTGCCTTCTGTGACTAAAATATGACCGAAAGAGATCATGAGCTGGTCCACGTATGCCAACCCGTTCAAGTTGCTGTAGCAGAGTAGCTGGTACTACGCAGTCAAACGCCCTTGACATGTCAATAAACAGCGCTGTACATGGTTCTTTCCGATCCAGGGATTCCCAGACTCTGCTCAGCATTGAATAGATTGCCATGGTTGTTGACCTGCCTTTCCGAAAACCAAATTGATTCGGACAAAGGATATCATTTATCTCAAAGAAACTCAATAATCTGTCGTAAATTATACTTTCAAAGACTTTGGAGAAGGCAGGTAAAAGTGCTATAGGCCGAAAATTATTTGGATTATTTCTAGGTCCCCTTTTATGCAATGGTTTTACTATAGTTATCTTTAACTGATCGGGAAAATAGCCTTGTTCAAGCATTAAATTGATAATATAAACAATGGTTCTACTATATATGTGATACAGGATTTAACTACCTGCATTGTTATTCCATCATAGCCACTGCTTTTCTTATTCTTTAACCGCCTTACTATTTTTAATATCTCGTCTCTATCCGTCGGGGTCAAGAAAATACTATTGCAAATAGTATTGCAAGAAGACTTATATCTATTATTAATGTAATTTATATTTTTATCCAATGAATTCTGTGTGATAAACAAATTGTTCATAAAATTGGCAATGTCTTCCGGGTTACTCAGTACGCGTTCTCCGGTTTGTATCGACTGTATGGTTTGCTTTAAAAGACAATTTTAACTTTGCATCGCTAAAAGAGTTGAGAGTAACCCTGCTGGTCAGCAACGCTTGTATTGTGAACGCGGCAAATGTGTAGTCGCGGTAGTTGCGCATTCGTCGTCTATTTGGTTCCTTTGATATATGTCAAAAACTGACAGTGACGCGGGTAACGCCCGGATCTTTAACGGACGGGCGAATGAAGTATACTTTTAGCAATGAACTATCCACACATCACAGGCTTGCCGAATGTGACGCATGTGACGTGCCACCATCAGACTGGCTTGTATTAATGAGACGACTTAGTATCTACAATACGATTTCTTATTTGTCGCCAGTCTGCTATTGAATGGGAACAACCAACCACACACAGATACATACGAACATTCTCATATATAATGTTATTTTTATTTGACCACAGGAACTCAAAGAGATAGAAGAACAGAAACGACTAAGAGAGCTAGAGTTGGTACAAGAACTCACTAATATAAAACAGAAACTTCAAGAACGAGTGGAACAAACAGAGCAGCAGAAAAAGGAGACTGAAAAACAGCTTAATATGAAAATGGAAGAACTACAGAAACTCAGTGACGTAGAAAAAAGCAAAGTTGAACAACTGGTAAGAAATACTTGTATAATATAGATGGGTAAATATTTTATTTAAATCGTCACTTATAATGTAGGTACATGTCAATAAGATGCATTAAATAAACTATGTCAAATTAATCAAATAGAGACATCATCATCATCGTCATTTGAGATGTGTAATATATGAATCTCGAAACACAGTATTTCTTGCACAGCACTGTTTGACAGATGATTAACTGTCAATTAATAATGTGGTATTTCTCAGACAGACCGCAAGAGTATCTTACTTAGTAGTAGGGCACTTTTGTTTGTTGTTGTGTAATCTTGTAGTAGTATACAAGATGTTTTATATTTTAAGCAATATGAATTAACTTAAGGCGAAGCCTTTATCATGGTCGAGTTAATTATTTATCATATCTAGCAAGATAACATTACCTTTATTTTTGTAGAGTAATGGAGCAAAAACTCAGTCATGTTTTGCAACTTCACATCATTCGCATGCACTTTTACAAACCTACGAACTTACCTTCAATATTACTATATACTACATCTTATATATTTCAGCAAAGAGAAAGGGAAGAAATACAAAATAAGTTATTGGCAGCTCAAAGAAATGCAGAAACATCATTGGCGGAGTTACGGGTAACAAGTATATATATTAAAAGAAAAAAGAAAACATCCAACTGCATAAAAGCGTTTTTGCAGTCTAATTTACGATTTCGTTACGCTTGATACGCTGTCGAGTGTCGTAGTTTGTGAGAACGTATACGTAAAATCGCTATAAAAGAATATTAATACGCATAGAATAATTCTAGTAAAATCACTTGCTTGTTATGTGGTGTGAAATGTCCACAAATATATTTATTTATTATTATTACGAAAAAGTTCGTTGAAGGTTACGAAAAAGCGTATTTTTTATTTTTGAGAGACATAATATTAATATTTTTATTACAAAAAATATAGACACTAGTGAAAACAAATCTAGCGACACTTTACACATCAAAATCGATCAAGCTGGTTAGTTAAGGCTGTAAGAGGTCATATAGAAACATACATACAAATACATACACTCGAAAAACATAACCCTCCTTCTTAAGCAGTCGGATAAAAATAACAACTTTTTCTGTAAATTTGTCAAATCGAACTTAGTGACGGCTCTATATCGTCATTCAATATGGTATTACTATACTAATACCTATAGTAGATCCTAAATGGCTTGTGATGTATTTATTAATATTCAATATTTTCACAGCCTCTAACTGTCTTATTCATAAACGTCTAACACATTTTATTTAAAGTGTTTTGTTTCGCTCTTGACAGTTCCTGTATCATAAAAGCTTGCAGAAAACTTTATACTTAAATGGGCCTATTAAATGTTAGAAAACCAGATTTTTATCTGTAAGGTTGAAAATTAATTAGTAGTTATCTAATTAGAGTTTACTACTTTAAAAAAAAAAAAATTATTTATGGAAAGCACTATAACTACCTATTCCACAACGCAAGGCTATCCTGGTTTTGTTATATGAGAGGGTGATGCAGGGTCCACAAAACCTAAATAGTTTTTCTCCAAATGTATTGACTATATATGACTGTATAGAATATAACTTTATTGTACACCAATACAGTAAAACTTGAAAATAAACAATAAACTTTAACGACAGGACAAAGGCGGCCTTGTCGCATAGAGCTATTTCTTCCAGGCTACCTTAGGGTGAATAGAAGTTATATAATTTAGAATGAGGATTGTGTTTACAGTACAAATTAAACAATAAAATACGTATGACACTATAATGACTACCACTCTTGTTATAAATATAACTGTTGCTATTGCAATAAACTTCAAATAAATTATTTATATGTATATCGTAACCAATTTGAAAAATACGTCATATAACATAACATTACAATAAGGCGGATTACAAAATGGAGGGAAGCTTTGGCCCAGCAGTGGGACACTACAGGCTAACAACAACAACAAAACGGCGTTGTGTTCTTATACGGCGTGCTCGTAATACAGCGTGCTCGTGTTCAGACTTCAGACAGATTGAAATGCGCCTGAAATAACAATCACACCTATGTACGTCGTGTTCTTTAGCTAAAAAATATATATAAACGTCATTAGCGCTACACTAAAATAACCAAGAAATAAAAAGTAATTTAATAAACAAATTATCTATAGAATTAAAAACTAAACTAACTTATAAAATACTAAATATCTTCGGAAAAAATATTACCTACTTAATTACATAACGCATATTATGTTTGCATAAAGTCATAGGATAATTTAACTTAATTGCACAAATTGGAGCACCTGTATTTAAATGTTTACTTAAATAGGAAAAGACAAAGCGTGCGCCCGCTGCAATATTAGACATTTATATCTACCAGTATGTATTTCTACGTATTGTAGTGTCTTAGTGTCTCTTAAAGGTCGAGCCCGACAAGTGCAAGTCAGACTCGCCCACCGAGGGCTCCGTACAAACTAGAATAAATAACCACCGGGCGAAGCTGATAAAATGTTTTTTTTTTTTTTTTTTTTTTAATTTTTGGTCATATCCGAAAATTACACGTAAAAATAATTAAAACCAGTTTTAGCTTGTTCTAATGAAGATCTTTCATATGGTACCCCACATGATACGTTTAACTCACTTCAAAAAGACCTTATTTTTTGTTATTGAATGAAAAAAAATATAGTTTTAATAACAGTTTTCGGATTTTTTCATTTATGTGTGTGTACTTTATAATAATGCTTCTTGCCAAATTTCATAGTTTTAGGTCAACGGGAAGTACCCTATAGGTTTGATTCCTTTTTAATGTCGAAATATGCGGGTTTTTGCGACATATACGGCTGTGGCTTTTTTTTACAATAACTGAGAAGTGACATTTTTTTTTCTCAGCTGCAACGGACTACAAACTGCGTATATGGTTTTAATTTCAACTCGATGGCTCCAAGCGTTCCCTAGATAAAAGGTCTTGACAGACGGACAACAAAAATTATATCCTATAAGGGTTCCGTTTTTTTCTTTTGATGTACGGAACCCGAAAAACAGTAAATATCTGCCTACGGCAGTTGTTTTGTGCGTTCACAGGCTCCGCTTTGTTTATACTCGTAGTTAAAACTTTTTATCTCTTTAACTTTACTCAAAATTTTAATGTAATGGCATTCTGAAATTTTAATATATGTATACATAACGAGAATGAGACAAAATCTAATAATTTTTTGTACAAATAAATAAATTTTAAAAACAAAAATGTGTTACAACAAGAAATAATATGATATTTTTTATTTTTTTGAACAGGCAAGTGCCTTTATTAACAACAATAAAATATACAAACTACACAAACGTAACTAACTAAACTACTACAAAAAGCAAATCGATCACCCCAAACCTGAATAACATTAGTTTCACGCATTAAAATAGTCAATTTAAAATATACATTAAAATAAATTATATTTTTTCTGTCTCTGTTTTGTCTCTCTCGTTTGTAGATCTTGATCACTGTACTCATATATTTTGCCCTGTGAAAAATACAGCTAAATGATATCCGCTGCTTCGGAAAACGTATCACGACTATAATCCATATGAAAGGGAGGACGCCGTATTAGCAAACAACGCCATTTTGAAACCCGCCTTGCAGTAACGTAATACTGCGTTACTTTCAAATTGACTGCAATATATAAAAACAGGTTTTATTTAAAAAGTGTTGAATTAATTATATTTCTCTAACAGCAACGCGAAACAGAATTGGCAACGCTGGCCGCTGCGAGGATACAAGCACAAGAAGACCAGTCTAACGAAGTTATCACACTACAAGAGCAGCTCGAAAATGTAAGTATTGTAGTGCTCAGACTAGAGAAACAGCCAGACGGCTCGTACAGTACTCGAAAATAAAGCCAACTTATGCAAAATACACAAAATTATATTTAACTCAAACTAGATAAATGTTAGAGAAAGTGGAATCCGGATATTACAATGTTGAAAGGACCGTGGTATTACGTTGTAATAAACAGGCGTTATACAAAACGGACGATTTTTATTATTATTTTATACACCTATGACAAGCAAAATGTAGGATGTCGTTCCTCAGGTTTTCCAATCGAGATTCTACAAAAGAGCTTTTTAAAAAGGGTGTCAATAAGCACATCTACGGGTTAGTACGGGCTACACCGATGTAGGCTAGCGTTCTTTATACTTTAGCGTTATCTTAGAAAAATTGCCCTCTCTTTCGCTCGCGCACGATTTACATTTAACACATTTGACACCAACAATATCTCTCAGTACCCATATTCACAATCGTTCGATATCAGATTCGTCTCGAAAATGTTTTTCTCTCAGTCAGTCCTCATATAAAAATGAAAGAGATCGAATTTATTTAGAAGGTAGTGAATAATAGCTCTCAGGAAATGTCAAAAATTCAGACGTAATTTCCTTGAGGGCTATTCACAACCTGTCTGATATAAATTCTGACTGACTGATAGAAAAGAGACCGATTCAATATCGAACGATTGTGGATATGGACACTGAAAGTCAAATATGACCTATTAAACTATAATACTTCTTCTACGTCTACTAATACGTCATCTTTTTTTCAACAGATGAAAAATGCCCTCGCATCTTTAGAAACAGAAAAGAACACTCTACTGAGCATATACTTAGATGGTGCTGGAGAGGGAACCTCTAACCAAAGCGCGCTTACGAAGGTCGGTGAACTGATGGACAGTGAACTGCAGTGCAGCATCTGTGCCGAGATGTTCATAGAAGCTACCACACTCAACTGCGCGCACACCTTCTGTAAATATTGTATCGCTATGTGGAAAAAGAAAAAGAAAGATTGCCCTATTTGCAGGTAAGATGATGTGTGTAGCTAGCTGTCTGAATAGGTTGCTATAGGGGTCAATGGAAGTCGAGATAGATGTGTAAGTTCTTAATCTACGTTAAAAAAAAAAAAACAAGTTTAACATGTCCTTAGTTTTGTCTTTATCCAGAGTGCCATAGATTGTATCTTGTAATAGATCAAATAATTATTTGTATGTACTACACACATCTTTTTAGAATGTGGGATACAAGCGCAAGTGACGCAGGAGTCGTCGCCGTCCAATCGGTGCGTATAACTCCTTCGCGGCGTCTATACCACATAAATCACCTGACTGGTAGACTCATAATTAAAAAAATATTATATGGGTAATGTACGAGTATATACATCATCATCATCTCAGCCACAAGAAGTCCACTGCTGGACATAGACCTCCCGCATAGATTTTATAACAATAGTTGTTTGGTTATACATATATCTATTTTTTTCTTTCCGCAGGGCCACCATCACAGCTGAAAACAGAAGTTTAGTCATAGACAATTTCATAGAAAAAATGGTAAACGAAAATCTCACTGAAGAAATGAAAACCAAAAGGCAGGATATTCTTAAAAATAGAGCAGGTACTTTGTTTTTAATGTTACACGCGTGAACAATACAGCTTCATAATGTTTTAAAAACAAACCCTTTTAGTTAATCACGACAATATGTTTGAGACAAACAACACAACCAAAAACTCAACAAAAAGAATTTTTTTTTTTTCTGTATTGCACAATTTGACTCCATCTTACCTTATTGCCATCCGCGGTATCTGTTCTATTGAAAGGTCTGACTAATGCAGACAAACCAGCCTCTAAGTTGAGAGTTTAAAAAAATGATATTGTTGGGACCGCGAGGTCAAATGGCTTTTCAAAAATTGAAGTATGTATATAGGCTTCAACTTTCTCTCAAAATATATGCAATAGCAATATATATATATATATTTAAAAGTACTCTTGTTTTTGGTAAGAAATTAATTGGCACATATTATATATATTTTTTATATATATAACAGTAGCCAAAGGGGTTCAATGTAATATTTGTCTTCATTTGTCGTCCTATTAGTTCTGTCTGTAGCCTGAATAATTGTTATAGTTTATTTTTTTATTTTTTTTATTATTCAATTATTATTTAGTCACTTCGAACTGTCAAAATTTTAAAGGTTGTTTGTTATTTTCTTTACTATTCATTAGAAAATTATCTATTTTTTATGCCACTCATGCGTTCAAATTTTTAATGATATAATGCATTGTGCAAGCGAAGGAACACACTAAGGTTCTTGGTAAGAACCATAATATATTTCTATATTGTCTTCTTAAATCCATGTTAACTCTTTTACTTTTGCTTCGTTCCTAATGGTCACTGCCTTTCCCAAAGAAAAGGCGAGATAGGGTGCATGTATGTATATGTGTGTTTTTGTGCGTATGTTCCATGATATCTTCACCAGTTGTAGACTGATTTTGTTGATTCTTAGTTTTTATCAAAGGGGGAAAGATGACGTCTTTAAAATTTAAAGCCCAGCAACATTAGTTCAGTTGTTCTTAAAGCAGGCTCCCAGTTATTTGTGTATTTCATTCGGACACTTGATGTTTGAAGTCGATATTTCGGTCGGCATGTCGATTAAATTGAAATTATAAAATTTAATACTGCTAGTACTAGTACTACAACAGTCGGTAGATTTATGGAGCTGTATTGTTCACAGAACTCGTGTCTGAGATGCTGTGTCAGACCGCTGGGACTAGCCGGTATGGTTATCTTTTATTCACGTACATCATTTTGTTTTCGCCATTCCTACTGTGAAATGGCTTTACACCAAAAAAAGCGGGTAGAAAGCAGCTCCTTGTGAAAGTGAAAACAAACAACATAACTTGAGAGTTGACACAAATTTCATACTCGCGTCTTAATATGTTACTTATCTCAACAAAAAATTTTAAAACTTTAAATCTCCCGACAAAAAAAACGGCCGAATTGATTTTGATGAAACATAGCTAAGAACTCTCTTGATAAAATTCCCTTTCAAACAAAAAATCCAGATCAAAGGTCCATCCGTCTTTACAAGCTACAATAATGCCCATGTTGTACCATATTTGTGCGAGCTCAAAATATGAATGTTTTTTTTTATCGATTTAATATGCTGTATAACGAGCTCCAAGCACTTTCATCTCTTCCATGTCCAGACGACCACCAAATTGATGATAACCCATTTTTTTATCACTTTTTGGGGAGTAGGTATGATAGTATGATTTATGTTTGTTTTAATGAGCGCTCAGCATTTGCATGACCCAAATGTCCTGCGCCAAGTAATTTTGTTTTTGTGGAAGTAATATTCGGTATTTCACAATTTTGATTATAGATAGGTAACCCGTCAGTGAAAAGCGTTCGCGTTTTAAACGAGGCTATAGGAAAACTTCAATAACCTCACTATTTTTTAAGGGATTACACTCATCCAAAAAAAATTAATAGTGCACAGGCTTATATACTTACCGTCTTACTTATAAACTTGTCACTTTCTGTCGGACGGGAAACGTCACGCGCGAAAACGGAACAAAACACTGTTTAACTAAAATGCGCTTATTCAGCGTTTATAAGTAAGACGGATAGTATTCAAATATCTCTAGCGTGCATGAACCTCGTTATTACGCGCGACCGATATCAACTATCCACTTCAACGTAATAGCAGTAGCGTATAAAGCCTCGATGACACTGGGCTAGTTTACGAGCTGCTCGCGAACTCGCTGGCTTGTTCAAAATTCAAAATTCAAAATTATTTATTGTCACAAAATTTACATGATATAATTACAAGTGCGTCAGGCTCCGGACTAGGATTTCTGTTTCCCGGAGCCGACAACTTCTCGCGAAAATATGTACAAATAAAGATTAAAGTAGGTACATTATGTTATCAGCCCAGTGTGCGTGCATCGATGTGTGTGCGACGCAATGATGCAAGACCGGTTCTTGTTGTTTACATCAAGCAGTGCCACGAGCGTACTAGACAACTTCATTTTTATCGCGTCGCAAAGAAATTTAATAATAATGCAATTTTGAGGGATTTGAGTGATTTGTAAAATATAACATAAATATAATAGTTTTACTTGATCTAAGAATATCACAAATATAATAAATACATAATTATGATTCATCTCGTGCTCGCACACACACAACCAACAACGTTGCTTGTAAACTAGCCCAATGTCGTCGAGCCTTAAGCGATAGTAAGAAAAACTACTGCATAGTTATTATAATGTTATTTACAGAAGAAGTTTCAGTATCGACGAGTCGGAGATCAGCGACGACGAGTTCCTCGAGGACGAGGGGGACGTCACGGATGAATACGAGGAGGAGAGGTAATAGGCTAAGATCCCGCTATAAGGCGACCTTCACCGAGCTGGTTAATGGATGAAAAGTATTTTATATTCAATTAAATATGTCAATAAATATATTGCAAATGGGTTGTCAAAAAAATTTCAGTCCAGAATGATTATTAATAATTAAATATTTTTTTTAAACATTTCACTGGTTTGGTTTAATAGAGAAATTCCATACCAATCGAAAGTATGAAGCCCATAGAATATGTAAACGTTATAGGTTGACTATTTTTTCCCGTCACAACTCTTGAGTAGGCAGGTATAAACAGGTAAATCGATGCTAGTAACTTGCACCGGTCTGGTTAATGAATTTAAGTTAAATTAAAATAAAGATTATATACACATAAATATATTGAATTTGTCTATTAACCAAACCAGTGAAATGTTTAAAAAAAAATTATTCATATTCTGGACTGAAATTTTTTAGACAACCCATTTGCAATATACTTAGTCTGGCCATAAATACTGTTACAGTTAAAAATAAGAAAGATATTACATTTGAATTTTAAATCTGCCATTTTTATACGATTGTTCATTGAGTTTTCTAATTTTGGCGCCAATACATTGTACAATATTTTGCGATATTAAAATGGAGTGGGGTGATAAAGAGAACCGAATCGCTGTGATTGCATTACACAAAGTTGGTATGGAGCCAAATGCAATTTTTAAAACTCTCAATACGCTTGGTATTAGTCAAATGTTTGTGTACCGGGCTATTAATAGGTACAATGAGACCTCCTCTGTTTGTGACAGAAAAAGATCTGGCCGTCCACGTAGTGTTCGTACGAAAAAGGTGGTCAAAGCAGTAAGGGAAAGAATTCGAAGAAATCCTGTCCGAAAGCAAAAGATTTTATCTCGGGAGATGAAGATAGCACCCAGAACCATGTCGCGTATTTTAAAAGATGACTTAGGACTTGCAGCCTATAAGAGACGCACTGGTCATTTTTTAACTGATAATTTAAAAAATAATAGGGTGGTAAAATCGAAACAACTACTGAAGCGGTACGCAAAGGGAGGTCACAGAAAAATTTTGTTTACGGATGAGAAAATCTTTACAATTGAGCAACATTTTAACAAACAAAATGACCGTATTTATGCTCAAAGCTCTAAGGAAGCTTCCCAATTAGTCGATAGAGTGCAACGTGGGCATTATCCGACTTCAGTGATGGTTTGGTGGGGTGTTAGCTATGAAGGAGTGACTGAGCCATTTTTTGTGAAAAAGGTATCAAAACATCGGCACAAGTGTATCAAAATACCATTCTTGAGAAGATACTTAAGCCCCTTAACAACACCATGTTCAATAACCAAGTATGGTCCTTCCAACAAGACTCGGCGCCAGGTCATAAAGCTCGGTCCACGCAGTCTTGGTTGGAAGTGAACGTTTCGGACTTCATTAGAGCTGAAGACTGGCCGTCGTCTAGTCCTGATCTTAATCCGCTGGATTATGATTTATGGTCAGTTTTAGAGAGTATGGCTTGCTCTAAACGCCATGATAATTTGGAGTCCCTAAAACAATCCATACGATTGGCAGTGAAGAATTTTCCCATGGAAAGAGTGCGTGCTTCTATTGATAACTGGCCTCAACGTTTAAAGGACTGTATTGCAGCCAATGGAGACCACTTCGAATAAGCTTTTATATTTTAAATTGTTTTATATTTATGTATTAAACTAACACACTGTAAAAGTAATAAATATTATTTGCAATATAAAATTTTTTTTTTTCTTCGTGACAATATTTATGGCAAGACTAGGTATTTATTGGCATATTTAATTCAATATAAAATACTTTTAGACAATAGACAAGATTTTTATTGTACTTTTCATCCATTAACCAGCTCAGTGAAGGTCGTCATAAAGCGGGATCTTAGACTATAATACCTTTACCATATTTTTTGTGTGTTATAAGTTTTGGGCTATGTTTTTGACTGACTGGTATGTATGTATGTGTGTTCATCTGTTCCCTCATAAGTTTTAACTACTTATCATAATTTGACAAATAAAGTGTCGTTGAAAGCGTCTTATCATGTATGTATGTTCTTCAATATCTCCGTCAATTGTGGACCTATTTCGAAAATTATTTTTGCGTTGAATCCAATATAGCTTCCAGGTGCTCCCATAAAAAAACCGGACAAGTGCGAGTCAGACTCGCCCTCCGTATAAACTAGTAGATAAAAGGGGGAAATCAATTTTTTTTTTATATTTTCCTTCTTAAACCGAAAAATATACATCGAAAAAATATTTAAAAACCTGTTTTAGCTTGTGCTAATGAAGCTCTTTCAAATGATACCCCACATGATACGGTTAATTACTTTAAAATTTGGACCCTCATTTCTTGCATGGAGACACATTTTTTTCGTGATTAAATTAAAAATATCCAGTTTTCGGATTTAAATAAATAAATAAATATTTGTGGACATTTCACACAACACCATCTAGCCCAAACTAAGCAAAGCTTGTACTATGGAACTAGATGGCTGATTTTTCCCTATATGTGTACTCTAACACAATGCTTCTTGCCAAATTTCATAGTTCTAGGTCAACGGGAAGTACTCCATAGGTTTTGATTCCTTTGTGAGTGTCGAAATGTGCGTTTTTACGACATATTCGGCTGTAACTTTTTTTTTAACGAAAACTGAGAAATTTGATTTTTCTGTCTGCAGCAAGAGACTATGGATCTGCGTATATAGTCTTAATTTCAACACGATACCTTCACGCGCTCGCAAAATAAAGGTCTTGACACCCGGACGGACGGACAGACGGACAACAAAGTGATCTTATAAGGGTTACGTTTTTTCCTTTGTAGGTACGGAACCCTAAAAACAGTTTAGCTTCCATACTTTGGTAACTGTCTTCCATTACAAACATAATTACTATATTCGAGAGTAAGTAAGTTATGGTGTGTGGTGATTGAAGTCGGTTATTATAATTTGTTTAAATTGTAGTACTTGTACGTTTACAGGTTGCTTGTGTTTTACATTTTGCGTATGCTTATCTGTTTATACTTATATATATATATATATACTGGGTACTTTAATAGTTAATAATCAGTCGTTATGCCCCTTCCAGGTATTACCAATTTTCAAGGGCGTACCGCGGTCGTTACGACTACTGGGAGGATATCGGCAGTGGATCTGACGACGTTACCGATTCCGATGAGTCCAGCGGAACGGCCGCCGGTTCTAGCGCCGCCGGTGACGCTGGTGCGGGTGTTCCAGCCACGGGGAGGCCGGGCGACGCGCCCGCCGGCCCGGCCGCCACCAGCGGCCAGGCACCCGGCGCCGGCTCCACTTCAACCGCCAACAGTGTTTCACTTCCCGGAGGTAATATTTTCTACTAAAGCACGCTATACACAAGTCCAGTCAGCACATTTCGTCGAATAATATTATTTAAATATATGTATTTCAAATCAATACATAACATAAAATTTTTGTATTATTATTTATTTCCAATGTCCGTGGCATTTTAGTGTCTAATTATGCCGACACGACCTGTGTATATTGCACTCTAAACCTTGTATGCTGTTAATTGCTGTTAGAATAAATGTAACTGAAATAAGTGTCGGCTTTTTCATCGTCAAACGGCATTGATCTGTAATACCAGTTTTCTACTACGATTCCTCAATCACAATAAGGTATTTAATTACTTTGGTGGCCACATTCAGGAGTTTCGTAAATGTACGAGTTATTTTTGTTTTGTTTTGTTATAAGAAACGCATTTTTTTTTAATTGAATAATTCTGCTCTGAGCGTGGCAGCCAAAAAAATGCGTACACTTTTGCTTTAGATCGTTGATCTGACGTCGCCGCCGACTCAAATTAATGAACAAGGTCCTCGACGGCCACAAATCTCTTCGCACGCCAACGAGGTAGGTTTTATTTGATGTATTTTGCGATATGAACATTGATTTCAAATTACTAAGTTGTTGTCCATGCAATTGTTACGTAGCAATGCTCATTTTAACCCGAGTGTTCAAAATAGAAAGTGCGAGAATTAATTATAGAAATTTCACATTTTTATAATTTTTATTAAACACACAAGATTTGATCCATTACTAAGAAAACTATCGACTCTTAGTCCAGTCTTGAATTCGGGTCCCAAACCCCCAGTCTCGAGTCGAGTCCCGGGTCAAGATACTGGGGCTTTAATTCCTTTAGATAGATAGAAAGATAAACTCTTTATTGTACACACCTTAGAAACTTTACTTTGTTCATCTGGGATAAATTAAAAAAAAAATTGTAATGTTAATATACTTGGTATTTTGCCTTCTAAGCTGTAGGTTCGATTCTCTTGTAGTACAATTAATATTTGTGTGATGTTTGTTATGGGTATGTCTCATATATATATGTATTTAGAAAAAAAAAGTATTCCGTCAGCTATCTCATTACCATAGTATAAAGCTTTGTTTAGATTTGGGTAGTTTGGGGCAAAGTGGTATTGTATGAATATGTCCAGTATTTATTTATTAGTAGGCTGAATGTAATAATTCCCGTAGCTTCAATATTTTATGAAGATTATCTTTATAATTCAGTTATTTGTATTAAACCCTTTTACTATACCTATAAATAAGATTATTTTGATTCAAAACCCAAAAATCGTCTCTCATCAGCCTTTTAAGAAATAGTTGTGGCCTGTGTCTATCAGTAATCAGATTACTTGATTAATTAATTAGCAGTCGTTTTCATCGCTAATATTTTGGGGGAAAATCAAGAACCTTCGTAAAAACCTACGTTCAATGTTTGACACGGATTCAAAGTTATTTACGTTGACAGTATAATCACGTATGTATACAGCATTTCTTGATCATCTTATTAATTATTTATGTATAAGGTAACAAAATATTAGTGGACTTTGTCATCATACCAGATTTCTTACGATACTTCAATCACAAAAAGGTATTTAATTTTATTTTTGATGGCCACACTCAGTTTTTTTTAAATATATATATTTATTTACATGTTAATATATTAATTTATACAAATATTGTGCCAAAAAACCACACTAGGTTTGTCTTGGCACTCAGATTCGTTTAATACACAAATACGTTTCTATATTGAAGAAACTTCTTTTTTTTATTAGTTATCATTTTTGTTTTCTATTCTGAGAGTGGCATTCAACAAGATACGTACACTTCTGCTTTAGATCGTTGATTTGACGACCCTGCCGAGTCCAATTAACCGACCGGAACGCGTACAGCCGCAAGTCATATCGCTCATCGACGAGGTAGGTTTCATTGTCATTATTTACGCGATTTGAACATCTAATTTAATTTGTATTTTCTGATGAACTAAAGGTGGACGTCCACTTCTACGTACCGGACAATGACCGTGCTATTAACGTGTCAGACGTAAAAAACACGACACGGTCCTAGTCTGTCCACTGGGACGTATTATGTCCGTATAGATTGCGTTTAATGATCTGGCTAAACTCGTTTCCAACGCATTTCATATGTACTTGGAATGGTTTAAATTATTAAATAAACTCATATTCAATTATTTCTAAGACAGATCGGCAGCCTCATGTCTCCAGTACGGCAATACCTCGGTGCTGTGGGAAGCTCCTGTCGCTGTGTAGTAATATGATGTCGACGCCGACATCGTTGCACTACCCGTATTTTTTATATTATGCCGTACACATATGACTGGGCCCTTACCTGTACTCAAGGGCGTCGCCAGCCCATGGCCCAGGGGGGGCAAGTTAATATTATGGAGGATGAGAAAAATATGAATTGTAGGTACAGGTACAATTGCACGGCCTTAGGACTTTGATTGTTTTGCTAGATTAATAGATTAAAAAATGTATAGTAGATTAAAAAAATGTAGCCAACTACATTTTTTTAATCTCTAGGGGGGGCAGCTGCCCCCCTTGCCTCCCCTTGGCGACGCCCTTGCCTGTACTACTCCAATACCACTATTCATAATCATTCGGAATCGTGTCGGAAACTATATCTCCATCTCTTTTAATCTGTATCGAAATGACAGAGATGGAGATAAAGTTTCTGATCGGACAAGTTGTGCATAGCTCTGCAGATTGGATACCAATGCTGATCTGCAAACGTAACTAAGCGCACCTTTCCTTTATGAGATATTCTCTTTTTTAGTTGAACGCATACGTGAAACGCTTTGTAAAGGTATTGAATAATTATAAATATATATTGAATCAAATGTTAATACAAACGGAAGCACCTTCCCGCAATAAACATAGAACGTCATATGAGTCAATTATGTTTGATATGCGTTTGGCGCATTCGGTCAATTTTGTTGTGACACCCAATTCTTCTTCTTAGTCGTTATCACTCTTGGCAGAGTGGTCGTGAGCATCGTTTCGGGTGGTGGCTCAATTCACAATCCGTCGCCATTCGAATTGACGCATTTTTCGTGTATTCGTTCACAGGACCGTTAAGTGCTGCCTTTATTTGGTCGGTCCAACGTAATGGCGATCTACCAAATGGTCTTGTTCCATCCATCTTAACCTGCACCACTAGGCGCTCAGAGGTATTACCACAGCGCGACACATGCCCAAAAAAATGTGTATGCGAGCCTGAACGATGGAAGATAGACGCTGCTCGATGCCAAGTTCATGCGCAGAATGGAATGGAATGGATGTTTGTTGAATTCAGTTCACTTTATCTTCAGCATTTTCGCCACATTTCGAGAGCGTCTATCCTCTTTTTCTAACTCTCTCTTAAGGTCCACGTCTCAGCAGCGTAAAGAAATATGGGAAAGACGAGTGCCCTTACAAGTCGGATTTTTGTGGCTTTGGTGATATTTCTGAACCCCAATACGTATAAATATTTAACAACTGTACAATACGTATAAATATTTTCAGATGATGCCGCTAATGGTGGCAGGAACCGTCGACGTAGAAACGTCCCCGGTGTCCCTGGATCTTACTACGGGGGATACGGGCGGTGCTACAGCTGCGGCGCGCGGGGCCACTGGGCCCCAGGCTGCCCTTTCAGATAACGCAGCCACACTGTTAACTCCTACTACTAGGAACTGAATAAACTCTTGTATAAACTGTAACTAGGGATTGAAATCGATCCGTCGGATCCGGCAAAATCCACGGGATCTAACGAACGGATCCAGTAAACTAAACATTAAAAAAAATACATATATTTTATTATTATGCTTTGGTAGTTATGATCGATTTAAATTAATTATTTTTATTTGTTCATACATTCTAAACTTGATTCATTTACATAAAAATACTCATTGCGCAATTTTTACCACTGTCGCAAAAAGAAGGGTGTTATAATTTTTATGTATGTACATACATATCTGTCTGTGACACCCTAGCTCCGAAACGGATGAACCGATTTTGTTTTTTAATTGAAATGTGTCCTAACCGAGCTCATTAAAGAACATCTGTTCAGCCGCTACAAATAAGTATTCGTTGCGTGGGCAGGCTCCCAACACTGTGGATTGATGATCTGGTGAAATCACAGAACTCCACTGGATTTAAGTCACTAAGAGAGGCCTAATCGGTCTTTTTGGAAATCCATGGGGGAGGCCTATGTCCAGCAGTGGACTTCTTATGGCTGAGATGATGATGATGAAGAGAGGCCTTTACCCATCGGTGGACTTCAGTTAGCTAACGCAAAAGAAGATAAGTACTTTCGTTAATTCTGGAGGTACCATTGATACTGATACAATTTTATAGCCCGTTGTTTAATGTTACTGTCACTCTGCCTGTATTACTCTCTCACTCTACCTTTCACGGCGAAACGGCGTAGTGAAAATAAAATGTAATAACACTTGGCACAGAGATAACTGAAAACTTGGAAATGAATAAGTCATTATCATCAACGATACATACGACGGTGTAAACGAAGTACTAATCCGGACGGATCCGACCGGATTGGCGTCAATCCGATTAAAAATCATGCTGGATTGCAATCCCTAACTGTAACTGAACTAATGATTTATTGCAGGAAAGTGAACTGAGAACGCGCAGGCGTCATCATGTCATCGTTTCCAAGTTTTCAGCTTCTCACCGGCTTTTCATGTGAGCCTAAATTCAGCAAATATGATTAACAATTCGTCTGCCCAATCAATTATGATTTTGAATCGTAATTCATATGTGAAACATGGATGAGTCATTTTTGTAAAATTTGTTAATCCAAGTTCTATATTTCGGCGTAAAACTAATCTACGGAATGTAAGAAAATTCCTGTTCAGAAAATTGTATTTTGCATGGAAAAATTGAGAAAACTAATTTGTACCCTTAAACATTTCGTTTTTTTTTTTGCTATTTAGAACCTTATGTACAGTTACTTGCAAAGCTTGGTTTGTGTTTTTCTCTTTTTTTTCAAATTTCAACTTTTAAAGTTAAAATTACAAATATTTGAAATATACAAAAACCATCCTAGACAGTCTAATCACTAAAATCATCAAAATTTGATAAGGCTGCGTTTCTATTGAAGCGTAAATGAAGCTTAGCTATGCATACATTGCCCATTCACGACGCTCGAAATTTTCACATACCGCTTAAAAACCCAAACGCAAACAATAGTTACGCTAATGCAGCCTTTTTATTCATAACAAATAATATGTTACATGTCAAATAATAAAAAAGGAAGAATATAAATAAAATAAAAAACATTATTTGCTTCATCAAGCAATATTACACATAATTAAATGTGTCTCATGCAAAAAAAAACATTAAACATAACAAAAAAGAAATGCAAAAGAAATGAAATAGAAAGAAAGAAATGTTGTTATTTTCATTTTGTTATTCGCGACTATTCCTGCTTTTATTACTAAAATAGTGGGTTCCAACAAGTGCAATGTGCAAACAATATTGATAGCGATATATTTCAGAGCCGGAATGTACCGAATGAGTGTTTAGAATTTTACTGTATATAATTTTGTGTAGATTTAGAATACACAGTTGTATTTATTCGGAGCGAACATTCAAAATTATTCGTTGTGACGTCACAACGAACATTCAAAGTACCAGCTATCTTCGGCGCATTGCTTTCTCTATGAAAGTATCTAGAGCGCTCCGAATAAATCCTGTAGTGTGTTAGTACTTTTATTAATTTAGTGTCAGATTGCAACATTTGTAATTTGATTTTTAGTAATTTTATGACATTATTAGACAGTTATTGTAACCGTCGTAATGTCAAGAGAATGGTATGACAATTTGAAACGTTGCAAAAAAGAAAATGTGCAATGACTGTATAGTCCTAGGGAATGGCATATTAAATTTTCTTTTTATTTATTGCCAGTCTCTTTCTCGCCCGCAATATTCACAATATAGTGAGATATCTTTCTCACCTTCGATTTGATTGTATATTATTAGTTCTATAGAACAAATGAGAGATTTCGTTTTAATAGTTCTACCATACAACTAAAAGGATTAAAAAAAAACAGTTCTATGACGTCACAGTTCTATAGAACTAATGGGAGTTACCGGTATTTTCATGCAGGATAAAATCAAAATTAGTGATTTATCAAAATTATTTTAGCGTTTAGTATACCTAGGTAGCGGCAAACATCTTGAGCCAATTTCATCATGCCCTCTCTTTTGTTTTTGTTGATAACGGCATGATAAAACATTTCTCAAGATGTTTGCCGCTAACTATACATTTTATTTATGAAAAACGCTACTTACGTAACATTGCTCAAACTGAAGAAACAATCGTTTTGCCATAAATTACGCGTTTCCATACAACAGAAGCAAACTGTTTTATAACCAATGATGATAAATAGGTTTTCCGCGACTCTGCGTGGCAACCCTCAAGTAAGGTAATCCCGACTCATCTTCAGTCGCGACGCGACACATCGGGCAACGCTGTTAGACGCTGTGTCGTGACTTATGAATTTATATATAAATACTAAAAGGCTTTATGGATGTGGTCTTATCCTCGAAACTGCTGAGAACTGCTTTTACTTCATATCGCTCTATGCGATAAGGTCGCCGTTGTACTTTCAATTAAGTTTATTCTATTCTATATAAAGTCATTCTATTATATTCAATGAGTAAAACCTTTCTATAGATAAAATCTCACTGTCTCTACCCTTAAATATTATCTGATTTCGATAATTTTCTTTTTGAATTGTTGGACAATAAAGTTAATGACTACTTATCCCTTTACGATATGCACATACATTGCCACCACTATTTTCCAGTAGTTCCTAGCGATGCCGCCCTCTATAAATGCGCACGCCAGGCGTGCTCGCGATTTGATTTCAAACAGATAAAAATGAATCATCGAAAACGGAAAAGAAAACAGGTTTCTCCTATTTGTATGGGATATCGCGGGACAACATCCCTTTAATAATTTTACTTTTGTAAAATTGTATATTAAATTCACACAATAATTAATTGCCAGATGTTGTAATGGTAAATACATTCATTATACAATTCTAAATGTAGATATTCTATAATACTCCAGTGAGTTCACAACATTCCAAAAGTTTTGATTTGTCGAGATAGAATTATATCTGTAATTATTTTTCTAATTATGTGCATATAGGTATTTACATTTGATTGAAATAAAAAATTATTTACGCGTGTTCAGGTGCTCATATACCTAAGTTGCGTCAATAATCCAATCAAAGCTTAGCTAGTCCTGTCTTCTCGCTATTTTAAATTGTAAAAAGAGAGAAAACATTATACTCGGCACGGACAACATTCGTTTTTTTTTTACTGTTGCAGCTTACATTAATATGTTCACTTAAGCAAGTGAAATGTGAAAAGTGAAGTGAGTGAAGACTGACGTAGAATCGACTTGCAACGGTAATGTTTGTTAGTGAAAAAACGTAAGATTGGTTAAATTTTGATCTATTTTCATTTTTTAAATTATCTTAAGTACCTTTAGATTATTAGATTTAGATTGTTTAGACAAATAAAAAATTGTTTTCTTACCTAAAATGTTTGCTTTTATTTCAAAATACTCCTATTTAAGTGTGACAGAAATAATACACAATTTAAAACAATTAATTTACTATATTCAAAATCTGTAATTTATACATATTTAATTTAATAATATCTTTTGTGCAACTGAAAACAATGTTCGAAATGCAATTGTAATACAGTCAAAATAACAATTTATCAGCTAAAATACTTAAGAAACGACAACTTCACGTCTATTCACTTAAATAAATACACTAATTATATATTATTAATCATGTAGAATATAAAGTAGTAATTTACAAAGAAACCGGAATAACATATCGATACCCGAAACTGCTGCTGCAGTTTCACAAATAGTTCAAGTTATTATAGATAACCGAGTAACATTTTTGAACGCAAAGACCATATTCCCTTTTACTATTATTGGCAACGAAAAGTGAAAATGTAATTTTAATGTTCGACATTTCGTTTTCACCAACCAAACTACTGTACGCTAAAGCTTGTTGTCAGAATAGTGCATTTAATTTTGACAGTAAGCTGTAGAGTACAGGGCGGCGAATCACGTTCACCTGAATGTGCGTGTTACTGTTCGGTCCAGCGGTTGTTCAATGGGCTATGTAAAGACAATTCTTAATATTTATTTTATGCTTTGATTTGAAACTTTCAATACTTAAAATTTGATTTTGCTTCAACTAAGTACATGAATAATAGTCAAAACCATTTTTTAATTACTAGTATGTAGATCTCATAGTAAACTTTGAATCATTGCACTTTGGAAAATATGTTAAAGAATGTGTTAAATTCGTGCCCTACGCCAGACTAGAAACAGTAAGATATGTGTAGTTTCCATTACACCTACAATTATGTTACTCGTTATTAGTACTACAATACATTAATCTAAATTTTCTATTGTAGGTATTTACTCACAATATATCAACATAAAAAAACAATGACCGGGGCGCAAGTATAATCGAAGGCTTAGTTGGTAAGCTTCGAAACGAATAACCTTCTTGTATTCAGAGATGCATATTAAACCAAACTCCATAGATACTTTCTACATCAAAATTGAAGAAACTGTTGAACTGTTGAAGGTTAGTTTATATATATTCAGAATCTGAAATATTTTTAACAGATTTTCAAAAAGGAGATTATCACTTCCATCAGTATTATCAAAATAACTGGTAAATTATCATCCAAATGCCTGTAGAAAAGTGAACAGCAAATCACGTATGTTTTGTATTACGTATTTTGAAGTAATTTTTTTCTGTTTTTTTAAATTATAATTAAATTACATAAAACTGTGTAGGTACACATAGGTTTTAATCATTTTTAGAACAAACAGGTTTACCCATTGCGGGCATTCATACATCCAAGAAATATTACGCTCCTTCTTAAGTAGTTGGGTAAAAAGAGTTAAAAAGAGGAACTTACTTCACTCCAATAAATGAAATACGAATAAAAGGTAACTGTCGAATGGTGTTAATCCCTGCAATATTACCAGTATAGAAATGAATTATTAAAGCTAAATATTTTAGCTTCAAATTAACTGGAACCCTATATACGAGTATGATTGAATACTAATAAATATATTATATATCAAATAAACTGCTTTTAAGGATAAAATAACATGGTTTTTAAACAAATTAATAAACAAGGTGAGCTAAGGTCTGACTGGCAAATTTTTTAGTCTCTTGTCCCAAGCTAAAGTCACCACAGACATAGTAGACGGAGCATGCGACTTCATTTATATACTTGCGTGCCAAATTTTTGGTGTCACATAAGCGATTTTGAGATGGAATGTTCCATCCGCGCGAATTCTATTCAACCTAATACATCCGCGCGCTTATACGCTAATAACTAGTTGATAAAATATAGAATCGGAAGTATATAATAACCTGAAATTAAATAATCTTGGTCAACTGCGATTTTTTATAGTACTTGACACGCTAGGTATATACACTTGGGGTATCTATAGAAGTCTATGAAAGTCAATTTACAGTTTATCTATTTAATGTCAGCTTTTATTTTGGCAAATGTGATCGGACTGTTATTTCACTGGCCATTTTACTATCAGACAAGCTATTGTTTTAATTATTTAAATATTTTTATTTATATTAATTAAAAAACCAAAGTATAGCTAGTATTATAAAGTGAAAGTAACTCTGTTGTCTCTGTGTGTTTGTTATCTTTTCACGACACTGAACCGATAACAGAGGTAGCTGAGAACCTGTAGTCGGACATAGGCTACATTTAATCACCATCATCACTGTTAGATAGCTATATAACACTTTATTAAAAACCACATGAAAACAAAACCATCACCACCATCATCATCGATTTTCATCGAAACGCGGTTGAAACCGTGGGGTTAAAGACAAGTAAATTTAACTTAATTACAGTTTCACTACAAGTATGTACTTAGCAGATTCTTATACTTAATTAGGTATAATGGAAACAGATTTGGCTCGCTATACAAATACATTATCAGGCTTAGTGCATAATCCACTATTTTTTTTAATTTTAAAATATAAGGTAGGTAATTATTATACATTCTTCAGGCAAAAATATGAATATAATATTTAAAAATATTTTTCAATGGCGCCTAGTAAAACTATGAAATCACAATCATCAAGGTCATAAACAATGAAATTTAAGAAATCGAATTAATATTCTGAGAATTATTAAGAATATCACACAACCATTGTTACAAAAGCCGAAATTTTCAGATTAATATTGAATAATGTTAAGACAGTGACTGACAAAGTTCGTGGGCATTTGTAATCAAAAGCATATAAGCGCCTGTTTGTTGGTAATAAACTTGCTTGCGACGAATACCGAGTCACCCTTACATACCACATTATAATATAAATATAGTAATTACACAACAAACACAAGAATATATTTAATTAATGTCGTCAATGCAATCATTCCTTTCTGAATTATAATTCCTAGAGCATATTCTAATCATATTATCACTAATATAGATTAACAGATGAGTCTTTAGACACAAACAAAAATAAAATTGTGTTTCATAATGGTTCCCTAGCTTTAAGAAATATTACAAAAAAAATTGTTCCTGTGGATTTGGACTCTTAACATGTATGTATACCTATGCAGTATTTGTCTTTATCTACTAGAAGTTACCGCATAAGCATATTACATTTAGTTAAAATATCTGTTTCTACCCGACTGCGTAAGAAGGAGGGTTATGTTTTTTGTATAATATTGTAAGGGATTTCATTTTTTTTGATTTTTTCTAAAAGTATTTTTTTTTTCATTCTGTAAATGTGGGTAACTTTGACTTAGTGTCAAACATTGTACTACATATCTTTTTTCACTTTCTCGATCTTTTTCCCCAAAAAGATTAGTAGTCAAAATGACTGTTAATTAATTAATGGAGTAATTTGACGACTTTGGGATTGGGAGAGGTGCCTGTAACCCTTAGGAGGGAAGTTACAATAGATCCGCGAGGGTCGCAGTGACAGGGAGGCTCATGACCTCCCACCCTACCTTGATTAATAATAAATTTGACGACTAATTTTTGGGTAAAAATCAAGAACCTTCGAAAAAAGCTATGTACAATGTTTTTCAACATGAAAAAAAGTCAAAGTTACCCATGGTGACAATAATTATTCTTTTATGAATATATTTCTTCTTTAAAAAAAGTACTTTTAGTAGATTTACGTACATAATCTCATCTAAATATACAGCTGAGTGCATATTTAGATACTTCTGAAACTTCGGGAGATAATTATTTCGTTCTTTTTGTATAGAAAACATATTTAAGGCTCCAATTCCAACGACGACGTCGTCGGTCGGTCGGTCACACGTCCAAATACAGCAATCTATAAATATCTAATTTAAATATAAAGTTAAAACATTATGAAGCTAATGGTCACAATAACTGAAATTCCCTACACCCATATATCGCCATATATCATGCAAGTTAACTCATTGAAAATGAGACATTGAGATTATAAGTAAAAAGTATTCTGTTCTATGTTCTCTATTACGTGTTATGTGGCTAGAAGTCATAAATAATATGGCCGTGCATAATGTATTCCTATGCATGACAGATTTTAACATAACAACAATTTAAGCCTTAGAAGGTATCGATCACATCTCAAACATAGCTAAATCAACTCTATGAACATAAGTTTACAACAGTCCAATAATACCAAACATTATCACACGCCACGTTCGTATGCAACTGATTAGGGGATGAGTAATCCACTTGTCTGGTGTCAATATTCACATAACAGTCCAGAACTATAGACTTCCAACAGTTTAAACCCCTGTTAAATCTTGTTATGCTTGGTTTTTACAACTTTTCCCCTTTAGTTTGTCTAATTCCAACAATCTTTGGATATATATAACTTACAACCAACTATTATTGCAAGGGGGCAAGACTTAAATTGATAACAATATTTATGTAAATTTGTACAACACAATACAAGACCCAAACAGCTAAATGTACTAAAATTTCAATTTATATGTATTAATCATTCTTCTTATCTTGTTGTTCTCCTTCTGTAATGGCTGGAGTTCCATTATTTGCTAGTTTTTGTTGCTGCTCCATTTCTCCAGAGAAGCCAAATTCATTGACACGCTTGTGGTCAACCTTGTAAATCCAACGCTGGTACAGGAAAATGAAGAACACAATATCTGAAATATTTAAAGAGTTGTCATCACACTAATATTAATTCAAAATGTTGATACATCAAAAAACCTAATGCTGATTATTTCCAACCTAGGTTTATTTACCCTTGGCCATAACGAGGTTGACTTTGACAATTAACTTTATGATATTAAAATTAAAGTCTAATTTGTAATGTTAATGTTGCGCGTTACATTGCCGAAGGTCGTAGACAATAAGCGTCAGAGCTCACTATGCCCATTGGCAGCATAACAAATTGGAGTAAAAATTGAAAAGTAAACTTTAATTTTTCTGCATTAAATCTAATTTTCAATGTCAATCATTGCGCATTATGTTGTCAAAGGCCATTCAGGATAAATCATTGTTTTTTATAATTGTTTGTGACAAAACATTAATTAGATTTTTTGTCAGTTATTGTATTTTGTTGCAGATACTCTATTTCAGAAAATTATTGTAGTGCAAACATTTATTTAGGTTACAAACCAGCAGACAGTTTCAGATAAGAAACGTAAATGTATGATAATAAATTAGAGATATCATTGAGACATTTGAAACAAGCAAATCTAAAAATAGGTATTCTTCAAAAAGGTAAAAACAGATTACTTAAACCAAGGTATGAGCATTTTCAAGGGTGAATATGTTCAGGAAATAATTATCTTATTCAACAATAGTAGTTAATAGCAATTGGCCAGAATCCCTGAATATAAATTATTTCAGATACTCCGGAGATAAAGACGAAGCACACCACAAAATCAGTCAAGCCATTTAGACCACAGGCAAGTAATTAGAGAGAGAAAACTGACAAATGTTAATATCCAGACATTGCAAAGCATTTGCAACACATTTTATGTCTGGATACATCTTAGGAAATGTTAAATAAATAAAATATACTAACCATCTCTGAAGCATCCAATTCGATACATAGTGGGCATTTTAATAACAAATGCAAATATATCATCTATGAATGTGTTCAAAAACTTGTATGTCATCATACGCCATGGGAGATGAGCCACTGACTTCAACTTGTAGTTAATAAAAAGCTGAGGAGTCATCATGATGAACCCAAATGTAAGCAAGTACCCATACATCATGTTCAGTACAAAAGAATACCACCCTTTGTGTTCTTGATATAACAGTGAGTATGCACCATATCCAATCAATAGTGGGAAACATGCCCAACTCAGATAACGGAATGCTAAAGTATCATATTCCCTGGTGCTAGACTGTACATAAGATCCTTTATCTGCGAATGTTAACTTTGGTATTCCGAAAATTCTGTCTTCTCTGTTTATTTTCACATCCATCACTTTGTTTATTTTCCATATTTCAATCAGAAGACCAATAAAGCATGAAATTCTAACCATAACATTAGTTTCATTATCTAGCACATAAAGGAGCACCACAGTGGATTGGAAAACATTAAAGAATACTGATCGTACTGACAAGCCTTCTAGGGATTGCCTATTATTCCAAAACTGAATATCATTCTTGAATGCAAGCAGTTCAAATATAGAGTGCAATACAGAGACAGACACAGTGAGAGCTAGTAAATATGGCGATGTGTCTAGGAGCAGTTCTTTGACAGTGTCTTGTTCTTCATCTTGCTCCTCTGCTCCCAGTGCAGAGAACATACTTAGTTTGTCCCTCATGGCTTGCGCTGTATATAGCTGCCATTTGAAAAGACTCAGCGGCTGGTATGTAAGATGAAGATCCAGACTTGTTGTGGTTTTGTTAATTGGGACATAATCACGCATCATATTCCAGTAGTCATTCAAGAATACAGCAGGCTTATACTGTTTGCCATCAGGCAGAAAATAAATAAATTCATCTAAAGGTGGAGGTACACTGCCTTGTACCCAATTAGTTTGATCAGTAACAAGATTTATAGTTAAGTTTGGATGCCAATGCGAAACTATTTCTTCTTTCATTGTCTCGGCTTTTCTTATTTCTTCGGCAGACTTTTCAGTTTGGCCCGTTAACAAATTGTGAGTCTTGAGGTAACGTAATTTTTTATATTTATTCAACATTTTCTTTCCATATGTAATATAGGGTCCTCCATAAGCATCTTTATCTTTTGGATCTGGCGATTTGCCAGAACGGACCATGAATACATGTAAGTATATGGAACCATTATTTTTTAGAGAATTAGGTGGAGTGATAGTCCTAATAATGGTGTAAGTGCCATCATTGTTAGGCCCACCAGACCAATCTCCATATGTCAATCCTGTGTGTTTCCATAGTAAGTCAGAATCTTTCAAGTCATCATAAAACTCATTTTCTGATAGGTAACAATACATATCAAGCACTGTACCATTGGGGAACATATTAAGTGCAGGTGAACGTGGAGCAGCACCAGTAGAGCTGCCAACCTCTGCTTTTGGTGCCGATGGCTGCCGGAACATAGATGTTATGAAATACACAACTAAAGCTCTAATTATAAGTGATTTGGTGATAGCAAAAAATGATTCTAGCTTCGTTGGTTGCATTCTTGCACGTTGCTCGTCAATCTGAGCATTAATCTGAAAACAAAAAAAAAACTGCATTATAGATTTTGCTTAGGGTTTCAGAAATCCCTGGTATTTTTCGTTCCAGGGAATCGGGAAATATTACGTATTACGTTTAAATATTACGTACATATATATCTTACGTATGTAAGACATACATTGAGTCAGCTCAATGATAAATAACCTTTCTTTTGTATTTGTCCATTAAAGTTTATGATAATTCTAAATTTTGCTTTATTAACTATACAGCTAATCGTTAGCCGCCGCTTCGAACAATGAATCATGACTACAATCCGTCTGAAGTACGCCGTTGTAACGTAAAAATAACACAGTTTTTTAAATTGATTTGCAGTGATGTAATATTCTTGAAATTACCTGTGACATAATTACAAATTAGGTCACAATTTTCAGGTTTTTCCTTTATTTGTGCTGTGAGGGTTTATTTTTTAACTGGAATTATAATGGTCAATGGAATGTACCCTATAGGTTTAAACTTAACTAACTTTATTGTGTTAACTTAAAACAAACTTGAAGATTATTTTTTTTGAACAGAAGGAACAACAGAACTAATTATTTCATATGAATATCAACTTCGCGTGTCTGAGAGAAAGGTTCTTACCATACAGACAACGTTATGACTCTATAAATGTCAATTTTCCCTGTTGAAGTACAGAACATATAAAAATACTGCTAAAATAACAATTAATTTATTAAAACAGTTTGAAAAATTACTTTTTCTACAACTAAAGTAGAGTAATACAAATGCTACAAAACATTGCCACCTTAATCACACACAAAAATGCTTTTCCAGATGGTTTCCATACTTACTGAAAATTTAATGAACGCTTAATTTTCTATAACATGATTTACATTAAAATATGCTTTGACCATAGCTCTCTTGTCATTAAGTGATACCGTGGTCAAAAATAGTAACTAGTCAAGATTATGGGAGCTTCCGGAGGATGGTGTTTTACTTAAAATTAATGATTAAATAAAAACCGAAATATAGGTCTGCTCAGAAGGACATGAGCTTATTTTAATGAATAGAATTTTACACTACATTACTTAAAATAACGAAGGGACGGGGCGACGGCTGGCGCACCACTTGAGTGTTGTGTTATAAAAAACACAGGCCATAGGAATGCAACTTGCTAAAGCTGATACCTAACATAAATAACTAGTTCATAGAACTAATTTCACCCGCAAATACCTGCTCTACACATTTTTCCCTAGGAAACGTGACTGGAAAAATTACAATTCTGCTCAAACATGACATGAAAAAAAAATGAAGTGTCTTCTAATAAGAAGAGCTCAATTTTAACTATTCACTCACTATTCGTAGCATGGGTCAATTTCTATCTATATTTCAAAGAAAAATTACACTTTTCAATTATCAAGGCGAATTTAGTGTTCATGGCATAAGTGGGTCAAGTTCAGAGTAACGTTTGCAGGTTAGTAATATGTGATATTATGGCATTGAACTTTTCTTATTAACAGAGTATGGTATGTAAGAAAGGAAGAGTAGATACGAACGTCGACATTATCTGCGGCAAGAGGAGTAGTCTCGGCAACCACATTTTCATTTGAAGTTTCCTCTGCAGATGCACTGGGCGGGTTATCGTTTGCCATGATGGAATATTAATCCAAAATCCTATGAAAACTATGGCGCGACTTTAAGACATTTGTATAAAATTACAAATGATGCAGAAACGAAACTGAAATGGATGATTCACAGAATTAAATTTTTTCAAAATTCAGTCAATAGAATGACACCACATCCCTTTTGAAGAATGAATCTTTGAATTATTGATGAACGAATTGAATAAAAATGAATGAATGTTACCATAGACATTTTTGTTGTTTTTTTTAGGGTTCCGTATCTCAATAGGAAAAAAAGGAACCCTTATAGGATCACTTTGTTGTCCGTCTGTCCGTCCGTCTGTCCGTCTGTCTGCCTGTCCGTCCGTCGGGTGTCATGATCTTTATCTCAGGAAAGCGTTATGGTATCGAGAATTGATGAAATTAAAACTATATACGCAGATCCATAGTATCTTGCTGCAGAAAGAAAAATGAAGTTTCTAAGTTTTCGTAAAAAAAAGTTACAGCCGAATATATCGTAAAAAAACGCACATTTCGACACTCACAAGGGAATCAAAACCTATGGGGTACTTCCCGTTGACCTAGAACAATGAAATTTGGCAAGAAGCATTGTGTTAGAGTACAAGAAGTACAAGAGAGTTCAAGATATAGGAAAAAATCCGAAAACTGGATATGTTTAATTTAATCACAAAAAAATAGTCTTTATGCAAGGAATGAAGGTCCAAATTTTAAAGTGAATTAAGCGTATCATGTGGGGTATCATATGAAAGAGCTTCAATAGCATAAGCTAAAACTGGTTTTTAAATATTTTTACCATGTATATTTTTCGGTTTATGAAGGAAAATATAAAAAAAAACCTTTTATCTACTAGTTTGTACGGAACTCTCAGTGGGTGAGTCTGACTCGCACTTGTCCGGTTTTGTTTAATTTCTATCCGGAAAGGCAAAGGGACCGAGCCCAGGCAGCCTTCGTCTCAAAGAGATTCTATTCTATAGAGAGGCTATATTCATTGAATAAGAAGTGAATACATGGCGAATCATGCTTTAACTATATACAGCTATAGTGTAGACTTACGGCCTTACCGAAAAACATTACTTAACTTTAAGCTATGCTTAACATATTTTGTCAACTTCTCCCTGACACATAAGATACTTGCAAAAACTTCAACTTTTTGTTTTCATGGCTTTTACGAAGGTGTTTCACATAATGGGCAAACGGGGAAAATGAGTACTCAAATAGTAAACGAAAGAAATCAAATATATTCATTTTTTATCCAATGTTTATAACAGTGACTGATATTTTTTTACACTATGTATTTATCCCAAGTATGGTCTTTGCAATAAAATATTTTTTTTTATGCAGGTATTATACTTGTTTATAGGTGTACACTAAACTTATTCTACACATATCTTGTATTAAACCTATGTATGGTTTTTGGTTTTAAAAAGTAGTGTCGTTTCCAAGAAGTTATTATACACATAACATTATAGAAAGCAAAATACACGTTATAAATTAATAATGTTTTTTTTACTTAGTATAGCAACCACATAATTTCGAGGCCCTTTTACACAGGGTAATTGTAACAAACAATCCCCAACATCCCCTAATCGCGTGGTGCCACCCTATGCGCGCTCTCTTTCGCTCTAGATGTAATGACGTGCTATTTGTTTCGTTCATGCAGGCTGCTTATGGCGAACGGAACGGCAACGTCGCGCAGTTTGATTTTTAACGAATCGAAATCTTTATATTTTATTATTTCTAAAATTCTCAATACTTATGTACGTGTGTTATAATACATTCTTCAAATCCCTATAGTGTTTTAGTGTAGGTCTTGCAGTTCTTAAACACACATGTCATGATGCATTGCATTGTCACAGTTCGCAAATTACGACACTAGCGTCTAATAGCGTTGCCCGACGTTTCGCAACTGAAGACAGGTTGGGCAATTACCCTACTTGAGGCTTGCCACGCAGAGCCGGAGACAACCCATCTATGTAGGTTTACTTATTTATGTAGGTTTAACATTAGTAGTTTGAATTGACATCATAAACAATGACAGATTAATAAAACAGCTCTACAAAAAAAAAAAAAAAAGTTTTCAAGCTGATTACGAATTTATTAATGAAAGTACTTAATGTGCTCTTGTTTTCTTATGTTTTTTACATATCTTATATTGTTGTGTTTCTTGTTTTTCGATATTTGTAATTTAAAATGAGAATAATGATTTCATATAATAATAAAATAATAATTAAAATAAAATAATGATATAAAAAAAAGAGAGCAAATCTTACAAAATCAGTGATAGTTTCATGTATTGTGAGCATAAATATATCCAGAATCAATCTTATATCTAGGGCAACAAAACCACTGTAGACCAGTGTCCCTAAATGTTACTAAAGTACAACTTCCTATTTTAACCGACTTTAAAATAGTAGGTTCTATATTGGATTGTAAGCATGTATGTTTTATTGTAGGATTAATATAGTTTTGTGGTGCTCCCATATTTTTAAATCAATTTTTGCCTTACAGTTTAGTAGCTAATTGAAGTCAATATTCATTTTTTAAACTAATATGCGGTATGTTATAGTATAACCACAAACACTATTTTTTTTTTTTTAACAAAATATGCGTCGTGTTTTCCTAGGTTGCGTTCGTAAACGGGTAAATATTACTCGAGAAATGTCAAAATTTACTCCAGGCCGTTCGGAAACCTCTCAGGAGAATTTTCTCCGACGTTTACGAACGGCACAGATAGGGTAATAATTACTCTGACAGGAGTAAATATTTACTCGACAAAAATCAGGGAGAAAATTCACTCGGCTGTCAAAATACTTTGAGAGAACACGAACTTGAATACGTTAATAATAAAAAAATGGCCGCCTCTATCAAAAAATCCAGGAATTCCATGATTTTTGCTACTGTGAGTACAGAAATTTCGTGATAAAAGCGTTTCTCTAGACAAATTTATGGTAAGTGTGAAGAAAACCACTTCGTTTTACTATTTATATTACGGCGAAAGATTATGGTGTGTAATACTATATTTTTGACCCCAAAGACTTTAAATTCGGTATTGTAACCATTCTTTTAAGTAAAATCCACTAATTATCAATGTTTTCATAAAGTTTTGTGAATGTGTAAGTGAGGTTCTGTGAATTATGTATGATAAGCTAGCCAGTGTTTTCACATGTATTCGATTGCCTCCATATTCCTACTACCCATTAATTATTTGCGTCCAAATCAACATTAGGCGTGTAAGTGTGTTAAAATAGGTAGCTATAATTATATGTAAATTGGTAATATTTAGTCATTATATAGCTATGTGAATCCCATTAAACTTTACCGTTTTTCTTCCTAATACTGGTGAAAAACGGTGATGACTATGATGAAATATGTACCTATCCTATATGGAGACTACACAGCCACATAGTGGACAGTCAACCTCATACAAGTGCTAGGAAGATGTATGCAAGCCACTTCCACAAGTCTTTGGAAATCTATGGGGAATGCTTATGTCTCGCAGTAGACTTCTTTTGGCTGAGATGATGCTGATGTAGCAGATCCATTACCAGATCTGCGTTCTCTGTTCTAAATTTAGACAGTATAAAACGACAGCTACTTCAAACTAGGTTAAATTTAAATAAGATTATATTCTATTATTCTATTTAATCAACTTACAAATTTATAATTATTTTTGCAGCACCCCGAGGTGTAAGAAGACAGACGAGCATGGAGAGGGTTGTAGGGTGCTGGGAGGCAGAGGAATTTCGGTATGAAGGCCGCCAATGAGAAGATGCGAGAGCGCAGCGCTATGAAGAATTAATTAGGCTTTTGAAGAAAAGCAATGATACTTAAGAAAGATTAATGGAGCTATTAATCGACAAATTATAACATCTCTTGCAATTCGTCAATTATTTGCTGTCGATTCTCTAGACCATCTTAATTTTGTAACTTTATGATATGTAAGACTGGAGAGTAATAATTTTTGAGCAGATAGAGGAACATTCATTCATTTTACAAAAAGCAAATCATAGAAGTATAGCTTTAAGTAATTACAAACAGATAAATGTAAAGATTTATTGTAAATGGATAAATCTATAGGGGTAGAAAACAGTTTTCTTTGTTTTGTATACGGAAGAGCTCTTCTATAAATAAAATATTTCTCTTAATTTTTGTAAAAGTATGTATTACGTACTTAATAGAAAAGTAGTATTGATAATTAAAAACTTATTTGTGTACAAAGAGTTTTGTTTCAAATTGAATATTCCAAAAACATTATGGCCTGCACCGCACCCCACCCCACCCACATCCCAAGATGTATATTATTACATACACATCCATAACATTTTGTATTTAATCTAATTTACTATTCTTAAAATAGTATGGGGATACTACGTCATAAATCAAGAATAATGAAACCTTAACCTTTTTATTTTGTGGCTCTTCGTATTAACGACTCCGCCAATGTCACGTAGTACAACCAGTTAAACAATGTCAAACATGACAGGAGAAATTTTACCAAGCCTGATTCTCAAACAACGAACATAGATTATGTTGGTCTCTGTCACACTCGAAACATTCATAATAATAGAGATCACAATCGAGATTAATATCGAAGGCGTCAGCATAGCGAGATAAATTTTAGCGTTCGTAAACAGAATACGCTCAGAGTGTTTATTACCCTAAATAACCCCGTTCTAAAACCACATATTTATCCGATAAATTTTACCGGGTAAATATTATCTGCTTACGAACGCAACCCTAGAGGACTTAGAGCATCTATCAATTGATAGACGCTCTAAGCTAGAGGACATGTTTGAAAAATGCTATTCGTATGTGTAATATAACGTCTCGGGGGCGCTTTTCACGTGTAGCTGTATATAGATTAAAAATATTTCTGGCATAGACTATAGATAACATGTACGCAAGCTTTTTCAAGCATCAAGCTTCACGAAAACAACGGATTAGTATGTATGGTAGTGCGTTAGATTGATTGCGCCGCAAATTATTTTCTCGGGTAAGTAGTTCATATATTACGGCTTAATGTGATTGATTTACAATTGTTATAATATAATGATCATGCACTTGAATGTACCGAATATATTACTAAACATTGAACAATAACTTTGACAAATGCGGGGTGTGTGCTCTATATTTTCATTTCCGACAATACGTACACTTGTAGTATAATCGTAGGACTAATTTGTCATTTCTTAGATTTTTCGTCTACTTACCTTATAAAATCCTAATCTTTAACTATACGGAGACAGTACGCTATCCTATTGATGTAAATATTTTTTGCGTATTTAAGAGGTTATAGCAAGTTAAAAGGTTCATCATACTGTACTTTGTCTTTTTCAGTGTTGCACAAGGTGAGGAATGAATGTGAATAAATCAATCCTATTTTGATTTTATGAAAGGGAACAAATTTTTAACATAAGTTGATACAAAATCAGAATGGCAACTCTGGAACAACAAGCCTCAAAACTTTTGGACTTCAATCAAAAATTAGATATTAATCTATTGGATACAATTGTGGGATGCCTGTACTCAACTGTTGGCGAGCAGCAACGTATCGCCCAAGACATTCTGACGAACCTGAAAGAGCACCCTGATGCCTGGACCCGAGTAGATACTATACTTGAGTTCTCTCAGAACCAAGAGACCAAGTATTATGCCCTGCAAATATTAGAACAAGTCATACAGACAAGATGGAAAATATTACCACGAAATCAATGTGAAGGTATCAAGAAATACATTGTAGGGCTCATTATTAAAAACTCGTCAGATCCCGTCACCATGGACAGTAACAAAGTCTACTTGAAAAAGCTTAACATGATATTAATTCAAGTCTTAAAGAGAGAATGGCCTCATAACTGGGACTCGTTTATAAGCGATATTGTGGGTGCTTCAAAGACAAATGAGAGCCTCTGTCAAAACAACATGGTAATCCTGAAACTGTTGAGTGAAGAAGTTTTTGTATTTAGCACTGGCCAACTGACACAGACTAAAGCAAAGCATTTGAAAGATACCATGTGTTCAGAGTTCAACCAAATATTCCAGCTCTGTCAGTTTGTACTTGAAAACTCACAGAATGCACCTCTGGTAGATGCCACACTCCACACTCTTCTTAGATTTTTGAACTGGATCCCACTTGGTTACATATTCGAAATGAAGTTATTGAGCACACTCATTTTGAAATTCCTGAACGTCCCGATGTTCCGCAATGTGACACTGAGTTGCTTAACTGAGATTGCCGGTGTTTCTGTCAGCAATTATGAAGAGCAGTTTGTAGCTTTACTTGTTCAGACGATGGAACAGCTAGAAGCCATGCTGCCTCTCACCACTAACATACGTGATGCTTACTCAGCAGGTAGAGATCAGGATCAGGTGTTTATCCAAAACTTGGCTTTGTTCCTATGTACATACTTGAAAGAACATGGGCAGCTCATTGAAAGAAGAGGCTTAAACAACACCTTGATGAATGCATTACGGTACCTTGTGCTGATATCTGAAGTTGATGAAGTTGAAATATTCAAAATTTGTTTGGAATTTTGGAATGCACTGACTGCAGATTTGTACAAGATCACCCCATCTTCACACTCACCGAGTCTGTATTCACCTCTAGGGAAGAGTGTAGGCAGAAAAGCATTGTATGCTGATGTACTTAGCAGTGTACGCTACATCATGATTTCTAGAATGGCAAAACCTGAAGAGGTTTTGGTGGTTGAAAATGAAAATGGTGAGGTTGTTAGAGAGTTTATGAAGGACACTGATTCAATTAATTTGTACAAAAATATGAGAGAGACTCTGGTCTACCTCACCCACTTAGATTACCAGGACACTGAGCGTATCATGACTGAGAAGTTGCAAAACCAAGTAAATGGCTCGGAATGGTCTTGGAAAAACTTAAACACTCTCTGTTGGGCTATTGGTTCCATTTCTGGTGCAACCAGTGAGGAAGACGAAAAACGCTTTCTTGTTGTAGTAATAAAGGAACTGTTAGGTTTATGTGAACAGAAAAAAGGTAAAGACAACAAAGCCATTATTGCCAGCAACATTATGTATGTTGTGGGCCAATACCCGAGGTTCCTCCGTGCTCATTGGAAGTTTTTGAAAACTGTTGTGAACAAACTTTTCGAATTCATGCATGAAACTCATGATGGTGTACAGGATATGGCTTGCGACACATTTATCAAAATTGCTCTCAAATGTCGTCGTCATTTTGTCACTACTCAGGTTGGAGAAGCTTGTCCGTTCATTGAAGAGATATTGAGCACAATCAGCTCCATCATCTGTGACCTGCAAACAATGCAAGTACATACGTTCTATGAAGCTGTGGGGTACATGATCAGTGCCCAGGTGGATCAAGTGGCACAAGAGCAGCTCATAGAAAAATACATGCTGCTGCCCAACCAAGTCTGGGACGACATTATATCTCAGGCTTCACATAATGTAGATATTCTTAAAGACCCAGAAGCTGTCAAACAGCTGGTCAGTATACTGAAGACGAATGTTCGAGCTTGCCGTGCTTTAGGACACCCATATGTTGTCCAGCTGGGTAGAATATACCTTGACATGCTTAACGTCTACAAAGTCATGTCTGAAAACATTAGCCAGGCCATTGGCTTGAATGGCGTCGCTGTAACTAAACAACCGCTTATTAAAAACATGAGAATAATAAAAAAGGAAACCTTGAAGTTGATATCAGGTTGGGTGTCACGGTCTACGGACAGTAACATGGTTTTGGAAAACTTCATTCCACCTCTTCTAGATGCTGTGTTGTTAGACTATCAGAGAACTGCAGTACCCGAAGCGCGAGAACCGGAAGTGTTGTCATGTATGAGTGCTATTGTCTACAAACTAGGGGGACACATCACATCAGAGGTACCCAAAATTTTCGATGCAGTTTTCGAATGTACCCTCGAGATGATCAACAAAGATTTTGAAGAGTATCCTGAGCATAGAACAGAATTCTTCCTGCTATTACAAGCAGTGAACACTCATTGCTTCAAGGCATTCCTGAGCATACCTCCAGCTCAATTTAAGTTGGTTCTGGATTCCATTATTTGGGCGTTCAAGCACACAATGAGGAACGTTGCCGATACTGGCCTCCAGATTTTGTACAGATTGCTTCATAATGTTGAGCAACATCAACAAGCTGCACAGAGTTTCTACCAGACATACCTTTGCGATATTCTCGAACACGTGTTCAGCGTGGTGACAGATACGTCGCATGGCGCGGGGCTGACAATGCACTCGACTATTTTGGCATACGTCTTCACATTGGTGGAAGCTGGCCGTGTCACGGTGCCTCTGGGGCCTACGCCTGACAATGTCCTTTATATACAGGTTAGTGTTATCTATAGATACTGTAATGGTTTGCTTCTGTTCAAGGAAAACTCACTGCAGAAATTTTATAATTTCAATTAGACTTTTTGTATAATGCATTTTGCACATATTATAGTGAACTTTCAACAGGGCTTCTTGTTTGATACTATGATCATATTGATTGAATTTTTATTTAATTGTAATTTGTATGAAATTTTCCTCTCAAAGCACATTTTATAATTTTACTATGGAAATTAACGTGGTTTTCACACATTTTTAAATAAAAACTACGGGTCACTCACGTCTGTTTTGAGCCGAAATATCCGACTATAGTTTCAACCGCATTCGGCGGTCTTTTTAAAGGAGCAGCACAACGTCACTCTCGTTCGGTGACGCGCCTTGCACTCGAGTGCAAGGATCTTTCGGTCGCATAGTAAATCGGATATATCGGCTCAAAACAGACGTGTGTGACCCGTAGTTTTTATTTAAAAACACATTTTATAAATTGCCATAAAAGCCTATTTAGCTAAACTAGCTAGCTTATATATAATTATATCCAACCATTCAACCGGCAGAAGGGATAAACATGTGACTCTAACCAAAATTATCACTTTAATATTTTCCAAACCTGACTTGAAAATAGTTTTTATTCATACCTACAATATTTTTTGATTGCCTATCGAATGATATTCCACACCATGGGATAGACGAGAAAATAAAATGGGGATACATTTTAGTTTCTCGTCTATCCCATGGTGTGGAATATCACTTCTACGCGTATGGGAGTTAAAAATTATATTTCAAAATATAGTTTTATCAATATTCAGCATATATACTAAATTACAACTTTCCAGTACTAATAGTCTTTGCGCTAAGCCGCAAATGAACAGACGTATAGTCATGGCGAAACTACATATAAGGGTTCCTTATTAACTACGGAGCCCTGAAAATATTTCATAATTTTCCTTTAAGAATGGAGCCAACGCGCGCATCTATCTTTCTCGCGCATCACAACATTTTTAAACATAAAATCATTGGTTAGGTATATTAGATAAGTGAGATTTGTTTATTTAGATAGAAGGCATATTAAAAAGAAAAGTTTTTCTTTGATATCTTTTAAATTGACTGAGGAGTGGAAAAATATGTTTTTTCACTACTCCGGTGCCAGTATAAGCAATATCTGAATAAAACTTTTTTAAATATTTATCGTATCTAAATAGACAAATTGATTTCTCACTTATATAACATACACTATACCTAAACAATGTTTTTGTATGTTTAAAAAATTTGTGATGTGCGAGAGAGATAGCTGCGTGCGTTGAGCTCCACCTTAATGAAGGATTGGCAATACTAATCACTGCTACTAATATTCGAAATTTCAGTATCAAGGTTTTTACTTGTTTTCTTTTTTAATCTATTACCGGCAACACAACGTTAAGAAACAAAAATACACATAGTTACATGTAGAGCTTGTTAATAAAAAGATAAGACATCACTCAAATTATTTGATCAATGAATCTTACCTTGTTTCAGGAGTATGTGGCAAATCTCTTAAAAACCGCATTCCCTCACCTGAGCGACAACCAAATCAAGATCACTGTACAGGGATTGTTCAATTTGGATCAAGATATCCCTGCATTCAAAGATCACCTGCGAGACTTCTTAGTTCAAATAAGGGTAAGTGATTATCTCTTTTACAATACACGCAAAGTAATATTTTTAAAGGCTCTAAATGGCATGGAGGCGTGAATCCCGCGAGACAACGCATATATGTTTTGTCTACAAATGTGGCACTCATAATAACACGCGGTGTTGGTAGACGTGTGTGGGAGCGACGTAAGGAGGGCGAGTGGCAGCTCCTCCCCGTTACAATCTGCATCCCTCATACACCCTGAATCAGTTTGACCTTATGATTTAAATTACTATAACCGCAGAGTATGGGGGACAGATTCAGAATTTCAGGGAGATTTGCGTCCAAACCTTTTCCTCATAGTCGCGTGGACAGACATCTCACACATATGCCACATCACCTACCTTTAGAACGGTAGCTTTAAATTTCCAGACAGTCATCAGCTTTCGAAACATTAGCGACAAGCTCCAGCTAACTGGTCTTTATTATTACAGACTTAAAAGAAGGAGGTTAAAAATTTGACTTTATTATTTCTTTTGAACTCTGTCATTTATAAACCTATTTGAATCCTCTTTTATGCTATTTAAAAAAAAATTAAACTTTTGGAGTCCCTTTTATAAGCTAATAAGTTTTTTTCCCTGGAGTCTGTGGAGATCAAATTTTTCAAAAAGTTTTTTAAGAATATACTTTCAGATTGGTCATATATATGTTTAAAAAAATCGGTACAGTAGTTTGGTTTTTAAAATAAAATTGCGCATTTTAAAGTCAGTTATTCAGTTTTTTTAAACTATAACTATGTAGGTATCTAACTAATGAAATAACTGTTGTTCAACAGGAGTACACAGGTGAAGACGACAGTGACTTGTATCTTGAGGAACGCCTGTTCGCCCTCCGCCAAGCACAAGAGGAGAAGCGGAGAGTTCAACTCTCGGTGCCGGGTATTCTCAACCCACACGAGCTGCCTGAAGAAATGCAGGACTAAAGTATGTTACTAGTAGTTATGGCAACAGTTCACACCGACACGAAGTATCGATAGTTCCAATATATATTGTACTGTGAATAATGTTTCGGTATTATTGGATATGTTTATTTGTACGCCCTCTATACTGGTAATTTTCATACAAATATATGAAAAGCAGTGTTATGATGGTTTAGGCAAGCGATACGGATGTTTGTAACTGTTTACGTTTTTGAAAAGCTAATTAATTGAAATCGTTTTATTAAAATCTACTCTCGGATAAAAGTCTAAGGATATGATGACCACAATTTACGATGCGTAATCAGCTTATGCCGATCAGCACCCGTATTCCCAATTCATTGGGCTCGATTCTTCGGAATCTCTTTAATTCTAAATGTAAAAGAGAGGAAAATGTATATTCTGATTGAATCCAATCCAATAAATTGCGAATTCAGATGCAGGAAAATCTTTACATCAATGCAATTAGCGCAGTCCTTTAAATATGGCTACTCTGAAACGGAACCGACTGAAGCTGATTCCGTGTCCAAATGTGCGATGGTCGACAGGCGCAGCTATAGTGAAGATATTAAATATGTATACATACCTAAGTACCATTCAGTGGGTTACGACATACGTGCGCGAAGAAAGCGATTTGTTTTTGGTCGCGTGCATCTCCGCTGGCCATGACTCACGAAAACCTTTAACTGTAGTACTCTTCTCAAAGCGGAAAGATATGATCTGATGCTTTCAGATATCTGAGATACACAGAGTGGAAGACTGCTCTTTTCAAATATAAGGATGCGTGAAGTTTTACAAAAGAAAATGTCTAGTTTTGTATGAACATGACAAAATGAGACGTCGTCGAGTCAGCTATTTTCGACTTTAGATACTACGAAAATCAGAACCTGTCGACGACAGCGCGATACATTTTCTCGATTGCATTGCCATCAAAAGCTTCTGTACTTGAAATTGAAACTAAGTATAAAAGAATAATTGGAAATAAATAATTTTGTTTAACCTAATAAAATGAAAACGAAAATTATTTAAATTAGGATCATGATAAAAGCTTATACTGTATAATTAAATAAGTAATACAGTGGTAAGAGGGTCTAGGTTGGAGCACTCGGCCATATGGTTAGCATTCCGTGGGTCGCCGCCAATGCGACAGACGTGAGTGCTTATTCTTCCGTTCACAGACGTCGCGACTGTGTATAGAGGCCTCTCTGTGAATACAGTCTCAGTAATCGCTTGGCTCATTGAAGTGCTGCTAGTGCTTATTGAATTATATTTTTGTCCCGCTTGCACGCTATATTTGTATATTTTCGTACTTGAAGTGACTCATAATGTCGAGTACATTCGACAAACCACGCGCTTCTTATTTACTGTTTTACCACAGTTTTTTCTGACTAAAATTTTATTATGCAATGTAATCCTTGTATTCCTTGTAATGTAGTCCTCGAGATCATCTTAGCGAACCAAAGACGAGGAAATATATTTTTAATTTCACCTAAAAGATGAATTGGCTTAGAATTAAAAAAGTGATTTGTAAGTTTTTCATGAAGGCTTAAAATAATAAAGCAACACCTAATCTTTATAGTAATTCGATTGGGTAAATCCTGTTTTTATTTTATTTTATTTTAATTATTGATTAATGAACCAGTTCATGGAGAATTCATTCTTGGAGACTGGACGTGATATGAAAGTAATTTAATAAATAACAAAATGATACCTACTTTTCAAGTTTTATCTAATCAACGTCGTAGAAAACTAAAGTGTGGAATCGGGTGGCGAGCCTCGGATCTGGGCATCTGGGGATCCGCCCCGTGTGGCATTTTCAGGGGGCGCAAAAATCATAATTAATATGATTAAAAATAAAATTATTTGCTCCACAAAGCGCCTAGAATACGAAAGCTTGGTTGACTAACCGTTAACTTTCAAGAAAAAGGCGTCACATAGATAATTATATTAAGTTTTTTTAAGTAAGTTATTTTAAGCGCTGGAGAGACCCCTCTCTCCAGCGCTTAAAATAACTTCCACACACTAACGCCACCTTCAAGTTTCTGCCCTGGTTCGAAAAAATCGTAGATCCGAGGCTGGCTCTCATGCGACACCTAATTTTTAAGATACAAAATTATAAATGCTCCGCAATGCAACCTCATGAGATCAAGTTTACAAAATATTCAGAGCTATTTTTCTTTTGATACATAATAACAGGTATAACAATAAAAATTATGTTTGTAACTGTGTACTCATGAGGTTGGTGTTCACATACTTATATTTAATATTATTATATCTAGAAAAAGGCCGCGCTACCTAACAGACGATCCGATTTATCCGGAGCGAACCTTAATTATTTTTTTGGTTTTAACGTTACAGCGAACATACAAAATAGAGATCGACCATTCTAAAACTGACCGCCCCTCCAATGTACGCGCACATGCATATCTTGTACACAGACATAATACAAACACACCCCGCCAATCTCAATTATCTCATTGGTTCTTCAGTTACCGTCTAGACTGGAATAAGAAAGGATTGCAATAAATATTATGTCTTACACATTGAAATAATTTATTTTGCTGGAGGGGCGTTTAGCTTTAAAATGGTTCTACTCTACTAGCCATTTCTAGAAACACGATTTTGGAGATTCGCTGCATGTTCGGAGCAAACATTTCGATCGTCTGTTACCGCTATCTCTGCGTTTTAAAAAGACATTTTTAAATACATTTTTAAAGACATAGCGCATTTTTTCAAACAAAGAGAAAACTGACATATAGATGTCAGTAAAAAAATTATCAAAATCAGACAAGTTTTTAGGAATAGTCCTAAAAACTTGTCTGATTTCGATCGAGAATTTTTTTGATGTCATCAAAAATATTTTATTATTTGGCAGTTAGTAAAATACACATGCCTATCAATTTGTAGTTTAAATCACATGAAAAATCTTCAGAATCGTTTTTTTTTAATTAGGAGTAGAAATCATATTTCTCCAGAACAAATACTTACTTTCACAGTCGTTTAATGTTGTCCAGGTATAATTCTCCACATAACTACGTGATTATGATTTATTTGTATTGATCTGTGTACGATATATTAATTGTATCTTTCTAAATTTGCTATAAGCTATAATATTTTGTTATTATTTTCCATTACATTTTTCTTATGAATAACAAAAATATTTGTTAGAATTAAGATTTATATCCACGACGAGTTGTCACTTTGTAAGTTTGTACCCACTATTTATTGTATATTACATAATATCCTTAATTCAGTACCTAACTGGAGTCTAGCATTTATTTTCTTGTACGTTTATTTACATTTAAATGATTTCACAAGTAAACGCTAAAAGTTTATTGCGAGTGTAACGTAATAATAGCCTAGATATAATACGCGCAAATTTCTTTGAGGTCTCAGAAGTTAGCACAAGTTGTTGCGCAGTAGCAGTACGCATATGTTTTAAGTGCATGAGGGACGGGGATTGCTAGAAAAGACGCCGTTCGTTCTCCCTGCACCGCTCCCCCGCGCGTGTATTACCAATAGCACGTTTCAATGAATACTGTATTTTTATACATGAAACTAGTGCATATTTCGGTCCACGAATCACGCGTCATCGTGGCTCGTACCTACATTCAGAGCCCTCAAAAATATTTGCGACTACTGTAATATATATTAGTTGCGTATAATATGTTCGTACTGTTAATGTTATTGAGTCAGTGAAGTGAGCTGTTGTCATATCATAGGTCGGTTTCTTGCGCTTGCAAATTTCCCTATGTTAATGTAGCTATAAGTAGTATGTAAAGGTGAAGCATGGACCCCATGTAAGGCGATGAATGCAAGTGAAATGGCCCCTGTACTCTGGACCGTTCCGAAGGTGTTTTGCAAGCACAGGACATGGCCTTAAATTCATCATAGGCAGAAATCATGCATCAATTTTACATTGCTAGACATGAAATAGATTTATTTCTACGTTATAAGTAATCTTTCAGTAGGTAACGAAATCTCTGTGATGGAAACCAGTGTCGGATGTTCAACATTGCGCTACAGAATCTTGAGTATTACCGGTTAGATTCTAGGAGTTTGTAAAGTGAATTGCTGTTAGTAATATTTTATGTTTTGTTTAATGTTGTCAGAACTAATTTTCGTAACGGTTTGGGAATCTAAACTATGACTGTGAGGTTTCCAGATGCATTTGGATTCGATTAACTGTCCAGTCTTTCAATTTGTGTTTTGAAATAAACCAATAAATACTATAAATATTTTTTTTTTAATGTGCAAACTCCCGTCTATTATCAAATCTAATTTGAACTCAATTTATGTATAATAAATAATAGTTAGTTTATAGTAAGGGGCCATTCATTTATTACGTAAGACTATTTTTGCTAGTTTTTGCCTCCCCCCTATATAAGAAAAAATAAGAATAAACCGACATGGACATGGTCCAACGATAAGACATGGTCGGGTCGACCCGCCTCCTCCTTCGCCCCCCCCTAAATCGTCTTACGTAATAAATGAATGGCCCTAAGGGTTTCTTACATATCTTAAAATTTAAATAATAATGACAAACTGGTGACCAATAAGAGCTTTTATTCAGGAAATGACGAGCCCTTATTGGCTCACCGTTGTTGTTAGGAAACCCATGCAGGGTTGTCTATCATGTCTAATTTCGAAGCCTTAAACGACTTCACTTTTTTATTATTTATTTCTTCTTGTAATAACTCAGAAATTCATTCATACATTAATTTAGCATCACTAACAATGTAAGTCATAGTTCAGGAGAAAGACTAATAAAACGACTCCTCGTATAAAAAAAATCAATCAAAAAAACTCCAATTATAGCAGTTAAATACGTAATACCTACAAGTTAACCCGTATCATGTATAATTGCTTCTTATCTCCAAAAGTCTAACAAATTGTTGTAAAGTTGCGATTGACGAGGTGCGCGATTTCCTATAATGTAGTATTCGTGTAGCGTCAGTAGGTATACATGCAGATCGCGTTAGTTGTGAGCCAGTCAAAGCGGATGCCACTCACACATATACAATAACACAAGCAAAGATCGCGTTAGTTGTGAGCCAGTCAAAGCGGATGCCACTCACACATATACAATAACACAAGCAAAGATCGCGCATCGTCGTATCTTACAATAGCTTTAACCATTTTAAAGAATAGCGTTACAATCAATAAACATAATAGAGGCGCTTATCTTAATGGAGGTATTCTGATACTAGATACCTATTTTGAATTTATGTGGTTGTTGCCCCCTATAACGTAAGTACCTAAAATTTTAAATAGTCGCCAAGTCTCGACAGAATTAGTCGCTTCATCCTATTGTGTAAACAAAACTACAATTTAATATTATGATTGTACTAAGTCAAGCTCTTGCTATAGTTTATTTTATTCTTTTTAGAAAAATTGTTCAATGTAAGTACTAAATTTTGAAGAGTTACTACGCTAGTTTTATATTTTTATTGAAATATTGCAAACAAGTATATGAGTCACTTGATAATAAGTGATAACTATGTTTCTTTCCCACATCTTAGGATATTGATAATACCAATAAAATGTTTTTGGGAATATTATAAACTCGAAAATCTTTCGATTTCCAGCTTGACTTGCTTGTCTTTTGGGCAACCTTTTCTATAATTGCCTACTAGAATGCTCTATCGACTAAGCTATCATTACGGACTAAGGACGAGCAGCAGCCGTACTATCAACTTTTACAGCGATGCAAATTTCGCTCAGCTGTTGTTTTTATCTTGCTTGGTCTGCAATTAAGAGGGTGACACAAAAATTTAAGCGATCAACATATCACAATTTAAAAAAGGTTCTTTTGAACTTTTGTCTCACACTCTTAATTACAGAAAAAGCATGATAAAAACTTTGCATCGCTATAAGAGTTGAGAGTAACCCTACTGGCTTCCGTAGCTTCGGTTTCGGTACTTTAGTTCTGATGACTAAAGTCGCGAGTCACAGTCTCACCGGAAGTCTGTTTAATTAATTCTAATAAAGTAAACAGGCTTACTACCAGTTAGAACAGTGTTCTGTACTGACTAAGCAAAAACTTGTGGCTTGTACTCGTCATTTTAAAGTAGATACTTTTACCACATGCACAATCTAATAATTGTATTCGCAGAACATTGGTTTTTTGTATATACTTTGTATGGAGTTAAAACTATTTCTATGAACTAGTGCTTTTCTCTCGAAATGTGAGTTGTACGTAGTAAATGCTGTTCGTAATGGTGAGTGCAATAATCTCTTGGCGATCGAACGCATATCTATTTCATCTGCCCCGAACCACAAGCGTTATTTCAATATTACTTATTCTTATGTTATTCTCGCTCTTACTACAGTTTAGTGAGCAAGACAAAGGTCAAAGTAATATTGAAATTAGATTGCTATGAAGACTGTGGTAACCTTCCTGAAGAGAATAATATTATTTGCTCTAGATTGGTTCGTTCTAATGCTAGGAGATATGTACGATATAATATTCATTATCCAGCCTACCTTCAATTTAAGTATCAAAGAAATGGAATACTATTACCTTGTCTGCTAACTTTTTTTAGGCAATGTAACTTCTGTGCTGGATTATTTTATCAACCTTTATGGTGAAGGCTATGGTACTGAGTGGATATACTTCCCAGACGGAGATGGTACGCCGCATTTAGTGAGCCTGACTGATGATATGGAAGTAAATACGAGAGGTGTCTACAATGAAGTGGAGTTTAGGCTTTATACCAGGTAAACTTTTTTATGGTTGACAGGTATTCATGGAATCATGGATGGACAGGATGTTAAGTGATAGTGTGGTCCAGGATGGCAAAAACACCTAACCTGGAATGGGGCAGGCTCTCAAGTAAGCCTACTGAGATACCAATAGGTGCTTGGAGAGAGATATTTATATTTAAGGTATATAACCACCAAACACTACAAAATACCCTAACACCATAATATAGCCTTATAATCATAATATTTAACATCACTAAAAGCTTAGCATTTGAATTTGAAATTCGATCTTTGTTTCTTCTGTTTTGTCCACTTATCAGTGGAAACAAAGTCTGGTTTGTCTTCATTCATAACACCACAAAACTAATAAACAATCATAATATAAATTCAAAACATTAGATATTACTAACTTCAAATGGACGTCTTTCTATCAACCTGTGAGACCTAGAGTGGCTTCTAAAAAATATATTAAGGATTCGGATTTTGGAAAAACTTCGAGCATAGATTATATTCTGATACTTTAAATGAGCATTTCTTTTATATTATATATATATATATAGTTGGAGCCGTTTCCGAGATTCCGATTATATATATATATATATATATAATCGGAATCTCGGAAACGGCTCCAACGATTTTAGTGATATTTGGTTTGTACTGTAGATTAGGGGACGATAGCTAAGTTTCATTTCTAGAAAACGTCGTTTTATCCGTGTTTTCGAGCAATGAAAAACTGGTACAATATCATTAGAAAACGAAGGTAAATTTCGCCGTTGTCTACAAAGTTGTAATAGCTCAGGTGGGAAATCGGGCATTTCGATCAGAAGACCTCGGTTCGATTCCAGATAGATGATATTATTTTTTCAAGTTCCTACTTTTGTGAGAAAAAACTATTATGAAAAACCGAGCAAAGCTCGGACATCCAGGTACTATAATTAATGTTCGAGTTGGATAACTGTGGGGATCTTTATCCCCACAGTTAGGATTCTTTAGATATTGTAGGTAGGCACACTGTTATTACTCACACAGTCACACTGTCATTTCGCCATCCGAATATCATTTGCGAGATTCAGATTAAACAGGGACAAATAGATGATTCCAAGGAGCGAACTAGCGAGATAGCTAATATTAAAGCTCATGAACATTTTTTTTACAGACACAAAAACAACACAGAAGATTCAATAGTCATGAGCGAAACAGCTGAACCTATAATCAATTTAGACGACATTGACCTCTCTAGTTCCCCAATAAAAATCATAACACACGGCTGGAGATCGTCCGCTAGCAGCGAAGCCGTTGCAAGTATAAAAAACGCATATCTTCACACTCAAGATGTCAACGTAGTGACGGTAGATTGGAGCTACACAGCAAACTCAATTTTTTACCATTGGGTGGCAAATCAGACGGTGCGCATTGGCACAGAGGTGGCATCGTTTCTAGATGGCCTAAAGAAACGATATAACGTAACTGGTGACCAAGTTCACCTTATTGGCCACAGCTTAGGAGCTCATATTATGGGCATCGCTGCTTATCAATCCGATCTCTCGGTAGACCGTATAACAGGCAAGTACCTTAATTTGAATTTTTAAATAACTGTCTAAACCATAGACAATTTTTTTTTCTGTGCCTACACATAATACTATCCACATCTAACAAATTAAAAAATTCCAAAAAAACTCCAAAATTTCATCAGTGTTTTGTTATGACGTTGTCACGTTAAATTATCATCCGTAAACCGACTTTACAGATAACCAATTTTTTTCTTTCTTATAATTGATTAAAAAAACTCGTTCAAACCAATTGATGTAATCCCTAATTTATAGGTACCCAATATACAATGTGATTTGAAGTTAATGAAAAGGACATCTGTCTAAGATTGTAAATTATATCTATATACAGGGCTAGACCCCGCCAGACCGTTATTTGAATACCCAAGTCGAGAGGAATCTGAAAAGCTAGATTCGTCGGACGCCACATTCGTGGATGTCATTCACACGTGCGGCGGAGTTCTCGGCATCGAAGGAGCTATAGGGACTGCGGACTTCTTCCCTAACAGTGGCATTCCGCCGCAGCCCGGCTGCGAGACCATTCCCAAAATATTAGGTGGGTAGCTGTAAGTTATTTATCGCACGCAGCGCGCGCATTTAAAGAAACGTTGTGATAATGAGGCGTTTTCAGAAATAAGTAAAAAATAGTACATAAATTGAACGATAGATGGCGTCTATCAATTAGAAATACATTAATTCTGTCACTTTCTTCTTCTTTTTTGTATTAGACCCCGCGATTAGCGATTTGCCAGTGTCAAGTATTCTTCTTCTTCTTTTTTGTATTGGACCCGCATTAAAGCATTTGCCAGTGTCAAGTAATAGGATTTTTGCAAGTTTCTTGAATAAAACAAGTTGTAAATGTTATAGTCACAATCTAAGTCACGTTTATAGTCAATTTATAAGTCGAGTCCTGCTTCAGTAAAGTGGTGGCGACTTTACTAGAAGCTTCTATGAAGTTTTGCCGACAACGTAAAATCACACGTTTTACTGCTTTATTTCACTTGCCCACAGTCACGCACTTTATCGAACACTTAATTAATAAAACGCCACCATTTTTATAGCATAAATGTTCAAAATAACACAAGTTTAGAAAAATAAAACAAAGCAATAACACGTTACTAAGACGTTCCCGCCAAAACTCGGTGTCAAGTATTAGTTATAGGTTAGCACTAATATTTTATTTATCTCTATACATATAAAAATCAATTGCTGTTCGTTTGTTTCGCTAAAACTCGAGAACAGCTGGGCCGATTTAGTTGATTTTGGTTTTGAAATGTTTGTCGTAGACTAGGGAAGGTTTAAACGTTGAGAAAATATCGGATCCACTCATTGATAGGTGATACGAAGTACGGTCATCTAGTCACTGATAATTATAGTGTGACATTTCCCTGGAAATTGGTAATCTCTAAAGAGCGATTACACTTGAAATTTGACAGATATTTTTCTGCGACCACGATGCCATCTAGTACGTTAGTTGGAACTATTTTTTTCTTCTGAAAACGCCTCATTGAATATAGGTAGTTTACCTTTTTCCATGGGTTCAGTTATTAGGGTGCCCGCACACGGGCCACTGGCCACAACCACAAAACGCCGCCACCGGCATATTTCCTATAGTTTTCATACATTTTATATAGACTCGCCGCACACGGTAAACGCCGGTGGTCGCCACTCGCGAGTGGTGTTTTGTGGCGATTTATGGTTGTGGTCGGTGGCCCGTGTGCTAGTATAATGCAAATGTAAGGGTGCCCACATTTGCACTATACTAGCTGTGCCACTGTGCTGTTTCACTCGCATAGTGATAATGATGATGAAATGTATATTCATATCTTCAGCTGGCTATGCCATCTCTATTCTTTAGATAAGTACCAAGTTTAGTCTCATCATGGTACGTTCAGTTGTTTCACTGTGAAAATAATAAGTGTACTAGTACTACTTATTATTTTCACAGCCAAACCTACTTAACCTACAGAGTACAGACAAGAATTACTTATTGCTTTTTATAAGTTATTATTACAATTCATTACAGAAGCGTGCAGTCATGGGAGGTCTTTTAATTATTTTGCGGAATCTATTATTACACCAAGAGCTTTTCCAGCATATCAGTGTAGCAACTGGCTCGAATACTTGGAAAATCGCTGTAACCAATATGGATATATGGGTGAAAATGTAAGCCGCGAAAACGTTGGAAAATATTTCTTGAAGACCAGTTCTACGTCGCCTTTCGGAAGATCTAACTAATTAATTTAATGAAGTATGTACATTTTCTTATGCAGGATAAAATAGTATAATTAAAATTTTAATTAATTATTTTATTTTTCTTGTGGTTTTACTTTTACCTATCCTAGTACTACCAATCAACTATATACCTCCTCTCAAATCCGTAGCCAGGAATTCATTTCGGGGGGGGGGGGTCAGCAATAGGCATGGGCATAGGACTTCCCCCCCCCCCCCCCCCGCCGTCTTCCGATGGGGGGGAGTCTGCGGCCATGTTGTCTCATATCTTATAATGTGCGAGCGTAGCGAGTGGAAAAAAAAGGATGTACGCTGTTTGACACAGATTTAAGGAACCCTTTGTTTCGCCATGCCCGTCTGTCTGTCTGTCCGCGGCTATGCTAAAAAACTATAAGTACTAGATAACTGTAATTTAGTATAGATATGCAAAATAATGCGAAGAAAGTCGTAGAATAAAATTTTCAAAAAAAAAATGAGGTAACTCCCCTACAGCTACACGAAAGTTTGAAACTTGCTACATGAAGTCTGTGTCAAACAGTGTAAATGTCAATTTTGGACCACACTCCAATAAACAATTTTTTATGGAGTTGCACTGCTACGTTTACACGCTTGCCAAGCCGCGGCAAGCCGCCACAAACACAAGCGTGTAAACGGGGTGTTTGGCCTGGCTTGGCGTGGCTTGCGTGAGCTTGCCGCCGATCCGGGTTAGTGTCGGTTTTTGAACACAGATAAAAGGGAGCTTGTAGTAAGCGTTTGCGACACGTTTACACGTTGGCGCGTGTTTAGTGACGCGCACGAGCTCGAACCGAGCGGATGTCGACAGACACTGTATACGATCGCGTATCGACCATGACTAGTTGGTCAAACGATGAAACTATGGCCTTTCTCGAGGTATATCAAAGTGGATCGTGCATTTGGAATCCGAAGGACGTAAACCACAAAGATAAAAATAAAGTAGCAGACGCATGGTCTCATATTAGCCACGAATTAAAAAAGCCGGTTATAGGTCCCGTCACGTAAAAAGAACGCTGATTTGTTCGAGCTTACGAACAAACCAGCGTTATATTTACGTGACGAGAACTATAAAGAATTGAAGGCGAAAAAATAAATATTAATTATATATATTAATATTAATTTCAATATCCAAGTCCGCCATGCTTGCCTGCCCGGAACATACTAATGCACTCGCAAAGCTTGGCAAGCGCCCACAAGGTAAACGTAAATGTAAACGTAGCATTTATGAATGAACATTTGAACAATTTTCATTTTTGGAGTTGCAGTACAGCTATTTAGAGGAATATTATTTGAGTATTTTGTTCCATGAATATTATATATTAAAAACACATACCAGTTAGAAGATACGATTATAAACAGAGTATAGCACTCAGTTGAGTATAAATGTTCCTTGGTTGGTTGCACTAGGCCGAGTACGAGTAGCGCTAGGCTGGTAATCATAGAGTAACGGTAGGCGTACAACAAAACCGATTCATCGGTCGATTTCGGGTCGGAGCCGTTCGGACGAGTGCCTCGGACGTTCGTCTGCATACACTGCAGTCAATAACGGACGTTGTCGGTTAAATTATGTATAGAATGGACGCGCCTTAGTTTAAATGCTACGAACAAAAATTTCTGCCATTTTTTGCGCGGGGCGAGGACAAACACACACTTAAAAACTATCGTCACACAAATTAACTCTTCTAGTATTTATATTCGCACACAAATACAAATGTTCAACACTTTTACAAAAAAGGGCGTGGTTAGGGTAAATTTACATAAACAAACAAGAGACGTATACAACATGCAAAATAAACGTAATATTCTGCATAACAGTGCTGCCATGTAAATGCCAGTTTTTCCTTATGATTGTTAAAATAATGTACCTACACCAAATATGCAGTTGATAAAAAATACTTATAAGAAAACCTATTAGAAATCGTATAAGTAACTAGAAAAAGTTATCGTAACACTTTATAATCAAGTCAGTTTGGTTTATTTTTAGGGTTCCAAAGTAAATGAGGAACCCTTATAAATTATCCATGTTCGTTTGTCCTTATAACACAGCCATTTTTCTCAGAAAATAACAGTACTTTTATAATAGTATATACGAGACATATATTAAGTACCTACTATACGCGGGATGTAAGTAACAAAGGGGGTGGCGTTTGCGTTTGCGGAGCGAGGGCCTCATTTCACCCTAGTTTTAAAACTATACAATATTCCGAGTGTTGTAGGTAATCGACTAGAGACTAGAGCCCGCACCACCACTACAGTCCAACGGCAAAACTTGGAATCTAAAAGGTGCTAAACTTCTTGGGAACTACTATTTTGTCCATTTGTTTTTGTAAAAGAAGCAATACATTTATAGAGTTTAAAGGTGGTGTGCCACCTTTAAAGTACGATGACAAAACTTAAATTTACAGGTTCGTTGTCACTTTGTTTTTGCGTTAGTTGCACCGCGTTTATCAACTAGTGGAGGCGCAGAATTTACCCATAATCGAAGCAAAATAAGCTGCGGCAACACCGGTATCAAAACTGCAAATGACGATAGTGTTTGATAAATATCGATAATAATGTTATCGATATTTTGACCACTGAATAAGTTGACTTTGTCCTGTCAATATTTTAATTTCATTCAGTGTTTCATATTTTAAGTTATAGAATATAAGCTAAATAATGACAACGTTTTTAATGAAAAATAAACACATCCTCTAAGAGACTAACGAGAATGTTGAAAGTTTGTATGAAACTTCCTCATTTTTGATGCAACAAATGTAAATATTGATATAGGTATGTTGTCATTGTATCTTCTACGATGTTTGATGCATGAAAAAAATTAAACCAGTTTATTCACTTTAACATACATTATTTATTTTTCAATCAGGTTTACGTTAGGTATATACCTACATTATTATTGGTCTTAAATATATTACCTATGTTTTTACATATTATAGAGCGCAATAAAGAACCGGTGATAACAAGTTCCGCTGCAAAATACTTAAAAACGTAGATCGTTACATCTACTTTTAACTGTTTTTCCAATCAACATACACTTTCTAGTCTTCCCGTGAACATGTTGAATGCAACTGCGCTGAAACATCGGGAACTCAAATCAATTAAACCCGCGGTATATATCCCGCACATTATAATATTATATTATAATGAAAAACCGCAATAGATTAAAAAAGTGTCAGAGGAAGGAATTCACTCAGACCTTTTATCGATATCAACACTGTAAACTGTGAGGTGATAAGGTACATCACTAATTGGGATTCCCCGCCGAGACTAGCGCGTGAGACAAAGAAACAAAGCAACTACTTTGCTATCGAATATGGAACTAATTATAAACGAAATAAGGTCACAAATTGACTATCAAAATGAGTTGTCTCGTTACTCAAAAAACCGTTAGATGACGTAAATCCTGTGGTTTCAAGACATTTATTTTCCACTACAAATATAGACTCTGGCTTTTAGGTTTATGATACATAATTGAGTGAAGATACTACGAAGGGATATTCTGTTACTTTTTGTACTCGAGATTTCACCGGCGTCTAGAATCACGAGCTCATAATGATTTTAAACAATTTTATTAAAAGTAAACCAAAATTACTGTAAAAAAATGCTCACTTATGAAATGATACACCATCTTTTTGGATTGTAGAAGTATTTGATCTCTTGCCACAGTCGAAAACTGCACAGTTGGGCATTTTTAGAGACTTCCTTACACCTCTGCATCGGTATCAGGACTGATGAATGTCGATTGAAAATAGTTTTTATAAACGCGATAGATTTTGTCTTATAGAACTTGGCAGAGGGGTAATCTCTTGGAAGGCGCGTCCATTTATAGATGGTCTAAGTTCCCGTCACGTAAATAAAACGCTGGTTTGTTCGTAAGCGCGAACAAACCAGCGTTCTTTTTACGTGACGGGAACTATAGTCAGTTAACAGTGCAGCTTAGAATATAGAAAAATACAGAAACCGTGAACATGCTTAGAACTGAAGCGACAAAAACTACTCATATATAGAGTAGTTTGAAGCGCGCGCGATCAGTTGCTCTATGAACGTCTTAACGAGTGGCAAGCTTTGTTGGTGTTAAATTTAATTCAAATATGCCGTCATGTGTCGTTCCTACGTGTAAAAATACTGCTGGGGTGAAAAAAAAACACGATGGGATAACATTTCACGTGTAAGTAGCACAATTGACATTATCTTACGTATTTATTTAATAAATTGTTCGGTCTTTGATCATCGTAGAGAAAGAATCGTCCATTTTGTTGGTGTTGCCAATATCAAAGTTTTGATTTTCCTTACTTTTACTTGCTACCGATTTTTTTAGTTAGTAGTTTGTAAATTAAATGAGTAGGTATTTAAATATATTTTTATCCGATTAAAAATTAATTGGCCAAGTGCATGTCGAGTAGCGTTCAGGGTAGCGTTTCATAATTGCAGTTCACCCTATATGGACTTAGAATAGAACTACTTGTTTGATATTGTGAACATATTGATTGATTTTGCGATTTAAATGGATTTAGTGCGAAATTTTTCCTCAGTTTTTTTTTTTTTTTGTGGTGGTAGTCTATAACCGTTAACTTATAAAGCCTACCAGGGCCGTAGCCAGGAATTCATTTCAGGGGGGGTTTCAGCAATGGACTTGGGCATAGCTTATGGTTTATTCGCGAAAATTGTATGTAGTGTGTAGTAGTGTAGTGTTTTTATAGTAATATACTATAAAAACACTACTACAATTTTCGCGCTCGTTATGCTTTGTTTTTCGTATTAGTGAACCCAAAAAAATTTGGTTAGTGGCTATTTTTAGTTAATTATTTGCTCGTATTAGAAAGTTCACAGCACTTTAATGACCAATACAAATATAGATCAATATGAAACAATCATGCGCGAGCGAATCGAGCGCGAAACTTTTTTTTTATAAAATGATTGAAGCCTGGAAGGATTTTTGATAATGGCCAGGATTTCGGGGGGGTGGTAGAACCCCCCAAACCTACTTAGCTGTGACAGGTTAAAATAATGCCTAACCTTTTAAGCTAACGGAATAAGATACAAACACAAAATAATTTATTTGACCGATTAATCCGAATAGTAAGTCAAGAGAACAGTTATAAAAATAATGATATCCGTTTAAGAAAGTAAATATTTTATTTTAATATATTTTTATCTCCACGATTTACCACAGCAACGGGTAAATAATGCCTACACTAGCAACATTATGCGGGTGAGAGGTGAGAAGGGTGCGGGACGATTCTTTTGTTTTTGGACACAGTACGGATTTTGTAACTGCATCTGGACGCGCCTTCTGTATTTTTCTATATTCTAAGCAGTGCAGCATACAGAGTGAAGACGTGTTTTTTTTTAAATGGAGGATTTTGAAGAAATGTATTTATTAGAAAATACAATGGTGGCCTATTTTAAACACAAGTAATTAATTTTTCAGTATCCATCCTTCATAAAAACGACTCGAACGTAGAGAGCACCGGGCAAAACTGCCAAAACTGACAAAAATCCAAACAAGTTCGGACTCGCCGGTTAATCGTTCGTTCTCGGGCGTCATCGGGCGAGGTCGGTTGTAGCAGTGTATGCGCTTTCAAACTTTTACATAAGTTTGGTTTCATCGGCCGAGTTCGGCCGACGACTAGGGATGGGTTATACTTGCAAAATCTCATACCAGGGCTTCCAAGTGCGCCCACATAAAAATACCAGCGCCAAAAACCAGGGCACAAAACCCTTAAAAGTATTTTTTTCGTTAAAGAAAATTGATTTGTGTTTTAACTTAGATAAGGTGCACAATTGCGTAACAAATTTTTCTACTAAAATACTTGCATAGGATATTGTTCATTATTTACGTTATAATAAGAAGCATAATGGCATTCACGAAATTCAAAACGTTCCAAACGACACCAAACATGACTGAGCGAGCGCGATATATATTGCTTGCCTACTTCGTTCCGTGTATTTGACGATGACACCCGAGTGAAGCGTCAAAAACCTGGGTCAAAACCCTTGAAAGTATTTTTTTCGTTAAAGAAAATTGATTTGTATTTAAGTAATAATAAGGTGCAAAATTGCGTAGCGAGTTTTTCAACTAAAATACTAGCATAGGAAATTGTTCATTGTAAATGTTGCAATAAGAAGCATTATAGCATTCGCGAAATCCTGTAAAGTAAATACTTTTAAGACTTTTTATCCTTGCAAGTATTTCGGGGCGGCACCTGGTCGGCACACTTGCAAGCAAATACCTGGTGTAAAAATCTGGTTGCGTAAATACGCACCATCCCTACCGACGACGCCCGAGTAGGGATGGGTTATACTTGCAAAATCTCATACCAGGGCTTCCAAGTGCGCCCACATAAAAATACCAGCGCCAAAAACCAGGGCTCAAAACCTTTCAAAGTATTTTTTTCGTTAAAGAAAATTGATTTGTATTTTAACTAAGATAAGGTGCACAATTGCGTAACAAGTTTTTCTACTAAAATACTTTCATAGGATATTGTTCATTATATACGTTATAATAAGAAGCATAATGGCATTCACGAAATTCAAAACGTTCCAAACGACACCAAACATGACTGAGCGAGCGCGATATATATTGCATACTTCGTTCCGTGTATTTGACGAAGACACCCGAGTGAAGCGCCAAAAACCAGGGTCAAAACCCTTGAAAGTATTTTTTTCGTTAAAGAAAATTGATTTGTATTTAAGTTATAATAAGGTGCACAATTGCGTAGCGAGTTTTTCAACTAAAATACTTGCATAGGAAAATGTTCATTGTACATGTTACAATAAGAAGCATAATAGCATTCGCGAAATCCCGTAAAGTAAATACTTTTTCTCCTTGCAAGTGTTTCGGGCGGCACCTGGTCGCCATACTTGCAAGCAAATACCTGGTGTAAAAACCTGGTTGCGTAAATACGCACCTTCCCTACGCCCGAGCATACTTCGGCCGATGACGGATTTGGTGTACGCCTACCGTAACTTATAGGTAGGTATATACGGCTCTTAGTTTAGTATTACCTCGTAGAGTAATATTGTTCTGTGAGTATTACATTCTCTTTGTATACGGATGTTATTGCTGGTATACAAAGTGCGTTCTATATTTTAATTCTTAGTTAATCGATTACATAGATACACAATCATAATATTGTTCTGTGTACACAATGAACAGAAAACGCAACGTGAATTATATTAAGCCTGAAGATCCCGAATTTCTCAAAGTCCTCAAAAAGCAGGCTGGATACGACGATCGCAACCACAAATTCGATGAGCTTGAAAATGACGAAAAAGACTTTGTTGACGATGAAGACAGCGAAAAGCCGCAAGTTGTAGTATTGAAAAAAGGTGACCTCACTGCTGAAGAAGCCGAAATTGAACATCAAAAGTTACAAGAAAAAGAAGAACAGAGTAAAGCTGATCTTACTCAGCGTGTAATTTTTAAACCAAAGAATGCAACGGGCTCCGATTCTGATGGAATTAAACGCAAACACAAAGATGATGTTTCTAAATCCTCTAAAAAAAAGAAAAACAAACTTCTTCTATCATTTGGTGATGATGAAGAAGATGAAGAAAGTTGATAATTGTTTTACTATAGAGGCTTAACTTCCCATTTATTAATACAATTGCTAATAGCAGAAAGCTGCTGCAACTATTGCAATCTAATTAGAAAAAAAAAAACATTTAAATCTGCACATTTCATTTATGTTCAGAATGGGAGATAGAAAGTGTTGGTGTTCAACTTCAAATATTTCCAACTGGATTGTCATAATGACAGTAGACTTATCTAATTAAACTATGATCCAAGTTTTGATACTCCACAAAAATAATGCGTTAGTAATACCGTTGTGTATGCGTTATGTACTCTTTATGTTGTGTGGATCATCCCCATGTCTTCTGTGCAGTATGAAATGCACCACTCCATAAGGGATGTAGCATACTTGACAATGAAATCATTTCTAAAACTAAGATTCAGTTTCTCTTCCGTGAACAGTGACCACTTCTCATAAAGAAGTGGGCACTTCAGAATCTTTTTAAGCTGTATAAAGGTATTTAATTTAATTAAAAGAACAATGTAATTTTTATCTTTTATTTTCATATAGCTTAGCCCACTGAAAAATAAAAAATCTTCAATTATTGAAATCGTTAGTACATTGACTGATTAAATAACTTATGCTTATAAAGAAATAAAGGTAGATATGCAGCACTGTTTTGCCCAGAGTAGATTTAAATGCTTTGCCTTATTTTATTTGAAAACGGTGTGAAATTAGCTCATTTATGTGGTAGGTATGTTGTTAATATTATACATCAATATGTAAAATTATATACAAATATACAAGGGTTACAACCACCAGGGTAATTACAACCTATAAAATTATTGACTAAGGAAATCAGAAATCAGTGAGACATGATTTTGTTTATTTAGATAGGTCACATTAATAATTTTAACCTACTGACCCTAGACCCAATAAATAATCAAGCAAGAATTTTAATCTATAAATGTTTTTTTAGAATAAATTACCTATCACTTATTCTTATAATATATTTTAGCCATTTTAGAAAAAAATTATATATATATTTATATATATATATATATAAAAATCAATTGCTGTTCGTTTGTCTCTCTAAAACTCGAGAACGGCTGGGCTGATTTTGGTTTTGAAATGTTTGTCGTAGTCCAGGGAAGGTTTAAATGTTGAGAAAATATCGGGTCCACTCATTGATAGGTGACACAAAGTACACCAGGTCAACTAGTAATAAATAAATATTGGTGGACATTTTCACTCAACGCCATCTATCACCAAACTAAACATACATATTAATTTTTCTTGTTTCTATAGTTTGAATGTGTGCTGTCTGTATCATTCTCATATTCTAACAATTTGTGTAATAAAAATTTTCTTTCATCCTTAACAATACTTATACTTTCTTGGTTTCTTGCCACTTCGTCGCAAAGTGCTGCATTTTCCTGCAAAAATAAACAATGCGTTATTTAATTTTCTGACTTGCATTAACTAAACTAGAAAGATGGTAAGTACATATTTTTATGCTGTAAATTTATACCAACCCTAAAAAATAAGATTGTTGACTTCAGCAGCTTCACTAGAAAAAATCTGTTTACGATAGAACTTACCAAAATTAGTGATTTGATCTGTCGTACGATGAATTTATATTTCTTTCTGTACCGCTTGGTTTGTTTCTCATCAACATAATTTATTGAATAATTAGATTTCATCTTACTAGATTAGAATTGTCCTCTTCCTTCAGAGATTAAACTAAAAATATATATATAGTTAACACAACACAAAATTGACGCACAGCAACTAAAACTGGTAGAAGCTATTTTTTTATTAGTTCTTCTCGTCTCGTTTGTTTACAAATTACGCAAAACCAAAAGAAAAGAACAGAAACATGAAAAATTAAAATAAACGCTTTAAGCCACGGCTGTGCTGTGACAGGTCAAGCTCATAAAATTTTGGTTTCTACCAAAGAGTATTGTACTAAACAGGAAAAGAGTGGCAACTCTGGCCCGTTTTTTGAAACACGAAGAAAGTAGCGCTCCTGTGAAATGATTTCAGAACTAAAGTATACCTACCTATCTCTACGTGTACTGAGCTATATAACCATACGTATCTATATACTCCTATATTTTTTATTCCTATAAATTTATTTTAATAAATAGGAATTACTAAAAGTAAATAAAAGAAATAATGGAGATTATGAATTTATTAAAAAGTTGACTATACAAAACAATATGCTACTGCTTATTACTACTAATTAAAATATGAGCACAAATTTTGCGTACTAGGTATATGTAACGTGTGTAACACATCAGTATTAATTATGTTTTATATAAAAATATTGGTGTACATTATATTGATATACTACATTAGCTAAAGCCTGTATTTTCGAAAACCTGTCACATATAAGTAAAAAATAATCACATAAAAAGGAGATGGATCATTTTCAAAATTATGAGTATTTATTCGCCACTCCGCTATATTTATTCTTGCTATAAGATAGGTTATTTAATAGCTACCCTAGCAACAGGTTTACAAAAGTAAATAAATAGTCATATAGATTTCTCGATATTTTAACTGCTAGCCCAAAAAGAGGGAATATTATAAGTTTAATTGATGTCTTTGTGAATCTGTCTGTGGCATCATAGCTTTTAAACGGATGGACTGATTATAATTTAGTTTTGATTTTAGTTTTAACAACTATAAGTTAAAAAACCCCTCAAAAGCCCCCGCCAAAAAATATGGTTGAACCGATTTTGATAAAACAGCTAAAATACTCTCAATTAAATCTTTTTCAATCAAAAGAAATAATAGATCAAAATCGGTTCATCCGTTTTAGAGCTAATTCTTATAACATTACTAAAACTAAAACTTATACCATTACTTGGACTCTCTGCATTGCAGTTGAGAAAAAAAATTGGTGCGATGTATATTTAAAAATTTTGAATGCAGAATTAGCCACTTTTACAGCTCTTGCTAAACGCGTTTTGAATAAGTCTTCTTTTATTTTTAAGTGAGCCACTGTCTGCTTCAACTGTCTTATTAGGCGATTTTTTTCTTTTAACCCTTTCATCTTTAACGTTAGATCGCAATTCACCTGAAAAGGAAAAATAATACATTAATTTAGTAAAGGAATAATTGAAATAATTCAATAAGTAAAAGAGACTCGCCAAGCAGGAAAAGGTGAAAATTCCCGTTCTATTTATTTAGTAACAGGATTGCGTTTGACTGTTAACGGATGTTTTGAGTGACGTTCCATGATGGTGCAAAATAACTCAGTCTCTCTGTTACCATTTTAGGATCAAAAGGCTGAACCAATTGTTATATATTTAGTCCACAGATAGCTTTGACCTTGGAGTTAACATAGGCTACATGTTATTATGATCATCATTGTTTTACATCACTACAAGGATGAAACCGTGGGGCAAAGAAATCTAAGTTACAATATAATTTATACCTTTAGGTTTTTTCCCAGGTACATGGCATGTTTGGTGGCAGGCTTAGCTTGACAGTCCTGAAACATAAAAAAGTACAAATTAAGTTTAGTTACTATAATAGTATCAATTCACAAAATATTTGTTGCTCAAATATTTTGTGAATACAGTTATACTATGATTTTCACTGGAATTACCAATGTCTACCATACTTAAGAAGAAAGAAAGTTTTATGATTACCAAAAGGTTTTTCTAGTTTTACCATTACAAAAACATCACTACACGGGTGAAACCGTGGGGCGAAGCTATTTATGAAATGTAAGTTTCAATAAAGTTTATACCTTTAGGGTTTTCCCAGGTACATGGCATGCTTGGTGGCAGGCTTGGTTTGACAGTCCTGAAAAATCAAAAAAATACTAATGAACTATAGTACCAATACACAAAATATTTAGTATGATTTTCACTGGAATTACCAGTGTCTACCATACTTAAGAAGAAAGAGTTTTGTCATTACCAAATTATCATTACAAAATTTGGTTTTTTCAGTTTTACCATTACAAAAACATAAATAACAAGTATATAAAGCTTATATTTATATAATATGAAACAATGGTTCATCATATTTTAGTACATAACATACCTTGTTTTGTTTCATCAAGTAACTGATTTGGTTGGTCAAGTTGAAAACTAGTAGATTCTTGATTAGCACTATTTCTTGATGAGGCTGATCTCATTCATGGCAGTCAATAATTGTGTTCATTGTCAATTGACGTTAATCTTGTTGGCACTCCTGAAAATAAGTAGGAATCATCAGAAATTTTGTGCGATAGGTATAAAAGCTAGGTCCAAGCACATATAAAGTGTAACGAACAACTTGGTTGCATGTCACTGCATGTTACTTAAATCCTTTGAACAGCATAGTGCACTCTACACTGAGTTTATGTAGTTAATGTGGCCCTAATAATGTTATTTTTATGTGAGGATAATGCAGCTTTGAAATGTATAGCTTATTCATTAAGTCAATAATATTTCTTTCCTTGACCATTTGTCTAGATTAATATCAATAGAATTTATTTATTTATTTACATCTAATGTCATGTAAAATAAAAGATGTAATTTATCTTACCTATATGGAAAAGTGATGGTAGAGTGGAGTCTTGGTTAATCCATGTCCACGAGTCTTAAATTCTGGCTTAAAATGGTAATCACACATTCGATACCTTAATACTTTATTGGGGTCTTCGTTGCGTACGTTGTCTGGACTTGCTTTGACCCAAGCATTAACTCTCCTGAAACATAAGTAACTAAGGTAAATATCACAAGTGGGCTGGTTAATTTCACTAGTGGAGTATTTTGGGACTGATTGACACTACATGAAGCCGCTATCAGGGAGGCTAGCCTATTTGTACAACTGTATTCTTTTAGGCCTCCTAATTATTATAAATAACATGCAGAAACAAACGGTTATATTTATGTTAGTTCTACTGTGCAGAAACAAGACAATTTGAAAAGTAGAAACTTACCAAAAGTTTCGTATCCAAAAACGCAGTTTACTTTCCGTAAACTCTTATGTAACACCTACCTAAACAACAAAAAACTTAACAGAAACATAACAAAACTCCAAAAAAAACAACAGTAACAAGAAAAATGCTTAAAAACAATTAAAACTCGCCAAACTCAATTTCTACTGTGCGCAAACCGTTGAATTTTATTTACCTTATGATGTTGCCATTTTTATAAAATTAGGTCCCAAATTATATTGAAAAACTATTCTGTAACGTAACGGTGTAAGGATTCCTCTATTTCAATAAAATAAAGACAAGATATTTAATCGACTTTTATTTCTATAATATTCTTATAAAAAATTTACACACGCTTGACTAACACACTAGAAGGGACAAGAGGTATTATTTTTTATGAAGAATTCAAATAGATTGCATTCTCATAAATATGTATCATCATAATATTTTATCATATCGGTTCCAATAAGATTCTAAAATGTATATAATAAATATAGAAAAAAAAAAACAATTTAGTTCGTTTTCTAACAGGGCACTCACGTTTATTAAAGTACTAAATCATCTTACACCATTACAAAGGCAGAAAAGTTGTTTGTAATTTTTTCCTAAAATTTGTGTATTCCTTTATTTAACATGCAACACCTCAAAAAAACTAAAGTTGAAAAACACAGCAATGACATCTAGTAAGAAGGTAGGTAAAATTAGTGCTGCTGCACCGACAATACTTCTGTAAAATTTTCATTGGTGGCGATACTAGTATGTCAATAAGGGCGAAATTCGCTTTAGTTCTAACTTTCACCCCCCTGGTTTCTACTTTCTATTAATAAAAAAAAGGGTGCATGACGATTGCCCAACCGCCATTTTGATATTTCTGTCATAGTCACAAATATATCTGTTATAAACTCGACCAATGGCAAATGTGGGCATGATGCCAACATCAAGAAGAAAAAAAAAAAAAAAAACTGTGATTGTCATGGGTTTTTGAATTTGTTTTGAATGGCGGTTGATAACAATGTTCTGGAAGAGTTTTGGCGGGAACGTCTTAGTAACGTGTTGTTGCTTTGTTTTATTTTCCTAAACTTGTGTTATTTTGTACATTAATGCTATAAAAATGGTGGTGTTTTATTCATTAAGTGTTCGATAAAGTGCGTGAGTGTGGGCAAGTGAAATAAAGCAGTGGAATGTGTGATTTTACGTTGTCGGCAAAACTCCATAGAAGCTTCTAGTAAAGTTGCCACCACTTTACTGAAGCAGAACTCGACTTATAAATTGACGGTTACGTGACTTGTGACTAGAACATTTACAACTTGTTTTATCCAAGAAAATTGAAAAAATCCTAAAACTTGACACTGGCAAATGCTTTAATGCGGGTCCAATACAAAAAAGAAGAAGAATGTTCTGGAAAAAAGGCGGGAAACTTCTACGGTGTTAGGCGCCTTTTTTATAAATTTTATTTTGAAAATTAAAATTAAAGTGTAAATAGCGTTCAGGAGAGTAGATTTTAATATTTTAGTATAATTTGTAGTTAGTGTTTTCTGTTAAATCGTATATATCTTCGTATTGGTAAGTAATTTTATTTATTTTGACCTAAAGAAAAATGGGTCGCCCGCCGGATCCCGGCGGCGGCGGCAGCGATGGTGGTGGCGATAAAACAGAAGCATCGGTTGCATATTATGTAACCGTTTCTTCTACAAATGAGTCGGCAATGGACTCTGATGTATCTGTTGGTCCTATGACCAACAATCGTTCGACTTTAAAACGTTCGCGGAAACATAAAAATAATTGCAAAACATGCAATAAGCGAAAGAAAAAATATTGTAGGGACACTAAGGCTGAACAATTTTGTTGTAACTGTTCAGACAGTGACACCATTCCCGAGAAAATGCAATATGAGAAAAGTTCCACTACATCAAATATTACCTTGATTGCTCCTTCATTTGAAAGCACACTGTTACAAGCAAATGCCCCTTCAGTAGATGTGCCTAACCTACCTAGCAATAAAGTTGATGGTGGTAGACCAACCCCAATCGGACGTACTTTTTATGAATCTACAGACAGCATGCCATATACAATACATGTTCAAAAGGAGACTGTTGAATTAAATGATAATCATATACTTCACCCTATCACATTTGGAAAGTTCTTGAAACTTAATAAATTTAATAACATAATTAATGGCAGTGTAAAACGTATCGGTCGCAACAGAATGGCTCTTTCTTTTTCAAATTACATTGATGCTAACAACTTTTTGAAACACCCCACCTTGAGCATGAATAAATTCAAAGCATTCATTCCGACATTTAATGTAACAAGATTAGGCATTGTTAAGGGTATTCCTGCAGACTGGTCTGTTGAAGAAATAATGGAAAATGTCAATCTACCAATAGGTTGTGGATTTTTTTTTAAAGTAAGACGACTTAACTACAAAGTTATAACAGATGGTAATGCTTCCTGGAAACCTTCACAAACAGTTGTAATAACATTTGATGGTCAAGTTCTACCTAAAAGAATCTTTATATGTTATAATGCCCTCCCAGTAGAGCTGTATACTTATCCAACAATTCAGTGTTTTAAGTGCTGTCGGTATGGGCATACAAAACTACAATGTGATCAGTCCTGAGGTGCTTCAAGTGCGGTAAAGAACATGATGGCTCAAACTGCAACATAGAAGTAGATATGGCCTCATGTTGCCTATGTTCAGGTTTACATTTTGCCACCAATCGAGGATGTCCAGAACATTCTCGCCAAAGAGCCATCAAGCAATCAATGGCAGACAGCTGCATTTCATATTTTGAAGCTTGTTAATTACACCCACCTGTTAAAAAATCATTTGCAGATGTTGTAAATACTAAAAGTGTACATAAAAACCCACAAATTAGCAATAATAATAATAAACATAGTTCTCTAAGTCAAAGTCCTATTAAATCATATAAAAAAACAGTGGTTTCAAAACCTCGCATTCATAATAATGACCAAAATCATCATTATGATTATAATGCTCACAGACAGCTCACAAAAGATTATGACATGCCATCACCTTCTAATGGTTGTGCATTGAAATCATCCAATGAAAATAATACATGTAACATATATAATATTATTACTAATCTTATCAACTCTCTTTCTCAGTCCAATATCACTAACCCTGACCACGCTGCTATTATTATTGATGCACTTGATAAATCATCCACTATTAATGGACCACACATTCCACAGTATAATTCAGTGGAATTGTCGAAGTGTGCGCAGTAAAAGACATGAACTTACCTACTTGTTAAATAAATATAATCCATCTGTATTTGCTTTAGGGGAAACTTGGCTCAAGCCAGGATCCACCTTCAAAGTATCCGGATATGCTTGTCTCCGTAATGACAGGTCAGATAATTATGCCGGTACGGCATTACTTGTACATAATTCTATTCCGTTTACTCAATACTCTCTTCCTTCAAAATACGCACCACTTCCTTGGCAGTCGGGAATCAATTTTTGGTCAGTGATTACTTTTTAGTGAATTATTTGCTTAGGCTTAGCTTTAGTGAAGTACATATTAGGAAATTCACGGTATTTTAATGATGATGATGAGTGAAATCATTGTGAGAGACGGGTCTGCGGGGGATGACATCGCGCTTGGTGGTTAGTTCTCAAGGATAGCGGGATCTGTAGCACGGCTTTCCGTTGGCCGCTAGTCACATAATTATGAAAGCTGCCCCGCCATCTAGTATCAGCTGGAAGCTTTAGAGTCAGTGGACCGGCGAGCTATGAGGTTAAAAGCTAGCGCTAGTTTCCAAGAAGCTACTTAGTCTCGATCACCGCCGTAAAGTAGCATGTCTGTCTATATTCTATAGGATTCATTTCGGGGAATGTGCGCAAGAGCTTCACGACCTAATTCCACCCTCTCCATTTTAATACAGGACTAGCAGAAAGTCGGCGAATTACCACCCGTTTCTCGTTAAAATGCCAGAAATCCGTACTCGGCGATATCCGATCCACATTCTGCATACTACGCGTACTGCACAGGAATGGAATTCTTTCCCGCCATTTCTGTTTCCTGAGACCTACAATCTTGGTATTTTCAAGGCTAGAGTGAATAGATATCTTCTAGATTGACGAGCACTATCTTCGGCCACACCGTCGATTAATATCAGGCGAATTGCTGGTCAATCGTAGATCTATTTTGCTTAAAAAAAAGACTAAAAGTTTATTAAAGTTTATAAAAAAAAAAAAAAACCTAAACACTATTTTTTTTGTAAAAAATATTAATTTAGGAGATATCAGAAAACGATATTATCGATACGAAAGTACATCACTAGTTTATGAATATTGATACGATTACGCTACGACATTCTGGGTCTATGGCTACGACGCTGTGCAGCACTAAAAAACGCAAAAAGCGACCTCTGGTGAGCTCGCGTCATGCGCCCTTCAAATCGTTAGCGAGTTCAGGGAGCTGTCAAATCTGTGCTTCGACATTTAACTAAATTTGTTGTAATTTGTGCTTTATTTATTTTTATTTAAATCTTTATTTCAGATCCCAGAATGTTTCAGATACTAGATCCATACCATAGTTCTAATACACATTACACATACAGAACATAAAATTACACAATCAAGGAAACACAATCCATTGAATAAACTATATAAGGCAAGAAAATAGAAACACATATTGAAATTAAAAAAAAAAACAATAACAACAAGAAAGACATTAATAAAATTTAAAGAATATTTACGAGTCATAATATAATCGTTTTTGCCCAATATTGCATTACTTCTTCTTTTTTGTATTGGACCCGCTTATAAGGTATTATTCAGAATCTATATCTGTCTCTGTTATTTCCATAGAGAATGACATACACATAGACTGAGTTATAGATCCGAATAAGTTGAATACGGGGACAGAATATCGAATCGGGACAGTAACTCTCTTACTAGTCTGTGTATTTATTTTTTGTTTAAAATATTTTATTTTCTTTGTATTTTTTTTTTAATGTAGAAATAGGTTTGCGCTTTACCGCCAACTCGCCTGATGTTAAGCAACGTTGCGCTCTACGATGGAGCGCGCTTACCTAGACGAAACCAATTCACTCGCGTTTTAAAGACACCCAGATTATATCTTCGGTAAACGTTCATTTTTTCTTTTAAGTTTTGTTCAATTTAGGTACAATAAATATGTAATACCTATTTTAGTTAAGTAGGCTATTATTATTATATTTTGATTGTCTTGGATAACTTAATTAATATCCTACATGTCTTCTTGCCTAAAACAGGATTACCTAGCTTAGGCTAGCTTAATAAGTTTACCTTTGTAATACTTATAGACCTTCTTTTTGTATTTGGATATCTTAAATTTTGAATAAATGATTTATTATTATTATTTATTTATCTATCGGGAAAGACTCACTCAGGAAGCGTATTCCACGTTCTAGCAGTCCGCACGATGAAAGTGGAACTAAAGCGTTTCGTTCGGGTTTTTAGAATATCCACCATGAAACAAAATATTTTATTAAGATTTAATGCATCCTCTACTTTAGGACTTTAAAACCAATGAAACAAGAGATTCATAATACTCATACTTTATTCATCTACCCTGTACAAAGTATTATGTAAAAATCAGCCATAATTTTCGGAAACATGATCTATATCTTGTACCTACTAACTCGTTTATAAATAACAATATATTAAATAAATACAGAAAGGTTACAATTTCCAAGAAATTAAAGATAAAATGTTGTGAAAACAAAAATTTTCAATAAAACGAAAACACTGACTAAAAACATGCTAACCACGGTAACGGTCGGTCGTGTTCTGTAGTTATTATTATGATACCTACAATGTTATTATATTGGTTTTATACCTATTACACTATCCGATTTGTCTATTGGGTGCCTGTCTGGGAAGTAAGGAGATCGGAACCACGTCTCTTAAAGGCTTATTACACCACCCGATCTCCATACTTCCTAGATTGGTTAGTGTAATACGCCTTATTGACTTACAATAACTTTCATCTCAACCATAAGAAGTCCACTGCTGGACATAGGCCTCTCCATGGATTTCCAAAAAGCGGCTTGCGTCCGGCATTGCCTGACTTTGAGCTTCCTTATAGATAAGGGCCATAGTGAGTGACCACGTTTCAATGCTGGTCATCACTGGTAACATACACACAAGAACTTTGCTTATTGAAAACTAAAAAAATTAAAGTCACTCCAATGGTAATCCTCACCTCTCAGGCATTACTGAAAATTAGTTTTGACGATTTAATGGACCATTGAGTTACATTTTACGAGTTATAGATAAACCGCTTAACTGAGTCTGTTCCTGAGGTATGGGAGCGGCACGGGAAGGTTCACATGTAATAGTAATACCGACTGACGTAATATAACCCCTCCCGTACAGCTTCCATACCTCAGGAACAGACTCAGTTAAGCGGTAGATCTATAGTTATGTATGTGTGCTTTATTACTTAGTACCGTGTAATTGACCAGGCCATAAAATTATGTATTATAACACTAATTGACGTAGTCGCTTACGTTCATTTGTCACTTTCAAATAATTGGAACAATGCATAGAAGATTTTTATATCAACGTTCTACTTAAGAGCGAATGGCCCAGTGACGACGACCCTTGCTTTCTTCTTTGAAGGCACTGGGTTCGAATACATACTCGGGCATCATTTATGATGTTTGGTTTTTTTGGTGGAAATTTGTTGAAAGTAATACTCCACGCTTAGATTATTACATAATCTAAAACTCCACGACAACATAGATAAAGAATCTCGAAAAAAATTCTAGAAAGTTCGGAACAAATTACAAAAATAAAAGACAAGCGAAAAGACTATCAAAATTGAATGTTCTGGAAGAAATGACAATAAATTACAAACGAAAAGACTATTTAAGCATGTGGAAGGTCCTGCGGGGTACATAAAGGAGCTCCACTCGTAGTCGTATAAAGGAAAGAAGGAAAGAAGAAAAAAAAGTGGAAAGTGAAGTGAATAGTGTTTAAAGTGAAGAAGAGACAGTATTACAGTAGTGTGTTGGACGAGCTCGGTACGTACTCGAACTCTGTGTCGGAAGCGCGTCAAGACTGTAAATAAATAACGTGCCTGTGTATACCGTTGTTTCCTTCCAATCCCTGTACCCACTTCCCGTAACAGTTTTTTTTTATTTTTTTTTATTTCACATAGTTTTAAGACCTGACGTTTCGAATTCGCGATAAATCCATTGTTTGTTTCATTTCAATCGCGAAAACCGTATTTGTAGAATTTAGTTAAAAAGCAGATGATGATGGCCATTGGAATAGGAAGGAGCTGCAAGTTTAGGTATTAATTGTATGCTTTTATTTTTTTATTTATTTTATAACATTTTTTTTACAGGACTTGAACCCGCAATATCCCAATCAATACCTGGGTTAATAATATTAGTTTCAACAGTTCAGATTCCAAAAAAAGCATAAAATAAATACATAACAACTGCACCGCTATTTACACAGAATTTCTCTTTCGGGATAAGTTTAACGAAGAGAATATATGAAACAATTTCGAATATTAATAGTTATCCTTCATTTTAAATAATTACTTAACAAGTACATTAATATTTAAATAATACAGTAAAAAGCCAGGCAGTTAGCATAATGCATTAAAAATATATATAGTGATAGGAAATACATAATAACATCATGAAAGCATCCGCCGTGTAGTAATGAATATTTTAAAATACTGATTTTAAAAGAAGGCACACTTCGCAATTAGGTAATAAAAACTTAAGGTTGGGTTCAAAGCGCGCAGCTATCTCTCTCGCGCATCACAAAAAATATTAGATATAAAACTCTGTGTGTATTTATAAAAAATGAGAGATAATTTTGTTTATTTAGATTAAAAAAAATGTTTAAACAAAGTTTTTTTTACGTAGTAATAGGTTTGTGCGTGTGTTCCCAATCTTAAGTGTTTACCTGCAGGCAGGACATGTCTTAAAATGTAAACAACAATGACGGACTGTGTGAAAAATAACACCAATGGAACCTTTCATTTATGAAATTGCGTGCTCTCATTGGTCAGAATTTGCCTCTGTTGTTTACATTATAAACCAGGTACGAAAACACAACTTTAGTACTCTGTTTGTCCTTACATGCCCAATAATGTAAGCAACAGGCAGACTGAATTAACACGCTGTGATGAGCAGTTAATAGCCATGTTTTACAATTTTGAACAAGCAAGAAACAATGCAAAACGTGAAATTAAAATATAACACAGTGACATAAAATAACATTGTATAGCTGTTGAATTATGGTGCTATAAAAATATATATAAATAAAGCTTAGGTATACTTGGCAACTTATATACATGAAACACAGACATGTTTTTACGATTAAAACCATGATTATTATAGCATCATAATATACAATACAAAGTACAATATATAATAATGATAACACATAATTTAATTTTATAGTTCTACAAAACAACTCAATATACATTTTTTTGAAATGGAGACCATAACAAGAAAAACGCTTGTACTTCACTCTTTCATATACAGTACACATACAGTAAATACTGTTAACATTAGCAATACTTGTGATAAACTTTATTAACTCATACAAATTTATCATCAATAACAAGAATTTCATTTGCCAAAAAGTACATCTAGGTGAAAATGAATTATAAATACCATTGCCATCGTTTCTTGGAGCTATATTCAATGGCACTAGCAGATACATATGACAAAAAGGCTCAATAATATATTTATCCATTACGACTTCTATTTTTTTTTTCATCTTTTAAACATTTATTTTTCAAGAACATGGGTTGTATCGGATGTTTTAAGCATCAGCAATTTCTAATTGACTTTATACTTTTTAAAGTTTTCAGACTTCTAACACCCAAAAAAAAACTAATGGGTACCTAGTATGAATTTCGTGTAAAACATATTATTCTTCACGACTTTCCCAAATAAAAATATTATTTATTTAATTGATACGACGACGTGAAGGTAAAACACTTGAAAACAATTGCCCTAAAAGCCTCGTATACGTTTTGTGCAACGTTGCCGAACATGTTGACGGCACGTTCGGCACGTGTTGCGCGCCAAATGTTGTATAGTGGATACGCGGCTTTACGCTTTACTTTTTACCGACTTAAACCATAGTTATTTTGTAGAACTTTTACATTTCGTCCTCTTCTATAATAAAAAAAAGCTGGAGGAAACGGTTCAAACTATAACAGAAATTTTGAAGTTTTTTGATCATCATTGTATCTAAAACAAAGTGATGATCAGTGTTCTACTATTAAAATAAAAATTAATACAAATAAATTACTTACTGCCTGACCAGCCATACAGAAAAATCTAGTTTTGTCCTTCATGCTAATTGAAATTCTTGGTATCGATATGTAAAGCCCGATTCACATTATGATGTAGTAATTTAGAGAACAAGCGAGTAACACCACGTTAAGGGCCCACAGTAGACATGCGGCGGGAAATTTAAATTTTAAGCAGATTTTTGTCCTTGTAGCTAGCTCAAGTAATTATTAAAAGTGATCACAATGTTTGTGACAATCTAAGTTATTTTTTTTAATTATCACATTAATTTAAAAATCAATATAGAATCTCGTTGCTTACATATCCCGATAAGCGTAGATATAATAAGCCTACTAAATATATGCCGAGAAGATACTTGAATTAGTAAAATGGATTTGTAGGCTAATATAAGTAACAAAATGTATTTATTCGAAAACAAAATGGCTTGATAATACGAGTATAAAGAATAATATATAGTCGCATTAAGATCAATAACAATAAATATCTGACTTGACTACAAGGACAGAAAAACTGTTCGAAAATAGAAATTTCGGCCGCATGCGTATCGTACCACCACAAAGATGTAATATAGAAGACGAATCCCCAAAAACCGATCGTCTGTACGCTTGTCCACCGAAATGGCTAGTAATTTGAATGTGTGACGTAACAACCAACACGAAGGTTCGCTTCAGATAAATCGGATCGTCTGTTAGTAGCTTTAGCACGGTGCCAACTGCCACGTGAACAAATACTCGCAACGTTCCATTTCAACGCTTGCTCAACTTATTAGGGGGAATATCCCATTTTACTCTACCATATTAAATATCATACAGTCTTACTTATAAACGCTGAATAAGCGCATTTTAGTTAAACAGTGTTTTGTTCCGTTCTCGCACGTGGCACTTCCCAACTGACAGAAAGTGACAAGTCCTTATTCAGTGAATAAGATTTTAACATGCGTTTAAAAGTAAGACGGATAATGTGTACCGGACTACCAAAGTGCAAGCAGGTACGACATATTAGTGGGTCTGGCGAACATTTATTGTCATTGTGTGAAATGGACTGAAATGGCAATGCGATGACCTATTATTTTTTCATAAACATAAAATAAAACAATTGCTAACACTAATATAAACAAGAAATGGCATGTAAAAGATGTCTTTGATTGTAACTTTCATTTCTGATTAAAATTTTGATACCAACAAATTTCAAACAAAATTCACGATTTGAATATTATTTGAATTATTTTAAAGATTTCTTATATTCAATATGTTTACCGACACAATTTTTTCACCATATCGCGGAAACCTAACACTACGCGAATCCATTATATTTTGTTTATATTAATAAAGGTTATCAAAATACATAATAATTATCGGTTGTATTAATAGGCGCCATGTTGAAAAGGATTAAACATGGCTCCATAAAAAAAGTCAAATAGGGAAAAAAAAAAAAATCTGCACATTTGGTACTGTTGCATCTATTTTGATAAAATAAAAATTCAGACCAATTGATAAATTTGCCCACTGCTTGAACAAATCGATGTTTTTTTTATCAGTAGCACTGAATTTACCGAAGTAAGTTTCAAGACCCACTCATTGATAACTCACCCGTTGCACGTTGGTTGAATAAATCAGTCACAGCCTGCAGGCTTATCATGGATCTATAATAAGGGTTAGGTGGGGCGTGTGTTACAAGTAAGGCAAAAAGATAATAATAATAACATTTTGATATCTGAAAGAAATTTCAAATAACACGAACATAAAATATGTCCTTTTTCCTTGATAAATCCCGATCAAAGATCCACAATAAGGATTACGTTAGCTGTCAATCGGAATCGAATCACCGTGGTGTTTCATCACACACGCCGCAAAGCACATTTTGTTAGTGACAGAAGGAAAAGAATGATGTGTGGCAAATTTTTATGTCAAAGTCGTCCTACATAATACCCAATCACCACACACGCGATGTTATTGGCCCAACAACACAATTTATAACACAAAAACGCAAAAGTAGACAATCTACTAAAGGCAAAAAATAAAATTAGATGTATCTTCATCACTAGCGGTTTTCTGTACCGCAACTACCAAGTAAATGCATTTTAATACTAGATATAAATTTTTGTTTACAACATGAGTAAATTGCTCAATATTGAAGAAAAATATATCATTTATAAGTATTTCCCTTGTCATATTGTAGTCAGTTATACATTAGTTTGTATGATATCAAGGTCTCGTCAGATTATGCCCAATCATACAAGTGTAATCTTTTGGATTAGTACCGTAAAGATGTTGACTGATTGATATTTGTAGCGAACAAGCTTACCACACACAACAGGTGACTGTTTGGCCGTTGACTGACTCTTAATTAAGGGCCTACATGTATACATTTCGCAATATCGCTCACTTATTATCACATAAAAACAAACTGAACTGAATATACGTACTTAAGGTTGGGCTCAAAGCTGATTAAAGAGATAAAAAAGTTTTATTCATATATCATTTATATTGGCGACGGAATTTTGAAAAAAAAAACATATATTTTGGGATTCCTCAGCCAAGTTAAAAGATATCGAAGAAATGTCTTTTAAAACATTTATTTTATCTAAATAAACAAATAGCCACTCTCATTGTCATTTTATATGTTTAAACTGTTGTGATGCGCGAGAGGTAGCTCCGCGTTTTGAGCCCAACTTTAATCTGTACGTAAGGTATTTCAACTATTGTCGACAATGTTATTGCAAATGTTTCACAAAAACCATTTTCATTCAAACAAGGTTTTATCCTGAAATAAAACACAAGAACTGAATTTTTAACACGAATAAGTCCGCGTTTGACCACCAACTCGCCCGTTGGAAAGCGTGGCTGTGGTCGGAGATGAAGCACACAGACTTAGAAGATACCTATTCCTATATCAATCAAGATATTATTTTGGTTTAAGTTGTTCGAAAACGTACAGATCTGTCGCAATCACACTTAGTGAGTTTGTAATTTGTATCTTCAAAATTATGGTAATTTTATTTTTATTTTTTATTTTGAATGAGTGAATAGATTAGCGCTCGTTACTAGAATAGATTCTTAAGAGTCCGTAGTACGGCCATCTTCCGTCTCGCTCGCGTTATTTTAAATGTTTTTTTTATACCCCTTAGGTTAGAAATTAGTTTTCTCTTGTTATATAGACAAATATATGCTACAGTCCTCTTTAGGTGGTAGTGTACTTGAACCATTACATCTAATGTTATGGTGAACCACTATTAATTACGTGGTAGGACTACCACAAGCGTTGAAACAGTCTTATTTTAAGATTACTTTCGATTTTGTCTTACACGCTCTCTCTCTCTTTCTCTGTAGAATAAACGAGACCACAATCAAAGTAATAGTGAAATAAGATTGTGGCAGGGTAGTTTAACGGTCGCGTCGTGCTCGCTTGGCACGCGGTGTGGGCGCGGCGGCGGTAGAGTCGTCGTCGTCTCTGCGTTTGGCAGGGGCCACCGGCCGCTGCAGCTGACTCTGTGCAGTCAACTGAAGTTGCAACGCGTGCGTATTCAAACGCTCCGCTAACAATAAAGGCTTTAACGCCGCCATCTTGTGACTATACAACGTTACTCGCGGCCGACTGTTCACCGCCGCCGTCAGTTGCTCCCGAACACTCATTTCCGTATTCTCTGCATTATTCCACTTGCCATTAGTTTCACCTTCGTCTTTCTCCTCTTTCTTCTCGTCCATGTCGTCTCCGGTGTCAGGTTTACACACGATGTGGACTTGTGCGCGAACCTCGGCGTCGAACTTGGATATGGTGCTTACGAGAGGCTTCGCCCAGCCGATGTGGAGGATGGGAGTTTGACTCCCTTCTTCCCATTTGCAAATGCCGTCGTAAAATCTGAAATTGTTAAGTTTTCCTTAGATTATAGCACCTATTTTAATCATAACTTGGTTTTAAACTGAAAAGTTTAAGATATGTACTATGAAATTGACAGGCTTTCATTGATAGATGATTATTAGCATAAATTCTTATTAAGCTGTATAAAAGTCCAATATGACATAGAAATGTAACATACCTACTGAATATACATTGGCAGCACAATCCAAATGTTAATATTTATATTTTCTTATACTGTGTTACATGTAATAAGTTACAAGTAATAATGTTACATGTGTAAGTTTACTAAGTACCTACACAACTAGTGGCCAGCAAATTCTGTGGTAGACAATGTAGTGTTCATGATATTCTGATATTACTTACCTAAGCAATGATGCAAAACATTCAGGATCTTTTAAAATTGACCTTGCAGAGTGCCCGGAACTTTCAGCTTTCATTAGTTGAGGTATAAGTTCATTAGCAATTTCAGAAAACTCTTTGTATATTTCTTCATCATCACGAGAGTAATTATAACTGAAAGAAATTAAGAAATGCAGTAATTTAAAAACTTTTGTTGAAATAAAAGTCATAAGTTTAATTTACAGTTATTTCAGTTAACTGCAGTAATTTGACATGTGCATCAGAGTGAGATTACTAGTGCGTAGTGACCATTGTTGCTGTCACTCTTATATAGAGGGCACTGTTATCTTTATTTTGTTAGCTTGTTTGAGGCTAAGGGCGCTGCTGTACTTATTTTAATATTTTGTTAAATTGAAACATTGGTTATCATTTTTTGCCTAGTTCTTTATCCAAACTCTAATCTATTTTTCTAATACAAACTAATATGATTAGAATTACCACCAACATATATAATTCCAATGACTTATAATTAAATGACATTAATATAACAATATGAATTGTAGTATATAGCAATACAAATTACAAATTAATTGGCATTATTGATTACATTTGTAATTTAATCAATTAAACCCAACACTGGCACATGATGCGTTTTTTAAAGGGTCTTATGACACTCAGGAGGCAACAATGACTCTAAGGATACCTCACAGATTAAGGCTTGTGCAATGCATTTACAAGAAGTAATAATAAAGAAACAAACAATTAATCTCTACTCAGATATTAATTTTGCAAATAAGAAATACTTACTGCCTAATAACATCCCCAGCACAGGCCCAGGCATGAAATGCTTCTTTGTACATTTTGTGACGATGATAGTAGCCTCCTTGAAAAGTATAAGGGTACACATGTCTGTCTTCATAATGTGTTCTTGCTGATCTTATTGCTTGAGAGTACAATGCTGCAGAGTCTGGTCTGGTTGTACCATCTGGTCTGGTGGTGTTACGGTCACCAGATGAAGATTGGGCATCTGAATCCCCAGGGCAGTTTGATATCCTCATGTATTCATCCAAGTCCCCAAGGTTTCCTAGCGCCATTGGATAGGTGTCTAGGTGACCTACAACATATTGGATGGGTTATGTTATGTTTTTACAAACTACAACTACTGTTATTGCAATGGAAAAGAGTAATTAATTTAACAAATTTTAAGAGATTTACAGTATGCATTTTTCCATACATCAGAATAAATTAAGTTCAATATTTTTATATATCTTAATGCAGTCAAAACCAACAACCATAGATAGTTCTAATTACATAACAAATATCTATATTAAAATAAAAATAAAATGTCCAACTGCAAAAAAGAGGTTTTTGCAGTATAACTAACAATTTTTTATGGTTGATACTCTGTTGAGTGTAGATTTTTTGGGAGAAAGTATGAGTAAAATCACTGTAAAAGATTGCGATTGATTTGTAATGTGCTTTCTTTAGACTAATTCTAGTAAAATTATTTGTTGAAAAAGTTTATGGAAGTTATGAAAAAACGCATTTTTTTATTTGCAAGAGATGTATTTTTATTATTACAAAAAGATATAGCCTATGACACTCAGGGAGTGAAGACAAATGTAAAGACACCTCACACATCAAATACAGTCAAGGCGTTTAGACATAATTATATACACTTGAAAAATATAACCCCTCCCCTATTCTTACTCAGTTGAGTAAAAATAAGAATATTTTTGATTATTCACTACATTGTAATCATTATATTTATCGTGGTTTGTATTTAGAGTTGTCCATATTTCAGCACAGTTTCATACGCCATGTTCACTGTGGAAGAATGCGGGTGATTAATAGCTGAGAGCAGACATATCGGTCTACCCTCTTTCCTCAACTTTTGCTGCATAGTCTAACTAGAATGATAGTCCCGACAAAACATACTCAAATACTAGATTCCACACATTGACCACAGTAAATATCCCGTTAATATGATTACAATTTAAAAGATAATTATTCCAAACAAATAAACGTTCAGGAGTTGGAACCTGTAAACTTTAAAGGATTTGTTTTATGAGTTATTTAGATTATAATCTATCAATAATTATTGGTTTCTAACATACAAAACATACATTGAATAAACTTGTCACTAAACACAATCCTTTTAACTAGGACTAATACTTTAATTATATTCTATATCAAAACACATAAAACAGCATTACAGTTACCACCATCATACAACAGCCAAAGTAGTCTGTGCTGCATCTGTGCCACTTCATGGACATCAGTAGTAGGTGTAAAGGTGGGATTGATGGAAGAGACTAGAGCAGCCAGTTCCATTACTCTTGTGCATACTACTGGCTTGCCAGCCACATACAGCCATGAGCGAGCTAGAACACCCTCACCCACTGACCGTCCTCTCTTGTCCTCATTCCCTTTACCATGCCATGTTACCTAAAAAAACAACATTAAAAATACCTCATATTGTGAGTAAACCTACGAATTTTAACTATATTTGCACTAGAAAATATATTAATAAGTAACATTTCTAACATGAAAATATTAGATTATGTATGAGCAACATGCTAAAGTATTTTAAAAAGGCAAAGCAAAAAATAAAGTGCTTACTTCTGCTGTTTCTGTACCATCTTTGCCAAACACGACCCATGCATGATCTTCAGACAAGGCTAGGTGAACGTCGTGCTTACCCAATACTTGGCAGCCTGCAGTTACAGCAAAGGCAACACCGAAACAATCAAGCTTGTTCCCTGTTAAGAAACTGTAAATTGATTGCAAATGTGCTCTGTCCTTGTAGTAGCTGCGCGTCAAAGAATTCCAAACCACATCAGCAACCCTCTTCACCAAGTCACGAGTTGCGAATGTCCCGCTCAAAAGTTTTGCGTCGACGCCGCTTCGCATCAGAGATACAAACCGGTCGTGCAAGGAGCGCACCTCGTCCCATTCCACAGATGGAAACTTCATCTTTACAAATTTATTTGCTGCCAAATTAACATCTTTGTCAGTGTTTTTCACATTGGTCAAATTGTTTTCAACCGCTCCAACAATAATAGAAAATAGAGCTAAATCTGCGTCTTTGTCACTACGCAATTGCTCGTCAAATATGCAACATACTTTCTGTAAACTATCAATTGGAAAATACCGTTTATATTCTGATATTGAAGACATTGTTCTCAATTAATTACATCCTCCAATTATCACGATAAAGATTAGATATTTTTTTCAATATTCGATACAACAAGCCGGCTTCAGTACGCAAATAAAACAATTTTTAGGGATGTTCCTTTACAATCTGTTAGATCGTTGTTGATGTTGTGCTCAAGGTCGATTTCGATTACTGATTCTTAGTACAATACTCTTTGATTACTGAGTAAAAACAGATATAGTCGAACTAGTGATTGAAGCACTTGAAACGAAGTCACTTGGTGATGGTTTATATTTTGCTATCTCTAATTCTAATACGCATTGCAATATTGTTTATTTGTCTTTATTGTTAATTTTTGTATTAAAAGTGATAACAAACTTATTGCTATTATGGGTAACTTTGACTATGGAGTTTTAGTTAATTATACACATAAACATTATTATGTACCAACTTTAATACGTGAATTATTCCACTTCTATGTCTGGCAGAGATGTTTTAAGCAATGATAGTAAAGTAAGCATACTTAGCTTAGGATGAGAATCGGCTCTCAAGTGAGTTGTTGGTGGTTATAACATCGTTTAATGTTTCACTAGAGAAAAAACAAAAGTAATGCCGAGTAAAGAAAATCAAATCAAATCAAATATACTTTATTGCTCATAACTGTGTACAGAGTTCTTAAAAAATATTGGTTTCAACAGTTTACCCATCGCGGGCGTGCAACATTGAGTTCTTATGTACTATAATAATTTCATTATAACAAAATATAATAATAACATTGCTATCTGAAAACCTGGAGTGTGCCAGTGAATACATGTATCTTGGGCACCAAATTTCCTTCTCAGCTTTTCCAGAACACGAAATAGAACGGCGAATCAAAAATACTTACAGCAAGTACTGGGATATAAAAGAAATTTTCAAAAGTAACACAGCCAATAAAATAGAAAACTAAATTAATGGTATTAATTTCAAATAACAGACAAGAATAAAAACCTTTTTTATTTTTTTATTTATAAGCAAAGGAAAGGAAAGTAATTTTTATTTGCTAAACACATTGCACAAAAACGTAAAACTATTCTATGGCATTAAAGTGTTACATAGTCTAAGTTATGTATCAGTGGGCACCAAACTATGAAATATATGTATCTTGGTGACCCAGGGCCTCAAGGCTCCTACTTGAATTATCAATCGTTCGCCACTCACTGATACGATTCAGTGACAATTGTGACAAATCGCTAGTCTCTTACATAGTAATAAACTAACAATTTGCAACAACTGTCGTCAGCGAGTACCAAATAAGTGATGGTTCGAATAGCAGCCTTGAGGCCCTGCCCCCGTATTCTGAACCCATTCGGTTTCGGAATCGATTCGATTTTTATATCTTCGTCTCTGTCATTCTCTATGGAAATGACAGAGACGGAGATATACAAATCGAATCGATTCCGAAACCGAATGGGTTCAGAATACGGGGGCAGGGCTTCGATTGTCCTACATACAGATTAGTGCGACTAGTCATGGATATTAAAGAAGTTTGTGTGTACAAAATTTTGAATAAGTGAAATTATAAATTATTATAACAAGTTGAGATAATAAAAATAGTTTCTTATAATTAAATTATTAAAGAATAAAAATTATATAAAAAAACGAATATTCTTAACTTTTTATAAGATAATAGGCTTGCGTTTGACCGCTAACTATATAGAACTCCAATTCTTAACCATTTCTAAAAAAAATCTCCGGCATCGAAATAAACGAGAGTAAATATTATCCATATTTGTGCTTATTTTTGACGGCTTATTAAATCGCGATTTTCTTAAATATTTGACTTGTTAATTAATTACTTTAAAATTTTATTGATCACGAAAGAACACACTTTAACCAATAAAATACTATTATATCGTCAAAAAATGAAAAAGTACATGCATAGTTAATGACAGTATCGATTTTATAATAAATATATTTGTTGCTATAATCATTTGCTAACATAAACAGCACTAATAACAATATACAGAAATACAACGTCAAATCCGTAATTTTTTTAGTTTTGACTCTAGACAGCTCAGTCATTCATTCAAAAAGGCTAAGCTAAATAAAATAATAGGCTCTGCTACACATTCGTAAAACGGGGTTTTAATAGGGGTTTGCCTTATCTTGTCGTTTCTAACCGTGTAGATGTTGTTTGTTACGTTGTACATAAAAAAGACGTTGTTTGTTGGCTAAGGCGCGCCGTAGCCGGCGTGACTGTAGGCATGATCTTCCGACGTCCTTTGTGTAGATTGTAATGACACGTTTTATTACTTTAGGAAATCTACTTCGCCTAAATGAGCGCAGTTTTAAAAAAATAGTCTATTGGAAAGTAACTGTCAACATTCACTGTCACAAATCACAATCAAGAAAGCTAAATAATCGAGTTTTGGCGGGAACGTCAACGAAACATATTGTTGTTTTGTTTTATTTTCCTAAACTTGTGTTATTTTGAATATTAATGCGATAAAAATGGTGGTATTTTATTCATTAAGTGTTCGATCAAGTAAATGAGTGTGGGCAAGTGAAATGAAGCAGTGTAACGTGTCATTTTACGTTGTCGACAAAACTACATAGAAGCTTCTAGTAAAGTCGCCACCACTTTACTAAAGCAGGACTCGACTTATAAATTGACTGTATACATGACTTAGATTGTGACTAGAACATTAACAACTTGTTTTATTCAAGAAACTTTGAAAAAATCCTAATACTTGACACTGGCAAATGCTTTAATGCGGGTCCAATACAAAAAATAAGAAGAAAGCTAAATAAGATAAATGTCAACGTCGTAATGAAATTAAAAATAACATCAGACGATGGCTGTATGGGCTTGACACCCTTTGCCTTTCCCGAAAGGGAAAAATTAACCAAAAAAAAAAAATGTCAACGTCGTTTTACAATTAGTAAAAAGTACTACGTCGACAGACAAAGAGAGCAAAATTTTATTTTTCGATTTTATTTCCGTTTTGTTTGTTTATATTTTTTAATTTCATCAACACAATTAACATTCCTACATAATTCTTGACATGTTTAGGTCTGTAAACGTTGATGTAGCTGTAGAACATTTAAAAAATATTGTCGACAGCATTCGCTGTGCTGTTTGGTATGTAATTCATTTGTTTCTACGCATTGAAAGCGCGGATTTTTGCTGAAATAATTTAAAATATTTATTTTAGTGATAGAATAGATGGAACTCGTATGAGATACCCCTGTGGACACACAAGTTGTGAAGATTGCGTTGTTCTGGCAAGTGATTGTTCTGTTTGCCTTACGCCGCTACTTCAAAGTGATTCGAGAGAGCTAGTTGTGGATATTCCTTTCACCCAAAGAGCAGCTAATGCCTTAAATCTACTCAATGTCTTTCAAAATGAATTTCATTTAGACGGTAAGCTAAAAAATTATTACAGTTGGACTTTCATACACATAATTATTCATGATAAGTTTTGTCCGAAGACGAAAATACTAAGCTAAAATACTAATATGTCGCTTAGCATCAGGTGAGTTGGCGGTAGCTTAACTACTAAGCTAACTAAAAATACTTTCCTAGCTTTAATTTGCTATCACAAATATATTTATTTCTCAGCTAGATTCGGGTGAAATAAATCATTAAAATGCATATTTTTACTAGTCATTTGCTCACAAAAGCAAAGATTTCAAGTATTTCAATATTGGATTTTTTTATTAGTTGTTTCTAGTTTTTAAATTGCAATATAACTAATATAAATAATCCTGATTTAGTGTTTCTCTTCTATTTTAGTTTATAAAAGACATAGGATTTCAGAACAACTAAAAGCTGAAAGGGAAGTGTTCCCAGAGTGCATTCAAGCACCTGCTAAATATTTTAACAAAAGAAAAAGTTTTCACAACACTAAAGTTGAAAAAGAAAATAAATCACAGTTTCCTGGAGAAGAAATATCGCTTGTTAAAAATCTCAAAATGGGGGATAGAAGTGAAAATGTCAAGATTTGGCTTAACAAATATGTAGATAGAAAACCTTTTGCAGAACTTAACTCAAATGATGAAACTCTTCGAATGAATACTCGAACTATTAAAAAACAGCAAAATCTTTCAAACAATGAAAATATACCTCTGAAAAGTTCAAACAGAAAAAGGTCTCATTCTAAAACAAGATTATCCAAGTTGAAAAATCAAACTCTCATAGTTGATAATTTAACCCCCTTAAAAATAACAAAGACGCGCAATATAAAATCTGATAAGGAAAAAAAATTTTTAAAAGCAGATACCTCAAAATATTTCAAAACAGGTACTAATATTAATACTACTGACAATACTGAAAGTGGTATTGTAATGGATGATGAGGCTGTAATAGTTATAGATGATTCACAAATTGTAGTAGACAAAGATATGAATGCATGGCTAGCTGTATTAGAGGCTGATCACAATAAACAATATGAATCTACATCATATGACAATAAAAGATCACTTGAAATGATTCCACTAGAAGACAAAGCAACAGAAGCTAAAAAGAATACTAAAGTGCCATTTTACCTCAAAGGTTACTTATCAGAATGCATTGAATCAGTCAAATGCATTAATTGTAACAGAAGTAACCAAGTACCTGACATTATGAATGCATCTAATAATAAATCTACTATTGATACAGAATCAAAAGATATATCTATAACAGTTGAGAATAAACATTTCATAACAGTTATAAAAATCAAACAAACTGATGAAACTGAAAACAAAATATGCATGAAATCTTGCAGAGTTAATACAGACACACCAGGAATAACTACCACCAAAGATAATATAAAAAATCTGGCAACATCAAGTCAAAATTTATGCCAAAACAGTGGAAAAATTGAAAATGCTAGGAAAGAAATGAATGTAAATGTAAAAAAACAAACCAGTGGTAATTTTGAGAATGCTACTAAAGATATAAATGTAAATATGCATGCACAAGATAATGATAAACTTGAGAATGATAATAAAAAAATAAATATTAATAAACATGACAATGTTAATACCAACATTAATGTGAATTTGAATAAAACTGCTAATGTTGTAATACCAGAGTCAGACAGTGATACAGATCTTGAAGAAAGTCTATCTCTAGAGGTGACAGCTGAAATACACAGATCATGTGAGGAAGTGTAAGTATTATTTTGTTAGTAGACCTGCATGGATAAATATCTTGATGAAAAGGAAATATTACATTAATATACATATGTTATTTGAAAGTGACTTATTTTACCTAACCTAACCGGGTAATTCTCATTTCGGATTTTAAAAAATATATAAAAAGTAAAAACTTATTTCAGTTTTTTTTTTTATGTATATAGTTACTATTTGTCTTGCTTTTGAAGAGAAAATTACTTCCCGAGCTTACAGCCTTTAGGGGGCTTATTTATGGGGGTTTAAAAAAAATTACATCCATGGAAGTGACATAGAATCCATGGAAAGGACATTCCATACAAAATAATATATCGAAATGGGATACTGAAGAGAAGGGATAGGTTTTAAAGATAATAAAAAAGCATTCTAATATACTTACTATTTATTTTTATATGAAATTAGCAAATAAAATCAGGAACCTGTACCATATTACTTGTACTGTCACTGTCAAATCAATGATCACATTCAAATTAATTACTATGCCTCTATATTTATTTATATTGTTAGATCTAAGTTTTTTATATAATATAAATATATATATTAAAAACTTAAAACTGGCACCCTAGTGTAGCTAGCCGGCAGCGGGGCAGGGCTCAAACTGCTAGCGATGGCTATAGACTGAGGAACCTCCTGACAATGCATGCCGTATCCAGAATCACTGCCTTTTTGTATCCGACCCTTGACCCAACCATGGAGCGAGAGCCTCTTGAGATGTTGGGCGAGGCTCTTTGCTATGACACCGTTCACCGAAACGACTATGGGAACAATGATCATCGAGTCAACATCGCACATGGCGGTTATCTCGTGAGCCAAGTCAAGGTACTTGCTGAGCTTATTCTTCTCGGCCTTCATAAGATTCTCATCATGTGGGATGGTGATGTCGACGAGCACTGCCCGGCGTTGAGATCGATCTACGATCAACATCGATATCAAGCTTATTGACAACAATTGTGCTGTTCGTGATGATGAAATGGTCCTAATAGAGCAAAGCACGGCTATTTTTGAGAACTGACACTGGTGCGTACTCGTAGTACGGTACCTCTGACTCGCCAAGGCCGTATTGAAGGGCAAGTTGCTGGTAGATAGCCCTGGCTATTTGGTTGTGTCTGTGCAAATACTTGCCGTAAGCAAGATGCGAACAACCGGAAATAATATGTTGGAGAGACTCTCCGGGACGGTGGCATGCCCGACAGATGTCGACAGTACCGTCTTTTATAATAAATTTCCGACAGTTATTCGTCTTGATAACTTCATCTGCAATCGCACAGGCAAATCCTTCAGTTTCCCCAAAGAGGTCACCGAAGCGTATCCAGCTTACGCAAGGTCTACATCGAGCCCAGTTAAGGCCCGGTAGGACCTTTCGTGTAGCTCCTTGCTCTTCCTGACGTCCCTGTGGTCTTCGATGCTGAGCACCGTTGGTTTGCACCAGTTCTCTTTCGCCAAGGGGAGAGACGTCAGGTCCTTATCAACTGTCACTACATCGCAATGCATCTCACACCCGTTGTTTTGGAAATAATCCTTGAGACAGCACACCTCACGGTTGTAAAGGTTCTTGGCATTTATAATGCCACGACCCCCACTTTCGCGGGATGTATAGTCTTGATAACAGACGACCTGTGGAAGAGCCACATTTTCTTCAGGAATATTTACCAACACAGGGCGATCTGCGGATGAATGCCAGCTCCTAAATCATCGTCTGTTGACTCTGGCATGTTTTGTCTAAATAATCCAGTAGAATTTCGTTATTCTTTTTTTTTCAATCGACTCCTTTGTTTGCGATTTCTCCACTCTGCGTTGGTTTCTATCTTCTCTTAGTGTCATTTCAGCAACAGGATTCACTTGTTTTTTCTAATTTTTCTTTCTATCTTTCTCTGTCTTTTTCTTTCGCAGCCTCGTGCAAAACAGGGTTATTTGTATTTTTCATTCTCCGTCTTCTTTCACATTCCCGTTCTTGTTTTTATATCTCTTCCGAAGTATTTAGGCGTTTCTTGAGTTTAGCCATCTAAAAAGACAAGTGTAAAAATAAAGTGATGCATGCGCCACCAGTGCCACCACCCATGCAACCACACTCACCAACAAACAGTGTAAACCAAAATCATTATTCACAAAAGTCATTTCCATGGATTGTAAGTCACTTCCATGGACATATTTTAATCCATGGATCCATGGAAATGACGTCCATGGATTGGACATTTTCTCATTTCAAGCTCAAAAACATAATCTCGAATCCAAGAATTAACATGCAAAATTGACCACGTGTATTTAATATAAAAACGCATCGAAGCCATGGAACCGAACTGCATAGATCAAAATAACATACCTCTAGTGACTTCCACAGTTGTGACTCCTTATGCTTGACAAATTATGAGAATCAAAATTAAAAATGAAAATTTTCGTCGATGTTGCAACGCCGGTGTGAACTAACAACTGAATTAAAAGAAGGCTAACTTAGCCTTGTTCCCGCGCGATTGCATTTCGATACACGCATAATAGTATTTTATTTATGACTGTTGAGACTAATGTCCTATACTAAAGGATGTGAAAAAAAAATTGATCAGAAACTTTATGTCATCAGCCAAGAATTGCTGATATATAGATATAGATACGTGATTTTTTTCATATACGAAGTAAATATATTGTAGTTTATATTAGTACTCATTGCTAGTCAATTCATATGGCTAATAAATATGGCAATTCTTATGGCACTGTAAATATTTATTATGCTTGGAAAAACGGTGTGATCACATCCACCGAAGGGACATTTTCGATGTTTTGAAAATTATTTAAAAAAAACTATGCATCTGATTATTTCTTTCCTTTTCTTAAATACTAGTAATTTACCTCAACTGTACTAATACAACCTACAAATTCGAAATTTAATTATTATATGTTAGAAAATTAGTAATCACATTTTTTGCAAAAACGAGAATTACCCAACCAGTATGAAGGGTTTTGTTTTTTATGTAAGTACTAGCTGCACCCCGCGGTTTTACCTGCGGTGATTCATCATCATCACCTCAGACTCAGACATAAGAAGTCCACAGCTGAACATAGGCCTCACCCATGGACTTCCAAAAAGACCGATTAGATGCGGCTTGCATCTAGCGTCTTTCTCCCACTTGTATGAGAATTAACTTGTGGTATTTAAAATAAATGCAATGTGATTTAAATATGTTTATGTTAATTATCGCGGGGCGTAGCTATAGGTTATATATACAGGAATTTTTAATTTTTTGGGCTAAAAATTTATTTATGTGCTACTCCAGGGTATAAGGCTACCTTCATACCAAATTCATTAAAATCTGTTCAGTTAGTTATGCGTAACATGATTCAGAATACCATTTTAACTCTCTTGAGTATCCCACACGAATGCTTACATTTTTCTGGATAAAATGTAGTCTATTTGTTAGTCCAGGGTATTTACCACCTCCATATCCAATTTCATGAAAATCGGTTCAGCCGTTTGAGCGTGAAAGAGTAACAAACACACACTCACAAACTTTTGCATTTATAATATTAAATATTAATGTAGGTTAATGTAGATATAGTTATAGATATAGTCTGTTTTATATCGCTTATCGGCCGCGTACGTAACTAGTTTCGTACGAAATATTCTTGTTACGATACTAGTGTCGATCCAAGAAGTTGTTTTCCTTATTCCACAGTTACCCACAGTTTCGTAGCAGGAAAAAATACATTTCTCCTGTTTTATGGAAACACACAGAATATTTATGATTTTTTTTTCCAGAGATTATGGCATCCTGGCCGATGTGGATAATTTAGAAGATCACACTAAGAGGGCGCGACGAGCGCCTCGGGGGGTCACTCCCACCAGCTCAAACTCCTCAGAAAAAGAGAACTATAACCCAAACAGAATGAAAAAAGCAACCACTTTAAAGAAGAAACCAGTGAAAAAATGAAGTATCAAATACAAATAGATCTAAGGACAATCTGGTTATGTAATTGTTAATTATGTAATTTTTTATTTGTAATTAATTTATGTTTAAAATAATATAGGCTATTTTTTGTACCTTTTTATGGAAATTTTTGCTCTGTTCTTTACTTTATGCGTCCCACAATTTCACACGCTATCATATAGATTATAGATACAATTTAGTTTTTGGGATAAAAACTAAATTGTACTATTAACAGTAGTAGCATAGAAGACTTTAATAGTACTACATGTACATTTTCATCCAAGTTCGATAAATAGTTGTTGAATTGTTTTTTTTGCGTTGATGATGGTGTAAGAAACTTTCAAACATGTTAGTTAACAGCGGAGTTCCCACACAGTTAGGGTCAGCGCAGACAGAGAGTTTTCCCATTTAAATAAATATATATTTGTGGACATTTCACACAACACCATCTAGCCCAAACTAAGCAAAGCTTGTACTATGGAACTAGATGGCTGATAGAATACATGTATACTTTTTTTTTTGTAAATATATACATATGATACATAGAAACACCCAGGCACAGAACAAACATCCATGCTCATCACACAAATGTTTGATCCCGGGTGGGGATCGAACCCACGACCTATGGCACAGCAGGCAGGCATACTACCAACTGAGCCACAAGGCCAGTCAAATTTCAATTTCAATTCAAATTTCGCATTTCTTTGGAAATTCTTTCCCACGCATTTTTCTTTACTGATTTATCGCTATATGCTCTGCTCGACACATTAAATAAATATTCATGAGATGCTACTAAACATATTAATTTTTCTTCATCCATTGTACTATTCGATACGTAGATACTTCGGATTAAAAATCTAAAAAAAATCACGTAAGAGGGAGAACTCTTTGAACTCGGTGACAATGCGCGTAACCCGCGGGCGCCGACTCATTTGCGCGCGTGCGCGGAGATGCCCGCGTATCCTCGAGAACGCGCGAGCATTTTTTGTCAGGTTCAGGCATATATGCACTTTATTTCAATAACTTTAAAGTTGATTTTCGAGTGCCTTAATAAAATCCTCTCCGCTGCGCTCCTCTCTGTCTGCGCTGAGCCTTAGCCTGAAATTTCCCATCAAGAAACTGCGGACGACAGTTACATAAAGATGGAAATTTAAAAATATTTTATTATGCACGTTAGTGCATACAGATCGACGAGAGCGCACTGCAAAAAGTATATCTCATCCCTACCACGATGAGACCTATTTCAGATGATTCCGTGATTGGCTTCCTGATCATAATTATGTTGACTGCGCAAATTCTGAAGCGTTTTTTCTGGGACTCATTTTCGCATTTACTTTTTTTGACCCGTGATATGAACCCTTAAATGACCACCTACCAAGATGAAAACTATACCAAGAGATAGTTGAAATAATCTTTATCTTAAAAGAATAAGAGTTGCCCGAGCTCAGTTTGGCATGTTTCGTAATAGGTCACGTTAAATGTACGTCTTATTTTATATGAATATACCTTTAACGAAATTTTACAGCGCAATTTATATAACAGTCTGATAGAAAATTTATTAAATCATCCGTTACTTTGCGGAAATTCATGTTTTAAAACCATTGGCGGATTTAGAGATATTTTCGAGAGGAAGCCTGGCCCCAAAGATCTCTATATACTTACATGGGTAACACAAAATCCTGGGGTGGGTCCTGGTGCACCCGGCCCGCTCTTATATACGCCCATGTCTAAAACTTAAATCTAACTTATATTTTTATAGGTATCTATTGTGTTTCTGCTCCGAGTTTGATAGTACCATAATAGAACTTACTTCATGCAAAATTGCATCAAAATCGGTGTAGCTGTTTTTGAAATACATATATACTTTTTTATTTTTCCATGGTAGCCCATGGAACAAACACATCAAATGACAACTGATCAAACTGAAAATTACAACACAATATATAGACTAAGAGCGGGCCGTATGTTTACCCACCATATCGGGTAACAAGACATGAGCTATCTAGAATGACGAACATTAGTAAGGTATTTCTAAATGTTGGTTGCCTAAGCTAAACCTGGAGCGTTTTGGACAGTTAGCAAAAATATGACCATTTTTTGTGTCCACCACCTAACAACATTTGAAAGTGCCTATCTAGAAGTGCCAATATCAATATGGTTGCCTCATCTAACCCTGGAAGCATATTGATTTTGGCACTTCTCGACAGGCACTTTCTAATGTACTACTTGTTACTCGATGGTGGTGGACACCCCAAAAAATGATCACATTTTTGCTAACTGTACAAAACGCTCCAGGTTTAGCCTACGCAACCCTGTACCTACATTTAGTGACACCTTAATAATGTGATTCATGCTAGATAGCTCACATCTTGTTGACTGGCCTTGTGGCTCAGTTGGTAGTACATATGTCTGCCTGCTGCTCGCAAAAATAAAATTAAATGCGTTTTTTCTTCCAACGAACTTTTTCGTAAGAAACAAGTGATTTTACTAGAATGATTCTATGGCATTTATTAATTCATTCATTTAATGCGCATTTATAATCTTTTACAGTGATTTTACGCATACCTACTTGCTCACAAAAAACGTACACTCAACGGCGTATCAAGCGTAACGAAATCTTAAGTTAGACTGCAAAAACCTCTTTTCTGCAGTTGGGTATTTTGTTTTTAATTTAATATAGATACTTATTTCTTACTTATTATCTCTGGTAAGAACTTAGTTCAAGTATCTACAAAATTCGTGCCAGTTATTTTGAGAGTGGACTGCTATTATTATCTTTCAACCCTAGTGTTTAATATTGCAACTGTGTATACTTACATAGTAGTTTCAAGTAGTTTGTAGTTACAATGTAGGTTAATTATTGGACATAACTGCTACAACTAATTTAGATTTTTTATATATTATAATTCGAAGTGGCAAAATAGACATTTCTAAACATGTTTCCGTGGTCCGGTCTCTGTACTACGGAAAATTCTTTTTTTCATCGTCCGGTTGACCGAACCTCCGAACCGTACCACGGACAAGAAGCGAAATTTCTCAAGCTTTAGGTTTTAGCTTTTCTCAAGGCTTTAGGCTTAGGCGCGGCGACATCAAAATCATTAAGTCCGTCATTGTTGGTATATGAGTATCAGTTAACTTAGGATACTTTGTTTGTGAATTTTGTTTTAGACTTAGTTTCCATATGATAATAACGTCTTTGCTTACATTATTTTGAGATATCATAAAACAAAGTCATAGTTTGGGAGGTATCACTGTATTTAAATCGTAATGTGTACTATGGTATAACGGGATCACCACCAGCCAGAAGATCCGCCTCCACTGGACCAGCCCGAGGAACCGCCGCCCGACTTCCAGCCGCCGCCGCCGCCACCGCTGGGCCAGCCGCTGCTGCCGCCGGACGACCAGCCACCGCCGCCGCCTCCTCCGCCGAGTTTCCAGCCACCGCCGCCGCCTCCGCCGCTGGACCAGCCGCTGCTGCCACCTCCTACGCCAAACGAAATAATACGTATGAAGAACACATGACTTACTAAGGTAGTTTTAAGGTAAGCTGTTTTTTTATTTTAAGCAGATAAGTTTTGAGCTCTATAGACTCCTGGGTCCTTAACCGACTTCAAAAAAGAGGTTGTATTTTTATGTTTCTTATCACATAATTCAGTCATTTAGAAACCGATTCGAATAATTATTTTTTGTTTGAAAGGGTATACTTTCAGATTGGTCCCATCGAAATTTTATCAAAATTGGTTCAGTAATTTAGCCTAAATAGCATGAGAGGTATTGAAATGTTAGGCTAAATTTATTTGCAGATTATTTTCAATAGCTGTAACCTGTCATAGTTTCCATTAAGAGTAACTTTTAATATTCAGTCTTATTAAATTGTTGTTCAGTTCGTCTGAAACTAAAATATCTGAAATTCAGTTTTTTTTAACGTTAAGATGTACCAAAAAACCATTAGGTTTGTCCTGGTACAGATTCACCAACGTTAAAATACAATAAAGCAAAGTAAGTAGCTTCTAAATCGAAGTTCGAATTTTAACAGACAAGTAGGATAAATAATACCTTGTTAGTTCGATATTATGTCCTATTATTGTTCTATCCAGGTCCCTTCTTACGTATGATATACCTACCTAATAATAATAACCTGACAGAACAAGTGAAATATTACACTGCCTTGGTAAATAATATGCTCGTATAAAATGTAATTCCGTATTTTTTGTATGAAACGTAATACAAGAAATACGGAAATTACCTATATGCTCGTATTCTATTTGGCCTAGGTCTAGATATACCTACCTACTTATATGTATGCACTAACTCGGTACTATGTTATTGAACTGTCATAATAAGCAATAATCATCAAAAATAAGACTGCAACGTACTGATATATGTTTACTAGTTTTACGACCACACATTGACCTCCGTAAGCTCCGTAGCGTCTTGAAACAGACAAAAATTGAATGGTAATTCGTGAACCTTGTACCTTCTCTAACATGCATTAAAGTAATTTGTAGATTGCACAAACCCTAGTTACTCGTATTATCACGAACAAATCTAAAGTCCGGACAGCGTGGGGCATGGGACAGATAGTTGCGAAATTGAAACATGGTACGATGAGCGCGGCCTGGGGAATGGATGACCCAGTGGAAACCATCCTACGACCTCTAAACTTTAGATCGGAGCCTTAGATGCTTAGTTCGTTTACTTTATCGAATTGCTGTGTGGTGTCTGCTTATATTTGTTTTTACTAATCTAGTCGAATGCTGTTGGTATGTAAGCGCGTCTCCTGAGAACAATTGTACCGATTTATCTACTTATATTTTTTTAATTGTTCGTCATAATCCCGATATTGTATGTAGGATAGATAAAACTGCAAAAGTTGTTCAGAAAATTGGTAAAAATGAATGTATTTTTTGTTTGTGACTTTTGTATGTCCTACCTACTGACCAAGGTATGGCAATTGGATGGGTAGCGTCTGCCGGGATCAGTCTGCTACCTAGCAGAAAATGTTTTTGTTCCTGTTTCACGTGTTGTTCAAGTGTCAAAACAACGAGAAAGTCACAAAATAGCTATGCACTGTGTTTTTATTCATTTAAACTCAGCGGTCAACAATGGAGCGCTTCACTCGCAGTTAATTAAATAGATACCCAATTATATATATGTACATTTAATTATACCCAGATTTTATCTCAATCCTGATTGCGAATCGTCTACGAGGGTGAAAAATGAGATAAATTTCGTTTTATTAGTTCTAAAGGGATAAAAAATATTGGTTGTCTGTAAAGTCGGTTTACGGACAATAGTTTAACGTGACAACGTCATAAAAAAAAACATTGATGAAATTATGATGATGTAACGGGACAATGAGCGTACCGGGACCACGAGCGTAACGAGCAATGAGTCATACTTTTTCGTGCGTGCAGCCGGCGTTCATCGATATAATAGACGTTGTCACGTGAAAAAAGTTTTAACACTTTTATTTTACGTTCTATAGAAATAATGGTAGAAACTTCGAGGCCTCGAGGCTCCTAGGTATACATTATATAAAGTATTGTGTAGTTTAGTACCTAACTTATTTGTAATGTTATTTAATAATTTTATTAGTTTTAGCCTTACCGTGACCGCCACCGCCGCCTCCTCCGGTGGTAATGATCTTGATGATCTTCACTTCTGTAGAACAAAGCAAATATTCCTTATAGGTAAAGATAGTATGTATTTAAATTGTTTATTAATTCTATAGTTGTGTAAGCATAGTCGGTTTAAATGTCGAAAGGTTAACCAATTAATCTCGTCGATTGACCCGAGCCTATAAAAGGATAAACGAATGATTAACTAATAATTATTGTCATTTATGACAGGTGTTTACACAGCCCTTTTTATTAATTAAATTATACGTTTTCGATCATGACACACACACACGATCTCTCTCTCTCTCTCTCCCTCCCTTTTACACACTTTAGATTCATATATGATTGTGTTGTAAATCTAAGCCCGCAAAACAGATGTTTTCTTACTTGAGCCCGAGAATCGATCCTAGGACTTCCTGCATAAGACAAACTATCGCTATCTTTGGTTATAGATTGAATTACATACACTCGCAATGAAAGCAAAAGTAATCCAAGTTCTTACCATGTCACAAATACTTTCTTACAATAATATTGACATAAGACATTCCATTCAGTGCAAGTAGCGGTTAATTAAATGGGAGGTATCTACTTATTTAAGTAAGATACCATACGATTTGTCGGAGTATTGAAATCGGGCGTAAGACCACGTCGTGTTTGGTATGACGATCGGTCGACCGGCAGGATAGAAAGTGAGTCGATATAACACTTAGAAAATCCTACTAGTAAAGTTGTGTTCACAAAGTACTTACGTCCACCGCTACCGCCACCGCCGTAGCCGCCGCCGCCGCCGTAACCGCCGCCGCCGCCGGATGACCAGCCACTGCTGCCGCCGCCGCCGCCCAGCTTCCAACCGCCTCCTCCTCCTCCGCTAGACCAGCCGGAGGAGCCACCGCCACCGCCAAGCTTCCACCCGCCGCCACCGCCACTGCCGCCGCTGGACCATCCGCCGCCGCCGCCGCCGTACCCGCCACCGCCGCCATATCCGCCACCGCCGCCGCTAGACCAGCCGCTGCTGAAACCAGCGTGCGCCACTGCGGCGATGGCTAACAAGCACACGAAGACCTGCAAACGGGAACACACATTGAGTAAGTATAAACATATCCTTGAATTAGAAGATCTGAGATTTTCAAATGTAGAATGTAATCTTCTTGATCGATTTACTCTATCCACGATTCCGTCGTCTCTTACTATAAGGCGGGTTGGTGGCCAATACACAGAAGAGATAATTCACTAACGTTGAACTATTTCTTAAAAGTGATAAAATTGATAAATATAGCTTTTTGTCCTATAACAATGTTAGTAGACGAAATATAAGGTTTCTGTTCACATGGATACGGCAAAGTACTAGTTTAACTCGCACATCGAGGTTTTTGTGCTCCCACACGAGGCCCAGGGTTAGTTAGGTACTGGGTGAAACAAATTTCATGTCTTCACACATTTTCCATTGAGTTATAGTGACTCTAAAGGGGATTGTTAAAGCAAAATGCGGTTAAATCGCTAGTGTGAGCTTGACTTATACTTTATCGGTTTTGAGTGTTTATTACACATATTTCAAAGTTAACACTATAATCAGAACAATTTTGAAGCAGGCTGAATTTTATTTTACTTCTAGTCATGAGTTGGATCGAAATTCTCTAGTAGCCATTTTTTTAGCAAGTGTTTCATTTTAAACTCGCATAAAAACAAACTACTTTTTAAAATCAATAGCAAAAATAATTTATTTTAGAAAAAATTTGACCCAGAGAAAATTTGACCTGGAGTTTAGGTCTAGGACTAGGATTTTTAAAAGGTTGTCTGTTTTGATACTAGTTTAAAATGAAACACTTGCCAAAACAAGGCTAATGACTATTGACTCCGATTTTGATCACCTATTAATATCCGAAAAATAAGTTTGAAAGACAATAAATTGGCTTAAATTGATCAAAATCTGAAATTAAAATCTCTCAGTAACAGTTTCCTCAAGGCGAGTGACTAGTTAGGTAGGTATATTACAAAGCACCCATTAGGCGACTCTTTGTGTATTTAAACTAAATGAGTGTGATGATTACACGCTTCGCTATCTTCGTTAACAATAGAATTGACGTTTACAATGCATTTTTCAGTTTTCGCAAGTGACCTATTCCCATAACCTTTGTTGCAGTGTTGCACGGGGCTTACAATCCAGATTTTAATTAGAATATATTTTTAGAAGTATGATAAAAAAAATAAACATATTAAAAAAGTATTCCAAGCAGGAAATCAAGTAAATAATATAGTTAAAAAAATAATTGTAACCGACTTCAATCGCTAGACACGCTAACAATATTCATATAATGAGCTGAATCGAAATTTATAAAGTTTTATTAGATCACATGTATGTTCCATTTTTTTATTTAAAAAAAAACGAAATGAAATTGGTTCACAATTAGCAAACATACTGGGAAACAAACTCAAATTGATTCTCCTTTTTTGAAGTTGGTTTAATTAGGAGGAGTATTATTTTAATTAGATAATGATAAAAATGTATGACATAATCGCCCCCTCGAATGTCTTCAGTATATAATAAAAATAATGATGGGACCATCTCTCTTTCAAATAAAAAAAAAAAAACACAAAAATCGGTTAAACCAGTGCAGTGTTATGTTCATAAATAAGTACATTAAATCTTGAATTTGTGAGTGACCTCTCCGTCAGTTACAACTCATTTTTTTTAAATATATTATATGATATGAAAATCCAAAAATAAAAATCGCGACAGTTAAATTTGATGTGCTTACCCAGAGACCTACATAGTCTACCTGACACTTAAGCAACGTGATGCAACAGCAAATGGCATAAAACATAAGAGAGATGCCCTCTCTTTATGTTCTCGGCAGTCATTTAGTGCATGCAACACCCAACGAATGAAAGGAGGAACTCTTGAACATTTCGGTCATCTTTGCTAATGTTTACTGCCTAAAAACGACGCGATCGTAAAATCAACGCTGAGGAAGCACGTAACTATTATAGTAAGAAAAAAGCTTTTTGGCAAAAGGCAAATTAGAATTACATTTGTTATCTGAATCAATTTGTGTCATATCAAAAGTAACATGGAACATTCTCAAAGGATACTTAAATCTTGAATAAGTATATTTAGAACTGTTTTGACTTTGACTTTGACTTTGTTTTGGCTTGCTCTTATTTCGATGCCTAATTTTCATAAAATTTGATCTGGGAATTATTGAAAATGTTTGAATTTGACTTGATTGGCCCAAGAATATATAATACTAAACTTCTTAGTCTTTACCTCTGATGCAAACAAAAGGGTGGCATCATAAGTTTAGCTGTAGCATTGTAGCTTCCAATCGAATGAACCGCTTTTAATTTTGTTTCTTTTTGTAAAGGTCACTTGATAATGATTAATAAGTTTAGCGATTATGCTTGATTATTACGTTATTAGGTATATTACTTTTACATAATCAAATTTTAATCTTCTGAAGATTAAGAAACGATTAAAAAATATTTAATTAATTATCATTCTGTTATATTCAGTTCCCATGTTACATAAGATAAACTTTATTGTCACAAGTTATATACAGTTATTACTTACATAATAAAATAACAATAAATGTAACATTTTTATAATTCGTCCGGTGCAAACATCGGTTAAAATATATGTGTCAACCATCTAGTTTCCATAGTACAAGCTTTGCTTAGTTTGGGCTAAATGGCGTTGTGTGAAATGTCCTCCAATATTTATTTATTTATTTAAGTAATAAAATTTATTAATATTTGAAAATATACAAAATATAGTAAAATATTTTTATTTCACTTCCCCATATCCTTTTTAAGTGGTACTAGTTTCCAAAATAAAAAATAAATAAAAAGCTGGATTTCTGAAGGCGGTTTTTTTTACAAAAGAGTTTTAATGAAAATTAGGTGCTTTTTTATGATCTAAATAAATGTAGATGAAAAATGCAAAGCTGAAGGTAGTTAAAGGATGTATTACCTTCATGATGCAGGTGTGCGGTCACTGCTTGCTCAGAAGTCTGTTGGTAGCCATTATATAGGAACGGGGCTCTCCCACCGCGCCACCGCTGACGGCCGAGCGCAGTCAAGAGGCGAGCGGAAGAGGTGGACCAATGATGCAACCCATTGTCGGCTAGTCCCTTCATCATGAGATCATTCTAACACACTGATGATTTTAGTAATATTGAACGTCTGTTATAAATTTAAATGCGTAATTAATAGGTAGCTTATTAATAATAATTTGGCCAATCAATAAAGTAAGGATTTCGGGCTTAGCTCTGCTATGGCAGGTATCTAATCTAACCTTCTATTTACACTCAGTTCTGTTCAGCAGGGAAGTGAATAAGGTACGTGGCATAATACATTACCTAATTCTCTTATATTTATATTTAAAAAAAAAACTGAAAAATCGTCTTCAAAATGCAATATAAAAAATAATATAGGTACAGCCGAATTGTAAGCCTTCTTTTTGAAGTCGGTGAGAAAGTGCGAATTTTATAATTATGACAGTTGCATACACAGTACAAAGCTGCAGAAAGTCGGCACACTAACATCCATTTTTCATTGAAATGCCAGTATTTTTACAGCGATTTCGGTCCACATTTTTATGCGTAGGTACTGCACAGGAGTACTCTTAGAACTACCTGCTGCCTACCCTGTTTTCTTAGGGCTACAAGCCTACAATATTGGAATTTTCAAGGCTTGAGTGAATAGATATCTCATATACCGGCATGCTCCATCCTCGTTCACACTGTTACCATTTGTTTAATGGGCCCACTCCCGAGGTGATATCTCGTGATCCGTTTCTAACATCCAATAGTCATTGAAATTTAATAAAGTGGTAAAGAATTTTCACTGAATCAAGACTGTATATCTCAAGAGTGAGTCAGTCAGTAAAGTCTGGGTATGATTTGTTCAATAACTCAGTTCTCATTTATTGTAACGAATTATTTCAGATTCAAACGTGGTAGAGAATGAAAGTCATTACAAATTAAACCATAATTATTATTTATTTATCGCCCGCGCCGTCGATGAACAACGATCCTCTTGACGCAGCGCTGCTCTATGAAATTACACAAAACTGCACTCGGCGTAATACTTCTTCTTCTTCTTTTTTGAATTGGACCCGCATTAAAGCATTTGCCAGTGTCAAGTATTAGGATTTTTTTAAGTTTCTTGAATAAAACAAGTTGTAAATGTTCTAGTCACAATCTAAGTCACGTATACAGTCAATTTATAAGTCGAGTCCTGCTTCAGTAAAGTGGTGGCGACTTTACTAGAAGCTTCTATGGAGTTTTGCCGACAACGTAAAATCACACGTTTTACTGCTTTATTTCACTTGCCCACAGTCACGCACTTTATCGAACACTTAACGAATAAAACACCACCATTTTTATAGCATTAATGTTCAAAATAACACAAGTTTAGGAAAATAAAACAAAGCAACAACACGTTACTAAGACGTTCCCGCCAAAACTCGCATAATACTTCAGTGGTGGTCCAATATACATTTTATCAAAATCGGCTTAATACTTTGGTTTTTAAAACAAAATAACTAGAAAAAAATATATCGTCCAAGCAAACCAAATAGCGTATTTTGAAGTCGGTTGTTTCAGTTTTTTAAACTATAATTGTTACACTACCTAGACTGTAATATTATTTTGGTTATACAATAAATAAACCAAAGTACTTAAGCCAAGCAAAGATTTCAAAAATATGTTGATTACGAGACAGCATGTTTTAATAGTTTTTAATGGACTGCTTACAAAAGAGGTTAATGTTATTCAGTTGTATGGATACGTATGTTTAGATGTCATATTTACTTACCTAGTAGTATTTGCGGTTTGACCGATTGTGGTGTCGTTGGACACATCTTTATCTTCAAAAACCTGATTAAATAATATAGCTTACATCATCATCGCAGCCACAAAAAGTCCACTGCTGGACATAGGGTCCCCCATGGATTTCCAAAAAGACCGCTTGGAAGCGGCTTGCATTTAGCGTCTTCCCGCTACTTGTATGAGGTCGTCTGTCTATCTCGTGACTGGACTTCCTACGCTGCACTTGCCAGTGCGTGGTCTCCACTCAAAAACTTTTCCGCCCCATCAGCCATCAGTTCTACGTGCTGTGCCCTGCCCACTACCACTTCAACTTGCCTATCTGCTGTGCTACGTCGGTGACTTTCGTCCTTCAACGGATCTCTTTATTTCTGATTCGATCTCGCAGAGAGATTCTGAGCATAGCCCTCTCTAGATTGATTTTTTTAACATTATTTTTATATTATTTCTAGTCTAATATTTACTCTAGGTTACAAACTTGCCAAAGTAACGATGAGAAAATCTATAGTTACGTAAAGTTTTGTCCTACTGGTCTTACTGACTTACCAACAGACAGATTACAGCCTAAACCACTGGTCGTAAAGACATGTGGAGGGTGCCTTCCTTGTGCAGCCTAGATGTTTCTATATCCACTTGATATTCACTATGAAAATATTTTTCCATCGCAAGTGAAACCGTGCGATGCGGCTAGTATATCAAATACGTTTCCCAGTGTTTGGCTCAAAGAAGAGCGGATAATTATGAGTTATAGGATACTATACAATCTTGACTAGAGTTCAAGGCCTCACAGTCACATTAGCGAAAATAGCGATTTTAGAGTAAATCGCTATTTTCGATATATACCTGTGCTACATACAATACGGAATAAAGTGTAAAATCTAAACCACAATATGACCCTGGCTAGTCCGAACAAAAATTGTATAAACTAATGCAATCACGGAAGAATTACCTATCTTTTTTGAAGTGTTGATCTTGCAGTCTGTGCGGTTATGCGGTATAGGTGCTTATCAAGTTTGCTACCTTGGTAAGTGACAGACAAGTACCTCTTATCCTATTAAAGCTGTCGAATTAAGCCTTTTTACCCGACTGCGGAAAAAAAAATACATGCTGGGTATGTATGTAGCCTAAACGGCTTGATCGATTTTGATGTGCGAGAAGTCGTTGGATTCGTTTTTACTACCTGAGTGTCTTAAGTTGTTTTTATTTTTATTTTGTTATCTAATACCTTTAAACCAGCAATTTTTGTATATAGCTATATATAATCTGAATCTCGGAAATGGCTCCAACGGATTTAATGAAATTTGGTTTGTAGGTAGATTAGGGGATGATAAATCGATCTGGCTAGGTTTCATTTTTAGTGAACCCGGGTTCGCTCGTATTCCGATTGGAGCTCGGTCGCCCAGGTACATATAATAAAACTAGCAAATAATTAAATTGCACTTTTTCTTACCTCCAACAAACTAGCGCGCATTTTCTATGCAAATTTTTTTTTACGTTCAATTCAACAATTCATTTAACATCATCATTGGAACCATTATTATTAATTAATTAATGTATAAGTTCGAAGGATACCCAGTCAACTTTTACTAAGGGTATAACTCTAAATATTAAAAAAAAATATCGTATAAAAATTAACAAACTGTTACACAGCCGTTTTTTCGCGATTTCAAAGCTGTCTTTGTTTTTACCCGACTGCGTAAGAAGTAGGGTTATGTTTTTCGACTGTACTTATGTATGTATGCATGTGGGTATATATTTATGTGTATGATGTATGTTTCTATATGAAAGCCTACAGCCTAAACGACTTGACCGATTTTGATGTGCGAGGTGTCATTAGATTCGTCTTCACTTCCAGAGTGTCATAGGCTATATTTTTTGTAATAATAATACTTAATACATCTCTTGCAAAAATAAAAAACGCGTTTTTTGTAACCTATTATATGTTTTTTTTTAAATCAAACCACTAAACCGATAAAATATCTATGGACCACCTCTGAAGTATGACATACATACCAAACAAAAAAAAAAGACGTGTGGCACTCGGAGACTGCCGTGGTAAAGCTATTGCATAATAGCTTTACGCGCGGTGTGTTAGGTTATTTTCGTTACGGAATTTCTGGATTCGGTCTCCACGCTCAAGGCCCGCGATAGAAGTTATGCAATAGCTTAAAAAGAATCATCAAAATCAATTCATAAGTAATTGGCGAAATAATCGCGTAACAAACATAAAAAAAACAGTTTACAGTAGAATTGAGAACCTCCTCTTTTTATGAAGTCGGTTACAAAATCAACAAACCGGATTATCAGTTTTTCGCGATTTCAGAGTAAAAGATCTTTACTTTTGACTGGCCTTGTGGCTCAGTTGGTAGTATGTCTACTTGCTAAGCTGTAGGTCGTGGGTTCAATCCCCACCCAGGGCAAACATTTGTGTGATGAACACGAATGTTTGTTCTGTGCCTGGGTGTTTCTATGTATCATATGTATATATTTACAAAAAAAAAAAGTATATATATGTATTCTATCAGCCATCTAGTTCCATAGTACAAGCTTTGCTTAGTTAGGGCTAGATGGTGTTGTGTGAAATGTCTTCAAATATTTATTATTATTATTATTTTATTTATTATGATGAACAAAATGGTATATGTACCTATATTACGTACAGGATGTCGTAATAACCATGTAAACGATTTTTGAAGTGAAAACTTCTGGGCATTTTTGGGATGGGTAAAAAATGTTAAAGTCAGTCACTAAAACAAGTAAAAAACCATCAAGACCATTTTCCTATTTTGTCCATTTCCAATGTTATCCATTCGTAAAATGATATTCATTAGTAACGTAAGAAAATATTGAAGACGGACAAATAGAGGTTGAAATCAATTAACATTTGTTACGAAATATAACTTTTTTATAACTTTGAAGTTGTAATTGAAATGCATAAAACAAGCTACTAGCGTCCAATTATTAAATTACATAAAAATCTTCGATATCGGATATTGTTTTCGGCAATTTTTTTTACATGATGACTTGGACCATGTTTGTAATTTTACTTTTTAATCACATATTGATATCGAAGGATTTTTAGTTTTTTTAATACAAAATTAGGGCAAGAATAGTTTTCTCATTTATGAAGATACAATATCAATATAATAGATAGTGTGTTAAAGGTACTTTAGACTTCTCTAAAGTACCTTTAACACACGATAACGATATCGTGCCGATATTGGTATCGTTGGCAGTCATGTCAGTAGGTGACGCAGTAAGCGACCGCAGGATTTCGTCTGGATTAGTCTCCGTACTCCAGGTTACCCTCATCATCATTGATGATGATGATCTGGAGTACCACACGCACGACAGCAAAGCTTCGTCTCGAATAACGTTCGTACTGTAGATGATAAAGATGATGAGAGAACTAAGCAACCACAAAACTTGGCCTAAAATAGTCTCCGCACTTCAGGTTGGCTTGTCATCAGGGCCTCAAGTCTGCTAAGTGAACATCAATCGTTCGCCGCTCGCTGATACGAATTGCTAGTCTATTAGTATATAAATAGACTAACAATTTGTCAAAATTGTCTTTGAATCGTATCAGCGAGCGGCGAGCGAGTGATGTTTACTTAGCAGCCTTGAGGCCCAGCTTGAAGATGACGACGATGATCTGGAGCACCACGCGACCGCAAAACTTCGTCGCGCAATGTAGATTCAAATAGTCTCCGTACTCCAGATGATACGGAACCTTATGGAAACATACACTGCGCATCGGCCGACACGCATTTCTCAGTTTTTTTTGGTTTGGCTTGGCTCGTAGGAACGTTTTCCGGTCATGTGGTGCATCACGACATTCAACCGGCATCAATATCATGCATGACGATATCGGTGTCGTGTCGGTATCGGTTATCGTTGTCGGTGTGAGTGTGCAGTAATAAAATCGTATGAGATTTGCTGTTCGTCGATATTGGTGTCGTTATGGTTGTCGGTCAGCGGCTCCCAATGTTATTTTCGTTATAGATAGTAGATTACCGTACGGAACCCAGACTTTACCTTGCTAGTGCGTCAACTAGCTTTCCTATTCATTTATCTATTACGTCACGTAATTCGCATTTGTCTGTTTCATATTTGGAATCGTCTATGTACATAAATATAGATTAAAAGACTGAAAAAATCGACTAAAATACGCAATTTGTTTACTTGGATGACATATTTTTTCAGTTATTTTGTTATAAAAACTAAAGTATTGAACCGATTTTGATAAAATTTATATGGGTGGTCCCATATAAATTTAATAATCCTCTGAAGTATGACCTACCAAACGAAAGAAGAATCATCAAAATCAATTCATAATTGGCGAAGTACCTAATCGCATAACATACATACAAAAAAACTATGAACCTCTTTCTTTTTGGAAGTCGGTAAAAAAACAACGGCTATCGTTGCATTAATCCAATATTACCTAATATTATTTATGTTATGACCACAATTAAGTAAGTCAATACTGTAAAGTTTTATAAATATCTGATCAATAGTTTTTCTGCCATTGAGTGAGTTACAAACATCCGAACATGCATTTTCACAAACTTTCGTGAATGTTTTAGTAAAATGATCAAGCCGTATTATACTTGTGTTGTTATTGCATAGATAGATCTGATAGATGGTGGAACTATTGTCCAAATCCTACAAGGTGATGCTAAAATTGTGTTTACAATCCGAAGCAATGATTCTTAATTCAGCACGACTGACTTTGATCAATTAAATATTCAAAGACGCTAGGTTTCGAAACACGCAATAACATCCCTGCAAGTGTGGTCGATACTCGATACGGAGACATGTTTATGAACGATAAACTGTATTATGCCATGGACAAATATAATATAAACAGTTGATACAGACAATAGGAAGAAACAGTTTTCTTCTGTTGCATGATAAAACGAATAATATAAATAATTTTAATATATTATTTTCTTCACGTAAGATAGATCTACGATTGACCACCAAATCGCCTGATGTTGAGCGACGGTGTGGCCGAAGATGGAGCTCGTCGATCTAGAAGATATTATTCACTCTAGCCTTGAAACTTACAAGATTGTAGCTCTCAGGAAACAGAAATGAGATGAGATTATCCTAAGCTTGTGATAAAAATATTAAGGTTACATTATTGAATCTCATTTTGTTAAAAAACTAATAAGAGTAATGACATCAAAATCTTTTAATTTTGGGGTCAAGACTGTAAGTACGTAACCGTTTGATGTTATTATATTATTGATTAATCCGTATTTGTATATTACGCAAAACAATCTCCATATATAATTACATGGTCATCGTAATTCACAGTTGTCTAACTTTTTTAAATATACAGATAAATACATTTTATTCATAAAGGATTACTGTAGCAATATGTGGAAAGCTGTTGTTTTTAGGTTCCTTTATTTAACCGATTGCTAAAGGGTAATATCATTGGAATTATTTATAAATAATTTGAGACACGGTCTATATCTACATCGATTGACGTATTTTACTATTCATCATCATCTCAGAGATTTTTTTACGATTTTAGGGTTTCGTACATCAAAAGGAAAAACGGAACCCTTATAGGATCACTTTTTAATCCGTCTGTCTGTCTGTCCGTTCGTCCGGGTGTCAAGATCTGTATCTCGGGAACGCGTGAAGATATCGTGTTAAAATTAAAACCTTAAATGCAGATCCATAGTCTCTTGCTGGAGAAAGAAAAATCATATTTCTCAGTTTTCATAAAAAAAGTTCCATCCGAATATGACGTAAAAACGCACATTTCGCCACTCACAGGGGAATCAAAATCTATGGGGTACTTCCCGTTGACCTATAACTGTGAAATTTGGCAAGAAGCATTATCATATACCTAGTACATATAAAGGAAAAAATCCGAAAACTGTACATTTTTATTTAATCACAAAAAATAGGGTCAAAATGCAAGGACGGAGGGTCCAAATTTTAAAGTGCTTTAATCGTATCATGTGGGGTATTATATGAAAAAACTTTATTAGCACAAGCTAACACAGGTTCATAAATATTTTTACGATGTATATTTTTCGGTTTATGGAGGAAAATATAAAAAAATATATAATTTCCCTCTTTTATCTACTAGTTTGTACAGAACCCTTGGTGGGCGAGTCTGACTCGCACTTGTCCGGTTTTTTGTTCACATTTACAAAACCTCATTTAAATTCGTTTAGCCCCTAAATCGTGGAATGGAAATAAACATATTAAGAAACAAACTTTCGCACCTACGTACTGCTTACATTCGTAATTACCTACCACTTAATGCTAATTACATAAAGGCACTTAGGCCTATTACCTTACTAGGTAATAGGCCTAAGATTCTGACTCTGATTTCTGATTTATAACTAACATAATATAACTAATAACATAATGAGACATAACACAACACATTTTTGACCCCCGATCCAAAAATAGAGGTGTTATAAGTTTCTGGTGTGTGTCTTTGTATCTGTCTGTAACATCGATTCCCTGAAACTGATGGAGTGTTCTTAGCTGTTTGATGTTTCATCATAGTCGGTCTAGCCGTTTTTTATTTCATTTTGGGGGTTTTTAGTTTTCTGAACTTATACATGATGTTGATTTCGTTTTATTTCAAATCCAAATTCCAAATCTTTAATCTATTTCTTCGAAGTCACTGATAAGACAAGAAATAAAATATTGTGTCGGAGAAAGACATACGATACTTTTTCAGTGGCAACAATTTTCTTTTTCATTATATTATATTTTTCATTATAAATTTTGTTCTGAAAACTATAAGGTGTACACAAACCGCTCTTTCTCTCTCTCTCTCTCGAGCATCACAACATTTTTACCCGACTGCGTAAGAAGGAAGTTTAAGTTTTTTGAGTGTATGTATGTTTGTATATATGTGGATATATATATATGTATGTTTCTATATGACTACAGTCTAAACGACTTAACCGATTTTGGTGTGCGAGGTGTCATTAGATTCGTCTTCATTTTCTGAGTGTCATAGGCTATATTTTGTAATAATAATTATAATAGATCTCAAAAAAAATCTTTACAAAAATACGTTTTTTCGAAACTTCCAACGAACTTTTTCGTATATAAACAAATGATTTTACTAGAATTATTCTAAATAATGCGCATTTATAATATTTTACACCGATATTACGCATACTTTCCCACACAAAACGTACAATTAACAGCGTATCAAGCGTAACGAAATCGTAAGTTAAACTGCAATAATTTTTCTTTTAATATAGATACTTGTTAAATATATATGATCACAGAAGATACTACAATTTCATTATAGTTTAAAATTGAATTTTAAAGACCAAACTACTGAACCGACTTTGATTGGACCAATCTGAAAGTGTATTCTTTGTTGGTTGGAAGGATGGTTGCCTGGAAAAGATATCGCTTTTAGCGATAAGGCCGCCTTTTGTTGCACTAGTCTATTTAAGTCCTTTGTTATTACTTTTAAGGTGTGTACAATAAAGAGTTCATCTATCTATCTATCTTTCAAACAAAAAAAAAATGATTTTTGAAATCGGTTTATAAATACGGAGTTATGCGGTAACATAAAATAAATACAGTTGAATTACTAACCTTATTAAATCCTTCTTTTTGAAATCGGAAATAAAAGTGAAAGAGTTTTGTTTATATACTTACTTAGATATAAATATTAATCAGAGACTTCAAGGAACATGATAAAAGTTACAGAGATAGTTCAAATTCTTGAAACGTACACACACACACACATAATTTATTACCACACATCTAGGGGCACGGCTTCATCATGTCAGCCAGGAGGCGCCGCCGCCGGATCTACCTTTTCTCGCTATTATTTTCAAAGTCACCTCATGCAGGCAAAACCGCAGGACAAAGCAAATAAAGTTATTTACCATTTTGTAACTATTATCACCCGTGTATTCTAGATTTCATGCTAATTATGAACTGGTAATATATGCCAAGTTTAACAGGGTCATTCACATCACATCCAAATATAGAGTTTGAACGAGAATTACACATAAAATAAACAGTGTGAAGTTGCAGTAGTAGACCGTTCTCGTCAAAGAAAAGAACCTACAAGAATGATATGTGATGAAATAATTGCCATCAACAATAATGATCACGTTATCCGCTGGCGATTATGATCATTTTATATTGATGCTAGATTACTAGTTGCGTCCGGCGACTTCACTTGTGTGAATCATTGCGGTGATTAGCTGTAGGTCCAGAAACTACAACCCGACTACGGTTTTATGCTCTCCATATTTTCTTACAAAACAATTTTTAAAAGTGATTAAGAGTAAAGAGTAAAACTACTAGTATTTATAACACTAGTTGTTTTACGAACAGTAGAGTTCACGGGCAAAAACTTTTTTACCCGACTGACCAAGAAGGAGGATAATATTCTTTGATTATAATAGGTAATTATGTACCTCCTGTAGCTTAAACAGCTTGACCGATTTTGATAAGTATATGAGGTATGGTTAAATTTGTCTTTAGCTGCTAATGTTATCTTACCGCCGATGCCGCCTTAAACAATCACTCTTAACGCACTGTTATAAAGATTTTTCTGGCCTACTCAATGTTATTATAATCGATAAGGAATTAGTGTCACCGCTCAAAAACGTCCGAACTCAAGGAGGTCTACAGCGGCAACCTTCAGGCTACTTACACAATTAAAATAATTTCGATTTTCAAAATAATTCGAAGCTGCCGAAAAGATGTCTCTGAACGTCGACATTCCTATACATAGTTTAAATAAAAAATACATTTTCAACACACTTACTCGTAAAGTGGCCCTTATTCAATCGTTTTTATGGCCGAAAAGTATCCTATAAAACACGCGTGCTTTGACTTTTCTATTACGCACTAGTGTCTTTACTTTACTTTCAACAAAGAGTTTTTACTTAAATATAAAATAAGCAACATTTTTGTTAATAAAATTATTGTGATGCATTAAACACACTATTTAAACAATTATTTACATCAAATTATTTAATTTTGTCATATACGAGTAATGTTCATTTTTTGCATTAGATTTAATCAAGTAGGTATATATTTTATTATAATTTTTAATATTTGGCTGTTTGATGGTTTCGTCTTTGCCTCCATTTTGCACCTGCGCGCGCATACTTATTCAACCAATGCAAGGCGCGCAAAAAAAAAACTCCGCGCCATTTTACTTTGCATAAAATTTGTTAATTCGAGTTTACAGGTTAGCACACTTGTATCATAATGTACTATTAAGTTCGTAATTGTTACTGTAGCACAGAAGACTTTAATAGTATTACATACAGAACGGACACTCTCCACCTCCCGCCAATCTCGGGTTTCTCACCCACTGCTCAAACTCGCCCTGTCGTGACCCAGAATCTGCCAGATGGTTGTCATTGTAATCCCGTTTTGATCAGTATTACCATCAAAACACCATTTGCGCATGTCTGTGATGTCAGTTGATGTTGACACCGAGCGCTTTAAGCGCTGCTTCATCCTCGTTGCATGTTATAAGCGCTGAGAAACCAATAGATATTACGACGAGCGACACAAAGGAGCGACATACATAATTTTTTTTTTATCTGTTTAACGGCTCTGGATTCTGAGTCCTTTGAGCCAATACATAACATCATACCTATGTAGTATGTGTACATATAAAAACATAAATTTTCGTATAAGTATGTGTTACTAAATAGTGAGGGTTTGTTTGTATGGAGTTTCCCAAGTGTAGTAATGGTAAGTATCGGTCAATTTAGAACACTTTGTTCATAAATCTCGTTTAAGACTTTGTGCCCATGTGAAAAGAACGTCATTGGGCCGACTCAAGCAAAATTTCGTGTCGGCAAATGTGGTTATATCCTGATGAAGATCCGCATGTAGAAGGCAGGTTTTTAAGGCAGTAATGAGGTGCCTAATGTGTGCCTATGATATTCGTGCATTTGCAAAAAATCTTCCGTGATAATAAACATACGAATATAGGACCTAACAAACTATAATTCCATGCTGCCAAATAGAAAAATCATAGGCATGAGTAATAAGTTTAGCCTAATAGTGCAGGGCAATTTGTTCTTAGCTGATTACGACAGCCATCACGGCTGGCCTTGTGACTGTCGGATCAACTCACAGTGGAGGTCTATTCTGGAGTCCTCGATATTATTTGATTTAGTTCATTCTATTGTCATTTTAAGAAGAGACAGTGACCAAAATATTCTCGATAGCACCAGAATAGGGTTTTTGATCGCCCATCTCCCTTCGCCGTCGCTTATAAGGTCGTCTCGCATAGGAAGACTCATGTATGTGGTAATTATCATTAAAAAATCATACTTATTAAATTTAATCGTGAATGAAGCTAATTAAATTAATTAAATAATAAAATGATAATTATAGTTAAAAAAAACTGGAACAACTGACTTCAAAATACGCAATTCGTTTACTTGGATGACATATTTTTCCAGTTATTTTGTTATAAAAACCAAAGTACTGAACCGATTTTTATAAAATTTATATGGAACCACTTCTGAAGAAACCAAAAAAATAAGAATCATCAAAATCAATGCATAATCGGAGAAATAAACAAACATATAATAAACCTACAGACGAATTGAGAAACTTAAACACTCAAAACTCACTAACTCAAAACTCAAAAACACTAAGAAAAACTCAAACAAGTGTTGGACATATTACACAGCTATAAAACATAAACACTAGAAACTTAGTTGTGGAAACAATTTGAATTCATCAAACAAACTAGTAATAAATTTTCAAAGAAGGGTGCAATTGTTTTTGTAATCTGTGAGTGTGGGTGCAATAAAACGACCTATGTGTACGCATCGATCTCAGATAAGCGTACTTTAATGGTAAAAACCATTCTGACCCGATCATTATCAACTGTTACACAATGTTCCATAACCTATGGTCAAATAAGACGGGTGATGACGGTGAAGGTCTTAGAGGCGTGTAAACAACAATTTAGTTCAATAACATTGATGTAAAATATACTAGACTAAGGGATACACACAAAGTGATGAGCTTAAAGTGTATATATACGGGATACAGAAACTTAGAAAATCTCGCCCACTTTTATTTTCTAATAGTTTCTATATATACGGGTTTACTCGTAGAAGCATTATTATTATATTAAATGAAGTCTGTTAAAAAAGTCAGACTTTCATCAGTAAGTGTCTCTATCTGAACAATATTTTTTTTAAGAATTATTATTTCCTTTATTTAACTTAAATCTCGGGTCGCAGCACGGTCCTTTGATCAGCATCAGTGGAGCCGAAGCCAATACTGAGAGGCCCTTTACATAAAATAGAATAAAAAATACCTGTACAATTTTTTTGGTATGTGGATAGATGAAAGGCCAAATGGTTTTTTGCGTTTTTGGCCTCTCGCTGATGTGGTCATTCGCGTAAATATTTTTTAAATAAGCAAAAGGCCAAATGGACTTTTGCGTTCTTGGCCATTTGCGTCGATCCCGATGGAACTATTGTACAATATGGAATTTGACAAATCGGGGCTATTGAGATGAAATGGTTATGACTTATAAAACTAGTTTATTGGCTGATGCTCCCACACAGTGAGTAAGATAAGGTACTTCTGTGTGGGAGCATCAGAATGAGATAAGAATTATTATTATTACAAGTACTACCTGATTGGATCAAGGGTAGGTAACCATGATCCAATCAGGTACTCCTACTCAGGTATCCTAAGTAGAATCACGATTTTTTTGGTTGTATTTATGTAATAATGTATTTATGTTTTAGAAGACCACCTCTGTGGTATTCTTTTGAATCTTTTTTTTTTGTAAATTGCTTAACAACATGCGAAAATATCGTGGAATCTTCATGAAAAATAATTTTAAAGTATACGCTTACTTTACATTGACGTTTATTACCATGAAATACGATTCCCTTGAGAAATTTTATTGTTGAGGTGATAATTTAACAGTTTTTAATATCACAAATAGGTATTGTACACATCCGCAGGGTGGCTAGAGTGGCGTCGAATTGCCAAAACCTGAAACTCCATTTAGTTGCGATTATTGGTCGGTTTTAGCGCAATACACACTTAAGCTGGCGTAATCTCAATGTTCAGTAAGGTTGCCACAAACAAATGCAGGTAGCTTTGGAGGAGATACTTACATAGTAAATAATTAAGTTTTACCAACTTATGTTTGGTTTGCACTTACAAAATCAACCCGCTCGGTACCTATGTAATTAGTTTGGTTAATGAATTTAAATAACCTCATATGCACTTACCCTACTTACACATCACTTGGGTAATAACTTATCTACCTAATTTCTTTCTCGACAAATATAACAAATCTAAATCTATAAATAAAAAAATGTTTTTATGATTAAATGAGCCGATGTTTGACCGCAACTCACTTAATGGAAAGCGAGGATACGGTCGAAGATGCAGCATGCTTGACCATGAGATGCCTATTCACTCTTATCTTGAATATGCTCAAATTGTATTTACTAACAAATACTCGCATTTATATTGAAAGATAAGATCTATGTTAAAAGAAAAACAAAATACCCGACTGCAGAAAAGAAGTTTTTGCAGTCTAACTTATGATTTCGTTACGCTTGATATGCTGTTGAGTGTTCGTTATTTCGTGAAAAGTATGCGTATAATCGCTATAAAATATTATAAATGAATGAGTGGTTATTCTAAAGAATAATTCTAGTAAAACCACTTGTTTATTACGAAAAAAATCGTTATAGGTTACAATAATTTTTGCAAGAGGTGTATAATTATTATTACAAATAATATAGCATATGCCACTCTGGAAGTGAAGACTAATCTAACGACACCTCGCACATCAAAATCAGTCAAGCCGTTGAGGCTATAGGCGATCATATAGAAACATACATATGTACATACAAACATACATACATATGTACATACAAACATACATACACTCGAAAAACATAACTCTCCTAAGAAGGAGAACGCGAGAAAGGCGTAAGAACGCAGCCGAGTAAAAAACAAAATACTCAACTGCAGAAGAGCAATATTTGCAGTCTAACATTTGATTTCGTTACGCTTGATACGCTGTTGATTGTACGTTTTTGTGAGAAAGTATGCGCTGTAAAAGGTTATTTATGTATGTTTTTCGAATAATTGTAGTTTTTTTTTTTAAATGTTCGTTGGAGGTTACGAAAAAGCGCATTTTTTTCAGAGCTGTGTTATTATTATTACAAAAAAAAAACAGAAACCGTGCTTTAAAAAGTTGAGGTAATTATGAATAAGTATACCTACATCTAAACTCTGATACAAACGGGTTACTCACGTCTATTTTTAAATAAAAATGTGTAACAACCACGTTAGTTTTCATAATAAAATCTGAATTCTGACAAGCAATACAAATTAAATACGAGCGCGTTGATGTCTTTTGTAGGCAATGTTTGATTTTAAAATAAATTATATAAATGTTATATAAAAATCATTATGAAAGTTCAAATTAAAATATAAAATTAGCAAAATGTTTAATTACCTAAATCTGATCTATATAAATTTCAAGTTTTAACAATTTTTTTTCATATTAAACAGATCATCTACTTTGAGCATAAACTCGCCTGGTATTGTGTGTGTAATGGTGTGTGGTACATAGAGTAACTTATATGGGTGAACTTTCAGATATTTTTACTTTTCGAGCCTAACATATCCTAGACGTGTAATTCTTCGTTACGCTCTAAATTCAAATAAAATAATAGTTTTCAAATTAGTTTATATTACAATACGCAGTAATGACATAACAAACATAAATAAATAAAAAAAAGACATGTGGCACTCGGAGACTGCCGCGGTAAAGCTATTGCATAATAGCTTTATGCGCGGTGTGTTAGGTTATTTTCGTTACGGAATTTCTGGATTCGGTCTCCACGCTCAAGGCCCGCGATAGAAGCTATAGCTTAAAAATACAACCGAATCGATAACTTCCTCCTTTTTGAATTAGTCAAAAGAGCACTTGAGTCAGTGTGAATACGTTGCAGTCTGTCACATCGTGATGCAAAATGAGCCCTTCGCTTCGCCATTTCACACTATGGTTCGAACCACTTGTAGGCGAAACAGCGAAAACTCACTTGCATCAGACCTTTTGCTTAGTACGATGTTACTACTGCTGCGTCTTGGGTTCTATTCTCAATCGGGCAAATCTTTTAATGATACATGTGCACATAGATATACAACTAACTAACACAACATGTTAGTGATACTTATTGCGATCGAATCAGGGTTGTCATTCGTCCCGAGAAGTCGGGACATGGCTTCGTTATTATCAATGATGTCTTGACGTCCCGATGTGCTGTAAAATGTCCCGACAACGCAATCCGACTAGGACGAAATACGCCTAACTGTGTTACTAGTTGGCGTCGTGAAAGTAAACCAACAAATTATTATTAGTATTTCATGTCCACAAAAAATAATAAATGTTTCCTAAATTGTCTAAATTTCACTTGCAAACTTTTATCTCTCCACTTTTTGAGTCATCGTAAAGTTGTCTGGAAGAAATCGCTTGAAACGATAACATCGTCTTTTGCGGTATTATCGCTTTTTAACCTACTTCCACAAAGAAGGAGGTTATCAATTCGACCTGTATGTTTTTTTTAAATATTAATTACTTTTGTAGTACCTATCGATAAAGTGTTAAGTGTGTGTGTGTGTTCGATTGGTCAATGTCCCGAATGGGCCTTACGAAAATATTGCAACCCTAGATCTAATTAACCAATCATCTCAGCCATAAGAAGTCCACTGATGGACATAGGCCTCCCTCATGGATTTCCAAAAAGACCGATTGGAAGCGGCTTGCATCCAGCGTCTTCCCGCCACTTGTATGAGGTCATCTGTCCATCTCGTGGCTGGCCTTCCTACGCTGCGCTTGCCGGTACGTGGTCTCCACTCGAGAACCTTTCGGCCCCATCGGCCATCAGTTCTACGTGCTATGTGCCCTGCCCACTGCCACTTCAACTTGCTAATCCGCTGTGCTATATCGGTGACTCCTGTACGTCTACGTATCTCTTCATTTCTGAATCGATCTCGTAGAGAGACTCCGAGCATAATTAACCAATAATAATCGCAAATCAGGCGAGTTGGTGGTCAAACGTAGATTTATTTACTACAAAAAAATCATTTGTCCAGTCCGGCAACGTACGTTGCGTAATCCAGAGCACATCACTAATATCTCACAAGATTGCAGATCGTCTTTGAAAACTTTATACCAAAGTAAGAGGATGTTGCGCAAAACGACAATGCAGGACGTAGATTGCACATTACACTTACATTATATGTTAAGAGGACTGTGCAGTGCACATTTGTATAACAGGAAAAATATTTGTATCTCCAAAAAAATATTGGTATACATTCTCCCACTTCAATGATTGACGCCATCAATGTTATTAGATTATTTATTATTAGGTGTGCGTATTAGACTATATATTTCGATACATCGACCCATGCGTGAGTTTTATACTGCTTTTACATATCTATTCAACATTTTAATTACATAAAAAGTTCAAATAACTCCATAATACGTAGTAAGAACAAAAAATGCGCGGAATACTATAATGTGCGCTTCACAACACTCTTAATAACGGAAGTTTGTATTTAGTGAACATTTTTCAAAAGCTTTAATATTACGTTATCGCCAATGTTATCCAATATTGATTAACCAATAATAATCGCAAATCAGACGAGTTGGTGGTCAAACGTAGATTTATTTACTACAAAAAAATCATTTGTCCAGTCCGGCAACGTACGTTGCGTAATCCAGAGCACATCACTAATATCTCACAAGATTGCAGATCGTCTTTGAAAACTTTATACCAAAGTAAGAGGATGTTGCGCAAAACGACAATGCAGGACGTAGATTGCACATTACACTTACATTATATGTTAAGAGGACTGTGCAGTGCACATTTGTATAACAGGAAAAATATTTGTATCTCCAAAAAAATATTTGTATACATTTCTTCCACTTCAATGATTGACGCTATCAATGTTATTAGATTATTATGACACTTTATTCCATATAAATCTCGGGTCGCAGCCCGGTCCTTTGATGGGCATCAGTGGAGCCGAAGCCAACACTGAGAGGCCCTTTACAAAAAATAAAATAAAAAACACAGTGTTTTGGTATGTGGATGGATGATGGAACTATTGTACAATATGGAATTTGACAAATCGGGGCTATTGAAATGAAATGGTTATGATTTATAAAACTAGTTTATTGGCTGATGCTCCCACACAGTGAGTAAGGTAAGGTACTTCTGTGTGGGAGCATCAGAATGAGATATCGGCACCTGCCTATTTTGTCTCATTTTAGATTATTTATTATTAGGTGTGCGTATTAGACTATATATTTCGATACATCGACCCATGCGTGAGTTTTATACTTCTTTTACCTATCTATTCAACATTTTAATTACATAAAAAGTTCAAATAACTCCATAATACATAGTAAGAACAAAAAATGCGCGGAATACTATCATGTGCGCTTCACAACACTCTTAATAACAGAAGTTTGTATTTAGTGAACATTTTTCAAAAGCTTTAATATTACGTTATCGTCGATGTTATCCAATAAGGTCAGTAATCATAATTATTAATCTCACATTGAGATGTTCAGGGTTTATTATTTCTAATGTTTGGAAGTAGCGCCTCTTGAAAAGTAGAGGTCATTACCTATTTACGTAAGGTAGTTTTTTTTCGAGAAGAAGGCGGTAACTGTTATTAAACATGTATCTATATTAAAACAAAAACAATATTGTTTTTGTTTTAATATAGACACCAGACAGCTAAAAAATACGGGTGTGCAGTCCAATTTACAATTTCATTAGGCTTGATACTTCTCATATTTCTTCTTTCTACCACCTCTATGCTGATGATCTCCAAATCTACTCTCAAGCTCCACTTGATCGCATCGACGAGGCTGTATTGACTGTGAATGATGATCTCCGAAGAATTGAGTACTGGAGTAAGTCTTACGGGCTCACAGTCAATCCTTTGAAAACACAAGCGATTGTTATAGGTAGCTCCAGACTGATCTCGAGAATTGACTATAATTCACTGCCTAAATTGATGTTTGGTGGAGTAGCAATTCCTTTTAGCAGTGAAGTTAAAAATCTTGGAATAATCCTTGACAGTTGTTTATCATGGAACCCTCAAATACAAGCTGTCAAGCGTAAACTATTTGCCTCGGCAGCCTCACTGAGAAGAATCAGAAATTTCTTACCCACTGCTACCAAAGCTGCGCTTGCACAATCTCTTCTTCTTCCTCTTCTAGACTATGCTGACGCCTGCTATCTAGATCTAACTCAAGAGCAATTTGAAAAACTTGAGCGCCTTCAGAATTTTTGTATTAGGTTTATTTTCGGTCTCCGAAAATATGACCACGTTTCCATGTATCGCACTAAGCTCAAGTGGCTCCCTATCCGCCTTCGCCGGGATTCTCGCATACTTAGTCTTCTTTACAATATACTCTTTCTTCCTTCTTCTCCTTTATACCTAAATTCTCGTTTCACTTTTCTTTGTGACACCCATCTCAATACCCTTAGGTCGTCAACTAACCTTATTCTGTCAACTCCAACTCACACTAGCTCCCTGTTTTATGGTTCATCGTTCTCCGTGCGTGCTGTTGCTCTCTGGAATGAACTTCCGGTGGCCATCAGGCGTGCGCAGAGCGTGGAATCATTCAAGGCTCAGGTCAGGGGCCATTATCTATCCAAGATTTAGTAATGTGTATGCGTTCATTATAATTACTATTTTTATATATTGTATTTGTGTAAGTTTATTTATAAACTCTATAGTTATGTATGTATGTATGTATCTGTGTATGTATTATTTCTAAGTAGTTTATATTAAAAATAGTTTTCTTTTTTCTTTATTAACTTAATTAGTCTACGAGTATTTACTCCTGAATTAGTACCACCGCCCACCTTTACATATATTTTTCTGTCACATCCCAAGGTTGTCTGGAAGAGATCGCTTTTAGCGATAAGACCGCCTTTTGTGCCATTTTCTTATGTGTTTATTGTCTTATTACTTTATGTGGTGTCAATAAAGTGTTATTGATTGATTGATTGATTGGTACGCTATTGAGTGCACGTTTTTTGTGAGAAAGTATGCGTAAAATAGCTGTAAAAGGTTTTATATGAGGATTCGTTAGAATAATTACAGTAAAATCACTTATTTATCAGGAAAAAGTTCGTTGGAGGTTACGAACAAGCGCATTTTTTTATTTTTACGAGTCCTATTATTATAAAAAATATGCCTATGACACTCAAGGAGTAAAGTCGAATATAGCAACACCTTGCTTGCACATCAAAATCGGTCAAGCCGTTTAGGCTATAAGAGGTAATATAGAAACATACATACACTCACATATGTACTGTACATACATACCTACACTCGAAATACATAACTCTTCTTTCGCAGTCCAGTAAAAAATAAGTCGGGCACTAAAAATGTTAATGTATTACAGTATCAATTAGCTGTGCCCCGCGGTTTCACCTGCATATCAATGAAAACGGAGATGATAAAATGTAGTCTATGTTCATCTCCGCTATATCAATACTAAATTTCACAACAATCGGTTCAGCCGTTTAGTCGTGAAAAGGATGTACTCGCTCCATGGTAGACTGACGTCATCGCAAATCGACTGTATGTGTAAGCGTATAGGAAAAAATCCAAGCGAGTTGGACTCCAACACAGAGGGTTCCGTATTTGACGTCAACGCTAGCCACTCAGCGTATACCTACTAGTTAATTTACCAACTTATGTAAGTAGGTATCTATTTACTATAAATTGATATACTTTAGATTAGGTTTGATTAAAATTCACCAAAACTAGAAATTAGAGGTTAACATTTTTTCCTTTTTGTGCAATAAAATCGTGCTCTTTGCAAAATTTCATGATTCAGACTCAACGGGATGTAAGCGTGGATTTTGGGAAAACCAAAATTTTGTTAGGGCATAATGATAATGTCACTACTATTTTCATCATTATTTTTGATTATGTTAACCAAGAAACTTGATTTTAACTTATAAGCCACCACGCGTTCGGTGCAAAAAGTTTTTGACAAACAGACAGACAGACACTCACTACTCACTAGGCTTCTAGTGAAACTTTATAGTGAAAAAAATGGTTGTCTGTAAAGTCGGTTTACGGACGATAGTTTAACGTGACAACTTCATGCCAAAACATTGATGAAATGATGATGATGTAACGGGACAATGAGTCATCATTTTTCGTGCGTGCAGCCGGCGTTCATCGATTTATTAGACGTTGTCACATCAAACCTTTTTTCTAAGGAACGTAACCCTAAAAACAGTAAAAGTGTGTAACAAACAAAAATGTAGCATGTTACTAGCATTTACTTAGCTTCTACTGGAAGAGTAGGTCCACACTAAAATCAAGTTAATCCAAAATGTTCCGCTCTCTTTTTTAAAGTTTATTGAACTACAATTTATGGATACGATGCAATATTGCAATCTTTATTAATCAATTACGTCTTGTAATAAAATCAAAATGAGTATATTAATTTCTTTATGTATCAAAGGTATTTGAAGTCTTCAATATTTAGATATTTGCGCGTGTGTGATTCGTAAAACTACGAATAGTATGGGAACACACTGAAAAAGTTTATCTTATTGGGTACCATAATGAGATCCAGAAGAGACCCATTTTTGGTGATTCCATGATGGTTGGGCTTCCTGAATATAAAGAGTTGCCTACGCTGAGGTAATAAATATTTTAGTAAATACAAGCGAATTGATAACCTCCTTTTTAAAGTTTGATAAAATAGCCTCTTTTAGTATTTTATAGTAGTTGTTACCTATTTATAATCCAATTATAAAATAACGAATATTAATTCTCCGAAACTAATATTAATACTACGAAATATTTTTCAAAAAACATTTTATCAAAATCCCGAACATTCATTTGATATAATCCCTCTAAAAACCGAATATTTGTAATACAAAAGTGTCTGTGCCAAAGGGCGTCACCAGCCCATGGCCCATGGCCCCCAGGGAGGGGGGGATGAATTGTAGGTACAGGCACAATTGCACGGCCTTAGGACTTTGGTTGGCTATATTTTTTAATCTCTAGGTGGGGGGGGGGGCATGGGGTGCCCCCCATGCCCCCCCCCCACCCCTTGGCGACGCCCTTGTCTGTGCCCTACCCTAACGAACCTAATCTAATAATTGATATATCTGTCTGATAATTAAATCTTTATAAAGAATAAGGTTTATGTATATAATAAATCAGAAACCTAACCTAATAATTGTTCGGGCAAATGAAACTTCTGGCAAACAAACTTATGGAATCGGAACTCTTGTCAAGTAAAATATATATGACAAGGATTGGAGCTACGAGTAGTAAGTTTTAAACTAATGTATTTCGGGTCGTAGATAGATTACCAATAGTGGCAATATAGTCTAGTAAAAATAAAATTTGTGACAACATAAAAGACAACTAAGTATATTGTTATTTAAATGAATGTACTGGTGTTTTGAAATACATTTGACACAATTTCATAGTGATATTATAAAAGCTAATTTTGTTACCTTTACATGCTCAAACAGCTGAACAGATCATTATGAAAAATAGTATAGAGATAGCTTTGGACCTGGAGACGGACATAAGTTACTTATCATCATCATAATCATCAGTGTTTTTCATATCTACGTGAGTGAAACCGCGCAACGCAGGTAGTCTATAAATCGGGGATTATTGTTGATCTATGATTTTTAGCTATTTTCCTATCATAATTTCAAAGAATCTCCCCAGTTCCAAATACTGCGATCTGCTCCATACAAACGGATTTATATTTACTAGACTAATAGTAGGATATATAAATGGACCAGCCAGTACCCTATCTAGCTTATATAAATTACTATTATATCTACAAAAAACAAATTTTATATTTTATTCCAGCAAATTTTTGGAGTGTTTAGGTTATTTTTACCCGGCTGCGTAAAAAAGGGGTATGTTTTTCGAGTGTATGTATATAATATATGTATCTATGTGACAGCATACAGCCTAAACGGCTTGACCAATTTTGATGTGCGAGGTGTCATTAGATTCGACTTCGCTTCCAGAGTTTCATAGGCTATATTTTTAGGGTTCCGTACCTCAAAAGGAAAAAAACGGAACCCTTATAGGATCACTTTGTTGTCCGTCTGTCCGGGTAGACCTTACCGGTAAGACCTTTATCTCGGGAATGCGTGAAGGTATCGAGTTGAAATTAAAACCATGTATGCAAATCCATAGTATCTTGCTGCAGAAATAAAAATAAAATTTCGCAGTTTTCGTAAAAGAAAGTTATAGCCGAATATGTCGTAAAAAATGCACATTTCGAGACTCACAAGGGAATCAAAACCTATGGGGTACTTCCCGTTGACCTAGACCTCTGAAATTTGGCAAGAAGCATTGTGTTAGAGTACACATATAGGAAAAAATCCGCAAATTGGTCATTTTTAATTTAATCACAAAAAATAGGGTCTCTATGCAAGGAATGAGGGCCCAAATTTTAAAGTGAATTAACCGTATCATGTGGGTTATCATATGAAAGAGCCTCATTAGCATAAGCTAAAACAGGTTTTTAACACATTCTTCGCCCCCTGCAGACCATTCACTTCAGCTGGGAACCAAAACTTTTTAGGCGAATTTTGATAAAGTACAGAGTGGCCGTGCAAAGCAACGTTACTGCCTCAAACGCCGGCAGTTTACTGACTACTACAAAATGAACGGGATGCTCGCTCGGATCCGAATGGGAAGCGCCGCTACTATAGGATCCGACTCGGATCCGAGTCGTGAGCAAGTAATGTGTTAAATATTTTTACGATGTATATTTTTCGGTTTATGAAGGAAAATATAAAAAAAAATATATGATTTCCCCCTTTTATTTAGTTTGTACGGAACCCTCGGTGGGCGAGTCTGATTCGCGCTGGTCCGTTTTTTTTGTAATAATAATAATACATATCTTACAAAAATAAAAATAAATGTTTTTTTTTTCGTTTTTCGAAACCTCCAACGAACTATTTAGTAATAAACAAGTGATTTTACTAGAATTATTCTAAAGAATGCGCATTTATAATCTTTTACAGTGATTTTACGCATACTTTCTCACAAAATACGTACATTCAACACGTGTATCAAGCGTAACGAAATCGTAAGTTAGACTGCAAAAACTGGTATTCTGCAGTCGGGTATTTTGTTTTTCTTTTAATAGACATACTTGTTGTATTAAGACGTTATTTAATGGAAGTTAATTTAAGAGATGACGTCGACAGGGTGTGTTAGGTGTGCCTTCGAGTAGATCACACTTGGAAGGTTAACGGCACATGCGCGTCCTGAATATGTACCCACCGCGAAGCGACTTAAATACATTATAGCTAATTGTGTAACTTACACTCACGGGTCATGGGTGACGCATACCACCTAGGCAAGCCTCGTGTAGGTAAATATTAAGTTGGATCTAGCAATTAACTGTTATTGATTATCTATAGCTATCTATAGTTTTTAGTTACTTTTAAAGGCCACTATCTGTAACATCTTACCTATCCGTGCATGGTTGCCTGGAAGAGATCGCTCTAAGCGATAAGGCCACCAATTAAAAGCCTAGCTATATTTATGTTTTCTCTGTATTTCTTTTTCTGTATGTGTGGTTTTTTTATAAAGAGTTATCTATCTATCTATCTAACTATAGCCTGAGCTAACTCAATTGTCTGTGTTTAGTTAGCCCGAGCTAACTCAATTGTCTGTGTTTAGTTTTACTAAGATTTTCTTTTTCTTCTTGTTTTTTTTTTTTTGAGATATGTTCACCGCAAAAACAACTGACGCAGACGGACATGTAGTTTTCATTATCGTCGCTTAACATCAGGCTAGTTCGCGGTCAAGCGCAAACCTATTTCTACATAATAATTACCTACAGTTTAAAAAGCTAAAAAAACACGCTTCAAATTATTGTATTGTAATCGGTAATCGATAAGTCTACAAAGTTTGAATGAAATCTGACCGTTTGAAATGGATCAAAATTAAGTCTAAAGGAATCGGTTACAGAGAAACAAACATGCATACAGGATACAGGTGAAGCTAATAAAAGCGTGTTAAAAAAAATCGTCGATGTTTTTCGCATGGGGCGTAGCTAGTATATTGTTTTCACCTAACCAATATTATAAAATCGAAAATAACTCTGCATCTCTGTCTGGTTGTCTTTTACAAGCATACCGCAAAGGCCATTTATAATTCCAATCGGGTAAAAAAAAAATACATCAAAATCGGATTACATACTATGTTTAGGGATAGAAAATAGTTGTCCGCTTATTTTATGAAATAATGAGTGATAATGTTTCTCATATTGGCATTTACTAGTACATATAAGAGTATATTAAAAAAATTATTTGGTATAAAATTAAAAAATTTAAAATACCGTTTACACATGAAATTTGGCAGACGCACCTACAAAATGTTACATTGTTAGAAGCTGTTCAACACGAATCAGACAGTTATGGACCCGGATAAATTATCAATTTAACATGCGTCGTTATGTCTTACCAAATTATACCCAATATCTTAGTTTCGCGTCGATGTTCCCAACGGTTAATAAAGTAAGGAAATTTGAAAATCATGCGCAAGTTCAAACAGAGATTATCCAACAAATCAATAATCTCAAAATTGCACATATCTACTTATAACTTTTGCTGGGGCAAATACGACATTAAAATAGTATTAATAAAAAACAGGTGTTGTGTACGCCACTATAGAATTAATTATTGAAAATGATTATATGCAACATTCGTCGACAATATGTTTTTTTGTGTCGCGGTCAAACATAATATATTGCTTCATTCTTATTATTCACTGATATTTATGATTATTAAGTAGGTATTTTTGTTGTGAAACAATTAAAACGGTACATACTCAAATATTTCACAACAAAAAGTAAATTATGCGAGTGTGTTTGAAACACTGCGTGACCAAAATTCACGCAGTTTTCCGTTGGTACCTATTAGTATGATTGTTTATAATTTTAGCCAACAGCTTTATAGATGTCTTGCAGAGTCGTGAGTGAGATCAACTATCAGCAGGCTTGGACAAGTGGCAAACGTTTCTATTTCTACAAACGCTTACGCTTTGCAAAGCTAAGAAACTGTGACGTGCCGTCACGTGACATTTCGTTAGTTTATGTTAATCCCATATATTTACTTTTTTTGACGTAAATATATGGGATTAACATAACGTAACGTTGATAATATTTCTCTCGCTCCTTTAGTCGATTCGAGCAGACTTTACCTGAACGAGCGTGCGTAATGTAATGTAATGCAATGTATCATGCAATGAAAGAATTTGCCGTACACATTGCTGCAATGTATCATGAAAGGTAACACACTTTGCAACAACTTCTCATAGTTTGGACGTCTTGTGCGCGCGAAATATGCATTTCACGCGCACGCTACGAGCATTACAAGCCGCGCGCGGAGCGACCCATGATTTGTCGGTTTTTCGAACGAACACAAAGGGGCACGCAGACGTACGCGGGAGGTTCGTAGTGAATGCGCGGTAAGAGCGCGCTATGCGTCCACGCTTGCACCGAACATGCAATGAAAGGTAGACTGATACATTTCATGTTAAGTTTCACCAGTCTGTACCCACCTTTAGTCCACTTCACTGACAAATTAGACTCATCTATTCGTCGACATATTTACACATTACCCTTACATACGTAAGTAAGTTGGTAAGAGTCGAAGAAAGCGAACCTACCAGGACCATATCGAAGATTTTGGAGAAAGGTCAGGTGAAAAGTATCCGCAACCGGCAAGCAAGTACGAAGAGATCAATGAAAGTGGAAGAAGCGATAGACGTGTGTCAGGATCGTAGCAACCCTAAGGGGGAAAAGGCGTGAATGTAAGTATGTAAGGAAATACAACTTGCTCCATTTTAAATTGTCATACACGCTTGCCGCAGTGCTATTGCAAACCAGTCGATCATATTACTAAGCTGAGAGAAAGGATAGTACGCTATATGCACTGGACCAGGTGATTACAGACTCAGATACTGCATTATCCATTACACAAACTCAAATTTGAGAGGCGAGCCTTTCATAATGTGCCTACCTAATAAGAGCACTGGTAATGGGGCAACTCGGACAAATATTTGGATAACAACGCCGGCCTTAATAGCCCATAGAAGAAGTAAAATAACAGACTTAATGGATTCTTAGGATTTTATGGGAATTGATTTAAACTGTTCGATAGATCATAGAGAACTTGCATGAAAAGGCAATTTTATAATAAAGGTCGTAACAAATATATAAATAAATGCCAAAAATACACGGCTGAACCGATTTTGATGAAACATAGCTAAGAACACTCTCGATGAAATCGTCTTTCAAACTAAAAAAATGATCAAAATAGGTCCATCCGTTTGAGAGCTACGATGCCACAGACAGACATTCAAATACACATGTCAAACTTATAACATCCTTCTGGGTCGGGGTTTAAAAACAAAATACTCCATTACTTATGAGTGATTTTGCAGTCATTACTTGCGATTGAGTTACGCTTAATACACTGTAAAGTGTGGATTTTTACGAGAAAGTATTTCACAATCTCGCATAACCCGGTTGCATCCAAGTACAAAGTAGCCGGGCATTTTTAGAAAATTTCCCCCTCGTCAAAAAAGGGGCTAGCAGTGCTTCGGCGATTCATATGGGCGCCTCGGCACCGCTGACGGTGTGTGCATATAAAGATGCCGCGGACAGGAGAATTAAATTAATGTAACATCATACATACTCATATAATACGTGCAAACCTTTTTGATTTCTCTGAATTTTTTACAGTAATAACAGCAGACATAGGTACATTATCAGTTTTTTCTCTTTGTATGGACAAATGAGCGCTAAATAATTGAATGTGCCTATGTTTTTAAATTTACATTATTTCTTCAACACACACAATTGCACAATTCTGACCTACACTACTATACAAAAGCGAGTAAGTGGGTACTCCATTAATTATGTAGATACCTTCAATTTACAAAGAACTGGGCGAACGGTGGCCGACAGATCTTAGTATGATAATATTGCACGATATTCACACCGAAGTTGAGATCACCAACAAAACTTGCAGAAGTTTACTAAGTCTAGCAAGTAAATTGCTATCGGATCAGCTGTCTCTTGTAATGAACATATAAAACATTTAATCCAAAATCATCAACTGGGCTACAATACATGTTTTGATCGATTGATTCCTAAATATCGTGATGAAGTTCAGAAATGTATTGAATTTCTGTGGTCGGCCAATGAACTTAATTTTGACTGAAGCCAGACGATAAAGCCGTAAAATCTGGTCAGAGACTGCTGGCCAAGAGCCTTTCTCATTGTAAATAGGTTACCTAATACTGAACGCTTCACATAAGGTCAATATTCTGACAAACCGATTATTCCGATCTTTCCACTAAAAATTGCTTGCACGGAATGCGATGTCATACAATATTCAAACTATACTACACTAGACTATTATATTTTCAAGGCTAGAGTAAATTGATATCTTCTAGATCGACGAGCTCCATCCTCGGCCACACCGTCGCTTAACATCAGGCGAGTTGGTGGTCAATCGTAGATCTATAATTTATAAAAAAAATAATGTGTTAATTTTATTCAAGTTGGTGGTCAATCGTGGATCTATAATACAGCCGAATTGTTAACCTCCTTCTTTTTGAAGTCGGTAAAAAGAAAGGTACAATCAGAATATTAACAGCCGTCAATGTCTAGGTACTACGCGTGATGTAGTGTGAATTTGGCATACTTCATTAATCTATGAGAACATTTAGAAACTGACGTACAAGTTTCTCCAAGAACTTTTCCTTCATCGTTTTAAGTTAGTAGTAATTAATAAACGAATCAAGATTTGAGGTTTTTGTGTGGGATTCAAATGCACACTATCGAATCGAAACTGAAACAGTCTCCCAAGACTGCCTAGCTTACATATTCCTACCGCAAATTATACATTTCCAGTATCACAAGTATTTTTCTGTATACGACTTATTACACCACACGATTTATCGGGCTCTGTCGGCAAGGAGTGAGTGGTGTAATAATACACAGGGTCCAGCAATAAGATTTTATCTACAGATAGGTAGATAGATAGATAGGATAGGTTATACTCATTGATTATGAAGTATAAGCGTGGCAAATCAATGCGTGGCTCAATATCAATTAAGAACTGATATTTGCACTTTCGAGGATAAGACACTTTAGTATCTTGGTCTTGCACTTTCTAAACACACAGGACATTGTCATTGACATTGTCACTGTTCACAAGTCACAAAACAGCGTCTAACAGCGTTGCTCGACATGTCGCATCTGAAGACAAGTCGGGCGATTACCTTACTTGAGTCTTGCCACGCAGAGCCGAGGAAAGCCTATCTACGTATAATACATCATTGACAGGGTTCCGATTCCGATCTCTATACATCCAAACAGGGCCTCAAGGCTGCTAAGTGAACATCACTCGTTCGCCACTCTCTGATACGATTCAAAGACAATATTGGCGAATTGCTAGTCTATTACTATATAAATAGACTAACAATTTGTCAAAATTGTCTTTAAATCGTATCAGCGAGCGGCGAGCGAGTGATGTTCACTTAGCAGTCTTGAGGCCCAGAGGCCCGATAGATAGGGCCCGAGAATAGGTTAAGTTTGTCGTACTTGCAATAAATTGAGAGAAATTCTTGCTAGTATAAAACTACTTAATGTGCTTCATTGAAGAGCTTTATGGCGATATACGTCAATTTGAATGTAATTGCTTTACTTACCTATGTATTCGACAGCTGTATAAATGGTACGTGAATGAAGGCCACCATCTAAAATATGAAGTGATTGTAGGCAGAACAGTTAAATTAAATTTTTTGATGATACTTATACAAATAACTTAAACATCGATAAACATAGATAAAGATAGAGATTAACTACCAATAAGAGTAGCAGCTACGCAATCAATATAAGCTTAATATAGGTTAAGAGAAACGTTGAGACCGCAATTTCTTCAGTACATTACACATTTTTTTCATATAACGGAGAAACTTCTCTACCCCTAAATATAATTTGATTTTTTTACAGTATACGATTAGAACCATAAATGACTGGGTTCTATGTTTTGCTACTTTAAAATGTTCAACTTTTGGCCTTTTAACTTAAAAGTAATAACTATAACAAGTATGTATATTAAAAGAAAAACAAAATACCCGACTGCAGAAAAGCAGTTATTGCAGTCTAACTTACGATTTCGTTACGCTTAGTTTATATTGAGTGTACGTTTTTTGTGAAAAAGTATGCGTAAAATAGCAATAGATTATAAATGCGCATTCTTTAGAATAATTCCAGTAAAATAACTTGTTTATTACGAAACAGTTCGTTAGAGTTTACGAAAAAAAGATTTATTTTATTTTGCAAATTATGTATTATTATTATTATTACAAAAAATATAGCCTATGACATGACACTCTGGAAGCGAAGACGAATCTAATGACACCTCGCACATCAAAATCGGTCAAGCCGTTTCGGCTGTAGGCTGTCATATAAAAACACATATATACCAACATACATACATAAATATATACAAACGAACATACATTCGACAATCATTACCCTCCTCACGCAGTCAGGTAAAAATAAAAGAATAACAAGCCTAGCCATTTATTTATGATTAAGAACAGATAAAAATTGTCGTATAATGTTCAGATGCAGAATCGAGTTTTCCCCTTTGTATGGACCAGTACGTACTAAACGTTTCTCTTAATTAAGTAAAGTGTAAAGGTACCATGGCCAAATAGAGTAGAAAATAATGGGACTATCTCTGTTGTAAATTATTTCTAAAACATCGTACATTTTGAAATACCTAACCTAATTCAGTACCTAACAGTTTTGGATAGAAAGTGGGGTAGATTATTTTTAATAATATTAAAAACATTTTTTATAAGTTAAGCTATAAAACCCGCTATCATAATTTATACTAAACTTATATTATTTATATATAATAGTCATCTTTATATCTCTATATATATAAAAATCTCGTTTGTCTCGCTAAAACTCGAGAACAGCTGGGCCAATTTAGCTGATTATGGTTTTGAAATGTTTGTCGTAGTCCAGGGAAGGTTTAAACGTTAAGAAAATATCGGGTCCAGTCATTGATAGGTGATACGAAGTACGCCGGGTAAAATTTATAATAGCAAATACTGTATTTATCACAAAACATTTTTATAGATTCGGTAAGTTATAAAAACAGCAATATTGGATTTTTCCGGACATCGTATAGTCTATGCCATGTGGAGTGTGAAATGAAAACGCAATCCAATGCCGCTTATAATTAACCCCCGACCCAAAAGAAACCAAACTTATAACACCCAAAAGAAGGGTGTTATAAGTTTGACGTGTATATCTGTGTATCTGTCTGTGGCATCATAGCTCTCAAACGTATGGACCGTATTTGGTTTTTTAGGGTTCCGTACCTCAATCACTTCTTTGTTCGTCTGTCCGTCCGTCGGGTGCCAAGACCTTTATCTCGGGAACGCGTGAAGGTATCGATTTGAAATTAAAACCATATACGCAGATCTATAGTATCTTGCTGCAGAAATAAAAATAAAGTTTCTAAGTTTTCGTAAAAAAAAGTTACAGCCGAATATATCGTAAAAACCGCACATTTCGACACTCACAAGGGAATCAAAACCTATGGGGTACTTCCCGTTGACCTAGAACAATGAAATTTGCTAAGATGCATTATGTTAGAGTACACATTTAGGAAAAAATCCGAAAACTGGACATTTTTAATTTAATCACAAAAAAATAGTGTCTTTATGCAAGGAATGAAGGTCCAAATTTTAAAGTGAATTAACCGTATCATGTGGGGTATCATATGAAAGAGCTTCAGTAGCATAAGCTAAAACAGGATTTTAAATATTTTTACGATACTTTTCGGTTTATGAAGGAAAATTTAAAAAAATATATGATTTCCCCCTTTTATCTACTAGTTTGTACGGAACCCTCGGTGGGCGAGTCTGACTCGCACTTATCCGGTTTTTTTTGTTTCTAGACTTATACTTGTTCAAATATCAAATAGGTCAAGTCACTGATTTAAGTGATTAGAGGGAAGGGAACATATGAAGACACCATCCATACATACATATTATTTATAGTCTATTAAGATCATAACTACATTTTGCGTAATAAGATAAATCTATTACTGAGTTGGGTCGCTACTCGACCAAGAGCTCGAAGAGTCAACTCGTCCTGAAGATGCCTCGTAAATAATTCTAAGTTAAAGTTGTCGAAGCATATATGAGAACCAGCTTGACGTCATCGAAGTGGAAATACATTAAGGTCTTACCGAGAAACGTTACTCGAAAAATTCTGTCAACTTCACGCTTAAACGTAATGATACTGGCGGAAATAAGAGAGAGAATTTGAGACACTGATCAAAGTTAAGTTTTTTGGTAAGACATTTGAAGTGGATGTAAGTCAGTTTACGTTTTTAATATGAAGTTGGGGAAAGTGACCGCTGATTCAATAGATTTTATAAATTGTGATCTCTCTTTCTTATTTTTTTTAGCATCAACTAGGCCTGCCGGCGCGTTTGATCACAATCTCATCTGATGAAAAGTGATGAAGGTCCGGTCATATCGTATTCGATCATTTAGTTAAATTTCTAGTTACTTTTAGTTAAATTTCTAGTCTTTTTAACCAGAGTTATTATTAATAATATATTTATAATACAAACTACTAATCTACTAATTATTAATATATTTATAATACAAAAGGAAAGTAAATATGTAACTCAACTATTTATTTTAAAAACTACTTACAAATTACATTCAACATGTCTCACTTCTTCTTCTTCTTATTTTCAGTACGGCTGCCTCCCATTCCCTCTAGCTGGTGCTTGAGCTCTATGAGCTGGTTGTCAGGCACGTAGCGGATTTCTTCGTGGGCTATGCTGTGCTCGTGGACGTTCAAAGTGCAGCCTTCAGGGAGTAATGTTCGGGCTACGCGCAGGAGAGTTCCTAGTGCCCATGCGGGCACATCTGCCACCTGAGGGTTAGATAAATTTTACCCGACTGCGTAAGAAGGAGGGTTATGTTTTTCGAGTGTATGAATGTATGTATATATGTATGTGGGTATATATGTATGTTTCTATATAATCGCTTACATGCAGCCTAAACGGCTTGACTGATTTTGATGTGCGAGTTGCGTTGGATTCTTCTTCACTCCCTGAGTGTCATAGGCTATAGTTTTTTAGTAATAATAATACTACTTTCGCAAAAATAAAAAAAATGCGTTTTTCGAAACCTCCATGCAACGAACTTGTTCGTAATAAACACGTGAATTTAGTAGAATTATTCAAAAGAATGTGCATTTATACATTTTTACAGCGATTTTACGCATAGTTTCTCACAAAAAACGTACACTAACCAGCATATCAAGCATAGAAAAGAGAAGAGTATCAAGCGTAACATAACGTCGTAAGTTAGACTGCAAAAATCGCTTTTCTGCAGTGGGGTATTTTGTTTTTCATTTAATATAATTATATACTTGTTCCTATTGACATTTGTTACGGTGACGTGTTACGAGCGAATCTTTTCTTTCGGTAAGCATGCTCTATCGTAGATCAAACAACGCATTAGCGGCCAAGCATAAACCTATCTATATAATAACAAGCTATAGCTCGAAGAAATTAAACCCGACTACGTTCTTATGATTTGTACCTTTTCTAACAACATTATTTTTAAAATCGATCATTGATCATATTTATTACATACATTGCAAGCAGTGTATTTACGGTTACGGTGATATGTATTTTGAAGTTAATTTAGCCAAGTTATTTAATCCAACACAGCACTTTTTTTTTTATTCATGACTGCTCAAGAGGGCGCCGTATTGACTTAGTGTGACGTCTCCATAGCCTATAGTGAGTAAACAATCAAGATAATTTCAGACTTGTCTCTGTGATTATGTATGCCTACTGCCCAGTGGCCCTGAGGCATTTCTACCAGATCGCAAAGCAAATCGCAACGTCGCAAGACTGTCACTGAATAGAAAACAGGTGAACTCACACTGAATGCAATAACATTAAGCCCTCTTTGTATTTTCTACTGTTTGTTTTTGGAGATTTAACATCATTCCTGCGTCGGAGTCTCACCATCGCAATTTACGACACCGTCAGAAAGCTGGTTCCGACATTTTACATGGTATTTTTAAACGGTTTTATTTAGCTTGACCTGTTTATATTTTTTAAGCTTTCATACTAAGGATGTGGCTGCGAGAGCCTATTCGTGAGGCTACGGCGTCTGTCTCTCTTTCCTACACAGAGCTGTATCTTTCAAACAGTAACAGATACGTCTTAAAATGTGTAAGATTATAGGGTTCACTTTGATGTAAATCAACAAATAATTATTAATTTGCAAACACTACATATTATTAGTTTTTAGTCATTTAAAAATGAAACAAATTAATTTACGTTGTCGATTAATTACGTTCTAAATCATTTTTAGGGTTCCGTACCCAAAGGGTAAAAACGGGACCCTATTACTAAGACTTCACAGTCTGTCTGTCTGTCTGTCTCCAGGCTGTATCTTATAAACCGTGATAGCTAGAAAGCTGAAATTTTCACAAATAATGTATTTCCGTTGCCGCTATAACAACAAATACTAAAAATTTAAAAATATAAAATATTAAGGAGGGTCCCCATACAATAAACGTGTTTTTTTCGTATTTTTTTTGCTCAATATTAAAAACGGTAACAGGTAGACGCTTCAAATTTTCACAGAATATTTACTTGTATATTACCTTTCAAAATAAATAATTAAATAACAATAAAGTAAATATTAAAGGGGGGCTCCCATACATCAAACGTGATTTTTTTGCCGTTTTTATATATAATGGTACGGAACCCTTCGTGCGCGAGTCCAACTCGCACTTGGCCGGTTTTATTTCCTTTAGGTAGAAAGGCGCACGCTACACGGTTGTTTTGTCAAAGTCACGCTAGATTGCGCTTTTACCAATATTTTCTTTAGATATGCCTACCATTTCAGAATATTTCTACTGTATAGAAAATATGTCAAATTACAAATTTCATAGATTAAATAGCACATTTTGTCAATTAGTCTTATTTTCTCTGTTCATAAATGTTGCATGGAAGTATCGATGCCTTGGTGTGCGAGTGAAACTCGTACTTTGCTGGATTTATTATAAAGCTCATTTAAAAGCTTATTTTTTTATAACTTCAAAAAGCCGCCGAGCTGCATTTTTGATATTCATTTCAACTTGATACATTAATGCGTACCGGAGAAAACGGTCTTGAAAGAAAGACAGACAGTGAAGTATAAAGAGTCCTTTTTTTCTCCCTCTGATGTACGGAACCTTAAATGGAGCTGACGACAATATTTTGAATCATTTTTTTATTCGCTTGATCGCCAACTCATTACATATAAAGCAACGTTGCGATCCATGATGGATCCTAACTAAAAGTAACCTGTAAGCTTGCCTGTAAGTAAAAATTACGCACGAATAATTCGCTGTTTTCAAAATATCAACCATGAAACGCTATTGCTTTAATTGTAATCACTCGTTGCTGTAATTATATTTTTTTACCTGCACATTACGTTCATAAACGTTGAGATTATATTCTGCATCAAGAGCCGTGCCTCCCTTTTTGTACCGCTGTACTTTTAGCTTCTGTGCTGGAGTCGCCCAACTGGAATATAAAGAATAATGATGAATAATACATATTTTTTATGGGCAGTGCAAGGCGCGTCACCGACCGAGAGTGACGTCTGTGCTGCTCCTTTGAAAAAGACCGCCGAATGCGGTTGAAACTATAGTCGGATATTTCGGCTCAAAACAGACGTGAGTGACCCGAAGTTTTTATTTAAAAATGTGTGAAAACCACGTTAATTTCCATAGTTAAATAATACATATTCAAATTTAAAATACACACATACACTCAAAATCGTATTTAAAGACATTTGGGAGAACTAATTAGAATTAGACACTGGTTACAACAAGGGAATACTTATAGAATTAAAAAAAAAACTGACACTCATGGTGAAGACCTTTGCCCAGCAGTGGACTGTTGACTGTGATGATGATTATGAGGACATCGCATGTATCTCACCACGATACTATTTACGATTTTAACATTTTTATGTAATTTTCTAAGATATAACTAGACTATAGCCGAACCGCTTAACTGAGTCTGTTCCTGAGGTATGGGAGCGGTACGGGAGGGGTTATATTACGTCAGTCGGGCGTCAGCATTGCTACTACATGTGAACCCTCCCGTGCCGCTCCCATACCTCAGGAACAGACTCAGTTAAGCGGTTCGGCTATAGTTTTGTTCATCCTCAAAATGGTCATAGCATTATTTTTCTATCCAACCGCATAAGAAGGAGGGTTAGGTATGTTTTTTTAGAATATGTATATATATGAGAGTGAATTAGGTTTAATTGGCACGCCCTACAGCGCTACAGCCTCAACGGGTGTCATATGAATAATCATAATGATAGAAGAGATGCTGATTACAAGAATTTAAGATGGCGCCTGCGGAAAAAAATTACTAATACTAATAATAAGTAAGCTTTGCTAAATAGAATCATTTACAATCAATCATAAAAAACAATCATTATGTATATATAGAGCTCACTCAGCAGATTTAATAAATACATAAAACTACTATGACACATATATGTATTCAATAAAAGCGGTTTCCAATTACGCCCCAGTAAGAGACTATGTGTAGCAGTAGGATGCATGCACTGACACGCCAGTGCGGGAGATACGGGCAAGCGGGGCTTTATTTCCTTGAGAGTTATATTTTTAGCCGACTTCACAAAAGGAGGAGGTTATCGGTTCGTAGCGTTTTTTTTTATGTATGTACACGAATGTCTCCGTCATTCGTGAACCAATTTTTGTGTTTCGTAAATTGTTGTATAGAGAAAGCTGGTCCCATAATTATTTTAGAAACATTTCTGTATTAGTTTTTAAATAATCTCTAAAAATAAAAATATTTTCAAGGGATTCCTGAGTGAAGTGCGTCAGATTATAGAATCGCAGAGTTCCACTGACACGTTTTTCTTTGCAGAAGTGTCAAATGTTAAGGATAATCGTATAAACATCTGCACATTTTATAATCTTCGAAGACGAAGCATTTGATATTCAATGGCAAATCTTATTCTTGACAAAAAAAACGAGTGAGTAAAGAGAGGTCTCTTTAAAATCTTCTCATCCAATGTGTATAAAGAGAAAACAGAGTTACTTCTACTTATATATTCTATTACTTTTACTTCTTGTTTCTATGCATCATAAGTATGTATTTACAAAAAAAAAGGATATATTCTATCAACCATCTAGTTGCCATAGTTTAAGCTTTGCTTAGTTTGGGCTAGATGGTGTTGTGTGAAATGTCCACCAATATTTATTTATTTATTTCAACGCTTGAGCGCCTTGTTTAATTATTACCCGACTGAACATGCATATGAACTTTATGTATCCTAATCCTTACTAATATTACAAGTAAACCAAATAGCGTACATTGAAGTCGATTGTTTTAGTTTTTTAAAGTATAAAATTATTTTACTTGTAATTTATTAAGTCATAAAGTCTGATTCAGTTGTTCCTAAATAGGTAAAACAGAATGAGCAAGTATCTGTATTAAAAATAAAATACCCGACTGCACAAAAGCGGTTTTTGCAGTCAACTTAAGATTTCGTTTGATATGCTGTTGAGTAACGTACACTCAGTCTGTCTTTTGTGAGAAAGTATGTGTAAAATCGTTGTAAAAGGTAACAAATGCACATTACGTAGAATAATTCTAGTAAAATCACTTATTTATTACGAAAAAATTCGTTGGATGTCATGTAAAAGCACATTTTTTTTTATTTTTGCGAGAGTCGTATTATTTTTAAATAAAAACTACGGGTCACTCACGTCTGTTCTGAGCCGAAATATCCGACTATAGTTTCAACCGTTAGTTTAGTCGTATTATTATTATTAGAAAAAATATAACCTGTGACACTCAAGAAATGACGACGAATCTAATGACACCTCACACATCAAAATCGGTCAAGCTGATTAGGCAGTAGGAAGTAATGTCGAAGCATGCGTACATCGCCACATACAAACATACAAACATTTAAAAAACATAATCCTCCTTAGTATGCAGTTTGGTAAAAATGTCGAAAATCTGATTCTAGATAGAAACATGATATTTTGATGATATTAAATTACCATTCTTCAACTTGTATGCCCATAACTTCAGCATATTTGTGTAGTTGGCTCTGATATGCCTCTAGCACAGTAAAGTCATATCCTTTGACCTGGAAGTTCAAGCTATCATAGACAGGCTCATCTGGCTCCATGCTCTGGGAAAAAATACATTATCTGATAACACTATGAATATCAGTTAACAAATACATAGAAAATGGTTGCGTGTCAATTGGTCAAAGCTACTTCGGTTAGTGGTCAATCATAGGTCTATTTCATTAAAAAATGGTTAATTTGCTTAATGAGAATAGTATAGAATAGAACAGTTTTTCACCATTACTGTACTGCTTATTCAATAATAATGTGAAAGTTGAAAATTGGCCCCGTGTTGTTTTATATATACATACATCATTGGATAGGACTTCTCGAAGCGCATGCTAATAACAATACATTTAGCCTAGTATAGTACAGTTCTGATTAATTAGTAATCATTCCTGGATATATATCACACATCTCTAGAACATAATTCGGATGGAAAACACTTTTTCGTCTCTCCAGAAAGTAAGAAAATTCAACTTTCGCAATATTGTTTTATAAGCAATAATATATTTTTTACCCCTAAACATTATCTAATTTTATATATTTTTATATACCTAAATATAATTAAATTTCTCTTATTTTTTACTTGGAAACTAACATATAAAAAAGAAACAAACAACATAGTCCTCCAATAAACTCCTTTTTTTAAGTCGGTTAAAAAGTGAAAATAAAATAAGACTTACAATAAGATAGTCTGGTTCATATAGTTCGTTTTTATGCCTTTTTTGTTGACATTGTGTTGCTGATAGTCCAAGTAATTTTGTTGGTCTGATGATCTGTGATAGCCTTGCCTGAAATACACAAGGAACCAATGAACAATTTAAAAATACTTTTACAGAAAAATCCAAATTATTTTTACACAAAATATTGTACATACAACAGTGCCCACTTTTATAGGAAACATGTTGGGATATTATATTTAAAATTGACTACAGGAAATTCCGTCAGGAATTACAACTACTGTAAATAAACAAAATGCGTTAGCCGGCCAGTTCAAAACAATTTTCAATTTTAATTTCACATGGAAAATGGCTTGGAATGGAAAAAGGCATGCAAACAATAGAAAAACAGCTGATTTTGTTGACATTGATACATAATAGTTATTGACATTGACAATGGTTATTCTTTTTAATTTATTTTTTTGGAATGGCATTACTCCCTTGATACAGTACCAATCGGATGTTTATAACCCCCAGAGTAGAACGGAGTTAAGGCGGGAACGTCATGGAAACTTATTGTTTTATTTCATTTATCTCTTGTGTTATTTTGATATTTAATGCTATAAAATAGTGGTGTTTTATTCATTAAGTGTTTGATTAAGTGCGTGAGTATGAATAAGTGAAATAAAGCAGCGAAATGCGCCTTATCACGTTGTTGGCAAAACACCTTATACGTAATTATCCTCTAATAGTTTCTAGTAGAAGGTTCCAGTAAAGTCGCAAACACTTTACTGAAGCACGAATCGAATCTGAAAATGACTGTATACGTGACTTAGATTGTGACTACAACATTTATGACTTGTTTTATTCAAGATACTTAAAGAAATATTAATACTTGACACTGGCAAATGCTCTAAGCGGGTTCAAATTTAATTAAAAGTATATATATACATTTATATGTATGTATACAAGATCTTTATTGCTCATTAAGCCCAAGTAAGCCGTGAGAATGTGCTCTTTATTATTTTGTGGCCCAATACAAATTATAATGTGAAATGAAATGAGATAATGGATGGTCGTGTCAAGAGTAGACTTGTCTATAATGTCTATGATCACGCCACAATCAATGTATACTGGATAGTCTGTGACCAACTGTCAAATCAAATCGTCCGTCATCATCCGACATGACGGTCCGTGAAAAGGAAAGAAATGTGTAAAAATTAAAAATTTATTGTTCAGTGTTGACTTTATTTCTTTGACGAAGTAAAGCTTATTAATATTTGTATCTTGATTATACATTTAAACAATTTTCTAAAGAGATGTCTACCGGCAGTACGCCATTTCCAAAATGGCAATTAGCCATTCTACTCGGCGCACCTCTGGCTATCGGCTTAGGTTACCTTTACCTAAGAAACCGATTAGAAGACCCCGAGAAGAAAAAGGTCGCCGAATTGAAGGCGAAGACAACGATCTCATTAGACAACGAGGACAACAACAAAACCTCGGAGAGTGCCATTGACCGTGCGATGAAACTGAAAGGTGCCGGGAATCGAGCTTTTCATGCGGGCGAGTATGATAAAGCTATCGCGTTATACAACGAAGCGATCGAGGCGTGCCCTCCTGACCGTTCGGTCGATCTCGCCACCTTCTACCAGAACCGGTCGGCTTGTTATGAAAAACGTGAAATGTGGGAGCAAGTCAAAGAAGATTGTACCTTTGCATTGAAACTTAACGAGAAGTATGTGAAAGCATTCCTGCGGCGTTCACGTGCAGCTGAAAAAAGCGGAGATCTTGTATTGGCATTGGAAGATGTTACATCTGCTTGTATTCTTGAAAGGTTCCAAGTGCAGAGCTCATTAGTCAACGCTGACAGAATCTTAAAGGCTCTTGGCAGGCAGCACGCGCGGGAAGCACTTGCTAGACGTCAGCCGGTCATGCCGTCCAAACATTTCATAAAGACGTATTTCTCAGCATTTTCTGAAGATCCTATCACTAAGATCCAACTGAATGATGATGGTGGTTTCGCAAAGGCCAAGAAAGCACTGGAATCCCAGGACTATGAATCCATTGTGCAATACTGCACTGAAGAGTTAGACGGTGATGGAAAGTACAAAAATGAAGCTTTACTGATGAGGGCTACATTCTATCTCCTGCTTGGCAGACATGATGAGGCTCAGGCAGACCTGGGCAGGGTTATTGACAGTGATGCTTCTACAAAGGTTAAAGTGAATGCTCTGATCAAGAGAGCTTCACTGTTCACTCAGCTAGAGAATACAGAACGCTGCTTGGAGGACTTTGCTAGAGCAGCCCAGCTAGACACAGACAATTCAGATATTTACCATCATCGTGGACAGGTGTACTTGCTACTGGAGCGCATGGATGAGGCAACTTCTGAGTTTGCTAAAGCTGTGGATCTCAATCCCAACTTCTCAATTGCCTACATTCAGAAATGCTATGCAGATTACCGACATGCTCAGATAAACAAGAATGTCAGTGCTCTAAATCAAGTAAGAGCTGATTTTGAGCATGCTTTAGAGAGATTCCCAAGGTGTGCTGAAGCATACATCTTATTTGCTCAAGTGCTATCTGACCAGCAGGAGTGGGGACGGGCAGAAGCTCTGTTTGACTCAGCTCTGTTGGTGGACCCCAATAATGCCACCTTGTACGTGCACAAAGGGCTTGTCCAACTCCAGAAGAGCACAGACTTTGATAAGGCGGTTAAATTGATCAATAAGGCGATTGAAATGGATGACAAATGTGATTTTGCTTATGAAACTCTGGGCACTATAGAAGTACAAAGGTAATTCAAACATTCCATCTTTAAAAATTCTTTCACAAACAATTAAGTCAATAACTAAAAATTCTGGTAGGTTTTTAGTGCAACTCCATATAATAAATTTGACCTTGATATACTAGAAAGAGATTGGCAAGGAGATAAACCAAAATTATTATTTATGCTCTGTGTAGAATGTACAAGATATGTTATATATACATTATATAAATGTTATCCACATATAACATGTATATAACATTATAAGATTTAATGTAGCCTGTGATATAAAGAAACTTACATTTTACACATTAAAATTAATCAAATTGTATAGGCTACAAAATATTGTTGTGTAATCTAATTGGTAAACATATAAAACAAATATAAAAAAATACATTATCCTTCTTTTAGAGCAGTTAGATAAAAGAACCCAACTTAACACAAATTGTAGAATTTGTGCATAATGCATTACAAAAGATTACAATTTATGTGTGACCTTTTCTTTTATCTGAGTCATGGTTGTGTGAAATTACTAGTTATGCCACAATTTTAGATTTTTATAAATGCCTACAAAAGAAATCCACAATTTTATCTCTGAATTGTATTATCAGTAGGCAGGTAAACAAGTTTGAGATAGGATATCTAGGTAATCTTGTTTTATGTCAAGCATTGCCATACTAAACATTACTGTATTATATAAGCAAAATCTACAATATAAACGGGTTTCCAGAGATTAGATAAATCAATTGTCAATATGGATCATTGTATTTTAAGATGTAAATGTCCTGTGACTTTTTTTTTTAATTCAACCTAAAATGAGGGGTGTTAAAAGTTTGACATGTGTATCTAGTGTCTGTATGTGCATTGCAACTCTCAAAAAAATGGACCCATTTTGATCTAGTTTTGTTTGTTTGAAAGGGAAATTGATTGAGAGTGTTCTAAGATTTGTTTCATCATAATTCATATATAAGAGCTATTTACTTTAAAACACAGAAGCACAATCTTACTTGTCAGGATGGAACCAGCCTGTTTTTCTCCAACTACCTACATTCAGGACATACTTGCCTTTCCCTTGGGATGGTTTTTTAACACTGCACTATACTGCACTTATGTTCATAGTATCCCTATTTTAAGTTCTTTGTGGATGGTACAACACACACTTAGCTGCTTATTACACGTTATTGCAATGGGTTGAATGTCTATTCTTCATCACTTAAGAATCTTGCCAGCTGAGGCTATTGTGTCACTGTTTGCTGAGACACCAAGATTATAATGTATAAGAGCTATTTATTTTAAACACAGTATCACAATCTTACAGGATGATACTACCAGACTGGTTTTCTCCAACTACCAACATTCAGGACATAACAAATAAAAATTGGTTCTGCTGGTTTTTATGTGTGGGGTAGTCAGGGGTTTTTAAATTTTACTTATTTTTATTGAAAGAGGTGTTTTTGAGTACCAACTCGTCTGATAAGAAACAACAAAGATCTTATCAAATAAACGGATTCACTAGTAACTGAAACACACTCAAATTATGCCTACCTGGAACTCAATAAGTTTAATTCACAGGTTAATAATTAACTAATTAACTGATAAAATACAGGATATTGAAGTCAATATGTATTTAATATCTTTATATTTTTATGGACTAAAGAGTATTGTAAATTTGCAATTTTTTTCTTGTATATTAAACAATTTTGAAGAAAACTCTTTCCCTAAATGTTATTTAATTTGATGATTCCTTTTTATATCATTGGAACCAATTATTTAGTTCAATTTCCAGTGTCAACTATTCCATAAAAATATGCTTATTGATTTTATGATTGTAATAAATTTAATCATAACAAAGTAATGTTTTAATTTCAGGGGCAACTTGAGAAGGTCACTAGAGTTGTTTGAGAAGGCAATATCACTGGCTAAGACAGAACTAGAGATGACTCACTTATTCTCCCTGAAGGATGCAGCTGCAGCACAGTTAAAGGTGTCAGAACGCTGGGGCCTGGACTGGACCGTTAGCTAGACTATTGGCGCCTACTTGCCAACGAGCCAACGAGAATAGTACCTGGCCGTCCAATCCAACAATTTAATAGCAATAAAAACAAGAAAAACAAAAAAAAACTTAAGTCACATACATTTATCCTTTTTGTGTTTATTTTATAGACTATATGTTATTTGGTAGCATTTATTTAGGTAGCTTCTAATTTTTTTGTAGCCAGTTGGTATTCTCGTTGCAATAAGGTACCTTGAACCGCCGCCGACTTGTACTGCGTCGCTTTCAACATTTTGAAGCTGTTTAATATAACTATTCCTAATGGTTCACTTCTCATCGTGGATGATTGTAGCGCTATTTTGGTTATTATGTACATATTAGATTTAAATTTGGACTCTATCTGGGTATCTCCAAATTCGGTGTTGTTGCACTCTTATAAATATTTAGATTGTAATTATTGATTCACATATAGTATATGCTATTAGATAGACTATTATATGTACATTATAGCCAAGTTTAGAAGATGTACTTAGCATGAACTCCAAGCACTGATGTCGAATGTTATTGATGGGTCTGGAAAGGATTTTCTCACACAAATGACAGGTCATTGGCTCGCCAACTTGAAACAAGAGGTGCAAGTGCCTCGAAAACAAATTTGACAGTTTAAATGGTTGTCATAAAGACCTCAATTTGCGTATTCTGACATAGATGACACTAGTTGTAGTGCCATAAACACTGCTTTGCCCACATTCGAAACCAAGTTTCGGGAACATAATTGTAGTTTCTATTTGGTCATTTGTTTCAGAAGAATCATTATTATTTTTCCGAAACTTAGTTTCGAAAGAGGTCAAAGTACCAAAGACGCTCGTATTTGCCTTCCTAAAACGATGGTAATAGAATAGACAACAACAAGTCCAAGGATAGGGATCTGTTACTAAAAGCCATAGCATAATTTACGATATTTCTGTCGTATCTTTTAGTATTTAGCGTTATGTCTGGCCTGCTTATCACAATTGAATAAATCTATTGTAAATAACCTTATTTTCTATCCTCAAAAGTGTGTGCAAATATTGGAGTTGTATTGTACACTATTTTTTAATGTAAACAGAAGTAGATCACTTCATATTGAAGTTTCCATTGGGTGTTTCTTACTGAGCGACTTTGAAATTATTTATTGAAATTGTTGATATTGATGTTTAAAATCTAAGTAGAATTTTTCCTGATGTGGCTTATTGTCAAAAAATTAAATAGGGCAACACATAGCTTTGAACAAATGCTTTGTAGGTATTGTAAAAATGCTATACTAGGTATATGATGTTATTTTTGCAAAGTATAGCCTACTGATGACTATCATCAAAATTAGTCAATGCAGTAAAAACATGGATAATATATCCTAACACTAGGAGAATGATCCGGTCTTATTTATATCAGGAAATAAAAGTTATCGAATCAATGTTGATAACTTTGGGTAATTTGTAGTATGAATTGAGTTTGGATTTAACTCCATTCAACAAATGTTTCCACTTTTTATCTGCATTGACTGATAAACACGAAAAATTATAATAAGTGATTTAGTTATTCGATGCCATAATATAACCGCGTCTGCTTTTGTTCTAACGACGATGTCGCAAAAAATTCATGCATTTATTTTTGGAGCCGACGATTTCTGATGTATGGATGAAACTTTATGCCATTATCTCTTGCTTTACGATGGCGATAGAGGTGAAATTGATGTGCAGTATTAATATACGCGATATATTAATATTGTGTACTAACTGGTATGTTCTAGCATTTCTTTTTGTGATTGAAGATTGTTGGTATAGGTCGGAATACCTTCAAGTAGCTTTAGATAGGTATTGCTTATGTTCGGGTCCAAATTTCGTTTTTTTGCATAAGCCCAGCAAGCTTCAAATTGTTTTGTTATGTAGAGAGTGAATTCACGGTGTGTATTGTAATGCGCCAGAGTGGGCGGCGGTGTGCGCGCGTTCCGGGTGCATTCAAAACATAGACTGCACTACCCGGTCACTTGTGTTGATAATCATTTAAAAATGTGATCTATTTCTTTAAGATTTAGTTTCAATTTGTATTTGTCAAGTACAGCGAGGTTGTTTAGTTTTGAATGCACCCCAAAATTATCAGTTAGATTGTGAAATTAGAGTTATAGATCGCTGAGATGGTTCTACAAGAGTTGTTACCTCACCGATAGTGAATAGTTATCAATTTACGAAAACTACGAAATACATTTATTGAAACAATTTATTTGGAATGTATATTATTTTACTGTATAATATTTGCCAGTTATTTCATTGTTAAGTTTAATTGTGAATGCAGACGACGTGATACTTGTGTTGTGATAGGTATTTATTATTACTTCACAGAATCACGGTGTCTGGATCCACCTTAACAGCATCCTTTAAAGGCCTGGAAATTCACTTACCATCAGTTCAACGGCTCACTCGTCTCGTATTTAGTCTTATGGACTATGCTGTCTAGGTAATTTTACTATATAATTAATCGCTTTTTTTGCCTCTGGACCCTTAGCAATTATTATTAGCAATTAACATTTTGGTATTTTATTGCCACACTCATGTGCCTCCTACAAGGTTTGCTAAGGGAATATTCTATTTTTTTTTATCTGTACATTTCCAGTAGGTCTCGTCTTGTACTTCCGGTTCTCAATAAACATGTTACTGTGCATTATTTATTTAATATTTCTCGTCCACAACGCCGATACATTACTCTGCTTCAATGGTACTTTTTCCCACAAGCAATTTGGCGAAGATCCTTTACTTTATAGGGGTATATTTAGCCCTAGTTGGAGAGATATTACCAGGCTACGTTGTGCGTTCACAATCATGTGTCCAGGTAATACATGGCTTTAATTTCGATAAAGCATATTTTTTTACGTATTCTTCATCGGAAACTACAAAGTCTGGTAACGATACGAACGTTGTTTCACACACTTAGTATGATTCTGTCTGTTAGACTAGACGCAAGTGCTAGTCGTCAGCTCCTGAGGTATGTGACACTGACTTTCACTTGTATTGTGAATTTATGTATTACCACACCTACCCAATGCCTATAAAATAACATACAAATTCCTACCACCCTCACATATCTTCTACTCTTTTTAGTCTGTTCAGCTAGAAAACTGTAATGTAGCATTGAAAGCACAGCTGTTTCTTATTTCACAGCGAGCTATATGTTCTAACGTTTACATTGAATTCTTTGTTATTTCATGATTTTGTATAGTTGAGGCCACCGTTTTTTTTTTTATTTAAAACCTAGGAGGCCAAACGGGCTATAGCAGCCCCGGCACGTCACTGCGACCTTTGCAGATCTATTGTGACAACCGAATACCATAGTAGGTAGATATTTCGAGACGTTAGTTCCTCTTTTTTGCCACGATAGATCTATAAGTGCCTGTAGAGCAGGGAGTACTCAGCAGAGAGTACCCATTTTCTTTGTATTAGAGTATCCTACGTACCTAGAAGACTAAAGTAAAAAGGTTTTTCAAAGAGATGCCGAAGTGTCAAGAAGTTTTGACAAGAATGTCACATGACAACTTCATTAGAACTACGGCGATGAACTTGAACTTCATTGGAAATCTTTCATGTGACAATTTTTTATTTTTTTTGTAAATATAGTTAATAAGTTATTCTATATATTGTAAATTCTTGGTCTTAAGTATAATAATGTACTGGAAATCAGTTTGGGTTGTGTTAATATTTTCGAGCTGCTCCAACTGCCTGCTTTGCTTCAACTGTTCTACCATGCATCACGACTGGAGCTGGTGCGGCGGGGACTTCGCCTCCACAGACTTACGCGATTTTAACAACAGTGAAACATACTTAGTTAATTGCACCGGAGGTATTTTTCTATACTTACGTTTTATATTATCCAGCAGTGCTTCCTTAATAATCATCATTATCATCATTCCGTTTTTCAGGCCAAAGGTACTGCACTAAAGTCCCGCTTGGGATGTTTTATGACTTTTATGCTTTTATATATGTACTTGAATTTAACCAAGTTAACCGGATACCTTGAAATACCGGGACGCGTGTGGGCTGGTAATGACATACTATATACCGCATTAAATTTTTACCGACTTCAATTTATGTATCTTCGACTATATGTATGTATGTATTTTTCTATATGATCGGCTACAGCCTAAACGGCTTAATTGATTTTGATGTGCAAGGTGTCATTAGATGCGTCTTCACTTCCAGAGTGTCATAGCCATTGACCTATAGGTTTCCTACTTCAGTGGTCATAGCCTATAGGTAATTTTGTAGGTAATAATAATAATACATCTCTCGCAAAAATAAAAAATGTGTTTTTTCGTAATCTCCAACGAACTTTTTCGTAATAAACAAGTGGTTTTACTAGAATTATTCTAAAGAATGTGCATTTATAATCATTTACAGCGATTTTACGCATTCTTCCTCACAAAAAAACGTACACTCAACAGCATATCAAGCGTAACTAATTCGTAAGTTAGACTGCAAAAGCTGTTTTTCTGCAGTCTTGGTATTTTGTTGTTCTTTTAACATAGATACTTGTTTAATGTTTGTGTCCGCATAACTCCACCATTTATATACGACTTGAAAAATGCTTTTTTTATTTTGTTAGCGCGGAACTTGTAATTACGCCTTGGTTTTTGTTCGAAAAGGTGCTCCTCAGCTACTTTAGAAGTTTCTCTACGGGGCTGTATTACAAGAATTAATATCTACAGTTCTCTCAATGGTAGAAAGAGCGAGAGGGTGTAATCAAGTAATTTTAAAATAAAATTGCTATTGAGTTTGTGGGACAGGGATGATAGTAGGTAGGTACTAGTCCCAGATCTTCTATATATTTTTCATTTCCTTTTTCGATCTGTATCTATTCTTGTTTTTTTTTTGTATATTCTTGATCTGTATCTGTATCTATTTCTGTCTTGTTTTCGACCATGCATTACATAGGCATATTTACGCCTGACCATAAAATCAAGCTGATTCGGAAGCATAATGTTTTAGCGTAGGCATACCTACGTAGCCATTATTTATGCCAAGACAACTTATTCATTTATTGTTAGAACCACTAGGTACTAAAGAATTCCATGTTGGACTGTGAAAAAGGAAAAACGAAGACTGTACCAGATGTTTTTCTTCCCGGGCATACTGTAAAAGTCCGTTAAGGCATTTGAGGGAAATTGGCGTTTACGTAGGCGATAGCCTGACCCCTGTCACTGCAAGCCAATATTACATTTTACCTTCTAATCCCCTCTAATCCTCTATAACCACGGTCTAATGCGACGTCAACGGCCTCATGGCCTTTGACGCTTTGCCTACCCGTAAGTGAAAATAGGTGTTATTGTATGTATGTACCTATATAAATATGTATGTTTTAGCGTAAGTATTATTGATTCCAAGACAGTTTATTCAATTATTGTTAGAACCTTTATATTAAAGAATATGTTACCTAATTGGGTTTTCTATGTAAGATCTGAAAATAGAAACCGTTTCCTCGTATTCAGAGTTCGTAGTTCGGGCATCGTCCGTCTAGCTTACGCACGCCCACATTTTTGAAGATATAAAATGACTGAGTGAACTTATAAAAATGTTGTTTGTAAAACTAGAAAATAAAATCACAAGAATTTCAATTTCATCCAAGTCAATTTTCATACATCAAAATCATTTTTGCGTTAATCATTTTTAAATTATTTGTGAGAGTTGTCTTGTTTTCTAGTTTACAAACGACGATTTTTTTATATGTTCATGCAGTCATTTAATATGTTTATAAATATGGGTATGCGCGAGCGAGACTTACGATGGTCGGACTCTTATGTAATTGTGCTCCACCTTAGACTTCATGATCACTACACATCTGTCGAGTTGGTGATCAAACATACATTTACAAACTTTTGAGTCACGAAATACTTACCTACTATTTTATTGGCAATTTCTTATGTCTAATGTTGTTACAGATAACGCAATGTGTTTCGTGCGTGCATGGTCTGCGCGTGCGCAGCATTCGTGGCTGGTGCAGCGCGGGTGCTATGTGCCCGCGGGAGGCGACCCGCTCCCGCGCTCCATGAACTTACCCACCAGAGCCATGGCTTGTAAACGCCAAAGGTAAGTCTACTTCTAGTACAGTTAATCCAGAATTCCAAAGTTATTACGTCATTAGTAACCTTATCGTGATGAAATAAAAATGTTATCTGTGCCATTTTGGACAAGACAAGAGGTGGCCTTATCGGTTAACTGACTCGGACAATGAAAGTCATTGCAAGATCACATTGGTGAATTTCAATTTGTTTTTGAATGATATTTACATTTTATATAAATAAATAAATCGATACCGAAACTACGTATACCTAATACGTAGTTTCGGTATCGATTTATTTTTTATTTTATGCGGTTTTTAAAAAGTATACGGAATATCAAGTTTTTTTTTGTCCGTAACTAAACATGTTAGAGACATGGGAGTTTAAGTCTAGTGTTTTGATTGCTAATATCTATCGGTTTCTGTAATAAAAAGTACCCCGTCCGAAAAAGGGTCTTCAGAAAACACTCTGTGCGGTCGCACTAATTTAGCAGCGTTAGCGAGAGCTACTCCCAGAAACGCATCGCACAACTTTGCTGGGGACGCAGTTTCGTTTTTGTAAATTATCAAACTTTGACTTTGGGGTACTGATCTAGGAAATATACTTATATTCCTATTCCTATTCTAATATTATAGTTACTTAAGTATTTATAAAGGCTAAAACTTTTTTTTATTGAAAAGCTTTTGAGAAATTAAGCTGTGTATTTCTACCCACAGCCGTAACTGTGGGTAGAAAATTATGTACCAGATTTTCCCTATTTTGCAAAAAATTAAGCTTTTGATCTTAAGAAGTACGTTTGCATAATAATTTTGATATACTTTGCATTGACTAGTGACGGCACCATATCATCTGTGAAGTTTTTTTAGGCCTGCGTTTGACCACAATCCTACCCCTGGTGGGAAGTGACGATGAAGTTGAAGATGTAGCACATTTGCCTCAGGATACCTATTGACATTTTTTTTAAACAACCCTGAGTTGAATTTGGTCGGAAAAACCGCCGCAGTAGATTATTTCACACCTGTGCTGTTCTTACTAAGAAGGTGAACAAGAACAAGTTTAGAGAACTTAAAAACCCCCGACATAAAAAACGGCTGGACCGATTTTCATGAAGCAAAAATCACTCCCGATCAAATCCTCTTTCTACCAAAAAAAACTAGATTAAAATCGGTCCATCCGTTTGAGAGCTACGATGCCACAGACAGACACATGTCAAACTTATACGTCCCCTCTTTTTAGGTTGGGGGTACAAAAACCTAGTTGGCTCAGTAGAATGTGAGTACCTACGTAGTTACATAGTTGTTATGGGTGACTAACAAGCGTTTTTACACGATATCTGTAAACGTAGGTACTGCTTTTAGCAAACGCGTCGGCTCAGCGAAGCTTTTCTTGCAGATTACCTGAAGCCGAGTACAAAGTGTGCTTATGTCAAGCAGATTGGTGTAATGCGGGCAGAAAGCTAATTCCAGTTTTTGAAAACCTCATCAACTTTAGAAGAATACTTTTAGTTTATACAGTTTACAAAATGATTTATTAATTTATTGCCAATCAATTTTTTGTATGGTCTGTAGTGCGTTGCGCTTTTTAAACACTTAATTATGTATGTATCTATATACCTATGTAATATCGACCCTTCATTGATGATTCCTTATTGGCAACATTGGATCGCAATAAATGTGACTTTATGGGTTTATAAGCAGCTTTCACTTTATCTAAGGTGGCAGTGTCTGTTTCTACGAAAAGGATGGTAAGAAGTGTGTGTTAGTGGGCCGTCGCCCGGCCGCGTCCGCTGTGCCGAGGTTCGCCTTTTTGCCCACTCGCTTCAATCTACTAAACCTACATAACATAATTAGAAAAATAGAAAATGTCAGAGCACATAATTTTCCTCCGAGCTCGCCGTAATCGTAGGTAACTTGTATGCTTCTCAGTTCACTACTACTTTAGAACCGATTTTAAAAAGTATTTTTGCGTGTATTGATGTGATGCCTGTATGATATCTTCACCGGTTGTGAACTGAATTCAAGGAGGGCCATATTTTTCGGGTCTATGTTACGAGTATGTATATTTTCCTATATTACCTCATGCATGTCGTAATATTGACATTACTAATTTACTTAACGTGTGCGACGTGTCGTTAGATTCGTCTTTACTTCTCGAGTGGCGTAGGCTACACTTTTTGTGAATAATACAACTCTGGAAAATATTAATGATTGCACTTTTCCGTAATCTCCAGCTTACTTTTTCGTAATAAATAACTGGTTTTATACGAATTATCCTATATAAATGTTGAGGATACAATACAACGGTTTTGCACGTACTTTAGTGTATCGAGCGCGAGGTGTAAGTTACTACGATGAATAGAGTCGCTCTTATGCAGTCGGGATTTTATTTTAATTTTAATATAGATGCTTGTTTATTACATACTTAGATGATATACTTCAGGGGTGTTCACATAAAAATTCGGTATTATACCGAAGCTAGCGATTTTTATGTGTCTAGGATTAATAGTTTTTTCCAGTTCCACTTGCCCACAGACTTGCTTTACCTACAGATTGAAGACGGGTTTTCAGTTTTTTTTATAAAACTGTAACTGTATATTGAAAGAAGCACGTGACAAAGTAATGTTTAATTAAAACTTAAAATAAAATAAATAAATTACAGACGAAACTAGCTTATCTACATCAACCATTACTCGCTCTAATAGTCTTGGAATTATGTCACATTAGAATATAAGTAAAAACAATAAAGTATGTATTTAACTATCAGGACGAAATGTGTAATCCGTTTAATTTTATGCCACATTATTTGTCCAATTCGTAAGTTTTCTCAACACTTGTCTTAAATAAATAAAAAATTACTGTGAAATGAATCGGTGGGAAGGGGACTCATGTTCTCGTTAAGGAAAATGTATTGATTGGTATGCAATAAATATTCAGGTAACTGAGAACAAAACTTCACACCAAATTTTTGGCACTTTGCTGAATTTGTACATACTTAATTTAAGTATGTATTTCACTTTATTTGTATCTGCCGGCTCATCTGTCTTCATCTTCATGCTCTTTTTCACCGTCGATGTCTTCGTCATCTTCCAGTTCGTCGACAGCATCGGCTGCTTCGCTCGTCACTACTTGTGCTAGCAGTCCTGTAATACCAGTCACATTTTTCTTGCCTTCTAAGTAGTTATAAACATATTCTTCAATACTGTCTTCATCGAAAGGCAAAAGATCTTCCAGACCGATCTGTCTTTTTATACGTCTCGGCTGTTGAACCTCCTTTAATGATTTGTAGTTGTTTTCGTCGCTGTCAACTATCCCTTTTCTGTATAACTCTAGTGGTACATCGCTGCCATCACTTACATCGTATTTTATCCCTATATCTGTCTCTTGAATTTCTATTGAGCCGTGACCTTGATCGACTAATGCTTTCAAATTTTTTGCTTTACTCGTCCTATTTTCTGTTAAATTTAGTTTCTTCGCAAATTTTTCTTTGATTGGGTGTAAGTGCTTTACTTCATTCGTTTCGTTGGGCTTAGGAATTTCGTTGCTTAAGGTATGTTTGTCATGTCCTGCTTTAGGTTTTGAACCGTATGTTTTCACTTTGGAATGGCCTTGAATGATCAAGTACATCGGCACGGCGACTTCAGTAGATGCTTTGTTTTTATCAGAAGGTTCGTTCGATATCGGTGACACCGGTGTAGTGTAACGCATATGTAAATAAGGGTCGTGTGTATACAAAGAGGGCTTGCCATGCGGTGAGATGTCCACAATATTCGAATTAGCATTATACGGGTGTTTCTGTGATACTGTAGAGCTTTCAGAAAACATAACTGGTGGAGGTGGTTGCATAGTTTGCATACTTTCAAGTTTTAAAATGTCCGCAGGATTTCTTTCTTTAAAAACTTGCATATTTTCTGTCGCGTGAGCATACAAATTGTCTTCGGGTCTATCAGGGCCGTTTATGATTGGCATAGACATCATAGGCCCTAACATATCAAATATAGTGGTTTCTGTTTTAGGCATTTGAGTATGTTCCTGTGAGCTTTGTGTCGTTTCAAAACTTATCGTTGTCGGTTTTTCTGTGGCTGTAGTATCTTCGTAATAATATGGTGCATCTGTTGTTGTTTCCAAAGTAGTTTGTTCCGTTGGCCATGTTATCTGTGAAAGACTTACTGTAACTAGTTCTTCCTGTGTTGTGGCTGGTAAAGCTGTCGGTAGGAATGTTGATATAATATTTGGAACTTTCTTGTCCACGGGCGGTGGAGGCGCTTCTGATAACATTGGTCTATAAAATGAATACGGCTGCTTAGATATTTCTACGTTGTCGTTAGATATCAAATTATGAGTTTCATTAATCAAGTCGTATTCGTTTAGTGGGGTGGTCGGTCCCCAGCCCGCGTAATCACTGCTTACAACTTTTTGTACATTCGGTGTTAATGATTGATTTACGTCACGGATCCAGTTTTGTATCGTGGAAGATGACTGATAAATTAAGTTTGCTTCTTGAAGAGCATACAAAGATGTCACCTTTTCGAATGGAGTAGTATCTTTGTTAGCTAGATGCGGAGCTTCAGTGACTTTGATTAGAGTATTGGGTAAGGGCATTTTGTCATGATTAAGAATAAATAGAGATGGTTGATGTCCAGGAGCTGGAGGTGGTGGTGGCACAAGGATGGTCAAAGGGTACGTATCACTTAATTTATATGTAAAGTCCTCGTATTTTGGCGGCAGGGGCCGGTGCTGTTGCCTCCTAGGCGGAAGTGGTGGCTGGCGAGAAGTGACGCTTGGTTTTCTCGAGGAGACGCCGAGCATTAAAACTTCTGATTTTTTCTCTGGATAGTGTTCACGTTCCAGCCTCGAATCGTCTGCCCAATAATGCACTCGTTCCAGGACCGGCGGCTCGTAGTCGTATGTGGGGTCGTTGCGGAGCGGGTCTCCGCGGCCCGTCAGCGGTTTCCACTGCTCGAAATCCATACGAGGGGAAAACAGCGAAGCCAAACCGCTCGGGTTCGAGTTTTCATTATTGTCTGTAATAGATAAATTAAGAAATAAATACCTATCTGGAGATTTTTTTTATGATTTGCGTAATGTAGGACACTTTGGAACACGAAAAAGCGTTCAGAACATGAATGATAAATCAATGGTTCAAAGCGATAAGATCAGGTTATATACAGTCCGGGAGAGTAGATACCTATGTCTAGTTTAATAGGTTAATTATAGTGATGATGATGATTGCTTGTTGCTCCTCGTTTGTGTTGCTCATGCCTATAGAAAGTCAGTCGAGCGAGTGATATGGCTTCGAAATACTCAACAAAATATTTTTTGTTATTCACTTAGTCTTGGTACCTATAGTTCAACTCACAAGAGGCGTTGTATCGCGGTGGTCCTTCCGGCGTGAGTTGCAATCCAAGCGCGCAGCACTGCGGCGCAAGCAATGTTGCAAGCAGCACCAACAGAACGTTATTTTGTATCTGAGGACATGGAATAAAGTATGCTGTAATACGAGTATTGTACTCTAGTAAAAAAAATATTGTAACATTAAATATAGAAACTATTACAAAATTCCATAATTATTGACAATCGAGAAAATATATGTGTTTCAACACGATTGGCCACTATTTTGTAAGGTATACCAGGTTCGGTAGCCTTGAATACAATAGACCGAAACTGAGAGAAATTAACGTGAATAGATATTTCCTTTACTCTATTAACGATTTTGCACATATAGTCCGTGCGGCGTTTCAATCCATTGGACGAAAATTGACTCATAGGATTCGTCTGGCTGCTTACAAATAGCTTTAAAATAGTTTCTTAAATATCATACATAAAAATCAGCCGTCACTAAATAAGTAAAGTTAGCTGTGATTTTTTTACACCTTTGGTGGCTAATATCTCGCAATTTGCCCACGGTACAAGATTCGAGTAGAACAAATATTCATAGAGTACTTACTCAGTAAGACACATTTCGTTCTTCACTACTTATAGTAACGTTTGACGGCCCTGGGCTCTTGGGCCATTGTTTTACTTTGATACAGTGTTATTGGTTATAAAATCGCTGACCCGCCTTAATTATGTGATGTTTATTGCATTTTTACATAGAGCAGTCGCATAAGATTTATTACTGCATTGTTTGATATATGAACGTGAACGCTCTGTGAAGGAACTTCTACCACAAAATTTTGCACAATTCAAAGTTCTATAGCTTCTCTAGCAGTTCTACCTTTTCAAGAATCTACACTCTGAACTTTTCTTCACTAATTAATTAATATTATTTGTTGTACCTATAGATAAAAGTAAAATTATAATTATCTAACTTATGTTAGAAAAGCGAAAGTAACTTTGACTATTTATTGCCTTTTCACAAGTAAACGCCTGCGACGACTGTATTAAAATTTAATAGGTATACTTAGAAATAGCTGATACCCAGAAGCACATCACATCAACGTCTCATCATTAATACTCACCACAACCCACATCAGACTTAAATATCTAGTACCTGGGCGACCGAGCTCCACTCGGATTTTTTATGACTGAAAATACGAGCAAACCCGGGCTCGAAACCTAGCAAGATCGATTTATCGTTATTTTCAAATTTCATTAAAATCGTTGGAGCCGTTTCCGAGATTTAGATTATATTAATATACAAGAATTGCTCGTTTAAAAGTATTAGATAATGTTGTACATCAGACCAATTCATGCAAACAGGAACCAACCCACAATAAAAAATAAAACCGGACAAGTGCGAGTCAGACTCGCCCACCGAGGGTTCCGTACAAACTAGAAGATAAAAGGGGGAAATCATATATATTTTTGTATTTTCCATCTTATACCGAAAAGTATTCATCGTAAAAATATTTAAAAACTTGTTTTAACTTATACTAATTAAGCTCTTTCATATGATACCCCACATGATACGGTTAAAGAACTTTAAAATTTGGACCCTCATTCCTTGCGTAAAGACACTATTTTTTTGTGATTTTTCCTATATGTGTATACACAATGCTTCTTGCCAAAGTTCATTGTTCTAGGTATCTAGGTCAACGGGAAGTACCCCATAGGTTTTGATTCCCTTGTGAGTGTCGAAATATTATGTTTTTTACGATAAATTCGTCTGTAAATTTTCTTTACGAAAACTTAGAAACTTTATTTTTCTTTCTGCAGCAAGATACTATGGACCTGCGTATATGGTTTTAATTTCAACTCGATACCTTCACGCGTTCCTGAGATAAAGGTCTTGACACCCGACGGACGGACAGACGGACAACAAAGTGATCCTATAAGGGTTCCATTTTTTCCTATGCAGGTACGGAACCCAAAAAATTGAGAAAAAGAGACTTCTTAAAATAATGAGCAAAATGAATCCATGAAACTGATAAATTTGATGCACTTTTTTAGTAAAAGTGTCGTTTTCTACAACTCGTTTTACTGTGGGTTGGTTCCTTTTTGGATATCTACATCATCCTGTCATCTTCAAAAATGTTTGTAGGCGCGAGCGAAACGGATAATTCGCACCCTATAGAGTTTAATATTATATTTTCGGTGATACTGTCTCATTTATGGTATAAGTAATATAAATACATATTGCAAGAATTGCCTGATCAATCGCTCCGGCATGCTTTTGTCCAATTAGGGTCCATGTAAGCAATTAGGGTGTCCTCGGCAGTTGTTGACCGGTATAAGGCACGAGTGGTACTCGTTAAAATACCAGCAAGCCGGGAATAACATCAGATTTTAATATTTTAAGCATCCTCATTATTTTCAGGAAGCATGAAATGCGTGGCCTCAATTGCTTTTCATAATAACTGAACATGCACGCGCATTGTATTGTTTTGGAAGAGTTCACGAAATGAAACGCATTAATTACATCGATTTAATGATTTTGGGACTCATTATTGCCTTGTTATTATCCAAATACAGCGAAATGAAAAAGAGTATATGATTTTAGCTCGTATGTTCATTTGTTCCGTTTGGTTTTCGTTCTGAATTAGTATTTTGTTCGAGTTTTTGTACATTCATCATTTGCATACCTCGCATTCCAGCTCTGACTATACCTATGGGTATATGTTAGAGCTTTATATAATCCATGAAAACATAAAAAAAAAGAGAATATTTGCAACTGTATCAAATATTATATAATAACTAATTTTAAACTTGTCTGCTATATATATGTTGCTGTTACAATTTTCATACGGTGTTTCCATGGTGATGGATTACCCAAATATAAAGTTTTCGGAAATTTTTAGATTTCACTTAGGATATTTGTTACATTTTCACCAATTTTCAGCTTATTATTTTAAATGTCCGGGTTCGGCCAATTTGTATATAGCAAGCATTATAAAGCAAGTAATGTCTTGTTTGCCTGAACCATACCTGCTACTGTGGAATCTATTGTTTCAAAGCATTGACACCTAGGCTAACAAATACCAGGATACGATGGATGCGGCGGCAGTGAAAGCGGCGCGTGCGCCGAATCGCTAACTTGGCCGCTACTTGACGGGAATCGCACTATGGCGTTTTGCATCTAATTTGCCCTGTTTCGATTGTCCTTTCACTGTTACATAGCACGTCTTCCTGCCAGTAACCCAGCACGATGTGATGGCATTCGCGTAAAGTGATGACATTATATTAGTTGAGATTAGAGAGACCGTCTCCACTATGTGATGTCAAGTGCGGTGTCGTAATCGCGTCAGAATTGCGCCTTTATGCCTCTATCCACGAGTCTGATATGGAATTATGGTGCGAATCAATGCGAGTTTTTTTTAGTTCATACTTGTACGTAGGATGCTAGAGGAGTAAAAGGAGAATAAATGCAATTATTTATACGAGTTTGTGTCCCGTGGTTTAAACCGCGCGATGACGAAAAACGATGATGAATTGATGATATAGTCTTATGTTGTATGTTGACTGCGCAAGATGTTTATGTATGTTTTCCCACAGCTAAATGGCTTGATCAATTTTGATGTGCCAAGTGTCGTTACATTCGTCTTTACTTCCCGATTGTCATGTCGATATTTATTTATTTTTCGCAACAACAGCAACTTTTTCGTAACAAGTAATATTCCGTCTTATAACAAAACGTAGTCTGTGACTACAACTTTTCGAGATATAACGTTAAATATGTAAAATACTCAAGTCGTTATAAAACAGGAGTCATTAACCTTTTTACAAAGTGGTCTAAACAAAGAATACTCGCCAAGTAGTTTTCTTTTAGATCATACTACGGAAACCTACCATATGCGTGTCTCGACACGGTCTTGACTACTTATATTTCATATCTCCAATCACAAAAAAATTAAGTCGTATTATGTTTAAGGGTGGAAATCAGTTTTATCCTACTAAACGCACAAATGAACATATATGTTTGTTCTATTATATATGATATCTATGTGAATATTGTATGTATTTATAAATAAAAACGGACAAGTGCGAGTCAGACTCGCCCACCGAGGGTTCCGTACAAACTAAATAAAAGGGGGAAATCATACATATTTTCCTTCATAAAACGAGAAATATACATAGTAAAAACAATTAATTCCTTGCTCACCACTCGGATCCGAGCGAGCGTCCCGTTCATTTTGTAGTAGTTAGTAAACCGGCGTTTGAGGCAGTCAACGTTGCTTTGCGCGGCCACTCTGTACTTAATCAAAATTCGCCTAAAAAGTTTTGGTTCCCAGCTGAAGTGAAGGGTCTGCAGGGGGCGAAAAATGTGTTAAAACCTGTTTTAGCTTATGCTAATGAGGCTCTTTCATATGATACCCCACATGATACGGTTAAATCACTTTAAAATTTGGGCCCTCATTCCTTTCATAGAGACACTATTTTTTTGTGATTAAATTAAAAATGTCCAGTTTTCGGCTTTTTTCCTATATGTGTACTCTAACACAATGCTTCTTGCCAAATTTCATAGTTCTAGGTCAACGGGAAGTACCCCATAGGTTTTGATTCCCTTGTGAGTGTCGAAATGTGCGTTTTTTACGACATATTCGGCTATAACTTTTTTTTAATAAAAACTGAGAAATTTTATTTTTCTTTCTGCACCAAGATACTATGGATTTGCATATATGGTTTTAATTTCAACTCGATACCTTCACGCGTTCCCGAGATAAAGGTCTCGACACCCGGACAGACGGCCAGACAGACAGAAAAACGGACAGACGGACAACAAAGTGATCCTATAAGGGTTCCGTTTTTTTCTTTTGGGGTACGGAACCCTAAAAAAGTAAGTATATAAGCATTCTTTTTAATTTATTTTTTAAATGCTGGGTTCACAATCACATGTGGATGTTTATAAACATAACGAAGGTTAAATAAAACAATCAATGACGTTAAGGTAATATATCATTTCCATTGTATAAAACGGCACGTTCAGCAAACATTTGTCCAGAGTCTACGGACGCCAAGCAACTTTCCATTTCTAGTTTTAAATATTGTGGTTAACCGACGCACTCTATGGACTTTAAGTGAATGATATCTTATACGGACGCTGACCACGCGACGATAAAGAAAATGCATCTTGTATTACCTACTCAGTGTCCGGTATGATTCCTTAGTATAACTGGAGTTCTAAGGGTATAATGCAAATTCAGATGGAAGCAGTCAAAGTAGATAAATTATTAATTAATTCAAATTAATTAATAAGAAATTTTTGAAGACAGTTAATAAATATTCTGATTTTGACTATTTTTTAACCGATTTCAAAAAGAAGGTTTTCAATACGATTGTATGTTTGTTACCACATAACTTCATCATTTATGAACTGACTTGAATTTTTTTATTTTTTTGTTTGAAAATTTGGTCATTGGTATAAAACAAATTTTTTACCGACTTCACAGAAGGAGGTTAACAATTCGGCGAGTTTTTGTTTTATTTTTTATGTTTGTTACCGCATAATTCAGTCTACTATATATACTTTTAGATTGATCCCATAGAAGTTTCAACAGAATCGGTTCAGTAATTTCGTATTTAAAAGAAACTTGTGCATTTTGAAGTCAGTTGTTGAAGTTTTTGAAACTACATAATATAATTATTGTGTTTGTATGTATGTTTCGTGTTATCTCCGACAGTTGTGAACCAATTTCTAAATAAGATAATTATAGTTTAAGAAAACTGAAACAATCGACTTCAAAATGCGTAATTTTATTTTAAAAACCAGACTACTGAACTGATTTATATGAAATCTATATGGGAACCTCTCAAACACCCACTAAACAAAAAGTAATCATCAAAATTGGCTAGATCCTCGCGTAACAAACATATAAAAAACATACAGTCGAATTGAGAAATTCTCCGTTTTGGAGTCGTTTAAAAATTATGTAGGAATTTGATCAGGTGATAAAATTGACATCTAATAAAATTATATAGAGGTGCAAAAATTTACTCTAGTATATCTATATACAATAGATGAGTAATAAAACAGTTTCTGAACCTGTCTCAGTGCGGATTCCGTTAGACTTGAATGTAACGACTTGCCTTAAAACATTTTATGGCAGAGTAAATGCATAAAGGTAGGTGGTATTCGTACTTATTGTTAGATGGTCTACTTCGGATCCTCAAGTATAGACATTATACATGGTGTGAGAGCGAACGACGGACTTTGTATTTAACATTTTAAAATGTATTTATTATGGCACGCAACAGCACACACATTATGGGGTATGAGTTATGACTTTGCATCACGTGGACGTAAATTCTAAAACAAAATTCACGTCGACCGATACTCATGTACCAACAATGACGAACTTGAAGATTTTGATATAGACTCTCCGTCTTACTTATAAACGCATGTTAAAATATTATTCACTGAATGAGGACTTGTCACTTTCTGTCAGACAGGAACTATCACGCGAGAAAACGAAACAAAACACTGTTTAAATAATATGAGCTTAATCAGCGTTTATAAGTAAGAAAATCTATGTCGCCGCGCCTTTTAGGTTGAGAAGTCTAGAGACGTGTAATTTGCCGCTTCGAATTATTTTAAAAATCTAAATTAATCGTGTAAGGGGTCTAATTAGATCTCATTGAGCTCGGACGTTTTGAGGACTGACGCTACATCCCGTTGATACTTTATCAAAGGGCACAATACAAATATTGCTTTCGGTTGCATTCTGATACGTGCGACATTTATAGGCATATATACATCTTGTTAGAAACTTATCTCAGTACGATACAGACTTTGAAATTGGTATTGAAATAAATTAACAAAATAAATAATCCTAAATTTATAGAAAGAAAAGAAGAGAGAAAACAAAACAAAATTAGATACATACAGTTTAATGTACCTAATGTTGTTTTGTTTTCTCTCTTCTGTGCAGTGCGGTAGCATATTTTCATTAAATTCTTAACTAATTTGAACAAGTAGGTATCTATATTAAAAGAAAAATAAAATACCTGATCGCATAAGATCGATTTTCGTAATAAACGAGTAATTTAATTACGCTAACATTACGTTCGATATGGGATATATATATATATATTGATATGATTTGAGTGCAAGTTTTCGCGAGAAAGTATGCGCGAAGCCACTGTAAAATACGTATATTTAAATGAGTGTTTTTAACTCCCGATCCAAAAAGAGGGGTGCGATATGTCTGACATGTTCATCCATGTGTCTGTATCGAGATAGAGCGCTCTCAACGAACGGATCGATTCTGATCTAGTTTTTTTGTTTAAAAGTTTATTCTTAGCATATTTCATCAAAATCGGTTCAACTGTTTTTTTTTAATTTTGGGTTTATTAAGAAGTCTAATCTTACTTAATTTAAATGAGTTGTAAAAATGCACCTTTTTGTTACCTCTTGCAGCTATTAAACTACTTAATAATAAAACTTTTGCGAGAGTGGTTATTACAAAATTATATATTATTATTATTACAAAAAATATAGCCTATGACACTCAGGGAGTGAAGACGAATCTAACAACACCTCGCACACCAAAATCGGTCAAGCCGTTATAACATAACCCTCTTTCTTACGCAGTAGGATAAAAAATAGCTCTAAAAAGCATCCTCACAAATGTTTCACAATCAGTTTGTTAAAACAAATAAATTGTTATATTTAAAAATCTGTGGCCTTGTTGTGGCTGAGATGATGATATAAAAATCATTTCGAGCACCATGTTTTCAATATTATTTTCTTTCTTGTAAGTATATCTCATTTTTGTTGATAATTTGTGATTGTGTTGTGGAATGAATTTTTCATAAGTCCATTCATTCGTTTATACCTTCAAAAATGTCGGTAAATGCAAGAAAGACAGTCAATTTACGACCTGTAGAGCCTTATGTAAAACATTTGAACTTCATTGAAATTAAACTGATTTATCAAGTTCATTTATTATTCAGTTCAGCTTCACTAAAAGTCTCCCATAGATAAAGAAGAACACTCAGTTTTTTTTTTGATTTTCCAGGCCTTTTTAAATGTTTCCTCTAAAATCCTTAACAATAAAATAGCAAAATGCGTATTAGCTCTAGCCGTTCTCAAGTGATTGCGTTTATTTTGCAGCATTTGATTCTTATTATATATTTTATGTAGATGAATGGATATCGTGTATGAGTGGGCGCGCCGCACGCCGCCGTCGATCTAATTGATTGTATACGTCTACGAGACAGCGTTTCAACCGGTTTTTACGTTAGACTTAATTGTTCACGCACTTCCTAAAATCTCGTAACATTTGAAAGTGAAAGCGTTGAGGTAAATTTATTTATTAAACTTGAGTTTGATTCAAGAGAGCCGCTGCTAAGGGGGTGCGGGCGGGCGCGTGGGAACAGCGGCGGCGCGGGCGCAGACGGACTGACGCCACGGGCGGTTTTACGCCCACACACTTGAAAACACTCGGCTTCAAACAATTTTTTTTGTTATTGAATAAGCCAGTGGATCCCAAAGTTGACTGAACCCTAACCGCAATGAGTTTTGTAAGTCTAATTAATTTCGATATATACTTATACCTATATATATACATATATATATATATACATATATAGGTAAATATACCAACTCGCCTGATGTTAAGCGACGGTGTGGCCGAGGATGGAGCTCGTCGATCTAGAAGATATCTATTCACTCTAGCCTTGAATATTCCAAGATTGTAGGTCTCAGGAAACAGAGATGGCGGCAACGAATTCCATTCTTGTGCAGTACGCAACAGGAATGTGGATCGATGTCGCTGAATACGGATTTTTGGCATTTCAACGAGATATGCTCCCTATTATTATTATTTTTATAAAGGGGTTTACTCACCCAATTACTATGCCACCCCCGTAAAAGAATATGCTCACTATCGATCAGTGAACCGGGACCCATAGTTTGGAAAATGCTGGTATAAACTTTTAATGGCGCGGCGGCTATCAAAGCTGGCGACGTCTAAATATCCGTCGCGTGTAAGCTCATCAACGTCTGTGCTTGAACACGCGATACTTTCGTCACACAAACAAGCTGTGGAGAATTGTACATGACTGAACATCAAATATGTTCTTGTTCATCATAATAGCTGTTTCGGACGCAGGATGCAAATCATCAAAATATTTTATTATATATTATAACAAGTCTATTTTTTTACTCAAATAGGGTGTTTCGGGGTTATATCTGCCTTGATCAATATTCATGTTCGCTATTGTATCGATGTTCGAGGTGTCTTTATATGCAAAATGATGTAGGCAGACATTTCAGTACTGGTACTTACTCAGCTGATTGTAAAAATTATCGTCACATTTTATTGACAAGTGCAACGACCAAAGACCAGTGTCTTTGGGCTTTGCACTTGTCTTTGGGCTAAGTTGAGGTATGCTATAGCATAAAAAATAATGAGGAATGTCTGATTATAAACCTGTATTGATATTGAGAACTGTAATACATTTAATCCAGTATTATAAAAGTAAAGGCAACTCCGTTCTTCTGCAAAATATCTATTTGAGGTCTTTTCATAATCGAACGGCTTAATTTTTTTTATAAAATTTTATATAATAAGTATGTATAATATACGCAATGAAAAGACTAAAATCTTTTTACGTTATTAGCTTGTCTGTGACATAAGTCATTATCAACTTCGCTTAACTTCAGGTGAGTTGGCGGTCAAGTGCTAGTATATCATGTATAAAAATGTGATTAGCTTATCGGCTGTCAAATTTCTCTGTAGAAGGCTTTGACGATAAATGTGTGTATCCCTCGGACCGTGTGGGTGCAGGGAGCAATATAACACTTTCACACGTTTTGTGTCGTTGACCCGTAGGCGGCTCGGCGGCTGAAGATGCGCCCACGCACCGCAAGTGTGGCCGCCGACAGGCGACTTACGACGTCGCGCCGATGGATGACCTGACTCTGACAGATTAAGAACACAGTAAAGTTGTTGAGGCAATTTTTGCCAGTACCATTTTACGCTGGTTTCATTCAACAGGAAAAAACTGTTTCGAACTCTTAAATATTATCCGATATCGGTATTTTTAGGGTTCCGTAACTCAGTTGGCAAAAACGGAACCCTTACAGGATCATTTTGTTGTACGTCTATCAAGACTCTTTTTTCAGGAACGCGTGAAGGTATCAAACTGAAATTAAAATTAAATACTCAAGTCTGCTACCTCTTGGAGCAATGATAAAATCAAATTTTTAAGTACATTTTTGAACTGTCTATAAATTTGAAGGAACCCTGATAATTTCGCCATGTCATTCTGTCTGTCTCTCCGTTTGCGGCTTTGCTCAAAGACTATTCTAGAATAGTACTAGGGAGCTGTAATTTGGCATGGACATATACGAGTATATTAATCACGCCGAAAAAGTGGTAGAATAAAATCTTGAAAAAAATATATATTTGAGGTAACTCCCCTTTATGTGAAGTGAGAATGAATTACTTTTTTCTTATCTGCCCTATTTTGTGGGGTATCATTGAATAGATAATCAATCAATAACATTGAGGGTGTGAAAAAAACATTTTTAAATTTAAGGATATTTTTGTAAAATATTAAGCACAATAATTTTGAAAGCAAGTGATACTTAATTTTTGTTAAAGCGTCTAGTCATCAAGTCCTTTCAAACAAAAAAAACTTCTTGCTTCTTCTTGATGCTTCTTGCCAAATTTCATTCTGTGTGCCCCACGGGTAGTGGCCCATAGGTTTGATTCCCTTGTGAGTGTCGAAATGTGCGTTTTTTACGATATATTCGGCTGTAACTTTTTTTACGAAAACTTAGAAAGTTTATTTTTCTTTCTGCAGCAAGATACTATGGGTCTACGTATATGGTTTTAATTTCAACTCTATACCTTCACGCGTTCCCGAGATAAAGGTCTTGACACCCGGACACGTGGACAGACGGACAGACTGACAGACAGACGGACAACAAAGTGATCCTATAAGGGTTCCGTTTTTTCCTTTTGAGGTACGAAACCTTAAAAACTAGATCAAAATAGATTCATCCATTAAAGAGCTAAGGTGCCACAGATACAGATACACGTCAAACATAAAACACCCCTCTTTTTGGGTCGGGGGTTGAAAAGGGTATACTATGAACCATTCCGTCAATGTGAAAATTAAATTAGGGTACCTCCCCGATAGTGTAGTGGGGCTCAATTATTTGTTTTCGTGTCGTTGAATAAGTAATTCGAAAATACTGTACAAAATCATTTTGCAATTTAGGGATCCGATTGCGAAATATTAAACGTTAAGGTAACAATTTTAATATATAAGCCTATGAACGCGCAATCAATTCATCTATTTATCGTCACTTATTCCTAAGTACAGTAAATGTTGTACGAAAATGTTTTTAACTCCATTTCATGATTAGTTTTGCCTTTATGGAGTTTTATATTTATACGAGGAATTAACTAAATAACTTTTCAGCCATTACATTAAGAAACGCGCGAAAAAAGCGCATGCGTTGATGTCTTATGTTCCACGATTGTCAATTTACGGACTTCAACAAGAATTAGCTAACAATTCTGCTGTTTTTTTTAATGTTTGTTAACGCATAAATCCGTCACTTATAAACCGATCTGTTTTTTTTTGTTTGTTTCTTTCAAATTGGTTCTATAGAAATTTCATCGTAATCACTGTAGTAGTTAAGTTTTTAAATAAAATTGCGCATTTTGAAGTCGGGTTTTCAGTTATTTTTTTAACTATAATTATGATTTGTCACATACGTCTTTTACAGTATCTTGTGGAAATAAAATAAAATAAATAAATATATATATTGGAGGACATTTCACACAACGCCATCTAGCCTGAACTAAGCAAAGCTTGTACTATGGAAACTAGATGGTTGATATAGAATACATATATACTTTTTTTTCGTAAATACATACTTATGATACATAGAAACACCCAGACACAGAACAAACATCCATTCTCATCACACAAATGTTTGCCCTGGGTGGGGATCGAACCCACGACCTTATAGCTCAGGAAGCAGTCGTACTACCACTGAGTCATGAGGCCTGTCAAATGGTTTTAGTTTTCGCCTGTCATGCAGTTTCATATTTATGTATATGGATTTACATGAACAAATCAATCGCGCGAAAAATGCGCACGCGTTGATGTCTTTTGTTCTGCTATTGTCACTTGTTTATTTGTCACATGCCTAGTATAGTATCATGTGGAAATGGTTTTAGTTTTAATGTGTGATTATTTTCACCTGTCATGGAGTTTCATATTATTGAAGGACGATGTCTTTTGTACGATTCTCACTTGTTATATAGCTTTTAATTTATAATACCATCTCTTGCCGAAATGACTTTTGTTCTTGAATTTATGATTATTTTCGCCGGTTACAGAGTTGTAAACCTACTTTTATTCATTGAAATGAATAATTTTAATTACATGCAATCGCAACTTCGATGTAGGTAACGAACAAAAATACTAGCTTTTAGTATTTTCGCCCTACTGCACAACTTACAAAAATGTTAATATTAGGCAATCACTCTCCATCGTAGACCACAACGAAATAATTCAATGTCTCTGAAAATTTTGATAAAATTTATACTAGCAAAAAGTGCAGCTTTGTGAGGGGTCGTGAGGTTCCTCGTAATTATTTTAGAAAACGATGTTTTAATGGTAGATGATCAACTAGGCATGCATTTAAATTACTATGTCAAATTCCAAATCTAGAGGTGTATATTATTTTCGTAAAGTGTACCACAAAACTGTACAGAATGTGGGATAGTAACAATAATAAGCATAAGCCCAAATGGTTTTTTGCGTTTTTGGCCTCTCGCTTATGTGGCCATTCGCGTAAATATTTTTTTAAATAAGCAAAAGGCCAAATGGTCTTTTGCTTTCTTGGCCATTTGCGTCGATCCCCTTTAGACCACTTACATGTTCAAAATAATTTCGATTTTCAAAATAGATTTCTTTAGACTTCACGATCTAAATTAGGCTTTATTGCGTGGTGACATACAGTTTAAATCAAAACTTCGTAATTGTTGGTATACGACTGTCAGTCAACGCAGTTCACTTTGTTTCGTGAGTTTTGTTGTAGACTGCGTCATTAACGTTCTTGGATAGTAATAAGTATGTTAGTATAAGTAGTGCTAGTCACTGTAAAATATATTTAAATGGGTTTAAGTAGAAATACAATGTTCTTAATTTATCTGAGTTGTATTATTATAAAACTGCGACACTCAGGAAGTAAAGATGAATGTAAAGAAGACACTTCAACATCGATCAAGCCGTGCAGTCAGTAGAAAGGAGACATATTCACCCAAAAAATTGCTACTTGCGTTGCCGAAAAAAAAGAAATCCAAAGTTATTACCTGACTGCGCAAAAAGGAGGATTGTTATTCGAGTGTATGTAGGTATGTTTGTATGCAAGATTATATTAGAATATATTACAAATTTACCAACTGCTACCCAAAAAGTTTGACCTATTTTCATATGCAAGATTTAGTTAGATTCGTCTATGCATTCCCGGTGTCAAAAGGTAAATTTTTTGAAATAATAATAAATACAATTTTGAAAAATTTAAATAAATATACTTTTTCGTAAACTCCAACAGACTTTGTAAATAACTTTGTCAAATAACGGATTTTATAAGAATTACTCTAAATAATGCTCATTTAAATACAATTTACATCGGCTTTGTGTAGACTTTCTCGCCAAAACGTAAACTCAACATCATATCTAGCGTTAACGTAACGTTAAGTAACTTATCGCAAGTGTAAGCTACTCTGAGGAAATCCTCTTATGCAGTTGGTTATTTTGTTTTTCTTTTAACATAGATACTTATTGCTTCACTTATTATACCTATGGAATACTATGGAAGTTTCAGTCACGTGCAGCAAGGGACGAAGGCGCCGCGGCCCCCCTACTAATATAGATAGTATGATGGGATGGCATGTATGTGGTCGGGATTATTGGGAAAATGAGTGGGCACTTCTATGCTATATCCGAGTTAAATCAAATTGCGAAAGAGTTATTATATTCCATATTGTCATTATTATTATCTCAAGTAAAATTACAAGTCTAAGGGCGCGTTGATGTCTTTTGGATTTATAATGAAATAAAAAAATCTAATTTGTTTTTAACTGTGACCAGAAAATATGAATGTTAGTGGGCTGTTGTATTTATGTTTCTGTTATTATTTTAAACGACAGCTTTTATTTGATTGTATCTGCGGAGCATGACAAAAACTTGGCTATCCTTAGCAGTTGTGATTTTTATTTTTTATTTGACTACGATTATCTAGAAAAATATCCGATTTTCTAGTTTCAGTTCAAAATAAATCACTTACCTGAGTCATTTTCTCAAATGTAATCATGTGGATAGAGCGTCACTCGCGAAGTTGCGCGCGCGCACTCGCATCTGTACGGGTGGTTCTCGAGTCGCGGACGCGTTGTCCGCACCGTGTCTGCGCGGTGTCTGCTGCGTCCATTCATAAGGCACACACTCCACGCCCCGGCGACCACTTGTTCGACCCACGCGTCGTCTCGCTGGAAGGTTACTGAAGATTTACTATGAAGGATTTCACAGTGAATCCACTCTGATTTAGTAGATATTATGTATTTACTAAATCAGAGTGGATTCAGTTCGGGGATTTTTGATACTTTGAACATACAAGTTAAGGGTTTGTGACTCTGCACAAAGTTTTATTTTTACTTTTCTAACTTCATTTTACAAGATGATCGGCTATTACTCCCAAACTTGGGAAGCCTACTTAGATATGTTTTCGTTTTGATTTCGTCATAAATGCTTCTCTTCACTTCTGTAGAAAAAACATTTTCAACATTAACTATTTAACTGGGATTTGTTAGGGGCAAGTGTATCCCCTTGGTACACTTGCCCCTAACAAAAAGGATTACTGAAATTAGAAAATGTTTAACGGATTTGTCTTCATAATATTAAAGATCATAAAATTATGTAATATATACGCGATAAATCCGTTAAAAATTGTTTCATTTCAATGAGAAACAATCTCGAAAACCTTAGAAAACGTTAAAAATTTCACAAACGGATCTTTGAATTAAAAAATTGTCTACGCACGCTCATACAGTGTTCAGTATTTTTAAATTACCTACTTATCCAATTATACCTGATTTTTTTGAAATCACCCCTAGGGGAGGTGCTCTAAAAAGTATTTTTTTCAAGATTTTATTGTATACTTCGTCGGTGAGATTATTAGGGAACCTGCATTACCTGTTCCAAATTATAATTTTATACTACTATCACAGAAGACTTTAATATACTGTTATAGTCTTTTTTTACTACTATACCACTTCCGCCGACCCATCTTTTTGGAAATCCATGGGGGAGGACTATGTCCTGCCTTGGACTTCTTGTGGCTGAGATTATAATTATGATAGTCTTTGAGCAAACCAGTGACAGACGTAAGTATATGGCAAAACTATAAGGTTTCCATGTCCACTACGGAATCCTAAAAATCTCTTAACCTGTCCAGGTAGTACGCGAAATGATTTGCTCAGATTTTTTTGTACTAAGTAATTAAATTTTGATACCGCTAAATAGAATTTTTTATTATGTTGATAGGTATCTGTTAGAAGCTTTGATAAAGTATTGATTAGAGGAAATAAGTCTACGATTTAGCGCCTACTCTCATGTTGAAATATTACCATGTTGTTGAAGTTAAGGCATGCAGCGACTTTTTATTATTCCTTTAAAAAAAAACCGTACCTATTCTATATCTATGTATATATATCACGTGAGATGGAGCCCGATTCCTAAGTGTGAAAATATATCGTCTCTACCGAAGTTACCGCATGCTTTCTCTCTCTCTCTATCTTCTAGTAGGTATCAACGAATATATTTTAAGATGACCCCATGAATATAAATGAATGCGCTCATTTGTGATTAACGAAGCCTATAAAAGTCAAATATCAACTTTCTGTGTCTCAAGGTACCATCCGTCAACTTCATCTTCAACTTTATGAATTTGGGTGCATTAAAGAAACGGTTAATGATACCTATTATAAAAACGAGTCGTTAATTAAATTTACAGAAGGCGACCCCGATAAGCGAGATTTCCAATATATCGCTTAATCTGCAGTTTGGCTTTTTGTTTGTAATTTCGCGGACCGCTACACTGTCAGGTATTGTATGTAAATGTGGCTTCGGGTCGACATGAGAAGACTCCTTATTAATTAGTCATTATTCTCTGACAGGGAAGGAGACTTGACCCCGCCCGCTTGCAACTGTAGCGGGAGTCTGCCGAAAAATTGTCGGCTGCCCTACTAATTAATTGTCATGACAACTCTTGTCGCTGTATTGACGGCGTGCACTACGTTTTGCGTGTTTCAATAACGTTCCATTGCCATTTTTATAGGGGTTTGATGGTATCATAATAAAACTTCGATTACGTATTTATAACGTATCACAGAAAAGAAACGTAAGCCGTAACAAATGGTATCAATTCTGAAAGCACCACTAATCTATAGAATTTAAATTAAGTATAGGTGCATACCTATAATTAAAATAAATAAAAAGTAACAAACGAAAATGTCATACAAACATCATAATTTTCATGTATTTTTTTTTTTAATTAGTTTAGGTAGTATTGAATTCCAATTTTCCAAACTCCTAACAGTGAACAACTTTTTTTATGTGACCTTTTCTGAATTTGCGAAAAAAATCAGCTGTTCAATAGAAAAAAATTGTTGACCATGACCAGAATGCATAGAACAGTTGTTTTTTTTTCGAGATCGCGAAAAAAAACAACTTTTCTATTCAGGAGTAGCCTTTATTAAAACTTGTTCACTTTTATGGGTACACCTTAGGGTATAGCATAATTATTATTAATTACTCGTATGTAGCATCCTTCTGCGACATCATTATATCAAATTCACATTGATCCTACAGTCCATCAACGCAGATCGTATATCTAGATCCTAGTTACCGTGTATATTCCTTTCTAATAATATATAATAAGTTCAAAAACTAAAAAGTATGAAACAAGGTAATAAATATTTTGTTGTATTTCTTACATATTCATAGTAGTAGTCAAAGGATAACCGAGATTGTATGCTACATTGCAGATTTTAGAGCGTGATTTTGCACATGTCGGGTTTTAGTTTTTGAACTAATTTTTATATAAAGTCTTTTGGGGTTTCTGACCAATGAATGTTCATTGCACACATGCATACATACTTACATACGTCAACAAACAGATATATAACCCTCCCTTTCGCTTCTTTACGACCCCGTATAGTCGGGTAAAAAATAGTTTTCATGACTTTGACGGGATGTACCTAAGTACCTCGCAAACGGTACGCTTGACAAAAATATGATGTTACAAACCCTACCTTTATTTTAAAATCCCTGTTCAATGAACACATGATAGAGTGGAGCGAATATTTTTTCAACGACCTGTCAGATAGGCAAACTTCCGCACGATCTTTTACTTCGCCGTGGTAACGGCAACGCATTCAAATTAATAAGACTTCGTTTCCAAAATGGCAGGGGTTGTTCGTTAATTAAATTACTTGTCATCTATGTAAATATGGCCACATATTCTGTGCTTGTTATAATCTTGTCCAGTTCAATCTGCAACAAAATTGGTTTTGCCTATCCAAGTTCCATATACCTATTTAAGTACATTTATATTTTTACCTACCTACCAATGCGGGTAGTATGTAGTACGCAATAGTAGCTAGGTGTGCGATATGTGAAATTTGCAGCTCATACTTCTCAGAATGCGTGCCACGCACCAACTACCTTAGAAAGAAGCGCCCACCACAAAGTAGTTACAAGTAGTGTCAGTGAAACGCTCGCAGTATTCGAAACGATCAATTATCGATACTACAAGTACCTAACTATGTACTTACCTTTATGGTAGGTGTAGAAAAAGGCAAAGCTTGCACAGAAGGGCGGTGATTTGTTATGCAACATAATCATATTAGATCGTTCGATTATGTGACATGAGGTGCATTATGGCATGCTATTGATTTGCATATATGATTAGTTATGATTGCTTAACGACTTATGATATAAGATAGTAGTAGTGCTGTAGTTGGACAACCTTATCAGTGCCGGTGCTCACATAGTCTGGCACACAAATTTAAAAAACTTTCCACCTTATTAATGTAGGTAATTACTATTACGAGTAGTATGTATGTCTATGTTATTATTTATCTCTATCTCTATATATATAAAAATCAATTGCTGTTCGTTTGTCTCTCTAAAACTCGAGAACGGTTGGGCCGATTTAGATTTCTGTTTCTTGAGACCTACAATCTTGGAATTTTCAAGGCTAGAGTGAATAGATATCTTCTAGATCGACGAGCTCCATCCTCGGCCACACCGTCGCTTAACATCAGGCGAGTTGGTGGTCAATCGTAGATCTATCTTCTATAAAAAAAAACTGATTTTGGTTTTGAAATGTTTGTCGTAATCCAGGGAAGGTTTAAACGTTGAGAAAATATCGGGTCCACTCAATGATAGGTGAAAAGAAGTACGCCGGGTCATCTAGTAGTTTATAATGTTACTTGTTAAATATCCCGTTGCACGCCCCGTCTGATTTATATTTTTATCCATCCCATGGTTGCCTGGAAGAGATCGCTTTTAACGATAAGGCCGCCTTTTGTTGCACTATTCTACTTAAGTTCTTTGTTATTACTTTTAAGGTGTGTACAACAAAGAGTTGTCCCCGTCACGTAAAAAGAACACTGCTTTGTTCGCGCTTGCGAACAGCTCCGAAAATTCGCCAATATAGCTATATATTTTTAGAAATATTTTTATATGGAAATCATACCATTTTAATTTACTAATCCGAAACAAGCTGCCGACAGCACGTGCAGCCACTGCACGTCTGTTTTGTATGTATTTATAGGGGAGACCAGTATAAAATGATCCCTTGAGGTAAAATGAGTCCCCTCAATTTTTTCGAAACTACCAACGGCATCTAGGAAACAAAGCATGTTTTACGTCCGTTAGAGGTGATGTTCTTACAGGTAGTAATTAAGTTACTTTATGAGGTAGTAATGGCGAAACACACGCTGACGCAGTGTCAAAGTTATCGAAGAAAAATTAAATGTTATTGTTTTTATCTAAAATATGCTTATTTTGATATTCTCATATTCCGTGTATCAGTATTCTGCACCGAATGGTTATAAAAGAATAGCGTTGTAGCTGTCTTAAACTACATGATTTCATATTGTTTTCGTTTTCATCGTTTGTTGAGAAGCCATGTTTTGTTTTAATTCAAAAAATGACCGTTTGGGTTACCCCAAACGGTCATTCTTTTATGATGATGATGATTCCTATCGGTGTGTATAAAATGATCCCGGGATCATTTTGCACACACTTTTATTGAGTGTGTGCAAAATTATATTGATGATTATTTATGTTTTTGCTTTAAAGTAGCGAGAAGAAAAATAATCGGCCAAGTGCGAGTTGGACTCGTGCACGAAGGGTTCCGTACTATCATCTATAATACTACAAAGTTTAGTTCTGTTTATAAAATAACGAGAAATCAACGAAATTCCAAGTAGTAAATTGCAAACTTATAGGTAGGTTTTCGATACACATCCGGACAGCATGACGACGCTCGCGCGAATACGCTCGGTTATGGCTCGCTCCGTGATGTTACCTCCCACGCTACCCGCGTGGCCGTTGCTTAGCAACCGCCTCGCGCTCGCGCCACCACCACACCGCGGCGCGGCGCTCGCACCGCGTTTCCGTTTAGATGCACGGATTATTTTCATTTTGTGAGTTTTTATGTATTAGATTAGGTATTTATTTTTATAGTTAATATATTTCTAAATATTTACTTACAAATATTCAAGTTTCTACCTGTTAATTAAGATCGAGTAAAAATTGCTTTAATATTTACTTTATTGTTATTTAATTATTTATTTTGAAAGGTAATATACAAGTAAATATTCTGTGAAAATTTGAAGCGCCTACCTGTTACCGTTTTTAATATTGAGTAAAAAAATAAGAAAAAAACACGTTTATTGTATGGGGACCCCCCTTAATATATATATTTTTTAATTTTTAGTATTTGTTATTATAGCGGCAACGGAAATACATCATTTGTGAAATTTTCAGCTTTCTAGCTATCACGGTTTATGATACAGCCTGGAGACAGACAGACAGACAGACAGCGAAGTCTTAGTAATAGGGTCCCGTTTTTACCCTTTGGGTACGGAACCCTAAAAAGCCACTAAGAAAATTAAACTAATTGAAACTGAAGAAAAGTACAAATAAAAAAAAGAAGATGAAACCAAAAAAAAAAAAAAGAGAAAAGAGAAAAACTATTTTGATTCCGAAGACGAAGTTGATTATGACTCAAGTGTATTGCACGTCTAAATATTCAAATTATAAAGGGGGGAAGGATGGATTAAATGTTCCATCTGTAAGAAATGAGGTCACGACCAGTGCACTGGCGTTGATGAGGATGATACTGAACCTTTCATGTTTGAAATGAAATGAAACTTGCATGAATTTCATTTTCACAGAAATAAAAATATCTACATAGGTAAGTATGCTGTAAATAATTGTTTCACAGAATAAAAATATCTACATAAGTATGCTGTAAATAATTGTTTCACAGAATAAAAATATCTACATAAGTATGCTGTAAATAATTGTTTTTTTCCTTAGAGGGATCATTTTATACTGGTCTCCCCTAATGAAATAATTTCTGCGCGCGCCGCGCCGCGACAGCAGCACGTGTAGTTGGAAAAACATCAAGCTCAATGGGCATTCATGAGATTACGAACAAGTATTCGTTTAAAAAACTAAAAAAACCGACTTCTAAATCCGTAATTCATTTACTATATATTTATATATAATGATATTTTTTCTAGTTATTTTGTATAAATATAAATAAAACCGGACAAGTGCGAGTCAGACTCGCCCACCAAGGGTTCCGTACAAACTAAATAAAAGGGGGAAATTATATTTCTTTTTATATTTGCCTTCATAAACCGAAAAATATACATCGTAAAAATATTTAAATACCTGTTTTAGCTTATGCTAATAAAGCTCTTTCATATGATACCCCACATGATACGGTTAATTCACTTTAAAATTTGGGCCCTCATTCCTTGCATAAAGACACAATTTATTTTTTCCTATATGCACAATGCTTCTTGCCAAATTTCATAGTTCTAGGTCAACGGGAAGTATCCCATATGTTTTGATTCCCTTGTGAGTGTCGAAATGTGCGTTTTTACGACATATTCGGCTGTAACTTTTTTTTTCGAAAACTGAGAAATTTTATTTTTCTTTCTGCAGCAAGATACTATGGATCTGCGTATATGGTTGCAATTTCAACTCGATACCTTCACGCGTTCCCAAGATAAAGGTCTTGACACCCAGACAGACGGACAGACAGACAGACGGACAACAAAGTGATCCTATAAAGGTTCCGTTTTTCTACGAATTTCCCAAGAAAAGCAGTATGAAGAACCCAATCCAGTAAAGCAATATATCACTTAATCGAATCTAAAAAATATTACATGAGAAATTTTGTTTGCTATTCTATTTTTGACAGGCACATCTTGTTAAAAGTACTACTCGAAATAATTAGTTTAAAAACCTAATACAATCAAATTCATAATACGCGTTTTTCTTTTAAAAATAAAAACAGATTTTGATTAAATTTCTATGGGACCAATCTGAAAGTATATCCTTTAAAACAAAAAAATATTTTTTCAAATCTGTTTGTATCGGTAGGTAGGTACCTAAATGACGGAGTTATACGGTAACAAACATAACAATAAAATACTTAGTCTGGCCATAAATACTGTTACAGTTAAAAATAAGAAAGATATTACATTTGAATTTGGATTCTGTCATTTTTATACGATTGTTCATTGAGTTTTCTAATTTTGGCACCAATACATTGTACAATATTTTACGATATTAAAATGGAGTGGGGTGATAAAGAGAACCGAATCGCTGTGATTGCATTACACAAAGTTGGTATGGAGCCAAATGCAATTTTTAAAACTCTCCATACGCTTGGTATTAGTCAAATGTTTGTGTACCGGGCTATTAATAGGTACAATGAGACCTCCTCTGTTTGTGACAGAAAAAGATCTGGCCGTCCACGTAGTGTTCGTACGAAAAAGGTGGTCAAAGCAGTAAGGGAAAGAATTCGAAGAAATCCTGTCCGAAAGGAAAAGATTTTATCTCGGGAGATGAAGATAGCACCCAGAACCATGTCGCGTATTTTAAAAGATGACTTAGGACTTGCAGCAGAGACGCACTGGTCATTTTTTAACTGATAATTTAAAAAAGAATAGGGTGGTAAAATCGAAACAACTACTGAAGCGGTACGCAAAGGGAGGTCACAGAAAAATTTTGTTTACGGATGAGAAAATCTTTACAATTGAGCAACATTTTAACAAACAAAATGACCGTATTTATCCTCAAAGCTCTAAGGAAGCTTCCCAATTAGTCGACAGAGTGCAACGTGGGCATTATCCGACTTCAGTGATGGTTTGGTGGGGTGTTAGCTATGAAGGAGTGACTGAGCCATATTTTTGTGAAAAAGGTATCAAAACATCGGCACAAGTGTATCAAAATACCATTCTTGAGAAGGTAGTTAAGCCCCTTAACAACACCATGTTCAAAAACCAAGTATGGTCCTTGCAACAAGACTCGGCGCCAGGTCATAAAGCTCGGTCCACGCAGTCTTGGTTGGAAGTGAACGTTTCGGACTTCATCAGAGCTGAAGACTGGCCGTCGTCTAGTCCTGATCTTAATCCGCTGGATTATGATTTATGGTTAGTTTTAGAGAGTTTGGCTTGCTCTAAACGCCATGATAATTTGGAGTCCCTAAAACAATCCATACGATTGGCAGTGAAGAATTTTCCCATGGAAAGAGTGCGTGCTTCTATTGATAACTGGCCTCAACGTTTAAAGGACTGTATTGCAGCCAATGGAGACCACTTCGAATAAGCTTTTATATTTTAAATTGTTTTATATTTATGTATTAAACTAACACACTGTAAAAGTAATAAATATTATTTGCAATAAAAAAAAAAAATTTTTCTTCGTGACAATATTTATGGCAAGACTAGGTACAGACGATTTGTTAACTTCCTTCTTTTTTTGAAGTCGGTAAATAGAGACTATCTATATATTTAATAATAAAAAGTTGCGTTTGGCGCTCAAGGTCACAAGCTTGGATTATTCATTAGGCCAACATCATAATCATGTCTGCAAAAAATCAGAACTACCGGATTTTACGCATACTACCCCATACTTTCAGGCGACTAAAGTTACTGGACTATAATTACTCATTACCTAAACAGACGTTTAGTTTTTCCTATTGGAAAAACAAATATCTAGTACTTTCTCAATTCGTCTATGATATAACTGATTTTATGTTGTTATGTTATTACAAAACATTAAATCCGTTATATCATAGAAAAATTAAGAAAGTTCTGAATACATACATTTAGACAATTATGGCTTGATTAAAAAACAAAAATATGTTTCCAATTTATTGGACAAGTGTTCCATAAAAACATCAAGAGGATCATCATCGCTCATATTCTTATTAGAATTTCTACTGCCATACTCCTGTATAAGCTTCATGTGCTCTTCTAAATTGTCTACTTCATTGGTTTCAGAATCAAAGTACTTGTCCTCCTCATCCTGCGAAACTTGTTGCAAGTCATCATATTGCTCATTGTTATCAACTGTTGAGTAGTCATAATCATCATAGCCCTCTATAAAACTGCTGTACATCTCTTGATAGAACTCCTCCCGAAGCAACCTTCTTTCTGGAGCGCTAACCATACTTTGCTTTCTCTTTTCTGGCTTGAAGCTGGGCTCTGTATCAGGAGTATCAAAGTCACCCCATCTTTTCTTACTTTTTATTTTATGTTTCTCCTCCACATTAATATCAACAGCTTCAAGTTCTTCTTCAAGCAGTTGTTCATTCTTTCTTTGTGTCATATTATTTCTATCTACAGTATCTAGTATCATTGTGAGTAAAGTCAGATTATTGCTGTCAACACCATCTCGTTCACTAATTTCTTTATCTGTCATGTATTGGCCCACCAGCTGCTCATATAACAAGGGGTTACGCAGCATCATTTGTTTTTCACTGAAATAATCAGTTTCAATTTGGAGTTGCTGAAGTGCTTTATAGCGTCGGTTTCTAATCCTTTTACGTCTACTTGCATCTGAGTGGTAATTTTTAAGATGTTGAATGCATTGTCTGAATCTTTGAGTGCCAGATGGGTGTTCTGATACTTTCTCAAAATACTCAATGTGGTATGGGGCCAAGAATTTTCCAAATTGAATTAGAAAGTCAGTAGGAGAATCATTGTACAAATCGGTAGCCAGTCGAATTTTATCGCTGGTACGTATTTCAGCTTCATTTACGTGAGAATTTTTGATAGAAATGTTTGCAGCTCTCACCAGATAATCGATTATATCATGAATGGGATCAATATCTTCTTGTTCAACTGCTGGGGTTTCCACTGTAGATTTTTTTGTGGTCATTTTGATCATAGATTTATCAGATTTGATTGCAATTTGGAATTGAAAATTTCAGTTGTTTGTGCTAGAAATGAAATAATACTTTTTACAATCGCAGATTTATTGACTTTTTTTTTTTTTTTTTTTTCTTGATGTTGGCATCATGCTTCCACATTTGCCATTGATTTATTGACTTGGGTTGCGTTCGTAAGCAGATAATATTTACCCGGTAAAATTTATCGGATAAATATGTGGTTTTAGAACGGGGTTATTTAGGGTAATAAACACTCTGAGCGTATTCTGTTTACGAACGCTAAAATTTATCTCGCTATGCTGACGCCTTCGATATTAATCTCGATTGTGATCTCTATTATTATGAATGTTTCGAGTGTGACAGAGACCAACATAATCTATGTTCGTTGTTTGAGAATCAGGCTTGGTAAAATTTCTTCTGTCATGTTTGACATTGTTTAACTGGTTGTACTACGTGACATTGGCGGAGTCGTTAATAGGAAGAGCCACAAAATAAAAAGGTTATGGTTCCAATAATCTTGATTTATGACGTAGTATCCCCATACTATTTTAAGAATAGTAAATTAGATTATATACAAAATGTTATGGATGTGTATGTAATAATATACATCTTGGGATGTGGGTGGGGTGGGGTGCGGTGCAGGCCATAATGTTTTTGGAATATTCAATTTGAAACAAAACTCTTTGTACACAAATAAGTTTTTAATTATCAATACTACTTTTCTATTAAGTACGTAATACATACTTTTACAAAAACTAAGAGAAATATTTTATTTATAGAAGAGCTCTTCCGTATACAAAACAAAGAAAACTGTTTTCTACCCCTATAGATTTATCCATTTACAATAAATCTTTACATTTATCTGTTTGGAATTACTTAAAGCTATACTTCTATGATTTGCTTTTTGTAAAATGAATGAATGTTCCTCTATCTGCTCAAAAATTATTACCCTCCAGTCTTACATATCATAAAGTTACAAAATTAAGATGGTCTAGAGCAGTGTTCCGCAAAGTGTGTGCCGCGGCACACTGGTGTACCGTGGTCATTAGTTGGTGTGCCTCGGAAAAGTAAGGTTATCTCATACATAAAGCTAAACAGACGGACGGAAAAAAATAACTACACATATGAATGAATAACTGCCTTATGCATATCAATGCCTAATTACAGCATTAAAGTAGGTACTAACTAATAGTCTTTGAGCATAGCCACGGGCAGATAGATAGACTGACGGACAAACAAACGGACAGACAGACAGATAGACGGACAGACAAACATAGCGAAACTATAAAAAGGTTTATTGTTTACTCGGAACCCTAAAAACGCACCCCATACTTTTCTTAAGAATTTTTCGCTACGCTTAAACAAACGTAATGCAACTTCTTTGTAAAGTTACGTACAAGGAATATAAATTCCGCTTCCGGAACCGTGTTCTTTTAAAAATGTATTTTTTCCTGCTACGAAACTGTGGTTAAGGAAATATGCGTATAAGGAAAAAACTTCTTCGTACGATACTAGTATCGTACGAAGAAGTTTTTTTTTAGAAGTTTTTAGTAAGAAGTTATTTCCTTATTCCTTATTATTATGTTTCGTACGTAACTAGTTACGAAGCAATAGTTACTTACGCGGCCGAAACGGTCTATGCTCAAGTAAACAGGCTCATGTTTCTCATTAGACGCCTTTCTAACATTAAGGTTTTGTTGATTAATAATAAATGTTTAATAATGTAACTTAAAAACTGATTTTTCATTGATGGTGTACCTCCAATAATTTTCATTTTCCTAGATGTACCTTGAACACAAAAAGTTTGCGGAACACTGGTCTAGAGAATCGACAGCAAATAATTGACGAATTGCAAGAGATGTTATAATTTGTCGATTAATAGCTCCATTAATCTTTCTTAAGTATCATTGCTTTTCTTCAAAAGCCTAATTAATTCTTCAAAGCGCTGCGCTCTCGCATCTTCTCATTGGCGGCCTTCATACCGAAATTCCTCTGCCTCCCAGCACCCTACAACCCTCTCCATGCTCGTCTGTCTTCTTACACCTCGGCGTGCTGCAAAAATAATTATAAATTTGTAAGTTGATTAAATAGAATAATAGAATATAATCTTATTTAAATTTAACCTAGCTTGAAGTAGCTGTCGTTTTATACTGTCTAAATTTAGAACAAAGAACGCAGATCTGGTAATGGATCTGCTACATCAGCATCATCTCAGCCAAAAGAAGTCTACTGCGAGACATAAGCATTCCCCATAGATTTCCAAAGACTTGTGGAAGTGGCTTGCATACATCTTCTTAGCACTTGTATGAGGTTGACTGTCCACTATGTGGCTGTGTAGTCTCCATATAGGATAGGTACATATTTCATCATAGTCATCACCGTTTTTCACCAGTATTAGGAAGAAAAACGGTAAAGTTTAATGGGATTCACATAGCTATATAATGACTAAATATTACCAATTTACATATAATTATAGCTACCTATTTTAACACACTTACACGCCTAATGTTGATTTGGACGCAAATAATTAATGGGTAGTAGGAATATGGAGGCAATCGAATACATGTGAAAACACTGGCTAGCTTATCATACATAATTCACAGAACCTCACTTACACATTCACAAAACTTTATGAAAACATTGATAATTAGTGGATTTTACTTAAAGGAATGGTTACAATACCGAATTTAAAGTCTTTGGGGTCAAAAATATAGTATTACACACCATAATCTTTCTCCGTAATATAAATAGTAAAACGAAGTGGTTTTCTTCACACTTACCATAAATTTGACTAGAGAAACGCTTTTATCACGAAATTTCTGTACTCAGAGTAGCAAAAATCATGGAATTCCTGGATTTTTTTATAGAGGCGGCCATTTTTTTATTATTAACGTATTCAAGTTCGCGTTTTCTCAAAGTATTTTGACAGCCGAGTGAATTTTCTCCCTGATTTTTGTCGAGTAAATATTTACTCCTGTCAGAGTAATTATTACCCTATCTGTGCCGTTCGTAAACGTCGGAGAAAATTCTCCTGAGAGGTTTCCGAACGGCCTGGAGTAAATTTTGACATTTCTCGAGTAATATTTACCCGTTTACGAACGCAACCTAGCTATGAAAAACTAGAGAATTATGCAAGATACGGCTAAAAGGACTATAAGCCGGTAAAACTTAAAACAAAAAAAATGTTCATTGGTCAGGCGCAGTCGACTCTGTTAGGCACAGGGGAACAAAAGTACATACACGTGTATATACCTATAAGTATAAACAGATTGCATGAGGGGGCTCGTAGAAAGGAGTTGCGAGATATATTCACATCTCATTCTAAAGCTTTAATTCTATGAGATAGATCAAGACGATTGAAGGAAACATGAATAAAATTATTCAAATATAATATCGATTGATTTAAGATTATAATTCTGTACAAATCGATTAGAGGCGCTTCTCGCATCAAAACGGATTTAAAACATTATTGTCCGGTTTGAGTAGAGGCACAGACAGGCAACGTAACGAGAAGATATCTATACTTCAGAGGTGGTCCCATACAAGGCCGTAGCCAGGAATTCATTTCGGGGGGTTTCAGCAATGGACATGGGCATAGCTTAAGTTTTCTCATAGAGCGGTGGAGGGGTCTGCGGCCCATGTTGCCCCATATCTTATAATGTGCGAGCGGAAAAAGTTAACTAATATGCTGTATAACGGGCTCCTAGCACTTTAATGTCCCAGACCAACAAAAGCATAGGTAATAAGTATGCGCGAGTGAAGCAAACGCGAAAATTTTAGTAGTGTTAAAAACACTACTTAAATTTTAGTAATATGCTTTATTTCTAGTATTAGTGAACCCACAGTACTTCTCTATCAAAATAGTAATAATGTGCGAGTGAAGCGAACGCGAAAATTTTAGAAGTGTTTTTATAGCAAAATGCTAAATTTCTGGTTTGTTGCCCGTTGCCCGTGGGCATGGATAATGGATATGCATAATAGTTATGCTGAAAAAGTCGTAGAATAAAACCTTGAAATAAATGTATTTCGGGTAATACCTTCCTTACACGTAAAATATTTTTTCTCATCTACCCAATCGTTGACGTTGAAGATCTATCACTTTTGTGAAGAAAGTACTAGTCTAGAGTCAATAGTTTCTGACATATCGTAGACGGATAATGTGACATATAGACGTTTCAAGTTTGACAGCTGTCATTAGAAATGAAGTTCTTGGCGATATCTATTACTTGTGAGGGAACTACTAGTCTAGGATTCTTAGTTACCGAGATATGGCCCGTCAAGTTTGGCAAATGTCAAACTGACAGCTTGACAGCTGTCAATCTGTCAAGCCTTCAGTCAATTAGTTAATGAGAAGTTAATCAGGTGACAGCTGTCACTTTGACATCTGTCGCGAACTTTTTATTGCAAGGACGTAAAAATAGTTTTATAAACTGTAAAATATGTGTATTTGGTTGTAGATTTTTGTACATGTACTAGTGAAGCAAAGAAGTTACAAATACAGAAGGACATATATTTTATCGAAACGTTCAGTTTCGTACAAAGAATAATTATGTTTACTTCGTAATCAGTTACAGCTACGAAACCGTGATTACGAAAACGGAAAAAACTTCTCCAATCGACACCAGCTTCGTACCAAGAATATTATGTTTCGTACGAAACTATAGTTACGTATGCGGCCGAAGCGGATTTTTTTGTTTATTTTATTTAATTTTTTGGTTAAATTCAATGTTTTTTTTTTCATAATCATAATACCTACTTACATTTTGTTTAATATACAAATTCGTCATAGTTTGTTTTCTTTTTGTTGTTTTAGTTTTACGGTAGTAACACGGGCAATTTTTTATTGCTGTTCTAACAACTTTCAACTAAAGTAGCAAGAAGGGTAAGTCAATTACCGGTGTTACTACTAGTAGTAAGATTGGTATTAGCACGGGCAACAAACCAAATTTCTCATATAAGTGAACTCACAGTTCTTCGTTGTAAAAATAGTAATAATGCGTGAGCGATGTGAGCGCGACAATTTAGTTTGTTAAATTTAGTGGTGTTTTTAGGGTTCCGTACCTCAAAAGGAAAAAACGGAACCCTTATAGGATTACTTTGTTGTCCGTCTGTCCGTCTGTCTGTCCGTCTGCCCGGGTGTCAAGACCTTTATCTCGGGAACGCGTGGAGGTATCGAGTTGAAATTAAAACCATATACGTAGATCCATAGTATCTTGCTGCAAAAATAAAAATAAAATTTCTCAGTTTTTGTAAAAAAAAAGTTACAGACGAATATGTCGTAAATAACGCACATTTCGACACTCACAAGGGAATCAAAACCTATGGGGTACTTCCCGTTGACCTAGAACTATGAAATTTGGCAAGAAGCATTGTAATAAAGTACACATATAGGAAAATATCCGAAAACTGGACATTTTTAATTTAATCACAAAAAAATAGGGTCTTTATCCAAGGAATGATGGTCCAAATTTTAAAGTAAATTAACCGTATCATGTGGGGTATTGTCAGTACTGGACACAGCACTGTCTATGATTCTCCGTACGAAATTGAAATGACAAGATACTTGAAACAAAAATCTATATATTGTCATATTATTCCGTTTGTTAAAAGATTACCAATAAAAATGTATCTAGTGTTCGCCATGCTTTTCCATGCTAAATAAACCCTAACTGGTATCATGTGAAAGAACTTCATTAGTATAAGCTAAAACAGGTTTTTAAATATTTTATGATGTATATTTTTCGGTTTATGAAGGAAAATATAAAGAAATATATTATTTCCCCCTTTTATCTACTAGTTTGTACGGAACCCTCGGTGGGCGAGTTTAACTCGCACTTGTCCGGTTTATTTAGGGTTCCGTACCTCAATAGGAAAAAACGGAACCCTTATAGATGTTTATTTTTGTGTTATTTGTTAGTTCGATTATTGAATGTATCGAGTTCGAGTTATACAATTACAATCTGTATGTGCTTCATCTCTAAAAAAAAAACAAGAAAAATGGCCTCCCGTGGTTAAATAAGTTTTTTCTTGAATTTCTTGATATTTTATCAATTGTTTCTCAATAAACCCGCGTCGAGTTGAGCTTCAAGTTTCTCCGCATTTGTTGTGAAATCAGTGATAGTGAAATAGGACCAAGGAACATTAATACAACAGGACCGTATTGAGATAGTGACTCTTCTAGTGAAGTTTTGGTATCTTTCATTTCGCAATGAAATAAAACCAAAGAAAATGCGCGAAGTGCGGATGTTCACCTGCCAGTGATCCCACCATCACACTGCATCGCTTTCCTAAACCTGGATCTAGGAACGCCTTACGGTATGTAAAAGTTTGAAATGAGTGTATCTATCTAAATATGCAAATCGGTTAAAGCATTTTTTTTTTATCAAGTTTTACCTTTTATGGTGAAACTATTACGCATACTTTCCCCTGAAGCATAATAATGTATTGTATTGAGTATGTCTACACAATTATTAACAGTGTATCGTGTTGTTTTCAGTTGTGATTTATGGGCGAAACATTGCTATCCAAATGAAGAATGGTCTTCCAGTCAATTTCAAGAAACGATTTACAAAAAACACATAATGCTTTGCAATCGGCATTTTAAGCCCTCATGTTTCATTGAATATGATAAAAGAAAACTTGTAAGATCTGCTGTACCAGATGAAAGCTGTGATGAGGTTAGTATACTTAAAACTGTGAATACTACTGATAAAAGGATGAAGTAATTAATATATTATATTATGTCAGAAGAGACTAAAGAGCATATAACTTGTTTGTTTTCAGATGCCGAGTACAAGTTCCTCTCATGAGCATGAAGTAGAGCCGTTAAGAAAGCCACCGTTGGTAGAAACTACCAACATTTTGAACATTAAAACGAACATAGCGACAAATATAACACAACATGACAACCACGAGGTTTGTAATACTGAAACTATATTTAGAAAATATAGTACCTAACAGTGTCTCCATATCTAAATTAAGAATTACCGTGTTGCAAGGGTAAAAATACTGTGTTTCTAGGCAAAATTACCATGAAACTGATAAAAGAGTACCGTGCAAATTACCATGTAATTTTGCAAAAGAAAAGTTAGCTTTAAATTAACGATTATTCTAAAATAAAGCTAGAACTTAAAACAACTTTTGAATTTAAATGCTTACAACGTATTTGTAACACGTAAGTACCTACATAGAAGAAAGAAATCAACTTTTTTTACATGATTCACTCGTTGCACTAACAAATTTAACTCCTCCCACTATTTAAATAAAGCCTCAATGATACTGGCCTAGCTTACGAGCTGCTAGTCGGTGAGCTTATAAGCTAGCGAGTGAGCGATTGTCGATGACACAATCAAAAGCAGATTGTAAAAAAGCTCAATGACACGGAGCGAGTTTACAAGCTGCTCGCGAACTCGCTGGCTTGTAGCTTGTAAACTAGCCCAGTGTCATCGAGGCTTAAGAATGGGAATAGATTGCCAGGGCTTGTTGGTAGTGATACACGTATGTGTGTGTGGACGTATAGACGTTTAAATAATATTGAGGGATTCCCCGGGACTTCATGGCAATAGGACCAGTGTTGTCATGTCATTACTGTTGGCTGACTGAGATTCGTTTTACGCAGTACATAATTAAATATTTACAACAACTTTATTTGTAATGGTAATACGGGCAATACGGTGATATATGGTCATGGTAGTGTATTATTACCTTGACGGTAGATAAAGACCTAATTACCGTGCATCTACGGTAATTACTGTGTATATGGAGACACTGGTACCTAATAATATTTAAATTATTACTGTGTTATCTTAGTGTTGTTAATAAAGTGTTATTAAATAAAAATATACACCCAATAATGAGAACACATGACTTAAAAATCTAGCTTTTGTAATCTAGTTTTTGTTTTAGATTTTTCAGTCAGACAGGTAATAAAAGTTCAACATAATCTGGTTGACCATACAAAGCAGTAAGACAATTTGTGTCCAGAACGGATTTTACTGTCAGATTTTTGTATATCTATAGTGATATGGTATAGTACTCAATATATCATAACTTGTTTGTTTTCAGATGCCGAGTACAAGTTCCTCTCATGAGCATGAAGTAGAGCCGTCAAGAAAGCCACCATTGGTAGAAACTACCAACTGTGTAGGTATTTTGAACATTGAAACGAACACAGCGACAACTATAACACAACATGAACACCATGAGGTTTGTATACTGAAGCTTTATTTAGAAAATAATAATTAGTACCTAATAATATTTAATTTATTACTGTGTTGTCTTAGTGTTGTCAATACAGTGTTATTGATTAATTGGTTAGTTAAATAGAAAATACTAAAAAGCAAAATACTAAAAAATAAAACCGGACAAGTTCGAGTCAGACTCGCCCACCGAGGGTTCTGTACAAACTAAATAAAAGGGGAAATCATTTTATTTTATTTTTTCCTTCATAAATCGAAAAATATACATGCTAATGAAGCTCTTTCATATGATACCCCACATGATACAGTTAATTCACTTTAAAATTTGGGCCCTCATTCCATGCATAAAGATACAATTTTTTGTGATCAAAATAAAAATTCCAGTTTTCTGATTTTTTCCTCTATGTGTACTCTAACACAATGCTTTTTGCCATATTTCATAGTTCTAGGTCAACGGGAAGTACCCCATAGGTTTTGATTCCCTTGAGAGTGTCGAAATGTGCGTTTTTTACGACATATTCAGCTGTAACTTTTTTTTACAAAAACTGAGACATTTTGTTTTTCTTTCTGCACCAAGAGACTATGGATCTGCGTATATGGTTTTAATTTCAACTCAACTTCACGCGTTCCCGAGATAAAGGTCTTGACACCCGGACAGACGGACAGACAGACAGACAGACGGACAACAAAGTGATCCTATAAGGGTTCCGTTTTTTCCTTTTGAGGTACAGAACCCTAAAAATACTAAAAGTCAATATATTGTACTTTTAATAATGTTACCATGTGTACATTGCTGTATAAATAATTTTGTTCCTAGCAGTTGCATTGAGAAATAGTACATGTTACAAACTTAACATTTTAAGCAAAACTATGTATACTGTGTTTACTTTCAGGTCCCGGCCTCAGGTTTGATTAATGATCATGAAGCTGGACCGTCAAAGAAACCAAGATTGGAGGAAAGCATCATTGTTTTGAATACTGAAAAAATGCAATGGCAACTACAACACAACATAAAAAAGATGAGGTTTGTATACCAAATTTTTTAATCATCATCACCCACAGCCTTCTCTATCCCACTGCTGGGTATAGGCCTTTCTCTTCCCATCTTCCTCAGTCTTGTGCCAATCAAGTCCAGATTCGACCCAAGTTTTTTTTTTTTTTTTATAGAAGATAGATCTACGATTGACCACCAACTCGCCTGATGTTAAGCGACAGTGTGGCCGAGGATGGAGCTCATCGATCTAGAAGATATCTATTCACTCTAGCCTTGAAAATTCCAAGATTGTAGGTCTCAGGAAACAGAGATGGCGGCAACGAATTCCATTCTTGTGCATTACGCAACAGGAATGTGGATCGATATCGCTGAGTACGGATTTTTGGCATTTCAACGAGAAATGGGTGGTAATTCGCCGACTTTCTGCTAGTCCTGTAGTGAAATGGGGAGGGTGGAATTAGGTCGTGAAGCTCTTGCGCACATTCCCCGAAATTAATCCTGTAGAAAATAGACAGACATGCTACTTTACGGCGGTGCTCGAGACTAAGTAGCTTCTAGGCAGCCAGTTTATCGTCACCGATTAACCTCGCAGCTCGCCGGTCCACTGATTCTAAAGCTTCCAGCTGATACTTGGCTGATCCATCAAAAAGGTGGCAGCAGTACTCCATACACGATCGGACCTGTGCTTGATATAGATGAAGCAGTTGTCCCGGTGAGAAGTATCGCCTAACCTTATTAATGATGCCAAGCTTTTTACTAGCCAGTTTAGCTTTAGATTCAAGGTAGCCCTAAAAATGCATAAATAATTTGAATTATTTCACTTCTATGTTTGACAGCGATGTTTTAAGCAATATAATGTGGTCGAAGATAGTAAGCATACATAACACGGAATAAGAACTGGCTCTCAAGTAGGCGGTTGATAGTCATGGCATCGTTAGATGTTTGACGATAACTTTTCCACTTGAGGCTATAACTCTCAAGTGGAAAAGCTATCGTCAAACACCTAGGCTGCAAAATTAATACTCAAACACCATAATTCAGTTTCCTAATGATATTTTTCCTACACGGAAGATTAGCTCGCAGTTTCTTTTTCAAAAGGTGCTTTCCAATATAAAAGTTGAATGCACAACCAACTGCGCTGACATTGATTCACTATAGCACTTTCTACATTTCTAGGGCTTCGTTATCAAGTGCTAAAATGAATTTTACTACTTTATCGGCGAAATAAAAATATATCTTGAAAACACTTTCGATAGGAATAGAGTAATTAAAAGGGAGGTACCCTTGTAATTCCTCTACACGTAAAGTAGGGATGGTTTTTTCTCGTATACCGCTTGGTGTTGGCCGTAATTGGATAGGTAATTCAAAATTATTCACTTTAGTATTCCATATTTGTTTTCGTCTCTTTTGCAAAATATTAGGCTTTAAAATGATAGTTTTTGTTAGGGTCAAGTGTCTCTCCCCCTCTACCAGCTAAATGGTTCTTGTCGAATAGATATGCTGAAAAAAATCCAGCAATTAATTTCCCTAACGAAATTGTAAGGAAAAATATCACAAGTAAGTAGGTTTTACAAGTTGACGAGTAATAGTCGATCAACTTAGCTTAACTAGAATATTCTTAGTATCAAACAACCCTATTTTAAGTTCGCATAATATTAACATAGACATAAATTGTGATATAGAACTACCCTACATTGCGCGAGGCCGGATTACCGGATACCGATTTTTTTAAATTGCTTTTAGTTAGTACATACCCGAAAACTAGTCTTCTAAAAACCAAACAAAGAGAACTCAAGAAACATAAAGTAAACAATAGGTATGCAGTTCATGGAATGGGGTGAATCGCAATTTTCTTAAATATTTTCTATACTATTGGACTTGTTACTTCTCTACTTTAAAATTGACCACGAAAGAACACGCTTAATTAGTAAAATACTATTAGACTCATACATTAATACTCTGAAATCGTCAAAAATATGAAAAAGTGTGTGTAAAGTTACCCACGCTGATAGTAACTCCTCCATTATAATTATATTCATAATTATTAATTATATTTTTCACCCATTTTCAGATGTCATGCTTGGTAAACTCTGAAGAACCATCAACAGAAACTCACAGGCCACTAACAATTTTAAAGAAAAAAGAGATACATTTGTATGGTAAATGCCAAAAATACATAAGGAAAATAAATCATTTACAAAATTCAATGAAGAAATTAAAAAAAAAGACTTTTTTTAATGCTCTTCTAAAAGATGAGTCAGTTAACAAATTCCTGGAATCAAAATTATCGCCAACATTTGCACTTATGTTGCAAGGGCAATTAAAAAATTACAGAAGACAAGCAAGAGGCCGTAGGTGGAATACTGCCTCTAAAATCATAGCGCTAAGATTATATAAACGATCTCCCACATGCTACAGATTATTGAGGAGACTGATCTGTTTACCAAACCCAACAACATTTAAGACCTTGCTGGCCAATTTTAGATTGTCACCTGGAACCTACAATCAGGTTTTTAATGTCCTAAAAAAAATTACAAAGAACCAGGAACCAGCAAACAATGAATACGTTTTAATGTTTGACGAGATGTCAATTAAAAAACATCTGGCATATAATAAAAAAGAAGATATAGTAGAAGGATTTCAGGATCATGCTGAACAAGGGAGATCAGCTCAAGTGGCCTCACACACTAGTATTCATGGTTGCAGGAGTCAGAAAAAAAGTAAAGCAACCAATTGCATATTACTTATCGGGCGGATCTGTGACGGCAGATAGACTGACAGTCCTTATAAAGACGGTGAGCTACTGATAATTATATACTACCCTCACCCTATTTCTCTTGTTGTATGAAAAACTCGTAATTTACTGACAATATCACGTGACAACTCTTCTCTTTAACTTCCGTTGTGTCATGCATTTATATTATATACTTATCATTAGCATTTATATATACATAATTTCAGGTTTTGAAAAGTTGTCCTGCGACATGGATGGAGTTAATAAAAGAACATTGGGGATATTAGGAGCAACAGCACAGCAACCAACTGTCACTGTTTTTGAACATGAAGTGGTTACACTTTTTGACACACCACATTTACAAAAATGTTTTCGGAATAATTTCCTGAAATACAATATAAAGTGCTCAACAGATATATTGTCGAATGAAAAACGAGGAATTGGTAAGTATCTGTAGTTCTGTACTAGCACATATAATGTTACAAGTACAATACAGAATACACCTAGTCGATGTGTATGAAAAAGAGATAACATTGTCATGCAATGAATCAAAAGATGACAAGAAGTTACTGAATTTAAAGTTTGGACAGCTCTATTACAATTTACCTGTCAATCTACTAATTATAGATATAAGGTCAATAATAGATTTTATGTAACAAAGACAAAAATAAAAGCATAACATTTTTTTTTTGTAATGATGTATATACCTTATTTACCACTGTATATTAAAACATATTATTATTTTTAGGTATTGCTAAATGGGCTGATATTGAAAATTTTTTTGAGCTGGTTAACAGTAACGCTAATTTCGTGTTTGCACCAAGTTTGAGGAGAGATCATCTAAATCCAAACACAAAACAAAAGATGAAGGTGAAATTGGCAGCTCAAGTCCTAAGCCATACAGTCGCAGCTGGAATATTTGCAAAGATTGCACAAGGTAAAATTGTTTCATATTTACAACACATGCAACAGGATATCTATTATATATATATTTTTTTTTATTTAATTTTATTCTCCACAGACACCAGGGTCCGTGACCTTTGTCATAATTACAAACTATTGTTTACTAATTATCGTTACGGGAAAATGATTTTATTTTAATTTAAGTACTTATTACTATGTTGCGTGCATACCACGAGCAAACCAGCGACCCGCAAGCAGCACCCGATCACGAGTATGACGCATGTGCCAGCCATCGCCCTCCTCAACCATATGTTAGGGAAGAGGGCGACCCGCCACACGACGCCGCCGCAAGAAGGAGCCTTCGATGCTGAGCATGAATGCTCAAGGTGTGCACACAACTCTTATTTCTAACTACTGAAATACTAGTATTTCTGTGAATGCAGTCACTGGTAGAGCCCGGTTTTAGATGGGGTTTCCAGATTATCTGTTTGCCCTCGGTTGATCGGACTCTATCAGCGACTGCACTCACATCGTCTAATTACATAAATCTGTCGCCTACTCTCGGCCCAGGGCCTCCATCACCGCCGCGTTCCGATCTTTAATGGCCATCTCTAAATTGTACTCTCTGAATATCTATTATATTTATGTATGAAATAATAATGAACTCGGAATATCATGACATGCATTTGCATGGCATTCTCTGCGTAGACAATACAAGCTGAACACCTTGTAGAGGTCTAGGGTAGAGAGTAACTTATGTCAGTCTTAATGCACGCTAAAGCCCTTTGATGTGATCTGTTGTACTAGTATGTATTTAGACAAGTAGTTAAATACATAAGTATGTCATTTGATGAGTCAAATGGCATATTTAACTACTGGCCTAAACCAAACCTAGCAGAACTTAATTGACAGTAACACTAATATTAATACATACAGGATTTCACTAGATTCAATACTTCTGAACTGTATTTTCCATTTGTCATGTGATAGCTAATTTATCAATAATTGAAAACATTATTTTTTTTTGCAAAACCTTTGTCTAATGAATGAATTATTGGTTTTTCAGGGGAGTTATCCACAGAAGCTGCAACTACAGCAAATGTTTGGCCAATATGGACAAACTATTTGACAGCGTCAATGCAGCGTCTCCACACCTAAGAAGGGGAAAACCATATGCTACAAATATGAAGAAAGGCTCAATACATCTGCAACATTTTGAAAAAATGAAAATGTTTTTTCAAAAGTTAGAGTTTGTTGGCTGCAGGAGACGACCTCCTTCTTTAGAAGGGTGGATATGGTCTTTGAATGACATAGAAAAAGTGTGGAAAAATTTGTCAACAAAGCATCCAAATGTTAAAAGTTTAGCCACAAGACGACTACAACAAGACCCTCCCGAAAATTTATTTGGGTGTATAAGGGGTCATTGTGGGTCCAATTCAAACCCAACATTTGGACAATTCAAAGCAGGCTTAAAAACTGCAAATTTATCAAATTTGCCACACACTAGCGGGGGAAATTGTGAAACTGATGAAAATGATGTCATATTAGACAGTTTTAAAACTCTGCTGACACCAACCAGAGATATATGTACAGCCAACATCACAACAGAAGGAGAAGCCGAGGCACCGGATATAATATCTACAGACGATTTTAATGAAGACGAAGTTTTAAGTGGTGAATGGCAGGCTTGTGCTTATGTCTGTGGCTTCATTACAAAAAATAATAAATGCCCAGAATGCCAAAAAGCTTTTGTAGGTGATGTTGATGCTCACCATACTTTTACAGAGTTTAAAGAATATAGTGACAAGAAAAAGTCGCTCATATACTCCTCAAAGGAATTGACAGTGTGTGTGGAGCAATGTGCAACATTGGTAAATAATTTTTTGAAGGATGAGGCACATAAATTCAAATTAAAAGAAAGGATGATTGCTTTGTTGAAAAATCTGTAAATTTTGAATTTCTAGATCAATGCAAATCACATAGAGATTTGAACACAAATCACATAATAATAAGTGTTTTTTACATAAGTATAAAAAGATTCTGTACACTCCAAAATCGGAAATTTTCTGATGAAGCTGCAGCAATCATTAAGAAAACCATTAAGAAAAAAATTAATATACTGAAACACATATGAGCAATAATGAGGTAAGAATATATTCATTTTAATCATGATATTCTGATTATGTTTCGAATTGAATTAGAACAGATGTTTTGAATACAGAGTATTATTTAGTTTAAAATGTAGGTATTATGCAAGAAGAATCATAATCAGAAATTCTAATATAATAACTAGTAGTTCTATGAATAGTGGACATTGTACATAATAATACATAAATTGAAGATATAGAGGTATAAGAGACAAAGGTAGATAATTTGATGATGATGATGATAGATAATTTAAGTACATACCCAATATTGTGTAAATTACAAAAAATATTATATGCCCGAAATGAGTAGACTGTGATACTAAGCTCGATATTTTCTCAACGTTTAAACCTTACCTGGACTACGACAAACATTTCAAAACCAAAATCAGCTAAATCGGCCCAGCCGTTCTCGAGTTCTAGCGAGACAAACGAACAGCAATTGTTTTTTATATATATAGAGATTGAACTATGTATGTCTTGATGGTATGTGAAATTGATATGTACATTACATTATGTAGAGCGAAGTCTCCGTTGTCGCTTTTAGTGTGTATAAAGCTACTTTGACGACGTTACGCGACTGCATTCACACTTTCAGCTATATGTGAAATTGCCTGTTACATCACATGATGGTATTTAGGAGGATTAAATGATTATAATTATAATTTAATTAATAACTTGCTATATAGTATGTTCAGCTGTAGAGTCCTTATTTCATTATTTTGTTTAGAGACCAGCCCGCCGTATTCTGAACTCATTCGGTTTCGGAATCGATTCGGAATCTATATCTCCGTCTCTATCATTTCTATAGAGAATGACAGAGACGGAGATATACATTTCGAATCGATTCCGAAACCGAGTGAGTTCAGAATACGGGGGCAGTAGACCGTAGTTCTCTTTTTAAATAGTTTAGTGGGATTGACCCGATGCTAAGTATACTTTTCCGAATGAGTAATTAAAAGGCTGTGTTCAGAGAGGGAGTTTATAGGATTCATGTTTAATTTGGTAATATTTGTATACAGTATTGGTGCCATGATGATCGAGCTGCTGAACTGTGTTGCTGAAGTTACACGCTTGGACGCGTGAGTTACGGGACGGCCGGACTGTAAGCTAAGCGTCGTGGCACATCACTACGGCAAGGTGTGAGAGCGTAATGGACATCACTATCCACGGAGCGAGGAGACAAGATGGCGTGCTATTGACCCGATGCTAAGTATACGTTTCCGAATGAGTAATTAAAAGGCTGTGTTCAGACTGTAAGCTAAACGTCGTGGCACATCATTACGGCAAGGCGTGAGAGACAAGGAGCGAGGAGACAAGATGGCGTGCAATTGTTTTAAAACTATAATTGAATGCATTGTAAAACTACTAGCGCATTACTGTTAGTAATGCGCTAGTAGAACAATCGATAGAAAAAGAGAATATAATAAGATAAGAATTGGTGTTCGAAAAAACCCCAACCCACAAGCTTGTAAGTTCTGTTAGAATTTTCTGTTGAATCGTTACTATTTACATTTTACTTGCATTAGATATACAATTAAGCTGAAATTATGTTAAAATAACATGCATAAGTTTTTTATTAACAATAATATATATTTGTTTTGTATATTACGGTAAGTATTTTTTAAATAAATCATTATTATAACAAAAATGGTTTTTTTTTTTGCTACTTTCATGCAAGTTTATGCCACATGGAGCTGTGTGAACTGCCAAAGAAATATAAAAAAATATTAGTTTTGTTTTTAAAACTTCAATGTATAATGTATAGTTTTAAAAACAAAACTAATATTTTTTATATTTCTTTGGCAGTATAGTTCCTTGTGGTGTATATATATATAGGTGCGTATATATGTATGTATGTAGGACGGTTTTATATATAGGTATATAGTAAAATTTAAAGATGCAAGGGGGTCCTCAAGAGATGGCGCTAGTTTCAAAGAATGTATGAAGTCGATATTCTTCTCGTGAGTAATAATGTTCCTTGCTCACGAGTCTGTGTCTGTGGGTGTAAACAATGAAGAGGAGAACAATTGGATTTTGTTAAAATCCGGAAAAATAAAATTATATTTAGCGATTTCGTGGATAGTAGCCCTATTTTCTGTATTGTGTTTGAATTGCGTATTTAATGCACGTTAATGAGATTAATATCTCGTTTAAATCGTTACTTCGAAATTATGAACCGAAAACAGAAATAAGCTACCCGTTCTACATAATATTACAAAATTAAATAAACACTATCATCAAGCGTGTATAAATACAGTATGGAACATTTAAATATAAGTTGGTTTGATATATGCGGCCCTCAGGGTTTGCTACCATGGGATGATGTATCAAAGGATTTTGGCCAGTGTTTCCAGGAACTATTTTTACAAATACCACTGTACTTTCTAACGGCTATCGTATCTGGATACTATGTAGGATTCAGAAGAGATTGGGTGATCCGTGAAAAGGCACAAGAACACGCGATAGTGCTACGAAGCTTTATTGTGTTAGCACTTGCATTAATTCCTATAATTGAGCTATATGTTTTCATAACACAGGTTAACTTTATTCTGTATCCCGTTGACTACTTCACCGCAGGGGCGTCTTGTCTCGCGTGGTTAGTGCACTTTGGCTATGTCTTGGCCCTCAAACACCGCCTGGGGCCGAGTGCCAGAGGCCCCATGATGCAGTTAATATTGTGGTCAATTGCTGTGTTGCTTAATTTGATAGCCCTCAGGACCAATATCATGAATGGTTCTACTATTGGCTTCACTGTGGCTGTACTGTGTTGCCATGCACTGTACTGCCTCACTCTGCTGCCTTCGAGTGAGTCCAGACCCACATTCTACTCGCCATGCCTCGTGGGCTCCCAACACACACATGTATGTATCTCCATTAAATAAGTCACAAGGAATTTAGAAGATTGGTTATCTGTATAATCAAGGAAAGGTGGAGAGAGATATCTGTAGAAGTCTGCATTAGGAGTGTTTTTAAGTGTGCATGCAACATGTATTCCAAAATCTATGATTTCCTAAAATATTCACAAAGTTAAATTTGCATAAAAAAGTTATATTTCAGTCCCTTCTATTGCACCTTCATCCTCCCATAAAATGATAACCAATTTTCTAAAGCCATGTCCACAGATCATTGTTATTTTGATCATGATGCTTATATTTGTCACCATATTATTTGAATCAATGCTTGTGTTACAGAGTGAATACACCCCACTCTTGCCACATATTGATGAAGGTATTCTAGGAACTGCTATGCAAGGCAATGGATGTTTCTCCAAATTAACCTTTCTGTGGGTGAACCCCCTCCTCCATAAAGGTGATTATTTATTTGTACTCTATGAAAACAATGTAGTCTGACTCATCAGAGTGCTACAGCTTAACCAGATTAGGTTAGTAGTAAATATCTACTTTTATTTGTAATTAGAACAAAGAGAAAGAGATAAGATTCTGAATGTTATTTGCAAATAATTGTATAGTAGTACTTATATCCATATATGTATATGAGTGTTAAGCTATACAATATGCTTTTGTGAAATGTTTTATTTCAAGATCTTTCCTTTGAAATAGGATTCCCAAGGCTATAAATAGAAAAATAATAGTGCACCATCTTAATAGTACATAAAATCTGGTTTTATAAGTAGTATTTTCAATTTTCAAAACATGATTATAATTGATATAGTCTGATAGAACTAGATTATTTAAAACATAGATGCATTCTAAGATAGAAAATGCTTACACAAATTGACTATATTTAGACTAGACTATGTATGTTATCTTTCGATTTGAAGAAACTCAAGTTGTACTTTACACAAAGTTCAATAAAGAGTTCCACATTTTCACTGCATGTAAGAAATAGTGGAATCAATACTTTTTTCCACAGCAGTATAAATCCAAATCTTGTTGCATTTAATATCTGATTGTATTGGGAGTCCCATATTTTAATGTAATTCATTCATTTCATTTGATGCAATTGAAAATGTTAATGATCATGTTTGTTGTTGATTGTTAATGTTCATTTAAAAGTAATTTGTTTTCAACCGTATTAATTGAATTGAATTCAATAAATAAATAAATTAACTATGCAATATTATTCCAGGCCTGGAGAATAAGCTAAATGATCCAGAAGAATTATTTGACATCCCAGCCACCTATCGCTGCTCATATGTTGGTGCGAGAATGGATCGATCTCTCATTGGCAACATTGATGAATTTAGGCAGTATGCTGAAGTTCCTCATGAACCTTTTATTGCATCAGGTAAACATTTTCCAGGGTCAATTTCCAACAAATACATTATGTTTTTCTTTTGATATAGCTTCTTTATAACTGACAAGGTTTTGTATGTATAGTGCTTATCTTAACATGTGTACTAATGGTGGTGATCAGCATTCTTAGTGAGTATGCAATCTTGATTTGAGATTGGCTATTTTAGACCTAGCTAAACTATCTGGTACTTTTTTAATTTTACCGTATTCTAAGTGTTTATTTTTAGGGTTCCATACCTCAAAAGGAAAAAACGGAACCCTTATAGGATCACTTTGTTGTTCATCTGTCCATCTGTCTGCCTGTGTATCTGTCCGTCCGTCCGGGTATCAAGACCTGTATCTCGGGTACGCGTGAAGGTATCGTGTTGAAATTAAAACCGTATACGCAGATCCATAGTCTCTTGCAGAAAGAAAATTCAAATTTCTCAGTTTTCGTAAAAAAAGTTACAGCCGAATATGTCGTAAAGAACCCGGACAAGAGCGATATCTATAATAAATGTTTCTATATTACCTCTTATAGCATAAACGTCACTGCGGCCTCATTGGAGTCTTGATTTCCTTGCACATTGGTCTGAATTGAAAAAAATGGTCAGGTTTGTTCTTTCCATTCCTGTCTCTAATGCTTCTTGCGAGCGTGCATTCAGCTAAGAAACCGAACCGAAATTAATTTTGAGATTTTCTTTTCACGATTTCTTTCAAGATCCTCCTTTCAAGAATAAATAAATAAATAATGGTGGACATTTCACACAACACCGTCTAGCCCAAACTAAGCAAAGCTTGTACTATGGAAACTAGATGATTGATATAATACTTACATACTTGTTTTTTTGTAAATACATACTTATAATGCATAGAAACACCCAGACACAGAACAAACATCCATGCTCATCACACAAATGTTTGCCCTGGGTGGAGATCAAACCCACGACCTACAGCTCAGGAGGCAGCTGTTCTACCACTGAGCCATGAGGCCTGTCTAAACTGTCTAAAACCTGTCTAAGAGTTGGCAACCCTAGGACAGGGGTGGGTGTCCCGCATTGACTTATTATAAAGTTGGCCGCCTTAACAATACCAGAACACTGTTATTAAACAAATAAATTTTTTATTGTAGGTATTTTCTGACAATTTTTTTAATTTTTTTAATAGAAGATTGACGAATCTACGATTGACCACCAACTTGCCTGATGTTAAGCGACGGTGTGACCGAGGATGGAGCTCGTCGATCTAGAAGATATCTATTCACTCTAGCCTTGATAATTCCAAGATTGTAGGTCTCAGGAAACAGAGATGGCGGCAAAGAATTCCATTCTTGTGCAGTGCGCAACAAGAATGTGCATCGATATCGCTGAGTACGGATTTTTGGCATTTCAACGAGAAATGGGTGGTAATTCGCCGACTTTCTACTAGTCCTGTAGTGAAATGGGGAGGGTGGAATTAGGTCGTGAAGCTCTTGCGCACATTCCCCGAAATGAATCCTGTAGAAACTAGACAGACATGCTACTTTACGGTGGTGCTCGATACTGAGTAGCTTCTTGGCTGCTAATTTATCGTCACCGATTAACCTCACAGCTTGCCGGTCCACTGATTCTAAAGCTTCCAGCTGATACTTGGCTGATCCATCAAAAAGGTGGCAGCAGTACTTCATACACGATCGGACCTGTGCTTGATACAGATGAAGCAGTTGTCCCGGTGAGAAGTATCGCCTAACCTTATTAATAATGCCAAGCTTTTTACTAGCCAGTTTAGCCTTAGATTCAAGGTAGCCCTTAAAGTTCATTGTTGGGGTTAACGTGAGTCCAAGCAGTTCAAGACGGTCTGTCAATGATAAGAATTCATTTTGGAAAGTAGGAGATAAAAGATACTCACTCTTTTTGGCGGAGAAAAGGCAGGCTTGAGTTGATTTTATTTTATCTGGGGTTTTTAAATTTAAAAAGTTATTTATAGCACGAATAAATATTCATTATAAAATCTTTTCTGTATAATATCATGGAAATACCACACAAACATTTAATCATATCTGATGAAAGGTCAAATCTACAAGTTTGCTATTAGATTTGTGTAATAGCTATAGATGACTAACAGGTTCTGCTTATCACCACGATCTGAAAAAAGGCGATAACCACTTAATGATAACAACAAGTATGTTTTATTTGTTTCGTAATTGATGGTGATTAGTTAATATAAGTTATATTAGCTTAGATAGGAATGATGATGAAAGACACTGATAGTAAACAGAAACATCTAAATGAAAAGAAAAATGGTTTTTAATTTAGTTTATTGCATATTCTTTATTTTAGCGTGGTCTAGAACGCTTCAAGTTATGCTTCCATTAAAAAAATATCTTCGATCAGAAGGTGTCCTAACAAAACATGTTATATTCATAATCTATGCAATATTTAATGTGTTGTTTTGTTTATTTATGTGTAATCTATATATTATAAGAGGAGAATATAGGCTTGCGGTTAACAGCTAACTCTCCTAGTGTTAAGCGACTGTTGCAGTCTACGATGGAGCGCGCTTGCCTAGAAGAAATCTATTCACTCGCGCTTTGACACTTATTATGCGTATACGCAAATGTTTTTTGTAATACTTTCAAAATACATAAGTCCTCTTGACATATTGATCACCACCATGCTCCAGCACCATGGGAAGCCAGCTCACAGCTCATTATATCTTTTTGCAGGTTACGGTGCTACGGGTGAAACTGCCCCCCAAGCCTCCACCCCAGTAACGCCAAGCTCTCGTGTTCCCCTCCGGCCATTGCGTAGACAAAACGTCACTCTGCTAAGGGCACTGCACAAATGTTTCGCCTTTCAGTTCTACAGCATCGGCATACTGAGGCTGGTGTCAGATATGTCGGGCTTCGCAGGACCCTTGCTACTTAACAAGCTTGTCTCATTTGTTGAAGACGAGAATATAGATGAACATTATGGGTGAGTTCTTGCTTTGAGCTTTTTTATCAACTATTTGGCCCAGCAGACGTTTTTCTGGTAGTTTGGTTACATGCAAGCTCGCTTCCGGCCTTACTAAAGCACTGATTGATTTCATAGAGATAGGCCCTTTAACCTTTCTCCGAATTTCCTAATTATTTAGGCTGTTCCATTTTTTTGTTTCGCTATAGTTTTACTAAAATTATTAAAAAATTGTCACATATCAGTGTAGCCGTCCGAAAGTAATGTTGACGGACGATATCAATAAGAAGCTACGGCAATCTGTAACCGTTTCGCTCGTTTGGTTCGGTTCGGCACTGGACACGACCCGTAGCAGTTTTCGGCTGTCACGACAAGGCGCTGGAGCATGGATTTGTAACGACACCGTCGCTATGTAAACCGACGTAGCTGACCGGCGCCGCATGGGTGCCATGAACCAGTACCGGTTACCCTTCTCACGACAAACGACTAGAGGCCATCACTGGGACAGCTTACAGAAACAGTACCGATCCAATTCGAGTCACTTTATATGTATCGATATCTTAATTGATAAGATTATTCCCCTTCGGACCTGAATTTATATAGAGCATCAACAAAAATATTTTTAAGGGTTTTCTGTGTGTAAGAGGTATACTTAAGGGATTTTTGTAAAAAAAAATTGATTAGCATTTTTAGATTTTTGGTAATTTTGATGTCCACTTGAATGGACACTAGGCCTATAGTGTTGTATAAATGCGTATGTAATTATTTCATGATACTACTACTAATGTTAAAATTTTAAGTAAAACTACATAATAATATAATGGTTTATTTATTTTCGAATATTAATAATCAATAATATATACATAAATAAATAAAAAATTATAATACTAAGGTATATTTATATTATACATATGTATATTATTATCTATATTTTTTTTGATGAAATATTCTAAAGCAATTTTGCTCACTGGTAAAACATAGATGTATTTCACATATTAGACAGAAAACGCATGTTTTTTTGTCTTCCCTTTGCATTCTGGTTTTTTACATCTTGTAGCTTTTTTCTTTTATCATATTCTGGCAGATGGTCGACAGTCTCATACTGAATTTTGGTCACTGGTCTTATTTCATTTCTGAGATGGTGTCGTTTTGGTGTAATTGGTATGTTTACTGAGCTGCTACCACCAGATGCAGGCCGTAGTCTTTTTCTGTTAGAAATTGACTGACCCATTTTATTAGAGCCTCTGCAACACGCTGACGAAATTGCAACAGATCTAAAACGTCTATACTTGGTATATTACAGGTCTTGCAATCTGCTTAGTATTCTAGCCAGCTATTGGCTAGTGCTAGGTCAATGGGATGAAATTTAATATCTGCAATGTCCATTTTTTTTATCTAATGAATATACGGATAAACTAATCAGATGATCAGTTTTATCTACATCACCCATACCATTGTTATATAATCGTACTAGTTCAGGGCGCAGTATAGTTATGTATTTTTTGGTTTCTTTATTCCATCGACGCACTTCGTCTTGGTTTTCGATTCCAACAACATTTGAAGCAAAACACCGTTGTTGTCCATCCACTTGATAACCAGTAACCACCACATCTTTAGTACTATTCGTAACTTGATCAGTGTATCCCCTATCTTTTTTTGACTCTTCCTTGTCAGTTATGAGTGGCGGTTTTTTAAAATGCTAAGGCTTACTACTTGATCCGGCTCTTGGTTCTTCCTTCTCTGCTATTTCTTCTTCCTCTGCTATGTCTTCGTCTTCTTCAGAGTGATCAGCTATTATTGTTTTGTTTGGATGTGTTATATTACTACCCATTCGAATATTTTTTCTGGTATTATCCTGTACAATTTCATCGTAACTTTCTTCGTCAAGATCCGATATTGTTCCGTTTTCTAATAAATTGAGTAAACTATTGACATCTTGTTCTTTGGATAGATAAAAATCTAAAAAGAAATAAAAATAAAATGTTTAATTTAGTACGAAATCTTATTGTAAATACGGAAATTCGACAACTATTGTGACCCTATGTCCACTGAGATGGACATAACTTCATCTGCAATATTTTATTACAAGAACCAAATAATTTGTATTTATCTGTAAATAAATGTCTTAGTGAACACGTTTACTACACAGAATAAAATTATCTAAACAATCGATCACGTCATTATAGAGCAAATAATAAAAAACTAAAGACTTACTTTCTTTGTGTGCACCCATGGCGATCGACAACACTTGACTAATTATTTCATCTTACCTACAACAAATCCGATTGTGTTTTGTTTACTATAACGTTTCTAGGTAAGTCGCCGGTATAGTAAAATATTTACACTAGCATTTTTATTATTGTGTTTCATATTACACGCAATAATAAATCATGTCCATTGAGATGGACGCCGGGACCGAAGGGGGTTATCCAAGGATAAGATTATATTAAGGTACTCTCAATGACACATCTCGTCACAGCTAATTAGGAATCAATATTAGCAGTATAGTAAGCTAATAAAGTTCAAATTTAATTTGATATAACAGTTCGAAGATTTTGGCTTGTCTATTGATCGTTTGCACGCGGTTTCACCCGCGTTTTTATGGAAAACGGTGATGATGACGGTGACGGTGATACTTAGGTACATCTGTCTCAATTCAAGATCTCAGTTATCTCTGTACCAAATTTCATAACGACCGGATCAGCCGTGAAAATGTAACAAAAAGAAAGCCAAAGTGACATGCTTTTATGATATTAGTTAAGATTAATATTCCCCTCTTTCATATTACTTCTCTGATCACAAGATTTAACGAGAATTGCTTCATTTCACGTAAATTTACAATTTCTCATACTCATAATTAATTTATTTATTTCGGAAAGTAGACTATGCTTCATAGTAAAATCGGCAAATTAATTTTATGTATCTATGCGAGTGAGTGTGTAGGTACCTATATTATGTATGTTACTTTTTCATGCTGAACCGGTTCTACGGATTTGAGTGACATTAAATAAAGTTAGCCTGCGTGAATGGGCTATAAAAATATATCCTTCATCTTAATTTTAAATTATATGCTTACACATAAGTAATGATAGTGTCAAATCTCATTAAAATTACGTTGTTCTAGTACTTTTTGCATGCTTGAATCAGTGAATATTAAAGTTTAACGAAGTCTGATATTTATAAGGAAATTGATTCAACATTCTATTTATAAAATACAGTTATTTTACAGGACAAAAATAGATTGTATGAACATGGTCATGGTTATATCGAACATTTAATGATAAACATTTGCGGACAATTAAAAAAACCGGAGAAGTGTGAGTCAGACTCGCCCACCGAAGGTTCGGTACAAACTAGTAGATAAAAGGGGGAAATTATATATAGTATATATGTATATTATATTTTCCTTCATAAATCGAAAATTTTCTAAAACCTGTTTTAGCTTGTGCTAATTAAGCTCTTTCATATGATATCCCACATGATACGGTTAAAGCACTTGTAGTGTAATTTCCTACACATATCGCATTTCTATATAAATAAGTAATTATTATAATACAAATGTATAAACAAACATTTGGATTAATATATACATACATTGCGAGAGAGATCAGTCGTCGTATCCAACTCGGCTGGGCAGCGTTCGGGAAACTTAAAGCGTCTTCCCGTCCAATATCCCCAGTCCCTCAAGTCAAAAGTGTACAACCAGTGTGTGTTACCAGTGATGACATACGGCACTGAAACGTGCTCCCTAACTATGGGCCTTATAAGGAAGTTCAAAGTCACGCAACGAGCTATGGAGAGGGCTATGCTCGGAGTCTTTCTACGAGATCGAATCAGAAATGAAGAGATACGTAGACGTACAAAAGTCACCGATATAGCACAGCGGATTAGCAAGATAAAGTGGCAGTGGGCAGGGCACATAGCACGTAAAACTATGGCCGATGGGCCCGAAAGGTTCTCGAGTGGAGACCATGTACCGGCAATCGCAGCGTAGGAAGACCAGCCACGAGATGGACAGATGACCTCATACCAGTGGCGGGAAGACGCTGGATACAAGCCGCTTCCAATCGGTCTTTTTGGAAATCCATGGAGGAGGCCTGACGCTGGATACAAGCCGCTTCCAATCGGTCTTTTTGGAAATCCATGGAGGAACTAGCTTTCAGAGTTGCAAAAGTATTTTCATACCAACTGCTAGATAATTGATGGTTATTATATATCATGTAAAGAGGGCCTATAGTACGTCATTTAATCTTTAGTCTAATGTCACACTGCGACATAATGTGATTTGAAATTTGAACCTGAACTTTAATATATATTTTCAGCGTTTCAACTAATTTAGTGAATACTTCCACCATAAAGGCCCGTAATAAAAAAAACCAATTCAAAAATCAAACTGGCAACCATGAATAGAACATAAAAAGTAAAACCGGCCAACTGCGTGTTGGGCCACGTGTAAAGTGGGGTTCCGTAAACATCAACATTTTTGTGAACTTAAAATAACTAACTAAAATGATCACCTTAAAGCTTGTGATATTTCGCTAACAAGCGTTCTTTTTACCTATCAGGAACTATAGTAACTATACTAAAGTACGGACGCCGAGCAGGAAGAATTTCATACATTGGCCTATGATTACCTATCTCTGTCACTCCTGCGTGATTATATTGCTATCGCGCTCGTAGTATAGAGATAGGTAATCATAGGTCAATGTACGAAATTCTTCCTGCTCGGCGTCCGTACTTTAACACTAAGAATGAAACGCCTATGTTTATAATTACAAATGGTCAAAACCCTAAGCTAAAAATCTGCAAAAATGAACTTTCTATAATGGATTTCTGGTTTAAACTAAAAATAACCGATTGGTACAGTAAATATCTGTTCAATAAAATAGGCGTGAATTTGTGTATGTATGTACGTACTAGCGTTTTATTTGTTACATAGATTCGAGTATAGATTAGTCAAATTTTGATTAATAGCTAAATGTCTATCATCCTTTAGGTGTACAGACCTTTATGTAGGTCAGTTCGGCATAATTAGGTCAAATGTTAAGCACCTATTTTGTTTGATTATTTGGCACGAGAATCGAGTACTGAACTCTCTGTATCAATATTGCCAGTGTGCAAACAGTCACCGTATTATATAGAAACCTGTTTACTCTCGAAAAACAATTTCGTAATAATTTAATATCAATTTGGTAGAGTTTGTTTCTCTTTTATATACAGAATAAAATATCTATCAGATATTGACGATTATTTTCAAAGAATCTGGGGGCACGCCCGTGCCCCCGCCATGTGAGCCAGCGGGTACGGCTGGGCTGCCTTTTCTCGAAGCGATTCGTCGGATTTTTAGACCTTCATTATTCCAATCATATGGAAATTCCATATCGTCAGTTTCCATATTGTCTTTTTGCAGATACATGTATGCTGCTGGTCTTCTCTCTGCCACACTCGTATCAGCTCTGTTCAACGTACACTTCAATTGGTTGATGTCGATCATCGGGCTCAAAATGCGCGGCGCCTTAGTCTCCACCATACTGAGGAAAACTCTGAGTGTGACCTCGACAGAACTGACGAAAAGGTTTTCAGTCGGTGAAATTACGAATTTTATGTCAACCGACACTGATAGAATCGTAAATTCGTGTCCCAGCTTTCATGCACTGTGGAGTATACCATTACAAGTAAGAACAAGTATATACTATTAATTGAGAAATTAAAAGAGCTGTATGTAAAAGTATAGTTAAACAATGATACTACCGCACCTAGTACACAAGTAGTACCGCAACAGAAGTGCGTGCCTTAGGATTTGAACAATAGCAAGTATAAGGTGGTTTTTTATCCAAAATGTCGACACTAAATAAATTATTATTTCCAGTTGGTGATTACGCTTTTCTTGCTGTATCAGCAAGTAGGCGTGTCCTTCCTCGCCGGTGTAGCGTTCTCTATTATACTGATACCCATAAACAAGGTGGTGGCGAACCAGATCGGCCGTCTCAGCACAGAGATGATGAGCCATAAAGACTCGCGTGTCTCCCTTGTCAGCGACCTGCTTAAAGGCATCAGGACGGTGAAAATGCACGTCTGGGAGGATTACTTTATTGAGAAAGTTAATGGTTGGTATTGGAAAGTTTTATTAACGATGATTGTATTCCCGATTCTTCCTCTCAGTTCTTAATCTCTCCTGTTAATTTTGTACTCAATTAGGTAAAATGCAATAGAATTAGACAATATATATAAAAAAAAGTGTGTTACACCTAGTGAACGATTCGAAATTACAAAGTTCCGCTTGTTGTTGCAAGCGGAACGAATAAATTCTGCCTTTCATATTTTATTTTTTTCGTAACGCGCCTTTATATAAACGGCGCGTTACGAAAAAAACCCGCATATCCCAATCGATACTTAGGAGCCACTATTATTTTGGCCAAAGGCGTGTCTCGTGAGGTGGTCGAAACTATCGAACTGCCTTTTTTTTACTTAAACCAATGCATTTGCATTTGCTAAAGCGTTGGTGGCCCCACTTGTAACACACGCTACAAATTTGTAGATATTTATGTGTGGATAAATCACTACAAAACTATTGAACAGTGAGGAAGGATGGTTGTTTCGGATCAGGGTGTTTTTGTGTGTCGTAAATATGTATTTACAAAATAAAAAGTATATGAGTATTCCATCAGCCATCTGGTAGCTATTGAACAAGCTTTGCTTATTTATTACACACATAGTAGAAAAAAGAACTATACAGTGCCCCACAAAACCGTAAAAACGACTTGACTGTGAGAACTTAGTTTGGAGTAGATGATTCTATGTGAAAATATCCACCAATGTTTATTTATGTTGTTCCAGTGGCAAGAAGTAAAGAGTTGAAATACCTCCGGCAGCGCAAATACCTGGACGCGATATGCGTAGTGTTGTGGGCGACCACACCGGTGCTTGTGGCGGCGCTTACTCTCGGCACGCACTCGCTCCGCGGGCAGCCGCTCACTGCTCCCACTGTACGTTACCTTACAATGTACCTAAAACGGCAACTTCACAAATATCAGAAGCGGGAAAAAATACTGTTCTTTACATAAAAAATAAATAACGAAAAGTATCATCTAAAAAAAGCTTTCATATGTATACTCGATATTGATTAATAATTATAGTTTAAAAAACTGAAGCAACCGACTTCTCATGCATGTCATTGTCAGAACTGGACCAAATTGAAATGGGACCACACGGGATGCAGCTTTCAAATAAAAAAAAAAACATCAAAATCGGTTCACCCAGTCGAAAGTTATGAGGTAACAAACATAAAAAAATACAGACGAATTGAGAACCTCCTCCTTTTTTGAAGTCGGTTGAAAAAAATTGATGCAATTAGTGATAAATTACCAACGTGTTTAAAGCACATAGTCCGTTCCCCGCGCTCGCCATGTCGTTTGCTGGGCTTGTCAGTCGAGTCTAGCGTTGCAGGCTTTAAGCGCTCATATCCCACAATCACGAGAGAGCTAGTGACCGCGGTGTTGGATTATTGGTGGCTTATGAATTATGATAAAAATATTGAAATAGTTGCCTGGCGCTATCTAAGCTTTGCTCCTTTTTGTATGATATTTAATTTATAGTTAGTCGGTTACCTTTTATACAGGTGTTCACTACCATCGCCCTGATCAACATGTTGATTTCTCCACTCAACGCCTTCCCGTGGGTGCTCAACGGTCTCATGGAGGCCTGGGTCTCTATCAAACGCGTGCAAAAGCTACTTGATGTAAGTTAAACATTTGTACCGTCTTACTTATAAACGCATATTAAAATCTTATTCACTGAATAAGGACTTGTCATTTTCTGTCAGACGGCAACAGTCACGCACGAAAACTGAACAAAACACTGTTTAACTAAAATGCGCTCTGTTTTTATAAGTAAGACTTGTACTGTTTATTCTATATATTTCAATTTCTATGCATCATCAGACTATTATCTATAAATTTGCCACAGCGAAACAAAACGTAACGACCTCCAATACTAAATGTGCCGTCCTTGTATAATGGATTTAAAAAAAAAATACGTAGAGAATTACGCTCATTTTCCTATGGAGAATAGAAGTATCCCAAAACTTGTTTGTAAAATCTGCGGCTAACTCTTCTTTTAAGTAAATTTTTGCAGCTTCCAGATATGGACGCAGAATATTACTACGATAAAGTGAACACAAACCGCGATGAAGATAAAGTGATCATATTCAAGAACGCTACGTTCTCATGGGCGCAACCTTCGACACGGATAATACCGCCCACGAAGTCGAAGAAAAACAAAGGAAGATCTAAAAAGAAAACTAAAGTGAGCATCCAGAGACAAGATTCGACGTCGTCTTCAGAAGCGTTGGTTCGTCAAGACGAACCATTTAGCCTGAAAGATATATCATTCGAAATTGGCAAAGAGGAATTTATCGGTATAACGGGTAATGTTGGCAGCGGGAAAACCTCTTTACTGCTGGCTATCATTGGTGAAATGTTGAAGAAAAATGGAGATTTGCAAGTGCCTGAAAATCTTAACAGTAAGATACACTTTATTTTCTTCTTGCATCTAGGAAGCAATGCGGCAATGTAGAATTATGGCTCCTTATTCAGTGTTTTGAACTCACGATTTAATCGACCTCTAGATTTTAGTCTCTTGTATCAACAATATCAATGTTAATATCTCAATATCAATGTTAAATCAAGGTCAATATCAATGTTATATCAAATATAATTTACACCAACATAACTTGTTAATGATGTATCCTTGTAACACATGTTTTTTTTTGCGGTAACAAACCTACCCTCGCAGTTGAAATGTTTGGGCATGTTAAGTTTCTTTGCTGCTTTTATGGTTTATGAACTTGTGTATGTATACGTGGGGTGGTACGGAAGCTACAGTGTACAAGTTTAACTCGTTCTTGGTTGTTTTTTTTAGTGGAACTGAATATTGATTTTATTTTATTCATAATTTCTAGGTTTTGGCTATGTGCCGCAGAAACCCTGGTTAGTGCGGGGCACTATACGTGACAATATTCTATTCGGGAAGCCATACGAAGAGGCCAAGTTTCGGTCTGTTGTCGACGCATGCGCTCTTACCGGTAAGTATTAACAAAAATAAGAGAGTAGAAAAAAAAAACAAAAGAAATGACTAGTATCCAATAGCCGTTAAACCTTTTAAAACAACAACCACGAAACTCTGACCGGTGAAATCTATGTAGGGGTACCGTCTTAACTGGCGTCTATTTGTTGCAGAGGATTTGAACATTCTTGGATGGAATGCGTACGTGGGTGAAGGCGGGTGCACGCTAAGCGGCGGGCAGCGCGCGCGCATCGCACTCGCAAGAGCTGTTTATCAAGATAAACAAGGTATGTCAGCAATAGCTTGTTGTTGTATGCAAATAGCTTACAATCCTGGTCCCCTAAGGTTGCCTGGAAGAAATCGATGTATGCGATAAGGCCGCCATTGTACTGTCGTTTAAGTTTATTGTTTTTTTTTTAAGTTTTATATTCTAGTTGAAATAGGAAAAGTCACAGCCATCTACTAACTTCAGTCTGATGTGACTTCTATTTTGATTTTCATTATAGCTTAGTAAAGGGCTCATGTTCGTTCGGCTCATACTGGCGTACTCTTCTTCGCTATCCATCAGATGCAGTTTACGGTCAAACGCATGCATATTCCAACGCACTACATGAAGTAGAAAAGTTTAGTTTTAAAATTTTAGAATATCTGAGACTCACTATTTTTGAATTGAAAAAGTATCAGATTAAGAAAAATTTTAAACGGGTCCAATTTTTCATATGATGTACGGTTGTACTCTACAAATTCATTGGAGCTCGTATCGAGCATTTTGCCATACACCGGTGATTGTCTGGAGTTTTTAAGGTGATAATTGACTGTCGTTCGTAGGAGTTTACAGCCACAGAATTCGCCCTATTGACATTGTTTACAGCAATACTGCAAGCAAAATTTGCTCCGAACACAAGCCAGTATAATAGTCACAGATTGATGGCAAATGTAGCTCGGCACGATCTCCGTCGAACACCAGTCAATCACCACCCTTACAGCAAGTTGAATCACTCGCATAACCGTCGAGAGCTCCACCCGTTTGCACAGAAGAGTTCAAAATGAGCAACGGTCAGTGGGCCTAGTACGAGATTTTCAGTTTTTATACTATGTTTGTATAGAATCAATACCATGTGCGTGAGTTCCGCCAGATGACCTTCGATTTTCATACCTTTCGTAGTTGATGAGACGGCAATAGTATACATAAAAATGTGCACTAGCTGCACGTATCAAGCTCGCTGCGAGTTTTAACGGGAACGTAGACTAGGAACATCGCGCGAGCCGAAAAGTCAGTGCTGATAATCGGCGTTGCCGAGAGAAAAAAAAGAATTTAAAAAAAGTTACATTGTACATAATATTTACATAGGGGTTTTGGCGGGAACGTCATCGAAACATGTTGTTGCTCTGTTTTATTTTCCTAAACTTGTGTTATTTTGAACATTAATGCTATAAAAATGGTGGTGTTTTATTTATTAAGTGTTCGATCAAGTGCGTGAGTGTGGGCAAGTGAAATAAAGCAGTAAAACGTGTGATTTTACGTTGTCGGCAAAACTCCATAGAAGCTTCTAGTAAAGTCGCCACCACTTTACTGAAGCAGGACTCGACTTATAAATGAACTGACTTAGATTGACTAGAACAACTTGTTTTATTCAAGAAACTTGAAAAAATCCTAATACTTGACACTGGCAAATGCTTTAATGCGGGTCCAATACAAAAAAGAAGAAGAATCATGATATTATTCTAATCAGACGAATTTGTGACGTCATCACGACTTTTTCTTAAATAAAATATTAATAAATAACTACTGATTGATTGTTGCTCAGATTGTAGTGGTGTTGTGTGACTTATTCTTATTCGAGATGGGGGCGATAAGGCCAGCACTGACGTCCCGCTTGGGGTGTATTGTGCATTTCCGCCCGTTAGCATGTTGTGTTACGTTGCGCAGTGTACCTATTGGATGACGTGCTGGCCGGCGTGGACGGCGCCGTGGGCTCGCACATAATGCAGCGCTGCATCCTAGGACTGCTGCGGCACACGACGCGCGTACTCGTCTCGCACTCGGCGCGGCACCTTGCGCGCGCGCATACAGTGCTGCTGCTGCAACACGGACGGCTGCTCAGATACGGTATACATCGCGTCGGCCATATGAAAAGTTTTTATCTTTGTTTTTACTATCATCATTCCTCACTCAGATATGGCAACTTTTTCAAATGAAAACTGCTTTAGAACGCTCAGTCGGGTATATTCGGCTCGAATTGAGTTAGAGAGCGAGAGAGATATTGTCATCGCGTCACTGTTATACGGCTATTTCGTATTATTGACGTCGCCTTGATGAAGTTCACTTTAGTCGTGTGGCTTAAGCACACATTTTTTACCCGACTGCGTAAGAAGGAGGGTTGTTTTTCAAGTGTATGTATGTTTATATGTGTGTATGTTTCTATATGATCGCCTACAGCCTAAACGGCTTGACCGATTTTGATGTGCGAAGTGTCGTGAGATTCGTCTTCACTTCCAAAGTGTCATAGGCTATATTTTTTGTAATAATAATAGTACATCTATCGCAAAAAAAAACCTTGTAACTTCCAACGAACTTTTTCGTAATAAACAAATGGTTTTACTAGAATTATTCTAAAGAATGTCCATTTATAATCTTTTATAGCGATTTCACGCATACTTTCTCACAAAAACGTACACTCAACAGCATATCAACCGTAGCGAAACCGTAAGTAAGACTGCAAAAACTACTTTTCTGCAGTCGGGAATTTCGTTTTTGTTTTAACATAGATACTTGTTTACTATCTATATTCAGATAGCGCAATTTCTTATCTATGAAAAAACTTTTCTTTATTTCGCATTAAATTAAAGTACAATTAAAAAGGAACTCATGTGATCAAAATAATGACATATTTTTGTTACCAGTCGAGATATCTCTTTCCAACGTTTTTTGATCTTTTCAGTCGAATCGCAACTTTTACAATTCAGGGTCGTAGTTTTGTAACCTCGTATTTTTGTACGTCAGGTCCTCCGGAATCCGTGTTAAATGATATCGAAGAGTTTCTACCGAGCGAGAGTGAGTCCATAGGCGAGGAGCCGCCGCGGCCTGTGGAGCCGCAAGTAAACGACGACCAGGACTGTGTTAGCAGGGACACCTTGGAAGATGAGGTATGTGTTGTATTTTAAACATTGAGTTAGAAAGGCTAAATAGTCACAATCTCTTGTTAAAAACAACAGGGGAGGATAGCTAAATGGTTGACACTTGGCTCTAACAAAAATTATCACTAATTATTTCAACAAAACTATTTCGTAAACGGATCCCTGAAATGAAAAATTGATTTGGCAAAATGTCTGAGTAATTTTATACATACTTATATTACTTCAATTGTAAAGTAATATGGGCTTAAAAACGAGATTGAATCGTTATTATTTAAGAAAGCTCATTGGTACGTTGGCAATCAAACTCAAACTTATAATTTGATTTAAAAGAAAATACTGTCGTAAGCAAATCCATTTTTTCGTCTCATTAGTTTTGATATAATTAGTTTAGTGCTTTATTTTAAAAACTAACTGACACTTCCAATTTTTTTATTAAATCGCATGTTTACTCACAATTGGGTATGTAAAGTTTTTTTTTGGTATTTTTTTAATATTTTTATATGATAGAATGGATCATTTACAAAAACTAATTTCAATATTTTTTTATTCTTTTCAGTACTTATTTTTTAATATTTTTTTAAAGATAAAATCGTCAGTAGGAAGGATGACGTCATCGTACCTACTGAATAAAATGTTGTGATATCCAACATGAACTAAAAAATACATATACGTCAACTTGACAGTGACATGTACCTATATTCGTTTTTGTCTCTGACTGATACAAGAGATCATCGGTTTTTGTTGTGTTTTGAAAAACAAATACGTTGTGTAAACATAAAGAATGAAAAAAAGTATAATTAATATTGAGCTCGTTGTAATTAATTAATGTTTTCTAAGGTCGCGATTCGCGATTGTGTTTGCGCATTCACAATATTATTCAGAAACTACAACTGTGAAATGTTTCGACAATCGTGCCAAAAATCCTAATAAACTGTTTTTTTTCAAGTAAAGGAAACCTTTAAAAGACTGGTGTGAACAAGTTAACGTAGAATATGTTCCTGGGCGAAGCATTGATGCTGCAGTACAATGAACCAGAAAAAGGAACCAGAATAAAATAAATAATGTATAAATGTAAATAAAATAATCCCTTATATAATTACAATGAAATTGGTATATAATTAAACACAATAAAATCATTTCAAAAAAGAAGTTATGTACTGTCAATCACTTTTATTTCATATCCTGGCATTGTTCATAAGTTTTAGCTCTTTAGCTCCTCGGATTTTTGCGATATTGTTCTTGTCGCTAGTTGAGATGAACTCCAGAATGATAAGATTCTCAACCTTAGGTAAGTTAGCAGAGTCGGCACGTACAAAATTATCCATAATTTATCCAATCGGTAGGCAAACAGTTCCTTATAACAAAGCAGTGGTCAACGTAAATGCAGTATCAATCAAAACGGTAGGAAAGCAAAGTCGTCGTAAAGATAATGAACAGAATTAATTTAATACAAATGAATAGAGTAGCAGAGCACCAAACACACAAAATAATTATTTTCTTTGTTTATTTATTTTGGTATGACAGTTGTCATAGAGATATTGTCTCTCTTGTCAATGCCAATGCTGTGAGTCTCATCTTTTTTTACTAACTAAACTACATTTCATTTTACATTTTAGAGGTCGACTGAAGGTCAAATATTTTTTATATTTTCGCAAATATTTGCGCAATCTCATAATTTTTTGTGCCCTAAATAAAAAAATATGGTTTATAGACATATAATCTCGAAATGGTTTTGGAATCAGCATATGTTACATTTTTCTTTACATACCCAATTGTTTCCTTGTGTCGTTATTTCAACAGGAGGCGATGGTGCAAGGCACAGTCGGATGGTGGGTGATCGGGCTATACCTGCGATCCGTAGGAATATTCCTCTCCGTCATAATTGTTCTATCTCTCATCCTGATGCAAGTCTCACAGAACTTCACCTTCCTATGGCTCACATACTGGGTTAAAAGCCTGAATCGTAACCTCACCGCACACGCAGATATGGACGTCATAACAGAGAAAACGTCAATTTTAGACCATGTTGTGAACGCAATAGATGGCACAGTCCACGCTGCTATAAACAAGACCATGTCTATTGTACACATATTGGACGGAGACAATATCACTGCAAATAACCCTACAATTTTAAATATACCTCAAGATTCAGTGTATCCAGTGAGATTATCAAATGATACCCCCAGTTATGAGGAGAGTTTCTATTTGGAGGTATATTTTGGACTTGCTGGATTGAATTTGATCTTCACTATAATGAGAGCTTTTCTATTTGCGTACGGAGGTGTCCAAGCCGCTACTAGGATTCATAAAATTCTATTGAAAATTATTGTGAAGGTATGTGATTGTTTGTTTTCTACAGTTGCCAATTACGCCCATTGTTATCGCAATATAAGTATATGTACGTGTATTTTGAAATTAATAAACTAGTATTTTTTTGTTAATTTGTATGAAGCTGCCATAACCTGTTGGCATCATCATCATCATCATCATCTCAGCCATAAGAAGTCCACTGCTGGACATAGGCCTCCCCCATGGATTTCCAAAAAGACCGATTGGAAGCGGCTTGCATCCAGCGTCTTCCCGCCACTTGTATGAGGTCATCTGTCCATCTCGTGGCTGGTACCTGTTGGCATCGTTACTTGATTTTACTTTACATGTTACTTGATTTTTTACTCATGACCCAAAAAAAGGGGTTTTATAAGTGTTTATATCTATGTGTTTATCTGTGACATCAAAGAGATGGTCCGATTTTGGTCTAGTATTTTTTTTTGTTTAAAAGAGAATTTGATCGAGAGTGTTCTTAGATAGATAGATAAACTCTTTATTGTACACACCTTAGAAACTTACAATCAAGATAAGATATTTAAAATCTAGTGTAACAACTGGCGGCCTTAGCTATGCCATGCTTATGCTATGCTTATTATAGGTTCTTAGCTATGTTTCATCAAAATTTTTATGTCAATTATTAAGTTTTCTAAACTTGTTTGAAAATAATATATCTCAGAATAATTAATGAAAAATTTAAATATTTTATACTTTCTTTACATAAATAAAGTTAGATATAAAATAACGTCGGTTAATTGATGCGATGGTCTGTTCAGAGAACTTTGCTTCGGCACTTAACCAAAGTATCTATCTTATATTTATTTAAGAATTATCTTGATGGTTATTTCTTTTCTATGATGGTTTGTAACTATTCTTGGTTTACTTCATACCACTCCAGAATGGTTCTCATTATGTATATGTTTTGAGATATTCTTTATTTTATAATTATTTTCAGGCGAATGTAAAGTTCTTCGACGTAACACCGGCGGGGCGCATAGTGAACAGATTTTCGTCGGATACGTACACAGTGGATGATTCGTTGCCGTTTATATTAAATATCCTTCTGGCGCAGTTCTTTTCGCTAGTAGGTGAGAATACTTCCTTTCCTTTTTACCTCATATTGTGTTACAAATATCAATTACTATTGCTGTTTTAAATTATCAATAATTGTAAAAAGTTTTCATTTCTGTCGTGCACTACACGACGTACATACACATTTTTTTTTCGAATTTGTTTGCCTCTCCGAACTTACTACTCCAGCATTCCGATACTTTTTACATATAATTAGTTATAAGAACACATAAGACTACAAAAAATATTCGCTCAATATTAATTCATGCTGTTTTCACCTGTAATTATTATATTGTATAGATGTACACAGTGTAGGTGAACTTAATAAATTAAATGAACAATCTTGAAAATCATCAGGTTACAGGAAACTTTAAAACAATTATTTATTTATTCTTCAATTACATCATGAAAATCTATGAAATAATTCTGCCAAACTGGATAGCAGTTTGTAGGCAGATAATACACTCTCATCCACAATAACAATTCTTTCGTTTGTAGGTGATTGTTTTTGACATCATCATCTTTTCATAAATGTTTTGTTATTACAAATTTGATAAACTAAGTAGAAGGTAGCATTGAAAAGATGTACATATGTATTGATTTACTCTGGTATTTTATCTAGAAATAATCTTTTAAATGCTACCTTATACCTCAATGTTATCTTATACTATATCGTCAGGTGCTGTGGCTGTGACAGTATACGGGCTGCCGTGGCTTCTAGTGGGCGTGGCGCCGCTGGCTTTCATGTATTACCGGCTGCAGCGGCAGTACCGTGCTTCCTCGCGACAGCTCAAGCGGCTGCAGAGCGTCACCCTGTCGCCTGTCTACACACATTTCAACGACACGCTGGAAGGTACACTCACTCTGGGATCCTGCCACAGGTCCGATACTCCATAATATATAATTCCATAATTTTCGATAAAAAATATTCGAATAAAATTTACTATTAATCTACTGTTTACTTCAAAAAACATAATATGCCGCCAATAAAAAATGGAAATTTACCACAATTACTTCATTGTAAAACTAAAATACTCGTTTCGACCATAATTTATTGGTATTTTTTTTTTTTATAAAAATTTCCATTCAAAGGTATATTGTATATATCGTACCACCTTAATTACCTTTCTTTCACGACAGTTAAAATTATTTCTCTTTTTTTCCCATATTTTTTTAACTGCGGCTAACTCGCCATAGTCCTTTTTTTGTGTATAATTTTCTTTTTTCAATTCATGTGTATGTCTTTGTTAACCAGATTGTTGATAATGTTATTGTGTAAGGTTTGAGCGTGATCCGCGCGATGGGCGCCGGCTCCCGGTGGGGGGCGCACGGCGACGAGCTGGTGGAGGCGTGGCAGCGTACGGCGCTGTGCGGCGCCGCGTGCGCGCAGTGGCTGGCGTTGCGGCTGCAGGCGGGAGCCGCCGCCGCAGTGTGTGCAGCCGCGCTGCTTGCCGTTCTGCAGCGCACCGTGCACGCAGCTGACCCTGGTATCTATACCGCTTTATTTAAGTTTCCGTAGTTAGACCATAGTCTGCCTAGCTCACACATACCCACATTTTTGAAGATATAAAATGACTGAGAATGAACTTCTAAAAAAAAACGTCATTTGTAAAACTAGAAAACAACATCACAAATATTCAACTTGATCCAAGTTAATTTTCATACATAAAAATCCGTTTTGTATTAATAATTTCTAAAAATGATTTTTATGTATGAAAATTAACTTAAATTGAAATTTTTGTCGAATATCTGTGATGTTGTTTTCTAGTTTTACAAACGACGATTTTTATAAGTTCAGTCATTTTATATCTTAAAAAATGTGGGTACCTATCCGCGAGCGAGACGAACGATTCTGGTCATACTACGGATTCTTAAATCATCATCTCAGCCATAATAAGACCACTTCCGGACATAGTCCTACCTCAAGGATTTCCAAAAAGACCTATTGGAAGCGGCTTACATCCAGCGTCTTCCAGCCACTTGTACGAGGTCATCTGTCCATCTCGTGGCTGGTCTTCCTACGGTGCGCTTGCCGGTGCGTGAATTCCACTCGACAGCTTTTTGTCCCAATCGGATATCACTTCTACGTGCTGTGCGCTGCCCACTGCCCCTTCAACTTCTGCTTCATAGTTTCAACAAATGCTTCATTTATATTTATATATACATACATATAATAATCACCCGGAGTGTCCATTCTATACGTAGTATTATTATATGTTTATTATTACGTGTTTGTTTGTTTGCGCAGGTCTCGTCGGTCTCGCGATATCGTACGCACTGGCGATGACGTCGATGTTAGGCAATGTACTGAACGCGTTCACGGAGACGGAGCGAGAGATGATAGCTGTCGAACGAGTCGGGGAATATATCAGAGAGGTACTCGATTTATTTATTGACCAGTGATTTATTCAAAATACTTTTTTTTATAATATCACGGTTATTCAATATACATTAGAATCTTTATTAACGGGATCATCATTATCATCTCAGCCACAAGAAGTCCACTGCTGGACATAGGCCTCCCCTATGGATTTCCCAAAACACCAGTTGGAAGCGGCCTGCATCCAGCGTCTTCCTGCCAAATGATTGAATAAACTTATGAAACAATTGTTTGTAAAACTAGAAAACAACATCGCAAATATTCGACAAAAATTTCAACTTGATCCAAGTTAACACAGTTATTACTAACAATATCTCGAAATAAAGCATAATTACTTTATTTCCTACACTATTTTGCCTAGGTCAAACATAATTATTATACTGTATGTTATTTTTTCAATCGTTTTTAAAAGCTAATAATGTTCGTTTGTTTGCAGGTGGAGTGTGAAAAAGTAAACGGTGTAGCGCCGCCATACGGGTGGCCATCACAAGGTGTAGTGGAATTCGACGATGTGCACTTAAAATATAGGTATAAAATATAAAAATATAGGTAGACATTTCACACAACACCATGTAGCCCTAACGAAGCAAAGCTTGTATTATGGAACTAGATGGCTGATAGAATATATATATCTTTCTTTTTTGACGTGATAACGTCTTATAATTCGATGAACGCCGGCTGCACGCACGAAAAAGTGTCACGTTCCGCCTGAGCCAAGCGATAGAGAGGTATGATCGGTCTAAGCGTTTGGCTTGTGACGCATCGTTGTCACGGAAAATTATTAACGTCCGTAAACCGACTTTACAGACAACCATTTTTTTTTATAAATACATACTCATGATACATATAAACAACCGGACACAGAACAAGCATCCATGCTCATCACAAAAATGTTTGCCCTGGGTGGGGATCGAACCCGCGACCTACAGCTTAGCACGCAGACATACTACCAGTATGTCTGCGTGCCAGTAAAAATATAAAATATTAAAGTAAATTGAAATGAAAGAAATTTTAACGGATTTATCAATTCTCATTTCAATTAGTAACAATCGCGAAAACCTTAGAAGATATTATAAGTAAATTATTGATATATCGCTATTTGTTTCTAACACTACCACTTGAGCATCGTGCAGCGCAAGGGCGTCGCCAAGGGGGGGGGGGGGCAAAGGGGGCAGCTGCCCCCCTTTGCGATAAAAAGATAAAAAAAATGTAGCCAACTGCAAAGCAACCAAAGTCCTAAGGCCGTGCAATTGTACCTGTACCTACAATTCATATTTTTCTTATCCTCCATAATATTAACGTGCCCCCCCCCCCCCCCCCCTGTGCGATGGGCTGGCGAAGCCCTTGGTGCAGCGTGCAACCCCAACGACTATATACTATATCGCGCTAGCACCGTATGTTAGTGTGAATACTGCATTTGTGCGCATTTCAATCCACGCGCTCGCGTCTCTTCTTGTATTCGGCGGTATCAAAAAGATTCGCTTGTACTTTATTAAGATGTTTTTCTACTATGATTGAACATTGAATGTTTGTGATCAGTGGTCGAGACAATAGCAGCTCGGCGTTGAACGGCGTAACATTCTCGAGCTGGCCGGGCGAGAAGCTGGCGGTGGTGGGTCGCACCGGCGCCGGGAAGAGCTCCCTCGTACAGGCGATACTGAGGCTTGTGCCGCTCGCCGGCGGCACTGTGCGGGTCGACGGCGTCGACGTTACCAAGATGCATTTACACGCCTTGAGGTAACACTTCGTTGCATCATGCTTGTTTGAGCAATCTACCATTGGTAAAATTTTACAGGAGAAGAGTTTTTGCTCTGTTTTTTTGAAAAGCTATATTTGTAAGGCTTGAAAGTCTTTTTAAACGGTTTTATTTAGCTTCACCTGTTTATTTGTTTGTTTGGGTCAAATTTAGTAATTGATATTTTACCCCCTTCCAGTTTACGGATCGATCTGAAATTTGGTACACGCCTTTAGTTTAGATGACAATACAATGAAATATATTTAGTATAATTCTAAATTTAATATTGCCGTCGCCACAAAATGGCGGATTTCATATTTTAACACAATCCCCACAATAAGGGCTTTTCTAGTAAAATACAGTTAATACAACATTACCTACATCATTATCTTTCTTTTCAATAAAACCGTTTAACTTGAAAAGTTTTTTTAAGTAAGTACTTGTTTATACATGAGTTACATATACTCGTGTAAAAAGACTTTCAAACCTTACAAATAATACTCATCTATAAAAAAAAGACTTTTAAGCCTTACAAATATAGCTTTTAAAAAAAAATAGAGACAAATTTACCAATGGTAGATAGCTCAAACGAGCACTGAGGCGACGACTTGTCACATGGATAATGATAGATTTTTTGTAGTTTTTGTGAGAATAAATGGTGAATCTGGTCTTCATGGAGATTTTGATGATAGCTTCCACCAATCCTGATGAAATCAGATTCTTAACACGATACAAAATTGAGATAAATAAAAAGGTTCCCCAGATACGAGTCAGTCAAGAACCATTTGGCCCTATTTAGTATAAAGGTCCTCTGTGTTATTCTTAAAGTAAAATAATACCTACCTTGTGTGGGAATGTGGTTAATGCCCTATTTTTTTTCTGCTGACGTGACTGACGATTTCGAGCATTGTGAATTGTGATTGGTAAATGCATGCACCGTTAAGGTCCGCTTCGCTCAGGAAACTCAGCGTTAACCTGTTTATAATATTCCCAGGTCGCGCATCGGGGTGATCCCTCAAGAGCCGTTCTTATTTTCGGGGAGTATCCGCGAGAACGTAGACCCTCTGCGCCAGTACTCGGAGGCGGAGATCTGGCGCGCGCTGGAGGCGTGCGGGGCACGGGGTGCGTGCGAGGCGCGCGGGGGGCTCCCCGCACCCGCGGAAGGCTTCTCCCGCGGTCACGCGCAGTTGCTGTGCGTCGCTAGAGCCGTACTGCAGAGACCTAAGGTTTGTTATACATATTACAGTTTATGATTTAAAAAAAAAAGTTGTCTGTAAAGTCAACGATATTTTTTTTTAATAACGATGCGTCACAAGCCGAACGCATAGGCCGATCGTGCCTCTCTATCGCTTGATTCGCGCTCTCGCTTGCACGCCTGACTCAGGCGGAACGTGACACTTTTTCGTGCGTGTAGCCGGCATTATTGATTTCATCACGGCAAAAAACATCCAAACTGCATCCTTCTGATTAGAATGATGCAGAGTATTGAAACAAACTAATTATCATTGTACTTATTCATTATTAATACATTGTTAATGGTCTTTCTTTTTTTACTTCGTTTTCTTCTAATTTATGTCTTTTTATTTGGTTATGTGCGACTCGATTTTACCTGCGGTTGGGAAAGTATACTTTGTTAACTCTCCTTTAGCTCCCTTTAAGTCTTAGATTTGATTTACTGACAGAGTAAATAAAATAAAAATAAAACAGCAATAAGTTTGTCACCGTTAATTCATAATTGTAATGATGATTTTTTTACTCACATCATAATAGTTTAGGGCTAGCAAATAGTTACCTCGTGTTGTACAAAAAAATTCGTAATGTATAACGATTTTTAGGGTTCCGTACCTCAAAAGGAAAAAAAAACCCTTATAGGATCACTTTGTTGTTCGTCTGTCAAGACCTTGTATCTCAAGAACACGTGAAGGTATCGAGTTGAAATTAAAACCATATACGCAGATCCATAGTCTCTTGCTGCAGAGAGAAAAATCAAACTTCTCAGTTTTCATAAAAAAAGTTACAGCCGAATATGTCGCAAAAAACGCACTAACGACACTAACAAGGGAATCAAAACCTATGGGGTACTCCCGTTTGCCTATAACTGAGAAAGGCAAGAAGCATTGTCATATTGTACACATTAAGGGAAAAATCCGAAAACTGTTCATATTTAATTTAATCACAAAAAATAGGGTCTCTATGCAAGGAATGAGGGTCGCAAATTTTAAAGTACTTTAACCGTATCATATGGGGTATCATATGAAACAGCTTCATTACCACAAGCTAAAACAGGTTTTTAAATATTTTGACGATGTAGGTATATTTTTCGGTTTATGAAAGAAAATATAAAATATATATGATTTCCCCTTTTTATCTACTAGTTTGTACGGAACCATCGGTGGGCGAGTCTGACTCGCACTTGTCCGGTTTTTTAACAACTCGCTTACAATCAGACCAGAACCTGTGTTATCTGCTCTTTGTATAAAAAATCTGTATTATCTTCAGATCGTGCTAATAGACGAGGCGACGGCCAACCTAGACGCGGAAACAGAGCGAGAGATCCTATCGACTCTGCGCTCCTCATTCGGTGGCTCCACCGTCCTGTTCATCGCACATCGGTCGGCCGGCGTGCTGGAGTGTGCGCGTGCGCTGGTCCTGCAACAAGGCCGTGTGGTTGAACTACGCGCGCCGGACGACGCGCTCGCAGACCACACTTCCTACTTGTACAACCTCATCTGCGGACCGTAAAGTGTAAAGTGCTATATAGATACAGTATACAGTAAGGTGACGCCTATTTTCCCTTTCGGGATAGGTAGAGTATTAAAAGTCTTGATAATAAGTAATTAATATCTAATGATAATTAACCTATTTTATGCCATGTTTGACAATGGGTTACAAGATGTATTAAATATTTTTTACATTAACAACTTAACGACATGTCGGAAAAAATTGACATTGGCTTCTTTTTAGCAGTCAAGTGACCAAACTGCTGCTGTTTGAAATCTTTCAGCACCTCATCATATTTGTTGTCTGGGATTGGGTGCTCAACTTGCCTTGCTTGTGGTCATTAAGCACCACTCGCGAATGTAGCCAAAGGGAACTCCCTTTTGGCTACTACTACGAACTTGAATAGTTCGTAGTAGGGAAGTGTCTTGTATCTCTCTGGTACTTCATTCATGGTCTCATCGTGATAGAGCGTAAAACGTGATCAGGACGGAAAGCAAATATTATAATGGAGACGATTCACGGGAGCCTACAAAACAAGCTTCTCGCGCTTTTCGTACACCACCTAGATATAACATCCTATATGTATGATGATAAGGTGTATATCCGAGGCGGTTGCGTCAGTTAACTATGCATTTCTTTGTATGAAAAAAAATCCTATAAAGAATCCTACAATTTGATTGGAAAATGAGAAATATAATGTTTTAAATTATTTACTCACATAAAATTACTTTTTGATCATTTTTCATTTATTTATATATTATATCATCATTCATTTTTATAATATTTCTGAGCGCATGCAATGTGATCATTAAATTATAAGTAGGGTTAATTATTAGATGCATATAAGTTAAGGATAGTATTTTAAATCTTCTAATTATGCCACTGAATGTAAAACATATTTCATAACTTATTGTATTTTATCGTGTCTTATGGTTTTTATATTCAGTTCTCATTTTTCCTCTTATGATTTTTTCTTATATTTGCTTTTCATCACCTACAGATATCGTTTTGGACAGCATTTTTCGACCTATAGCTTGCTTCCTGATCTAGTGATTAAAAAAATAGGTCAATTCGATCACTTTATAAATAAGTTATTTTTCCACACAAAAAGGAAAGCTAATTCAACCACTTACTTTATTTTGTTTTTACAGTAAATTAAGTTTTCGCTTTTTTTTTTCATACCGATAAAAAATTCAAAGCTAACAATTTTATAAAATTAAAAACAGTCCTATTGAATAGATCTGTTTTTGATAAAAACACTTATTCATGCGACTGGAAAGTCAAATAAACAATATGTTAACGGAATCTAACAATGTTTAGATGTAGAAATCAATTTTTTAAACCCCGATTTAAAAGAGTGCTGTTATAAGGTTGACGTTTGCATCTTTGCATCTAAATATCTGTGTGTCTGTCTGTGGCATTATAGCTCTCAAACGGATGGAAAGATTTTGATCTCGTTCTTTTGTTTGAAAGAGGATTTTATCAGAGAGTAATGAAACATAGATAAAAATGTATGTTTCATCAAAATCGGTTCAATCGTTTTTTTTTCTCGGGGTTTTTGAGTTTTCTAAGCTTATACTTGGCTCTTGTGGTATAGAAAAATGTGCTATGTACTGGCTAAAAAAGATTCTCATAACTTAGATTGTTAATAGTCATTTGTACATAGTTACCATAATCCTCAATATATACCTAATTCGATGATAAGAAATATGATTGAGTGATATCAGTCAGACTATTGACTGCTTATAAATAAGTTTATACTAACTAAAGCCTATGAGTGCTAAGAAGAGAATGTGTTAGACTGAGAAGAGACTAGTCGAGGCAGTTACCTGTCTCATTAATTGTGCGAACTAGGTGACAACTTCGAGTTTCTTAATAACGAAATATATTTTTTTATACTAAATTAAATAATATTATAGGTACACAGTAGATTTTAGTTCATGTTATTATGGATTTGTTGACTGAATAAATTTTTCGTTTCATTAGTCATTAGATTACAAGTTGTTATTATTATAGTTGTTGCAATAAACGAGCGCGCGCTAAGCGGGTAGCGTTAGTGTACACACACATTACGTTAAGATTGTGTTTTGGGACGGTGCGAGCTGAGATCGGGCGCCACGTACACAAACATAAATTAAGAAAAACGTTGTCACAATGATCTTTTGCCAGCAAATTACGTGTTTTTCATACGACACGAAACTGTTTCTACCCCTAAATATTAGCCGATTTCGATTATTCTTTTTTCTTCTATTTTGTATTGGACCCACATTAAAGCATTTGCTAGTGTCAAGTATTAGGATTTTTTCAAGTTTCTTGAATAAAACAAGTTGTAAATGTTCTAGTCACGTATACAGTCAATTTATAAGTCGAGTCCTGCTTCAGTAAAGTGGTGGCGACTTTACAAGAAGCTTCTATGGAGTTTTGCCGACAACGTAAAATCACACGTTTTACTGCTTTATTTCACTTGCCCACACTCACGCACTTGATCGAACACTTAAAACACCACCATTTTTATAAGCATTAATGTTCAAAATAACACAAGTTTAGGAAAATAAAACAAAGCAAGAACACGTTACTAAGACGTTCCCGTCAAAAAACCTTATTCTTTTTTGTAAGGTTCGGTTGGGATCATTAATGGCTGTGCCTATAAGGTTTGATTTTTTTAGGATTTAATCTTTTTTTTAAGTTAAAATTTTGGTATTTCAGATTTTTTTTTAAATTAAAAAAAATACTTGAATTATAACGAAATTTGAAAAAAAAAACAAACCGTAGAGACATTGACATTTGTGATTACATTCAGATAAAAAAATAGTCATCGAATTGGTTTATGTTTAGGTGTAGAAAACTATTTTTCTCTATTTTTATGGGAGATCGTACGACACTTCTCTTAAAACACACAACGACAGCCAGACGCTGCGCGAAAACGTGTGTTGTGACAATTGTAACTTTATTTGAATGAAAATATGGTATTATATGTCCAAAGGGATTGTTAACGTACACCGAATCGAATCTCTTTCACTCATCAACATTTGAAAATATAAAATCCGGAATGTACTTAGGGAAATGTGGTAAGATGAAAGATAAAATTACGAACGTCTCATCATTTTGTTTTGAATTGTCGATATTATTGTCTTAAAATTAATTATGGTGTTCTATTTGTTTATACTATAAAAATAGGACGACAACACATAACAGAATGTAAACAACTTAGGGATCTTTGTAATTTAAGGTTTCGGCTTACCTCTTTCTTCCTTAGTATATTCCGGTTTTATTTTTTTTCAAAAATATTGATGAGTGACCGAGATCGAATTCAGCGTATGTGAAACTTTAAGAGAATCGTCGCGCGGTCTTCCAAGCAAATAAGAGAAAACTGTTTTTTACAGTAACTTTACCGTAACTTTATCAAATTTCGATAATTATTATTTTTCATCTGATTGGAATCATAAATAGCTATATTTTCTACGGTTGCTTTGCTTATTTCTTTGCTCGTCCAATGTTGTTATCCTATCCTAATAACTCTAAACTTAAATTGAAAAGTTGAAACTTTGAAAAAATCTAACCGTAGGGGCATAGCTAACTATGATTCCAATCAGATAAAAAGAATGATCAAAATTGGGGTAGAAAACAGTTTCTTAAAACACGTGTACAGGCAAAAATTGCCACGACAACTATGCTCTTATTACGTGGTTACGTGGTGGTACGTCACGCGGACGGCGGGAAATTCAAATTTCAAACATTCTTTTGTCCTTGTAGCCAAGTCAGGTATCTATTGTAATTTATAATATTTTTTAGCGACAATTTGTCAGTTTTCAAAATTTGCGACGATTATTCTTTACTTTAATACAATCTCGGGTCAAGCCCGGTCTTCTGGTGGACATCAGTGGGGACGAAGCTAACACTGAGAGGCCTTTGTTACATAGAATATTAAAAATACAGAAACTATGTATATGGATGGCAAATGGAATTATTGTACAATATGGAATTTAACAAATCTGTGCTATTAAGATGAAATGCTTATGACTTAGAAAATTAAGTTTCTTGGCTGATGCTCCCACACAGTGAGTAAGATGAGGTGCTTCTGTGTAGGAGCATCAGAATGAGATAAAAGCACCTGCCAATTTGGTCTCATTATACAGTTATTATTATGTCATTCTATTTACCAATAGAATGATGTTAGGGTTCCGTAGTTACATATCATAATTTATGTGACCTTAAAACATGGTCTCTTCTTTGATAATACGAACATATGAGTTAACTTATGTTAATTTAAATGAAATATTCATTTTTGACTTGTCTAAGGATTATTTTAAGTTGATCGACTATAACTCGATAACTTGTAAAGCCTACTTAGCCGTGATAGTTTTAATTTAAAAAATAATTCATCCCCACTTTACGTGTAGGGGAAATAATTACTCCAAAAAAATGTTTTTAAAATTTTTATTCTACGTCTTTCTCGGCATTATTAATATGCATCTGGGTGTCTTCAAATCGCGAGTGAATAGGTTTCTTCTAGGCAGGCGCACTCCATCGTAGACCGTAACTGTCGCTTAACATCAGGTGAGTTGACGGTCAAGCTCAAGCCTATTCTCGAATAATAATAAAAAACTATTCCAAATTATAGCTTTCTAGTACTCATAGTTTTTTATCAAAGCCGCGAACGGATAGATAGACGGACATGGCGAAACTATAAGGGTTCCTTGTTTACTACGGAACCCTAATAAAACGGATAAAAATACATTTAGTTAGCTTAGATTTCATTGGTTAAAAAGAAATAGCATGATACGATCCGTCCGATGCGTACCAGCGTCTTTACCTTCACAGCTTCGTATAGATTTCATTGGTTAAAAAGAAATAGCATGATACGATCCGTCCGATGCGTACCAGCGCCTTTACCTTCACAGCTTCGTAAATTGTGTTTCATAATTGATATTGTTTGCGGCTGACCGAGTTCGATAATAAAACTTGTTCTCACGATCCGCACTTATCATCATACCATTCCTTATCAGTATAGTCAAACAAAATTATTTACTTAAGAAAATTGTATTATGTTGTCAGATTAATTTGTATGTAATCTAAAACTTGTGATATGAATTCCAGATAGACATTAGTATAGTTATCGTGATTGTAATAATTTTATCATTTTTAATAAATGCAAGTTTTCTATAAATGAATGATTTTCGCTTTTGTAAACTTCAAACTTTGTCAACTCAAAACATGACTGGAACATTAAGCTGTTTAAGTATATTATCAGCTCGAATTGGGTGTCGAGTCGATGATCCGAAATAAGTTTGAATCTTAGGTACTTTCCCGAATCCGTATCATAGAATCTTTACAGATGTTTTACTTGACACGAGAGTCTGATTCTGTTGAGATTATGATTATGCCCTGTTGATATTATTATAGTTATAGAGATTCAAAAACTGCAATGTATTTCCGTCACATATTTCGTTCCTCCGGAGTCTTATAGGGGTAATCTATGTAATCGAAGATGTCTTCTTCCGATGTTATCGGGACCGCCTCTCCAGGTACGCCTAAAACAACAAGTAGATTTTTACTTTTTTTATGATTACATTTGATGTCAGATCGGAAATATTAAAAGATTAGTCTGAACAACAGAAGAAAATATACTTATACTTTTTCGTTAAATCAATATTACGATTACAATTATTTAAAAAAAAACGAAATCACGTTATTTAGGGGCAGTTTTGTCGGTGCTGTAAGGACATCTGCAAAACTAGTATCTAAATGTTCCTTGAAAGGAGAAAGGTATTTTTCATAATGCTTTATTCTCTTTACCTATTCATGTTTCTCGATGTTCTATCGAATTGCTGTTCTGTTAAATCTGTGCTGTTCTGTTCTGTTAAATCTGCATTTAGTTTCGGTTCTGCATGTTTGAGTTTGGTTCTAATAAAATTTGATACAGAGACAACCAAGATGGACACAGGTAACAATTCATTGTCATCGACATTTTTTGGCCACTACGCGGGCGGTTGAAACCGCGCCACAGTTACTTTTTTTACAAAATTACTTGTATTATATTAACTTGTCACAGAAGATATTAATAATATTACATACAGACCGGACACTCTCCGCCTCCCGCCAATCTCGAGTTCCTCGCGCGCTCCCCGCGCTCGTTCTATTGTTTGCCGGAGGTTGCGGTGCTGAATGCTGATCTTAGCGCGCTATTGTATGGAGCTTTGACGTGTGATTTTGTTACAAACCAGTGACTCCAACAGGTCTCAGCGCGTACTCGTTCAAGGTGAACCCTTTGTCTAGTGCGTGCGCGCGCATCGTCTTGTTGAACACATCGCTGCCGGTGAAGTACAGCACCGCGCAGTGGTACTGCTCGCACGGGATCAGGCGGATGTCGAGACGTCGCACTGGTAGCTCGCTAGATAGACGGCAAACGCCCTGAGGAAGAAGGCTTGATGTCATGTGAAATTTAGTAATACTAGCAGCAAGACGCCGTTTCATCCGCAATCCTGTAGAAACTGGTCCTTTTACTCGATTGTTCAAAGAAGAGAGTAATGTTTTTCTGGTGGATGTATGCTTTACATTATAAAAACGAAAGTAACTCATGTCTGTATGTGTGTTATCTTTGCGTGATCAAAGGGCAGAATAGATTATTAGAAAATTTTAGTACAGATAGGTAACTAAAAACCACAGAATTCGCCCTATTACATAGCTAAAAACTTGGAGACTGATATAGGCTACATTTCGTTCTATTAATCTATTTATTCTCATTTATAAAATTATGATTATATTGGTACGAACAAATCTTTTTGATATCTCTATTGTTAGTGCAAGTAGCTGCGCAGTACGTATATATTTTTATATAAAAAGCAGCAAAAAGGCAGACGGCTCGCTTGATGGCAAACGAGAACAGACGCCTAAGGACAAGCCCGGAGATGCTTGTGCACATCCTATATATTTTAGGTGTATGAGGAATGCATCCCAGATTTCTGCACTTCACGCACACACATGTGTGCGTGATCGCCGAATCACGCACTCGCGCGTCTCATGACGCGAATATAGCCAATATTGTGATCTCTGAATGCAAGATCTTGCATCCAGAGATCACAATGTTGGCTGTGTGCGTTGGAAACGCTATAATTACCATAAACTTGGTATCCCCAACCGAAATAACATCGGTGACTAGTCCGGATAATGCGTCGACTAAATTTTTCAGCATCAGTTTATGGTCATGTTTTTTCTTGTCTGTGGTCAACTTCAACGCCGGATGTGTTACGAGAGCATCGATATCACCGCTCTGCTGCTTGCCACGTCTGTTAACAAAGTAGATGAATAACTATCTAGCTGAGTTGAGGGCCATGGTTGAGGGCCGCGAGTCGAAGATTAAATATAGCCTCATTCGTTCTCCCGGATTTGACCTATCTATTTACCAAACTTCATCATGACACGTTCAGCCGTTTAAAGGTAATAAATAAATTTAATATAATCCTAGTTGTGCTCCGCAGTTTCTTCGATGTTTTGTAATGAAGATAATATTTAAGCCAAAACCGTAATACCTACATGATGCGATCTGAACCTTTGGGAAATTTCATCACAATCGTTTCAGACGTAACAGTGAAACATATATAGAAACAGGCTGTAGACCGCCTAGAGCCTAAACGGCTTGACCGATTTTGATGTGCAAGGTGACGTTAGATTCGTCTTCACTTTCCGAGTTTCATAGGCTATATTTCATTGTAATAATAATAATACGAGTACCTACTGGGACCGTTTTATCATCACGGACAGGACTATTGTTGCCAATAAGCCTGCTATCATGATCGTAGATCGGTCTCAGCGCCGGGCAGTGCTCGTCGACGTCACCATCCCACATGATGAGAATCTCGTGAAGGCCGAGAAGGACAAGCTCAGCAAGTACCTTGACTTGGCTCACGAGATAACCGCCATGTGGGATGTTGACTCGACTATCCTTGTTCTGATAGTCGTTTCGGTTAACGGTCTTATAGCAAAGAGCCTCGTAATAAACAAATGATTTTACTAGAATTTCTCTCAAAAAACGTATACTGGACAAGCGATAACGAAATCATAATTTAGACTGCAAAAACTACTTTTCTGCAGTCGGGTATTTCGTTTTTCTTTTAATATAGATAAGTAGGTACTTGTTTTGTTCAGTAATAGTCCCCCGTGAGTATCACAGTCGTCATGGATTGTTTTCCAATACGCCTACCTTTATCTACATCAAAAAGGCGCATACATACCTATAACTGCCACAAATAGTCAAAGTAAACCGTGGATCTAATTCGTTGATAAGACTTTTTAATTTTTCTTCAATTTGTTGAATTTCTTTTCTAGGGATCTTTTTCTCGAAATCATCAAAATACCTAAAAGCAATTGCGAAAAATTAGGTATAAATCCCGTCACGAATAAAAAAGCGATAGGCGAATATACATAGTGGAGATAAAAAGAGTGGAGGCAAAATTAGCTCGAGCTCGTTTTTATCTTGCTTTTCCTGTAATCGAGAGTGTGAAACAAAAGTTCAAATGAGCACAATAAATTGTGATATTTTTAACAGTCTCTTCAACTTTTGTATCACTCTCTTAATTACAGAAAAAGCAAGATACAAAACGGGCGCGAGCACTTTATTTAATACATCGGGGTGACTCGCACAATGCATTAATTAGAACACAGTATTTTAATCTGTGTGGCATTTGAACTATTATGGGTAAAGCGTAACGTTTAACTTAACATCAGGCGAGCGTGTTGCTCGTATTATGTTACTTAAACGACCTACTCGCTTAAATAATATAATATACGAGCAACACGCTTGTTATATTTGAAAAAACCCTTCCTTTTGAGCAGTCGAGTATTTTTTACATTGTTTAAAAATGGTAAGTACCTAAAAATATTAATGTGATAGACAAATAACTGGTAATTAATAAGTAAGTATAGGTACTAACTTCAATCCGATTTTTTGATGATGATTAAGTTTGTCAACATTATTTCGAAGATCATCTAATGTTTCAATTCCGTTCCTCACGAAGTCTGCTGCTTTTACAGGTCCAATACCAGAAACTCTGGTGAGTAAGCTGATAGCTTGCGCTTCTTCATCTTGTTGAATATTTTCAAGTTTCCGAAGTTTACCAGTTTGAAGAAATTCATCGATTTTCTTTGAAATTTTGTCTCCGATACCGTTTAGTTTCTTCGCTTCGTCGCCAGATTGAATTCTTGTGGGATGAATGGCTAAAACGCTGGCTGCTTTGCGATAAGCATTGTATTTGTGAATATTTCGGCTAACGTTCTTTTCATACTCAGCTAATTCTATGAGAAAATCGCAAAAATCTGCGTTGAGATTTTCATCGCTTGCAGGATTTTTGCGTTTACTCATTTTTAGGATCTAATCTGAAAAAGTACACAAGTTTATTTTCATAATAATCCTACATAACTTATATTACCTACTGTAGGAGCTTATAAGTAATTAAGTACCTTACTTATAAATAAGTGTAGTCTGTTTACGTAGGGCAAGTCTTTGTACTTAACTACTCTAAAATAGCAATCACATGACATCTAAAGAGCGGGAATGGTAATATTTTATTCAGATATTCCCGCGCTATCTTGATCCACCAACCTGCTAAAAATAAAATAATCGATTCAGGAATCCTTCTTTAATCGAGAAAACTAGAAAGAATCGATATATAATTAAATATTTGAAAATAGCAAAATATTGACTTATTTTTTACCGACATCGAAAAAGGGGGAGGTTTTCAATTCGTAGCGTATATTTTTTTATGTACACGAATTACTCCGTCATTCGAGAACCAATTTTTGTGTTTTTTGCCCCCGTATTCTGAACCCATTCGGGTTTGAAATCGATTCGGAATGTATATATCCATCTCCGTCTCTGTCATTCTCTATGGAAATGACAGAGACGGAGATATAGATTCCGAACCCGAGTGGGTTCAGAATACGGGGGCTGAATTGGTGTATATAGAAAGCTCCCAAGTTGGTCCCATAATTATTTTATAAACATAGCTTTATTACTTTTTGAATAATCTCTAAAAATTAAAATATTTTCATCGTTACCTGAGTGAAGTGCGTCACATTATAGAATCGCAGAGTTCCGCCTACACGTTTTTCTTTGCAAAAGTGTCAAATATTTAGGATTATCGTTTAAACATCTGCACATTTTTTAATCTTCGAATACGAGCATTTGACATTTAATGAAAAAAATTTTTTTTATCGGGGAAGTGCCTTTATTAACTACTACAAAATATACAAACTAAATTACTAAACAAAAAGCATATCGATTACCCCAGACTAATAAAACAAAACGCAAATCGCATGACAAATGCATTCTTGACATAAGAAAAAAAGAGCGAGTGAAGAGTTGTCTCTTTAAAAAGTTTACAATCGTGAAGGATTTAGTAAGTTGTGTTTGAAGTTAGTTTAGTGGTGCCTTGAGAAGTGACTTGAATATTTGAAGAAGTTATTATAACAATATGATTATTGAGTTTATTGATCATGGTTAAAAAAATAACACATTGTGTTATTTTTTATCGAATCGAGTTGGATTTCATTTACTAGAACTACTAGTTCAAGTATATATTTTTCTCTGTACTACTACTAGTTACTCATCACTACAAACGTCAAAATCGTGCAGCTGCAGAATGAATACCAATTTATTGTAAACATATTTACGTATTTTGGGTTGATTTTTTAATAAAAGAGTTTGTTATTGTGCAAAACTATATGTGAAAGTGCTGTGATATAAAATTTTAAATCAACAAACCTGCAATGATCCTACGACGCAATAGCCCGTGATGGATAACGTAACGGAGAAACTACTGCAATGTTTTGGACATCGAAAGTTCAAAAGTGAACTTCAAGAGCGAGCCGTAAGAGCTATCACTAGAGGTATTTTAATTTTATGGATATAATTATTGTTTTCGAATCGGTAATGGAATCGTATCGCAATATAAAGATGAATTTAAATAAACCGTTGTTATCGTCGCAATAAGTATGACAACGAAGGTAAATTTTTTGAGGTTTTCCTTTTTATTTTTAAATTTAATGTAACGTGGTAGCGTTGCTTTTGTATGGAAAGAAAAGAGACGACCGGCTTTTTGTGCGATAGGAATAACTTTTCTATCGCATTTTGACATGTATAGTGATGGGGTAAAGTAACAATCGTGATTCGAATATTCCAAAATAAAATCAAGGGCAACATATTTGCCCCTTTGTAGCCTTTATTATTACAATATTTGTAGTTTTGTAGGTATTACGTGTTATAAACATGGGATTATCGAGATCCTAGATAGATACGCTGAGTTTCTAAAAGTGTTGTGTTATATTTTAGGATTTTTCACATGAGTAAATACTTTAAGACCTAAATTCAACAATAATGGGACCAGACAAATACAAAGATTTTGTGCTATACTGTCAATGCAATAGAAAAATAAAGATGATTTTGTATGCCTTCTTATCAGGCAAAACTCCATACCACCAATTGCATGAGACTGTGTGTGTATTCATCTCTAATTCATCTTATATTATATAAAATTATATTTATCTCACTGGTAATTATAGCGGGATGGCTATAGCTATTAGTTAATTTTACACAATGCACTGCTGCACCTAGACATAATGTTTTTTTTTTATAAAGTACAAGCTTACTAGCATTGTTTGATTCCAAACAGATAAAAAAGAAGAATCAATCAATTTCCAATTTACTGACCACATCACAGAAAGACTGTGCATGGTCAGTCCCATTTTTTATAGAAATAAATTCACCTTAATTTTTCTATTCAATATTACACTTGCACTTGACCTTCAGCTTGCCTAATGTTGAATGATGCTATGGTCTACAATGGAGAGCATTTGAATAAAAACCCAGAACCCAGATACTAAATAGTATCTGGGACCTGGGTGTATATAAATGAAGATGGAATATTTGGATGGCATATTTTATACTTATACAAAATAATATTTGGTTTTTGAAATTTCAAGTATAGTAAAAAATATATAGCACAGGGATATGACAAAATAGACTGGACTGAACACTCTTTCAACATTATGCTTATTGATTACATTCTCTTTTTGTTATTACAGGTGTTCATGATGTCTTTGTTTCAATGCCTACCGGTTCGGGGAAGTCTCTGTGCTTTCAACTGCCAGCCATGTTACAAGACAACAAAGTGGCTATTGTTTTCTCACCACTACTGGCACTCATCAAGGATCAAATAGACCACTTGGCCAAGTTGAAAATCTCAGCTGAATCCATAAACTCAAAAATGACAGCGAAAGACAGGGAGAGAGTTATAAATGATTTACAAAACATGAAACCTACTACGAGGTTCTTATATATAACTCCGGAACAAGCAGCTACGGCAACATTTAAGTCTCTAATGGAACATCTAGTCAAGTTTAAGAAAGTCTCCTATGTGGTAGTGGATGAAGCACACTGTGTGAGCGAGTGGGGGCATGACTTCCGCCCTGATTACTTAAAACTGGGTGATTTGAGAGAGAAGCATAAAGAAGTCCCCTGGGTTGCGCTTACTGCTACGGCTAGCTCAGAAGTGGTTAAGGATATATTATCAAATCTAAAGCTATTTACACCTGTGGCACAGTTTAAAACTCCTAGCTTTAGAAGAAACTTATTTTATGATGTTATTTACCAGAATTGTATAGAGGATGAGATAGGGCACCTGACAGAGTTCCTAAAGAAAAGTTTGTCTGAAGATGAAAATATTAAACCAGTGAGTAATCTTCCAACCAGATATTAGTGTTAGTCAGTGTATATAATAGCTTAAAAATGTTTCCTATGAAAAGAATTACTTTAAACTTGATCTGTTTTTATAAATAAATAGTGGATGTTTTCACACAGCCTCAGCAAAGCTTATAAAAGAGAACTAGATGTTAATAGAATACTTATATCTATGTTTTTTAGGGTTCCGTACCTGAAAAGGAAAAAACGGAACCCTTATAGGATCACTTTGTTGTCTGTCTGTTTGTCTCTCTGTCTGTCCGTCTGTCAAGACCTTTATCTCGGGAACGCGTGAAGGTATCGAGTTGAAATTAAAACCATATATGCAGATCTTTAGTCTCTTGCTGCAGAAAGAAAAATAAAATTTCTCAGTTTTCGTAAAAAAAAGTTACAGCCGAATATGTCGTAAAAAACTCACATTTCGACACTCACAAGGGAATCAAAACCTATGGGGTACTTCCTGTTGACCTAGAACTATAAAATTTGGCAAGAAGCATTGTGTTAGAGTACACATATAGGAAAAAATCCGAAAACTGGTCATTTTTAATTTAATCACAAAAAAATTGTGTCTTTATGCAAGGAATGAGGGCCCAAATTTTAAAGTTCTTTAACCGTATCATGTGGGGTATCATATGAAAGAGCTTCATTAGCATAAGCTAAAACAGGTTTTTAAATATTTTATAATATTATAACGATGTATATTTTTCGGTCAATGAAGGAAAAAAAAAAAAATGATTTCCACTTTTTATTTAGTTTGTACGGAACCCTCGCACTTGTCCGGATTTATTTTTTTGTAAAACATGCTTCATACATAATCATAATCAACAACCATGTTCAATTATGCAAGCATGAATTAATCATATTGTATTGTTTAATTTATTTTTTATTTAGTCATAAAAAAGCTAACCACAAATAGAATGTACACAAACAAAATTAAAATACCTTCAAAAATAAGAAAGTTACAAGCACTTTAATTTCATGTTAGACAGAGAGCACACGATAGTGAATGATGACGTCATAACAAATAGTTCTCTGTAAAAATTCAATACAAACTGTTGTTTCGCGAGATAAGGACAGAGCATCCCTCCCTTTAAACTTTAAAGGCTTATATCTCGGAAGTTTATTAACCGAATGAATTTATTTTTTTAGTGTATGCATTACATTTTAGTTTGTTATCAATTAAAACTATTATTCCCATGAAATAAAATTCATGTATATTCCCTATTTCTTAAATAATAACATTTGATAACATTGCTGGAAACTATTTTGTACTCCCTGTTACAGAAAGATAAGAATGCTGTTATTGTGTATTGCCGAACACGAGAGCAGACAGAGGAATTGGCAAGCATGTTGACTAAACGAGGATTAAAATCAATGGCATATCACGGAGGTATCTATATACATTTTAACTTTCCTAAAATTTTTGTTTCATATCTAATTACCTATCTATAGGCCTTCAAATAGTATGGGATAATCAATTACTTTTTGTGTAGTAGTTTATGCAACAACTGTTTTCTACCCCTTAACGTTTTTTTTTTAAATCTAATTTAAATTATAAATGTCTGCCTCTTCAAATTTCGTTATAATTCCGAAGTTATTTTTTTTTACAAAAGCAAACCATAGACGTTTTGATGTTTCTAACCATTGAAAAAAGAATTATCGAAATCTGATAATATTTATGAGTAGAAAATTGTTTTCTCTGGTTGTATGAAAAACATGTAATTTACTGACAAAAGTGTTTCTCTTAAATTGTGATTCGAAATATTGAACAAAATATTCACAGAAATGGTTTTTTTTTTAATCCCAAAGGTTTATTTGATAACAGAATTTCATAACAATTTGTCCGAAATATGTAAATACTTGTAATTTAAATGTAGCATAAAAATTAGTACCTCTATAAATTTATAAACGTTTTCCTGCTATTATAAGATATGGCTGAGAAATAGTTTTCCCCCATATTCAGTTTGCCACTAACCACTTGATTGAAAAAACGAAACGACAAAACATACTTATTTCCTAGTCTGATATACTCGTTTATTTATAACCAATGGCTATTTACAGATATTTGTAAAAATATAATGTCACAAAAGCTAATAAAACTAAATTTTTACAGGTCTGAAATCGTCAGACAGGATATCGGTGCAAGAGCAGTGGCAGCGTGGCGAATGTCCCTGCGTGTGCGCAACTGTGTCGTTTGGCATGGGTGTGGATAAGGCGACCGTACGCGCAGTCGCGCACTGGGGCCTAGCGCAAAACGTTGCCGCGTACTATCAGGTATGGAAATATTAATGATAATGCAGCACAATCACCTTCTTCAGGCTTGCCACATCAGCTGACAGCAGTCTTGATTTTGCGCTAATTCAATTTAATGTTTTTTTAAGGTTTTCGCGATTTACTCATTAAAATGATACAATTTTATGATTTTATTCAGTTATTTATATTCAATTTACGGCTTCCTTTAAAATAAAGCATAATATGCGAACATATTGTACACATCTACACATGTGGACACATCCGCACTTACAGTCTTAACTGTCAAGATTTCGTTTTTGATATGCCGGTCGAAGACTCCATATCTTTTCAATAATATTGTAATAATTAAAAAGAAAATAAAGTATTTGAGCTTGAAATTAACTAAATAAACAGGCAAGAATTAACTGTTTATATGATGATCCTCATACAAGTGGCGGGAATACGCTGGATGCAAGCCAAATCGGCTTCCAATCGGTCTTTTTGGAAATCCATGAGGGAAGCCTATATCCAGCAGTGGACTTAATTTCATAGGCTTCATCTAGCCTTATGGCTAAGATAATCATGATGATGATACACCACAATAAAAACAGGCACTTTAATTGTACCTGTAAAATAAAGCCACATATCTAATATCATAAACTTATTTGGAAATATATTTACTTAATATCTCTTATTTTTTAAATTATATTTTTTTAGGAATCAGGCAGAGCCGGCAGGGACGGCAAGTCTGCTTTTTGTCGCATTTACTACTGTCGCAGCGAGCGGAATGCAGTCGATTTCTTGTTGAAGTCAGAGATAGCGCGCTCGAAAACACCCGAACAGAAGCAACGACATAAAAACGCCTACAAAAGCTTTGAAATAATGGTCAGATACTGTGAAGAAGTCAGGTAAGATGTCAGACACACCAGAGAAGTTCATGAATTCAATTCCATTACCATTACGCTAGTGTTATCTTCAAATCGCTTACCATTTTTACAAGACTTACAATCTTATTCAGCTCATTATTTGGTTGTATTTAGAATGGAGCACTTGCTCGCTCACTCATACGTAGTGAGTGAGTGTGCTGTGACGTTCATAACATCACTGACCATAACCTCGCTATTTCTCAACGGATTACACTTATCCAAATAAAAAGAATAAAATAGTCTAAAAATCCCAATGCATACGTCTATATACTTAGTACTCTTGTAGTTATCCGCATAGGAGTGAAACTTCCTGCCGCGTTTTCTGTTTCTTCTAGATTTACGTGTTCCACCCTCGACCACATCGTCGCTTATCATCAGGCGAGTTGGTGGTCATAATAATTCATCCTCACCTTTTCGGGGAGGTATCCTAAAAACATCTTTCAAATTTTATTCTACCATTTTGTTGGCATGATAAATATTTATATCTGTACTAAATTACAACTTTCTAATACTTATAGTCTTTGAGCTAAGACGGACATGGCGAAATTACAAGGATTCGTAGTTGACGGAACCCTAAAAAGTTACGGCGTCATTGCTTGTAGATGTCGGCACAAAACATTCGCGGACTTCTTCGGCGAGGAAGCGCCGCGGTGCGTGGCGCGGTGCGACGTGTGTACCGACGAGCGAGCCGTGCGCCGCGCGCTCGAGCAGCACTCGCGGCGGGCGATGAGCGCGCGCCTGCACGGCGGCGGGGTCGTCGTCAGTGAGGACCCGTCCGACCTGTACGGCGAGGGACGCTATGGACAGAGGAAGTGAGTATCGCTAGTATAACACAAAAAAGAAACCAGGTTATTAAATGAAAAAAAAACACCTTACAACAGAAGAGCCATTTTTTGCAGTTTAATTTTCAATTTCAACAACTTAATACACTTTTGTGTTTACGTTTTTGTGTAAGAAATTATGCGTAAAGTCGCCGACCGCTGTATAAGGTTGTACTCGTAAATGCGCATTCTATTCTGTTCTATGCGTATTCTTTAGAATAATTTTATTGAAATCTCTAATGAATTGTTTTTTAAACAAGTATAAGTTTAGAAAACTCAAAAACCCCGACAAAAAAAAAAAAAACGACTGAACCGATTTTGATGAAACATAGCTAAGAACACTCCCAACTAATTCACCTTTCAAACAAAAAAAAACCAAAGTTGGTTCATCTGTTCGGGAGCTACGATGCCACAGACAGACACACACACAGACACGTCAAACTTATAACACCCCGTCGTTATTGCGTCGGGGGTAAAAATAAATAAATGAATCATCAAAATCAAGTCATAATTGGCGGAGTAATCGCGTAACAAACACAGTCGAATTGAGAACCTCCATCTTTATGGGAATCGATTAAAAAGATTATATTATACATCTATTTTAATGTTTGGTTTCTTTTAGGGAAGCAGAATCTTATGGGCGAGACGAGAGTGACGGCTCGGACAGCGAAGACTCCCGCCGCCGCGTCGCTGAAGAAACCAAATCTCTCATCATGAAGGAGTTCGCCAATAGGAAGAAACGCATCGAAGAGAAGAAGGGGAACGACACCGAGTCCGCACAGTTTTCAAGGTGCAAAGCCGCCGAAAGCACGGCGAATAAAGTGAGTGCACTGTGTCATCATATATATATATATATATATATAAAAGACGGTAACAACAGCGAACGCGATCAAGGCTAAATTTCAATATATTAAAACTATATATGTATAATATTTTGTTTTTGGTTATTCTTTGTAGGTAAACGGATTGACTATATCTTGCCGAGAGCAGTACCTTTCCCTGCTCAACGACGCTTTAAACAACAATCTTGCCAGCACCAAGGACCTGGATGATGATTACGACAGAAAGCTGACGAGTAGCGACGTCGAACAGTGCGCCATGGAAATGGAATACGAAGCTTTCCGAAGCAGTACTGTCATCAGCTTGTACAGGAGAGGGATGTCTAAACTGGTAATTTCATAATATTCCTGAATATTGTACATAACATGTCCGTCTATATGTCTGTCTGTCCGTATGACACAGTCATTTTACTCAGACTATCAACATATCTACATAAACGAAATTTGGAATGTAGATGTCTACTGTAAACCGCTAGAGAATGCTATGAAAATGAATGAAAAATAGAGGTGACATAACATATTATAAAGAAGGTATATATTTTTTTAATCTCACCCCATCGTGTGGGGTATCTTTGAATAGGTCTCAAAAAATCAGACTAAGGTTTAATATAACATTATATTCTCAGTTGTCTAATCTGCAAGATATAGCCCGCCAAAAGTGAAACAAATGTGTCGCCCTCCCTGCATTTCTAAAATATTGGACCTAAAAATCCATGATTACCCGTAATAATAGATCATATTAAATACTTTCAATTAAAATTGTTTTAAACACTTTAAGATAATTACAACTTTTCGAGATATAGCAATAAATTATAAAAAACTCAAGTCATTATACTAGGACGAGGTATTGATAGTAAAAGGTAATTGACCTCTTTGTAAAGCAGTCTAAACAAAACATACTCGCCAAGTAGTTTTCTTTTAAATAACATTAGCTACGGAACCCTACTATACGCATGTCTCGAAACGGCCTTGGCCACTTATATTTATAAAAGTAAAACATTTGTTTTGCCTCCTACAAAAATCATGTGTCATTTGACAGGTTGCTCAGTGGGTATCGTGTAAGGCATTGTTTACCTTTGAGGACTATTTGGTTGTATTTTAGTGGAAATACCTTTCTACAATAAGCAAAACTGGCCAAATGTCTATGTGTATAACGAATATACATAGACATATAAGCGGACAATTCGGTGGTAAAACCGAGATAGCAAAGAGAACCGAAAGAATCCATCAGAACAGTCCCCTATTTAATGAAATAGGGTAATATCTATGACCGTAAAATGTGTTTACATTATATGGTCACAGAAAAATAAAAATGTTAGATGGCAATAAATTCAAACTGAGTTTAAAAAACTGGTTGATTAGTAAGGCCTTTTATAATCTCAATGAATATTTTGATGGAGATGTAAATGAAAGAAAAAAATGATCGTAAAGGACAAAACTGTTGATACCTATAATTATTATGACATCATTTTACACAGTTTATACAATAAATATTTTCTGATTTCTGACAACATTCATTAAAAGTTCCTTCTGAAAACAGTAATGTTTTATTTGAAGAAGGAATGACAATATAAATAGCAGATATTCTGAGTGTATCCTTTTCAGATAGCTGCAGTAAAGGCGTGCACAGATCAAGTGTATCCAGAATTAAAGACTTTCGAACCAAGGAAACGTACAACACTTGGGGAATTTGTCAAAGAATATGAATCTCAAAGAAAAGACAAATCACAGAAGTTTGACGGCTTCATCAAAGCATCTGAGCTAGAAACTGGTAAGTCCTTTAATAGCAGTCTCAATGTTCTTGGGATCCAGAAACATTATTTAATATCAATTGTGATAATATGTTACTTTTTTTTAGATCAAAACAATGGTAAATCAGAACAAAAGACACTTTCTAAATTAGATAAACAATCCAAAAGAAATGCGAATTCGTTTAAACGGGATCCGCTCACACAAACACGCCTTCACAGTTTTTTCAAAAAGGCGTCAGATATTTCTGCCCGTTCTGCAACCCCCACAGATGAAAGTGGAGATGATGGTCTTGCAGTAGATGAAAACAATGATCAAGTTCGAGATATCAGTAATGACACAACCCTAAAGTTGAAAGAAGCCGACTCTCTAAATGAAAATGATAGAGACATCCATAACGATACAACTTTAAAACTCAATCAAAGCTCGTCAGACTGTGAAGAGAGCTCACCTGAAAAAGATGGCAAACGAACTCTCGTCATTAATATTACACTACAAGGAGTACCCAGTAAAAATATGGAAAAACAAGATTCGCAAGAGAGTATCAAAACAAAATACAAATCTGACAAACATGAAGCTGATAAAAGCAAAGAAACTAAATCAGAACATAAATCATCTAAGCACAGACGTGAAACAGGCCATGATTTTAAATCGGAAAGAAAATCCAGTAAAAATAGAGGAGAAGTAGACAAAGAATCTAAATCAAGTCATAAAACAAATAAAAATCTTACAGACAAAGAATCTATATCGGACGAAAAATATAATAAAAATAAAGACCATACATCCATTCAAGATCAGGATTCCAAATCAGAAAATTCTAAACCTAAACCAAAAAGAAAAATCAAAGCTTTGTTTGGCGAATCATCAGAAAGTGATGCTGAGCCGGAAGAGCGCAAAAAAATAAAATTAACAGACGATCATCACAAACATAAACACAAGCACAAGAAAAGACATTCAAAGCATAAAAAGGAAGACAAAAAATCTGAAAAGACAGAAGATGTAAAATTTAAAGAAAATCCTAAGACAGAAGATACAAAGATCAAAGAAACACCTGTTGCTATAAACCAGCCGTCGTTATTTAGTAATGGATCAGACAGTGAATCTGAAAAAGAATTAATCATTGATGATGGTAGTGAATCTCATGCAAAAACTAAAGATGCAGAAGAGAAGTTGGTGCTCAATAACAGTGACATGGACCACAGTAACATAAATAACTCAAATGATTCTAAAATGTCTACAGAAGATATAAGTGATGGTGACAATATTGAACCACAAAACAATGCAGAAGAAAATAAATCGTCCCAAGAACCACATGAAAATGATCAAAATGAATTGAACAAAAGTGCCTCGTCCGTTGCAATGGAAGTAGACGATAAAAAACTAACTAAGGCACATAGATTGAGTCTAGAAGCAGATAAAGTATTAGAAAATCTCAAAAAGTTTGCAGAAATGCCACAAGAAGAATTTGTAATACCTGTTAGCAAACCTGTGGAAGAGAAAAAGGTTGAAGATGTATCTCAACCACAAAATAAACCAGAGAAACACAGAGAACCCTCTAAGCACAGGCGTTTGAGTTTAAGCAATAAATCAAAGGAAACGAAAGATCACAAAGAATCAAAAGAAAGTAAACATGAAAAACATGATAGGGCACGTCATAAAGAAAGGAATAAAGAAAAACACGACAAACGAAAAGAGCAAAATGTTACCAAGAAATCTGAGAAGGTGGATGTGGCTAGTCTTGTGGTTAAACTCTTGATGCCCTACTACAAAAATAAAAAGATAACCAACAGAGACTTATTCAAAATCACTGCAAGACACATTGTACACCAGTTGTTAGCTATACAAGTAACAGGTAAGCAACTTTGGTTTAATAAATTAAATTAAATTAATTTATTTATTTAAATCATCAGGGCCTTTTTAACCGACTTCAAAAAAAGGAGGTTATCAATTCGACATGTATGTAGGTAATATTGTCAGAACTGCACAGAACGATACCAACTACGAGTAAATTCTAAAGAAGCGTTTTTTTTTGTTTCAGAGGAAGCGGCTATAGATATGTTACTAAAGAAAACTTTCAGCAATAAAGAATTAAAAATTGAAAAAGAGAGTGACTTAGATGTTAAGATTAATTTAAGTACCGTTTTATAGATGATATTTAATTAATGTTATGTATTTATTGTTTCATAATGACTATTTTAATTAATATTCTTATAAGCAATATAAAGATGAAATATACTTCCTATTGCAATAATTAGTATCTTGTTTTCTTTTTTAACTTATATGTGGAACTAGCATGTACTATGTGTTAAAAGGCCATTGCCGTTTGTAATTAAACATAATCATCATTATATCAATAATTATCATCTATTATCACGGACAAATAAATAATTGAAATTGAACTATGAAGACTTATTTCACGCGGAAATCAGGATTCATAACGGATGTTCAAAACAAACTTCAATGCATCATCAACTTTCACTAAACGGTGTTATTAGGCATATTTTTAATGAATTTATCGCGCTCCTCAGTCGACTGCAATGGTCGCTGTAAACCGCAAACCTAATTAAGAATAAAGAAAAATTGAGCCGTTCTTTAAGATTTTTTTGTAATTTTTTATCTACATGAATAGTATAGAAAAAATGTATGATCTCTATATATATAAATCAATTTCTGTTCGTTTGTCTCGCTAAAACTCTAGAACGGCTGGGCCGATTTAGCTGATTTTGGTTTTGAAATGTTTGTCATAGTCCAGGGAAGGTTTAAACGTTGAGAAAATATTGGGTCCACTCATTGATAGGTGATGGTCAGCTAGTTATAAATAAAAATCAATTACTGCTTGTGTGAAGGCTCATCACTGAAAATATTTAAAAAAATACTAGTTGATTCAGATTTTGTAGGACTGGCCTTATGTGGCTCAGTTGGTAGTATGTCTACCTGCTAAGCTGTAGGTTTGATCCCCACCCAGAGAAAACATTTGTGTGATGAGCATGGATGTTTATTCTGTCTCTGGGTGTTTCTATGTATCATAGATATATATTTACAAATATCTACTATGCTTCTGTATTAATTGAGGTTGATAATAATTTTATTTTATTTTTTATTAATTATTATTTTCATCACCGAGGTTAACCGAGGGGCTCAAGCTAATATCTAATAACAATGGCAATATTTTATATATATATATATATATATAAAATATTGCCATTATATATATATATATATATATATATATATATCGAAAGGTTCTCGAGTGGAGACCACGTACCGGCAAGCGCAGCGTAGAAAGACCAGCCACGAGATGGACAGATGACCTCATACAAGTGGCGGGAAGACGTTGGATCCAAGCCGCTTCCAATCGATCTTTTTGGAAATCCATGGGGGAGGCCTATGTCCAGCAGTGGAATTCTTATGGATGAGATGATGATGATGATATACAATATATATATATCAGCATATAAGAAAAATGTCTATGCGTCCTGTGGTCGCTCAGAAATAAAACAGTTCGGTAATCCATGTATACATACTTAAATCTTTTATTTTAAAACATAATTACGATTTTCTAAAATAAGATTTGGCAGATTTAATTAATTTAGGCACTTTGGAAGTGTAAAAACCACACATACAGTTCGAAAAAAATTTAAAGCTCGACCCTGTATAAACCTTAATATCATGAAACATTTTAATCAGAGGCCCAACTCGGCCCTGGTAAGTCTCGAGCTGATGGCGGCCGGGGTCTACTATAGTCCCATTTACTGTTTTCTCGAATGTCTCCCACTTTCCCTGTTATCTTGTTACGATCACCCTCATCACTGTCATCAGACGCACATTTCACTGAAGTTACGATTCGTAAACTTTCATACTCAGGGTCAAATCCAGAAGAATCAAGACTGTCAGGTTGTATATTAATATCTAGGGAAGAATGCGCAGCTTCGTCGGTCACTGGAACAATAGGCCAGGGTGAGCTAATTGGAGGTGTTTCTATGCAGATGTTATCAAAGTTGTCAAAGGATAAAGGTGTATGTCGAAGTGAGTGATCAAATGCAGCAGCACGACGTAATAGCAAGTCGGTAGTTGAATCAATCCTACGCGGTGGCGTAGGAATAGGTCCTGTCGGTAGAAATGAGTCGTACAGGTGTCAAATGCGTAGCGCGCGCTTGCGCACCGGCTCGCGGTCGGGTCGCGAGGGGGCGCGGCGGCGCGGCGCGCGGGGCGTCTCCGGCTCGGGCGGAGCCGATGACGTCACCAGGTTTCGCAAGTTCCCATTGGACGGCTCTAGACCTATCGTTTCTTGGAACTGTTGGATCTGTTCCACTAGCTCCTCGTCCGTTTCTATCAGGTCTTCGATCTGCAGAAAGAATAAATAAAACATTAATCATCCACTAATTTCTCATCATGGACTACTAGTCTGCGCCATATAACCCGAGATAAAATATATATATAAAAGCGAAATACCATTCACTGATTAATCACGAAATCTCAGAAATTATAACACCTACAAACTTGAAATTTGGCAGGTAGGTTCCTTATGGGGTAAATATGTCAGCTAAGAACGGATTTTGCAAAATGGCCGAATTAAGGGATCGAAATGGGGGTAAACAAATGTATGAAAGTTCCTGGGTTTTGATGTTAGAGGCTTGAAATTTGGTATTTGGGTTAGCTATAATAAATGAATACTGCTATTATATTTTAGTAACAGGGATGAATTAAGGTGGTTAAAATGTTTTTTTAATCTGTATTTATTTTGGGGCTTAAGTCGCTATGCTATTATGTCGAAAGTTTGTATGAAACAACCTTGATTTTAGTGTTAGGACCTTGAAATTAAGTATTTGTTGGATTAAGAAATAAACACAAATTACAACTGTAACAAAATTTTGCAACAGGGATGAATTAATGAGGTCTGCAAGGGATTGAAATTTTCCACGAAAGTACCACCATTTTTAATCTAATAAATCACCAAATATTTTACGGCAGAGATGATAAAGGTGGTTAATTAGGGTCGAACTATTCTATGAAATACGCACGATTTTCACGATAATGGGATGGAACCCAAAACGAGTTGTGAACGAGATTTAAATGCGGTAAGTGAAAATAGGTGCGAATGGAATAGGTGCGCGGGCGTGAATAGAAGTAGGGCTGGAGTGCAAAAAAATTAGGCGAGGGATCTAGGTGGTGACAGGGCGGGAGTGAAGCAAGAGCGGAACGAAAGTCGGGTGGAAGCGAGATGGGAGTGCGTCGGGAGCGAAGTAGAAGTGAGACAGAAGCTAGATTTGAACCGTGTGAGTGCGAGTCGGTAATGGAGTGGAAATGAAGTGAAAAGTAACCAAAGCGGAATGGGACTTGTGTTGGGAACGAACGTGCGACGGGAGCAATGTGGGCAGGAATAGGGCACAAATGCAAAAAATGGGACTAAAGCAGAAATGCAGTGAATACAGGATAGTGATACAGGATCGGGACTCCACTCCCCTCCCGAGTGGAGTGAAAACAAGGTGGCAGCGGACAAGTGTGACGTGGGAGCAGAATGAGTGTGGGGCAGGAACGGAATAGAGCGGGGGATGGAGTGAGATGGGAGTACGGCAAAGGATCTAGGTGGGTGCGAGACGTGAGTGGTTTGGGAGAGAGGTGGGAGCGGGATGGGAGCGAGACGAAAGTGCGGTGGGGGCGAAGTTGGAGAGGAGCTAGGTGTAAACGCTATGAGTGCGAGGAAGGAGGAAGAGAAGTGAAGGTAAGGTAGTAAAGTGGGAGCGAGGTGGGAATAGGACAGAAGCGGGACAGGACTGGAGTGGGAGTGGGTGACAGCAAAACCGGAGTGCGACGGGAGCAAGGTGGATGTGGAATAGATGTGAGATAGGAGCGGAGTAAGCGCAGAGTAGAAGCGAGGTGAGTTCGGGACAGGAGCTGAACGGGAGCAGATTAGGAGCGGGACGAAAAATTAACAGGAGTTTATTTTTCATTTAAATTGATCTACGATTGACCTCATACTCGACACAAAGATTGAGTAGGCAGTTAAGTTGGAGCGCAGCAGATGTGTTTCTCACGCGTACGAAGTCGCGGATAACAGCTAGTGAATGAATGAAAACGAACTCCAAAATGAAAGTTCGAGTTGAAAGTTAATTTCGAAAAGTTATCGATTCGAAATTCGAAAATCTTGTTATTTTATTTAGTTTCAGCTATATGACTCAATCTACAGAAGGGTTGAAGTACCTATTCTAAGATCATGGTCTTAATGTGGTGGGCAAACAAGTTCTATTCTTGCTATTGCATTGAGTAGATGTATACGGTACTTCCTGTCGGTAGTCCGCGAGTAGATCGTTAGCGATACGCACGAGGTAGGCGAGCAGATGTCCGCCAATACTTGATCAAATGAAAATGAATGAACGAGTGAGTGAATGATAATGGATTAACTCGGTGGACCCATGCATCGACCATACACATTACCTTCTGTCGGTAGTCCGCGTGTAGATCGTTAGCGATACGCACGAGGTAGGCGAGCAGATGTCCTCCAATACTTGACCAAATGACAATGAATGAACGAGTGAGTGAATGATGATGGCTTAACTCGGTGGCCGCCTGCATCGAATATACACAGTACCTCCTGTCGGTAGTCCGCGAGTAGATCGTTAGCGAGGCGCACGAGGTAGGCGAGCAGCTGTCCGCCGCCAGCGCGCAGTCGCGCGTGCAGCCGCAGTACGGCGGGTACAAGCACCTCCGCTACTGTGTGCTTCATTTTATGCGACACTATGTTCGTGGTTACACGTTCTTGGAGATCGTCCACATCGGGCACGTCTCCCGTAGCGGGAGTTTGCTTCTTCGCTAAAAATAAGAGAACACATAATTTATAAACAGCAGACTATTTACATGTCACATTGTGCAAGGTCACAAGAGCAGAATGTCTGATTTAAAGGGAAATTGAAAAAAAAGGTTCAAAATACGTAAAAAAAGAAAGTCTTTTATTGCTGGCATGTATACGTTTCATAATTCCATTATCCACCTTCAGGATGTGTCATCAGATTCTCGTCACCAAGTAACATATTGAGAGAGAACGTAATTTTGTTCGAGAATAAGGACGATTTTTGAATCGAAACGTTAAATTCTTTTCCCGAGATAGTTTTTTATCCAAACAGACTCTATACTTTTGGAGACGAATACGATATCGAACGATTGTTAGTATGGGTGGGTGCCTACTGAAAAACATTGTTAGTGTCAACTGTTAACTATCAAACTGACCCTATTTAAGAATAATTATCATCATCTCATCCATAAGAATTCAGGCACTTCCATGCACTTTTATGAGGTTCATCTGTCCATCTCGAGGCTGATCTTCCTATGCTGCACTTGCCGGTGCGTGAACACTGATTTTACCGGCGCGTACTTGAGAATAAAAGCTTGTTATTGAGGTCACTCACTAGGTAGCCTCATCCTGGGTCCGCAGAGTACGTGTATAGTGTCGAGCAGCGCGCTGTTCATGGAGTCCGTGATCTCCTCGCCTTCGTCCACCACGTCCGCGGCATGCTCCAGGATCTCCCTCGCCAGCCGACACTGCGTGTTAAGTTTCTGTACGAGGGACAGCCGCTGCAGCATCACGTCGTAAATCAGCTGACGAGCGTCGAATGACAAGTTGTCTGTGGGGGAAAATGTGAACTGAAAACTTCACAAATAGAGTTATGTATAACATCATCATCTTAGCCATAAGAAGTCCACAGCTGAACATAGGCCTCTCCCATGGATTTCCAAAAAGACCGATTGGAAGCGGCTTGCATCCAGCGTCTTCCCGCCACTTGTATGAGGTCATCTGTCCATCTCGTGGCTGGTCTTCCTACGCTGCGCTTGCCGGTGCGTGGTCTCCACTCGAAAACCTTTCGGCCCCATCGGCCATCAGTTCTACGTGCTATGTGCCCTGCCCACTGCCACTTCATTCACACATGTATAACATACACTAAACAAAATTAATTTGTTCCGAAACAAAATAACTAAATACGGATGGCAACGCCTTCAAATCCGCATAAGTTCTTTGATTGAACATACTATGTTATTTGTATATCAGCATGAAGTTTTAAAATTGTGCAAGCTGGTCTCGGCGTTAAGTCAACAAAGCACGCCACTACACTTGCCTGAATCGTTCGAGTTGTAGTACTGCACGCAGTCCACGAAGTGGTGGAAGATGGTGTCGGCGGTAAGGCAGCAGGTCACGTAGTATTCTGCAGGCTCTCGGACCTCGTGTTCCTCGTCAGCCAACAGCGCGCAAAATCTACAACAAGTAGTAATTTTTACACAAAGTTTCAAACAAAGTCTACTAAACTGAAAGGGCTCAATGCCCCAGTCGAAACTTTACGACCAGTGATGACGTGTCATTGAAACCTGGTTACTCATTATGGGCCTTATATGGAAGCTCAGTCACGCAACGAGCTATGGAAAGGGCTATGCTCCCGAGCGTAGCACTTTCGATATCTCTGCGAAATCGTATCAAGAGATCCGTAGACGTACAGACAGCGTAGGAAAACCAGCCACAAGGTAGATATAAGACCTCATACAAATGGCCACTTCTAACCGGTCTCTTTGGGCTATTAAGCTATGGGGGAGGTCTATGTCCAGCAGTGGACTTTTTGTGGCTGAGATGACATGATGAAATTGAAAGGAGCTTATTGAACCGCGCCGCACCAGTTCTACTACATTCCATGCACCGGCACATCTCGGCCATTAGTGGATCCAGTACTACAAGCTGGTGTCTAGTTACTTGTAGTAGAGAGGCGTGCGCAGGCGCAGGTAGCCAGCGAGCAGCAGGCGCGTGAGTGCGCGCGCCGCAGCTCGCCGCAGCTCCAGCGGCGCCGCGCGCTCCAAGCACCGGCACACCTCACCCAGCAGCGGTTCCACTATGTTCGTATACCTGCGGAATGCAGGCCCAATTCAACTACGTATACCGATTGAGAGATCAAAACAGCGAGTATAACGATATTAGTGAATAATTTGACTTGACGTCTATGTTTATTTGTAGCGTCGTCTACCATTTAGCGATTTTTACTATATACGAGGCGCTCCACTGACCGGGAGTGACATTAAACAAACACATATGAGTGATCCGTAGTTCAAAAGGTTTTTTTATAATATTTACACATAATAAAATATATTGTCATTTCTATAATACATAACATCCATAGGACTATAGAACCGATTCCGGCACGTCATGGTACCTAGTACAAATATCGGAGAGCACCAGCAATGCATTGACCCTGGCCTGCAGCGGTGCGGCAGCGTGCAGTAGGGCGGCGGCCGCGGGCGCCGTCGCCGCGGCGGCCGCGCGTGACCTCACACACAGCCGGCCCGCACCCGCCACGCACTCCCCCGCGCGACGACCACACCAATCTGAAAATAACGACTATGTACTACGTACTATACGAGTCATCTCGAACTGTCAAAGTTGGACACCGCGCAGAGGGCGATCGGCTTCTTCACTCTCACACGCCGCTTGGGCGCTCTAAGTGGCTACACATAATTTGAGTAAAAATATATATGTCAAAATGCCAACGTGAGTGCATACATACTGCAAAAACAGGCCGGAGAAAAAGAAACAAAAGCGACGCGAGTTTACTTTTCACAAATAAATTCAGATTTTTAAATATTAATTTGTCAATTTTCAATATATGATACAAGAAATTAGCTCGATGCGAAAAACCGTGATTTTCGGCTCGAACAATATGTAAATAGCATCATTTAGATAGCAATCTGGAACTCAACTTCTGAATCGTTCGAACGTTATCGCATTCGATTCGAATATATCTTATTTTATTTTATTTTTTTATTTTTATTTTATTTTACATGGAAAACTAACAGCTACTAAATGAAAATAATAAAATTAATGGGAACACATTAGCCATACACAGTTTTCGTTTATAGGCACAATTCCAAAATTCAAGTGCCCATTTCAACAAATTGTGTAAATATACAGATACTAATTACATTACATTATATTACATTACAGTTACATTATATTATTATGTTTTATTCTTTTTAGCTAGCTTTAATGAAGTGCAATCATAACATTTTTTTGTAGTATCAAAAAGTGATCTTATACAGTGATCTTATACTTTCCGAAGATGTTCAATAGTTCATTCGCTCGCAATCATTCACATCGCTCGTTAACACAACGAATGATCTCAACTATTCGAATTTTAAATCTGTCAACAAAAAAATATGTTAAAATTTTGTTGTCGGAAGTTCGGCAAATTCACATGTGAATTATGTTGCGAGCGATTAAAGAATCGCACCCCTGTACAACCGTAGAAAATGGCGACGAACCTTTCATACCCACAGACTAGTACATCCTAAATTTGATGATAAAATTACTCTATGAAAACTCGACTTTCGCTATACTTCACACCGAGAAAATTGATTTATTTGTATTAGCTTCCTATAAGCGCAAATAAAGAATATGAAATAAATACATAGATCGCTATTATCTGCCTTCCGGCGTGTAAAGCATAGACACGAGTAGGTACTACAAGTTGATTACATCTATTAAAATTTACTAATAGATGTAACAAAAATGTATTAATAGATGTTTATGTTTATTTATCTATTATTAGAATATAAGAACATTTAGAATGAATATACCTGGTGGTGGGTTTTTAATCGCGTCCAGGAAGAGTTGCAGCAAGTCCGGCGAGGGCGGCGTGGGAGCCACCAACGACAGGTCGGCGGCGCGTAGCCATTCTTCTACGCCTCCACCATTGAGCGCGGCGCGCTCCGCTACCACAAACCATCACATGGAACATAATATACTTATTAAGCGTGTCTAGAATATAATTATAGACCTAATGTCAATGGAAACAAAGCTTTTACACAAATAACACTTAACATATCGCTTAACATCAGGCGAGTTGGTGGTCAATCGTAGATCTATAATGCATTAAAAAAAAAAACTTGAAACATTTAAAAATTCGCAATTTTATTTCAAAAAACCAAACAATTACACCGATTTTGATGATAACCAATCTGAAAGTATATCGTTTATAATTTTTTTTTAAATCATTTTATTAATGACGCAGTAAGCGGTAACAAACATAAAATAAATCCGGCAAAGTATGGGCATTGGGCACTCGCACATCGAGGCTTCTGTATTTCGATGTGTTTATCCATGACACATGAACACTGACACCAGGGCTAATTACTCAACAAAATGTGCTTTAAATCTAAGAATATTTGTAACTTATTACATATTTTCTACATTAGTAATAGTTTGAAATACTAGCAGGATAACACACTATCAAGTTCAATTAAGTAAACGTTACAGACCATTTTCTTTATCCAAAGAGATTTTAACACTACTGTTTACTCTATTTTAAGTTTATGTCACATGACACGCGACTGTCAACAAAATGTTCACTTGTAATTTTTTTTATGTGGAATTAACAAGAAGATTTCATCTCGCAGAAAATTTATATTTTTTTTTTAAATTATTTACGCAAGCTTATCTCGCATTTCACCAGTTTTTAGTATTTCTTGATTTATATCAAAATAAACTCTACAATCTTGCCAATTTTCAGACAGCACCCGCATCCTTAGAACGGAGTAACGAAAGCCTAATAAAAAAAGATAAATTTCATGTCGTACAAGGAGTAAACGCTGACGAAAGACAGGGGAGCATGGAAATTACTCCACCGATAAGAGGCATGCTTTTAAATATCGAACGAATGAATGTTTAATTAAGAAAAAGTTACGGCAGCCAAGTTAGGGTTCATATCTCTATGCACGGACTTCTATCTTTTGAGGATTATGTACAATTTAGCTAACTATACAGATCAGATACATTAGTTACCTAGTTGCATAAGCTCCGTCGCCCAGGTGAGGTTTGTCGTGTCCAATTGGGCCGCCAAATAGGCACACGCGATGCGGCATCCTGACAAAGTAACATGTGTCAGTTGAACGAAAATGTTTTAAAATTATTTGTTAGTAGTTATTATTGTAATTTGTTATTTGTGTGCGAAATTACAAGGGGAATCTGAAAAGAAAATGCATGCAACAAAGATGCGATGGATACGTGTAAGTCAGAGGAAGTTTGAAAGTAGCGATTGTGACTGGAAATTAAGTAGTTGATAGGCTATTCTAGACTGAAGATGTGATGAAATGACAAGTTAGCAAAGTTTGTGGGAGAACTCTACACATAAATAGTAAGTTGTGAAGCGAGAGAAGACAACCTCAAGAGGTGCGGTTAAACTGTGTAAAATTTGATATAATATTTTTGATTAAAATTGTTGTATTGTATAAATGTGTGTAGGTAAATGTAGACAACAAGAAGTGTGAAGTGATGAAGATCATGTGCATGTTCTTATTCCACCTTTTCCATTCCACTACAGGACAAGCAGAAAGTCGGCTTATTATCATCCATTTCTCATTGATATGACCAAAATCCGTACACAACGATCTAGGTCCACATTTTTTATGCGTATTACATAGGAGTGAAATTCCCTGCCGCCTTCTCTTTTTCCTGAGAACTTCAAGGCTACAGTGATTAGATATCTTCTAGATTTACGTGCTCCATCCTCGGCAATGCCGTCGCTTACCATGAGGTGAGTTGGTGGACGAAAGTAGATCTAATACTACAAAAAATGAATAAAAATAAAATTCGTCCATATTGTTCATTTGTGAATTTTATGACATAGTGGTTGGTTAGGGTTTCAGTGAGTGTGTATTCTCGTCGGCGTACCATCATCATTGGACGCTGCGAGTCGACGTACAAGGTGGTCCCGTAGCGCTGAGCGGTCTTCAGGCTGTGCGAAACGCGACCAAGTACCCAGGAGCTCTAGGATTAACGGCATTAAACGTGGTTCGCTCTCCTCACTCTGTGTATAACAATAATTTCATTATGTACTGCATTACTTAGCAGCATTGATATAGTCATCATCATCATCTCATCCATAAGAATTGCATTGCTGGACATATGCCTCCCCATGGATTTCCATAAAGAACGATTAGAAGCGGCTTGCATCTAGCGTCTTCCCACCTCTCACCCCATTCACCATTCACCCCTCTTTTTGGGTCGGGGGTTAAAAATATGTTTTTATTTTTAAGGCCAAAATTGTATGTTTCAGCAAGTGGTGTAAGGAATATACAAATAACGGTTGAATAACGATTTAAGGTCTCACACGTAACGGGATAGTACCTCGGACGGGACGGAGATGGAAAGTGGAGTTCGCTGTATATGAAACTGTCACGTATGTTCTTTCGTATACGTTACGTCGGGGTTAAGACACGTTACGTGTGCGGCAACCTTTTAAATAGTACACAGACCTGCGGTGCGTCCGTCTGTTTGTAGTAGTATTGGAGCGCGAAGCTGATGTCCGAGTACTCAATATGTCGCGCCACGCTCGTTAGCATCACTAGTGTCTGCAGGTCGCGCGCTGGACCCAGGGCGCCGAGATGTGTGCTGAGACAATCCACGAGCCACACACTGGAGGAAACAGGCTGTTTTCATTTATGTACAATGGTCGTTTGCCATCAAGCGAGCTTAAGCGCCCTGTATGAATAAAAATATTTGTATTCAGTCACGTGACTATAAAAATTCGAGGGCGAAGACAAATCGCAAACTGATCGCAACAGTACTCATCCTGAAGAAGACCACGGTTCGGTGGTCGAAACTATAGTCCGTTTCTAATGCTCTGACCGAATGTTACACAGGTTACACTTGCGTTTTTTACCAATTTATTATAAAAAAAGCAACCAACGTCTTTTCATATAGTCTCGGATATCTTTAATCCTTATATTAAATTTTATCCTATCACTTTCAAATGATCAAGAACATGATTTATCGCACAGCTGCTAAAATACAACTCATGACATATATATTTGTGAATATTACAGTATCGTAAATAAAATAAAAACTAAAAGATACATTTCAAAATAAACCTTTTCAAAGTTAATGGCATAAGGCAATGAGTTCCTAGTTTAAGATTAGTAGTAATTATACCACAAAGTACAATAATAGTAATGCCTCACCCATTCCCCTCTTCTCCCTGTTGCTTGAAGGAGTTTGCCTGCACGGCACATTCATTTGTCAGTCGAGGCAAGCATTGAAGGCTTCAAGCGCTCGATTCCCACTGACTTCACGAGCGAGCGATCAGATGACGACCCTAATTTCACACGTGTGTGCGTGTTATATACAGACGTCAACTTGCGCATGTGTCAGTGATCTGCGCGCCGTTGTATGGAGTGTCCGATGTGTGGTTAAACACAGCTACCTATTCTTACCTAATACAATTAGTAGACTTGGCGAGCTGAGTGCACGCCTTCTGCAAGTGCCGCCGCAAGTTGTGCCTCGTTATGCCAGCCAGCAGCATCCAGGGTATCGGATCTTCATCGGATATCTGGTACTTCTTAATGCGATCCACTAGTAAACCCTGTACTAGCGACTTCACTGTGTCTTGGACCTTAGTTGACGAACATACATACAAATTATTGTTTAATTATTATTTTTATGCCCCGAACAACTACAGATTGTGATCAAAAAGTGGAAGGTATTGAATGCTGTTAATGCAGCTACAGTTGATCTTCTAATACATAACCAATACAACCTGCTCTGACTGATAAAGCAAAGCAAAAGAAAATCAGGAAAAGCAACGACCCGGAAGACTATTTTCATTGTGGCTTAATAAGTCTGTAGTAGAGTTAGTTTGTCTCGCTCGCGCATGCCAACATTTTTGAAGATAATAAATTAGGGTGACAATGATTTTGACAGAAGTGATTATTTGCATGAAAATTTACTTGGATCAAAATTATTTAATATAATTAACTTTTTTTTTTTATAAAATCATTCAGTAATTTTTTTGGTATACGCGACCAAGATGGACGATTGTTGAACAACAGACTCTTAAAACCTCCAGACATGGTTCAACCTGAGCATGAGATCTCTGTTCCACACAGCTGTAGCTTGAAGATACAGATACCCTTAACGATAGCTCTGGTAAGAGATAGCACCAAAAAGAAGAAATTTGTTCCAGACGAACAAATTTCTTCTTTTTGGTGCTATCAGTTAATATTATACGTTTTTTAGTGAGAAAGTAAGCGGAAAATCGCTGTAAAAGATTATAAATGATAATTCTTTCAAATAACTCTTATAAAATCACTTGTTTATTTCAATCAATCAATTAGTTCGTTGGATGTTACGAAAAAAAAACATTTTTTTTTACTTTTGGCGAAAGATCTATTATTATTATTACAAAAAAATATAGCCTATGACACCCAGGAAATGAAGACAAATCTAATTCGTTTACTTAGATGACATTTTACCAGTTATTTTGTTATAAAAACCAAAGTAGTGAACCGATTTTCATAAAATTTATATGGAACCACCTGTAAAGTATGACCTACCAAACAAGAAATAATCATCAAAATCAATTCACAATTGGCGAAGTAATCGGTGAACAAACATATTAAAAAAAATACAGTCGAACTGAGAACCTCCTTCTTTTTGGAAGTCGGTGAAAAAGTAGTAATCACCTTATTTTCTGGATCGGAGAGCTGGTGCATGGGCCCGGTAAGGAAGGCGTCGAACACGGCCGCAGAGGGACGCTTCACCGCGAGCTCGGCCAGCCCTTGTATCGCGGCGGTGCGCACTATCACGCTCGCGTCGCGACACAACCCCACTAACATCTGGCAAACGATCTCGATTATAATATACTAGCTGTACCCGATGGTTTCACTTGCTTTCTATACGAACTGATCATCTCTGGATATGTAGCACAAAAAACTGAAACGACCTACCTCAAGATGCACAATTTCGTTTGAAAATCCAAACTAACTGTACCGAATTGTTGAAATTTATATGGGACCAATCTGAAAGTATATCCTTTCTAACAAAAAAAATAGTTTCAAAGTTGGTTTTTAAATGACGGAGTTATGTGGTAACAAACAAAAAAAAAAAATACAGCCGAATTTTTAACCCCCTTATTTATTTATTTTTTAAATAATTGTCGGTAAAACTGAAACTACCTACTTCCACAGACAAAATATTGTTTTAAAAACCAAACTACTGAAACTATTTTTATGATATTTCTATAGGACCTGAAAGTGTATCCTTTCGAACAAAAAAATAATTGAAATCGGTATTAATGACGCAGTTATGCGGTAACAAACTTTAAGAAATACAATCAAATTGAGAACCTTCTTTTTGAAGTAGGTTAAAAGTATCATGTGTTGTTCCAGTGTAAAAGCTATGTTAAAGCGTATACGCACCAAACCCGTCGCCCCGCCGACACAAACCTATATGGCATAGGGTCGGCGGATTTGGTGTATATATATCACTTTACATTCCAAATTCAAATTCTATCAGCCGGTTTACCATCAAGGGTTTGTTATGATAATGTATGTATGTACACTGACCCCCAGGTCGATGGCGACGGGCGGCGCTTCCTGTGTCTCCAGCAGCCGCAGCACCAGCGAGACGCCGGAGCGGCGCACAACCGCGCGCTCGTCGCATACGCAGCGCGCACCCACTGCCATCAAGCGAGACACGTCGGTTTCACCGTGCATCTCCTACACAATATAACAAGTCAACAATTATTATTACTATTATATCAGCTTGTATTGCCCCATTGTTGTGCAAAAGCCTCTTTTCCCTCCTTCACAATTTGTCTATTGGCTGCTATTGTAGGTCAATCCTTGTTATACGTGTCGAGCTCTTCTCTCCACCTCTCCCTAGTTTGTCTTAGCCATTTTAAGGTTGGGACCCAATTAGTGGTGGATTTTGCCTAGTTCTTCTGGAATTCGGCAAATGTGTCCAGTCCAATCCCACTTTAACATGACAGCTTTTTGAGTGATATCAATGATCTGAGTTTTGGAGCGCAGTATTGTGTTTCTGATGCGATCTTGCAGTTTCAGGTCCAGAATACTGCGCTCCATCGCTCGTTGACAAACCGCGTGAGTGGATGTTTGCTCCATTGTCAAAGACCAAGTTTGAGCGCCATTTGTGAGGATGGGGAGAATGCACATGTCCATGAGTTTATGTATTGGGATTATGGGTTAATTATCTTTACCATTAAGTCATTCGTGGCCAAATAGTTCTTCCAGGTGTTTCCTGTGCAGTTTCCAAGATATATGTACTCTTGGACATACATACTCAATCTCTATATTCTCTATGCATATTTTCAACAAGAGGAAAATTCCTTAATCATTCAAAAAACTGCAGACTATAGCAATAAATGTTCATATACTAAATTAATATACATAAAAAAATTGTATACCGTTTTTCTCTACAACTATGTAAAAATTCGCCATTACACGAATTGGTTCCCCTATTTTTATTTCGTTAGAGGGTTTAATTACTTTGATTTTCAAAGAGTGTCACTCTAATTACAATTATGTAGATATATATAGTTAGCGGCAAACACCATGAACAACGTTTCATCATGCTCTCTCTTATGTCTTTGTCGAAAATAAAAGAAAAGAGGACACAATGAAATATTATTCTGGATGTTTGCCGCTATGTATATTTAGTTTGAGAACTATAAACAGTAAGTTTACCGCTAAGGCTTGCTTCATAGCCGGGCTGGTGTTGTCGAGACACTTGGTGAGCACGGCCACCGCTCGCTGCCTCACCGTCCCTGACACGTCTTGAACCCTCTCGTACAGAGCTCGCAGTATCTCGCCGTACGGGACGGTGATCATACGCGCGTGGAGAAGCTTCTGTAAATCCTCTTCCGACACCTCTGGCTCGGCCTGACCAACAATATTCAAATATGGTCTTACTTACGAAATAACTCGCACCACTCGCCCCTAAATTAATATATTTCTACTGTAATTCGCACACCCAGATCAACACGGCATTAAGTCAAAATAGCCCAAAAACAGTGATAACCTATGTTCAGTAGAATGTTCATGTTCAATGTACATGTTACAGTAGAAATCCAGTGAAGTGTAGTGTAGTGTGTGGTGTGTGTGTGTATAGTGTGTATGGTTCAGTAGACCTATAAAAGATATTAGAGTTAGAATGCTACTATTTAGATCAAGAAATTTTAGTAGTAATTAGAAATTTCAGATTGAACCTACAACTTCTGCAGTCTTGGTGACGTCCTGGGAATTATCTTCAGCTCCTGCAGAATTTGGATCTTTTTCTTTATTCGGGTTTTGTTCCTCAGCTTTCTCGTTCTCTTGATTTGCCTCCTCTGTGTTACTAGTATTTGATTTATCTGAAAATAATTAGTACCAACATTTCTCAAAACCTGAGCTAGATCTATTTTGAATAAATATATTATTAATCTGCTTGTTACCTGTAGAACCACCTTCTTTCTGCCCATTTTGATCTTGTTCATTTTCTAGCTCTCCCCCATCATTGTAACTTAACATTTTCTCTAGTATGTCCTGGAAAATTACAATTATTTGCTGAAATTGACAATTAAATGTCAAATTCATTGAAATTAAACAACTGTTATTTTATTTTTTATACTCTATAAATCTACGATTGGCCACCAACTCGCCTGATGTACCGCCTAATGTAATGAAAAAAAATATGAATGAATGTAATGTGTGTGATGTGTCGCCTGATGTGTCGCTGTGATGAACTTTTAAAGGATTTATCGTGTATATTTTACATGATTCTAAGATCTGACGTTTCGAATACTTTGCAGCATATGTGGTCACAGGTTTTATGAGTAACAATCGCGAAAACCTAAGAGATCATTGATAGACATCCTGGCTTAGCAAGCCATCCAGAAAACATACATTGAAACATGAGTATGTATGCCTCTTACATAAATTTAAGTGATCGCGACGTCTATACTCGCACAATGATTAGAATTATTTGCATACTGGCTAAACTAGACCATTAAAAAAGCTACAAACAAACCATTCTGACTGAGAACATACCACTGCCATTTGTCGGTGCAGGATTTTGCTGGATTTCGACAACCCTATTATCCATTTTACAAGTTTTTTGTGGTTTTTTTCCGGCAGAAAACTCATCAATCCTGAAATCATTTGTACACGAGCCAGTCGAGCTTCTGCGCGTTCCTAAAATAGAACAAGTAATTTAAAATACTTTTAGACCTCATACAACCACACCAGTTCGATATTGGATGATATCTCCCTGCGGAATTCTAGCACCAAATAGTGTTTAAGCCATCAATGTATAAATTCACTGTAAACACGCTAAAAAAAGAATTAAGCACCTAACAATAAAATAAGTTTATTTATAGTTTATAGAATAGCTATACATTTGACCACTAGCTCGCCTGATGGAAAGTAACGCGTGGCCGAAAGTGAGGCAAATAGACCCAGACGGTCACTCTCGACCTTGAACAAACCTGGGTTAAATTGTTCTGGAAACAAGGAGGTTTTTTTTCGGCTGATGTCATTTTGTGTGTAGTCTGTTCAGAAAATTAATGCAGCATTGAGAGTGCTCCTGTCCTTATTCCATTATTTTGCTTCGAAACGTAAGTTCCCATTTTTTGCCACGACAGTTTTTTATCCAAACAGACCAGTATTTTTAAATATTCTCTTACCAAACCATCAAGAGTGTAGCAAAGATGTTCCAAGAGTATAAGAAAATTCTCAAGAGCTGGTTTCCCATATGTACTCAAAACAACTCCCGAATAAGATACATATGATGCTCGTACAATTAACTGAAAATAATATATATAGAAAGTTAATGAAACAAATATTATACTTTACAACAAAAAAAAAGTGACAGGACTCTCAAACAAAATATTTATGAAATTGGATATGGTTTCTAAGCTACTGAAGCAAAGTTGATACATTAAATGTTGACCAATAAAATATATAAATATAAACAAAACAAGTCAGTTTGCAATTATGTTACACAATGGGAAGATATAATCTTTGATTGGCATGTTCCAATCCAACCATTCCTGTTTTTCCAATCAATCGTCTGTTAGAAGTTATTTAGTAACTATATTTCCAATTAGAAAAATAATTAATCTCAAACTTACAATACATACATATACACTAAAAGTTAGCAACCTCAATTTTTTACCTTTTTTGTTAGACTCACAGATATGGTGAAGTGTTTTTTTTAAATTGAATCCTGCATCTGCATACAGCACTAATAAAATAGGTATTAATATAGTTAAAAGCTGCCACTCTACTGGTATTAACTGAGGTCAGTAATAAAACTATTCTATACAAACAATTAAGCAGATGCCATCATCATATCAGACATAAGAAGAATGTATTTCTAAAAAGACCGCTTGGAAGCAGCTTGCAGCCAGCATCTTCCCGCCACTTGTATGAGGCCATCTGTTCATCTCGTGGCTGATCTTCCCATGCTGCTCTTGCCAGTGGGTGGTCTCCACTCAAGAATTTTTCAGCCCCATCAGCCATCAGTTCCACGTGCTATGTGCCCTGCCCACAGCCACTTCAACTTGCTAATCCGCTGTGCTATGTCGGTGACTTTTGTATGTCTACGTACAAAAGTCACCGACATCTGATCATTACTGTTTCAATCTCATAGAGAGATCAGATACCAAGACTTATATTATTCTAAAATACTTACATTGGAAGCTCTTGTGTCTAAGCACACAGCAACAAGCTTACCATGCAGACATTTGAGAAGGAGGCTCACAGCCAGTGGGTCCGGTTGCTTGTTCCCATCACAAACTAATATGTGGATAACTTCATATATCACTTGGGTAAGCTGTGCCAGTTCTATTCTGTCTACAAACAAAAATATCTGTTATTTTCTTTTACACTAATAAACAGATTCAATGTCGTGAATTATTTTACATATTTTTGTTGATGATAGTAAATAAACATTTCATGGTGCAACTATCATGTCAACTGCCATAGATGTTAAAGACATGTCTTTTGTGCCTTTAGTAATGTCAATAAAGAAATATTGTTTTGCTTTTTACATTTGTTTATCCCTCATATATCAAGCAGTCTTTCGAACACGAACCCTGTTTTCAAGTGCTCACATGTCCAATAGAGACCAATTTGCCACTGCATCATGTTTTCACTGATCTAACTTTTATGACAGACAAAGAAGTCTATATCTACTCCAATGGTCAATGGATTTTTTTATGGCAATTCTTATTTGTGCATCTGACTTCTTCATATCTTTGGCAAGATATGGTTTTAATCACATTTGCACAAGTAAGAGGGGGCAACTAGTGCCCCCCTCTTATATGGATTACATAAATAAATACTCTAATTGCAAATTAGAGGTAAAGTTGTTTGAAATGCATAAGTGCATATGAATCTTTACATGCGGGAATAGGAATGATGTATACACATTGCATTAGTGTGTGCCATATTCTTTTATGTTATGGTAGCTTAAGTGGGAAACTATTTGAATTCCAATCTAGAGGTGTAGGTTCAATCTCAAGGCTTTTGTCTTGATGAAGTTATGTATATATGCAATACATTACAATAAACTTTATTGACACCATAGTATAATAACAATATGAACATGATTAGGGTGTAAGAACGGCACAAAGTCGGCCTTATCGCTAATAGCGATCTCTTCCAGACAACCTTTAGAAGATAAATGAGGAATATTTACGTAAACACTGATGGTGGTGAAATTAACAACTATGGTTTTATGCACTTTCATTAAAACATGAAGCAAGACAGTGCAATATATATTTTTAAGCTTTAAAAGTTCCCGGCAGCCTAGTGGTGAGACCGTCTGACTTGCGATCCGCAGGTCCTGGGTTCGAATCCCACGGCACGCACCTCTGTCTTTTCGAAGTTATGTGCGTATTGTTGATTGCCGCGAACTTCAAACGGTGAAGGAAAACATCGTGAGGAAACCTACATGTCTGAGAATTTTCAATGATCTTGAAAGATGTGTGAAGTCTGCCAACCCGCACTTGGCCAGCGTGGCAGACTATGGCCTAACCCTTCTCACAATGAGAAGATGGCCCGTTCCCAGCAGTGGGACAGTTTGTACAAACAGGGCTGATAAAAAAAAAAAAAAGCTTTAAAAGCTGTATGCTGACTGCAGATTCAAGTTTGACTTACCAACATTCAATTTGTTGACAATAGCACCCCCAGTTACATCCACGAGATTATTAAGAATATCTTCAAAATTCATATCATTAGGCCCAAGCTGGAGCTGTTCTATTATAGCTCTTAAATCAATGACAAAATGCTGTAATTGCTTTATCAAAGCATTTACTTGCTCTCTCAACTCTTGGATGTTAACTATTTTATCTTCATAGTCTTCTTTAGATTTCGATTTCTGCTCATCGTATTTGTCACAAACAATTTTAGGATACCCCAAGCAAGCGAGGGAATGAGCGAATAGCTGAGAGTGATAGATGTTGTATGCCATGCAACCTGGTATTGATAACAGCTTGAAATATATTCGGGCTGACATCACAGCTTTACTTCTTAGTTTTTCGTTCATAACATGCTTTGTACCTTGGTATATACAGTAACCAAGTACTGCTAATAATTTTTTGTAAGGAATTTGGCTTGATAGAGTTGCCCATGACTTTTCTTCATCACTATCTACTGCCATGCTGAGCCATGAATCCACAGCATTCATGATACTTCTGTATACAGGTCGAATCTTAATTTTTTCAAATATTGATGCATATAATGAAGGGATTTCACCAAACTCCAAATATTCGGAAAAATATATGGCTTCGACCCAAGAGTTATCCAAGTCGTCCAACCTCAATTCTTCGATTTGATTTACTAGTATATCCATTTTAGTTGATTGCCTTACTAAGAAAAATAAATCCCATGGCTTCAGTCTAAAAACTTATGAGTTTATGCACTTTTCTCATGAATATACCAACATAATTTAATTCATGAGTGGTTTCCTTTTGTGAAATAAAACATGTTTGCAATGTTTAAACTGTAAAAATAATTCTCTCAAGTTGAAACACACAATCAGTGATGTTCCAGGTCAATTTTGGTGTTGCCGTATCTCAGCCTTAAAATTGCCGTATTTTTGGGTAAAACCGGAAAAAACGGCCGTATACTAAAATTTTACTTAGTTTTACAAATTATGGGTACTATATGACTTAATTACACTAATTATTTACATATAATGAATCTCCGATAAGTTTTGAATGGTATTTAATACTTCGGATTTAGTTGGTGAGAGGACTGACTGAACTGTTGAAGAGAAGAACTCTTGTTTTCTTCTTCTTCGTTTTTTTTATCATTTCTTCTGGTACTTCAAATTGCATGCAATTGCCTTTGTTTCGCACGGCTTGCTTCGCTCAAAGCTCCATTGATAGTAGAGGTTATTAGTTTATTTCGGTTATTTTTGTTTTTATGTTATTCAAAACAATCCAAAGATTTAAGATGTTATTTTTGGTTTAGCAGACAAAATTCTAAAGTCACTCGGAGAACAAAGATATATATTGTTTTTGCTCTATTTTCTTAACATCTTAATTTATCCATATTATTCATACGCCTAATGCAGGGGAACTCCCAAACCTGAAACCGTTTCCGCGTTGATGCGTTCCGTTATATGAAGAAATTATTATTTGTCGATACTTACGATATCAGCTGTATACTTTCATACAAATGTTATACGGCTTTGGGATGGCTGCCGTATGCCGTATTTTAGATACTTAGCATGCCTAAAAGCCGTATATTACGGCAATAGCCGTATCAGGAACATCACTGCACACAATCAACAAACAAAACGGGAGTCGGTTGGGGGCACTCACAGACTAGTAAGACTAAGTAAGAGAGTTGGGGCTTCCTGTATATAGTACATTACTCTTTGGTTGGGGCACTCGGGGCCCTCCCTCGGGGGACATCACAGACTATAGAGTGGGGGACATTTCAATAATGCACAACTATAGTACAATTTCCTTCTTCTTCTTTCTTGTATTGGACCCGCATTAAAGCATTTGCCAGTGTCAAGTATTAGGATTTTTTCAAGTTTTTTAGCAACAACATGTTTCGATGACGTTCCCGCCAAAACTCCGTAGTACAATTTGTACGGCAGGAATGTACAAGCAGCGTAGACGGATAATAGGGATCCCTATTATCCGTCTACGACAAGCAGGAAACCTTGTATTATTTTTTTTAAATTGCATTTGGACCCGCTTAGAGCATTTGCCAGTGTCAAGTATAAAATATTTCTTCAAGTTTCTTGAACAAGTTAAAAATGTTACATAGTCACCATCAAAGTCATTTATACAGTCATTTTCAAATTTAAGTCTTGCCTCAGGAAAGTGGTGGCGACTTTACTAGAAGCTTCTATGGAGTTTTGCCGACAACGTAAAATCACACGTTTTACTGCTTTATTTTATTTGCGCTCACGCATTTGATCGAACACATAATGAATAAAGCACCACCATTTTTATAGCATTAATGTTCAAAATAACACAAGTTTAGGAAAATAAAACAAAGCAACAACATGACACTAAGACGTTCCCGCCAAAAACCTAACCTGTGTCCAAAGAGAATGCCTGTGTCAATCAGCTGTTTTTTTAATCTAACCTCAAAAAACAATTTAAAAATAAAATACACAGGTAAACATCTATCTGGTTAAGTATCAAACGATCACAGGTATCTGTGTTGAGTATCAAACGACAATGTCATCAAAAAAACCAATTTCGTGGTTTTTAACTCCACAGGGTCGTTATTTTATTTTTGGTGCTGTAACCGCAGCTGGAATAGGAGTTACATCTGTAAAGTTCATACCGCATACATTTTTTCTATATAAATATAAGGAATTTGTTCAATATTACAAGTAAGTTTGTAGTATAATTTTTCACCTACAATCGATTCTAAAATACACCATAATATACCCAAATACATTAATGTGTACATAACTAAAGTTATTTATTACTGTTTTGTCTTCTTGCCTTAGTATGACTACATTATGTGCTTATAAGTTAACTCAATTAACACTTTAGAAGATCGTTCATTGATTAAAGCAAGGCAGCGGCGCCCTTTCTAGAAGTGTAGTTTTGCAGAAACTCCCCCTGAGATGTGTGTTTTATTGCCCTATCTAAACTTTTTCAAATTGTATGATATAATCACCAAGAGCAAAGTATGTATTTTAGAGTACCTATCACCTTATATTATGAGCTATCCCCTGCCACTTAAATTGATGTTCTACTTGTGTTGCTATTCCAGAGATGGCAAGCCAGTTTTACTGTCTGATAAACTACATGAATGCTACAACAAATGTTTGGATACACTGAAATTTAATGAAGTCCATCGCAAGATGGTCTCCCCATTTAGTGTGTTTGGATATGATTTGTTTCATGCAGGTAAGATTTTTTTTATCATAATGATGAATATTTTGGTGACTACTAGTGTTAGCCACTGAAATAATATTAAGAGTTGTGGGCTTACTCTTATCTCTTATATCAATGCAAAGTTAGCTTGTCCCCATGTTATCTTGCCTTTTCTGCAACTAAACTAAAGGAGTGACACAAAAGTTAAAGTGATTTACCTATTATTTAAAATATCACTATTTCAAACTTCGCTCATTTTAACTTTTGTCTCACTGTCTTAACAACAGAAAAAGCTAGATAAAAATGATCATGAGGCAACTTTGCAGGATTATAAGAGATAAAATAAGCTCCCAGGTTTGAAAATTATGGAACTCGGCTGATGAAATTTTTATGAAACAACTTTGTGTTAAAAAAAATTCATCTGTTCAGCAATTGTCCTGTGAACCATCAAATTGGTTCACAGCACAATTGCTGAAGATATCAGAAATCACTCAGAATATACATAAACATGTGAAATCGATCAAAAGAAACAAGAAAAAGATTCTCAATCTTTTTCTTCTGAAGTTGGATGTTTATTGTATCTATTGCTATTGGTGCGCTTTGAGAGTATGGTTTGGAATATCCATTTATTTCACTTTCCTGGGAATCAGGATCAATTTTTAGTGTTCCGTACCCAAAGGTTAAAAACGGGACCCTATTACTAAGACTCCACTGTCTGTCCGTTCATCCGTCTGTCACCAGGCTGTATCTCATGAACCATGGTAGTTTAAATTTTCACAGATGATGTATTTCTGTTGCCGCTATAACAACAAATACTAAAAAATAAATAATGGCAACAGGTAGACACTTGAAATATTTACAGAATATTGAGTTATATTATTCAGTTTAAAAATAAATAATAATCAACACTACCACTGCATAAACATGTTCCATTCAGGCAAATTAGGTTAAAAATAAACCATGGATAGATAACACCATCCTTAAGCTGATATCTCATAAGAAGAATTTATGGGACATAATATACAGGACTTCTTTTAGTGAAGAGGGCTACAAAAAGTATAGAGAACAAATAATAAATGTGTTGCTCAATCTAGAAAGCAGAGAAGCATTTATGAAGCTAAGATCTTAGGTCCTGGTAACAAAGCCTTTTACTCTCGCATTCGGCAATGCACATCATCTAAAGTCCAAGGTGTACTGCTTATAGACAAACTGGTAATGTGATTATGTTTTCAGGCAGTACCTGTTCTAGATTTGGCGCAGCAATTGGAATACCTGTCAATTTCACATATAATAATAAAGAAGACATCGAGAAAGATGATATTTTGGTATGTACCTATTTGTATTTGAAACATAAGATTAAATAGAAATTTAATTGTTATAAAAGTTTATCAACAGTTTTGATGCTTAAAATCGAGATATTTTTCTATTCAAAACATTTTAAATATGTAATGAACATAAGAGAATACTTCGACAGGCTGAACTGGGCTCAAATGGACCTGGGGTGCTAATATAATATTAGGGGCCCGGTTTAGCCCAATAGAATCTCCAGAAACTTTCAAGTCTATCAGCAAATCATATGAGAACAATTATCTATTTTATAAGAAAAACAAAATACCTGACTGCAGAAAAGCGGTTTTTGCAGTATAACTTACGATTTTGTTACGCTTGATACGCAGTTGAGTGCACGTTTTTTGTGAGAAAGTTTGCTTAAAATCATAAATGTGCATTCTTTAGAATAATTTTTGTAAAATCATTTATTATGCTAAAGTTCGTTTAAGTTTATGAAAAAGCGAATTTTTTATTTTTGCGTGAGTCATATTATTACAAAATAATTTAGCCTATGACACTAGCTATAGGAGTGAAGATAACTCTAGCGATACTTCGCACATCAATATCTGTCAATTAATCCTTTTAGGCTGTAGGAGCTCAAATAGATACATTCATACTTATCCATATACATATGTACTGTACATACATACATACATTGACAGGTCTCATGGCTCAGTGGTAGTACGTCTGCCTCTGAGCTGAAGGTCGTGGGTTCGATCTCTACCCAGGGCAAACATTTCTGCTGAGCATGGGTGTTTGTGGTGTCTGGTTGGATGTTTTTATATGTTTAGGTGTGTATTTATAAATATGTATCTGTGTTAAAAGAAAAACAAAATACCCGAATGCAGAAAAGCAGTTTAACTTGCGATTTCGTTATGCTTTATAATATGCTATTGAGTGTACGTTTTTTTTAAGTATGCGTAAAATCACTGGTAAAGATAAAATAAATGCGCATTCTTTACAGAAATTCTAGTAAAATCACTTGTTTATTACTACTAACCTACTTTGACAGTGATTTAACAAACATTTTTCTAAAAAAGCTCATTTATATAAATTGTACAGCAACACGGCGCATACTTATGCGAAAACGTATATATCAAGGATTACAGTTACACTACAGAAATTGCACTTATGCAGTCGGATAATTTATTTTTCTTATCTATAGTTACTCGTTCACATAATATATTTTCCGTTACAGATAAACCGGAAAAAAGTTGACTGGAATTCTGAAGCTGGTCAAAAGTTAGCAGACGCATTAATTCTCTCTGATAAAGTGAAAGAATTCGCAATTTGTAGAGAGGTTTTAATGACACACAACAACAAGTACATCTACGACGCTGTTTATCCGTTTTCTTGCATATTTTTCTGCTACACATTCTGTCAATACATAAACAGGAAGATGAACTTCTATAGTGGCCCTCTAAGTCTACGCGTAGTTCTCTATACATTGACTAGTCTATTCGGCACTGGAACATACTTCCTTATGAAAGACATGACAGAAGTTTATTACGAAGCGCAAGTTGACAAAAAACTCGCAGAGCTCGACCCAGAGTTTGTGGAAAGCGGTTACATATTTTACGATAAACTGTTAAAAAGAAACCAAGCTCTCCGAGAACTGATGGGGAAAGAAGGCGAGCAGAAATATAGCAAATTGGGCAATGAAAACTTTGGAATTCGACAACCGCGCCTTGCTTTAATGCATAGGAAACAGTTCTTCGAAGATCGGCTAAAAGGGATCCCAACTATCGAAGAAAGTCTCTGGAAGTTTATGTAAGATTGGCTTATACTATTTAAGTAATATTTCGACTTGGAGTGTTTAAGTTATATTTCACAAATTAAGTAATAGTCATTATTGTAGAAACGCAGTTAAATAAAAACAATAGACTTTGAATGTAAGTATCTATTTTTTATAAATTAAAATAAATTTGTGCTGTATTTGTATAGTAAAAATAAGTACCTGTAAAGGTAAAAAATATTTGGAATATACGATCCGATCTGATTAGTGAACCGCGAAATAACATGAGAACTTCTACGTGGCGAATGTTGAATCCGTCAATTGTCAATTATGCTTCATCTCAGCCATAAGAAGTCCACTGCTGGACATAGGCCTCCCCATGGATTTCCAAAAAGACCGATTGGAAGCGGCTTGCATCCAGCGTCTTCCTGCCACTTGTATGAGGTCATCTGGCCATCTCGTGGCTGGTCTTCCTACGCTGCGCTTGCCGGTGCGTGGTCTCCACTCGAGAACCTTTCGGCCCCATCGGCCATCAGTTCTACGTGCTATGTGCCCTGCCCACTGCCATTTCAACTTGCTAATCCTCTGTGTTAGCAAGTTGAAATGTCGAAATTATGCCTATTCTAATTTTTTACCCGACTGCGTAAGGAGGGTTATGTTTTTCGAGAGTACATAACATATGTATCTTTATATGTATGTACCTATATATGTATGTGGGTATGTATGTATGTTTTTATGATCGCCTACAGCCTAAACAGCTTGTTCTATTTTGATGTGCGAGGTGTCGTTAGATTTGTCTTTACGCCCTGAGTGTCATAGGCTATTTTTTTTTTGTAATAATAATAATACATCTCTCGAAAAAATATAAGAAATGCCTTGTTTCGTAAGCCCACCGAACTTTTTCGTAATAAACAATTGATTATACTAGAATTAAGCTAAAGAATGCGCATTTATAATCTTTTACATTGATTTTATGCATACTTTCTCACAAAAAACGTACTCATCAGCGTATCAAGCGTAAAGAAATCGTAAGTTAGACTGAAACAACTGCTTTTGTGCAGTAGGGAGCTTTGTTTTTTTTTAATATAGTTCCTTGTAGTTTTGATGAATGCTGCTTTTTGCTTTACTGCTTTATTTAATAATATAATGTTAATTGGTGATAATTATCTGTAATATAAGTGTCATTCGGAACCTGCGTGTGGTTTGCTGGTGACGGTGAGTTATCTTATCATGTATGGAGGCGGTCATTGCTAAGCAATGCTAAAATCTATAGAATCAATTTTAAGCTTGTTATTGATTTTAATTTAATTGGACAGTAAGCCAATCTTATCAAAATCATAGATTTTGTGACTAGTAAACATTTTTATCTGTATGTGATGTGTTTTATGACTCATTTGATATTATGTCCAAATAAAATAATTTACTGTATGTATCTATATAGAAAGAAAAGCTCAAGTTATGTTAGTTATAGTACCTACTTAACGTCTCAGCTGTCACGTGTTTACAACAGATGAAGATAATAGGTACTGCGACTTAATTCGCGCTAGTTGCTTTAGAGCGACTTCCCGCGTTATTTTCTTTACAACAAATGAATATAATACTGCTACTTTTTCACGCTAGTCCCTTTACAACATAATGGAAACAATAAAGTTATTTTTTGCGAGCTAGTTCCTTTACAACAGATGAAGGAAATACAACTAGATAGTGAAAAAAATCGTATTAGTTGGCGTACTTAACTATTTCCTTTAAAATCAATATGCTTCATGGTTATGCCTGTAATATTACGTTATTACAAGCACGATAGTTTCGAACATCATTACACAAAGGCCCACATAGTGTTAACTGCAAGCCTTTTTACATACTTCTCACATGCCTAATTAATATAAACAGGTAGGTACTTATTGACGTTATATTTCATTGGCAATGCTCGTATGTAATACATAATTAATAGACAATGTAGTAAACAGATAATTATGATTAATTGATTTTTTTATTGCGAACAGGTTTGACTTTTGACCGCGTTTGACTACCAACTCGCCTGTTGGGAAGTGCGATGTGGTCGAAGATGAAGCACGCAATTTAGACGTGAAAAGGTCAAACAGACAGAGATACAGAGTTCGGTGCTTTCATTTTATATTGTTAGAATTACGTATTTATGATTGTCGTACCTCTACATTACATAAATGCATTTAGTAGTACCATGTCTTTAGTAATGTTTATTGAGTCGCGTTATACATATAATTTATATCAGCACTAAAGTTTTATAAAATCTATGATCAGGGGGGCAATTCAGTTATTCAAAACCGATCCGTAACTGAACCTTGTGCGAAGCGTTTCCTGTCGGCTGCTATATTTTTTTTGATTTAGTAACGAGCGAAGGACGTGTTACGTTTCATCAAATGTGTCAATTGTATGACATAAAAGTGACTGAATCAAAAAAACTATGGCGGCCGACGGGCAACGCTCCACATAATATATGGTTGAATGAATTGGGCCCCAGGACATTATAAAATATTAAATCCATGGTTGCGGAAGGAAGCGGTAAAGTCAGTTATAGAGCGTGTGTAAGTTACCCAGATTATATGATATGATATACTGAATTTTATACTGTACATTATATTATTTTCTAACGTAAACTCGTTTTTACAAATGCTTCCATACTGATATAATGCAGACTAATATTATTTTTGTCGCCATATTTTTTTATGTCTCGTGCATGACTGAAGATTAGAAGAAGTAGGTAAAACCTCATTTTACGCTGCCTTATAGGTATTACGCGAATTCGGAGTTGCTATACGCATTTCGGAGTTCCTATTTTAGTTTTAAAGATAAACTGTAAAAAAAAAAACACTAGAACTATCATGATCTCAATAAAACAAAATTATATTAAGTAAATATATTAAACTCTTAGTTAAGTACAGTATTTCATAGTAATTTTATTCTATACATATATTATAATTAAAAAACTTATGTTTGCAACGCGCTAACAGGGTATGTACCTAGCCATAAGATGCTCTGTACATATAGCAATGAATAAACAAATAAATAAATTTTCAACCCTATTCGGAAGATTTATCGCATATAGCTTACATAATTTTAAGAACTAACTTGATTTTATTTCAATGAGTAAAATTGCGAAACCCTAAAGAATCCCTGTTTGGCTGTTTTTTATTATTAAATTATGTACATTCCTATTTACTTAATCTGATAAGACACCAACTTTTTCTAGGAGAAACACGAACAAGCTGATGCTTGTTTCTGCTGATGATGATGATGCAAAGGTTTTCATTGCTCTTTTTAATTTTTTTAAATGCTTTTTCCTTGGTGTTTCTTATCATAATTTGCGTAAATGGGGAGTAGATAGGAATATACTTATACCTATTTCTCTAGCAGCTTAGCTGATATAGGGTGGCTTGTCAATTATTTTAATCTTGATTACAAATCAGTGTTTCGGTATAAAAGTTGGCGAAGATATGAGAGGTAAGGTTATCATTGATAATGTGGCGTGTGGCGATATTGCTGTGCGCGTGCGGGCTGGCAAGTGCCCGCAGATCACCTCATGCGGACCTCATAGAGGAGCACTACAAAGCTGGGAGTCCTGAAGGCAGCCGCTACTCCAATAACTTGATAGAAGATGCTTTACTAGATGTGGTAAGTCTCCCGTTTTATTTCTACTCGTATTGTATTAATGAACTAGGTACATAAAAGTGTTATGTTTTTATGAAGCAGATTATTTATAGATGCACGATTGCCCATAACAGAAGGTTTATTTACCACAATCTCAGTAGCAAATCTTATTTCAATATTACTTTATACAATATTACGCTTGTGGTAGGTACGGCCTCAGTACAATGCTATATAACTTTCAACAATTCAAAACATTATGTGGCAATGCGTTGAGCTTGTCACTCTGAAGTATTATAAAGTACCTATGTTCGGTAGATCTCGTTATGAGAAACTTCGCTGGAAACATTGTAACTAGTTTCATGGAGGTTGAATAGTTGGCTAAGTCGTGATTTAGCGAAGTGAATTATGTAAACAATTAAACAAAATACCCGACTGCAGAAGTGGTTTTTGCAGTCTAACTTACGATTTTGGTACGCTGTTGAGTACTTATACGTTTTTTGTGAGAAAATATGAAATCGCTGTAAAAGATTATAAATGCATATTATTTTGAATAATTCATTTATTAATAATTCATAATTCAATAATTTTTTTATTACGAAAAGGTTCGTTGGAGGTTAAGAAAAATCGCATTTTTAATTTTTGCGAGAGTTACATTATTATTATTACAGAAAAACCGCCCATTCTGTAATCGTTTAAAAAGATAGTACTCAGTGAGTGAAAACAAATAATACAAATAATCTAGGTGTCTTCAAACCGCCCATTCTGAAATCGTTTAAAAAGATAGGTACTCAGTGAGTGAAAACAAATAATACAAATAATCTAGGTGTCTTCAAACCGCCCATTCTCAAATCGTTTAAAAAGATAGGTACTCAGTGAGTGAAAACAAATAATACAAATAATCTAGGTGTCTTCAAACCGCCCATTCTGAAATCGTTTAAAAAGATAGGTACTCAGTGAGGGAAAACAAATAATACAAATAATCTAGGTGTCTTCAAATCGCGATAGTGAATAGGTTTCTTCTAGGCAAGCGCGCTTCATCGTAGACCGTAACTGTCGCTTAACACCAGGTGAGTTGACGGTCAAGCGCAAGCCTATTTTCGAATAAAAAAATAAAATATATATATATATAGCGACACGTCGCACTTCAAAATCGGTCAATCCGTTTAGGCTGCAGGAGATCATATTAGAAACATACATATGACATACTTACCCATATGCATACTTTATATACATACACTCGAAAAACAGCCCTCTTTCTTACGCAGTCGGGTAAAAAGTCATACCACTGCAAAAAGTAAGTTTAATGATTAATGTTTTTCTAAACGAATTCCTTGGCCCACCCAGTTTTGCATGTTTTCGTTAGATTCGTTTTACTTACCTTCTGTGGGGTTACGCTCATTTCTTATAGCGATTCAAAGTTGGCTCGCGCCCGGTATTATCTTGCCTTTTTCTGCAATTAAGAGTGTGAGACAAAATTCAAATGAGCATACTTTGAATTGTGATATTTTAAATAGTCGTGTCGGCTTTTGTCTCGCAAAAGCTCTCAAAAGATTATAAATGCGTATTCTTTAGAATAATTTTACTAACATCACTTACTACTTATTACAAAATAGTTCGTTGGAGGTTATGAAATACACATTTTTTTATTTTTGTATGAGATGTATTATTATTATTACAAAAGAATATAGCCTATGAAACTCAGGAAATAAAGACGAATCCAACGACACATGGCACATCAAAATCGGTCAAGCCGTTTAGGCTGTAGACTGTCATATAGAAACATACATACATACCCACATACAAACATACATACACCCTCCTTCTTAAGCAGTCGGGTAAAAACGAGCGCGAGCACAACTTTGTATCCGATTGTCATAATAGGCTTTATTTTCCAGTAGTGTATTTGATTTCACTTTCAATAGTAAAAAATAAATGTTTTAATCAAAGCCTTTGGTAGATAGTGGATACAATATGGTGGCGATGATAGCGCAGTGATTACAGCAGCGTTCGAAGTCCGAAATTCATTTGCTCAAAATTCAATCATTGTTGGAAATTCAATCCATACTGTGTAATATGGATTGAATTTCCAACAATGCGCTTGAGCTTTACAATAAGCCTACAGCCTAAACGGCTAATAAAAATTATAAAATTCTCACAAAAATAAATAAATGCGGTTTTTTTATATCCAACAAACTTAAAATGTGTAAAACACAAATATCTAAAGATTATTTTACAGTAGCTTTGTGCACACTTTCGCAAAAACATACACTCAACATCATGCAAAAAAAAAAAAAAAAAAAAATTTTGCTTGTGGGCCTGGGTACAAGGGTAAGTTGGTATTTACAATTGAGCATGCGTAACGTAAACGTAAGTTGCACAAAGTCGCTCTTATGCATTCGAGTCCCTATTTGGTTTTTCTAACTTAATTACTCGTTATTTTTTTTTAGAAAATTGGTTGAATCAGACGCTATAAGTGTATTTAAGTTTTACAATTTTTTCTTGTTTCCAGCCTGGTCTGATCTCGAAGTACGGGTACCCAGTGGAGGTGCACCAGGTGGTGACAGAGGATGGCTACATCCTGGAGATGCAGCGCATCCCGTACGGCCGCGATCGGAACAACTTCTACGACCCGAGGAAGCCTGTCGTGTTCGTTATGCACGGCCTCTTCTCCTCTGCCGCTGACTGGGTGCTGATGGGACCGGGAACAGCGCTCGGTAAACAGTTACTACATATGTAAATTATTACAATTTAAAAACGGAGACACCTATTGTAATCAGCATGTTCTCAAGTCCCAAATGAACATTTTCAAGAAGCTGATATAATAATTTTACTGTTGAAATTTTCTTAAATATTTCAAGAGCTTCGGATGTGTACAGTAAAATAATACTCATTCAAATTGGTTCATAGTCAGCGATGATATCGCGTAATAAGGTTATTACGCGACATCATCGCTGATTCGTTCAGACCCTACCTAGGCAAGTAGGGTCTCAACGAGTAATAGGTGAGTATATAGAGAGATAGTGTTGTGTCCAAATTTCCACTAATATACATTGTCGATTTTCATAGGATTCGAACCGAACGGTTTAATTCTACGTTTCTAACCCGTACATACAGCTAAGGGATGTAATAAATTGCCTGCTTCTTTGTTCCATGAGAGATACAATCTAGGTTTCTTTAAGGTCAGAGTGAATAGGTATCTTCTAGGTCTGCGGGCTTCATTTTCGACCACATCGTCGCTTTCCAACAGAACAGAGGAGTTGGTGGTCAAACGCCGACTTGCATATAAGTATAACCCAGCATGCGAACAAATACATATAATACGTCATTTACATGTATTTCAATATACACGATGATCAAGCACCGCCTGATTACTAACACGATTAAAAAAGTACATTACCCAAAAATGTATAAAAAAAAATACATATAGTACGTGCAATTAGTACATTTCCTAAAATTGATTTCCAGCATACGAGCTAGCAGAACAAGGCTACGACGTGTGGCTAGGCAACGCTCGCGGCACGTACTACTCTCGAAACCACGTCCGATTGAACCCCGACAACGCCCGGGAGCGATTCTGGCGCTTCAGCTGGGAAGAGATCGGCACCCACGATCTACCGGCCATGATCGACCATGCGCTCAGGATCTCCGGCAAGTCCCGCCTCCACTACATCGGGCACTCGCAAGGAACCACGGTCTTCTGGGCGATGGCCTCACTGAAGCCCGAGTATAACGACAAGATCATCTCGATGCAGGCGTTTGCTCCGGTCGCGTACATGACCAATAATGAGAATCCGCTATTTGTTGCTCTTGCGCCCCATGCGGACAATATTGAGGTAGGATTGAATTTTTAATTTAGAGTTTTCAATGTTTGTGGTTTTACAAATCTAAAAATCAACCACAAAATGGAAAGGTGACCTCAGTACTTTACCGTAGAAGTAATAAGAACTATAATAGTAATCCATTTATTTTACTAATGTACATATTATACGTAAATGCATGTTGGCACTTTTTCTGATTTGGGTCCTCATTGACAAGCTATTTAATCTTTATGGTTTTACATTTTTGCTTTGAAAAATAAAATTGAACGTTGGTTACGACCCTTGGACTGCCTTCAAAACGCTTTCAATCTATGACATAAAATATTTTTCTTTAATTTGCAGACTTTAGCTAATTTAGTCGGAATTAACGAGCTCCTCCCCAATACCGAGTTGTTCACCAGACTGGGCCACACTTTCTGCCGCGACGGAGTCCCCACGCAACTGGTTTGCTCTAACGTTTTGTTCCTCGCCGCTGGACGAAGCGAGGACATGCATAATGCTGTAAGTAACTAAGTAAAAAGTTAACATTTTGGAAAACAACAAACCGTAGAGGCATATAATATAGTAATTAATGATTCCAAAAAAAAAAGGTTTATTGAAATCGGAAAATATTTACGGGTAGGAAATAGTTTTTGTCCTGTTTTATGAAAAACGCGTTATTGACTGGCAGAAAATTGCGCGAGTTTTCTTTGTCATCGTGTGACTTCTGTGGAGTTTTGCTGCCAACGTAAAAATACACTTTGCACCGCTTTATTTCACTTGCTCACACTCACATTTGTTCGAACTGAATAAAACACCACCCTTTTTACATTCGCAATAACTCAAGCTTAAGAATATAAAACAAAGCGACAATATGTTTTCATGACGTTCCCGCCAAAAAACCAAAAAAAGCAAACTTTACTGACAACTTTTCATAAAATTACGTTTATTGACTGGTTTTGATGACGCGATAATCTTGCCATAATAACCTCGGAAGCTTCATCTTATTTTACTCTTGATTTTCAGACAATGTTTCCAGTAAAGCTGGGGCACACTCCAGCCGGCGCTGCAGTGCGACAAATAGTTCACTACGGACAACACATCCGCAAAAACTTCTTTAGACGTTTCGATCATGGTACCTTATCCAACTGGAACAAATACAGGAGCTTCACACCACCAAACTATGACCTATCTCGCATCACGGCGCCAGTGTTCCTACATTACGTTGATGATGATATCTTTGCACACGTCACCGACGTTCGAAGGCTCAATAGAGAGTTGGGAAGAGCAGTCGGCATGTTCCGCGTGCCTCATGCAACGTTCAGTCATCTTGATTTCATGTGGGGAACGGGAGCGATGGACTTACTGTATTTGAGAACAATTAATTATATGAAGTCTGTAGGCGATGATTGATATTAAAATGTTGAAAAGGAAGTGATATGTTTATTATTGTCGTAAATATATTTGGTATTACTACAAGTCTTTTGTTTGTTAACTATTTATTTATCGTTCGTTTTTTCAACATGCGTTTTTTTAAAGATTCAATAAAAAGGATTATAAAAATATTGGTACACCTAGACTACCGTCGGCAACAGGGGAGGGCTCAAATTAAACACAAAACTCGAGGCCCATATTTCATAGAGGCAGTCTAGGTTAGACTTTTTTTATTATCTGCGATATGGGTATACAAGTACGTACGACTTACGGCATAGAATGATAGAACTTGGATAGATCATAGAACAGGCATAGAACAATAATTGACTTACCGCCACGATTAAACTTTTATTTTTACCACACGTTAGAATAAATATTAACTACATGAGGGATATACTGAAGTGTGTGTCAGTGTGTCAAATACGTATAATATACTAATGGGCTAATAGAAGAGTAGGCAGTAGGCACTCAGGAAGATACATTCTGTAAGAGAATGTAAGTATACGCGTGCCAGTGGTTCTGAAATCCGATTAGAGTTGATCTTCATTTGCAAGACGGGCCTGGCTAGATTTTAATAGTTTTGGTCGTAATAGTCTTGGATCTCGATATTCTTTTTATTCGGTGGCAAGGTGAAATAGTATTTTCCAACTAGGTGAAATAGTCTTTCCATTAGGTCTTGTCCAACTAGGTGAAAAAAACATGATTGTTAAAGTCAAATCACCAACTGTCAAAACCATTTAACAAAACTGTCAAAGAAGGTCCAAAAGGGATGCGACTATGCAATGCACTACTGATATCGATATTGAATGTTTAAATCCCTGAGGCTTGTTACTATACTACCCGATTTCTCGGGCCCTGTGTATCGGTTCCTCTTATCTTCTAGTAGTTTGTGGGGTCAGGGGTGCCTGTCTGGGAACTATAGAGATCGGGATCTTGTCTATTATTACTACTACATCCTGGCGACAGGGTACGTTAAATTGGGTAGTGTAACAGGTTTAGGTATAATTATGATTATAATTTATATTATGTGGTTATTGGTACTTCGAATGTAGATCTACGAACACATTCACTATTTCACTAAGAAATAAACTGTTTCAATAAATAGAATAGGAACTTATCATACAACAATTATGTAATGTAATTAATCTGAATTACTTAACGTATCGAGTTACACGATGAAAAATTATTGTTACAAATCGATGTGTTCGATATCGATAATATCGCTAACTCAATTATCCCAACGCAGTCATATAGCAGTATTATCAGTCATCTTTCAGCTGTTCTTTGATTAGACGTATTTGGACGTATTTCGCGTTATTTTAATCGTTTTCTGGAAGTATTTTCTTTGTTTCACTTTTTAACTGTGAAATGTTAGATTTGCGTTTGTAGGTGGTGAAATCAAACATACTTCAACATGTGTGGTGGGTTCACTTGCTCGAAAAACGCCTTGATTGCGTTGAACGTCCTCTATGTGGTAAGTTGCTGGACAGATGGGAACTAAAGCATATTAAACTCCTACAGGATGATATGTTTCCTGATTTACATTTTGATATGTAATGAGAATATGTGATCTCATAAATCATTTCCGTTACAATCAGGTCGTGGCAAGTATTCTGATATCAGTGGCGGTTTACGGACAAACAGCGTCTCTTGGCAACAACCTGCCCATCGTAGGTGGTATTCTAGCATGTGGAATATTCCTCATTCTGATCTCCTTGTTGGGGCTGGCGGGCACTGTGAAGCACCATCAAGTGATGCTCTTCTTTGTATCCTTTTGTAACAATAAATTACACTCATAACACTTTCTAATGACCCTGACTAGCATCACAATCAGATCATATGTAATTATCAACTACAGTTGGTTGTGACATCTTCTATACATTGGTGTTGTTGAAGATTGTAATCTCTTCTAGAGACAGTGTTTATAAAAAGACATAGTTCTGGTACTTAAAAATATGTTTTTTTTTGCAAATAACATATCAAAATGATTATAATACAATGTTGCACAGTACTATAACATGTACAGATATAACTGGTCTCATCAATATTTTTGAAGAAAAATGTACCCTATAACTATAAGTATGTTATGTTAGTAATAAGTAAATATAATCCTTAGCAAAATTACCATGATTGGTTTTAGCTGATAATTTACAATGAGATAATAGGAGTGATACTGTGATATACTAATCAGAAGACTATAGGAGGACATCCCAAATTTTTATAATCTCAAGAGTTAAATAGAAGTTGATATTGTTCCACTTGTGTGTATAATTCCATGACTCTTGTTCAGTACATGGTGATCTTATTCCTTCTGTTCCTGGTGCAGTTTTCAGTGGCGTGTGCCTGCCTTGCGGTCAACTCAAAACAACAGGAAATGCTAGCACAGCAGGTAACTAAATTACTCCCTAGATTTTTTTCTCTTAATAGGTTTATAATGTAATTGGGATATATTTTTGTTCTCTATTTTGGTTTTGAACTTGTAATTTATTTTTTCTCATCTGTTTGACATGAAACACCCTCAATAGAAAACTAAACTTAAAATTAGATCTATCTTAACAAGGTTTTTGTAATACAAGCCTAGCACAAATCAGAATAATAAATTATTCCAATTTCTTATTAAAATAATTGTTCTATATATATGAAATTTACATATTTCATAGGAATAATTTTACCAGATAATATACGAAAACTTAATACATTTAATAAGATATAATTGAAATCAATCAATAAACTTGCTCTGTCCTTTTCTCGAATAATGACAGTCCGTATTAAATTTTTGCGGCGCATATGATGCTTGACTTTGTCTTCCGCAGTGGTGTGCTCTCTCTCTGTCTATTATAAAATTAAAATGCATGTAACTTTCTTATTTTTGAAGATATTTTAATTTGATTTTTATGAAACAGATGTTTGTGGTTAGCTTTTTTGTTAGGAAATAAAATAAATACATGCATTTTATTTTGTGCAGCCTAGTGTCTAGTCTAGTGTAAGGCCACAGTGTATTTACAATGTAACTCTTATTAAAGAAAAAATATATTTGATTTGACATTGCACACTACAGAACAAATAATTGTATAGTTTAAAAAACTGAAACAACCAACTTCAAAGTACGTTATTTCATTTACTTGTAATATAAGTAAGGATAATAATTAAACAAGGCGCTCAAGTGTTGAAGTAACTCTATTTTCTCCTTATACACATTGGATGTGGAGTAAGTAGGTTTTACTTTTCAAGCTCAATAAATCCCTCACAATTGTAAACTTTTTAAAAGACCTCTATTCACCCGGTCGTTTTTTTTCAAGAATGACATTTGTCACTGAATTTCAAATGCTTCGTCGTCGCAGATTAGAAAATGTGCAGATGTTTATACGAAAACCTCAACATTGCAATTGACACTTTTGCAAAGAAAAACGTGTCAGTAGAACTCTGCGATTCTATAATCTGACACACTCACTCAGGAATACAGTGAAAATATTTTTACTTTTAGAGATTATTCAAAAAGTAATAAAGCAATGTTTCTAAAATAATTATGGGACCAACTTGGGAGCTTTCTCTATACAACAATTTAAGAAACATAAAAATTGGTTCACAAATGACAGAGTAATTCGTGTACATACATATAAAAAAAAAAAACGGTACTAATTGATAACCTCCTCCTTTTTCGAAGTCGGTTAAAAAGAAACAAAAGTATTTTGTTAGTTATTCTTCTATGATCCTTGAGAGATACAATTAGGTCTTTTTACCCAACTGCTAAGGAGGGTTATGTTTTTCAAGTGTATACATGTGTTACTATATTATCTCCTACAGCCTAAATGGCTTAATCCATTTTGATGTGAGAGGTGACGTCAGATTCGTCTTCATCTTGGGCTGCCAAATGGGAAGACTAAAATATCTGGATAAACTTTTATAAAAGTCGGGATTCTGGTGTAACCATCTGTACAATAAATATAATAAATCAAGTTAAACCAAATTCATTAATTTGACCAATTCAATACAAAATGTAAAAAGAAAATTTACAAAACAGTGTATCCCGCCGTTCTCCCTACATACGCCCATGCATGTAGTAATAAAATAAAAAAACCGGACAAGTGCGAGTCAGACTCGCCCACCGAGGGTTCCGTACAAACTAGTAGATAGAAGGGGGAAATCATATTTTTTTTAAATATTTTCCTTCATAAACCGAAAAATATACATTGTAAAAATATTAAAAAATCTGTTTTAGCTTATGCTAATGAAGCTCTTTCATATGATACCCCCCACATGATAAGGTTAATTCACTTTAAAATTTGGACCCTCATTCCTTGCATAAAGACACATTTTTTTTGTGATTAAATAAAAAATTACCAGTATTCGGATTTTTTCTTATATGTGGCTTATAACACAATGCTTCTTGCCAAATTTTAGTTCTAGGTCAACGGGAAATACCCCATAGATTTTGATTCCCTTGTGAGTGTCGAAATGTGAGTTTTTTACGATTACGACATATTCGGCTGTAACATTTTTTTACGAAAACTGAGAAATTTTATTTTTCTTTCTGCAGCAAGATATCTAAGATAAGATGCTATGGATCTGCGTATATGGTTTTAATTTCAACATGATACCTTCACGCGTTCCCGAGATAAAGGTCTTGACACCCGGACGGACGGACAGACGGACAGACAGACAGACAGACAGACGGACAACAAAGTGATCCTATAAGGGTTCCGTTTTTGCCTTTTGAGGTACGGAACCTTAAATAAAAAAGAAGATCAAACAGGTAGCATTAAAGTTTAGTCTCTGTTTTTATCACATGTTTTTTTATTTTTTGTCCACACATTTCTTTTGAAACCACGCGGTGATTTGTCACATTTCGTATTTTGTCGGGACTCTGAACATCACTTGAAAAGTCGGGACATTCCCGACGAATCCCGGTCATCTGGAAATCCTACTTCACTCCGTGAGTGTTATCTATATTTTTATATTTTTTGCTATATTTTTTTGTACTAATAATACGATTCTGGCAAAAATAAATAGACTTTTACAGCTATTTTACGCATACTTTCTCACAAAAAAGGCACAATCAATCACGTATCAAACGTAACGAAATCGTATGTTACACTGGAAAACTGCTCTTCTGCAGTCGGGTATTTTGTTTTTCTTTTAATATAAATACTTGTATGTGACAACTTTTGTACCTACATCATAAAAATTTACAATAAAAAATTCTTAATACGTTCTAAATGTTCTTAATAGCAGATAATGTTATCAGTCCATATTTATTTGTGTCTCTAAAATTTAAGATAAATATAAATTCGTCTTATTTAGTTTGATAACAGTTTCCAGATGTTGATTCCATATTTTTCTGTTACATCATTTGAAGTAGTTTTCAGTAGTTCTATCGGATTAACTTCTTTGTACTATTATTACTAGAAAGAAATACCCAATAACCAGGAGATAGCAATGGTATTCCGGTTTGTATGCAATGTCCCAAACATAATGCAAAGTCTAAAAGATGCAAAATGTTAGTATGTGCAGTACCTCAGTACCTCATCACCTACGTTATCCCGATTTATGTGAATCTGGAGTTACGCAATTTGCCATTAGAGCGCCAAATCCTAATCCGATTGAGAAAATAGCAGACTTGTTTTAGAGTTTGATTATGATGCCATTTATACTTTGCCCACATGACATGACTGATGGTTTAATTGGGAAAAGGAGAATGGGAATGTTTCCTTTCCATTTAGTTCATTTAGTATTTAGCTGTTATCCGCACCTTGATATGCATAGAAAAACTAACCTACTCACAGAATAAGTCATATTAGCCTTGGAATTCGCGTTCCCTTGCCTGCGTGAAAGTTCACACAAGTTTTCAGGTCTCTTGATCTTTTGAGAAAAGGACGTTGTTTATCCCAAAAAATTGTGTCCTATGTATGTACTTTTCCAATGTATGTATACATCATATGAGATTTCTGATCTGTTCAGGCATTTAACTTTGAAAACTTCACTGAGAGATTGAGTTACTTTCGCTTTAGTTTAGTTTTTTGTTAAATTATGTAGTAGTTAAACAGTCTAGCTACTAGAAGTCCGTGAACTATTTTTAAACACCAAATGAAAGTATTTTCATTAACTTTTTACAATGTACTCCAGCTTACATATTGTTATTACTGTTGGACAAAGTGAAAATCCTTGGAAGAGAAAATAAAATATGCTCTATGGTAAAAACAGTTCAAGGACCTCGATTACCCGAAGGGGTTGAGTTTTTTTTTATATACATTATAGATCTACGGTTGACCACCAACTCGCCTGATGTTAAGCGACGGTGTGGCCGAGGATAGAGCTCGTCGAGCTAGAAGATATCTATTCACTCTAGCCTTGTAAATTCCAAGATTAATTAATTAGGATGCAGTGACATTACTCCAAGATATTACTGTGCTCTTATCATGCTTTACCATTTCCAGGGTTGGAACACAGTGAACATGGAAATGAAGGAATCAGTCCAGGAGAAGTTCCTATGCTGCGGCTTCCAGAACAGATCGGTTCCAATTAACGGCACTGCTGACTATCCTTCCTGTGATTTGGTTGATGTGAGTTATATAAACAACAGTTTTTGTTCTTTTTTGTGGTTAAGAGTGCAATCGACTATTATTAAGGGCCTTTATGATTATAGTTTGCCACCTTGCACCCTTGCATACATTGACTGAATGTATTTACTTGAAACTATTTAAGGAAAAATTCTCAAATTGCAAAGTTTCGAACAATGACGCTATTTACCGGTTTTTCGGGAGTATGTTTATCGAATACATTTAGGTGAGTGTGTATCAGATGATGAACCTGTATGTTGTTATTCCTTCCTGTTTTTTCTTTTATCGGACATATATGTAGAAGCTCGAAAAAGCAACATCGTTTCATGATGTTTAAACGCCGAATGAAGTGCTTTCGTTTGCGGCAAACGGAGCGCAGGAAGACCATCCACAATATGGGTAGATGATCTCATGCAAGTGTCAGAAAGATGCTGGATGCAATCCGCTTTCTGTCAGATCTTTTTGTAGTTCCATGGATGAGGCCTATGTCCAGTAGTGGATTTTTTATGGCTGAGTTGATGATGATGTAGCGTATTTAATACTTTCAATTTGACATTACAGAAAGAGTGTTGCGGCGGCCGCACGCCTACGCCGGATTGTCAATGTGAACAATGCATGGAAAAGCTCAAAGAGTCCATTGACTATACATTCAAGCTCTGCGGTGGCATTGGACTCTTCTTCAGTTTTACAGAGGTATGGTAATATTTGGAATGCTTACCATGTTATTCTTATTGTTTGATCATTTTTTCTTTAAGCTTTTCCAAAGAAAATGCTTTTTCACCTTGTCTAAATTTTATCTTTGGATGGAATCACTGTTATAATATTTTCTTGTATAGTTCATTTATTGTAAGGTGGCGTTGTATTACGTCTTGGCTTCCGGGGCCCCTAACTAAGGCGTCACTGGTGTAGCTAAGACGACAAGCAAGCTGTGACGTCAGTATAATAATATTCGAAAAATCTTAACATATCGTGACGTGTGGTCAAATATGTACTTTGTCTGGCGATAAAAAAATAAGCCCTAATTTCCATAAAACAATTATATTTTTAAATGTGCAAATAATAGTTGAGATGGGAATGGTTTCTATTTAGGTACTTACTAATTTCTTGATATTAGGCGCGGCATGTAAGTTGAGCGTTGAGGCTATCATAGTTATTTTGCTAAATAAGCTTAGTCCACAACTATCTGATTTCGTGTTAATAATTTTTTAACATTGTAACATGTGGTAACGCTTGCCATATTTTCTATGTGCATATTTTATACTAAAATAATTTTTGCTTTGATCTTTGTGTACTAAATTTTTTATGTACATAATATATAATTATTAACAAAATACGTTAGCGACAGCCGGAAGATGGAAAAAACCGAGATTACTTTAATTAATATTTATTACTAATAAAAATTACATTTAACTTAATTAATGATTCTACTTCGAAGTGGGAAATGAGAATGATCTGCTGAAGCCGTGGACTCTTCACGAGGCCTCGGTCGTTGCCCTGGTGCTTGGCTGCATCAGCGATTCCGCCAGTATGTCGTAAACGCTGGCTCCGCGTCGTCAGCAGTCTCCATGCGTTCGCATTGCGTAATTAACACTACAAAAATGTATACAATACAATATATACGTGTACAGTACTAGTAATTCCCTTGTGACTTTTAACTTAGAATCCATTTGGAAAAAAATCATAAGTACTTATTCAACCATTGGTAAAAACTTTAAACGATAATTCAAAAAAATACTCATATAGAATTTGGCAAGCGTAATTTGCTAGATTTTCACTAACAGTTATTTAATGATAGTGCCTGTGGACCTGGCTCTCGAGGCTTTTTTTACCATAGGTAACGGGGGTGATGGGCGGGTTAGTTAAGGGAACACGCGCAAACCAACCACCAAATTTTCAACGCACAACCTACACGCCCGCGCCGCCTCTATTCTTTGAACATTTATTTTGTGCTTGCATTTGTGACTAACAATGTGTTAACGATTACTTTGCAGTTTCTTGGTGTATGGTTGACAGTAAGATATCGTAACCAAAAGGATCCGCGCGCTAACCCCAGTGCATTTCTCTGAATGAACTGACGATACGGAATCACGTTTCTCATTTGAGGTGGATTTGAGTTCAGAATTCGTGTCGCATTCGCTTTGCTTATTATATATTAGGACATTCAAATTTCAAATCATAGTCTCTTAAATTTATATTTCTCGTACGGGATGGGTTTCCCTGACTATGCATTGCCCTGCATTGACGTTCATCGTTCATAGGACTGGGCACGTGGCAGGCGTGTACCATACAAATAACAGCTCTCTTTTGTGATTTATTCTCGGTAGCACTGACCTTAAAGTGGCCGATTTCTTTTGTTAGGACTGTGCACCAGTCACAATCCAAACAAACAAAACAAAACAAAAACAAACTAACAAAAGAAAACGGACACTTTGGTACTACGTACTAGTATCAAAAATTAAAATTAAAAAATAAATATATTATATATATTTTTTGAAAAGCTTAAAACCTGAAATTGTTTACGCTCTGCTAAGCTCAAATGGGAGTGGGTGGGTGGGTCCCGTCAATATATTGCATCCGGACAGGTGGGCAATTGTCTCCACAGAGTGTGCCTACAAATAGGCAACCTCCAAGGTCGCCCTCCCAACACGGTGGTGTCACGAAATCCGGAAATTTGAGAAAGATTGGGAGGTGCTTGCCGGGGACCGACAGAAATGGAAGGCATTGAGAGAGATCTTTGCCCAGCAGTAGGACGTACTGTCCTGGGCAAAGGTTAATAAAAAAAACTTGTAATTTTTTTAACTTCAGAATTAAAACGAAATTTGAAAAAAAAAACATTCCGTAGGGGCATATACATTTATGATTCTCTTAATGTTTTGTGTCCAAATAAAGTAAAGTATTATCATACATTTTTATCTTATCTATTGAGATTATGATTTGGGATTTGATTGCGACGAACTTATTCAAATAATGGAACCAGAGTATTCAATGTAAACAAAGAAAAACATAAAATGGCGCCAGTTTCTTTTATCGTGCTTTTGTTATATACTTATACCCATTGTTGGATGATGTTTGTATTCGTAATTCCATTGAATACCATGTGGTTTTGTAGACGTTATAACTAAAAAAAAAAACGCCTGGGGCATTACTGTAAATCCGTGTCACGCATTTGCATCTCGTCTGCACTGGCTTTCATTTTATTGTACTTAAAATAGTTGTATTTGCATTACGAACTACATTTTGTAGCATTGCGAGACCTTTGTTTTGTCCCTCAAGCATCAAAAAAAAAAAAAAAATTAAACAAAATAGTTAAAAAAATATGTTTTCGTTCCGTATTATGCGTTTATCTATGTGTTTATTCGTAAACATCGTGTCTGTTGTGTTGTCTACGATTTGGGTATGGATATTTGTACCAAACTATGCCAAAACATGCTGGTCATAAAGTTTTGGACATCAATCACGCACGCACGGTAGGGAAACTTTCATATCAATCATTATTATTTTTAAGGTAAAGACTAGGCATAGTGAGGTAAGAGTTGCGAATGCCTCCCATGAATGCCTCAGTGCCTTAATTTTGCCTGTTACTGTATGTAAGGCATGCTTGCTCTAACTATTCGCGTACGCGACAAGTGAACACCCGCGAATGCTACACAGCGTGCGAGGTACATTCGCGCTATGACGCACATTTGTAGCGTAGGTATGCATCGCAGTGTCTAAACCTACCTTTAAATTTTGTAATTATAAAAAAGAATGCTTGTTTAGATATATTCTTCCTCAATGTTACTTAAGTTAGTAATCCTCTGTAGCATACAATTAAGATTATAACATTAAAACAATGTTATTGCATGCTTGCACTTGCACGGATTTGAATTATTATATTGCTTTTATTAATAAGAATTAGTCTAGAGGCGAGAAAATTAATAAAAAAATAAAATATATAGAAATCATTGTATTTTAGGCATGTACAGCTTGAATTGTTCCTATGCAGAAATCTATCGTACAAATATATCATGGTATTCTAAAATCAATATATTGTAGTGCTAAATAATCTTCGAGGACGAAGAACTGGAGACGCTATCCCACGCGAGCATGTAAATGGTAACTTGTCATCCTTGTAGAGCCTGTTTGTATAGAAAACTATTATGGCAAAAAAATCTGAATTACCGTTTCGATTGAACAAAATAATGAATTAAGAACAGCAGCGCCCTTTTGTCGAACAAAATAATCAAATAAGCACACTAAACAGCAGCGTCCTTTTGTCGAACAAAATAATCAAATAAGCACACTCTCAATCCCAGATTAGTTATTTATCCGAACAGACTACTGATGCTGTGTGATTGTGCATTCACATGAATAGGATATTGTTTTGGGTATAATACATCTGCTTTCGTGCGAATTCAAATGCATGTTTATCGTATTGCCGTCCTCAGTTCTATACGCTCTTAGAAGATCAGTGATGGGACATATACGTTATTCCAGCGACAGCGGTGTAATCACAGTACAGTTAAAGAGGACTCACTCTCAAAAAGGAGGAAATCTGCTCGCACAGATGCTAAGAGCTTATTCTTATATGTACTTATAGATCTAGATCCTTAGTACATATATCGTTTAAGTCTTTATATCTTTAGGCTTCTTAAATTAAATCGTATGTTACATGTAGCATTCTAACTGAACTGTAAAGTGCGCTTAGCATAATAATCTGTCTCAAAGAAAGTTAGATATTGCTGTATATTGTTACATTTGTCTATGATTACTGTCTATTAGTTTTCTCGCCTCAAAAATTTATTTACCTCTTGTAACATCTTCCGATTTATTTTCCAGTTATTCGCCGTATGGCTCGCTAGACGTTACCGGAACCAGCCAGATCCTAACTACAAAGAGCCTCACGCCGTTTTCCCGAGGAAAAACTACTTATATTAGGTATCTAGTAATGTTTTTATTACCACAGTGTTGTGTTCTCGCTCGCCTTTTCTTTAGTTATTGTAAAACGAATAAAAAGCTCATTAACATTTTGAGATGTACTGGATTCGCGATGTCATGTTATCAATTGCAATAAGCAATGTTGTAGGTAGCCAAGGTAAAATCATCTTAGTAAAAGACAATTTATATAAAATAGGTGTGACGATGGCGAGGAGCAGTCCCGTCCTAGTGCATATATCGGTAAAGAATTGGAATTCATGCCTAGCCGCCTTGTATATGTACGGAACCCTAAAAAATAATGGAGCAACGCCGCGTCACGCTAGCGCCTCGCCCGTGACTCACGCCACCTTTGTGTAAATTGCCCCATAGGACGATGATTAAGTTGCAAGAATGTAAAAAAAATCTAAAATAACGCTTCACACTCATAGCTTCCTCACTAGATTGGTGATAACATACACACAAAGGCAAGGCTACCTAACACCTAGACCCGGAAAATATATTTAAATTTGTAATTGTAACATACGTAATCATATACCAGTTTTACCAAATATTTTTGTATTTATATAGCACAGGTTTCGTAAATCGCTACTTTATTTACTCGCTAGAATATTGTAACTGTAATGGAAACAGTAATGAGGTTCTAGTATGTACGTGATGGATACACTGACTGTACCATATCAACGAGTAGGGTAGGCTTACCTACATTCCTCACTGATAGTCTCTTTAGTATAACAATATTAAAAAAATAAATCTTTCTTCAGCAAGATCGCTAAAAAAAAATCACGTACACACTATGATTTTTGGTTACAGTAACGTGCAACGGTAACTGTTACGGCATAGTCAGTACCAGACTTAAGCAAATGAGTGTGAAATGTTATTTACATACATATTGTGTAGTGCTTTCCCAGAACATTACATGAAAATTTTGTATATTTCACCCTTGAATACCCTTTCCTTACCATCTGAACCTCTAACCACAGTCAAATGTGGCGTCCAGGCATCATGGTATTTATGTTCTGCCTACCGCGTAAGGGAAAATAGACTTGGTATTGTGTATGTATGTATTCACTGTTGGGTATAAAATAATTATAATAAATTTTACTTCATGACATCGCTTAAAGTGTCAAAACTGATGTATATCATCAAAAGAAAATCGCATATCACTCTTACCAATGTAGCAATCTCTATAAAACAAGAAAAAATGCCTTAGGCGCGTCGCTCACTGGTAAGACGAGGCGCGGTCGCGGCGGCGTCGCGGCACAGTCGAGGCGTGGTGTTAATGATAGAGTCGAGGCGCGGGCGGCTATGCTTCCTTCACACATTACAGTGTAAACACGTTTACGCACGAAACAAAATAACAAAATGGCGGTGGAGTCGCGGCGCGGTTGCGCACTGCACCCCTGCCGCGACGCCGCCGCGACCGCGCCTTGACTCCACGTCGCCTGCGACGCGACTCTAGTGTGTGGGCGCACTGCCATTTGAACCTGAAGGAAGGAAAAGAAAACGCAGAAGCGGCGCGCCGCTTGTGCGCCCGTGCCTCGACGCCGCCTCGACTCCAGCTCGTGTGGGCGACGTGCCTTAGAGTGTGACAGTGCTTCTCTCGCACACATCAACATTTTTGAAAATGCACAAAAAATCTATATTGAGGTAAAATGCGAGTAAATTATAATCTTGGAAACAATATGATGAATATCTTTGAGTATAATTTGGTCACCTTTTCGTTCAAACGATTATTATGATTTCTGGGATTCCATATATTAAATAATATTGATGCGCCTGAGTCCAATTCAGCTATTAAGAAGGTCACTGGTAGTTATATTGACATACACAATTCTTGTAATGACTGTATCTAGACTGTACAGTTTTGTGTAAAAAAATAGGTGAACAAAATGTAGTTATATTTTTAACTTGCCATTCGGGATGAGAATTGACTGACCTAAAGATGTTATAGACGTGTCATTGTAGTCGCAATCCTATGTACCTAAGGATCGCGCACGATTATCGTTTTACCTGAATATCCAATCTAAATGTTTGAAATTGCAGTGAAATGTAGAAATGATAACCGCATGCATCGAGTCTCATAGTACGAATCAACCAAAATGCGAACTTATTGTCAGATCATGAGGGTGGATATTCGCATACATCGCATTAACATCTTTAGGACGATTTCTTAGACCTGGTAGTCAAACTTTATGTTTAAGAGCCTTGACGATGCGCATTTTTTTAATTATAGTTATTTAATAAGATAATAACGTGTTTCGGTTAAAAAGACAAACTTATGAATAAATTAACACTAGATCTTACTGAGGATCTTAATCGTAATACTATGATAGCAAAACATTTCTAGCCAGTTCTTCTTTAAATATTTAAGTTTTATGTACATTTCATCTCCTAGTCAGTAGCCTAATTTGTTAGTGTTAAAACTTCCATAATTTTAAATCACTCAAACATATCTAATATACCTTATTTACAATCAGCTTTGTTCTGTGGCAACATGATAGTTACACAAAGGTTGAAAGTAACATATTCAGGCACTAATAGTCCGAATGCCTAAATAGGTCTTTCACCCGAGGCAAACATTATGCTTTTCATTTCGATTCGAATATAAGAAAAGTAGAAAAAATACAAGGCTCAAATTAGACTCATGAAAACACAGACCAGAAAAAAGAGGGGGGAAAAGAAAAAGATAAAAAAATATGGTTCAATAGAAATTTCAAAAATAAAACGTGATTTTCAGTAATTTGGCAGCATAGAAAAACAATTCTTCTTATGGACGAAAAGTAGTGTTTTCGGCTCACAACTTCAAGCATACTTTCCGGCGTATGGGAAATGAAAAAAAACATATTGCTTTTTCGCTCAGTTCTCGAATACGAAGTGAGTAATGAATTGAATGTATACTTACTCACTGCAGATGCTGAGAAAGAAATATTTCATTTCATTTCAGTAGTATAAACATATAGCGCAAAAAGCAGTAGCAGTAGCTGAATGTAAATGAGGCGTAAAAATAATTTTGAAAATAAACTTTAGACTGAACTATGTACTTCCGCGTGTCATGGAAATTGATTTAAGAGCTACTTTTCTTAGTATACAAAATGTTATTTTACCAACAACTTTGACAGGGAGGGACGGAAATAATGCCGTTTATTCTAAATTTTTTGCTGTTTGCCGGTAGCTTATTTTTATATATCTCGCAATATTAGTACAGTTGAAGTATCTTCTCTATTTCATCTGTTTTACGTTATTTCTTATGGCTTAAAAGGTCTTATGAGTCTGAAAAGTAAGTCAAAATGTGCTAAAAATTATACTATGTAATATGCTTCCATATACTACTTTTTGTTACTCTCAAAATCTCAGCATTTAAGGCAAAACACTTCACTGTAACATGCGATGTTGGCAGTCATGCGCAGGGCGAACATTTAGCAGTTCGTTCCTGATTCCTTCTATACCCTTCGCCTTCATACACCTAAAATATATGTACTTTTACAGTAGGAACACTTTAGATAACCAAATTGTCAGTTGACTCGATCAATCAAAACGAGCGTGTCAAGTACGATAAAAAATCGCAGTTGACAACCAAGATTTATTTAATTTCAGGTGATATAAACTTCCGATTCTGTCAACTAGTTATTAGCGTACAAGCACACGGATGCATTGGGTTGAATAGATTTCGCGCGGATGGAACATTCCATCACAAAATCGTTTATGTGACGTCACAGACGGTACCAAAAATGTGGCACGCAATGTTTTCATATAAATGAAGTCGCATGCTCCATGTCTGTGGTGCGAACTGATACGTGCTTGGTAAGAGACATCCGTTTATGAGTACCAGGGCTCATTTTAATTTTCTGACACGACTGCGTTCTATAATTTCAATTTGCTAATAAATATAATATTTAGCAATATAACCATTTCGAAATACAGACAAGGAGTTTTATGAGCCGGTTATTAATCTGGAACCTATACTATAATCAAATTTATTTTATTGATCATATCGATACCATTGATGTTTTTATTTTGATAAATAATTATATTTCTAGTATTAAGTAACTCATTTAAACAGGTAGGTAGTATCTCTCATAATAGTTAGGAATTCATTCGTTAACCTAAATGAAATGAACCAATATACAAGATGTCTGGTAAGTGGTGTCTATTCCACGATTTTTTTTCTTAATGTCGAAATTTTACTTTTTTGTGGGAATTAAATCAAACTTTGTTTAATTTATACGGAATTGTCACCTTATGTAATGATATCTAAAAAAAAACTATGAAGATTACATAATTTGACTTTTTTGAAGTTTGGGCCATATAACTTAAGACAAAACGTACGTACTAGAGACTTTTCATTGGTCACTCACAGTCTGGATACAAACTTATTACTACTTTGAAAAGCAACTCCGTAGATGGGACACCTTTTATCAGAAACAATATGTACTTGAGGAAATGTGCATAGACATTGTTCAGTCTTCTTGTTCTTTCGTGTCATCGGTTCATTTTTTTAAATATTATTATACTGTATCTGACCAGTAAGAAGCCACAGAGATGGCAACAGTATGGGCCTCCCACAGGTCATTAATTGTGCAGGTATTAGGGTACAGGGGGCATACGAGCAGGTGTGTCATTGTCTGCGTGGTGGTGCCACAATCACACTGCTCTACTGGAGGAATAGCCAGAACCCATTTACACATATTTTGTCTGCAACGACCAACTTGTGTTCGGAGGCGATTTATAGACTATTTGTTCAGTATTAAGAAATATATATTCTTCTACGAATATGTGAGTGTGTCATTACTTAGTAGTTTCAAACAAATAATTTTATATTGTTTATTACTTTACCACAAAAGTTTGAACCGATTTTGATTACATACAAGTTTTATAAATCATGAAAAATGGAAAATCGGAAATCACATTACTGATATTTCATTAAACTTTATTTTTGTGATATATTTTGATAATATTTTATTTCGAGACAATGTAATAATGCTACTCTTAAGATTTGTGCAATTTTCCTGTGTTAGAATAATCGTATGAATTACTTTATCTGTGTGCTGATGTTTATGGAAATATGTATGTATTCAGTAATAAAAACATGCAAGCAAATCTATTCGTATTATTTTAAAAACCAGTCATTCATTTGAATAAAAGATTAGAATTCGTGGAAAGTTATCTCTTGATGGCTACGAGGCAACGCTTGAGAAAGAGATATATAAGTATATATATATATATGTATATGCTATCTCTATCCCTTTCGCGGCTCTCCCTTTAGCACGCTCTTAGTGTTCTTTTATGACCGGTGCGATGCTTTCTATCTTGTTTACTCACTACTAGTCAACTAAAGATATTTTTAATTTTTTTATGTTTATCGACTATTACTCGTTAAATTGTAAAGTCTACTTCACCGTGATAGTTTTCCTTTTAAATTTCATTCTATGTACTACTAGTGTGAATTTTTTCACATCTCTAAAGTCAACTGTTTATCCGGTAGAGAGTGGGGCCAGTTGACTCTAACAAAAATTATATCAATCTAAAACATTGGAGGTGTGCGAAAACTATTTTTCAAATTAGAAGTCTGTTTGCGAGATATTAAGCTTAAAAGCGTAAGCTTAAACAGACCCCTAATTAGAAAAATAGTTTTCGCACACCTTCCAATATTTTAGATTCTATTTTTAAAGAATTAAATTATTTATCCAATGTGTGGGGTAAATAATTCATCCCCACTTTACGTGTACCACAAAAATGTTTTTTTCAAAATTTTATTGTACTACTTTCACGGAATAACACACACACACACACATTCACATTAAAGATCTCGGCGTTATTCTAGACTCTAAACTCCTCCTAGATAAGCACATTGAAAGTATGGCGTCGAAGGCAATGAAGACCCTGGGACTTATTGTACGAATCACTAAATATTTCAAAACTATCAAATCACTCAAGATCCTATATTGCTCTTTGGTAAGAAATCAGCTAGAATATGCATCACAGGTATGGAACCCTCGCTATGAACTTTATATCGATAGCATCGAAAAGATACAAAGGAAATTTCTACGTTGCATCAACTACAGACATAGACTACGATTTATTGATTATAATGAGAGCTGCAAGCATCACCATATATGCTCCCTCTGTCTCTGCGCCGTGAGGTGGCAGATCTAACATTCCTGCATAATCTTATAAACACCAAGATTGATTGTAGTGACCTTCTCTCTCTGATTAAGTTACAAGTGCCGAACGAGTACTACTCGACGCAATTTCTTAAAAATTCATACTGAGACATGCGCGACAAATTATAGACAGAATTCCTTCCTTATTAGAGCTTGTATCACATTTAACTGTAAATTTTCAGAGGATGTCGACTTGTTTTCAATGAGACAAAACTATTTTAAACATCATGCAATATCAAACTTTTTCAAAATTAATTAAGATCACACACATATGTATTTCATCATTTTTTTAATTTCAATTTCATATTATCACTGATCGATATGGCTTAGTAACTTTTAATTATGTATTACTACTATATATTATTTTAAAAAGTATTTAATTACCAGATGCTTATTGGCCTGTGAACGTAAATTCTATTGGTGAAAACTGTAAGGCTTTGTAATATTAATTTATACTATATATATGTTCAAAGCTGTTTGTTTTCCAAAAAATAAATAAATAACTAATATGTATATCCATACCAAATTACATCTTAGTGGCGCTAATAGGCTTTGGACAAAGCCGCAGACAGACAGACGGACATGGTGAAACTAAGGATTCCTTGTTTACTACAGAGCTCTAGAAAAATATTTAACCAGGCGTCATTTTGCGGAAGTTTCCCTTCAATTTTTTCACCTGACAAATGTATTGCAGCTTCGAAGCAAATTCTACTATAATTGAAGCGAAAATACATTAGTGTTTAAGTCAAATTACGATGTATATATGTACCTATTAGTTATCAGTTTTTATGATTAGAGGCATGTAGTGTACCTAACTAAATCTTACCTACTAAATTATCAGAGATTATAGGAACATTAAAGAAATAAATATGAATTAGATGATTAGCAATAAAATTTTACAATACTTTATTGCTATGTACCTACCTACTTGGAAATAAATGTACATATATGATCTGTTAAAGTAAAAATTTATTAAAGATCCCAATATTCTGTAAAACGCATTTTACCCTACCTAATTATATATAGATAACATATGCTACCTATCTTTTCAGATATTTTTTAGTAAATTAATATCTCTAGCATTATCATATTATCAGTAAAGGAAAACACATTTTATAGACTATTTAGAGTAGTCATACGTGTAGCCGCCTAGCCGTCGACAATAAAAATAATTATTAACTAATTACCAACATTATTTTATGTCCTTTGTTTCAGTTTATACAGTTTGTACCCTTTCAAATATTTATTTAAACTCAAGCCCATACCTACCGTACCAAAGGATTTCCTGAAGTTATATACCTATGTACCTCGGCTCGGTGGTAAAGATAGGCTTAACGTTTCTGATAAGACGTTTCAGTTGCTACTTCGTTCGCCAACGTCGCGAGGGTAACCGCGCACTTGTTCCGCGCAACCCGCTTGCTGCTGGGCGGAATCCAGTCGCGCAGCGTCCGCCCGCCCTTCACCACGCATCGATCCGTGACTCGCCCTCTCCCCCAGTGTAGTGTAGTGCAACAGAATCTTCACTATGTCGTTCGATAAAGACGAGCTACGTGATGAGTAAGTACATATTTCACCTCGATATTTGTCATTCTTTTTTTGTTTAGCGACAGATGCGATCGTCAATGATTAATCGATGCTCATTGAATAAGTATAAATGTTTACTGTTACGGCTATCATCATTTTTTTACTACTTGACACAATATACATTTTTCTACCATTATTATTGCAAGTAATCGCTAACATTGTATTTTTTAGATATAAAAACATAAAAAAATATTCATTTAGTAAGTTACTATTGTAAACATAATAGGCATGACCCGATTGAGTAAAAGTAGGTGAACTTGACACGGCCTCCCACGGCTCCACCGACTCATTAATACGGTACAAAAACCTAACTACAACAAAGGGAACATATACAGGGTGGCCACTTTATTCAGTACAATAAGAACAGCTGTGAACGGTATTAGAAGACTATTAGTTTATATAGCAGACATGGCATAGTATTATAGAAACTGCAATTTTCAGCAGTAGGTATACGTTTTTTTATAGAACTGAAGAAAACTGTTTTGTACCCATAAATATTCTTTTTATACGGTTCAAGCCATAAGCAACTTTAAATTTTTATGCGTAAAAAGGACTACACACATAACCGCTTATGGTTCCAATCAGATACAAAATCGGATAATTTGTAGGCGTAGAAAACAGTTTTTTTTGCATGGACAATAGCACGGCAACGTGTCGTGTTATTTTTTTAATTCATTTATTTAATCAATATAACGACAGAATATAAATAAAATATAATATATTAAGTTTGCATGTAGCATAAAATGGTCTAACAAAATATGCTTATAACTATATTGACTGAACAGTCAGGTAAAAATATATAATTCTAATTCTTATAACAAAAACTTCTTATCATATTATTTTAGCTTACATTATCAATTAGCAAAATCCAGAAATCTCAGGACCGATTTTGTAAAATTATTATAGTAATTAAAAAAATACAATTTTCTTTAATAATCCGACTTCAAATGAATACATAATCTTAAGTTTTTAAAACTCTGAGAAGGTTATCAGTGTACCTACGCAAACACTAATCAAATCCCAGAGACCCATCTTCCATTTAGAAATTTAAATTTTTGATGATAATAAAAATTAGAAATTGTATAAAATAGTAGAAAAACATACCAAAATTGTTATTGTCCATCTCGTAAAACGAAAACATAACTTTGTTTTCTGCGAATTATTTTGCCTTTAACCATTGTCTTGAACCACCCTGTATTGTGTACTTACCAGTTTTTTGTACATGTAACGTAATTAGAGGACAATGCATACTTCCTTCCTTCATATTCGTTCTTTTGTATGGTATTATTCATGTGTAGTACCTACATAAATCTGATACACATGGAAAGCCCGGAGGATGTTATTAAAACACACAAGTATCTACTTAATTCAGAATGGGAACGGTTGCTATAGCCACAAAGCGGATACACGATTTATTATTTATCTGTAGAGTACTCAGTACAAAAACCGTTTTTTGTCGATCGAACCAGTTAAAGTTTTAAAATTTGCGACTTTTAACTTATTGGATTGTAATTTTCAGAAAAATATTGAAAACGTTATTTTAGTATATTGCGCATTTTTTCATACGACATCGACAGGAGAAAACTGTTTTTAACCCTCGACCCAAAAAGAGGGGGTGTTATAAGTTTGACGTATCTGTGTATCTGTTTGTGGCATCGTAGCACTCAAACTGATGGACTGATTTTGATCTAGTTTATTTTGTTTGAAAGAGGATTTTGTCGAGAGTGTTCTTAGGTATGTTTCATCAAAATTGGTTTAGCTTTTTTTTTAACTGGGGCTTATGATTTTTTTAAACTTACTTGTATTATATAATTGCGTTGGTTCTTTTTTATACGCCACAATTAAAATCGAAATAACTATTTTTTGTGAGAAAGTGTGTAAAATCGCTGTAAAAGATTATTAAGTTATCATTTTTTAGAATAATTCTAGTAAAATCATTTGTTTATTACGAAAAGTTCGTTGGACGTTACGATAAAACGCATCTTTTTATTTTTACGAGAGATACATATATTATTTCTAGCTGTTACCCGCGACTTTGTACGCGTAAGAAAACACACCTGCTGCGCTCCACCTTAACTGCTGACCCAATCTGTTTGTGTCGAGTATGTGGTCAAACGTAGATCTATTTAAATGAAAAATAAACTCTTGTCCCTTTTTCGCCCCGCTCCTAACCTGCTCCAGTTCAGCTCCTGTCCTGAACCCACCTCGCTTCTACTCCACTCCCACCCTGCACTTACTCCGCTCCTACCTCACATCTATCCTACATCCACCTTGCTCCCGTTGCACTCCCGTTTTGCTATCACTCATTCCCACTCCAGTCCTGTCCTGTCCTATTCCCACCTCGCTCCCACTCTACTATCACTATTCACGCCCGTGCACTTATTCGACACATTTCGCTCTCAGGTCGCACCTATCATCACTTACAGCACTTAAATATCGCTCACAACTCGTTTCCGTTCCGTCCCACAACGTGAAAATCGTGCGTATTTCATAGAATACTTCGACCCTAATTTAACCACTTTAATTCACCTCTTCCGTAAAATATTATAGAATATTTGTTGATTTATATTATTAATTAAAAATCGTGGTACTTTCGTGGAAAGTTTCAATCGCCTGTAAACTTCCTTAATTCATCCCTGTTGCAAAATTTTTGTTACAGTTGTAATTTGTGTTTATTTCTTTTATCCAAATACTTAATTTTAAGGTCCTAACACTAAAATCAAGGATGTTTCATACAAACTTTCAACCCCCTTTTGACCTCCTTAATTTATCCCTGTTACTAAAATAGAATAGCAGTATTCATTTATTATGGCTAACCCAAATACCAAATTGCATGCCTTTAACATCAAAACCCAGGAACTTTCATACATTTGCTTACCCCATTTCGACCCCTTAATTCGGCCCTTTTGCAAAATCCGTTCTCAGCTGACATATTTACCCTATAAAGAACATGCATGCCAAATTTCAGCTTCGTAGCTTATGTAGTTTTTGAGATTTCGTGATTAATCAGTGAGTGGTATTTCGCTTTTATACGGATATTTTTGTTATATAGATTAAAAAAATATAGCTTATGACACTCAGGAAGTGAATGAGAATTTAACGAAACCTCACTCTTCAAAATCGGTCAAACCGTTTAGGCTATAGACGATTATATAGGAACATACATACCTACATATTTACATACATTCGATAAACAACCCTCTTTCTTACGCAGTCGGGTAAAAATGAAAAGATACGAGCCCTACCATTTATGATTCCACAATCACAAAGAAGAATCGGAAACAGATTTAGGAAAGGAAAATCCTAAGTTTGTACGGATAGGGGAGTAGAAATTGGGTTTTACCCTCCCAACATGTAAAGTAGGGATGATTTTTTCTTGTTTACCCCAACGGGGCCTTAGTAGTATTTTAGGGGCCCGTTTTCTAAATATTTAGCTTTAAAGTGTTAATTTTTGTTAAACTTAAGTGTTCTTAAAACCTTGGCTTTCAGCTGATCGAATATCATTAATTTCTTAACATTTTTCTCTGTCAAACATTGGATTAGGACGGTTCCAAGGGCGTCGCCAGCCCATGGCCCAGGGGGGGCAAGTTAATATTATGGAGGAGAAAAATATGAATTGTAGGTATCTCTAGGGGGGGGGGGGGGCAGCTGCCCCCCTTGGCCCCCCTTGGCGACGCCCTTGGACGGTTCTTATCCGTTTCTCCGAAAGAAATCGGTTCCATTGTGCCCGTTGAGTTGATAAATTCGTTTTAGCGAAGCTGATTAGGGTGCATGGAGCAAGTTCGTCTCGTAATATCTTCAATCAACAGCTATTGTATTCAGCTGATGTTCAATTATTTTGGTACGTCGCCGCGCCGCTCACCGATTTGACGCGCGGTTTTAGGTACCGTTGGTAGGCCACAAGAGTTGAAGCAGTCTGTTTTTAATATTATTTTGACTTTTGTCTCGTTCTTGCTACAGGTGAGAGAGAGACAAAGGTCAAAGTAACATTGAAATAAGCTTACTATTAAGATTGTGGTATGTAATGTACGTATGTATATTTCTATATGATCGCCTACAGCTTAAACGGATTGACCGATTTTGATGTGCGAGGTGTTATTAAATTCGTGTTCACTTCCTGAGTGTCATAGGCTATATTTTTTGTAATAATAATAATAATACTCAGCGGTGATCAGCATCGAAGATCGTAGGGTCGTATGGAAGGGCAAGGAGTTACACGGGAGGTTCTACCGGGCCTTAACAGGACCCGATGTAGACCTTCTTGCGTCGGTGAACTGGTTACGCTTCGGTGACCTTTTTGGTGAAACTGAAGGGTTTGCTTGTGCGATTGCAGATGAAGTTATCAAGACGAACAATTAAAAAAACATATCATGAAAGACGGTACGGTCGACATTTGTCGGGCATGCCACCGTCCCGGAAAGTCTCTCCGACATATTATTTCCGGTTGTTCGCATCTTGCTAACGGCGAGTATTTGCACAGGCACAATCTAGTAGCTAGGATCATCCATCAGCAACTTGCTCTTCAATACGGCCTTGTTGAGTCCGTGGTGCCGTACTATCAGTACGCACCAGCGCCGGTTCTTGAGAATGGCCAGCTTGCTTGGCTGCCTGAAATGCTTTGCTCTATTGGGACCGTTCTATTATCACGAATAGGACTATTGTTGCCAATAAGCCTGATATCGTGATCGTAGATCGTTCCCAACGCCGGGCAGTGCTCGTCGATGTCACCATTCCACATGATGAGAATCTCGTGAAGGCTGAGAAGGACAAGCTCAGCAAGTACCTTGATTTGGCTAACGAGATAACCACCATGTGGGATGTTGATTCGACGATTATCGTTCCGATAGTCGTATCGGTGAACGGTTTAATTGCGAAGAGCCTCGATCAACATCTCAAGAGGCTCTCGCTTGATAGTTGGATCAAGGGTCGGATACGAAAGGCATCCTAGACACGGCGCGCATTGTCAGGAGATTCCTCAGTTTGTAGCCCTTACCGTCGACAGCTTGAGCCCTGCCCCGCTGCCGGCGGCACACTAGTTTTAAGTTTTTTACAATATTTACTAATTTTTTTTAATATGTTTATATTTGTATTGTAAAAAAAAAAAATTAAGATTCTAAATAAATAAATGCGAATAATAATACAACTCTCGCAAAAACAAAAAAATGCGTTTTTTCATAACCTCAAACGAACTTTTTCGGAATAAACAAGTGGTTTTACTAGAATTATTCTAAAGGATACGTATTATTACAATAATTTACAGCGATTTTACGCATACTTTCTCACAAAAAACGTATCAAGCAACAACAGCATATCAAGCGTAACGAAATCGTAAGTTAGACTGCAAAAACTGCTTTTCTGCAGTCGGGTATTTTGTTTTTCTTTTTCTTTTAACATAGATACTTGTTTCAAGTATTTAAGTAGAAATTAGAGAGAAAGTTTTTGGGTTAAGTTTACTGTTAGAAATTTGTAGATATGCTGATATGACTGCTTCAAATTTTTTAAGTACCATTACAAATCACATAAGTAGGTACTTATAATCCATATAACCCATAAGTACATAATATAATACCCACATACATACATACAAACACTCGAAAAACATAACCCACCTTCTTACGCACTCGGGTAAAAAGTATCCTGAATTGACTGATACTCTTAAACCAACAATGACGAATTTTAACCGAATTTTTTGAATGAATTTATATTTGGATTTTGATTTTAATTATATTTCGTCGCGCTATAGTCTAATTTAGATTAGAGGAGTATATTTTGTCGCTTCTAATTATTTCCAAAATCGATATTATTTTAATAGTGTAAGTAAAGGTTGCCATTTTAGGCCTCAGACGCGAAATCCTAGTTGATGTAATATCGTTGGTGCCAAGTGATTTTTCTTCCGACTTTCGAAATGCCTAGGGAACCCTTCCCATACGTTGTACACATTCTAGGCTTATTATTTAATCGTATATTTAGTTTAATGACATCACTTACTTCTTTTCTGTATGTGATTTGTAATAATTAGTATAATCATGCTTACCTATATTTGAAAAACACTTTACACTATGAACTCAGACTATGAATCCATTTAACACCGTATTAGATAAATAAACCATTTAGATTTTATTTGGATTAAATATTTATCTTACCTAATAAAAAAGAAAAATGTTGTTTCTACATCAAAGGTTACCTAATTCGTAAAATGTCAACCACTGACGTAATAGAAATGTAAAGCAAAAGCAAATACAGCGACCGCAAATATTTTTCGGGTTCCATTTCTGAGTAGATGCGAGGATTTGCGTGAAAAAGCGCAGTCATCTTTCAATGTAAGTTTCCTGAAGCCGATTCTCCGTCATTGTGGTTATTAATCATAGCTACAGAAGAGCGACAATACTCTGGTTTTTAATTTTTTTTTTTTTTTTTTTTTTTTATCAGCCCTGTTTGTACAAACTGTCCCACTGCTGGGAACGGGCCATCTTCTCATTGTGAGAAGGGTTAGGCCATAGTCTGCCACGCTGGCCAAGTGCGGGTTGGTAGACTTCACACATCTTCAAGATCATTGAGAACTCTCAGACATGTAGGTTTCCTCACGGTGTTTTCCTTCACCGTTTGAAGTTGGCGGCAATCAACAATACGCACATAACTTCGAAAAGACAGAGGTGCGTGCCGTGGGATTCGAACTCAGGACCTGCGGATCGCAAGTCAGACGGTCTCACCACTAGGCTACCGGAAACTTTAATTATAATTAGGTTTTTAATTATAAAATATTTATGTAAACGAAGAGATGTTATCCTAGGACAGAAGTGGGATTACAAAAATAATTTAACACGTATATTTTTTACACAACGTCTATTTACTCCAGTGCCTTAGGGCAGACTACCTTAATAACAAGAGACCTTGAGAGCTAATCTTTTGTATGATTACTACTACCTATTCTATGGTGCAGAGCATTGTAATAAAGACTATAACTAATTCTGTGGCGCTTGGCGCTGTCAAAAGTCAAAATGGCTACAACCAATGCGCTTCAACGCGTAAAAAATGCGTTTTTTTCGTAACCTCCAACGAACTTTTTCGTAATAAACAAGTGATTCTATTAGAAATATTCTAAAGAAAGCTCATCCCAGATCCTTCTACACAGTATAAAAACACATAATCATTATCATCAGTTCTATATATAGTAGTAAAATCCTGCCAAATTTCATCTAAACCCGACCAGTAACCGCGGACCAGTGTCCGATGGACCGCGTCCATCGGACACACCGTACAGACAGACAGACAAACATTTTGAAAATTGCTGTTTTGGCTCCTGTATCTCCTGATTTTGATCCGTTACAGCCTTATTATATATATAGATTAAAAACCAGAATATAGTTTAAAACTGTTTCACTAGGCCAAAGTATGACGTTCACCTGAAATAATTCGAGTACGTTTATAGAGTTGAAACTTGTGCAATTGTTTAAGGGTTATGAAAAATAAATATACTTACCTCAAGCTGAAACTCTCCTGAAATTGGGATATGAGCCGGCGGGGAAGAAAAAAACTGGTTCAAATGGTATGAAACAGGTTTTTACCCCCTCATCGCTGGTGTTTAGAGCATGTTTGGATATCTGTAGTGTGGTGCGACGTGATAGAATTGTTGCAGTCGGATTTATGAATTGGTATGTTAATCGAACGACTAGATGGATTGGGACGCCGATTTGTTGAATGAACGTTGAAAGCTAGATGGCGAAATGTCTACGTCGTTTAGCCCTTCCCAAACGAAAGGGTTAAAGACGTTTCGTTTTTCGGTAACATTATTTATTCGCGGGGAGAGAGGGGAGGGCAGAAGGAGGGTTACCTTCCCCCTCCCTTTCTCTCTATTTTTATTTCATGTCAAACACTAGAAAAATATCTTTAACAGTGATAACACAGATATTTTGTTGTTTTTATTTGTAACTAATAACAAAGGATGCTTTTATTTATAACTAACTAGAAAAAACTAGCATCTTAAATATGATTTTTTTAACCGCCCAATATGTTGAACGGTCGGTCTAAGGGTCCGATCAAATGCCGCGCTGTGTCGACGACAAGTTTAGCCGTTCAACGGACTGGCGGATTCAGCTATACGACAACGACGGAGCATTGCACACCCAAGCTCGCCCGATTTGTTAGTAAACTATTCGCCGGCGGCTAGTTGGCTTACGCGGACGTGTTTGTTGTGCGAATATTTTACGTTCGCTTAGATAATTATTTTAGTGAAATATCTGCGTGGGATTTTTTCAAGGTAAGTGATTTGGTTTTCCTATAAAATTATATTTACTTATTTCATTATTCTGCTTAGGTTGTTTTATAGGTAATCTAGATTTATTGCTAGAGATAATATCACATTTACAAATTTGATATATAAGTATACTTAGTTAAATTATTTTACTTTCCTCTCTTTTCTTTTACTGTTTTTTTTCGTATTCAATCAACTGTTTTTTTTTAGTATATATACAAGTAGTAAGTGTAGTTATTTCTGTTATATATTTACCTTAGTGACAGATTGAGCAAACATTTCTTGTGATAGTAAGCGTCACGCTTGCTCATAACGGTTCAAATTGCCGTCAGACATTTAATCTATTAGATACAGTTTCGAATTCCGTGCGCCTAAGTAGTACTAATGATCCGGACCAGTACTTTATATATTATAATCCAATATATTATTATTACCATATAGTATACTTAGATATTGTATCTTCTTTGGCAAAGCTTAAAAATATATCTGCAGTAAAATGAAACACTAGTAGGTAGATATCTTATAGTAATGAGGTAGTTTTCCATTATTTTTAGTCTCTAAATAGACGTACATATATTACGGTGATCGGATTATGTTAAGTGCGTAATATTCTTTAACAAAATGTAAGGGGAACTCTGTGGCTCATTATTATTTTTCCGAAACATGTCGGCTGTGTTACAAAACAGCAGGCAATTTCTTGCTCATTCGCAGGACTGTACTATCAAATTCCTTTCAAATGCGTATGACAAAATAATTCAGCAATATTTAAAGCTTCCCGCACACGGGCCATACGCTACAGCTATACGCTACAACCATTTTTATCCATGGCATTATATCAGTTGACAATGTCAGCACATACTTTATTTCCTCTGAAAGGTGGATAAAACGGTGGAAAGACTATTTGTCTACGTTCCATGCTAACCCTGCAGGTGAATTGGCGGTTAAGTGCAACCCTACCATGTGATCAAATCCCTAAGATATTTAAAATAATTGCTGTGTCATAGTAAAAAAATTGGTTGTCTGTAAAGTCGGTTTACGGACGATAGTTTAACGACAACGCTAAACTATCTCGCTCCGATCGTAACGGGACAATGAGTCATACTTTTTCGTGCGTGCACCCGGCGTTCATCAATTTATTAGACCTCACGTCAAAAAAATATAATTATGACTAAATAAAAAAAAATGGTTGTCTGTAAAGTCGGTTTACGGACGATAGTTTAACGTGACAACGTCATAACAAAACATTGATGAAATAATGATGATGATGATGTAACGGAACACTTAGCGTAACGGGACAATGAGTCATACTTTTTCGTGCGTGCAGCCGGCGTTCATCGATTTATTAGACGTTGTCACGTCAAAATAAGTAGGTACAAAAAAAAATGACTCGGCATTTTGTGGGTCTGGCGCGTTGCTCGTATGCGTCGACCCTTATTAATGTTACGCTTGTGCCTTGTTCAGGCGTTCACTCGTGACCTTCAGAGCAAATTGTTTGCAAACAGATTGTTCACAGATACCGCTCTGATACGCAAATTGCTAGCTTTATCAGCTCTCAGCTTGAACATAAAAATATTTATAATTTATATATCCAGAGATAACCCTCCAGATAAACTCTTAATTGACGCGATTTCATTTGCTGTAATTTAGGTCCGCACGAGATTGCAGATTGCACCAAATATGGAACACACTGACGACTTATAGCTTTTATTATTAAAAATAAGTCTGTGATGGCACAGAACATTAATTGTAATATAATATATAAATTTATTTTGTGGAATTATTTATATTTTCGATACTAAAGTGTTTTGTAAGTGCAGCATTCTAAATAGAGGATAAAATAAGTTATTAGGGTCAAGTACTTTAAAAAACTCTTTAATATTCTTTTAAAATGTGCCTGTTCTAAAAAGTTTCGTTGGCAGCCTAATAATTTTTGTATTTCTTTCGTATTTTTTTCATTTGCGGCATTTCGACACACATGGACTACGCACATGTGTGCTACACTTGGTATGAAAATTATTACAGATAAATCACGCTAGAAATATGTATATCTATAATATACATATTTCTAGCGTGTAAAAGCTAAAGGTGGGTACTAACCGGTGTTATGGGTCGTAATGTAACATGTTACACACAAGCGTTCGTTAAGTCAGTACGGGGAAATGAAGTGCTCGCAACGAGCATGTTCACGGGATTTAATCAAACGGCGTAACGTAATTTTGTCGAAGCGTGTGGTAGGTACATTACACCCTGTAATGTCAGTCAGTATTCACCTTTACATGCACACACTTGCACATACTGCACTTGCATAGAGAATATTTTATTTTTTAATTAAAATACTCTGCTTAGATTTAATTATGCCAATAGGTAACTCTACAATCGACCATCCAGTTATCGTGTAGCCATGCCTTGCAATTGCAAGTCCAGCAATATGAATGGAAATTCGGAGCATCGGAACGGATGCCATTTGAACGGCACCAGCTACAAGGAGCACCAGAACGGTCACCACCCGCACAGGAAGACCTTCGATGCAGAAGACGCTGAAACCCGGAGTGTTAATGAAAATGAAGTTGATCCCAGTACTGTCAGGTTGTTGTTCATGTTTTCATTTTGAAATAATAACTCTATCAAATTAATCAAGGATATGCAGACAATTAACAAAATATTGCAATAAAAAATAATATTTAACAGTTTTTTTATTGCTAACTTATATTTTAGTAATTTAGTTTTTTTTTTATAAAAAAAGTATTATAAAATAGCACGATATTATTACCTTTAATCTTAGTCACTCCATCCAAATCGAAACAAAAAATATCGTAGGTTACATGATCGCCGAGTGTTTCAGTTTATTTTTAGTGCAATATAGCGATATTTGTAGAACAAGACTGAAGAAAATGAGACGCCAAGCGTCTGACTGTTATGATGCTATGACAAAGTAAGGGACGCCTTACATTGAAATTTTGTTTGTACCGAGTGTTAATTTGTTAAGCTTAGATTTGTAAAATTCTTTGTAAGATTTTACCTGAAATATATTTATCTTTATCTTTACCCTAACCAACGAGTTGAATTAAAATTAGCATCATCATCATTATCATCTCAGCCATAAGAAGTCCACTGCTGGACATAGGCCCCCCCCATGGATTTTCAAAAAGATCGATTGGAAGCGGCTTGCATCCAGCGTCTTCCCGCCACTTGCCCATCTCGTGGCTGGTCTTCCTACGCTGCGCTTGCCGGTACGTGGCAAATAACGTTGCTAATTTTACGTGGTAAAATTAGCATGCTAAATATTTATACAAAAAATTGGTTTGGGGTAGATTTACCAAAAATCGGACGAGTAGGAACGGTACAGGAGCGAGTCGGAAATAGAGCGAGGGCAGGATTTTATTTTACGCTTATATAACGAAGCCGCGGGCAACAGATATATAAACTCTTTGTTGTTTACACCATAACTAAATCATTACTTCACAAGAAAAGGCTTAAATAATAGCATAACTACCGGTGGTCTTATCGCTAAAAGCGATCTCTTCCAGGCAACCTTGTGGTGGAAATGGGAAACAAGTGTGTACAACAAAGAAAAAAAATTGCTAGTTTTAATAAAGTTATTTTATGGCAGGTATCCCGATGGCACCGTGCGACTCCGCAACCCTAACATCGAGCTCATGGACCAGGACATCCTGTACCACCTGGCGCTGGGCAGCGGGTCACACGATCTCGTCGAAATGTTCGGGGATGTTAAGGTAACCTTTTTTTTAAACACACTACTTTGAACGATGTGTAAATCGACGTATCATGTACAGCGTAAGCTTTACAATTTTCATCGATAGCATTTAAGTTTACAGGCCATTAGTTGTTGATAGTATGTGCTTAGTAGTAAATAAACAAAATTGCTAAGCCATATCGATCAGTAATTTTTTTTAATGTATTTTCTGCACTATGGCAATCTGTTCGAAAACAATAAGCCACTTGTTTGGCTGGAACTACATGTCCTGATTATTTTTATTGTTATCATCGAGAGCCAATCAATTGCTGAACTTTTCAGCAAACCCTCTTCTTGAATCAGTCTACAAATCTTTGGGCGAGACTGGGAATGCCTTGTCTCTTCAGTCGATTGTACTGTAGTCCACCCTCTCCATATAAGGCCTGTGCGAGTTCGTTTGCATGAGTTGCTAGTTTCTCCTGGTATTTCAGGCTTGCCTGGCCTATTTCGTCACAAACAGTGTTTATGCCTAGGTCAAGATAATATGTGTTTAGTAGTAAATAAACAAAATTGCTAAGCCATATCGATCAGTAATAATAATTTGAATTTGAAAAATAAAAATAAATTAGGTACGTGTGATCTCAATGTGAGAAAACATTGAGATTGCATGATATTTAAAGTAGTTATGTAGGTATCTCTGTAAGAAAATCGACGTCCTCTGAGTTTCTGTAATGATCGAAAGTGTAACATGCCGAATAAAGAAGGAATTTTGTGGGTAGTTGGTCGCGAAATTACGTCTAGTAGAAGTACGGGTCGGCACTTGAAATTTAATCAGGGAGAGAAGATCACTGCACTCAATAATGTTATGCAGGAAAGTGAGGTCTGCCACCTCTCGACGCAGCTCTAGGCGCTGGAAGCATGTGGTGGTTTTATGAAGACACCTTGAAATTAAAATTTAGAAAAACGGAGAAGATGTAACTTGATTAACTTTTATATCTACTTACCCACTTCTGCGTACGTATTCTCCTCACAATGACTGATTTTTTAACCCCGGCCCAAAAAGAGGCGTGTTTAACGCGCCTCTTTCTGTTTTTTCACGTCAAACTTATAACACGCCTTGTTATAAGTTTGACGTGTGTATCTGTGCGTCTGTCGGTGGCATCGTACTCGTAGCTCTCAAACGGATGGATCGATTTGGATTAAGTTTTTTTGTTTGAATGAGGATTTCATTAAGAGTGTTTCAGGTTTGTTTCATCAAAATCGGTTCAGCCGTTTTTTGTTGTAGGGGGTTTCTTAACTTGTATTGTGTGATGTGAACGATTTTTTTTTGCCCTCGGGTAAACCTGATGAATAAAACGAAAGTAATCATTGTTTCTGATAAATAAGACTAAGTTTTTTACTTTTCAAAATATATCTCTGTATAGATAGATATCTGTATTCGCTAAAAAAAAATAAGCGCTGCTTTAGTGTTAGTGCATGATTTATATGGGACCACCTCTGAAGTATGAATGACCTAACAAATAAAAAAATAATCATTAAAATCAATGATGAATTGGCGGAGTAATAGGTGAATAAACATAAAAAAAAACATACAGATGAATTGATAACCTCCTTCTTTTTGGAAGGCAGTTAAAAATGTGGGTATGTGCGAGCGAGACGGACGATGGTCCGACTAATATGTTTATCACTTACCGTCACCATCTTGACACATCATTCTGTGAATTAGAGTTATACCTATGTGTAATAATTGTCTACTTACCGAGTTCTTGTAACTCAATCTAGACAAGCCATTCACCTGTTTGTGAAGCCCTTGACATTCTCAGAAATGTGTCGCTACATTATTCTTTTCGTCGAGCTTATGAACCAGGGGTAAAAGTACACCGAGACCCCTTGTTGTGATTCGCTAATTGCAAACGGCGTAATTGCTCCCTGAGGTTCCTTTGGCTAAATTCGGCATTTCTATGATCGACAAATATTTGTGAAGAGTTGAGACGGCCAGAGGTTTGCCGCTAGGCATAATTACTGGCAGCAAATGGACTTTTTATGCAAGTAGAGCTGTGCGTGATGTATTCATTTAAATGTTTATTACGGAAATATTTTGGAAAAATTGCTGGTAACACATCTTTTTGGCTCCTCTGGGCTCCTTTTACTTAGGTAGGTAATCCAATCTAGTTAAAAATCGTACTCACCGTTATCGATCCACGTTCTTGATGCGTACTGCACAAGAATGGAATTCTTTGCCACCATCTCTGTTTCCTGAGACCTACAATCTTGGAACTTTCAAGGCTAGAGTAAATAGATATCTTCCTAGATCGACGAGCTCCATCCTCGGCCACACCGTCGCTTAACATCAGGCGATTTGGTGGTCAATCGTAGATCTGTCTTGCATTAAAAAAAACGTCTCAGATCTGCTGATCTGCAATGGATGGAAAATGAGGTTCAAGCTGTCTATTGGTGGGGCATTCATTAGCCCTATAGTTTCCTATTTCCGTATATCTATGTACCTATATGCTTTTAGTAGTGTAGTTTTTTGGTCGTAGAACTGATAAATCATTGTGAATAATCATTTAGAATGTGTAGATGCGTTCTAAAATGGACACCGCGTTACGGCAAACAAAGTGTAGGTCTGAGTCTGAGTGAGTTTCAATGGGAGAAACCTATGTTTAGCATTGCCCTAAAGTAGGCTGTTGATGATATCCTTTTAACCTCAGTTAAAGTAATGCTCTTTCAGTGAAAGTTTCATTCAAAATTCTGTTCATAGGTGAAACTAAAAATTTATCAAAATGTGTGCATGACCGTCACGTATTTACTATCTCTGACATGCACCTGAGCGTTCAAATGATGTATTAAGTAAGGAAATGTATTTGTTACAGAGTTAAGAAGTTAAATTGGGCCAAATTTTGCTTACCTGTCGTAGTAAAGTGACGTTACAAGTCTAAAAAGTCAATGTTAAAAGTTGCTTCAATCGACTCGCATTAAAGTTAAAAGCATAAAAGCGATAAGTGTAGAACTTATCACTTTTATGCTTTTAACATATTTTGTTGTTTCGTACAGTTTGTGTGCATGGGCGGTACTCCGAAGCGTATGGAGCAGTTTGCGTACACCATAATGGCGGAGATCGGACACAAGCTGCCGTGCGGCACCACACTGCAGGACATCAGCCATTTCTCATACAGATACTCCATGTACAAAGTGGGACCAGTGCTATCTATCAGTGTGAGTACTTACCTGTTATCCTAACCTAATATTAAACAAGTAACATCACGCGAGATGGTGGTCAATCGTAGATCTATCTGGCGTAAAAATGTATAAGTTTAGAGAGCCAAAAAACTCAGACAAAAACACTGCTGAACCGATTTTGAAGGAAAATTGCTTAGAACACTGGATGAAATCCTCTTTCAAACAAAAATAAGCGGCTAAATGCGTGTCGTGCCACGCGTAAAGTAGTTGCACATCATAGTTTATGTGAAGTTAAAATAAGAGTATTATGAACATACGAGTTAAAATGCTTTAAACGTTTGCACGAAATTTTCATTTCTTACTTCTCCGTAAGTACATTTTATTAAGTACATCGACTACTACTAAACTATAAAATTTTCAATTAAAAACACAAAGTGTGATGTAAGGCTGCATTTTGGTATGTTATTTGGACCCCTAGGAGAGTGCGAAACTACATTTAGCAAGCAAAAAAATTTTGTGCTACCCGCATAATACGTCAAAAGCTGTAAAACTTTTTTCAGTTTTACTAAGAAACTATGGGTTTTTTGGCTGTGGTTTCTTGAACCATTTTTAAAGTAAATTAAATTTCATACAATTGAAGCTCGCCCACAACTCCATATGCCTAATAGTTTTGAGATATAAGATTTCAAAATTATTGGTTTTGAGTTTTGTATATGTTTTCAACCATATATCGGCATAACCGCTCGTGTTAATAGAAAATTAGTTTATTTCGAAAAATTAAGTGTTAGCTAATTTAGTTGCCTTCATTTAAGCCCGAAACGGTGTCCGTATCCCTTATTCTCTTGGAATTGTCAGTGTATTAATACGAGTAGAAGCGCGAGCTTTTCCCAACCTTCACACGGGATGTCACAAGCAGTGATATGGCGTTTCAAGACATCCTTGTAGCCTAAAAATTGGTCTCCAGGTGTGCGCTTTCCCTCCTTTAGCTGTGAGTAGAAGACGGCTTTAGGCAGCCTGGAGAAATCCATACGAACCAAATGTCCACACCATCTCAACTCCGCACAGTCTAGTTTTTTTCAATATTTCAGAGTTAGATACTCGGTGTTGCCACTTTTTTCGAAGAGCACTTCATATGGAAAGAATCGAGGCGCCTGATGTCACCTCTATAGAGGTACTTTACATACGGTCAGTTGATGAAACTCAAAAAAAAGCGTACTTTTTCTTTCCGTATCTCACCTCAAAATAATTTTCGAATAAGGTGAGTAATGACTCATGCTTTTTATGTTACTTAAACAACTTTTTAAGTTTTCATATGTTTCGAACAAGTTATGAATCAAGAGTGGACTTATGATAATAATACGATAATCTGAAACCGTTACAAAAAAAGGGCCTTACCGAAAAACGTTACTTAACTTTAACCAACGTCTTAAGTTCTCTGTCTTCTTTCCGCAAGTGTCATTACGTGTCAGACAGAAATCGACAAAATATGTTAAGCAATGCTTAAAGTTACGTAAGGTTTTTCGGTAAGGCAGAAAATGTGTGCTTAACATCACACGACAAGTGAAAACTTCATCAAGGCGACTTTAATAATCAAAGAAATAGCAATATTAGCAGTGACACGTTGATTATATCTCTCGCTTTCTTTTTTTGCTGTTTGTTTCTTTATGTCTGGGATTATAGCGCATTAAGAGGTAATTGGGGCTGACTTTTAGCTTGAGATGGCAGTTGGCACACAATACATTTTATATAATGTCGGTCTGTTCCTGTCTGTTTTTATTTATTTGGGATAATAAACAGTCACCTATTACAGTATAAGTCAATAATTTAAAATTTAAATATGAAAGGCATTAACTATGTCACCCATACCGTCATTACGTTTTTTCCTTATTGTTAATTGTGGATTGGAATTTTTGTAGGTATAGGGGAATTTGGTCATTTGCCATTTCCAAATGTATAACGTGATATAGGTACTACTATTATGTACATGTAAAACCGGCAAAGTGAGAGTTTGACACCAAGATTTATGTATTCTCACACAAGGTAAAACTGACACCAGGATTAAAGTACTCGCACATAATCGTTTTTTTAGTGTTTGTTTGGTGTAGAATAAACATCAAATTTTAGTTTAAGTTTACCACAAAGCCCTTTTCGATAATAGTAATCTCTTCCAGACAACCTATAAATAATTAAAGAGAAACATATAAATAATAAACAAATAGTACTTGGATGTATAGTGTATACATAATGATAACCTTTTATTTGGTGATAAATATGCTGTAATATCACGAATTATGTGAACATTACAGGTATATTTATATATTTATATATTGTGGTTCAAACTACAGATACAGCCTTTTAAGCGTAGGTAAGCCTACTTGTCAGTCAGACGGACAGGCAGCATAGGCAAAGTGCTCCTGCAACTTTGGAGCCTAAAAACATACACGTAAATATTTTTTTTATCTGAAATAATTTTGGGGGAAAAGAAATAAAACTTCTGTTTATTAGAGTCCAAAATCGCGTGAACGTAAGAAGACATAATGCATAATGTATAAGGTTTCCATCGACTTGAAGAGACATTTATTTAGATAGAAATTCGCTAACATCGACATCTGGGCTTTAGAGACTTTTTTGTAGGATCTGTTAAATCTCTTGAGTTTTACTTGAACTACATTCAGAAAGGTTTATTGATTTGTTGCTGTATAAAAACCTCAATATGTAGTTTTATAATAAAATGAGTAAAAAGTGAGTGAAAACATAAATTCTCACTCACTCACTTTTTACTCATTTCATAAAAAAAAAAAAAAAACAGTAAATAACACAAACAAAAAACAAAAAATTCTGTTTTAATAACCAAATTACTCAACTGATTTTGAATTTATTTAAGACTAATCAGAAAGTATATCATTTCATTAAAAAAAAAACGGCTTATAAATTACGGAGTTATGCGGTAACAAACATACAAGAAAATAAAACAAAAAATGCAGCCGAATCGTTAAACTCCTTCTTATTGTTGTCGGTAAAAATAATCAAGGGTTTGCTGGAAAAAACTTATTTGTACCTCTAAACATTATCCAATTTCAATCAATCAATCAATAACACTTTATTGACACCACATACAGTAATATGACAATAAACAAATAAGAAAATGGCACTAAAGGTGGCCTTATCGCTAAAAGCGATCTCTTCCAGACAACCTTGGAATGTGTTGGAAAAAGTATATGTAAAGATACGATTTCGATATATTCTACTATAGCGAAGCCGGACTGAAGGGCTAAGTATCATCAGTCAATCAGTTTATGTATGTATGACTGTATGTATGTTTGTATTTATATACTTATGTACTTATATTCTACCTGATTTTGAAGAATCATTCAATCATTTTGTTAATATGGTCCGGCCGGGTGACCTACACTATACGAAGTTACAGAAAGAAAAACTAGTGTAGAGGATTGGTAACTAACCTACATTAATAGTAAAAAAGTTATTTATTTTCAATTGGTAAATTTATATAGTCGCTCACCACGCAACAATTTCAGATAAGAAAGTGACCAAAAGAAAAAGGAGGGAAAAAAAACAACGGGTTGCACTCCGGGAGTGCCGGAAGACGTGAAATCTAAAAAATAAAATAGCAAAAAGACTGACTCGTGAAGGATTTGAACCTCCGCCCTCCGATTGACAAATTGAAATTTATATCGGTGCTCTAACCTATTGAGCTAACGAGTCTTACGTACATGTGTCGAAAATAAGCATTCGGCGCAACGAAGAATCATGCTAGGCGTCATGCTAGAATGACAAATTTGTACATACAATAATGAACTTTAAATGCAGAATGTTAGAATAGGTTTCTGACTAAAATAATGACGTCATGTTAGAAGGACAAACTTGTACATACAATAATGCAGAAATAAAATTTAAATGCAGAACGTTAGAATAGGTTTCTGACTTACGATCTGACGATCTGACGCGAGTATAAAAATTTTTACCCATCCCAAAAATGCACAACGCCTCTAAAGAAGTTTTCACTTCAAAAATCCGTAACAAGATAATGATATTGTTATTATGTTTTTGTACAATGTTACAAATATGTACCTATTGCAAAAACCAAGGTCATAAAACGTATAATGTCTGGCGATTAATTTTCTCCAAGAGACACCGACCGTTATAAGATGAACCCTTGGACTAAAATGGTTTGGGTTTTTGTGCATTCGCAATGTAAGTGAAAATAAAACAAGGCGATATATTAAAATTAAAATAAAATATGTGTTGATATGTTTTTTTATTCGAAAATAGGCTTGCGCTTGACCGTCTACTCACCTGTGTTAAGTGAAAATTGCGGTCTACGATGGAGCGCGCTTGCTCTGAAGAAACCTATTGACTCGCGATTTGAAGACACCCAAATTATATCTATTCGGAAAGACCCATTCAGGAAGGATTACGTTAAAACTACAGTTTTTATTTTTGCACGAGTTTTATTATTATTATCATCACAAAAAAAATAAGCCTATTACACTCGGGAACTGAAGACGAATCTCACGAGACACCTAGCGCATCAAAATCGATTAAGCCGCTTAGGATTTAGGAAATTATAATTATAGAAACATACACAATAATTATAAAAACATTGAAAACATAACCACACCACATACACGTACATACCTATATACGGAAAACATCACCTTCCTTACGTATTCGGGTAAAAATTACAGAATTACCAGGGCTCGATGCCAGATATTTGTTTAATCCTGCGATATGATAACATGTCGCATGTTATCGTTATCCATGGTCTGACTATTTTTTTTAACTATTTGCCATAGATGAGGCTACCCACGTAATAAGAGGTGTTAATGATAACCGAAGAAGCTATCTCCACAAAATTAACAACTCTGAACCCGGGATAACCCTTCAATGACTATTATTTATATTTGGAAGTATGTTTCATAAACAAATAGTTGTTCAGTTTTATAATTTGCGTTCGTATGATGAAAGTTACTTAAACTGTTTTTGATGATTTATTTTTTCATTTTTCATCAACTTCGGTTCAGTAGTTTTTAAGCAGCTCCAATTGCATTGAAATTTTATTCAAGCGCCTGCTAATTGTAGTCGAGTTTTTAGTTTTTAAGGTTCCGTAGTAATTACGAGGAACCCTTATAAATTCGCTATGCCCGTCTGTCTATCCAATGTCACAGCCATTTTATTCCATTGAGCTGTATGTACTTACGTACGAAAGCAGACACCTTCACAAACCATATACTAATTGCGTAATTTATGAAAAAAGCGCCTACATTAGTGCTATCAATATATATAATTTGCTTCCAAAATACATCACTGACATTCCCAGCAATAAGCAGTTCAAGACAAAGCTGAAACAGTGGCTATCAAACCAAGTATTTTAAGATTTAAAACAATTTGTTTTAAATCTTAAAGCCGATTTCGAGATTGATTATTATCTAATATTAATGACATTGATTTTTCAGACATTGAATTTTTTACTTGACAATAACATATAATTTAATTACTTACTATTAATTTAATTACTATTACAATTTTGACATAGCATTTGACATTAGCAACAGAAACACATTATTCTTATAAATGTGTAATTTTTATCTATCTGGAAATCGTTTAAATAATACCTAATTAAATCAAGCATGTTGTTATATGTATTTATTAGATATATACATAATATTGAATATTGAATACCCATCATCATCATCATCTCAGCCATAAGAAGTCCACTGCTGGACATAGGCCTCCCCCATGGATTTCCAAAAAGACCGATTGGAAGCGGCTTGCATCCAGCGTCTTCCCGCCACTTGTATGAGGTCGTATTGAATACCCGATGTGGGTAAACTGTAAGCTAAATATTGCAATACCACCTAGCATAATAATTCACTGACAGTTGTTCAATAAATGATTCTGATTTCTGATTTCTGACACCACTCATATCTACTTTATTACATTCAACTGCGGCGAGAGCGCCGCACCTCACTCAGTGGCTTACTAGTGAATTGAGTGCTTTCGACGTTTTGATGGCGAGAAAACACACCATACGAATGTGTAAACGATGTAATTATTATTTCAGCGCTTAACCGCTGTTTTGTTTACTTTACCAAAAAATGTGAGATTAATTTTGCTTCAGGTAGCTCCTCTGGTACGTAAGTACATACAGCTCAATGTTTTACTCAGAGACTATTAGCGCTATTAATTAAATAAGCAAGTTCTTCGTTGTTCTTTCTAGTCTGCTAAAGAAAAAAGAAGTTTATAAAAAAAACTAGGTAGTTGAACGATTTTCTTTCATTTCAGCACGGGATGGGCATTCCTTCAGTGGGAATATTGCTGCACGAGGTTATAAAGCTAATGTACCACGCCAAGGTGCGGGATCCAGTGTTCTTCAGGATAGGGACCTGCGGCGGGATCGGATACGAGGGCGGCACTGTTGTCATATCTGAGGAGGCTGTGGACGGGACCTTGAAGAATGCGCTAGAATTGGTAAGAATCAATGACTTACAGAGGAATCTGTGCTAAGAACCTTGAACAGCAGGTGAAAGTGCCGAGTTTTGTCATTTGCAAGTTATGCGCTCCGAACACTTTGGTAAAATTGGGAGTATGATCGCGAAAATTTTACACTGCACTGTGTTACATATTTATGAATGGGAGATTAATTCGGCGCTGGGTGTAACAATTTTGTATAAATTTCTGTGTGTGAAGCTGAAACTCATTTGATTCATATCTAAAGGGCCTGCACTGTATTGTAAATGTTTCAACTTTTTTGCCCCTTATCTTTACTATCAATGGAAAAACTGTCTGTGAAAAAAAAAGCAGTACGATTTACGATTCTACAGCTAAAAAATGTAATAAATGGCTTTGAGTTTGTTGAGTTTTCACATTGATTTTAATCGATTGATATGTATGTCACGAAAAGAGGGCAGGCTTAGATATATTTTCCTGATATTACATATATTTGTGTTGTATCCTTCAGACAGTACTCGGCAAGACTATTCAGCGGCCGGCCAAGCTGGACAAACGTCTAGCGCGTGAGCTAAAGGGGCTTGGTGACCCGGAGGATCCTTACGACACTGTCACCGGAAAGACCATGTGCACTTACGACTTTTACGAAGGTAAGCTTTTTTTTTAATTCGAAAATAGGCTTGCGCTTGACCGTCCACTCACCTGGTGTTAAGCGACAGTTACGGTCTACGATGGAGCGCGCTTGCCTAGAAGAAACCTTTTCACTCGCGATTTGAAGACACCTAGATTATATCTATTCGGAATGACCTATTCAGGAAGCGCATTCCACAGTTGGCGGTACGCACAATGAAAGTTTTTTTTTTTATACATTATAGATCTACGATTGACCACCAACTCGCCTGATGTTAAGCGACGGTGTGGCTGAGGATGGAGCTCGACGATCTAGAAGATATCTATTCACTCTAGCCTTGAAAATTCCAAGATTGTAGGTCTCAGGAAACAGAGATGGCGGTAAAGAATTCCATTCAGATATTCAGAAGAAGTAGAGCTAAAGTTATATTTTGATGCTTTATGATCAGTTAACTTTACTCATGAAGGTACTCACTCATTTTCATCTGATAGTGACACATAGGTATATATCTGTATATAACGAACACATGAATGCAGTCAGGGTTTTGGCGACGCGGTTCGTGAGCATAATTATGTCAATTGTCATATTGATTGGTTGCGATTGAATGAGATTACGATGTATGGAGTCCAATTTTTAACAATCGAAGTGCGAGGGCGGGTTGCTGTTGAAGAAACAAATATTAGCGGGGGAAAATAAAATCTTGTCGTCCCGTAACAATGTATGTATATTAGCAGTATTTATAGTAAAATTGACAAAGGTCACGGACCCCGGTGTCTGTGGAGCTAAAAATTAAATAAATATATATATATATATTAGTAGGGGTGGAGAGTGGCCGTTTTATATGTGTTATATATGTGTGTATGTGTTATATATGTGGGTATTCTATAGTAGAGGTAAAGGTAACGGTTATGGTTCTACATATCAGATAGTTGGCTTACAATCTCTCTATCGTATATTGCGGAATCATCCCAACTTTCGCATGTACAGTTACCTTACCTTAGACTAATAAATTAAGAAACAAAAATTAGTTGCATGTGAAAGAATTATAATTATACAAAAAATGTAAGTTTTTAGTTTTTTAACACGCTTTTATTATCTTCCCCTGTGATTATATTAAAAATGCAAGTTCTTAGTTTTTTAACACGCTTTTACTATCTTCACCTAAGGCTGATTAAATTGAAAATTGGCACATTTATCAAGAACCTATGATAAATAATACATTACTTTAAAAAATAATCTGCTTACTTTTTAGTTTTCTATTATAGCGTGTTTTCCAGTTTTTTTTAACTATATATATTTAGAAATTTAAAAAAAAAAATTCTAAATATATATAGTTAAAAAATAATAAAATATATAGTCTATCTCTTGTCATAACTTTTGAAAAAAAGTTATGACAAGAGATAGAGGTAAATCAAATGACACTTTACATATCGCTGCTTTGGCTACTGAAGGTAATATAGTTTCCATCTTTGATAGTCGAGTTAAAGGACTATAATATCCGTCAATATTATGTAACATATTGTGAGTGTTATTGTTATTGTATAGAAACGATAAAAGTTGTTTAATTTTTTGTATGTAGCATGTTTATTTATACAAATGTTTTCGATTATAAAGCCAATTTATCTGGATGTACCTACATACATAACCTACGCAACCGCCGTCGCCGCCGCCGCCGCCGCCGCCGCCGCAGTGTTATTCCGCGCTCCGATGGCATCTATTAAAGAGTCTGTTTCATTAGAGAACTAATGCGGCGTTGAGGGCGCTGCTGTTCCTATTTCATTGTTTTGTTAAGTCGAAACGTTAGTTCCCATTTCTTGCCGCGATAGTTGTTTATTCAAACAGACTATACCATCCATTGTTCGAGCGCATGTAATGCATCGTGCTGGATGGCCTTCAGACCAATTGAACCATGTATTACTGCGAAGTATTCTGTTACCATCGTGTATCCTTGATTGGATAAATTAATAACACAAAGACACGTAGGTTCACTCAGAATGAGGGTTGTGAAATGTGAAACGTGTTGTTGCTTTGCTCTTCTTTTGCTTATTTTATAGAAGCGGCTAGATGTAGATTTCTCTGTCTATACAAATACGCGGCTTTTCTTCTTCACCATGGAAATGGATTGGCCGCGTATTTAGTATATAAGAAAAAATAAATTTATTCATACACCAAAAAGAAAACAGTTATGAAAATCGAATAATATATATTTATACAATTTTGCATTAAATGGTCAACCCTTTGTTTCAAATATCATTGTAACTTATAATTTAGTAGATAATATAACATAAACAAGTATAAAACAGAGGCCTAGTCATCCATGATTCCATCGAAACAAACGAACAATCAAAAACTGAAATCGGATATTATCGTTTATGGGTACAAAACAGTTTTTTCCTATCGTTTGACGTATTAACGGAAATTGTCGTTCAATGCTTCTAGCAAGAAATGAAATATTGAAATTATACACCTAACAAGCCGCATATTGCAAAGAGTGTAGGTAGGTAGGTATCTTCAAACGGCTAGCTATCAGGCCGTTTTGCCAAAATATTTTTGTAACTTCTGAGGAACTAACTGGCTCTATCCTTGACCGCTACCCAATCCAGTCTCTGGAAAGAGTCCACTAAAATCAGAATAATTAAAAAGAATCAGCGACAATTTATATGCTGCTTCAATCTAGTGATATCTAGTTATTGAGTAGAATCGGCCATCATACGTCTCTTTGTAGAGGAACTAAAAGCACTGTTTGGTTTGGTAGTTTGTTGACATGACAATTCATTGGCCTCGCCTATTCAGCTGTTACATAACTGAAGGTAACCGATACGGTTCGATCGGTTGTGATGGTTGGATGGAGTGGTAAGTGGTAACTACACTGGACTAGTTGTGCCTCTTGGTATTACCTATGGCTTTCGGGATTTCACTCATTTTTGGCGTAATATTTAAGTGCTTTAGTGTTGGACACTGACTATCATGATTATTCACTACATTAATAACAATATTAACGGGATATTTTCCGCGATTTGTATTTTGTTTTGAGCTCCCGATATTTTGCGCTTTTGTGTCCGTTCGCACCATATAGATGCACTTTCTTTTTAGTACTAGTACTTATATTGGTATTAAGTTTATCTAAATTTTTTCCTAGTATAATGCTTTATTGGATTATGCGCCAGGGCACATTGTACTAAACCGTAAGGAGGCTAATAGTGAAAGAAAGGCATTACACTCGTTATACATAACTTTTCTTCGGGCACAACTAATAATTCGCGAAAAAAATCAGCTGTTATCTGTAGTCTGAGGGTGTTTCACTGCTGTTCTGTACATTTTGACGAGGGCTTATGGGACAGCTGATTTTATTCGCGGATTTTGATTTGTGCTTAAACCTAGTATACATTTTCGGCTTAGTTTAGGGTATCCCAGGGTAACCCTGTACAATGATAAGAACAACTAATACACGGACGTTGATATTTAAATTCATCATCCAAACATCTGTCCAGCCGAGCAGATGTTTGATAATGAATGGAGACACCCGTAGACAAGTCAAACTTGTAACACCCCTCATTATGTGTCGGGGGTCAAAAAGACAGAATTGACCCGCCGTGACGCTTGTTAAAAGTGATAATAAAGTAATAAAGTGATAGCTTATTTTTATATTTCTTTATATTTTTTATTTACAGTAGATAATTGGCAACCTTTCGTTCCGCGTCTGTTGTAGAGATTATCTCATAAACTCAAGGCTGAGCAACCTTTACCCCTAGAAGCGTTAGTGCGCATTTCCGGAATAGTCTAGTATATAGAGGATATAAAATCTATCTATAGAAGGACACATAGAACGTCGATGAATATGTTCATAAAAAAGTAAACGCGTTTCTCGACTGATTGTTTTTATCCACAGAAGACTAATAGGTTTAACGCAGATTTGCATGCCTACTTTTGTTATTGGAAGAACTAATGTCTCGCCTCCTTATACGAGCAATCTACATATATGTTTTTTATTACATACGTTACAATTAGTCTTTAAATTCGATAAAATACGTCATACTCGACGTATTATGTCCAATAGATACTCGTTTCTAAACTAAAGAGTATCTACTCTTTAAGTCTCTATACTGTGGCAGTGCGTTTTCGTAATAATAAAGTATTATTTAATATTACATATAAATATATTATTTGTTACTTATGCCGGAGCCTGGAGGGTTGGTGTTAATGAGACACATGCTGGTATCGGTCTAATTTATTGTAACAAATAACTAAGCTTATATACTAAGTACTACGTGCTAGAGGCCTCCTATCTATCTCAGTCATACTCTTATTATCTACATATAATCACGCATCACGAACACTAAACTATGTGGCTACATTACTCCCCCCTTTAAAAAAGAAAAAAAACGATAATAAAATAATAAATTGCAATCACCCAAAACCTAATGACCTAGAAACACAAGTAACCTTGTCGGTTCAGTAAAAATAATGCTGACAAACGCATAGTACCGGCTGGTCGATACACTCGATGCCCCAGTTTCGATGACGTCTGCTTGTGAGCTTGCCTAACTGCTACATTTCGGTAAATTTATAAACAATCACAATTAGCCCTTGAATGGCGTCAAAAACTTATCCTTAACACTTTTTCGGTAAATAAGGACGATATTTCCCTGTAAACGTATTGCAGCTAATGCTTTCAGTTGAATCAGCGAGCTTGTCGTTTTCAAATCTTCAATTCTAATTGTCACGAAGTCGCGTTTCTTGATCGATGTACGGCATCGGCATCTTGCTGAATCTGCATAATCAATCGGTGAAGGCATGTCGTTGTCACGTCCACAAACGTGTTGAATGTTGCATATCAGTACAATATTACGAGATAAATTGGCGTATTCCTTGGCACGTTGTATGATAACCTAAGGAATCATTTTCGCTTTTGAAGAACTCGCATTTTCCGAGATTAATATTTATCCCATTCTCATAAAGGCGCTTAAAACTGTTTCAAAATGTCTGTAATATTCTTCCTCGTTAACATATATAGACAAATACGAAGTGCGTAGAAAAGTTGTGGCTGCGTCGATTTGCTCAAAATTACGGCATTGTACGCTCCGTTACTTTGTCAATAATTTTCCGACCAGCTATTCTACAAATAAATAACTTATAATTCTCCAAAAAATCTGCTCCGATAAATGGTTGCTTAACATCGTCAATGATAAAAGTTCATATAAAATATCCCGTATCAATCAAAAATCTCATACTTACCACTTTTTCGGTAGGTAATAATGAGACGATTTGACGGGTGAAAAGCGCACTAGTCTGTGCTTCAATTAGTTCCCTTAGTTCCTTGACAGTTTCTTATTTCCAGTCACATGGCTGAATGGTTTTGTCACCAATTTTCCATCTGCCCAAATCTTGAATTTTGCGTATAAAAGCTTGACGGCTTCTGCGTTGCTAAAATTTCCTCCAGTTGCTTGAACCATAGTCGAGATTGGTCCCTCCAGAAAACCAGAATGCGGTATAAAGTGGAGGGTACCTTCACTGCTGCTGCTGCTGCTGCTATTTCCAAAGAACCATAACTGCAGCTTGATTTGCACGGCGATGATGTCATGCTGAACGTCTTCTTCTCGTATTCACTCGACACTCGGGGTCACTAATTTGCCAAAGCCCCGAAACCCGATTACTGTAGTCACTGACGTCGGGGGAAACCCTTGAAGGTTGGTAACGCGGGGTTACCAGTTTGCCGAGACTCCAGTTGCAGCAAACTGAACGCGGGGTCACCAATATGCCGGGACCCCATTGATTGGCCTTGTTGCACTCGGGGTCATCAATATGCCGGAACCCCATTGATTGGTCTCGTTGCACGTCGGGGTCACCAATGTGCCGGGACCCCATTGATTGGTCTTGTTGCACGCGGGGTCACCAATATGCCGGGACCCCATTGATTGGTAAAGATCACGTCGGGGTCACCAATATGCCGGAGCCTGGAGGGTTGGTGTTAATGAGACACATGCTGGTATCGGTCTAATTTATTGTAACAAATAACTAAGCTTATATACTAAGTACTACGTGCTAGAGGCCTCCTATCTATCTCAGTCATACTCTTATTATCTACATACTTAGTCTGGCCATAAATACTGTTACAGTTAAAAATAAGAAAGATATTACATTTGAATTTGGAATCTGTCATTTTTATACGATTGTTCATTGAGTTTTCTAATTTTGGCGCCAATACATTGTACAATATTTTGCGATATTAAAATGGAGTGGGGTGATAAAGAGAACCGAATCGCTGTGATTGCATTACACAAAGTTGGTATGGAGCCAAATGCAATTTTTAAAACTCTCCATACGCTTGGTATTAGTCAAATGTTTGTGTACCGGGCTATTAATAGGTACAATGAGACCTCCTCTGTTTGTGACTGAAAAAGATCTGGCCGTCCACGTAGTGTTCTTACGAAAAAGGTGGTCAAAGCAGTAAGGGAAAGAATTCGAAGAAATCCTGTCCGAAAGCAAAAGATTTTATCTCGGGAGATGAAGATAGCACCCAGAACCATGTCGCGTATTTTAAAAGATGACTTAGGACTTGCAGCCTATAAGAGACGCACTGGTCATTTTTTAACTGATAATTTAAAAAAGAATAGGGTGGTAAAATCGAAACAACTACTGAAGTGGTACGCAAAAGAAGGTCACAGAAAAATTTTGTTTACGGATGAGAAAATCTTTAGAATTGACCAACATTTTAACAAACAAAATGACCGTATTTATGCTCAAAGCTCTAAGGAAGCTTCCCAATTAGTCGACAGAGTGCAACGTGGGCATTATCCGACTTCAGTGATGGTTTGGTGGGGTGTTAGCTATGAAGGAGTGACTGAGCCATATTTTTGTGAAAAAGGTATCAAAACATCGGCACAAGTGTATCAAAATACCATTCTTGAAAAGGTAGTTAAGCCCCTTAACAACACCATGTTCAATAACCAAGTATGGTCCTTCCAACAAGACTCAGCGCCAGGTCATAAAGCTCGGTCCACGCAGTCTTAGTTGGAAGTGAACGTTTCGGACTTCATCAGAGCTGAAGACTGGCCGTCGTCTAGTCCTGATCTTAATCCGCTGGATTATGATTTATGGTCAGTTTTAGAGAGTATGGCTTGCTCTAAACGCCATGATAATTTGGAGTCCCTAAAACAATCCATACGATTGGCAGTGAAGAATTTTCCCATGGAAAGAGTGCGTGCTTCTATTGATAACTGGCCTCAACGTTTAAAGGACTGTATTGCAGCCAATGGAGACCACTTTGAATAAGCTTTTATATTTTAAATTGTTTTATATTTATTTATTAAACTAACACACTGTAAAAGTAATAAATATTATTTGCAATAAAAAAATAATTTTTTTCTTCGTGACAATATTTATGGCAAGACTAGGTATAATCACGCATCACGAACACTAAACTATGTGGCTACATTACTTATTTAGTTGAGTACCCATCCAATCCTTTTCAGGCCAAGGTCGACTGGATGGTGCCTTTTGCGACTTCACTGAAGCTGACAAGATGGAGTACCTAGAGAGTATCCACAAGAACGGCGTCGTCAACATCGAGATGGAATCTCTGGCGTTCGCTGCGCTGACGCACCACGCCGGCATCAAGGCATCCGTTGTTTGCGTCACGCTCCTAGACAGGCTGAAAGGAGACCAGGTGATTGATTACACTCATTATTAATTCATTATTAATAGTATATTTAAGTATCACTGTCGCATCATGTATATATGATCCTGATTTCTTCATATCAGAAAATCGTCATCTTTCAATTTCTATTCGCCCTATTTCTTTCTTTCACTCCTAAAAAAGGCTCTTCCAACTGGTCCTTTTGGAAATCCATAAGGAGCAGTTGGAAGAACCCACCACCAATTTCAATATTTTTTTATGTTTGATAGATTTACGATTGACCACCAACTCGCCTGATTTTAATTATCGACTCATTCGATTCGATCGACTAGTGACCACTTTTACCAATTTCAATGCAGTTTTTCTTGGCCAGAGCACTGTTGTACAGCTTTGAAAATATGATTGAAGACATTAGGGTCCTTGAAGATCATTGTCACCTGAGGGTTTCAGCAATGTTTTGAAAAAGTTTAGTTACTTCGACATACGGTTGGTGCTCTTTCCCTCATTTACGACGACCACGACTGATATGAAGTTACTAGTTTGGGCACCAGCAGCGCATTAGTCTTATTCTTGGCTGTGTTGTTACTGGTGTTCCTCAGGGCGGAGCATTGTTTTTTCTTTTGCAATTTTTACAAATTCTATTTCTCGTACGAAATTCTTGCTTCTTGAAAAGCTTGTTTCAGAATTCTCATCCATTTTAGTGAAACAGTTGATTTTTAACCAGATTTATTTCCTTCTTCAAACAATACATGTCAGTTTCAGCGTAATAAATGAAAATTGTCTTATTAATTCACCGATTTATAATAATTCATCATATAACTGCGCATATTACAAGGTCACGGTCTAGGTACAAGAGGCACGTGTCTCGCCGCGCGTGTCGTTACATGCTCTTCTCGCTCGCGGCCGCTCTCGCTGTCCGGCACCCCGGCACCCCGCACCCCGCACCCCGCACCCCGCACCCCGCGCCCCGGGACTGGCCCGCCGACACTGCAGTGCTAACATTAATATGTAATTTAAAATTATTTAAATCTCTTTACAGGTCTTAGCCCCTAAGGAAGTTCTTGATGAGTGGCAGCAACGTCCAACGAAACTGGTCTGCCGGTATATCAAAAGGTATCTATTTATATAGAATACATTTATTTTAGTTTAAAAAAACTGAAATACCGACTTCCTTCGTTTTGAAGTCGGTAAAAAACTGCTATTGCCTGTTATTCTAGATTTGCTGAAGCTGTATTAACGTTAGTATCTATGTGCGTAATAGCTACTCCCATAAAGTTTGTAGACAATAGTTTTTCTGCTAGACTCTTAATCTCGTTTGTTTAAATAAATTATACAGTAGCTTTGCACATAATTTTCACAACAGCATATCAAGCGTAACGCAAGTGTAAGTTACAGTACAAAATCGCTTAAGACCAGTAGGGGGTATTTTGTTTTTCTTTTAATATAAATATGCTTATCGTTTAATACAGAGACTTGTATATTTTAAATTTGTCTGTATTCTCCAGGTATCTCCAGATGAAGGGTCGGCTATCCCTGGACGGTCACGGCTCCATCGCAGTGAAGAGCCCGCGCCGCTTCAAGCTCGTCCAGCAAGAGTCCGAGACATACGACTAAATCCTCACTCCTCCTAGCGGCAGACATATGAACACATTCCACAGGTAATCAGGTATTACCTGCGTCTTGAACCTGTAAACTACTAGACAAGTGATCACTCCACAGACATAGTAGATGGAGCATGCGACTTTATTTATATGAAAACCTTGTGTTCCACATTTTTGGTACCGACTGTGACGTCACAAACGCTTTTGTGATGTAATGTTTCATACGCGCGAAATCTATTCAACTCAATGCATCCGCGCGCTTGTACGTTAGTAACTTATTGACAAAATATCGAATCGGAAGTATATATCACCTGAAATTAAATAAATCTTGGTCGTCAACTGCGATTTCTTATCGTACTTGTACGACACGCTAGGTACATACACTTGGGGTATCTATAGAAGTCTATGGATCACTCCAAGATACGTGAACACACGTTTCTATTCATTACAATTATATAAGTATACATGTTATGTTCCTCATAATGAGATCAAGCCTGATATTTCGGAGCAGTTGCGTGTACAGTATTGATTCTGAAGGCACCACTAACCTAATTCAAATTCTTAAAACCACTAAATTAAAAAAAGAACACAATTCTCATATTATTTTAGTTTTTATTTATTTATTTTTATTTAGTGATTTTAAGAATTCTAATTAGTTTGGTAATTCTAACTGCGGAAGGATATGTGGGAGACCTTTACCCAGAAGTGGCAACTAATAGATTAAATAAAAAATAGTTTGGTGGTGTCTTCAGAATTGCACCCAACATTTACTCATAGGAAAATGGAAATGCGCGATGGAAAATACTTACTTTTAAAATTCGGGGAGCTAAATAGTCTTTTGTTGATTATTAAAAGGAAAACTTTGATTCAGCTACTGTCATTTTAGTTTAACAATTGGTAGTACTATCATCAAACATGAATTGATACGACCAATACTTAGTTAAAAAAAAAAAAAAATAAGCCAAAGATGATGGCTTCTCGTCTAGTGGTTTACAGAGTCAAGTCCTTATAGTTGAAACTGTCGAAGTTTGTTGTACTGTTAACGACAAATAGTAGGGCATTTTGATTTGATACTTTACGTGACGCTTGCCTTGTATTTATGCTATCTGGATTGTATTCACATATAGCTCATAGATTTAACTATAGACGTGTAAGTTTTGAGTAATCGGACCGATTGTAAGATATTACGGACTTATGCAGAAACGTTCAATAGCATTGTTCAAAAGTGTTTACAAACTTGTAGACAGTTCAAAAATTTCACATCTGACGGGACGTACTTTAATATTCATCTTTTACTATGTGACCGATTCTGAAATCGCGGAAAAATCAACAGCAAATACATTTTGTCAAAGGTCATTGAACTTTTTATTGTAACAGCTGATTTTTATTTGCGATTTTAGTACCGGTTCCTTATTAAAAGATGTATGTAGTGCCACAGAAGACAATAATAGTATTTTAAACTGAACGGACATTTTCGCGCATTTATGTCAGGTAACAACTATAACTTCATACATGTGTGTGTGTTATATACAGACCTCAACTTGCGTATGTGCGACTGATTAGTGCGCCATTGTATGGAGTGTCCGCCGTGTGGTTGTTTAATGTACTTTAATGGCATTATTATACCATTATATACGTTATACGCTCTGTTTAACGTAAAAATCTTGTTGAACGTTTCTCCACAAGCGGGTTAGAATTTATGACATGATAATGATACTTGAATCGCGTGAATATTATGTCGTGTACTACGAATAGAGATCATACTATTTTAGTGTAAACTGATGAACGAAGAGTGATTTCATATTGAGGAAGTTGGCTCAGTTTCAGTCAGGTTGGCGGGAAAATGTATGTTGAAGTGAAGTATGCTATTTAATTGTTTGATACTTCTGTTCCTTTATATTATTGTAGTATAATAATTGGTCCACGCTACGATTAACTCTAACATGTGAAGTAGACTTGTATAAGTTGAAAGAAAATATTTTTACGGCTGTGGCGGCACTGACTTCTTTAGAAGGTGAAACCTGATTTTCGTTAACATTATCCGATTTCAATAGGTTTTTATCTTTTTCAAATTTTATTTAGTTTAATTTTGGAGCTAAAATATTAAAACTTTTGATAAAATTTAATCCTAGTTAATTGTTTTTCTAGACACCTAAAAATATATTTGGAGATAGAAATCAGTTTCAACCTCTTGTAAGAAAAATGTACGTTTTAACATTACAAAACTTAGTAAAAGTGTTTAAGATTCCACTGTTATTTTTTACAATATTTTTTTGTATTTCAAAATAGGGCAAGTGCCTTTATTAACTACAAAAAAAACAATATACACATTACATATACTTAACTAAATTACTACACAAAAAGGAAATCTATTACCCCAAACCGACAAAGATCTAAAGACAATCTAAATGCTCAAACCTACTTACAGTTGGCAGCGTACCCAGCATGCTAGCTGCATTGCTACGTTGAATGGCAATGCTTATGCGTTGGTCCAGGTTCGCACCAGCATTTTGGTCACGCGTCGCATCGATCAGGCGCTCAGATAAATTTTTGAAAATGAGGTGAGCCGGTCCCGGTCCCCATGGGAGTCCCACAAGTGTTCGAGTCTGACAGCATTTGTCTGAGTTATTCCCAGCGTGGTCACAGTATAATAATACATATTTTCTTGCATAGTTATATATGTACGAATTAAGCATATGCGTAAATGTATTTCCTAAATAGTTAATTTTGACTGTTTTACTAATTTATTAAACTATTTACTCTTTCAACTCTCTATTTTAATATTTACATTTTCTATTCATAGTTTTTTCAAGGCCTTTTACTGTATTTACTACTGACTTATATCAACGAATATCCATATATAAAATTTGCATATCGAAATATCAATATGTAGTGTTGTTTATATATATTATTTATTTTAACTATTTGTATAATTTATGACACTTTATAAAAAAAGTGTTCATGTTACTATTGGCTTGTATTTTATAAAATAAATACTAAGACAACAACATAGATCGTGTTTTTGTAAGCTTGAACTTAATTGAATTTTATAACATCACTCACTACTCTAGTATGTGATCAATACAAAGGTCATATAAAGTCAAATATAGCATATATAGGTCATATAAGGTCAAATTATGTCTATGTCATAGGCATATTTATTACAGGATTGGACATGACGAACAATATATAAATGGCGAGTGCTTTCGAGTAATCGGCGAATGAAAACAGACATACACGTCTCTCGTGGTTGGCAATAGCTTCATTGACTCCGATAAATAACGGCTTTTAAAAGTACTAATGTTGAAATGTTATGGCGTATCCACACATGCCGCCGGGTTTGGCCAGCTAACCAGCCCCAGGTAGTTAAGTGCGGATACGCCATCGGTCTAGTTTGCCGATATGGCCGGCGGCAGCCAGTTTGCTTGCGGCAGCCGCCGTTTGGATACGCCATAAGTTCACTTGATTGTATATAGTATATAATTTTACTTTCGTGATTTATCTGAGATGTGAAACAATGCTGCAGAGATATGGTATTCATTAATCGTAGGTTTGACAGTTCTACGCGTACGTTGCTAACCGTCAGTGGCGGTAGTTTTTAAGTCTACTTTGTGATTTATTTTATTCGCTTTTACAGTGCTGCTTGATGGTGTTAATGTTTTGCTTGTTTCCATTGTCTATTTATTCACCTCTTGTTACCGGTAGAAATATTTTCTATAATTTTCTTTAATCAATTTGCCTATTGCAAATAGTCGTACTACACTGGACTATTATTGCAACTGACATGGAGTATTAGTCGGTCGGTTGCATTAATCCTAGAAAAATCTACGTGATTTTAATATGTTTTGTATGAGCAACGCACATTGCTGTGGGTTTTAAAAGTTTTCTTTGTGTTGCGCCCTCTGTGGATGCGAGAAAATGTATGAATTACATATAGTAACAATTTTAGTAGGCACTTAAGTTCATTTAACCTTGCACAACGTTTAACCATAGTCGACCTTAATGACATTAGACACTCTTTGAAAAACATTCCAAATTGTGAACTTGTCTGTGTCTTGTTACTTTCTTTATAACGGCCTAACCGAACTTTATGGCGTCAATATACTCGTACATACTATAAGTGTGTATTTTTTAATATACTCCGTGTAGATTATACTTTTTATGTACGTACGCGTACATACTTATCCAAGATTTTTTCTAATAGTAGTCTTTCGAAAATCGTATTACGGCCTAACCCAATGGCTGATTACAAAGCTCTATTTCGATGTTGCTTGTACTTATACGTAGTTTTTCAAGATTTCTAGAGCTCGAATTCTTGGTTAATCTTCGGATCTCGGTGAGTCTATCATAGATGATGTTTGTCACTTGCCATTTACTGTATACTTAAGACGGATGTGAAGTGTGTTTTTGTCCTTGTAATAGGAGCAAACTGCTTTTTATTTCTAAATATCAGTTTTGGTTTGTTTTTGATTAGGATTGTGTTTTATGCTTTTTGAATAATGAAAAATCACAAAAAACTGAGCCGTTGAGGGAAGCCGGCAGATATTGAACATCGATACTATTTTGCATAGAACAAGAAAAGTATTCATCTCTCTCATTATTTTGTAGAGCACTTTCTCTATTTTAACAAACCTATTTTCGTTGTCAAATGAAATCATCATCATCATAGAGTCAGAGTTATATGTACAAAATCACTTCATTATTCTCTTATTTAATTTACATTTCGAAGAGATTTCTCAATCTTTCGATTTTCCAAAATTAAAAGAAAGCCTGTGAAAGAGATTTGTTAGCACTATACGACCATTTCTGAAAGTCCATCCAGTCTTGATCAAAAAGTCAAACGTATATATGTGCTTCCACAAGTCGTTAATGTTGTTAAAGTTATAATGCACAAGATGTTAGTGGAATTTAGGCGTATATTCATAATGTTACGTAGGCCAAAGAGACCTAATGATTAAAGTTATATACAATTTAGAAAAAATAATTTGTAAGCAGCAAACAAGGTGAGACCCGAAAATTATATTGTTGTTGATAAGTGATTAAAGGTGGTGATTGATCGCATTCATTGTAGTTGGTCGCGAGCAAAGTTTGCCATAAACGGGCAGCTGATTGGCCGTTGATCTGTCAAGCTATGGCCAATCAGTCGTTCGATCTGAACAAACTTTTTTTCAGACGAATTTCGACGATCAGTTTTCAGTCTCGACCAGTGATCGTCGAAATATATATAATATAAGTGATTATGCTATATGCGAGCAGCTATTGTTAGTATTTAAGGTATTTAATTCGCTGTAATGCATTGTATACAATGTATATGTAGGGTCTATGTTGTAACAACTGTACGCATAGTTGACTGCACGTCATAGCACCAATTTTCATTAGATGTGTTCTCTTTGCAATCTGCCGTTAGCGAAATTTAGTTTCTTGTCTCATTTTTTCAAGGTTGACTGGAGACTGACGGGGGCTTTCGCCAGATACCGTCGGCGTGATTATAGTTTATCGTGAATGGAATACTGTCAGGAAATTAATTGACAGTTTTTAATCAATCAGTCACCCATTCGTGGCAAAGTTTGCTCGCGCCGAATTCTGAGGAAGGCCGGTTAGTCAACACCTCGACTTACCAGTGAGCGCGTCGCTCACTGGTAAGTCGAGGCGCGATCGCGGCGGCGTCGCGGCACAGTCGAGGCGTGGTGTTTATGTTCGAGTCGAGGCGCGGGCGGCTATGCTTCCTTCACACATTACAGTGTAAACACGTCTACGCACGAAACAAAATAACAAAATGGCGGTGGAGTCGCGGCGCGGTCGCGCACGGCGCCACTGCCGCCACGCCGCCGCGACCGCGCCTCGACTCCACGTCGCCTGCGACGCGACTCTAGTGTGTGAGCGCACTGCCATTTGAACCTGAAGGAAACGTAGAAGCGGCGCGCCGCTCGTGCGCCCGTGCCTCGACGCCGCCTCGACTCCAGGTCGTGTGGGCGACGCGCCTTAGACAAGCACGAATTTTTGCGATCATGTAATAGCTTGTCTTTAGAAATTTTATGTAAAAATAATTATGAAAATTAATCGTAATATTCAAGAATGACCAATTTCGAACCCGATGTTTTATTTTATTTTTGGGTAATAGAGGATTGTTAAAACATAAAAGAAACATTATATTTCATCTCAATATTTATTGTCACAATTACTTTATGTACTAATTGACTAATTAAGCTAAAATATAGTTATAGCGAGTATTTAATGACTATTATAAACAATTTATTCAATATCGATAGAGCGACAGATGGCACCACAGGTATCTTATATAGAATGTATTGAACTTACATATATTTTGCTGTTATTAAAAAAAAAAAACGGGGATTTTATACGGCGAGTAAAAAATGCTTGCCGTCGAATTGATCGTTCTCTAATTATAATAGCCGTTTATTTCTTGATATTTTTTTTATATACAATTATTTTTTCTTCATGCAATTTTTGTGCTGTTTGTAATAATACATGATGTAACAGTAGACGACGTACTTAATTCATTCATGATTGTACTCATAATTATGAACAAATTTTACCAAGAGTCAAACCTGAAATCGCGAAAAAATACAGCTTTTCCATACATTTCGCTCAAGGTCATAAAATCTTTTTGTATGGTCTAGCTTATTTTTCCACAATCAAAAAGGTTTTTATTATGATGTGCATAATACAACTTATAGTATTTCGGTCGTCCTCTGTTATGTACTTTATTATCTAAAGAAAGAAAGGTAAGCTAAAAGTTAAGTCTAAAAGTAAAAACTACTATCAGTATCACTGCCTTCTTTGTGTAGCTTCGTTTTGGTAAGGAATTGATAGATCATCATTCCGAAACATTAAAAATCTAATAACTCAAAAATTTACATATCCTCGTCTGATAAGCTTTTTCTAGTGTTTGTGACTTTGTTGTTCATGTTATTTCATAGTAGGAAAATCGTAACATTATCTTAAATTTTGATTCTGTGAAGTAAATATTTACAAATATTGTTAAGGAAATACCGAATTCTTGTATCATTCTATATCAGTCAGTCTTACTAGTTTAAAAATAAATTATTATTTAATTAACGTGTTATGCGCAATGATCGATATTCTTAAATAATTACAAATAAATGAGCAAAACAAGTATTTTGTGATTTTATTACTGATTCAAGACCCAGAGAGCTTATAACTGTTTATTTTATTTGAGCTGTAGGAACTTCATGAGGGCATCGTATATGAGGCGAGGGCTTGCGTCGCTGTCGGCTGTATACCGCACCCCTCTCAAAGCACCGTCTTCGTTTCTCACAACGCCGTACTCTCCTACTATAAAACCATCAGACGTCCTCTCTTCAACCCTGTATTTGTTATATTGACGTCCTTTCACCACGTATCCAACTTTACAGTTATCTTGTTTACATTTCTCTGTAGTAGATTCTTGGACGCCGTGGGTTCGACCATCTGTGAGAACGCTCACCTTCTCGTCCACTTCATAGTTTTTCTCTGGTTGATGTTCCGGGATCCTAGTATTCCTCAAGTCGGGAATCGTTACTGTAGTTACCGGGGTCGTGTTAAAAGTGGTTGCTGTAGAAGCAGCCTGTGATCGCGGCTTCCACGGTGTATAGCTCTGAGGACCGTTTTGCTCGAGATGCAAAGATGCAGGTTCGCTGTAAAATTTCGCAGGCTCACTATATATCTTTGCAGGCTCGCTGTAAATCTTTGCCGGCTCGCTGTATATCTTTGCTGGCTCACTGTATACTTTCGCAGGTTCACTGTAAAACTTCGCAGGCTCACTGTATATTTGTGCAGGCTGACTATAAACCCCAGGAGGCTGATAAAACTTTTGTTGTTCGTATGTCTGTCTCGGATTCACGTAAGGATTTGTGGGATTTCTGTAATTGTTCGTCTGTATGTTGGGTGTATCATGCACTACATTGAAACTGACAGTCGTCAGTCTAGTGCTAGATTCCCTTTCGCTCGGTGGCTTATTAGCTAAACCTTGAATGTAATTTTTTGAGGACGGCGATTGTAATACTGACCTGGCTAACGGTACGTTTTCCATGTTTTCGTAATTGTCATTGTTCTTATCTGTTATTTCCAAAATTGATTTTATGGACGACTCGGCTATGGAATCGTTGGTCCCGTTGTTATTAGCCTCATTATCCAAATTATTTTGATCAGAATCCGGAGTTGTTGTTTTAACTTCAGGCTCTGTTTTACTTTCAGCGTTTAATATAAGGTCATCGGTTGTATTAGAGGCCAATCGTTCACTGGAGAATTTTAAGGCATCGTCTAGGATAGATGATTCAAATTTTTCTATTTCGGTGGTATAATCCACGTCTTGCGATTGAGATGGTTCGTTATCAGAATAAAGAATATTTTCAGTGTTTCTGTAGTCTTCGTCGATTTTTGTTGTTTCGTAGTATGATTCCTTATTATAATAGTTATCATGTTTCTGATACATCATCGACTGAAATGGATGTATTTGTTCTGTATCTCTATTAGTATCTTTCTTGGCGTTGAGCTGCTTTATAAATTCTACATTAGCACCTTCGAGATTCGGTGGCACATTATCGTTGTGCTTTTCGTATTCATCCTCAAATGTTTCAGTGGTTGACATAAAGGACTTTGTACTCGGGTTACTGTTTTCGCTGGTTTTTTGAGTCGCTTTTCCCTTGCCGCGTCCAACAGCTACAGAGGATGTTATTCTAACAGATATTATTTGTTCGTTGTCAGACTTCGATGAATGTCCGTAGTCAGACTGGCGCGGGGTCCCTTGACCCGTGTCGTGACCGGCGGCGTTGTCTTCTAAAGGACGTGCAGTCACGTATAACAGCGACATGATCTGAAAAATGAAAAGTAAAACTCATTTTTTAAATCTCACAGAATTCGATTTAAATAGTTTAGGTAGTGGATTCATCGCAAATTAGTTTTTATATGAAAATTGGTAGCTGGTGCCACAGAAGAATTAACACGGAAATACACGAGGCCCTCTATTATAAATGGGGTTGGTGCAATATCTAGTCTCATCTAGAACAACAAATAAGTAGGTATAGCTATACCTAGTTACTTGGTAAACTGCTGACATGTCTGTCAGCAGTGCAGAGCTCCAATAATATTGCAAAGAAATGAGATAAGTAAGACTATTTTTTTATTTCGATTGTAAACTAATAATAGATACATTTTTACATGATAAAAACTAGGTAGGTATCTAAAATATGTCAGAATTTATAGTATTTAACTCTGCTTTTAACGTTGTTATTGCAACTGTCATATTTATTATTTTGAGCCCACTTTTAATATTTTTATCTAGGTAAGTAGGTATCTACTTTTGTGCTCAGCCACCTTATGATAAAATGTCAAATAAACTGCTTATAAATTCACATTATGTGCTCGATAAAGTAAGATTTCATAGCAGTTACCGGATACGTATGTAAACGCGGAAATTCACTTAAAGCTGCCAACATAAAAACTGATCTACCTGTCCGACCTATAAAGTATGTCGTCTCGCTTTATTTATAAAAATTAAAGAGGAGACATTTCAGAATGTCCATCCAGGTCTTTATTCTTGTAAAAGAGGTGATGATCCTCAATTTAAAATCATTTTACATTGACCTTTAGAAAACAATGAGTCACATCAACCTACAAGGATGTTCATAGCTTTTGTATTTTTATTGAACGCCTATGCAGACACGTAAGCATAACAAGTACTGGGTACTTGATGAATTGAAAATCGTTCGAATGGAATGTTAAATACATTAATAACACGGAACAATTTTTTGTAGGTTTTATAAAGCTCTTAGAAGTCATATAATCGAAGTTCAAGACTTCAAGTTAATCGGTAGGTAAGTATGGTGCAAAAAGTTGAAATCTGGGGCGGAAGCTAGCGCGGCGTGTCGAGCGGTCAGTGGTCATGGTGAGAACGGGCGGCGACTGTCAGTGACCGCCGCGGCGCCGCCTCGGGCGTCCTTGCGGCCGCGCACGTTTTGCAAAATTAAGACCACCAATGAGCTTCTAACTCGCATATTTTTAATACTGGCTGGGACTATCGATCTTTATCGACGACTATTATACTTACATACAGATTACAGCTACAGTGCCACTTTCTGTCTCAAAAGGTGGATAAATCGATTTTTAATAATTTAGTACTTAGCTAAAATTGTAGTAAAAAATGTAAAATTTATCAACTTGAATTGAAATCAACAGACACCCAAATAATAATTTTATATTAGGAACTAATTAAAAACGACTAAATATCACTTGAAAATATCTTTGTGACTTTAGTGTATTCCCTTTTTTTCTTCTTCTCTAAGAAAAAAAAAACTTCATAATCGGTTCCTAACGCCCGCTCAAACCCGTTATATAGTGATCATGTCTTAGTAATTTAGTATTAGTTTAGAGATATAAGTGACCCAGATTTCGCACGAACCTTTTCCAAGGCAGGCTAAGCAGGCGTTGAAATAGAACATAGGGAGTAGGTACCTATCTAGACCAGTAAAAATAAGATTTGTAACAACATAAAAGACATCTAAGAATATTGTTATTTAATTGAATGTACTGGTGTTTTGAAATACATTTGACACAATTTCATAATGATATTATGAAATAGAAGTTTGTTACCTTTACCTCCTCAAATGGCTGAACCGATCGTTGTACTTATAGATAGCTGTGGATCTGGAGATGGGCATAAGCTACTTATCTTCATCATAATCATCACCGTTTTTCATAACTATGCGAGTGATAGTTTATAAATCGGGGATTATTGTGGATCTGCGATTTTTAGGTATTTTTCTATCATAATTTTAAAGAATCCTCCAAGTTGCAATTAATGCGATCTGCTCCATACAAACGGATTTATTTTTACTAGACTAATCTGTTCACGCGAAGGGTGCACTACTGAATACTAGTATAATGCGAATTAGGCTTTATCAATATCAAAAAATCACTGATTGCAGCAAATTTCATTCAAATCTAACATTGATTAACCTAATTAAGGTGGTGACTACCTGGCGGCGTTCGTCGTCGCAAACTTTGGTACCTACCTACCTATTCAAATAATATCAATGTGATACCAGACCCTTGCCTTGTAGAGGCAACGCAGATCTACGATAAAATGATTTATATGTAGTTTGAGGTCCGACGGTGTTTAGACACCTATATATTTTTGTGTCTTATCTATCTTATCGGTAAGGTCATTTCGGCTGTGCAGTGCCTTGGAGTAATAATAATAGTTTCCTTTAGCTTTAGTGTCGGTTTGATTGCTATATTTACACTGCACGAAACTATAACTTTACGAACTGCACAGAAGGAGGATTATGATTTTATTGTTTATTTCGGTTATTCCTACATACCTACTGTTAAGTTATTCCTTTGAATCTCATAAACTACCTACTGATCTACTGATTTTGATACAGTCTCCTCGTGTACTAGGAATATCTCGATAGGAAATATAGGTATTGCGAATTTTGTAACGTAGATTCACACTTCAATTTTGAATTTCAAATAATTATTATTAATAAGTATAAGTTTAGAAAACTCAAAAAAACCCGACAGAAAAACCGCTGAACCGATTTTGGCCAAACATAGCTAAGAACAGTTAACAAAATTCTCTTTCAAACAAAAAAAACCGGACAAGTGCGAGTTAGACTCGCCCACCGAGGGTTCCGTACAAACTAGATAAAATAACTACCGACCGAAGCTAGACAATTGAGAAAAGGGGGAAAGTAATATTTTTTTTTTACATTTTTTGTCATAATCCGAAAATTGCACATTGAAAAAATTATTAAACCCCGTTGTAGCTTGTGCTAATGAAGCTCTTTCGAATGATAACTACCTCACTCATGTGAGGTACCATATCATTATGGTTAACTCACTTTAATATTTGGGCTCTCATTCCTTGCATAGAGACCCTATTTTTCTGTGATTAAATTAAATATGTACAGTTTTCGGATTTTTTTTCTTTATGTGTACTCTATGACAATGCTTCTTGCCAAATTTCATAGTTCTAGGCCTAGGTCAACGGGAAATACCCGGTAGGTTTGATCCCTTTGCGAATGTCAAAATGTGCGGTGTTTTTGCGACATATACGGTTGTAACTTTTTTTACTATAACAGCAAAGTGTAATTTTTTAACAGTTGCAAGGGACTATAGATCTGCGAATACCTCGATACCTTCACGCGTTGCCGAGATAGAAGGTCTTTACAGACGGACAACAAAGTGATTTTATAAGGGTTCGTTTTTTCCTTTTGATCCCTAAAAATAGATCAAAATCGGTCCATCCGTTTGAGAGCTACGATGCCACAGACAAACAGATACACACGTCAAACTTATAAAACCTCTCTTTTTGGGTCGGGGGTTAAAAATAACCAAGTAGCTACGAGAAATTATGCGCAAAACAGGATATGCAGAAGATTGTTGTATTTTCATCCTCAACTATTTTATTAATACTATAATACAGGCAGAAATCCATTTATGTCAAAAAGTTAAATCATACCGCGTAATGTAATGTATATGTAACAAAACTTTTAGAAGGGAATATAGGTTCTGAAAAAGTTTTTTGGACATATATTATTATGGTCACCAGTGCATTACTATGGAGTATGGAAGTCCCTGTGCTTTCCATCAAGGATGATCAACGAGAGGTGCCAACTAATTTATGATCTTCGCACTTATGATTCTCATCATAAATATACGTTTCATAGTTGAATACTTCTGTTTTGCAAACACCAAGGCACCTACACATGTCTAGAGTGTCTAGCCGTATAAAGTACTTTGTGATAATTAATCTTGATCTAAAATAGATCGCGTGTAGCAGAGCGGGCGCCAGAGAAATAAAAACTAGACTTGTTTCCAATGGCATTTGGATAAAAAAACCGTGGGTGGTTTGATAATGAAGTTCTAGTAAAAATATCCTTGACAAAATGACAAACACCGGGCTGCAACGAGATAATTTATTTAGGGTTCCGTATCTACTTCCTAGCAAGCAAGGATCATTTCATTATCCATTTGTTTTTGTTAATAATCTTCAACAGCACCCGTAGATATCCAGTAGAAATTAATACACCAAGCAATTAGGTTTATGATATGTTGGATACATAAGACAAGCTTTCATGTTAATGCAACTACATTTTTTTTATTCAACAATTAATCTCCACAGACTCCGGGGTCCATGCCTTTTATAAACGAATATATGAATTTTGAACAACTTAATTTTTTTAAGCTTTGCAAGGGGAAGACGAAATTCTAATTTAAACTGAAAAATAAAACTACCATAAGTATTTTGTCGTTTGCAAACACATACAGACCATCCAGATTGTAGTAACGTATAAGTTGGTAGGTTACTTGTCGTTGACCTATAATCATGAAATTCGACAAACAGCAAGGTATCATAGCACAAGTACCTACTTACGTAAAACGAAAACCGCGATTTTGTATATAATTACATCATCATCTCAGCCACAGGAAGTCCACTGCTGGATATAGGCCTCCCTCCCCCATGGATTTCCAAAAAGAGAAATTACATCAGATATTAAAAAAATGTTCTTCTATTTTAAAGACTATTCCCATGTTTCTTCCAAGCTATTCCTATATACATATGTATGTACGACTCTATATAAAAATGTATGGAACGTTCGGTACGCGAGTCACACTTGCAAGTTGCTTTGTTACTTAAGTATTCAATAGGTAATCAATAATGAGCTATGGATACTTACTTAAGTACGCTTCTCTATCTAGGCAAGGTTATGCAGAAATAAAAACAATAAAATAAATAAAAAAACTAGGTACCTGCCGAATAAAACAAATAGGTGTTAAGTAGGTACCTACCTACTTTTTCAGCTGTATTACTTGCACAGAACAATATTACTCTTGAGAAGTAGGTTGCACTCATAATTTATGTGAACATACATTAGGGCTAATAGGAACATTATACACGAGTTAATTATGTTAGTTTAAATGAGATTTGCATTTTTACTTCTCTAAGTAGGTATAAGTATTTTTAACTTTGCATTTCTTAGTAGGTATATTTTTAAGTTGATCGACTCGTACTCGTACTTATTTTTTTCATATCTCCAAAGTCAACCGCTTAGCCGGGGACACTTGACTCTAACAAAAATTATCACTTCAAAGCTTAATATTTCGCAAATGTATCCCTAAATTGAAAAAAATCGCACACCCCAAATATTTTCTGATTACTGTCTATCTATATGTGTATATTATATAAGGTACCTAACACGATGGGGTAGATGAGAAAAAGTAATTCATCCCCACTTTACGTGTACGGAAAATACCCAAAAAAATTACTTTTCTTCATGACTTCTACGACTCTCGGCATTACTAATGTGCATATTTAATTCATGCCAAATTACAGCTTATTAGTACTTAATAGTCTATAAGCAAAGCCGCGGACAGACAGATGGACATGGTCAAAATAACAGATATAAAAATAAAATAATTAAATAATTCTTAATACATTGCAATAGTGTTCTTATCACGCTAAAGAAAGAATATTTATCAAAAGTACTATCAATTATTTTATAACTAAAAAAAGGTGCCGCTTGCTAGCGAAACAGCGGCGCCACCCTACTATTCTTTCAACGCAGCGTAGGAAGACGAGCCACAAGGTGGACAGAAGACATTACAGACGATGGATGTAGACTAGACAACACCAGACCATCAGAATAATTTTTTTGCACAATTTTTTAAGTATCTGATCTTTCTCGATAGTAGCAAGAGCAAGAGACAGTTTCTAATAAAACTAAGAATGACATTGAAGAGTAATTATAGGTAATTGTGACTATACTTAGATAAATGACATATACTATCATAAAAGAAAAAACTAGGTATGTTTAAGGATATAATAGATACGAGGTGACAATTTTAAGGAGGGTGTGGCAGGCCTACAAAAGTAACAGTACCTAATATCTTGAGAATTTGTAATACAATTATCACAGAGCAATAAAGGCCAGAGTGGGGAGGTTTGTGTGGGTGCTGCGTGCGCACGCGCTAGCAAGCCTGTGACAGTGAAAACCGAAGGTCGCAAGATAACGCATAAACGCTAGCTACTCGACTAAGTACCTACCTGCTAGATATACATATGTACAACTTCAAATAAGACTATTTTGGTGCCACCACTTCGCACCATTGGCATTTCTTCATGACTAACTTAGTATTTATGCTGGTACTAGATGCGCCACGTGGTTTAACCCACGTAGTGATGAAAAGAAAGGCTACTTTTCATCAGATCATCATAAAAAATCCCATCTCCAGGTTCACAGTTACCTCTGTAACAAATTTCATAACGATCACGTTAGCCGTTCAGCCGTCGTGAAGAGGTAACGAACAGACAGAGACACAGCTACTTTCGCTTTTATACTACATAATAATAAATATATATTGGTGGACATTTCACACAACACCATCTAGCCCAAACTAAGCAAAGCTTGTACTAAGTATTCAACTGGACGGTTGATAGATACGTATATACTTTTTTTTGTAAATACATACTTATCATACATAGAAAAACACCCAGAATCAAAACAAATCAAAACAAATTTGACTGGCCTTGTGGCTCAGTTGGTAGTGTGTTTACGTCTACCTGCTGAACTGAAAGGTCGTGGGTTCAATCCCCATCCAGGACAACCATTTGTGTGATGAGCATGGATGTTTGTTCTGTGTCTGGGTGTTTCTATGTATCATATGTATATATTTACAACAAAAAAAAGTATATATGTATTCTATCAGCCATCTAGTTCCATAGTACAAGCTTTGCTTAGTTTGGGCTAGATGGTGTTGTGTGAAATGTCCATCAATATTTATTTTATTTATTTATAAATGTTGTTGTCCATGCTCATTACACAAATGTTTGAGCTGGGTGGCATCACCCGAGCCAGCCACCAGCATCATCCGAGCCAGCCACCAGCATCACCCGAGCCAGCCTGGGAATGAGAGAGAGACAGAGAGAGAGGGTGGGTTGGTAGAATAACAGCCTGATGCGATAGATAGCGTTCTATAAAAGAATAAAAGTACCAAACAGAGTTACATTCGCTAAGTTTTTATTAATATATTATTATTTCTATCTAACACTTTTTCCTTTGGGTGTAAAAATTTATAATAGCAGACGAGTTGCCGACAAGAAACTAATATTAAAATAGAGGGTGCTGACCATAGAGTAACTTATGGCGCTGACTCGACCACACGGACGAATTTATTTTGGCCGAGTTAACGAACAACTCAAAACAAAGTCGTCCAGTAGTGGCTATCTTAAGGCAATAAAGTCAATTAAATATACGTAATATATTCACTAGATTACCCGATTAAATTTGACATTGCGAAAAAATAACATTCCGCCCACTGCCGTATAAATTAAACGATTATTTGGCATTTTACTGCTTTACCTACCGCTACTTATAAAAGTTATTTTAATTGATCTTGTCTTATTAAACGCAAGATTAGGAGTATTTGCAACAATTAAATATTTGTTTCTTTTGATTGATATATAATTAGGAAAATTTATTACTAGCTTTTTTTAATTAAAGTTGTTTGTGGGACGGGAGGAGAAGGTACGTGTTTTGACAACAAAGGGTCGGTGCTATCGGTATTCACCTACTTATTAGGGTTCCGTACCCAAAGGGTAAAACGGGACCCTATTACTAAGACTCCGCTGTCGGTCTGTCTGTCCGTCTGTCACCAGGCTGTATCTCATGAACCATGATAGTTAGACAGTTGAATTTTTCACAGATGATGTATTTCTGTTGCCGCTATAACAACAAATACTAAAAAACTGAATAAAATAAATATATAAGGGGGCTCCCATACAAGAAACGTGATTTTTTTCTCGTTTTTGCTCGATATTTATAACGGCAACAGGTAGACGATTGAAATATTCACAGAATAGGTATTAAGTTATATTATTCACTGTAAAATAAGTAATCAAAATAAAAATAATATTTTAGGGCATTTCCATTCAACAAACGTGATTTTTTAACCGTTTTTATAGATAATGGTACGGAACCCTTCGTGCGTGAGTCCGACTCGCACATGGCTTTTTCTTATACTAGCTGTAGTCGTGTTTTTACCACCGCGTAGTAAAGTAATGCAAATCAATGTTTGTATTATGAATGATGGTCGTAGGCGTATATGGGGTTTGGAGGGAGGGGATAATAATTTGTTCATCAATTCAATATTGTCGCGCATTATTAAAAGCTGTTCTTTATTCTTTTGGCATATGGAAGTGCTGAATGTACCATAAAACGACAAGAAAATGGAAATAATACCCATAAATTGATTTAAAATATCCTTCGCCTCACTCATTGTGCACTAAATGCGCTCTTTTGTCATTTAAATTATGAATTACTACAAGCATGCACAAAAAAGCATATTACTACCCAAAAATTATTTAAAAAACGCACGCGCATTATGGTCTACTATTGCTTACGTCTGTAGCATAAAATTTATGTTTGAATAGTAGGTATTTTACCTGTGATAATGATTTTCTCTGTAAACTTTGTAATATGTAGGTACTATAAGCTTGCATATTGAATTAAATATAAATAAATATTTGTAGACATTTCACACAACACAATCTAGCCCAAATTAAGCAAAGCTTGTTCTATGGAACTAGATGGCTGATAGAATACATATAAACTTTTTTTTTGTAAATATATACATATGATACATAGAAACACACAGACACAGAACAAACATCCATGTCCATCACACAAATGTTTGCCCTGGTTGGGGATCGAACCCACGACCTACAGGTTCAGCAGGCAGACATACTACCAACTGAGCCACAAGGCCAGTCAAATTGTTTTTGCTAGTATATTTTTCTTTTAATTAATTACTTTATTTCTTTAAACAGTGACAACGTAACTTTATAACGTAAGACTTGAAAAGTGGGAAAACACAACTTCTAAATTGAAAAGCAGTAGGTATATATAATATGCAGTACCTACCTAGGGAGGGATGGCTTAAAAAGAGTGGTACGATTTCGATACAAAAGTATTTTACCATCGATTTTTTATGGTCGAAATGGTACAATTAAATAATTGTGGTTACCTTTATTATCGGTCTTTATTAGCAGCAAATCATGTTTGTTGAAGATAGTTTAAGATAGACGTACATTCAACAACGTATGAAACGTAATTAGATCGTAACTTCGACCGCAAAAACTTCTTTTCTGCAGTCGGGATTTGTTTATCTTTTAATATAGGTAGATATTTGTTGTGTAATATTTTTGAATTACCTATCCATACCGTCACCCGCACTATGGGTTAGTCGACAAAAAAATTATCTCCACTTTACATGTAGGCATGGGCGTAGCTATAACTTTCTCATGGGTGGTGTAAGTAATAAAGCGCGAGCGAAGCGAGCGCAAAAAATTAGAAGGTTTTTAAAATTAATTCTTGGAAGTGAATTGATTCATGGATCGTGTTAGTGAGCTTAGGTTTTTGAAGCCCAGATGAACCAAACAAGTATATGTGTTAAAAGAAAAAAAGAAATACCCGACTGAATAAGAGTGACTTTTACGCTATCAAAATTATATACCTATATAACAAGATAACAACCATTTGAATGCATTGATTGCCTATTTATTATTCCTAAATTTAAACATATGACTAGAAAATTACAAACATACCTACACGCTACTTCCTTAGCAGTCGGAAAATAGTTTTTGGCTAGCGATTATTTTTTGGTGAAGTATTTGTTAGTATTAGCACGGCACTATAAGAGTCTTGTTCGATTATTATCGCAAAAATATTTTGTATGTAAAATTGGTTTGGATCGAATTGAAATTTTTGTGGAATATTTGTGTTTTTTACATAAGATAGATCTACGACTGACCACGAACTCGCCTGATGTTTAGCGATGTTATTTTCTAGTTTTACAAAGGACGATTTTTTATGAGTTCATTCAGTCATTTCATATCTTCATAAAATGTAGGCATGCGCGAGCGAAGCGAGCGCGAAAAAATATTGAAGCATAATAAGTACGTTCGCTGTAAAAGATAACAATAGCGTATTCATTAGATTAATAAAAAAAATACACTTTTTATTACGAAATAGTTCGTTAGAGGTTACTAAAAACGTTTTATATTTTTGCAAGAGATGTATTATTATTATTACAAAAAATATAGCCTGTGACACTCTGGAAGCGAAGACAAAACTAATGACACCTCGACCACCAAAATTGGTCAAGACGTTCAGGCTGTAGGCTGTCATATAGAATCATACAAACATACATATTATACACTCGAAAATCATTACCCTCCTTCTTACGCAGTCGAATATAATTATATAGTTTCATCCGCCATTATGATAGCACATTTTTTTTTTCCGGCCAATACCATGGGGGGGATCCCCTGGACCCCCCCCCCCCTTATATACGCCCATGCATGTAGGTAATGTAAAGCCTACTTTAAAAAATATTTTCAAGATTTTATTTTACTACCTTGTCGGCGTGATTAATATCTCGCTGATTCTATCTCTTTTAACTAAGCCGCAGATGGACAGACAGACGAACAGACGGAGTCATTTCCTTGTTGACTACAGAACCCTAAAACGGTTAAGATGAAAATTAAATATAGTCTATGTCCGTCTCCAACAGCTCAGCTCATCTGTACCAGTTTTCATTCCGATTGGTTCAGAAGTTTCAGTTTCAGAAGCAGTTTATAAGGTAACAAACACAAGCATAGATAGTAGCTATTACTTTCGTTTTTATATACAGAAGAACATTATCCTCTTTCCTCCTTGGGCAGGTAAGCTGGAGATAAGGTCTTCGGTTAGCAACTGAGTGTTTTATCTTCAAATAGATTCTATTGAAAATAAACCTGAACCGTTTACACGATCCAGCCATTATTCAGCGAAGCTTTGTCTCGTGCTAGTTCGTTTATGTTTATTTGCTCTCAGTGTGAGTGTAGGGCGAGGCGCTAAAACCTGTTCTGATTTACCAGATCGTGCGGTATTTTAACTCGAATGCAAATATCTTGAACCGTGATAAAGAACTTGAGATCGTAAAGGGGATACTGTCGCGGGGACTGTATCGAAACCATCCATCTTTTGGTATTGTTCCTATATAGACCAACTGGTTCAGAAACTTGATCTACTTCATTATTAATAATAATAACATTTTATTTCGCACATTAATTATAAGATATTTACCGAACTCTCCAGTCTTTTCATTCATACAAGCTATAAGTAAGTTAAATACTAAAACTTGTGAAAAAGCTATGTGCTTTTATAATTATGCGTGATTTAAAATTAAGGTTAAAAGGTGGAAAATTTATTAAAATTAAGACTTAAGACCACCCAAATCACTAAAGCTTATTAGACCATGAAAATTCGAGTGTGTCTTGCTCATTCGTCTAGAAATTAGGTAATTCAGGCAAAACCGTATCGTTTGATTTCCATTTTAAATGTTGACAGACATGGGCGTACCCAGCTTCTGGTCTAGGGGGGGGCAAGTCAGATTTTTTAGGTCAGATCGTCCGCAGCTGTTTTGTCATACACACTACACAAAAACATCTACATGAAACAATGTAACAATGGATGTAACAATTTTTTGGTTAGTAATAAAACACAGGTAATAAATAGCGCGAGCGAAGCGAGCGCGAAATTTTTTGTAATGTTTTTATAGTAATATGCTTTATTTCTCGTATTAATGAGCCCAGTACTTCTATATTAAATTAGAAAAATGTTAAACGCGAAAATTGAAAAGGTTATTTAAATTAAAATTTGTGAATTATTTGATTGTATTAGCAAGTTCACGGCACTTTAATAATTAATACAAATAAACAAGTATATATATTAAAAGAAAAACTAAAAACCCGACGTGTAACTTACGATTTTGTTACGCTTAATATGTTGTCGAGTCGCAGAACCGCTGTAAAAACTATAAATGCGCATTATTTAGAATAATTGTAGCTTAGGCTTTCCATTTAGGCTTGTAGGCGATCTTATAGAAACATACTTTTACAAACAAACATTGTGTGAAATGTCCACAAATATTATATTTATTATTATTATACCCACATACATACATACATACATTTACTCGAATAAACTTAACCCTCCTTCTTATGCGATTGGGTAAAAAGAATAGGAAATAAACAGGCGCGAGCGAAGCGAGCGCGAAAATTTTTTAAACTTTTTTTCACATTTTAATTGTGTTTTTAAAGTAATATGCTTTATTTCTCATATTAGTGAGCCCACAGTATTTCTATGTTCAAGTAGTAAAAACGCGAGCGAAGTGAGCACGAAATTTTAGAAGGTTTTTAAAATTAAATCTTGGAAATAATTTGATTCAATGATCTTGTTAGCGTGTTCCTACGTTTTGTGTCACAGATGAACCAAACGAGTATTTATGTTAAAAGAAAAATGAAATAACCGACAGGGATAAGAACGACTTTTACGCTATAAAAATTATAAATATAACCATTTGAATTTATTGAATGCAAATGTATTATTCCTGATTAAATTTAAACATAAATTTAAAATTTACGTTATCAAAAATTATAAATACAACTATTTGAATGCATTGATTGCAAATTTATTATTCCTAATTAAAAAACATGACTTTATAGAAAATTACAAACATACGTTTTTATGACAAAGTACCGCTGTAAAAGAATATAAATGCGCATTATTTAGAATAATTCTAGTGAAATCACTTATTTAATACGAAAAAGCTCGTTGGAGTTCTAACGACACCTCGCACATCAGAATCTGTCAAGCCGTTTAGGCTTGTAGGCGATCATATAGAAACATACCCATATACATATATACATACACTTGAAAATCATAACCCTCCTTACACAGTCGGCTAAAAATAATAGGAAATAATCACGCGCGAGCGAAGTGAGCGCGAATTTTCTCGAAACTTTTTATAAAATTTTAGGTATTCATATGCTGATTTGCTGTTAATGTTGTGACAGTACTGACATGGCTCAAAATACAAAGGACATTAAATAAATTTGAACGATCGGCGAAAATATTCGCTTAACGAACCAGCTGGTTGATTTGCCCTATATTATTGGCGGCTTGCTGTCCTTGGAAGACGCAGCTCTCAAGATTCAAAGCCTTAGCATAACATGTCAAATAAAATAAATGCTAGTCGTTCGCAACTCCCTACCGCCAAGAATACAAACGCTCAGTTAGATTCGGTAATCTTCGTCCGCCATCGTCGCCGTCGTCGCCGCGGCGGAGGCTGGCGACTGTAGAGCTTGCTCACTGCGCGGTTTTTTATGGCAATAATAATTGCACCGTGCATTTTGCCAGTGTCTACTGCGCGGTTTATTTAAAAGTTTGCATAAGTAAAGTAAAAGGTAGTATAAGGCCCCGTTTACACTTTGATTAGTAATTAGGCGAGTTCATACATTTTCTCCGAGGTTTCCAGGGGGGGCAGCTGCCCCCCCCTGCCCCCCCCTGGGTACGCCCATGTTGACAGATCTTGGATTCCCACTTCTGAGGTAGGTAGGGTACCAGCATCAGACATTTTGTATAAACAAGTAATTTTTGGAGTTCCGTGGTAACTACGAGGAATCCTTATAATTTCACTATGTCCGTCTATCTGTCTGTCCGTAATATGTCACAGTCATTTTACTCAGACTATATCAGCCCTATTTACAAACGAAATTTGTCATGTAGATGTGTTCCGTGAACCGCTACAAAATACTGTAGCAAAATATTCAAAGAAATTAAATAAAAATAGGGGTGGCACTACATACATAATATAAAGAAGGCTTGAACATTTTTTTCCAACCCCACTCTATCGCGTGAGATAATAATTGAATATTACTTCCCTTAAAGTAATACTAAAGTTCAATACATTTTATTTTCAGATGTTTTTTCAAATCACTGTTTAGGTAAGAAAGAAGTTATGAGGTAAAAAACATAATATACCTATATATCTAATAAAAGTAATGTACAAAAATTAAACCGACTTCAAAACAATCTAATTACATAACTAGAAGGGATCAATAACACGAAAAATTAAATCAAAACTGGCGTCTACCTAGATACGTATGCACACTATTTTTTGAAGTCGGTGCCTGACCCTAAACTATCATCAATAAAGTCCTATACAGAAACCGATCTCAAAAAATAGTCAACGCCTAGCAGAACAGTTTCTACAAAGAAGGCTGATTTTGATTGACACTCGCAAGTAAATAGAAACTTAGAGAGTACAGGTAGGCACCTACTTCCTAATGATGTATAATGTCAAAATTTTGCAAGAGTCAACGTCTTACAGTACAAATAAAAAGTCCCAAGCTTGATAATTATTTGTACTTAGTTAGGTACATCATATAAAAGATGATATTATTATTTTGTTAGAACTATTCAATGGTTTACGAACTTGAGACTAGACCTCACAACCACATTATAACAGGCAGATGTCATGCTAATTTAATCCAAAGACGGACGGACCGATCAACCTTCGGATGGGTGACCGTCAGAAGCATTGCTTTCCGAGCGTTACTTTGGCTCGGATGACACCTTAAATTGTAGGTCCCATTGTTTGTTCTCAAAATAGCAAGCGTCAAGCAGGTTATAAAGGCCTTCTGGCGGCTTAGTAATTCTGATGAGGGCTGGCCACTCATTCTATACGATCTTACTGACTTACCTATACTTAGTCAAGAAGGCGCACGAAGCTCGGACGTCTAACAATCAACAATCACGAATAGCAAATGCATTATCAGTTTTGTGTTATTCGCTTCGTTCGATGTGGCTAATGTCAATAGGTGGTTACTGGTTATTAATACATACACCTACGTACATACCTACATTACCTACGTATGTAAGTAGACTTGACGGCATTTCATAAAAACATCAGGAAGTTGACTAGACCCGTTTCGCCCTCAACTGGAGCAAAATTAGTTTGAACGTTCGATCCAGTTTGTTAAAGATCACTCTGACATTTATTATACATTGTACTGATGGTTTCTTTTTAACCGTTCGTTATAATAAACAAGTGAGTGGCGCCCGACAACACCGTTTATGCCAGTGGTTCTCAACTTTTTAATGAAAGACCACTTGTTAATATTTTTTTTGCCATAGCTTACTAATTATTCGGTTAACAATTAATAACAATTTTAAATAAATAACAATTTTATTGGTTGCTTTGTCTATATATATTTAAGTCCTTGCCCTGAGGGACAAACTGACTGACTGACAGGCAACGTACAACCCAAATTGCTGGTCCTAATGACATTTAGAGAAGTGTAGGTAATAAATAGGAAATTATTTCTCGACCAGAAGTAAAACCACACGTTGTGGCTAGTTTTTGGATAAGAAAAACAAGTTCTGAGAAGTTCAACGAACTGTTGAAATTTGAATGTGTAAAGCTCGAATTCCGAAATCGATAAATTAAGTTCTGGAAATTTTGACGAGCCTTATCGTAAACAGAAACAAAGATGCGAGACACAGTTTCTGACTCGATCCCAAATCTGACAAATTATGAATAGGGGAGGGGTACTCGATACCTCATAAGTAGGCGTGCAACGAAAAAATATTGTCTACGTCTACGCGTACCGAAAAATAATGTAGGTAGGTACCTACATAAGTTAAGGGTAGCTTACTCCAATATTTTTTGTTTTATTTACATACTTTTATAAAAATGTTGTAAGGTTCTAATCTAGAGAATTAAAACGGACAGAACAAAACTGTAATAGATCCTATCCACTTATAACCTACTCCTATTAATAATAATAAGCGATAGTACTTTTAGCGTCTCTATCTCTATGCCCCTTTGTCTTTGTGTTTTCTTTTCACGCTAAAATACCGCTATTTGAGCGTTTAAACCAATTGTTATGAAATATGGAGCAGATTCGCAAAGATAGTTAAGAACTTGGAAACGGACATGCTATGTATATGATTTTCATCACAATACAGTAAAACCACGAGGCGTAGCTAGTAAGAATATAAAAATAAGATTAGGTAGGAATTTGTAGCTTCCAAAAAAATAAAACTTATGTAAGAATACACGGATGACTTTGATTTGAATGTTCTCACGTACATTCGTACGTTAAGAACCACTGACTTAAACAGAGATGAGATAAAGCAAAATATAATGAAAGGTTTTCGTGAGATTTCCGCTGATGATTCACTCGATACTGGGATGGGACAATCGATGAGCTCTTGGTTAAGGTCGAGATTAAAGCGCGCAGCTATCTCTCTCGCGCATCACATTTTTAAACATAAAATCATTGAGTAGGGATATTACAAAAGCTAGAGCTAAATTTGTTTATTTAGAGAGGAGAAACATATAAAAAAAAGTTTTAATCAGATATCATTTATACTGGCGACGGAATTAGAGAAAAACCTAAATTATTTATCTTATTCCTCAGCCAATTTAAAATATATCGAAGAAAAACTTGTTTTTGAATATTTCTCCTATCTAAATAAACAAAAGCTCTCACTTTTCTAATATAAATATTCAATGATTTTATATTTTTAAAAATGTTGTGATGCGCGAGAGAGATAGCTGCGCGCATTGAGCGAATCCTTAAGTCAGTGCACTTTACGTGCAGCTGTGATTGCAGATCTAGTTTTTTGTCCTATGAGAATATTAATATTCCAAGCATTTTCATTTTTATCGATTCAAATATTCAGTCTATAAGAATTCAATCTTTAAGTTTTTTTTACATGATAGCCAACTAAAGTTGTGGTACACGATGGGACGCGCATACATACTAAGAAGAAACCGAGTAGACGTAGATGAAATACATTTTTTTTAATCTCAATTGCCCGCATCCGTTTTAAAGAGCTGCCTAATTCCAGATGATTTAGTGGACGCGAGTTTCTGATTCCATGTTTTATGGCTAACCATAAAGTTTCATTTGCCCGAACAGTCATTAGATTAGGTTCGTTAGGTTTCTTTATATTTTACACATAAACTTTCTTATTACAAAGATTCGGTTATCAGACGAGTTGTCATAATGAGCTTCCGGGATTTTGATGGTGTCATTTGAAAAAATCGCGTTCGGGGAAATGATATTCAGTATTTCACAATTCGGATTATAGGTAAACACTAGATACCGGAAGTGCTCCCGCCATGATGAACCAGCGGGCACAGTAAGGACTTTTTCTCGATCCAGTTGCTAGACGTGTGTTCTTACCCCTACTCGTAGATACAATACAAAATTAATGTGGCCTAGCAACATAATTAAAATAAAACCGAATTAGTGAATGTGCATAACTCACACTGGCTAAATACAAAGGCATGTGAATGTACAAGCTTATATTTTAATGCCAACCTTGCTTTGAGTGTCATAAATAATTATACCAACTAAGCAGCGTAATGCATACTTTCTTGTAAGTGGGTATGTTTGAATAATTATCTAAGTAAATATTAGTAATGGTACTTCCGCTGTAGTTTGAATACTGTAAGTATATTAATAATTTAGCTTTGTTGTACAGACAGAACTATGATAGTTTTGCAAGACGCTTGAAAGACAATATAGAGGGTAGGTGACGTAAGTAAGAGCTCCATCCGGCCATACCGTCGCGTCGCTTATTAGCGAGAGGCGAGTAGTCATACGAAGTTTTTTTAGGCAATTAGTATAAAAAGGTTCTTTGTATTATATACCTATAAGACAAAAATAGATAGGAATACTTTAAAATAACTGAAAATCGACTTCAAACAGTATATAGTCAATTCAACAATATATAGATACAATTTTCAAAAATATTATTGGAATTGGAATAAAAACCACGGAATTAAAGTTGGCAAAATAAATATTCACTGCCAAGGTGAAAGTATGATCATTTCTAATAAATAAAAAATATCATCAAGAATTCATCGAAATTGATTCGCAACTGGCGAAAAAGCTGCGTAACTCGCGGAGCTCGAACATATAGTAACAACCTCATTAAGTCGGTAAACAAGGGATTATCCAAAGGGTTCAGGCATTTTTCGGGATAAAATAATTTTAGTCTTTTAGTTTTCCTGGAAAAAAAGAATATTAAAATCAATCCATACAAACTTTACGCGGTTATGCAAGGGCAAATTTTATATCACAAACTTTTGCATCTGTTGTTTTAGTGGGATATGTATTATAATATTTAAGTTAAAATAAGTATAAGAATAATATATAAATTATTGTGAATTCCTATAATAAAAAACTTACGTAATTTATTCAAGAAGAAAATTTCTAAAGTCTCTACAAATATTATAAAATAGATGTGTAAACAAAGAAGAAAACTAAATATACCTACTCATATTAAATTTATACCAAGTTTACAGGAAACTTAATAACAATAAATTAGATCATACCAGCAGGAAAATCCATGATAACTTGCTACACATCTCGTCAGCTGAGAACTTTCGGCACCTTCAGAACACCTATTGTATCGATAGAGACATGTCCACAGTATCCGCGACTGTTATTAAAAACATGTTTTTCGTTATTAAATGGAACAGTTAGAACATAATTCGATTATCAGCGCCTCTCGACCCTCGGTAAAACTAAGCGATATCTTCTCAATCGATAGATCGGTAAAGCGATTCGCTTCTAGTACACGAGTGCCCTGCGCGCGCTCCGTTTCGAACTACTTCGCTCAGCAGACTGGTGACCTTAACAATTATGAATTTATTTTATTAATGCACTTTCTTATAAATGACGTACAGAGCACGATATAGCCGAGTGGAACTACATCTATGATGAGACAAAGAACTTATTCGGATTTCAATCGATTTATTCATTACATTGCAACAAAGTAATAGTATAAAAAACATGAAAATATAAATGCTTTGTGTTTTATGCAACTCGGTTTCTTTCAAGGAAAGATTTGAGAGATAAAACTCATTGTAAGTTATAGCCATAGCAATAGTTGATAATAATTGACGTAGTTACATTTTTGTAATAGTTTGGGTGGGGAAAGCCTGGTTTGAAAAAGGGTAACTTAGGTACTTCGGAACGGTTATCTATATTCCCCGTCTTCTCTGTTGTAGCTTTGACTAACAATATTATCTACTATATAATTGTTATACTCAAAGCTATAACAGAGAATTTTGGGATTTGAGTTTTTTAAATGAACGCCTGAATTTCTGAGTTGTAATTTCAGAGTTCTAGAAGGGCTACCTACATGTACAGGCTGTAACTGACGATTTAGATACTTTAGAGAAATATCGTAATCATAACTTTTATTACAGGACCATTTCTGATATTGCAAAAAAATCAGCTGTCTTCTAGAAAAAAGTTTATTGACCTTAGACAATATATAGAAGAGCTAATTTTTTTGGTGATTTCTCGTTTGGTTTTGTAGTAAAATTAATTTACTATGATGATGACGATGACCTCTTAAGGGCCTATGCGAATAGGATAAATTTACTGAATGTACTAAGACAAATCTTTACCTACGCTACGAAGATAAGAGATTTCGAAAATGTCACAAATGTTTCAAAAAAGTCATTTTGATTTTAGAAATGACTAGAATTATTGTTTTCATAGAGGTCCTACTATTATATGTGTACAATACTATATATGTACTATGTTGTATAATTTTCTGTATTTTGAATCGAAAGTTTCTTTTTTCGTGAAAAATGTATTATCATTATAAAATAAATAAATAAATATTTGTGGACAGTTCACACACCATCTAGCCCATACTAAGCAAAGCTTGTAATATGGAACTAGATAGCTGATAGAATTTATATATACTTTTTTTTTGTAAATATATAATTACGATACATAGAAACACCCAGACACAGAACTAACATCAATGCTCATCACACAAATGTCGAGATTCCTTACGTAGGTAGGTACAGCATTGTCGAAAGTACATTCAGTCAATGTACATATAATATAGCTTCAATAATGCGTGCGGGAGATAGAAGTGATTTTTTTCATATAGGCCCTTAATATATGTTCGTCGTTCACTGATAAAACCTGTATGATAACGCCAATTTTAACCAGCCTTCTAGTAACCATAATAAGGGTCGTGGCCATGCTGCTGCGCCAGCGGAGGAGCCACGTAATGCTGGGCTTCATATTGCACCTGAGGGTACTGTGGATGTGCTGGAGGGTCGTACTTTGGAGGCTCGTATTTAGGGGGCTCGTATTTAGGGGGCTCATATTTAGGGGGCTCATATTTAGGGGGCTCGTATTTAGGGGGCTCATATTTAGGGGGAGCATGTTGAGGGGGGCTGTACTGTGGCGCGTGCGGGCCGTAGTGTACAGGTGGTGCTGGAGCAGAGTAGTGTGGTGGTTCGTACGGGTGATAGGAAGGCGCCGGGCTCTGTAAACAAAACAAAACCATAATATATAGGTACGTAAATAGGTACAAACTATCTAGTTTGTCTATTAAAATTAACAAACAGAGAAAAGCTGAGCCCGTTGTGACTTATTTTACTATAGATGTATATATAATTTTTGGTGTTATATTATTATAAAAACATATAATAAGTAATTATTAATATCCTATTAAATAGTAAATCATGAATGAGAAAAATTTAAGCACCATACATATACGTAAGTCAGTAGGTAGGTACATATAGATCGCTGTAGATATGTAACTGTTCATTTTCTAAAGATCATTTTTTTTTATTAAATTTATGTGACGTAATTCTTATCCTATAAAGTTAATATTATGAAATAGAAAGTAACTTTGTCTGTTTGTTACCTTTTCACGGCTAAACGTAAACGATTGAACCGATTATTATGTAATGTTGTACTTATATAACTCAGGGACAAGCTTAGCTACATTTTATGATCATCATCATCATCGTTATTCATCACTAATCGGGTGAAACCGCAGGGCGCAGCTTGTATATCATAACAATACTTATTTACCGAGCAAGCGAGTGCTTATGGCCAAGTATAGGGAGGCGCCGCAGTCTCACTCACACGCGGCACCTTTTTTTTTTAATTACTTATGACAAATATATTATCCCTTTAGATTTATAATAACATTATTACAATGTATTAACAATTAGTTATCTGTTATTTTGGAAACGTGAAACGTGAAAATTTTGTCTATTGATCGTTAATTTCGATCATAACAGTTAATAAATTATCTAGAACGGAGTGATGCAACCATAAAACAAGTACCTACTTTGTAAATTGCAACTAATAAATACGAGAATTTATGAATACAAGATGTTTCTTAGAATACCTAGTGGTAGCTTCGTGTATTCAAGATCATCGGTGCATAATGCAAAAGTTGATGGAATAATACCTCCTATTCACTGACCACAAGTAGAATAGAAAATAACTAAAGATTAATATAAAATAATACATGTAGAACCTCTTCTAACATTTAAAATAAATAATATAAAATTACTGACTTCTAAAGTTCTACTATGGCAGAGAACGAAAATGCACAGCAAAATTTCATTTTGAATCATAAAAGTATAAAATTGATTCTAGTAGTGGAAGAAGAAGAAGAATAAAGAAGTTTATTTTATTCTGCGCGGGTGAATCCAAGGGGCGCAGCTAGTTTTCTATATAACCTAGGTTGGGATTGAATAAGTAAGCATACCTTTAGATAAGTAACATAATAATACTTAAACATTTATTTTAGAAAAATAAATAAATTATATATCTCTGAGCAATTCTTAGTTTGTATGGAGTTATACCTATATATATATACTTATTTAATTATGTACATAATTAAATAAATAGAAATAAATAATACTGTAATTTAATACATTACAATTATAGTGCATAATTAAATTATACTAGTATAAAACTAGATATGTATGATGTAGGTGTACCGAAGTCCTGGTTTTTGTTTTCGATGTGAATTCCCAAATTGCAAGGATATTTTTTAAGATACTTGAAAAAGTTACTTGGGAAACCCGATAAGCGCACCTAGTCGTATTAATTTATATACATACCTTGGTTCTTCATCATCATCATCATCATCTCAGCCATAAAAAGTCCACTGCTGGACATAGGCCTCCCCTATGGATTTCCAAAAAGACCGATTGGAAGCGGCTTGCATCCAGCGTCTTCCTGCCACTTGTATGAGGTCATCTGCCCATGTCGTGGCTGGTCTTCCTACGCTGCGCTTGCCGGTGCGTGGTCTCCACTCGAGAACCTTTCGGCCCCATCGGCCATCAGTTCTACGTGCTATGTGGCCTGCCCACTGCCACTTCAAGTTGCTAATCCTCTACGTCTACGTACCTTGGTTCTTACCTTGTGTAAATTCCTACATTGGAAAGGGGTCTTATTGGTACCCAAGGAGCTATTATTGGTGTTCATCCGCCTGCTTAAGAAGGAGGGTTATGTTTTTCGAGTGTACGTATGTTACTACTTATATGATCGCCTACAGCCTAAACGGCTTGACCGATTTTGATGTGCGAGGTGTCGTTAGATTCGTCTTCACTCCCAGAGTGTCATAGGCTATATTTTTTGCAATAATAATAATACATCTCTCGCAAAAATTAAAAAACTGTGTTTTTTCGTAACCTCCACCGAACTTTTTCGTAATAAACAAACGGTTTTACTAGATTTATTCAAAAGAATACGCATTTGTAATCTTTTACTGCAATTTTACACATATTTTCTCACTAAAAACGTACATTCAACAGCATATCAAGCGTACCGAAATTGTAATTTAGACTGCAAAAACTGCTTTTCTGCAGTCGGGTATTTTGTTTTTCTATTAACGTAGATACTTGTTGGTAATTATTATGGGCGACTATGTAAGGTGCAGTAAATTTTACATATCATCTTACGTAAGTATATGTATTACTTACGTAACTTACTAAGTATATTGTAAAGAAAAATAAATTATCGTTTTTTTTATCATATTAGAAGTTTCCGGCAGCCTAATCGGGAGACCGTCTGACTTGCAATCCGCAGGTCCTGGGTTCGAATCCAGCGGCACGCACCTCTATCTTTTCGGAGTTTTGTGCGTATTGTTGATTGCCGCCAACTTCAAAACGGTGAAAGGAAAACATCGTGAGGAAACCTACATGTCTCAATGATCTTGAAGATGTGTGAAATCTGCCAACCCGCACTTGGCCCGCGTGGTAGACTATGGCCTTACCCTTCTCATAATAAAAATATCGCCCGCGCCCAGCAGTGGCACAGTTTGTACAAACAGGGCTGATAAAAAAATAAATCGGACAACTACAATATAAATGATTACCTCCTACAGTCAATTGCTTGACCGATTTTTTTATTTATTCATTGATTAGCGCTTGACCGCTAATGCGATCGATGCGATCGACGATGGGGCGCGCTTGTCTAGCAGATACTGATTCACTCACCAGAGACACCTAGGTTATACTCGTATATATAGTAGCCATTGGAGAGGTCACACTCGGGAACCAGTTGTGGAATGTCATAACTTAGCGGTACCCTTAATAAAAGTATACCAACAAGGTTTAGTACTGGTGTTTGATATATCAACCATAATAAAACACGATTATAATAAAAAACTGAAATAACCGACTTTAATGTACGCAATACAATACATACGCGACATGCTGATCACTTTTCTACTTTTTTTTGATATTTTACCGGTTATTTTGTTATAAAAAGTACTATAGCGATTTTGATAAACAAACTATGGAACCACTTCTGAAGTGCGATCTACCAAATACCTACAAAAAGAATCATCAAAATCAATGCACAATTGGCTGAGTAATCGGTGAACAAACATACAAACCGAATTGATAACATCCTTCTTTTTGGAAGTCGGTTAAAAAGATGCCGCCTCACCTTGTTCCTAGCCGTCTCTTAGAAGAGAGGACAAGTTCATGCCGATATGAAGCACATTCTTCGATATGTATCCGATAACAAGTATTTATATTATAATAAAAACAAAATACCCGACTGCAGAAAAGGTTTTTGCAGTCTCACTTACAATTTCGTTACGCTTGATACGCTGTTGAGTGTACGTTTTTTGTGTGAAAGTATGCGTAAAATCGTTCTAAAAGATTATAAATGCATATTATTTAGATATTTCTATTAAAATCACTTGTCTATTGTCTATTACAAAAAAAAGCGTAATAGACAATAGACAAGCATATTTTATTTTTGCGAGAGATGCAATATTATTATTTAAAATATATATCCTACAACACTCATGGAGTAAAGTCAAATCTAACGACACCCCGCACATCAAAATCGGTCAAGTCGTTTAGGCTGTAGGCGCTCATACATATACCACATCCATTACATACAAATATACTCGAAAAAATATAACCGTCCTTCTTACGCAGTCTGGTAAAAAACCTAAAATACCATGTGTGAGGTGTCGGTTAGATTAATTTTTAACCCCAGAGGCAAAAACGAAGGGGTGTTATAAGTTTGACGTGTCTGTCTGTGGCATCGTAGCTCCCGAATGGGTGAACCGATTTTGATTTTGTTTTTTGTATGAAAGGTGAGAATTTGTCGGGAGTGTTCTTAGCTGGTTGGGTTCATCAAAATCGGTTCAGCCGTTTTTTTTGTCGGGGGTTTTGAGTTTTCTAAACTTTAATTGTTACCTTCTGGACTAAAGTTTTGATTGTTTAGTGCAAGCAATGACATTCCCATCACGTTATCAAAGAGTGCAAGCATAGGAATGATAACACAGATTGTCTTTATTACTTTCTGTAACCTAAACGGCTTGACAGATTTTGATAAGAAACTTGTTATAAGATTCACCTTTATATCAAGAGTGTTACAGTCAAGTATTTATTTTTTATTATGATACTTTTACAGTAATTTTTGTTTTAATAATACTAGGTGTAGAAATTAGGTATAATATACAAAACTGGGGATATACCTAACTAATAGATACTTGTGGCAATATGATTTTTATGCTAATATACCTATGTACCAACATGCATAACTTTATGTATACTAACTTACATTACTGATCTAGGGTACCGCAAATTCAAAATTATATAAATACATAACACATGAAAATACCAAGAGCAAGATTAAACATAATGCAATTTATCTATGAGAAAAGACTTCAGTTCTAACCTGATAGTGATAAACCGGTTTCGTTTCGACTTCCACAACAAGTGGCTTCTTCAGTGTTGAAAGCAACTTCTTGAGCTTCAGCTTCGTGTCCAGTAGGTGAGCCGCCAGGGCTTTGTCGAAGACTTTTAGCTCCTGCATCTTGGTTTTAATAGCCCATATGCCGCCTTTCAGCAAGTCCAGCTTGCCGGGTACTTCTATCTCCTCATGATATTCCTCTTGTTCGTATGGAGCGTCGTATGCAGCTCGGAACAATTCCTGGTCTTCATCATCGAGTTCTGCGTAGCGCGGAACATTTCTAGATATGGCTGGAAATAAAACAGTTCGTCAAAGAGTTAGGAAGTGAAAATTATGACAAATTTTACTTAGGTACCTGTCGTGTGCAGCGAGTAGCGACAAGGGACAGTGACGTACCCAGCCCTAAGGGGCTTGCTAAAAGTTGTTAGGGCTGTGTAATGAGCAAGAGGCGACTCTCATTGTAAGCCTATTACTTCTATGCCTATCGTTACCTTTTTGCTAAAGTTGAGCCAAGCTGGATGTATGTAAGGCGTCAGTTCTTAATTTATTAATGAGGGTAGTAGCTATCCTAAATTTTATTACCGTTATTTGACATATAATTTTTTTTATACATCTATTTGTGTTGAAAAAAAGTCGAGTACTTAATCTACTTGTCACATAAATCAGTTTTCGATATGAAAAATAAATTGAGAAATAGAAGAGGTAGTACAAATGTTCCATGGTAAATAGAAGAAATCAAAGAGGCAGTTCAAAAGTACCAGTTGTAGTAAACTGATAAATTTTCAGGTAACCTCATTCACTTGAATAAAAAGGATGATATTTAATCAGCCTCTTGATTTTATACCTCCAGGCGTAAAACACATAAATATCTCGATCTGTAAGTTGATTTCTCATTCGAAACTAGTAATAATTATATTTTATCAACAATTGTACGAAACACCTTTAGAGTTCCATTCCTTTCCTTCATATCAATTCCAATGCCATCAATAAAATAAATCGATAATAAACAAAAGGTCTTTATTTAAACAAGAAATAAAGAGGAAACCAATAAAATTAATCGATTTTTCAAAATAATTTCAATATATGGCAGATTATCGTAAACCACGTGGCGAGTAGCCTGTGTGATATATTTTTAATTAAGTATTTATTTACCACGAAATATTTTTAAAACAATTACTTACCAGAACTAGCCAGGGCGGCAATGAAAAGAAATTTGATGAGCATTGTCACGATTTCAATACACTTTTTGAATAGATTAGGTACATACAAATAAACACTTCGAATCTTACTGGTAACGCCTTGCACAAACAATATCAGATAGACTGACAGTTATGAGAAAAGTGACGCCTACCCTCAAATACGGAAGGTGTATTTTATTTGCCAATTTTACTCAAGGTAGGCATAATAGCAAGGTCTACTCATGTGGAGTGACACGAAGTGCGTCACTGCCGAATTGACGAATGAATGAAATTTGAAAATAGAACTTTCTAATGTTTTACAAATAAAATAAGTGACGGTGTTGCCCAAAGAAGTTAGTACTCTGCTAAATAAATCAAGCATTTATTTTAATATTTCCACAAACGACAAACATTTTTATCACATAAATTAATAGTCTAAGTGTAGTAGCAGGTCGCATCGACTGTCCGATTCTCTGCGGGGCAACACGACGACATATAAATAGGAATAATAATTTCGTAGAGCTATTGTTTTATTTTTTTTTGTTTCCTTTGACTTAATTTCTGTTTTGACATAATTTTTTTTTTCTTCCGTTTTTGACATTTTTAAATTTGCTATATTGACAACATTAATTAATTTATTTTTATTTGATCCATATTTGCTTTTCTTTTTATTAGTGACATTTAATTACTTATCATTGTTTTGATTTTAAAATTGTTAGTTATTGGATTATTTATATATTTAATTTTATTTATTGGCCTTTTATGTGTTAGATTATTATTAATTAATTAATTGTAATATCTCCATTTTGTAATATGGGCCCCAGTGGCATGAAATAAATTGATTATTATTATTATTAAAGTGATTATACCGCTCGTGTACCCTATCTTGGAATGTATCGATTTTACTTTTTTTTTGTTTACTACATATTGTCGAAACTGGCATTTCTTTATGGATGCTTTCAATGTCGTCGAGCGAAAAAGAGATATCGCGCTAATATTGCCGACGTAATAACAGAGTAGGTAATTAGTTGCTGAATGTACAGTAGGTACATAAATAGAGTAGACAGCTTCACACTACTAACAGAAGGAATGCAAGGATACTTGTCTACCAACACTTGTATCGCGCCATTGTTGGTGTTGTAGCTGTTTTGGTCGCACTTGACACGTTGTTTTTTCACCGATTGTGTAATAAAGGGTTTATGTTTTTGTATGTATGTATAATATATGTGGGTATATATATGTATGTTTCTATATTACCTCGTACAGTCTAAACGGTTTGACCGATTTTGATGTGCGGGATGTCGATATATTCGTATTTACTTTTTTTTTACTGGCAAGTGCCTTTATTAACTACAACAAAACAATATACAGACTCAACTAACTGAACTATTTACTTACTTCCTGAATATACCTTATGTGTACATATTTTTGTAACAAGTAGGTATAACTTTAGAAAACTCAAAATCCCAAAACAAAACAAGGCCTGAATCGATTTTGGTGAAACATGGTAAGTACACTATTGATGAAATCCTCTTTGAAACAAAAAAAAAAACTAGATCGAAATCGGTCCATCCGTTTGAGAGCCAAGATGCCATAGACAGACATACAGATATGCAGATACACAGGACATTTAACATCACTCTTTTTGGATCGGGGGTTAAAAAAATGCGAACTTTAGTGAAAACAAAGTTTAGAAAATATTCAGAATAGATTTAATTTTTACCCGACTTCAAAAACGAGGATATATTTTATTCTAATGTTGATTTGAAACAGAACGAGTAGGTATCTATATTAAAAGAGAAACATAATATCCGAATGCTGACCAATGATCATAGTAAATGACTCTTGCGTTACACTCGATACGCTGTTGAGTGTACATTTTTGCGAGAAAGTATGCGCAAAAGTTGATGTAAAATGTATCTAAATGAGCATTCTTTCGTATGCCCAATTCTTGTAATAACACTTATTTCATATACGAGTATATATGTAATACGGAAAAATCCATTGATGGTAACAAAAAAAGCATTTTTTGCCAGTTGAATTATTATTATTATATTTTTTTTTACCTATGCCACTTGAGAAGTAAAGATAAAAAAACGGAACCTCGCAAAATAAAATCGGTCAAGCAGTTTAGGCTGTAGAAGGTAATATAGAAACTTACATACATACCCACATACATACGAACACCCAAAAACCTGATTGCTTGCGCAGTCAGGTATAATAAGATACCTTCGCATTGCTTACTGACGTTAGTGACGTTAATTTTCAGCCGAACATGAACACAAATTTTAATGAAGTTACGGCAGCCAAGCTTGTAAGCTGTTTGACAACGGATCCTTTTTTCGGACTTTGCCACAAATATCGTGAATTCGTAAGAAACTTGCACGCGTCTTCAACGATATAAATTAAAGTCTGCCAACCCGCAATGGGGCAGCGTGGTAGACTAGCCATGCAGATAGAGATACAATACAGCTATAGCAAATTGTTGATCGAAAAACTAAAGTTAAATGTCCATTATTTGCAAATTTTCTCGCAAAATCCGCGGTTTTACCCAAGATTAAAAAAACGTTTTTATATGGGATGCAAAATATCCTATGTTTTATTCCACGGTATAAACTACGACATTTTAAATTACATCTGAAGCCGTTCAGCCGTTCTAGCGTGGAAGAGTAACAAACACATACACACAAAAATTTTAATTTATAATATTTATAAAGTGAGACTGTTCCAACTAAGTCGAGTGAGCTTTTTTTTGTTCTTATACTTTGACAAAACTCAAAATTAGCGAAAAAACTGTTCTATACATTTGACAAGCCTCATGGCTTAGTGGTACATCTGTGCCTTCTGAGCCGTCTTGTCGGTCAAGAATTCGATCCCCACCCAGAGCAAACATTTCTGCCGAGGATGGATGTTTATTCTGTGTTGGGGTGTTCAAAGTATAATCATATGTATAGTTTCCGTTACGTAAAAATAACATTGATTTGTTCATGTTTACGAACAAACCAGCGTTCTTTTTACGTGACGGGAACTATACTCATATGTATTTACAAAATATATACATACAAAGGGGTACAGGCAAATAACAGGGAATGTCACAAATTTCTATATTTTTTGTTTTTTAGTAGAATCATATCTTTGTCTATGGTATTTTAAATTCCAATCATTAGAATTCAAGTCAATTAATTAGGACATTGCCTGTTCTTTGCCTGTACCCTTCGTATTCTATCAGTCATTTGGTTCCCTTGGCTTTGCTTAGTTTGGGGCTAGATAGCGTTGGGTGATAATGTCCTCTAATATTTTTTATTTACTAATAGTCTACTGGGGCGGGGGTCAATGAATTATCTCCATGAAACAGCTATTTTTTCCGTGAATTTTGAGTTCTGCTCATAGTAAAAGCTGTAAATCGAAATGAGGTTCTTTCTATTTAGCAACGAATGACCGTGCCTGTTATATAGACCGAATATCGTAACTCTTTTGGGTAGTCGAGTAAAAACAGGGTTGGTCCGAGACATAAACAAAATACTTACTTATACTTATTTGCATAAAGTACACCAAGATACAACATTAAAATATCTATCTTAATCGATAAAAAATTCAAAGAGTCGCATATCAATGAGGTTACTAGTCGTAATAGCGACTGTACAAGTCGAATTATTATCACGATAAAAAAAAATAAAGCAATTAGTCTATGTACATAAATACATTTATTTGCGGTTCCTTAATTTACTTAATCAAATAACTACTGTTCTACCGCTGATATGTAATTATTAGTAATAACTATTTATAATGAACACATAAAACGTGCACCACATACTTCAATATTTGATCTAAATGACATTAAAAAAAAAGGCTAACTGCGCATTAGTTAATGTCTTTTTTATAGACGCCAAATAATATATATCAATTATTATAATTAATACACTTGATGCAATCAATCTTAAAATACAATTTTATTAGGTATGTATGTATGTAACGAAGATATTTTTTATGCAACGGAAGTATAAATGGAAGACAATAAAAATAAACCATATATCGTATATATATAGTAAAACTTAACAAAGTATCTATTTAAATCTAACTTCTATATCTGGTGTGTTTCCGTTTCGAGGTCTTCGAGCTGGTACTCTTGCCTACTTCGAAGTCTTTAAGCTGATACTCTTCTACTTCGATGTCTTATATCTGATAATCTTGACGGCATCGATGTCGTCAAGAGTACCAGCTAGAAGACACCGAAGCAAAAGAGTACCAGCTAGAAGACACCGAAGCAAAAGAGTACCAGCTTGGAGACTTCTAAGTAGACAAGAGTATATACCAGCTTGAAAACATCGAAGAGGAAACACACTAGGTATATAGATGAATTTCCGAAAAGCGACGCCTGATTCAATAAATTTTCTTAACAAAGTATGAAAGGGTTAAAGAAAGTACACAGCAAAAACTTACTGTGAAAATATAAGTACCTATACGAGTATCTATATTTAGTCACTATACTTAGATGATATTAATGAGACAAAATAGTATAACACATCGAAATGTGTCTGCCACGTCACGCTCGAAAAAATAGTACTTACAAAACTAACAGTAAAATTGTGAACCTCCTTCTTTTTGGAAGTCGGTTAAAAATCATTATTATTTTTAGATATACGAGACAAATATTACATCAATATATAGGCAGAGATCAATAGCATGGCCAGAATTTGAAACAGTGGATACACCACATTTTCCCATTAAATGTACCTTACATCCGAATTTCCGTTTCAGTACAATTTTGAAATTGCACAATGTATATTACATATATTAAAATTATCTTATTACAAAATTATTCGCTACAGTAATACTTAATTTCACATTAATTATCGACGCGAGTCTTTTACGAGTTTTACGATCTCACTATCGGTAATTACTTAATTATATGTTTAATAATTTTAATATGAAGATCATAGATACAACAAAGAATTCGGTCAAGTGCAAACACGTTTACGAAGTTGGGACATTCGAGAAGTAAAACTTAACTACTTTATCATGATACAAGTTGTCATTATAAGCCTTTGAGATATAACATTCAAAGATTATAGATACGTTAGCGGCCTTAGTTGCGCGTGTAGCTATATTTTATACAAAGCAGTCAATTACATAGCTAGGTACAAAAATCTTATTTAATAATTGGTAATTAACTCATTATCATAGCCCTAGCTCTAGAATCGCAGTTGGGTATGTATGAAACAACTATTTGTCCGGCGAAAGTCTGGTAAAAGCACAGTTTGTTTGTCTCGTTTGGTTATAAAAGGACGTATAAACTCATCGTGACGCGAGTGCTAGGCCTTTAGGGAGATTTGCAATAATCTCTCTATAATTGCGTGTAATGTAAAAGATTCTTTAAAAATATTGTTATAATAAAAATTTAAGTACAGGGTACTTTAGCTCCACAAGTGCAGATAACTCTCGCGCATCACAACCTCTTTAAACATATAAAAATTAACGGTTCAGCCGTTTGTGTATGAAAAGTTACTCGTAACATACAGACAATGGGACAGAGATTGAAACAGTAACTCTGCTTAACTAGTTAGTTTGCTATTATAATAACAGTTATGATATTTTTAAGAATGTAGGCATGCAAAGAAAATTAAGTACGAGTTTTAGTAATTTTATGCACTAAAAAACTTCGGTTTTTGCATTATTAAAATGCTTGGTTTTTCCAATATTAATGCTATGAAAACATGAAATTCTTTTTCAGCATGCCACTTTGTAAACAAACAACGCAGCGGCCAATCCATTCTTTTTGATTAATCAAAGTGTAATCTGTCTTGGGATTTATTCGTGCGGCAAGCGTATTAAGACAGATGATGATGACGGTTAACCAAACAAGGCGGAGCGAGCGTAGGTCAATGTCAACTATTTGCAAGCCGGAAACTTTGCTTTCTTTGTGATCTTGCGAGGCAGGAATGTAACGACCGCGACCCTGACGCTTCTCAAGGGGGCGTTAGGCCATTCAATAATATAAGACTACGGAACCCTATAAACCCACGTGAAAATTATTCAATTCAAGTCATGTTTGCGATTTCATAAAATTTTGGAACGTGTGTTATAATGGTGTTAACGTTTTTAAAACTTTGCTCCAATGTAGTTCAATCACTCTCATTTTGATGACTAGGATGCAGTTGGGTTTTTGTTTTGTAATTATTACAAATAATTTGTGATATTGCATTTTATTACACCCTATTTAACCAAGGTATAGCTCTCATATGATTTAAATTAACGTAATCAATTTGCAAAGCGATTTATTTATTTACAATTATTTTTTGTGATTTTGCTCCATTGTTGAGGTCAAATAGATTTTAGGAGGCTCTTAAATATTTTTCTACTTTTAATTTATCATATGATACTTTGCTCCAAGTACAAACAGATTTTGAACACATTTGTTTGTACTCACACATTTTAATAATACAGCAAAATTTAATACACATTAACAGTATCTAAACTCGTGTACTCAACTCATGTTCTCTAGTTGAGTTTGTAATTTCAGACAATTTAAACTTGACGTGAAAGTAATTATGTATGTACCTAATTATTAATTATTTATAACTTTACTCCATTATCAAGTAGGTACTGAAAAGGTAGGTACTAAGTACTTAGTGAAAAAAAAAACCGGACAAGTGCGAGTCAGACTCGCCCACCGAGGGTTCCGTACAACCTGGTAAATAAAAAGGAAAATCATTTTTTTTTTCATTCTTGTACCGAAAAATATACATCGCAAAATATTTAAAAACCTCTTTCATATGATACCCCACACGATCCGGTTAATTCACTTTAAAATTTCGACCCTAATTCCTTCCAATGATAAGTGATGGATGGATAACAAATGGATTTTAAACACTTTTTAATATTATTATCTACCTACCTCACTTCCAATTAACACTAAGCTTTTAGTTCAAAACTCATTTTAGCTATTTCGAGTTTACGTAATCAATTCCTAATTATTACGATCACAAAAAATGGTGGGGCGCATTTTCACAAAATTAACCTTGTGTTGTATGAGAATAGGTAAGATAAGTCTAATTTTAAATGTAAATATGCGCAAATATGTAAGTACCTCACTAATTATAAAACTATTTTTTTCATTAATTAAGTTACATTATAGTCCTCTTTATTACTTTGTGATTTTGACGATATTACAAATACATCCACTGTATTTGAACACATTTTTATATATTTTTTATATCAGATAATTATGCACCTATACCTAAACATACGCCGCACATATCTAGTCGATTTAGGCATCATTAACTGTCAATTGTGACATTTTTAGAAGCCATACTTTTAATTACACAAAAAAGTTTAACCGACAACATGAAGATGTATATTCAATGTTATCGCTAGGACATTTCGTGGTTGCGACGAAACCGAAGGTCGTTATGAATTAAAATGTATGCGCACACGGGTCGCGTGCATTTGTCCATAGTTAATAGAAGAAAACAGATTGCTATCGGGAATCGAGTCAAATGGACGCTTCGCCACTGCTAGGTACCCCTAAAAATATACTTAAGTGATCTTTCTAAAGTATGATTATTACAAAATAACTATTTAAATGTAAAAACTACTACAAGCTATTGATCTGTAGATGTAGTAGCCTCCTATAAAGGTCAGTTATTATCACAAGCGTGCTTACCATCTGAATTAAACCGTCACTTATCATCCGGTCAATACAGCATGTGGACCATAGATAATTATGGAAAGGACGCAGTCTGCCCTGTTTAAATATGTATGAAATGGATGCCGTCTGTCCTTTCCTCTCCTGTTTAGGTATGGAATAGGCGCGGTCTGTCGTAGTATTACATGTTGTATTTTTTGTTCCTTTTTTGTCCTGTTTAAGTATGTATGAAATAGACGCTGTCTGTCCTCTCCTGTCCTGTTTAGGTAGGGAATGGACGCGGTCTGTCGTAGTATTACATATTATATTTTCTGTGCCACTTCTGTCCTGTTTAAGTATGGAATAGACGCAGTCTGTCCTGTTCAAGTATGAAATGGACACAGTCTGTCCTGTTCAAGTATGGAATGGACGCAATCTGTCTGTCCTCTCCTGTCCTGTTTCCCCGCGCCAGTGTTGTTGGTCTAGAAGCGAGCGCGGCGACGCGACTGTCACAAGGCGGCACGACTCTTGTACAGCTCGTCTTCCAACTCGAACGCGGGGTCTGCGTAACCACTGTCATCGTAGCGGAGAGACCTGGAACAACGTCACCAACTGAGCTGAGGTCAACCTAGCTGCTGGGAGCCAAGCCAATCTATGCTATATAGCTAGCATATAATTATAGAGCTATTTAGATACTTTTGGAAAATCTTAATTACCTATAGCGATAAAGCTGGCTATCACACCCATGGTTTTAATTTTTTTAGGATTCCGTGTTGAATAAAGAACAAGATAAAGAAAAATAAGAAGATAGTTTCGCCATGTCTGTTGCCCGTCTGTCTGTCTGTCAGTCCGTCTTCGAATCTAAAGACCGATGAATCAATGCACGACGAACTTTTTTTAGTTGTGTACTTGATTATGTAATAGGTATCTCTACTGGTATAGTATTATTATTAGTAAAATACATAATATCTGGATTAACCTCCGAATTGATCCGGATTCTTATCTGTCCGGATGTGACGGATCGAACTCCTTTATCAGTCCAGTATAAAGACGCGTATTTATAGCTCAAATAGCATCATTGCTTCAACGAAAGATAAAGTCAAACTAAAAACACTAAGATGTCAAACTAAAATTAATGATGTAGCATACTGTATAAAGAAATTAAAGTGGAGGTGGGCAGGCCACATGATCAGAGATAAGAAAGAAAAATGGGCTAAAGACATAACGGAATGGTATCCAAGACAAAATAAGAGAAAGAAAGGAAGACAACGAATTAGATGGGAAGACGATATCCGGAAAAAGGCAGGTGTTACATGGAGCAGGATGACTCATAATCGGAAAGAATGGCAAGCTCTTGGGGAGGCCTTTGCGAAGACGCAAGACAATCTCACTACCGGTGACACATAATAAAATTTAAATTATTTTCTATTTATGTTTTATACGATTGTTAAATAAAGGCTGTTATTATTATTATAAAGACGCGCTACAGTGTAATTATGACAGTGAGACGCTCGATGTATTCCGCTGATCTGTGATAAGAATCAGAGTGGTCTGCAAACGCAACGTCATCGGCTAATTGAAAAGAAGCAGGAATGCATATGATGCAGAGCCTATAGCGTATAGATTATAATCAATGACAGCCTGGTAAGTGACGTAGCGTAGATTTGTATCACTTTGGATCACATAAGAATTTGCCGCCCCTTTCCCAACCCTACACAGTGAGAAATCAAATAAAGTTTTAGAAGGGCATTTATGGCGGATATATTCTGTTATACCCAGAATTAAATCTGATATTCTAAGACTTTTGCTAAATACCTAAATATCTTTTCACTACGCAAGCAAGCACGCACGCACTACCTACGCTTTTACACAAGGACATACAATATTTTGGCATTATTATTATTAGTATAAAATGAAAACTTTGGCTAGTGAAAATAATCGGGGTATTAATATAAAATCTACTAATAATCGGGGTATGACAGAATATTGGCATCTACCTTCAGTGAAGCCAACCGAAAGACAACAATTATCGTGTGAGCGTAGCGAGCGTGAAGTTTTAGCTTATTTTTTACGTTATATTTTACAACCCTATAGCGATTTATTTTGTATTCAAAATCAAAAACTTTGAATGAAGGTAACTTTAGATATTATCAATATCAATACGTAAGTACATAACTAGTAGATATAGGCTTTGCGCAGCAATTAATAATAGTGACGTTCCATTTGCTTCCGTTATGTTAATGGACTGCAGTTAACTAAATACCTTGAAGTATATCGATCATGAACGATGACTTTATTACACTGTTATCTTGTCAGATGATCGAACGCGGCCTCTTTTTATCTAACAAATAGTAGCTTAGATCAGTATGGCATGTCTCGACCGGTTTTCACAAAACTGAGTGATAAGTACACCACAGGATAAGTATACGAGATAAACTACGCTCGGGGTTTTCAACCACTTTTTGATAAAAACCGGCGATGAAAATGGTATATAGCGCAAGTATTTCCATCTCTAAGCTATTTCTATCAAATTCGTAACAATCGGTTCAGCCGTTAGATTGTGAAAAGGAACACAGACAGAGACAGAGTGACTTTTGTTTTAATTTATTATTAGTTTATTTTTAACCGACTTCCAAAAAGAAGGTTATCAATTCGATCCTCATGTTTTTTTTTAATAATTTATGACATTATTAATAACTTTCCACACTTAGGTACAGCTTACAGCTACGCAAAGTAGTGCGGTGGCCAGAAATTATATGTATATATAATATGATAGAAAACAATATTGATTATAACTAAGCGCTATACACTTATGTATATCGTAGGTCCTGCATCTAGAAGGCGGCGGCGGCAGCGGCGAGTGCGTAAAAGCCCTTGTCGTAGCGACACAATCGAGAAGTTATGGTGTGCGTCGATCACTCCTAAAGTTGAGAGGGCATCTCATTTACCTGTGTTGAGTGTTAGCAAGTGAGTTACCTGTCTGGAGTCCTAGTCCTGCACCTAGAGGGCGGCGGCGAGCGGGAAGAGGCCCGCAGGAGCGCGGGGTCGTCGTACCGCCGCGACACGATCGTGAAGTCGTGATGCGCGTCGATCAACTTCTGGAGGCGGGACACCATCTCGAAGTCTGATACCGATGCTGGGACTAGGATGCCGAGGAGTTTAGCGATAGAGTTCCTGGGTAAAATCAATCAGTCAGTTATATTCAATGACTTTCCGTCACGTGGACGTGAAATCTAAAACAAAATTAGACCAACAATGACCTAATTTAGATTGAGAAGTCTAGACACGTTTATTTTGCAGCTTCGTATTATATTGAAAATCGAAATTATTTTAATCGTGTAAGGGGTCTAATTAGACTTCATTGAGCTCGGACGTTTTTGAAGACTTACGCTTATCCCGTTGATACCTTATGAAAAGTTATATTCCAATGTTTTAAACCTACGTATTAAAAGTAGTTTTATACTTTTAAATCTTCAATTAAATTGATGCCATTCCCGTCACCGTATATTAAAACATGAATAAAAATATTACACTATACATCTACACCACTATTTGTTGTTGTTATATATGCTTTTACATTGTGAGTTTTTTCATACAACAGGAGAAAACTGTTAACTTTCTGCTCCTAAATATTATAGGATTCTTATATAACACATTTCTGATTCGATCTCGCAGAGACTCCGAGCATAGACCTTTGCTAACCTCGTTGCGTGATCTTGAGCTTACTTATGAGGCCTACAGTGAGTGACCACATTTCAGTGCGTATGTCATCAACGCCGCGTACGTAAATATAGTTTCGATCTAAGCATAATTATTCTTAGTACGATACTGGTGTCGATCGGATAAGTATTTTTCCGTGTTTATAACCACGGTATTTGTCTCGTAACTGGTTTAAAAGTAAACATACTTGTATAGATGTAAATATGTGAATTCTAGTAACCTAAAGCTCTGCAACTGCGCCTCTCTCCTCTGACACTCGGCAAGCAGCTCCTTGGTCCTGGCCAGGTCCTCCCTGAGCATCGTGATCTGGTGCTCGGTGGTGTTCCTCTCCTGCTCGAAGGTCTCCCCCGTGGCACGCACTTGGTCCTTCAGGACGCATACTTTGCGGTTGTACCGGGCGCGCAATAGATCGGCCTCTTCTAGCCTCTTTTGTAGCTCTTCGATTTTACGCGCGCGTTCTAGAGATGTTATCTGTTGGTAAAATGAAACTACTTAGCTTTGTTAATAAAAAATAATATATGATTTTAGTTATTATATTTCATATATAACATCTTATAGTGAAATGATTGAGTTGCCGATTAATATGTTATTATATCTATCTATCTATAGTCCGAGTGACAAAGGGTAGATCTCTGATAAACTAATATGGCGGATGTGGTATTTTATTAGGAAAAAATCCTGTTATCTATCGACATAAGTATGTGATTTATTTAAAAAGAAAGGTTCATAAACGCATTCTAAATATGCACATTGTTTTGTATATAAACATATTATGTAGGTATGTATATGTAGTTTAAAAAACTGAAAAAACCGACTTCAAAATACACAATTTCTTTACTTGGACGACATTTTTTCAGTTATTTTGTTATAAAAACCAAAGTACTGAACCGATGTTGATGAAATTTATATGGAAATTTTACTTATTTTTTTTACGATTCATGTTTTTTGTAGATTTATTGTTTTGTAGTTACCTACCAATCAATCAAGAATCATACAAAACAATTCATAATTGGTGGAGCAATCGCTGAACAGATGCACAAACAAAAAAAAAACATACAGACGAATTGAGAACCTAAAAAAATCAAAATAATGATAAGTATAATATAGTGATAGTCGTAGTCATTGTAGCTCATTAGTACACTTGTAAATCAAAATGTGACCCAAGAATTTGAAAGAAAAAAACCATAGTAGCCTTTTCATGTATTATATTTTGTGTGTACACGCGATCCATCGCCGCGTCGCACGTTTATTCGTTTGAAATTATCTGAATTACAATTAGTGCGGTCGTAATGACACCTGCAACTAATGCATATGAGTTCCGAGCATAATTAGCTAAGTACGTCCTGCGGTTTCACCAGAGATCAAAAAACCTTTTTTTACCCGATTATTTTTTTATGTTTTTCGAGTGTATGTATGTATGTTGTATGTTCTATATTACCTTGCTAGATGCTAAATAGCTTAACCGGTTTTGGTGTACGAAGTGTTGTTAGATTTGTCTTCAAGATCTACGATTGATTACTGACTCGCTTGGTGTTAAGCGACGGTGTAACTTAAGATGGAACCCGTCGATCTAGAAGATATCTATTCACTCTAGCCTTGAAAATTCCAAGATTACGTAGTTTATGGACCAACGGCAAATGTATGGAACAACAGCTTTTTTCATTAAATTTCAAAAGCTGATGTTATAAAGTACTACCTAAAGAAGGTTACTAGTTTAATTACAATCAACTCTAAAATACATACCTACTAAAAACTATACAGCCTGTTATATAGATACCTACTACAAACATTTACAGAAATAAAAATCGGCGCTACACACAATTGCACATTTATTGTAACAAGAACAAATAACATTACAAAACTATAATTATATTATAATTGTAACGCGTTGCTACCGTGGTAGCCATCACGGCATAATAACCATGTTGTACATAAATAAATAAATCCAATAAATGAGATCACTGAAGGTAGAGCCTCTATTAAGTAAATCACTTTGACCTTGCATTTAAATTAGAAATTCCAGTAATCTAGTGTAGTAATGTTGCTTTAAGTATTGCTGGATCACACTTATTACTATTTTTAAATTACAGACGTAGTTAAGAGGTGTATTTGGAGGTAAATAAGAATTTTATTAGTACTTAATAACTACCAGAAACCGATAGACGGTCTGTCTGTATTTGGATCGTCTTCAGCTCGACATACCTACTCCCTAAAAATGCGAATCTGAGTTCGTTAAAATACACATTTAACTGAAACAACGGACTTAAAAATACACAAATTCGTTTACTTGACCATGTATTTTTGTTAAAAACTAACGGATTTATATTTATTTATTTAGCGAGGGAATTGGTTTCTTCTAGGTAAGCGCGCTCCATCGTAGACCGCAAGGTCGCTTAACATCCGGTGGTTAGGTGGCGGTCAAGCGCAAACTTATTTCTACACAAAAAGAAATAAAACTTCTATAGGACCAATCTGAAAGTATTTTATTACAAATAAAAAAATAATTTTCCAAATCTTTTTATATATATGACGGAGTAACGAGGTAACAAACTTAAAAAAAAAATACAACCGAATTGATAAACTCACCTATTTCTTAAAAAAAATGTGCCTTATTAACAGGCTCATTTTTTTTCAAAATTTCCAATGCATCTTTTTCAATATATACCGTTTTAAAACCATAATATTCGGTCTACATATAGTTGTTTGAGTTAATTTTATGCGATGTAGCCCGTATAAACATGTTGCTTGCATTGCAACTTTATGACGTAATTTTAAAGGTCGACTAACGGTATTTTTTTATATTATCGTAAAAATACGCAGACTCTTATCAGATTTTAAGAGCATATAGTCTTGAAATGATTTTAGGAATCAACATAAGTTATTTCTTTCTAAACCCCATTCGAAAGCTTTTGTCTGCATGTCAAAGAAAGTAATTAATTAATGATCACATTGGTCACGCACACATTTTTATTGATTTTCGGTTTCAACTGTGAACAGAATTTTTAATGAAACTGTCACTCAAGTGTCATTAATCTATCTATAGGGCTGATCGTATGTATTATATTCACCTTATACTCCGCTGCGTCCGCGAGCTGGGCGTTAAGGTCTCGCAGCTGCGCGCGCGCGTCGCTTAGTTGCACGGAGAGCTTGTCACACTGCCGCGCGAGCTTCTTGCTGCGCGACACCGCCTCGTCGCGCTCCGCCTGCAGAACGGCGCGCACGCGACAACTCTCTTCCTATACCAACATAATTATCTAAGTAATAAGTTGCCAACACCGTGTCGAGATACGCATATGGTTAGAGTTCTGTAGCTAATCTAAAAGAAAATCACTTGCCGTTTTGAGTATTGTTTATTAAGATCATTTTGCAAAAAGTCAACGACCTAATTTTTGTTTAGTCTGACCCAATAGGTATATGGTATTACCTGCACGCTCAACTTTCTGCGCAGTAGATCAAGATGCAGGTCTTTCCTCTGCAGCTGCTCTCTCAGTATTTTTATTCGCCTCTGTAGCTGATACACCACAGCAGTCTGCAAATAAGCATAACACTAGTCGCATATGTTAAAAAATATATCTAGATCCAGACTTCGCTTACCTAATTAGGTAAGGCGTAATGACCATTACGTCCAACAATTTTATCCACTAGGATCCATTTATTTTTACCCGACTGCTGAAGGAGGGTTATGATTTTCAGGATATAATGTAACCATACTCATAAACATTCACGTTTATATATGTTAATGATAATTTACATTGTGATCAGGATCACTACTGCGAACATTTAAAAAATGATTTGTTTCAAATTATTACGTATATAGAATAAGTTATTGTCATAATCATGAAAACATGAACAAATAAATAATAAAAAACTAGTACCGATTTGTCTCATATACTAGAACTACGGCATTTGTTATTCATTTCAACTTAATAACTTCCACGCGTTTCTGAGAAAGAGAGAATAGACAGACGGACAACAAAGTGATCCTATAAGGGTTCCATTTTTTTCATTTTGAAGTACGGAACTCTAAGAAACACGAGAAATTATGAAGATACTTGTTTGTTTCAAATATAATGCATGGTATGATGTGATAGATATATTAAAACAACTTGATATCTAAGTGTCCATAAGCAGTCTACTTTTTATTGTAATTAGTGATAAGATGAAACCAATAACACTATTATCATATCATAGGATGATAGGATGAAACTATCATTTTATCCACTAAATGACATGTAATTCAATGAGAAGATATAAATTCAAGTTTCTACAAGCTTTTAATGAACATATCAATATTAATATCTTAATAAGGCAAAGGATGTTACTGTTTGAAATAATAACAATACGAGTAGGTATACTGGTTTTATAACTCTACATTCGTAATTAAATCAGTATTAACGATATAATTTGCGAAAACATTAACTACCTATTTAACCGTGCAAAATAATACTTGCGTGCAATTAAAAACTACGTTAAATACGATGATAAGTAATCATTACACAATTAACGATCAATACTGTTGTAATTTGTGGGTGAACTTCGCTTTCAAATGATTATATCGATTTATTCTTTTTCGTCCTCCTGCTATCCCAAACGGACAAACGGGAATAAATTGTTCAATCTGTCCCGCTGGTGTGGCGACAGATCGATCTTTTTTATTTTGCCTTGCCTTAGCTCTTGTAGCCTAAACATTTTGACCGATTTTGATGTGCGAGTTGTCATCAGATTCGTCTATACCATTCAAGTGTCATATGGGGTACATTTTGAATATGTACAATCCTTGATAATTAAATTAGCAAAAAAGAAAAGGTCAGTTTTACCAATGTAACTTATATCCCATATTTTTTTATCATTATAAGTTAAGATTTGTAGGTTAAGCTCGTACTTTATAGACCTGAAGCTCATCACATTTTGATTCTTATAAGCCCAACACACAGTTGGGGTTTTGTGTTTATCTTATAAGTGGTTAGATCAGGTGGACAAAGAGGAATAAATCATGAATGACACCTACGACATGCCAATTTTTGTGGTTCTTACTTCTTTAAGGTAAGGCAAGTCGTGGAAGGATCTTTCTCTCCTCAGCCTCGGCAGGGTGCCATAGTATCCGTAATATAGCAGCTATGCAAATACATACACACATTATGACACGGACAACACCGATTACTTACTGCTTCGCTTAACTATGCACTATAAATACAGGATGTAAATTTTCGACAAATCTTTAAATAAAAATATTTCTCCTTTGGAAACTGTGAACTGCTTATTTGACACTATTATGCGCATTTATGTTATATAACAGGAGACAACTGGTTTCTACTCCTGGGCAATGGTTATCGCATTTCGATGTTTTTATTAATGTAAGAACGAAATGTATGTGTGTATTTTACACATACATTTTGCCTTTTAAGGTTTAATCATTGATCTTGGCTCAGGTTAAGCAGAAAGTCTGCTCTCTACTATCAATTTATCACGGAAATACCCAAAAAACCGTATACAACGATTTCGGTCCACTTTCTTGATGCGTACGGTCTACTCCATAGAAGTGGAACTCCCTGTCACCTATTGTTTCCTGAGCTACAAATTTGGAATTTTCAAGAATAAGCTGAATGACGGGCTCAATGCTCGGTCACACCGTCGCGTCGCTTACCACCGGGCGAGTTGGTGGTCAAACGTAGAGTTACGAGTATTTCCTATACAAAGAAAATATAAGCCTATAATAGTTTACTCTGACTGAATCCTAAGTGGCTTAAAAATAAACGAAATCGTACAATGTCTCATGATAAAAAAATCAGTTTCTTCTTTCTGTCATCAGATTCACAGCCCTCTTGAACTAATGGATCTTACTGACATTTCGATACTGGTTACTGGACATATGATATGGATTTCCTTGCATCCATAAATAGCTGTTAACGTCGTAGTAAAATCAACATCCCATATAAAACAGATGAGATCTTATAGTAGGTATTTTTTGCGCGGTACATTTCTCGCCGTCTCCGAGCGAGCGGTAGCAGAGCAAGAACGTAGCTAGGTATGTATCATTACATGCCAAAACATGCAGGTATGGTAGGTACTCCGAGTCACGGTAGTGACGAGGGAAGTTAGCATCGTCGCCATTTTTATTAAAAAATACATTAGTAAATCGTTTCGTCTATTGAAATTAACAAAATACAGACGGAAGAAAAAAAACTATTTTCTAACCCTTAATACTATCTGATGTCGATTTATTTTATGAATGGAATCATGAATGGCAGTTTTTTTTTCAAAATTTTTACAGCGAAGACGTAACGAATTGAAAGTAATATACTTCTAACCACATTAAAAAAAAAACGAAACATTTTAGGCTTGAAACCAGTTTCCTCCTTATGTATTGATAAATGCGCTCTAAATATCACTCTTGATTTGGTTTATTTACTACAAATAGTTTAATACGCTTTCCCCCGTTTTCTGTTGACAAGTAACAACTAACACTGGCGTAAACTTGCTGCACTCTCGGAGTGGCATACCTGGTTTCTTCCATGGCTCAACAGTGTTACATGCATCGACTGACCTTGTCAACAATTTTATCGCTCTCGAGCCTCGATAGCTGTTCTGCGCGATGTAATATCGATTCTGTATGCAGTTCTAAACCGACATCCTGCGTCAACTCATCCATATTTAGCGTTCTGCTCAGACGCTCGAGGAATCCGACAAACTGTAATAATAAACTTGATTTAAGTACGAAAGAAAGTTGTACGAGTATATCCGCATTTACTACTATCTTTTATTTAGGGTCGTGCGGTATTGGTATGGGTAAAGGTTGTTCTACTTTTATTGTTGTGAAATAAGATTAGTTCTAATAAATGTTTTTGAGTAAGAATTAGGGCGGGGCTCATTACTTACAATTTGTATCTAAAAAGTTTTTAAAATCACGCGATAAATCTTTAAAAAAGTATTTTCTACGATGATTTTCTATTGCTTTATTTTTAATTAGCAACGTAAAAAGTAAGCTGTTATGAGTATCTCGTGTGTATCTCTATCTATGACTATGGTTTATCTTCTATATATAAACCATAGTCATTGCAGCACATACGTTGGCTTTGTCTTTGCGTAGACTGTCTTTCGCCAGTTCTGTCCCGTTTAACTCTGATTCCAGCTTGTGGACCTTCGCTTCCAGCATGTTCCTCTCGTCCTCTAGGATCCGGAGACGAGTGGCTGCCTGGTCGTGCATGTGTGCGGTCCTGTTCAGCTGAGCAGCCTCCAATCCCAACTTATCTCGCAGTGCATCTATTTGCTGAAACAAATTCATTTATTGCTGAAATATATTATTTACTAGCTGTGATCTGGAGTTTCACCAGTTTAGTGTTTAATAAGTGTGATGATGGTGATGATGATGAAAAGTTCTATATGTTCGTCTCTAGGCCTACAGCTAGATCTTTATGCCAAATTTCACAATGATTGGTACATCCGTTTAGTCGTGCAAAGGTAATAAACGGACAGTGTTATTCTCGCTTTAAAATGTCATTATTATTAGGTATACATTTATTCTACCTGTTTTTACCTACGTACAACGTACGTTGTTTCTGAACAGTTTTGTTACGGAAGGCATCCAAACAAAATAATAAACATTTCTTTAAAAAAAAAAAAAAAAAAAAAAAGACACAAACACGAGTTGGACAGAAGACCTCATACAAGTGGTAAGAAGACGCTGGATGTAAGCCGCTTCCAACCGGTCTTTTTGGGAAATCCATGGAGGAATAGGTAGGCCTATGTCCAGCAGTGGACTTCTGGTAGCTGAAATGATAAGTGAATATTTTAAGAGCATACTTGGATACTTTCGGTAAAACTTACCATACTCTTATCTTTATTTTCGTTAAGTATTTCGCGGATTCTATCCTTGATGGTGCTGTCATGGGCCTCCACGAAGCGTGTCGGTAAGCTGAGCAGAATGGCGAGCGATTCCAGGGTGTTACGGAACTCCGCATGCAGCCGTTGGTACTTCTCTTCTCGATGTTTCAAATCCTCTAAACACAGAATTAGCAAATCATCACCCAAATAAACTACAAGTCAAGAATGTGTCAGGGTCCCTGCAAGATTCCGAAAGAATAAGTATATATTTTTTTATAAAAAGAGCAGCAAAAAAGCAGACGGGTTGCCTGATAGTAAGCGATAACCGTCACCTTTGGATAATTTCCGTGGGAGAAAAGGAGCGAGAAAATCTGGCTGTACAGGATTTCCAGTTAGCAAAATGTAGGAGTGAGCTTTTGCTTGTTTTGGGTGGCGTGGGTCCTGGCGTGGGCGTGGCCCCCACGCCACCCAAAACAAAAACAAAAAAATACCCCCACGGTGGGGATGGTTTTTTTTTTTTTTTTTTTGGGGTCTAACATTGAATTTAAATGCTATCTGTTATTTTTAAACATATTCGTTTTTATAGATCGAATCTGTGTTATATAGTTTTTTATGAGCAAATAAAAAAAGCCTTTTATTCCACTTTTTTTTGGCTACTTTATACAAACAGCTCCCCAGGAATGTCAATAACTAAAATCATCTTGTTGTTTTGGGTGCTTCCTTAAACCGGTCCTTTTTAGCCCCTGCACATTTGAGATCGTTACACCGAGATCCTAGGCTTTTATCGATTTAATTAATTACAAGAAAAGTATGGTTAGCAAAAGCACAACATATGGTTTGGTGTATTCTCAAGATTTAGGAACCAATATGAAATACCTACCTACGAATTTAAAAGCTATTTATTGTGGTTATTGCGGTAGCTTTGCGGCTTTACTCGTGCAGTGATGCAAAACAGTTTTAATATATTTTTTATGTATATAAACGTCAGTTTAGCCATTTGATCGTGAAAAACAGTTCACTTTTATATTATTAGTTACAAAAGTGACAGCAACTCGATCGTTGCGAATCTAAAACCTCCTATGTGACTTTTTTGGATATTTGTTTTGTGGATTCTTAATTTCATTTTAGAGAAGTTATGGAATCCACCAACTCCCATGTGATATTAATATTTCACATAGGAGATTTTAGAGTTGCAACGACGATATACCGTATCGATATTCTTAATGTGTTCATCATTACTACTAACTTAAGGTAAAAAAATATCGGTTCGTTTTATTTATTTCACAACTATTTTTTTGGCAATCGTACCTTTATTAATAAATTTAATAAAAAAAGTGAGGAGGTAGACAGAAAGAAATGTATGAAAATAAAAAACGAATTTTCAGAACTAGAGTTCCTGGAGAGCAGTTTAAGGAAGCACACATAGTTCCCATCCAGCTCCTTCATACTTTTTTCAAAGTACGGTCATCAGAATAACTTGAATACTTGACGAGCACCATCGTTTACGTAATGCTAATTAAAGTGTATGAATAAAATAGCTGTGGACGGACAGACAGACAGATGGTAATAAGGAATTTTCTCATAATACGTAACTTAATTACCTACTATGATTACCTATTACTAATTACTACCTATTACTAATTAATATAATAAATTGATAATAAACTGTCACAGGGATAACAATAGTTTAACTTTGGTAACGTACCTCTCATTTGTATAATAATAGATTCGTTTTGAGTCACATTGTCAGTTACAACATTAAGATTCTTAGAACAATGGGAAAGTTTTTCCCTTGCGTCGTGTAGCTCTCTTTCGAGAACCCTATTGTGGACAGCCAGTGATTCTTTTTCTTGTTTCAGACGCTCTATATCCAGGATTTGAGCAGACACTTGGCGCTGTAAAAGTTCTTTGTCCGTATTCGTTCTTTCCAACGCATCTCGGCAACTACGTAGATCTTGTTCAGTCGAAGATAAATTCTCCGTAGTATTTATACATTTATTCTTGAGTCTGGTAGTCTCTTGGACGAGCTCAGCGGCTTTAATGATAAGGCTCTCTGGAGAGTGAGTGTGAGTTGCATCACAAAATTCCGCATCCAAAGCGGCTGATAGGCGGCGGACCAAGTCGTGGAACTGACATCGGGCATTTTCCTTCAGCTGTTCTTCGTTATGACATTCTAACTCAAGGGAGCGCAACTTTTTTTCTAAATCTTTTGCTTTTTCCTCGCAATAGCGATTGTCTCTCTGCAGCGTTTGTATTGTAACCTCATTTCTGTTCTGGGTAGTCTGAAGATTCCGTTGTATTTCTTCGAGGTCCTGTATCTTCTTCCGGAGCGACGATATGATGGCATTTTGTCTCGCATTTTGTTCTCGCAAGTGGTCGATCTCTACCTGCTGCTCTAATATTCTCTGGTCGCGGGCAAGCATTTGGTTTTTCAAATCACTGTTCTGTAAATTGTGTTTCCGATATTTATTTTACAATCACTTTTTTTAGGAATCTTAAGTTAAAAAAAAGAGATCCTTACTTCAGAAATAAGTTTATCCCGTTTGTATTGTAGTCCAGCGAGATCGCTTCGAAGAGATGTTACTATGTCATTCTCCACTTCTGCTTGCATCTGTAAAATATGTGTAAAGTTAAAAATCAGACCGCTTGTACTTTCGTAGTGGCAAATACCAATTTACTTACACATTTTCCATGTTTTCCTACACCCCTCAGAGAAGACAGTCTTACGTGACTTACAGAGAACGACTAGCAGCAAAAGTACCTACTTAATGCTCGAACGTAGCGTGATAAACCTCGCTATTTCCGACGTACCGAGAGTCACGATATCTTATTGAATACACCGAGCGATGCGATATTCGTGCATGCTCAACTAGATTTACATAAATCCGGGGACGGTAGCGATGCCCCATGATATTATGATTTGTTTGCATGACGTTATATTGGCGTTGTTTGTAAACTGATTCACGAAATTTTATACGAAAAATGCTGAAAGGAAACTCCTGAAAACCGGCTTATTAACCGCTATTAGTAGGTAGTGTTCTTTATAGGAAGAGATTTCCGTGCGTGGTACGGCCCACCGCCGCAATCCCTTCAAGATAATGAAAGCACGTGAATTAAATGGTGCATAATGTAGGTATACCTACTTTGTGAATTATTAGTGAAAATTTCAATCTGTTACACGTTTTACTGACGACGTTACAAGTATTTTATATTAGCAAATGTAATGTAGATATGTATGTAACAAGATTTGTGAAATAGGTCATCGAATAACTCATGCTATTCCATACTACCTACATAAGTAACGTAAAAATATAGTCAGTAACTAGGTAAGTACATATTATGAAAATTCGTCGGACTATTTTTGTTCTCACGTGCTTTGTAAAACAAATACTTATACAGACCATGTGCGAGTCACATTCTTGCACTGAAGATGATTATTTCACAGATACCTACTATGAAACATGAACAGTTTTGTACACAGAACAATATTACTGTTTTGTATCATATAGTTTTGCTTTAGAATTAATGTTACAAAGGCTATTGTCTATTGACATACAAGTGTAAGTTTAGAAAACTTAAAAAAACGATAAAGAACAGCTACACCGATTTTGATGAAATATAGCTAACACTCGATGAAATGATTTAACTTTTAAACAAAAAAAAACTAGATCAAAATCCGTTCTTATAGCTACGATGCCACAGACAAATATACATAGATACACACGTAAAACTTATAACACCTCTCTTTTTGGGTCCGGGATTAAAAATATAGTAGAGTAAAAATAAAAATCAAAAGCTGTGAATGGATAAACTAACAACTCGACCCGGGCCGCCAGTGAACGTCTTATTTGTATAGTGCAAGGAAGTTAAATCATAATAGAGGAGCCATAAACTTTACTTGTCGCTATCCAGCTGTATAAAACGTGTCCACTTCATTCCCACTCTTCGGTCGTATATTGCGTCAAGTGGGCGTCACGTGGGGAAGAAGTTAATTGCTAAAATACGTGATAATTTAATGCATTAGTTTATGCCACCTAACTAGTGATGGACTAAAACGCACGTACAAAAATGATGGACATATTTTTATAACCACTGTCAGCAATTTTAATATTTCCATATTTTTAGCAATAAATTGTGGACACGGTGTGAAACACTACCGTTGATTCCCGTTGTCCCCCACTTCCGTGTCCAGCACTGGTGGACATCACCACCTGTGTTTAACAATGTGTATTAACGATTAAAATTTTAGAAGATAGATATTCGAACGAACAAACACAGAACGACTGGAGCGTGTTATTTATATTTGTTGGGTTCCGTGAGAGCCTTAGGGTATGGAATCCTAGAAAGATGACTAGGTGATACAAAATTCAGATAAACTAGCGATTTTGTGGCGATATGCTAAGTTACTTGCTGTCACATAAAGCATTAAACCATGGACGAGCTCAGCCAGAAGGTGAAGCATCCGAAAATGAAATGAATTATTTCATTGCGTGATTTATCACCTCCGTAACGGCATTCCCTAGGGCTAGTATCAGGCGGAGTAGAAGACGATACGGCCTTCAACAGACAGTGATCGGAACCACCAAGTGGTGCAGACACCGATATGGAATATCTATCCGGATCATTCGTCAGCAAAAGGTTCAAGCAGTTGGCTGTGTGGCTGTCAACGTCGGGTACTCTCGTAGCTTCCTTGACCAGCTGGGTGAGATTTAGTGATATCGCTAGGTTATACGCCTCTCTGCCTGCATGGTCTGTCTTCTGGTTTGGGAATAGCCACTCCTGGTGGTGACCATTAAAATCTCCAAGAGCAAACTGAGCTGTGGGATATCGCCGCTGAGCCAGATCTCCCATCTCATGCGTTGAAACAGCTGAGATGTCTCTTCGTCCCCAGTGTGCGAGCGACAGACGTAGAGTATCTTCTCTAAGCCGGTGTGAGTGAGATGGTTGGCAAGTGCCACCTGCATGGGACCCGGTCATCAAATTAATAAAATCCCAACCTCAACACAGATCTACAATACCTGTTAATACCGTGAGCGACTTCTGCATGCATATTATAGGGAAAGTTTTTCATAACAAGTATCTATATTAAAAGAAAAACAAAATATCAGACTGCAGAAAAACGGCTTTTGCAGTTTAAGTTACGATTTACGCTTGATACGCTGTAGAGTGTACGTTTTATGTGAGAAAGTATACGCTAAAGTATAATCGCTATAAAAGGTTATAAATGCGCATTTCTTAGAATTATTTTATTAAGTTTTACACTCATCTAGTAATACTGGAGAAAACATAGGGAAAACATGCACACAACGCAAATATCTCGGTGACGAGCGCAGATATAGGCACGCTTGATTTTTGCTTAACATCAGAAGAGCGACCTGCTCTTTTAATCATATCTTGTATAAAACACACGGGACAGTAATTTTCGCTTTTACAAGAATATATTTCTGATTACCTCCGTTGGTGTTTTTCTGCACAATGTCTCGTAAGCTTTCCAGTTCTCCGATTCTTCGCTTCCTTTATCTTCCTCCATTTCTGTTTTGTTTTTGTTAATCAAAGCTTTCTATTGAGTGAACGTCTGCCTGTATCGGGTTGACGCGTTGCTATGAATCCAAACCGTAAACATGGGTATCGATTTTTGTTAGTTTCTGAAAGCAAAACACAGCGGAAAAGCATTGTTAAAATAAATGGAGCGAATAGAAAAGTTGCACATGAAAAGCAGTTTTTAAATTAACTTTTTAACTTACCTACATTCCATACAATTTCTCTAATGGATGCACGTGATTTTGCTTCACCGCGCAACAAATTACTTTATAACAAGTATAGGTTTAGAAAACTCAAAAACCCCTAACAAAAAAAACTACTGAATCGATTTTGATGAAACCTATCTAAGAACACTCAGACTAATTCATCTTCAAAAAAGTTGGCCTACGAGTTTCGTACACCGATAATTTTTATGATTGAGATTGTATAAAATATACGCGATAAATGCATTAAAATTTGTTTAATTTCAATGAGTAAAAATCACGAAAACCTTAGAAACCATTACAGTTTTATTTTGGTTTGAAAAGTGGAAAAAATGCTGCATCGGAATCAGTCGTGCAAATATTATGCGGTATAAAAAAGTATCAGAAAATAAACTGATTTTGTAAATAATGTCATCATCATCATCATCTTTTCAGCCATAAGAAGTCCACTGCTGCACATAGGCATGGATTTCCAAAAAGACAGTTTGGAAGCGACTAATATCCAGCGTCTTCCCACCACTTGTAAATAATGTACTTGTTAGTTTTTATTTGCAGCATGCATGTAATATTTATACAAATTTCAGCACAGCCTCGATGTTCCGGAATTCAGAAGTGTATAGACCATTGCTTCGAGAGCTCCAGACGATATTCAGTATAGTTATAGAAATAGTGATAACTCCAAAGGCATGGCATAAGAGCATTGTAGTTATATTCTTTAAGAAAGGAGATAAAACCTTACTTAAAAACTACCGTCCCATCTCGCTCTTGAGTCATATTTACAAGCTGTTCTCAAGAGTGATTACGAATCGTCTCCAGAGAAGACTTGACGAATTTCAGCCCCCAGAGCAGGCCGGGTTCCGAGCAGGGTTTGGCACTGTTGACCGTAGAGATTATACAGAAGACAGAAGAATATAATCAGCCTTTGTGTGTTGCATTCGTGGACTACGAGAAAGCGTTTGACTCTGTAGACTTGGGCTGTTCTGGAGTCTTTGCAGCGTTGCCAAGTCGACTGGCGATATAATGAAGTGCTGAGAGGTCTTTACAACGATGCCACAAAGATAAAATCAGAAATTAGATTATTCGACAGAGAACGAAAGTGACCGACATAGCCCATAGGATTAGCAAACTGAAGTGGCAATGGGCTGGCCATATCTGTAGAAGAACCGATAACCGTTGGGGTAGACGAGTTCTGGAGTGGAGACAGAGTATCGGCAAACGTAGTGGGGCGCCCTGCAGCCAGGTGGAGCGACGACCTGCGTAAGGCGGCTGGTAGCAAATGGATGCGTAAAGCAGATCGTGCCGGGTGGCGCTTCTTAAGAGAGGCCTACGTCCAGCAGTGGACGAACATCAAATAGGCTGATGATGATAGACCATTACTCCAATATAGTTATTTAATTATGTATATTTCTGCACAGTCTGAATGCACATAATATTATAAAAGCTGTTTTATTTCGAAAACGCCTTTCTTCTAAATATATCTGCATATCTAGGTATAAATTTTGGGTGTTTGGATTATGGAGCCTCTACTGTAATATTCTTATATTTCTTAATTCTAGAAAACTTATTTTAGGGCCCGGATTAATATGTACCAATATATATTTTTAATAGCAATGGTTTTCGTTCTTAATTACATTTTCTATATAAATTATGATATTTGGATCGAGAAAATTCAATTTTTATTTTCCATATTTCTAATGTTAATCCATATTTAAAAAAATTAAAATGAAAAATCCATATTTTTATTATACCACGTTATCAATGATACCACGATATTTTTGAATTGGAAAACGAGGCTGCTAGTCAGTCTCAAAAGAACTTCTCGAAGATGAGACTCTTGCGTAACGATTTGGTTTACATAAAAAGCAATTATTGCTTTTTATCACACCAAATAAAGACTCTCGAAAATGCTACCACTTCATTAAGTGATAATTTGAAGATTATCGAAAAAAACGTTTTTGAATCATAAGGCCCCATTACTGAAGTGGCTAAGCAAAAATTAAGCTACGTACTGGAAAAAAATAAAGGTTTTCAAATTTTTCAATTAAAAAAAATAACAGTATGCTGTGCGGAACAGCAAACAGCAACCTAGATATCACTACTCACCTACTCTTAAGTATGCTCCAATCCACATCCTGTGATGTAGAAAGATCATTCAGCCAGTACAAAGCGCTATTTTGTCAAAACAGAAAGAGTTATAATTTTGTAAATTTAAAGAAACGCGTGATTATATACTGCAATTCAAATGTTAATAAAACAGAAGCTGATTAAAATTGTAATTTTTAATTTTTCGCAATAAACAGATTTTTTTATAATATCGTTATTTTTAATTACATATTTTTCTCATATTTTTAAATTTTCGGTCCATATTATATTTACATATTTTGTAATTTTTAATACATATTATTCCGAGCCCTACTTATTATTAAGGCAGGTAATATGAACGGGAATATAACAGGTACTAGTGAAAATTCAAAATCACAAAATAGACAAATCAATTGACTTTATTTTCGTAAAAAGTACAAACTGATAGGTCAAACAATAAAGTACTACAAATAGCAATATCTATTCTCTTCTCTCATACTCACACTCCAGCAATGCACCGTTAATATCACATTGTTCTTTCACGCCTTCAATTTAATAAATCTTAACAAAGAAACAATATCGGTGGTCACAATAACAAATTTGCCGCAAGTCTGTTAAATGGCAGGAACGACTAGTCTCCACACAACAGTCTTAGTTACAACTTGCTGAGGTAGAACATAAGCATAGTAACATTAATACAAAGAAACTGATGATTGACGTGATATGTCTTACCACACTACATAAAATATGGAATGAAATCAACACAACTGCTTCGAAGACGTCATTTTTTTCACAAAATCTAATCTTAATTATACACATTTGTTTCAGACATTAATGAGTATATCTCACAGATCGAGTTTTTGGATGATTCTTCTCTGGTACATTTTTTGTGTTATATTGTGATAAAACAAAAAATAATAGCAGAGGAATTATTCGAAAACTCAGTCTCGTAGAAATACCCTAATCAAATTCACACTAACCTAAAAAAACATCAAAAAATATGTCAATGAGACATGTATTACAAATACAAATGCTATTATTGTACTCGGCATACACTTTAAACTAAGGATGCTCCCAAACGAGCAATATTTTAGCTTTTTTAAAGAATTAGTGTTCAGCAAGACTGTCAGACTGAGTATCCAATATTTTATATGTCGCTCCTTATCTATGTATGTAGTCTAGTCACATATATTAGGTATTAGTTGATTACTTAGGACTTGAAAATAAGTATTGCCAGTCATTGTTTTAGTAATAGCCGGTTTATAAATTGTCAATTTCTTAGCCATAGGATTGCTTCATAAATATTAGCCGTTTGAGACCACCTTTAAAGCTCGATAGAGAGCACCTTAATTAAGTAAAAAAGAGATTCCGTGGAATTAGTTTCCACGCAAATTAAATGCGGCATCGGCGTCCATTCTCCTATACGATTATCTAAATCCACCCGACTGCACTACAATATTCATACCACTTTTCATTACAATATGTGACAAAAAGATGGCAAAAACTTTAATAGATAATAGTATATTAGAATCAACACCAATGACGTACTGCCGGCTGCCATCCGTCCATCGTAGTTCTAATACTAGATTTGCTTAACCTATGATAACAATCTGGTGGGTGGCAAATCTGCACTGGACCTGAAAAGAACAATAGTTTTGCTTTCAAATGAATAGTATTTCCTAAATTTAAAGCTTTGATTTTTGTGCCTCAGAGGCGAATACATTAAAGTGATATTTTGAATACTGAAACAAACATGTCATAATTTCCACTGTTTGCTTCTGTTCCTCAAAGATTAGGTAAATTAGCTCAGTCTATTCTACTCACTGGTGATAAAGCAGCAAGTAAATTCAAATTTTAGCAATTTTATACTTATTTATTACTTTGAGACTGCCCAAAAATGGTGTGTACCTATGATGTTATATTATTTCCTGTAGTTGCTGTAACCAAAATAGCTTGACAAATGACCGAAGGGTCATCAAATTCGTCTGTACTTAGTGTCGTAGAACACAATTTTTATGAAAAAACCACAATAAAAAAATACTTCTCCGACAAAAAAATGCTTTTCAGCATAATAATTCAAACTTTAATCCAATTTCGTACTTCCACACGCAGTGGACTTTCGGTTTTTAAATTAGTGCACTATGTATAAATGTTTTTGAAGACTATACGTGGGCACGAGAGTGGATCAAAACAACGCGCATTTGTTTTGTATCGAGCATCACTGCAGCACTAACACGCGCTACTAGCAGATGCGTGCGGGGCGAGCGAGTGGTAATCCTGTCGTCTAGCAAACGACGCGGTTTGTCTCACACACTTAAATTGTGAGTTACTGCGCACCGACTTGCGCTACATTCTACATTCAACGTGAAAAAAAAAAAAAACATAGCGCGCAGTGTACGTATTAAATGGGTATAATGGGCAGATCGCAGTCCATGTACCACCACTCACCAGTATCTTTATAGGAAGTAGAGCGTATCCTCTAGCGTGTAGTGCGGTTTGTTGTGCAGGCTGTTCGCGGCAAGGAAGGCCAGCTTGTGTGCGTATTGGCACACCGAGGGCACACGTACGTTACTCGAACAGTTAAAATACATGTGGGTCAACTTGTAAGTCAACCGCTGGATCTAAAAACAAAGATGCACTTTTTACACAATTACCCAAAAACGTAATAAGTTTAGGGTATATTTACTTTTTTGAAAAAAAATTATATAACCAATAATTCACATTATGGTATCGAATGATGTGGCTGAGGATGGAGGATATTGATTTAGCAGAAACATATTCACTTTAAGGCCGTCACAGACACAGCTATAATATATATTAATATACCGTACTATAATATATATTATAGCAAGCTACCACACACGGAGATGTTGCTATAATATATATTTTGCCTTCATTTCATTGATGGTCGGCCTAGTGTTTGCACGTGTTTTGTAATATAGGGTGATTTTAAAACACAGTAATTATGAATTCAACAAGTGCATTGTTATTGGAATTGACAGTTCTTCAGACGACGATTCTGATGTTGCTTTAGAGATGTTAGTGGCCCTGTCAGGCACAAAAATTAGTCACAATCTATGTCACGTATACAGTCAATTTATAAGTCGAATCCTGCTTCAGTAAAGTGGTGGCGACTTTACTAGAAGCTTCTATGAAGTTTTGTCGACAACGTAAAAATCGTAAAATGACCACGTTTCACTACTACATTTCACTTGCCCACACTCATGTACATGATCGAACACTTAACGAATTAAACTGAGGGTAGTTACAAATGTTTTTTAAGTTTATGGAAATAAATGTATCTGTATTTGAATAAAACACCACCATTTTTATCGCATTAATATTCAAAATAACACAAGTTTAGGAAAATAAAATAAAGCAACAACATGTTTCGACGACGTTCCCGCCAAAACTCTCTTGAAACATGCTGTATATTCAAAATATGTCTTGCTATACAATAATATATATTAATATGCGATAATATAAAAATATGCGATAATATAAATTACGGTATAGTTTGGTTACGTCATAGAAATATATATTATAGCTGCGTGTGCGGTCACTCGAAAATTTGTATAGAAAATATATGGTAATATGTTTAGCTATAAAATATATTAATATAAATTATAGCTGTGTCTGTGACGGCCTTTAACCTTGAAAATTTATTATATTACCAATAAAGATAATAATAATTAACTAGATCTAGTTATTTGAAGACAAAGTGGCAGTCTTTCAAGTCTTGTTTTAATTATAACTGTGACTTGTAATAAATTGATTAATGATCAAAGTGCCAACTTTTGTGAACAGGAAAGATTAGATTTTACTCGACTTAAAAAAAAAGAGGAGGTTATCAATTCGTAGCATATATATATATACATATTTTATGTATGTACGCGAATTTCTCCGTAATTCGTGAATCAATTTTTGTGTTTCGTATATTGGCGTATAGAGAAAGCTCCCAAGTTGGTCCCATAATTATATTAGAAACATTGCTTTATTACTTTTTGAAAAAATCTCTAAAAATAAAAATATTTTCATTGGATTCCTGAGTGAAGTGCGTCAGATTATAGAATCGCAGAGTTCCACTGACACGTTTTTCTAGGCAAAAGTGTCAAATGTTGAGGATTATGCGCGTGAGGAGCGTGTGCAATTCGATATATACACATAAAGTTTAGAAAATTCAAAAAACCCACACAAAAAACCGGCTGAACAGATTTTGTTGTAGCTGCAAAGAAAAAAAAATAAGACCAAAATTGGTTCAGCCATTTGAGAGCTACGATGCCAGAGATAGACACACAAATACACAAGTCAACCTTAAAACCCCTTTTTTTGGGTCGGGGGTTAAAAATTTAAACTGTTTGCTGCTACTACTACACTGAAATTGATATGATAATGGGATCAACTTGTGAGATCAAATACATACAATCACGCCTATGTTCCCTTACGGGGTAGGCAGAGCGTCTAAGACCACGAGGCAGTTCGACGCCACATTTGACACATTTCGGGTTAGATGGAAGGGAGAGGGTATTAGAGTATTAAAGGATAAGATGTAATATTGGCTTGCAGTGACAGGGAGTCAGCCTATCCCCTACAACAATGCCAATTTCCCTTTAACTACTTTTACTTTTTCCAGTCCTTGAACCAGACCAGAACCAGAGAACTTGTGAGATTATCTCTATATATATAAAAATCAATTGCTGTTCGTTTGTCTCGCTAAAACTCGAGAACGGCTGGGCCGATTTAGCTGATTTTGGTTTTGAAATGTTTGTCGTAGTCCAGGGAAGGTTTAAACGTTGAGAAAATATCGGGTCCACTCATTGATAGGTGATATGATGTACGCCAACCAGAGAACCTGTGAAATTATTTCTAATAAAGAAGAATCTAAATCAATTGACAAATGGCGAAGATTTGGAGAATATCCACAATGAAAAATAATATGTATTCGAATTGAGAACAAAAACTAGCAATCATAGACTTACCCTATCTGGTATCAGACCAGTGCTGTCGTATAGCACGTTGTATGAAGTGGGTGCAATCGTACCCTCACGCACGTTTTGTGACACGAGGAAGAAATCATATCTGTAAATAAACAACTTTCATAAATATCCTATTATAAAAATAAAATAAAACATTTTATTTTATTCAATAAAATTCTAATGATGTCCGTAACTGCATCACCTGAGAATTGCTGGGCTAATCAGTTTTTTTAATGTGCATATTAGAGTAACAGTATAAAAGAGAAAAATAAATAAATAGAATAACTGCCAGACAAGATTAGAAATTCGGGAAAAACACAAATTTCCACTAACTTCCACATTTAACTAAAGATCTCTTATAGTCTAGTAAAAATAAGATTTGTGACAACATAAAAGACAACTAAGTATATTGATATTTATATGAATGTACTGGTGTTTTGAAATACATTTGACCCAATTTCTTAATGATATTATAAAAACTAATTTTGTTACCTTTACACGCTCAAACGGCTGAACCGATCGTTATGAAAATTTGTTGATAGCTTTGGACCTGGAGACGGACATAAGCTACTTATCAATTTATCATTATCCCCGTTTTTCATAACTACGCGAGTGAAACCGCGGAACGCAGCTAGTCTATAAATCGGGGATTATTGTTGATCTATGATTTTAGTTATTTTCCTATCCAGTAATAAAATCCTATTATTAGTGAAGCCATGAAGCCAGAAGCTGATCTAGCCACTCTGGTAAGATGTCTAGCTGTAGTCTGCTATATATAATACGTACTTAACGTCTGTATGGGTCACTAGGGGTACCTCGTACTATGCAAAAAGGGATGACCATCTCAGCCACAAAAGACACTGTTGACAAGCACGTGGCCTACCAACAGTGTTTTCCTGTCAGTTGTATGAAGTGGTCTGTAAACCTTGTGGCTGGTCATCAACATTTTGATCCCATCGACTCTGATAGCTGGTGCGGTGCCTGTACTGTCAGTGTACATGGTGCCACTGCGACATTAACTTGCTAATCAGATAGGCTCACCGGATGTTAAGTATGTTGCAGTCCACGATGAAATGTAATTACATAGAAGAAACCTATTAGATATTTAAAAACACTCAGATTGTCTATCAGAACCCACATAGCGCATTACACATTTATACAGTACGTACGATAAAAATGGAATTAAAGAGTTTCGTTCGTGTTTTTGGAATATCCACCATGAATCAATGACGCTGTATCGAGTTTCTAGCTGTCTGATAGTAAAATGTATGACTGACCGTTCCGGCAGCGTGACGACGTCGTCGATGACAGTGCCCGGGCGTGGGTTACTGCCGCTCGGCCCCTGTGGCACAAAGATACGCGTGTTGATGCGTTTCGACACCACGATGAACACCATCTTGGGCGACTCCGCGCCGTACAATTCCGCCAGAGTGTCTTGGATCACTTTGATCTGAAAACAGAAGTCATTATTAATAATGATTGCTTCCTTTGCTGTATAAGTATCAATATCAAAAGAAAAATAAAATACCCAACTGCAGGTAAGTTGTTTTTGCAGTCAAACTTACTACTTCGTTACGCTGCTGAGTATACGTTTTTTATTAGAAAATATGCGTAAAATCACTGTAAAAGATTATAGATGCGTATTCTTTAGAGAAATTTTAGTAAAATTACTTATTTATTACAATAAAGATCGGTTACGAAGGAGGATTATCGGAGGTTACGAAAAAACTATTTTTTTTATTTTTTACGAGTTATATTGTTACTACAAAAATATATTCTCCGACACTCAGGAACCCTAACGACACATCAGAATCGGTCAAGCCGTTTAGGCTGTATGCGATCATATCTACCCAAATACATTCATACATCTTTACATACATATGTACACTCGAAAAACATAACCCTCCTTACGCAGTCGGGTAAAAAGCATAATAATCTGACCCCATTTAAACGGGTTATTAGGGTTCTCTGTACTAATTCGTAAGATCATTTTACTCATCTCAACATTTACTATGAGTACAATTCGGACATTGCTGCAAATATATATTATTATTAGCCAACATACTGCCCCATTGCAGGGCAAACGCGGGAGGCCTTCCACTCCTTCCACTTATATAATACATAAAAAAACATTTTAAAATATTTTGTGATTTGAGTAACTATACATAGGTACAGTTAGCGGCGGCCTCGTGAAAAAAAAATTTACACATCGAGGCTGCCTCACGCGGCAAACGTCCGAGGCTGCTTGCTCAGTCAGTACGTGGCTATTGCGGAAGAATTCTGACGACACTGCGAGGCAACAAACTTCCTTACTTTTTACCCGATTACGGCGAAGCAAAATGGAGGGTTATGTTTAACGTTGTTTTTAGGTTGGCAACTTACCTCATGTGAGTGAACAAATGGGATTTGTCCGTCGCCTACTCCATCGCGATATATGAAGATACGGCCGGGTAATGTGCCTTAAAGATAAAAACATTTTTCATAATTAAAAAAAATAACTCGATATTATAAGAGTTTAAAAAAACAAAACTCGATATTATTTTTAAACTCGTATAATATCGAGTTTTGTTTTTGAAACTCACTCTATGTACTCAATCATTCCAATTTTAATTTAAACATTTTTAGGTTTAAATTAAAAAAAAAAAAACAGTTTATTTAAAAAGCTGAACATATTTTCATAAAACATGATATTCAAGTATAACTCTCAATCAAATCTCTCATAAAAAAAAATATGTGAGTTTTATTTTATTGCCTGTATTTACCTGTTCTACTTTATCTTCTTATTTACCCTTAGTCAGTGGTCGAATTGGACTAACTCACCAAACGGAACGCATGCCCCTTCAAGCCTTACGATAATTTTCACAAGGTTTTATTTAACCGACTTTGAAAAAAGGAGGTTAAATAAAACCTTGCCATACAAAATGCAAGTTCGATGAAAACGCAATGTTATGGTATCATATTTACAGTTTCGTAGTTAACAAGGAACCCATATAGTTTCACCATGTCCGTCTGTCTGTCTGTTTGTCTGGAGGAAGGTTTTTTTTTTATATTTTCCTTCATAAACCAAAAAATATACATCGTAAAAATATTTAAAAACCTGTTTTAGCTTGCGCTAATGAAGGGCTTTCATATGATACCCCGCATGATACACTTAAAGCATTTTAAAATTTGGACCCTCATTCCTTGCATAAAGACCCTATTTTTGTGATTAAATTGTAAATGTACAGATTTCTGATTTTTTCCTTTATGTGTACTATATAACAATGCTTCTTGCTAAATTTCACAGTTATAGGTCAAAGGGAAGTACCCCATAGGTTTTTATTCCTTTGCGAGTGTCAAAATATGCGTTTTTGCGACATATTCGGCTGTAACTTTTTTTATGTAAACTGAGAAGTTTGATTTTTCTTTCTGCAGCAAGATACTATAGAATCTATAGTCTATAGTATAGATCATATTTATATGGTTTTAATTTCAACTCAATACTACTACTTCACGCATTCCCGAGACACAGGTCTTGACAGACGGACGGACGGACAGACGGATAACAAAATGATCCTACAAAGGTTCCGTTTTTTCCTTTTGAGGTACGGAACCCTAAAAATGAAGAAAAAAACTTTGCCTATTTGTTTACTTAGCACATATTATATGCTGGATGATAGCACATTTTTCAAAATTATATTTGTAATAATGTATTTTTAAATAAAAGTGCGAGCGAGGCGAGCGCGTTTTTTTAAGGAATTGTTAAGAAAAATAGCAATATGATTATTTGCTCATATTAGCGAGTGACGCTCTTATACCCCATAATAAACTTAAAAAATATCAAAGTTGTAAGTTTTTTTATACAATTTTTGGTATTAATAGGGTTTTTAGTAGTAATAATCACAAAAACTATAAGTATCTAAGAAATTGGTTAAAACTAAAACCTATATAATAACTTATAATACCTACTAAAATTTTTGAGATTGATATGGGTATATGCAAGAATAAAGTATTCACCGAGGCATCTCCTCGCACAAACGTGTCCATTAGACTGTGGTATTATACGCTTTTTTACAGTTCTGAGTGTGGTGCCATGCCCCAAAATTACAAAATATGTCGTCGCTCATTGACAACCCCCGTTTTGAAACAATGTTTAACTAAATGAATGAATGGTATCATAATAATATTGTTTAATTAACCTTTATTTCTATGGTTGGCACCTAGCAGAGGCTGTAAATACCTCTGCTTCGGAGATTTTCCCAATCCTAACCTTAGAATATAGAAAAATACAGAAACCGTGAACATGCTTAGAACTGAAGCGACAAAAACTACTCATATATAGAGTAGTTTGCGCGCGCGCGCGATCAGTTGCTCTATGAACGTCTTAACGAGTGGCAAGCTTTGTTGGTGTTAAATTTAATTCAAATATGCCGTCATGTGTCGTTCCTACGTGTAAAAATACTGCTGGGGTGAAAAAAAAACACGATGGGATAACATTTCACGTGTAAGTAGCACAATTGACATTATCTTACGTATTTATTTAATAAATTGTTCGGTCTTTGATCATCGTAGAGAAAGAATCGTCCATTTTGTTGGTGTTGCCAATATCAACGTTTTGATTTTCCTTACTTTTACTTGCTACCGATTTTTTTAGTTAGTAGTTTGTAAATTAAATGAGTAGGTATTTAAATATATTTTTATCCGATTAAAAATTAATTGGCCAAGTGCATGTCGAGTAGCGTTCAGGGTAGCGTTTCATAATTGCAGTTCACCCTATATGGACTTAGAATAGAACTACTTGTTTGATATTGTGAACATATTGATTGATTTTGCGATTTAAATGGATTTAGTGCGAAATTTTTCCTCAGATATTTTGTATTTTTTTTTGTGGTGGTAGTCTATAACCGTTAACTTATAAAGCCTACCAGGGCCGTAGCCAGGAATTCATTTCAGGGGGGGTTTCAGCAATGGACTTGGGCATAGCTTATGGTTTATTCGCGAAAATTGTATGTAGTGTGTAGTAGTGTAGTGTTTTTATAGTAATATACTATAAAAACACTACTACAATTTTCGCGCTCATTATGCTTTGTTTTTCGTATTAGTGAACCCAAAAAAATTTGGTTAGTGGCTATTTTTAGTTAATTATTTGCTCGTATTAGAAAGTTCACAGCACTTTAATGATCAATACAAATATAGATCAATATGAAACAATCATGCGCAAGCGAATCGAGCGCGAAACTTTTGTTTTATAAAATGATTGAAGCCTGGAAGGATTTTTGATAATGGCCAGGATTTCGGGGGGGGGGGGTGATAGAACCCCCCAAACCTACTTAGCTGTGACAGGTTAAAATAATGCCTAACCTTTTAAGCTAATAAGATACAAACACAAAATAATTTATTTGACCGATTAATCCGAATAGTAAGTCAAGAGAACAGTTATAAAAATAATGATATCCGTTTAAGAAAGTAAATATTTTATTTTAATATATTTTTATCTCCACGATTTATCACAGCAACGGGTAAATAATGCCTACACTAGCAACATTATGCGGGTGAGAGGTGAGAAGGGTGCGGGACGATTCTTTTGTTTTTGGACACAGCACGGATTTTGTAACTGCATCTGGACGCGCCTTCTGTATTTTTCTATATTCTAAGATCCTAACATAGGCTCCATTACAGGCAAAGGTTACGAGTTAATGTATTATTCTGGTATACAATAAATTCATATAAAACTACGCTGTGAACTCGGTTCTGCAGAGTGCGGAGACACAAATTATACGTGGAACGCACAGCCACCAACATGCGAACTTGCGAAGAATAAAACGCAATGTGCATGGGTGTGTGCGAGCGACCCGGGGCGAGTCAAATAAAGAGCGCCAGGTACCGTCCGAAAGCGAAGAAGTTGTCAGATGGTTCACACGTGTGTATTCATAGAACAATAAGGGAACACTTGCTTATTTCTGAGTATTTCCAAACAAAGGTTCGGAATTTTTTACCGTACCGGAACGATAAGAGACCAACTTTTACGAAAGGGAACGGTTATTTCACGAAGCGGAACGGCGTTCCCGTGCGTTCCGGTCCATTTCGAGCACTGCCCTTAGTTACATATATCCCCACCAACATTTATTTTATTTTGACACTCCTGGAAGTATAAATATTAGAGAACATTTTGTGTATTACAATACACAAAATATTCTCAACATAGAGTATATTCCGTCAGAAAATGCCCAGTTTCTTTTCTAACCACTTACAATATCATAGAACTACAATATCAATACTGACCGTTCCTCTCTCGGAACTTCTTGACGGCAGTGGCCATGTTGAAGCCCATGTGCTTGCTGAGCTCCTCGCCAGACGTGTGCGCGTTCACAGAAGAGTAGTAGTTGACCATCTGCTTGTCCATCGTCGCGACGAAAGCGCCGAAACTCTTCTCCTTGGAGCGTGTGTCGTGACACACGTCGTATCCGACTACCATCAGCGAGGGCAGAGGGATCTCCACGCTCCATGGTGCACCACCCAACTGTATTGTGTTCGCAAATGGTGATATTTAATTTAATGTTTTATGGCGGAAATCGGCGGTATCCGATATTCTATCTAACGAGAATTATTCCAGCCACATCACGACATCGAATTCTGTGGAATCAATGGTTAACGAAAAGGTAAGGATAGTCAAGAATTAAGAAAGCTAGTAATAAATAATTGGTTTGATATAATATTGGCAACTGATGTATGTTCTGAATAAATGGGATAAATTGTTTTTTAGGGCTCCGAAGTAGTTCTTTCTCTTAAATTTACGCCATGTCTTTCTGTCCGACCGCGTACTACAAAGTTGTAATTTGGTATCCATACCAAATACATATTCGTTTGTTTGGTATAGTTCCCGTAACGTAAAAAGAACGCTGAGCGGCAGTGGAGGAGATGTCTGCACATGGGTACAATCACGTCCTAAAGTTGTAGTCTCTTGGTAGGTAGGCACTATGCTATTGTATTATAATTTCAGTGTAACAACAGGCACATTTCTAGCTATTTAATACTTTGGAATAAGCAGGAATTAAAAATAGATAATATTTAATTGAGCATTTTTTTTTTTTTTTCAATTGCCTGTTATGTTTTTTTTTATCCTTTTGTTTTTACAGGGAGTTCGAAAAAACAGCGAGAAATTCTGAACTTTTCGCACCATTTACTATACGTCTTACTGTAGTCTCAGAAGTTTTAGTTGCTTCTACAGTCCGTTTAATATATTGCTTAGATTACTACCTCCTTGTTCAGCAGCTTTCTTCATAAAACAATAAAGACTATTATAAATCATATTTTTTTTAATGTAAAACAAAAGCAAAAGAATTGGAATCCCAGCGCGGGAAGCGAGGATCGAGTGACGAACCAATAGCATGCGGCCGGCTGAGCATTCCCCCGTCGCGCCCCCTTCATGTCACCAATTTGACCGAAAAATCGCTCAGTGTGCAGGTTCAAGGCCAGCGTTCTTTCTAAGTGACGGGAACTATATGCATATTAGTTATGCCGAGAAACTCGTAAAATAAAATTGTTTTTTTTATGTATCTCCGTGATGATGTACACGTAAACTGAGGATGAATTATTTTATTTTCATCCGTGTGGGGTACAGTTGGATAGGTAATAAAAAAACATTGGGTGTGCGCGAAAACCATTTTTCAATTTAGGGATCCGGTTGCGAAATATTAAGCTTGGGTTGACTTTGGAGATATGAAAATATTCATGCTAGTAGCATATTTGATGAATTTAAAAGGAAAACTATCGCGGCTACGTAAGCTTTACAAGTAAATGATCATTAGTTGATCAATAAAAAAATCTTTACTTTGAGAATTAAAAAAAGAATAATTGTTCAATTTAATTTAAACTTATTTTACTCTTATGTCCATAGTATCCCAATTTTAAGTTCACATAAATTATAATTAACCGTACTTTGCTTACTTTACTTTGCGTACTTTGCCTACTTACTTACGTACTTTGCCGCTTATTTTATTATCCTAGTGTACATTTATTTCCTTTTGTACTTGTTTTTGTTAATGTTAATGGTGTGTTAATAAACAACCTTACCGGAAAACGTTACTTAACTTTAAGCATTGCTTTACGTATTTTGTCAACTTTTGGCTGATACGTAATGACACTTGCGGAAAGAAGACAGAGAATTTAAGACGATGGTTAAAGTAACGTTTTTCGGTAAGGCCGAAAGAGTTTATCTAAAGTACAGACGCCGAGCAGGAAGAATTTCGTACATTGACCTATGATTACATATCTCTGTCACTCCCGCGTGATTATATTGCTATCGCGCTCGCACAGGTGCAACTACCGGCACATGTGCGAGCGCGATAGCAATATAATCACGCGAGAGTGACAGAGATAGGTAATCATAGGTCAATGTACGAAATTCTTCCTGCTTGGCGTCCGTACTTTATCTATCTATCCTACACACTACTATTATATTGTTAAATTCCAAAACAATTAGAAGAAGAAAGATAGTGTTCTGAATACAAATTTAGACAACTTACAGCAAGTACCTATATTAAAATACCGACATCTCGCACATCAAAATCGGTTAAGCCGTTTTAGTTGTAGGTGACCATACAGAAACATATGTACATTAAAGCACTATTATTATTAACGGGATATTTACCGTGGTTCGCGTTAATTTTGAGTTAATTTTGTACACTGTACATACACTCGAAAACAATAATCCTCATTCTTGCGCAGTCGGGAAAAAAACCAGCAGAACTGATACTGATTAAGCATAACTAAAAACAGGAGAACTACGATTCCACAGATACTTATTAACACCCCTCTATTTGTATCGGAGGTTAAAAATTAAGAAGGATGTGGATTATTATAATGATAAAGGGCTTAATTAGAAGACGTTCAAACGGCTCAATATGATATCGAACGCGGAGTGCGCAAAATCAAATAATTTGTAAAATAAGTATTACACGAAAAACCGCGCGAAACGCACTCCCGCAGGTCCTTATGTGATTCCGAAAACTCCTGTGGACCTATGGAGAACAAAGTTAACATACCTTGCAGTTGATCTGAATAGCAACCTTTGTCGCTATAGACATGGCGTTTTTGTTCGTCAAGCTGCGGCCGCACACTACTTGTGTTGGCACAGCGCGGTCTACAGTGCATTTCTTCTTAATAGCTTCATACCTATATACAAAACAAATAATACTAAACATATTGTTTATTACCATTTAAAATGGTCGTTTAGCGCGCATCTATAGTCATCATCAACATCTTAGCCACAAAAAGTCCACAAGCCTTCCCGGCTTATGTCCACGGCTGTGCTTCCCCCCACCTGAGCCAGCGGGTACAACCCGGAACTATCTTTTCTCGAAGCGATTCGTCGGATTTTTAGACCCTCATAGCTTCGGCCTCGATAACACTAGATCATTTTTTTCGTTTTAACGAGGGCTCAGCCTTTATATGACCTAAATAAACAAAAACATAGATATTAAGTATGCGCAAGCGCAGCGAGCGTGAACATTTTGGTAGTGTTTAGTAGTAGTGTTGTTTGTATAGTTATATGCTTCGTTTCTTGTGTTAGTGAACCCACAGTACTCCTCTGTCAAAATACTAATAATGCGCGAGCGAACGAGCGCGACAATTTTATTGGTTTATAAAAACATACTTAATTTCGTATTAATGAACCCACAGTATTTCCATGTCAAAATAATAATACTGCGCGAACGAAGCGAGCGCGAAAAGAACAATGGCGAAATTTTATGTCTAACTTTTTGAAGCGTCTTAAAATATCATATCTACAGAACCTAACTAAATAATTTTCTATGTTTTTTCAATATAACAGGTAAGCTTGTAAAAGCCACAATAAAAAGATCAATATAAAAATCATTATATTGATTGAATGTTCTTTCGTCCATTGCATTTTTCCTCTACGGAGTAACTAACTTGGCACCGCATGTCAAGAACATTTGCCCCAGCCAAGATATTCCATTGGATTCATCTCTCTGCCAATCCGCTTTTTTCTTTCTTTTAACTAAACATTTTCTTAAGATTAAATTCTTTCTTCTTTTGGCAATTGTGATGAGACATATTGGGTTTTTTATACATAACTACATGCCACTGGCAAATGCTCAATCGCACGGGTTCAATAAAAGAGACGAGGACGGCTTGGACGCCATACGTCATGTCAAATCAAACGTTTTTGTTTTTATTGTTAACCCCTATATCGTCTGACGGACCGCAAACGTCCGCGAAAAAATAACCAGGACCGTCAGCGGACCGGAAACGTCCGCTCATTTTTTTCATACAAAAAGGTCGATTTCGACGCTAAGGCCCCAGTTCCATGGCTATGCCTTGTGTCAGAGACAAGAAAAAAAGTAAAAGAATGAATAGAAATCGTTAGAATGACATCCCCAATAAATATTTTTTTAGTAATTTGCTTCAGTCTGTCGCGCATGCGCGCCCGCCATGACGTCATTTTCTGAAGTGGTTCGGATCATATTTCAAACGAAAATAATTTGTGTTTATTTCTATTAGATACTTTAGTTTTTGTGTTGTAGACATAGAAAAAACAATAACAAAGTGAACTACAGTGTTAATTAAGTGCTTGTGTTGTGTTTACACAAAAAATTTTACTTGATCCGATGTCGGTGAACCGTTACCTGGGTGATTGGTAAGTAAAATTTTTTTTCTACAAATTAATTAAAAATTAAATTTTCACTAAAAACGGCAAAAATTCAATATGTAAGTAACCCTTATATATCCAATGATACGACACAAGTGTTAAATTAACAATGTACTGTGTATATTTCTCATAAATAGTGTCTAAATGCATACATGTCGAAGTATCCGGAATGCCGTGCCGCGAAATTATTGGTGATTTTAGAATATTTTTTTTATTATAACAGATAAGTACTTTAATTATTTTTGTAGGTAAATTCAATTAGAATAAGAATATATAAAAATATTTTGAAATAAAGCAACCCATTTTGCTCAATAACATCCTAATTGACTTACCGTATTTTTTCAAAATTCCATCATCATCATCTAAGCCGTAACTAAGTTTTTTTTATGGTCTCTAAAAGAAAAAAAAAATTCTAATCTGAGTCAAATAAACCGTAACAAACGTTAAGCTATAAATCACAGGATTGTTTAAACAAAAAATCAAGGCACTTCAACTTAAAATTTATCGTCTTCGAATTGTTTACAATGACCTTTTTTTTATGGCTGTTTTTATGAGCACTTGAATGGCGCGAGCTAATGACGGTCTTTGATAATGTAAACATTGTATTGTGAGGTGTTATCTTTTCTCGGATATCGATTTACTGTTGTTTTTTAAAGTAAATAAAACAATAATATGTATGAAATGTTTTTAATATTTTTTTATATGAATTTTTTCGTAAAAAATGGCGAAAAAAATCGCATGCTCAACTTTAAGCCTAGACAGGGGATACTTTGATTTCAATAAAAGACATATGCGTTTGATATTCAGTTAGCTTTTTTCAGTACGATTACAGTGATATAAATTTTATATATAATTTTCATACAAATTTTATTTTTGATTTATTTTTTAATATTTTTTGCAAAAATCAAAAAAAATTGCGCATGCACTTGACGTTTCGTTTAACAAGTACCTAGATGGCGTGCAACGTCATAAGGGTTAATCGGTGTTTTTGGTTAGATTATCGTTTTATTTTCTTACGACCCGCACTGCCTTTGGAGTTACCAATATTAGTTTGTCTGTATGACTACTACGTGCCCAAGGATTTCAATTTTGTTTTACATCCGATGACTTTGTGCCGTTCTCATTTAGACTTCGATAAAATGTCTCTCGATCTGTTTTGCTTAATTTAGTCATGATGGGAGACTTACGTGCAACATATGTGTCAATGCACTGCACCGATATCGTGCTTTGGAACTTAACACAAAAGTTATAGCTAGCTGTAACTGGATGTAAGTACCTATCTACCTACCACTAATTTAGTAGCTTAGCCTACCTGTATAAATTAAACAAAATCTTTAACTTCACTTGATAATGTTAATATTGAATGTATCTTGAAATATATAATAATATCATTAACATTTAAAACAAAACATTTATTGCACACACAATCTATTGTGTGTGTAAATAATACTAATACCATTTTATCATTAGCTATGAAGCCCTACCATATTATTATGTCTGTTCGGTTTTATCAGTGAGTTTTCTACTTTAAAAATATATATAATACATAATAAAGCATTAACTATCCTATGCATTTGTGAAATAAAAAAGGTTTTCAGTTTATTTTGACAATAAGACTCATAAAAAAGTTCTCTAATCACAGATATTTTATATTATTATTTAATTAATCACTTCATTGTATTTTTGTTTTCAGATAACTGCATCTGATAGAGTATACCATGCTTTCTGGTTATGCACTCAAATAGAAGCGTGTAGAATGAACATTCTATCATAATTTGTGATGGAACATACACAAAAGTGCAAAATACGTTTAAAAAGGAGAGTTACTCTCTTCACAAATACAGGAACTTATTAAAACCATATCTCATTGTCGCATGTGATGGATATATTGTTTATTGGTGTATAAAGCAACTACATCAAATGATGAAATAATGACCAAATTATTCGCTAAGGTTCAGTTCTAAGATCATAATTTATAGAAAGTGACGGTTTTATATTAGGAGATACAAAGACAATATTACTTTTTAAAAGGATTTTTAAAGACAATATTACTTTTTACAACCCTTACATGCCAGAATCATTAATGGAAACCAAACATTAGATCAAACAAATCGAAGTCGCTGCATAACAATTTGCAGATGAGTGGTATAGGTTATAAATGGTCATTTTAAAAGTGATTTTCAATTATTCAGGCAGAAATATTTTCATAGGTCTCTACCACATGATGCAAAACTTTCAAATAGCTGCAGGTCTTAAAAAGGTTTGATCTTGGCTTTCATAACAATATACAATATGCTCCTAAAACAGAAATAAGTCAGAGAAAGAATTGAGAAAACATTCTGGCATGTATGATAGAGGCCATAAATATGAATAGACGGACATCCAACTTCCAAAGCATTACTGCGGACAGAAATAACATCTTGTATTTCCCAACATTGGAATACGAAGATTTGTTTCTGTTCACCCTGGGATCGTATGATGATAAATAAATGTTTAAAAATATTTTTTGCTTTATTTTCCTACCTTTTTATTTATTGACAATAATTAATAGTAGACATCTATTTCAGTACAAAGTGAAATAGCAGAGCAATTTACCCGCTTAGTTATTTGCATTACTGACCTGTCACTGTATGCCAACATTATGTCTTACCTTGCAACCCGCTAATACCCTTTCCCTCCTAACTAACCCTCTGACTACGGTCAAATGTGGCGTCAAAAGACCATATGGTCTTTGATGCTCTGCCTAACCGGTAAGGGGAAATAGGCATGATTTTAAGTTTTTTTTTTAACCTATTTTATTCTTATTTACTTCCAGGCAGATGAAAACATTGTTTTGTGTACTCGCTATGAGGTAACAACATACATTTCAATAATTAAAACGTTTATATTTTGTTTAACAAGTTGACATCAGCAACATAACCTATAAATCGAAGTTTTGGCGGGCTAGTCATGAAAACATCTCGTTTTATTTTATTTTCATAAACTTGTGTTATTTTAACTATTAATGCAATAAAAATGGTAGCGTTGTATTCATTAAGTGTGAGATCAAGTGCGTGAGTGTGGGCAAGTGAAATAAACCACCGAAACATGTCTTTTCATGTTGTCGGCAAAACTCCATTGAAGCTTCTAGTAAAGTCGCCATCACTTTACTGAAGTATGACTCGAATTTGAAAATGTCTGTTTAAGCCTTAGATTGCGACTTGTTATTTTAGAACTTGTTTTATTCAAGTAACTTGAAGAAATCGTAATACTTGACACTGGCAAATGGTATAAGCAGGTCCAATTTCAATAATAATAAAAAAACAACAAACTCACAAAACTTTGAAGCCAAATTAGAATTTTTCCTGGCTTTCTTGAAAAGAAATTCGTATACTAGGAAACTCAGGAAATGATGTAGAATCAGTAGATATTTTTTTTATTTAAAGACGCTACGTTTTTTACTGACATAAAATCATGTATGGGAGTTCGCCATTGTTCTTTTAGTAGTGTTTTTATAGTAATATGCTAAATTTCTCGTATTAGTGAATTCACTTTACTTCCGTGTCAAAACAGTAATAATTCAGTGCTTTATTTGCCAGTTAAAGGGTAACATACATAGTTCGTATTATTAAGTTGTACAGCCAATAACAACCTTATACTAAGTGTGCAAACATACTGGAAAATCCATAGATAATACATTTTGAGATGTCAAAATAGTAATAATGCGCGAGCGATGCGAGCGCTAAAATGTTAGTGGTGTTTTCATAGTAATATGCTTTATTTCTCGTATTAGTGAACCCACAGCATTTCAATGTCATTTTTTTTTTTTTTAAGGGTTTTAATATTAAATCATGGAAGTGATTTGATTCATTAATCGTGTTAGCGAGTCCTAGATTTTCGTGGACCAGATGAATCAAACAAGTAACTGTGTTAAAAGGAAATACCCGACAGGTAAAGGGCGACTTTTACGCTATCAAAAATTATTAAGGTATTTAAAGCAAATGGTTGTAACCATTTTAATGCTAATGATTTTACTGAACTTACCTGTCACCTACGTTCTTAGACAGTACACAGAGGATCAAGGCGGGGTTCCTCTTCGCGATTACGTTTTCGCACATGTTGGCATATTCCATAGGCCCGTCGTACTTTATTGGAACTGGAATAACATACGAGTTAGTATCATTGAATGAAATACCATTTGAGACATTACTAGGTGTTTTTTTTTTGTTATAAAAATATCAATTATATACTAATAAATAACTTTAACACAAACTTAAAAATATTTCTTATGTGCATTACTTTTCAGCCTACCCACATTTATCATAATATAAACCGGAAATGTTATCACAATTCACACAGTTTAGCCTGATAAATGAAGCTACTACTGTTAAATTCTGTAACCGCAAAATAGATACCTAAATTATATATTTTGACTTACCAACTTCCGGTCTTGGCATTCTGAAGTTACACCCTTGACCTGCCTTCATTATTAGTTCGACGAAAGCTTCAGCGTCACGGCGCATCCTCTCGGGAGTGATCACAGCCCAGGATGTGCATTCCACCACCGTCAGGAGAGGCTTCGATCTGACGAAAGAAGTTTTGTATAAAGTAAGTTAGTTGAGAGAATTGTCTAAATAATGCACACAGAGGCCTCCGTACTCCTATGCATGAACATGAACAGACGTCAGGGCGAATTATTCAACAAAATGTGCTTTATATCTAAGAATATTTATAATTACACATATTTTCTACAGTAGGTATAGGCTGAAATGCTAGGCGTTTAAATAAGTAAGTGTTACAGAACTATTTTCTATATCAAAGTTTTCAAATTCATGGCTGTTTTTCTCATATTATTTGCTGATATACCTGAATTTTTTGGGCAGATTCTATCGGGCGATAGTGGGCCCTTTGGGCCCAGTCCAACGCAGACTCTATAGTCCAGAAAAGTGTATTTTATGACATTGGGTGTAACTTTTTTCTTAAAAAGTGCTTTTTCATTCCACAAAATATAAGTTATTTTATTGTTAGCAAATTCTATAGTATAAACATTACCTCATATCCCTGGTCCAGCCCTCGGTAGTCTCACCAGCTTCGTAGCGCGCGTTCCCGCCTTGCAGGATAATCTCCTTTGGCAACAGCCGCCCCTTGAACTTGACTAGGTCATTTGACAGTTTCAAGTTCCATGTGCCCAATTCCTAAAATCAACAATATTCATGATATGGGACGAAAGTATTATTTCAGCGGATATTATTATCGACAGTATTGTACGCCATCATACTACTGTATAAATAATAAACATTGATATGAAGTAGATAAAAAAAGGCGCCAGTACCACTTATTAGTAATGTGGTTATTTCTGTTATCGATAGGTAACCATAAGTATAGGCAGAATAACATGAACTTGCCTATGATAGAAGTTGGATCAGCAGCTTTTGAATCAAAGACTTATGAAACATGTAGAGATTGAATACTATTGTTTTGGTAAAGATTTAACAAAATACATGAATTCAGTGTGCCTATTTTATCCATTTGTCCTCAAAACATACCTCAACCACTTCCTTGTTGGACGTGAGACGTTTGTTAAAGGTGAGGAGCTTGGCGATGCGCTTGTCAGGTCCGATCTTGGTGTGTCCATCCAGAGCGCGCATCAGCTTGAAATTGGCGCGCATCTCATCAGATAGGCCTGTCTGACGGCACAACTCCGGGACGAGGTACACTAGCTCCGGCATTCCGGCTCTGATGTCGCGCGCTTTTGAGCGGTGGATCAGCATAGGTTGAGTTGGATCATAGATCCTAATGTCGTATTTCTGTGGAAGATGTAACTTTTTCAGAGTACTATACCTGATTTATAAGTATTTACAAAAAAGAGTTTAGGTACATAATAGTATGTATTCATATCTCTGGATAGGTATTAAATCTTTTACTACAATTAATGTCGCCATCACGCCAAATATGCTTACGGCTGATATGCTATCTTGCTAGGGCTTGATTGGTTTACTTAGATACACGTCATTAATCTTATTGAATGCACTTTTGGATAAATATTGTAAATCCCTATTGTGTTCTCATCATCATTGGAATATAGATTGAGAGTAATATGGAAATAGAATAAATAGAGAAAAGGTAGATGGCGAGATACGGAATAGCGTTTTTTTCCCAAGTATTAAACAATTAAGAATTTCAACGAACCTTGTGGTAATAATCCATGTAACTTATTTGCTCATCCCTCATTTTGAATGTGGCTCGAGGATTCACATCCCAGGAAACGTCATCCACACGGTATGTCTTGTTGTTGTAGGTGGTCAGGACAATCTTGCCTAAATAAAACATTTTCCAAATTAAATTTAGTGAAATAACATTGGTGAATTTTCACAATAGTTACTCTCCCTCCTATGTACATAACATATAATAATAGAAAGAAAAGAAAGAAAGAAAACAATTTATAATAATGCATGTGACGAGCTTGGATTTCGTCCATTCGTCGTCGTTCGTTTTATTTCTGACTTCTGAGAATCACGAATCATGTTAGCAACATGCTGCGCTTTTACGTAATGGCAATGGTATGTGAATTTTGTTTTCTAGGCAACAAAATTTAAATTCCTGGGAAGCATTGTAACTGCACAGTCACAGCGTGGGTTTGGCACCAACTGATTTGTGTCATAATTAAGTACAACTCAAATTTCATATGTATACCTAGTCTTGCCATAAATATAGTCACGAAGAAATTTTTTTTTTTTATTGCAAATAATATTTATTACTTTTACAGTGTGTTAGTTTAATACATAAATATAAAACAATTTAAAATATAAAAGCTTATTCGAAGTGGTCTCCATTGGCTGCAATACAGTCCTTTAAACGTTGAGGCCAGTTATCAATAGAAGCATGCACTCTTTCCATAGGAAAATTCTTCACTGCCAATCGTATGGATTGTTTTAGGGACTCCAAATTATCATGGCGTTTAGAGCAAGCCATACTCTCTAAAACTTACCATAAATCATAATCCAGCGGATTAAGATCAGGACTAGACGACGGCCAGTCTTCAGCTCTGATGAAGTCCGAAACGTTCACTTCCAACCAAGACTGCGTGGACCGAGCTTTATGACCTGGCGCCGAGTCTTGTTGGAAGGACCATACTTGGTTATTGAACATGGTGTTGTTAAGGGGCTTAACTACCTTCTCAAGAATGGTATTTTGATACACTTGTGCCTATGTTTTGATACCTTTTTCACAAAAATATGGCTCAGTCACTCCTTCATAGCTAACACCCCACCAAACCATCACTGAAGTCGGATAATGCCCACGTTGCACTCTGTCGACTAATTGGGAAGCTTCCTTAGAGCTTTGAGCATAAATACGGTCATTTTGTTTGTTAAAATGTTGCTCAATTGTAAAGATTTTCTCATCCGTAAACAAATTTTTCTGTGACCTCCCTTTGCATACCGCTTCAGTAGTTGTTTCGATTTTACCACCCTATTCTTTTTTAAACTATCAGTTAAGAAATGACCAGTGCGTCTCTTATAGGCTGCAAGTCCTAAGTCATCTTTTAAAATACGTGACATGGTTCTGGGTGCTATCTTTATCTTCCGAGATAAAATCTTTTGCTTTCGGACAGGATTTCTTCGAATTCTTTCCCTTACTGCTTTGACCACCTTTTTCATACGAACACTACGTGGACGGCCAGATCTTTTTCTGTCACAAACAGAGGAGGTCTCATTGTACCTATTAATAGCCCGGTACACAAACATTTGACTAATACCAAGCGTATGGAGAGTTTTAAAAATTGCATTTGGCTCCATACCAACTTTGTGTAATGCAATCACAGCGATTCGGTTCTCTTTATCACCCCACTCCATTTTAATATCTCAAAATATTGTACAATGTATTGGCGCCAAAATTAGGAAACTCAATGAACAATCGTATAAAAATGACAGATTCCAAATTCAAATGTAATATCTTTCTTATTTTAAACTGTAACAGTATTTATGGCCAGACTAAGTATTGATCATATTTTTTTAATACATCTGTAAATTGGCTATAGTAGTTTGTTTTTTAATTCTATGTACATAATAGAGTATCAACTCACCCACAATGTCTTCCAAGAACAGTTTTTTGTAATTATTGCCTTTATTTTGAGCATAATCATTGAGCATTTGTAAGACTGTGTCCATACGCAGTACCTGCAAACAGCAGATTTTTAAAAAGTGCCCCATATATGCAAAACATGAAAAACATATGTTAAGCTAGAATACACAATAATGAACCAACCAACACATGACCGTAAAGCCAGGCACTTACTATCAAATGGAAAATGTAACAAAAATTGTAAATGTGGTTCACTTGAGTGATATATGTACTATTAGCAAACTTACTTTGTGCGTTATTTCTGCCACCATAAGAAGGCGGTCCTCGTATTGGTTTATTGTGGTTTTGTAACCAGGCCACACTTGCAATCCAAACTCTTGGATGTTCACCTGTCAGAAAACAAGTTTTTAAGTTCATGGTATTAAAATTAATACAATTCTAATCGAAAATGAAAAAGTAACTCATTTTTCCAATAAAAAGTGTTGAAAATGTATTTTTATCTATGCATCTTTTATCCAACAATTACTAGGTGTATGAACAAAGGAGGCCTCCCTTTGTTCATTCCATTCTTTCCATCCTGTGCAATCATCTTCCATTACCATTCAATATGTTTCAGTCAACTAACCAGTGGTCTGCTTAGATGTCGTCGTCAATTCCTCAAATATGATTACAGCCTTTGTCTAGCTGCAGTAAACTCGTCTACCCAAGCGTTCCTTATCACCTCCACTTTAGTATAGAAATGTATGTGTCTTTATGTGGTGTCAATAAAGTGTTATTGATTGATTGTAGGTACTAACATTTTAGATTCTAGTAGAATAACTAAATAAAACTTTATATGATACAAGGATGAATAACATACTTAAGGAAAGATATGTCCAATGTATTTTGTTGTTGAAATACCTTTGCATCGGGGTCAAAGTAGTCTCGTCCGAGGAGTTGCAGTTTCAAGAGATTAAAACATTTTCTGATAATGATGTTGAACACCTGAATGTAATGGTAATCGCCCGGAACTAGAGCGGCTACTTCCTGTAAAATAATAGTTATAATTATTAAATCGACATAAACACCATTTTTAGGGTTCCGTATGAAACAAGGAACTCTTATGGTTTTGCCATGTACGTCTGTCTGCGGCTTTGTTCAAAGGTTATTAGTACTAAAAAGCTATAATAGCTGTAGCTTTGTCGCTTATTTTTAACACACTACTTGAATTATTATTCATAGCTTGTAAAGTATAAAAATAAAAGAGGTTATAGGCGGAATTATTGTATCCATACCTTCAAGCCTTTGTCTTCGGTTGCCTACTATAAAGTCTAGATGGCGCTAGCGTCGTCATGACAAACTCCTACATCTCGCAAATGTTTGTAGCATGTACTAGATAGTACGATTTGGGGTAACTTTAAAAAATCATCATCATCTACTATTCCACATAAGCTGGGTATAGGCCTCTTCTTATAACATTTTTGTAGGATCTTACATACGGGGTATGTAGATCACTTTTTATGGTGTATTATTTGTATTAAATAGTTTAATAGGGTAGGTAAGTAATTAATATACCTTGATCAGAATGCGCATCCTTTGGCCATCTCTACGGTCAGAGTACAACTCCATGGGCACTGGATCTAATTTCTTCACAGTATACAATGCTTGACCATCAAACAAGTACCTGGAAATAATGCAATAATAATACCAGCCATTGCAATGACTTTTATTTGATAAAAATAGCTCATTACATAGGTATGGCAAATGTCAAGTCAAATTATGTGTTAAATTGTTTTTGAAACCGTCAATTCCAATATATCGTCAAATAACTAATTGGGTGCATAATGAACATTTCATGATATTATAAACAATGAAAACTACAGAATATCCTTTTTCTTTTTTTAAATCATAATGAGTAGTTGAAGCAACAATTTTTTATCAACTGAAATGTTGTATAAGAAGTTTGGAAAATACCTTTCAAGGGCAGTTTTATTTTGGTCCTAATTTTTCATGTTTCTATCCTACATAGTGCCTATATGTCGGTAATTTTCTATGTAAATTACAAAAAATAAGCAAAGTATGAGTTTTACTTGCACACTGAGGCTTCCGTACTACCATGCAACATGAACACTTGACACCAGCACTAATTAGCAAAATGTGCTTTATGTATATACGAATGTTTGTAACTTCACATATTTTCTACACAGCAGGAATAGCCTGAAATGCTATGCAAGTTTAACTATATATAGTATGTGAGCAACATACAATATTATAATTCAAGTTAGTAATATAGTATAATAATAAAAATATTCAGTCTCATGTTTTCTCACCTTGTCTCCCTTATGACTAGTTTTTATATTTGTTGATATACATCAGATTAAACCTTACCAATCGGAGACTTGTATCTATTACAGTTTTTTGAATATAAAAAAAAAAAACAAGCATTGCAAAATTTAAAAAATACAGCAGTATATGGTTGGTAATATATTGTTGTGAGACTGACAAGTACATGCCGGCGCAGACTATATAAGGCGGTGCCTGCGCACGGTCGAGACAGTTTTTGCCGCGAGCTATCGTCGATACTACCTACATCGTCCGACATATTTTTCTAAAAATTGTGTAGTCGAATCTCTGCCCAAATTTGTGTAGAACTTTGTAATTATTTTTAAAATGAATTGTGTTACAAAAGTAAAATCTGTGTAACATTGAGATTGTTGTTTTTTTAATTTATTTTGGTTTAGATTGCCAAAAATATACCCTCTTTTATCTCTATTTTTTTTGTATTATTATTTAATTATATTGGTTTATGATAGTGACACATTCTGTGAAAATTTCAACTTCCTACCTATTATGGTTCAAAAGATACAGCCATTCAAGAGTAGGACAGCCAGACACCATAGCCTCACAAATAGGCATACACCTTTAGTACAGAAGCCTAATAATGCCCTCATTACAACTACTGCTAAAAAAACAATATGTAAAGTTGTATTATAGTTCAATATTGATAAATAACACATTTACACACAATGCTTGGAATACAAAAAATATAAAAATAAAATATTTACCCGCCCAGCAAATTCTTGTGTACACGAACCAAGAATTTCCTGGTGCTTGTGCTGTCTTCTTCCGGATCGAAATCCACATGATAATGGTACAAGCACCACTGCGGAGTAGTTTGGACAGTGAAATAATTCGCGCTAAGCATTATCTCCTGTCCATGGACACCTGCAATGAAGGAGGTGTTAATAACAACACATTTTACCAATGTGTGTAATTTTCATTGTGTGGACAAAAGTATCACTAACAGCCAGTCTACACGGTGCGTTGCGTTGTGTTGCGTCGTCGCAGCGCAAATATTTTAACGCATAGACGGCCACAAGGGAGTTGCGCCATCGCAGCGTTACTACAACGCAGTCGTGACGTTCGGTCGTCGCAGCGGCGACGCCACGACTGAATAAACGAAATGAGCTTGCGTATATTCTCTCTCCCTATCAACGCACAAGCAACTGAGCGCTGCCGTTCCGACGTCGCCATGAGTACACCCGCCCGCTTCGTCTCGGGGGCTGCAGTTCAGTCGTGTATGCGTTGGGTCGACGCAACGCGCCGTGTGTACACTATGTGTATTAGTATGTAAAACGACGCAGCGACAGCGCTACGTCGACGCAACACCGACGCAACGCGCCGTGTGGACCGGCTCTAACAGCCAAGTTGGCAGTTATATGCAAGTAGTAAGCATCATTCAGGTAAGAAGAGTTAGGATTCAAATGTATTAAAACCAAATGAGTAAGTAACTTTGTTCTTTTGTCCATTTTATTTTAACAAAACTTTGGTATTGGAGTCCACTCACCCTTCTTAGAGACCATAGTGTCTGGACGAGTACGTAGTATGGTGGTAGTTTCAGGAAGCACCCTACCACCTCCGCGACGTGACCCACGCCCTATAACAGAGGCATCACCAGCCTCTTTTGCTTGGCCTCCTGAAACAAAAGGTATATTTAATACTCGTAGTAGCTTAGACAGGCATGTTTATCACAGCTCTCTTGAAGTAACAATTAATGGTCAAAGATGGTTTAGGATTTTAAATGAAGCAGCCAGATTACATGCTCGTTGACACACTTCTTATTCTTACAATGGGATACCCCATTGTAAGAATAAGAAGGCATAACGTAAGGCGTAGCTTGTGACTTCATAGCATTCCCCATCACATAACTTTTGATGAAAAATTGTTTTTGTTGCAAAAATATTGAAATTAGATTACTTAAATAAGTTCTTTTGAGTTTCACACATGGTATGAAATAAATAACTAAAAATTACGTTACACTCCCCATTGAAATAATGTATCAAAAACATACCTATGTTAAGCTCTTGCATCCTGGTTTGTATATTAACATCGCCAGGATGTTCATGGCTGGAAGGTGTGGTGCGGTGCGACGCGCGTCCTGCAGTTGCAGAGGGCGCAGGCCCGGAGGCACGGACTGGCGGTGCCACCGAGGGCGGACCCCAGGCAGATGGCGGCTGTGGGCGCGGCGCCTGGGCCGACGGACCGGCTTGTTGTGCTGGGCCAGGTTGTTGGCCGAGCCGACGGCCGTCTCCACCTGGTCCGCCCTGCTCGCCGGGCCGCCGCGGTGGCGCGGCCTGCCCTTGGTCGCCTCCGCGGCCCGCTCGTCCGCTCGACCCGCGAGCCCTTCCCCGACCACGTTCAGACATTGCGTCTATCTAGTCTAGTGTACCTATCAATACCATACATCGATCAATACAACATATTTTATTACAAACTAGTTAACTTCTCTCTGTACTCTCTCTTTGTACTATGGTCTTTAAATAAAGAGTTTATCTATCTAGTTAAAATCTATCAATTTCATTATAAGGCAGACCAAGCAGAGATCTATGTCATTATTATTGAATTAAACCACTGTTTACTTTGGAGTAATAAAATAACATAAAAGGTACATGCTGGACTGAGAAATAAAACATTTGAATACATAAAAAAGTATCTATATCAAAAGAAAACCAAAATACCTGACTACAGAAGAGTAAGTTGAGTAAGTTTTGCAGTCTAACTTACGATTTCGTTACGCTTGATACGCTGTTGAGTGTATGTTTTTTTGTGACAAAGTATGCGTAAAATCGAAAAAGATTATAAATGCTTAGAATGCTTCTTTGGAACACTTACTTCTAGTAAAATTACTTATTTATTATGAAGTTCATTAGTGGTAATGAAAAAACGCGTTTTTGAAGTGAAAGCTTCTTTAGCGGCGTTGTGCATTTTTGGGATGGGTAAAAAATGTTAAACTCGCGTCAGATCGTAAGACGGACAGTCAGAAACCTAATTTAACGTTCTGCATTTAAAGTTCATTATTGTATGTACAAGTTTGTCCTGTCTTTTTACTATTTTATTTTTTTGTTTTATCACTTCTGCTGGCACTCCCGGAGTGCAACCCGTTGTTTTTTTTTATTTTTGTGATACTTGTATTATTATTATTATTACTAAAAAATATAGCCTATGTCACTCAGGGAGTGAAAACGAATCAAAGATACCTTGCACATCAAAATCGTTTAAGCATTTTAGACTGTAGGCGATCATATAGTAACATACATACACTCGAAATACATAACCCTCCTTCTTACGCAGTCGGTTAAAAATACCCATACCAGTCAGTTGTTCATGCACAGGTTATTTAAGGGTACCCTTCCATATTCAGTTGTCCAGTTCTCAGAAACAGACCACCATTAAAAAAGTAGGTATAAATAAATGCAGTGAAACTTGAGAAGTACTGACCTCTATCTATCCACCAAGTGAATTTTACTGATTCTGCATGTATGTATGTATATACGTACATATGCATACTACTATTTACAAAAATACTTATATTATATGCAAAAATACTGCACATGTATGTACACAGTAAAGTTGTATTAAAATAGTAAATAATTTAATGCATTCATTTATAGGTTACATGGACTGAGAGAAAAAGAAAACCATAGAATGTACCAGTCGTTTCTCTTTCCAGGCTACTTGCAAGCCTCACATCTTTTGTCTCCGTGCCTCTCGGCCATATATCAGTTTTTTAATTAGACTAAAATCTGTATCATTATGTGGTCTAACAAACAAGCTGGAGGTTTTGGAGGATTATCAAAGAAAATCAATGCTATTAAAAACAAAGGATAAGAAGCAGCAGCTTTTGTTCACAGTTCACCTGATGAAATAACCTGTTCTCGAATGTAGCTGTAAGAGGGCAACATTCGAGAACAGGTTATCAACAAGAATGGACAACCCGCATTATACACTTTTTAGCATTGTGTGTGTTGTATATTAATACCTTTAAATTGAGCAATTCTTGTATATATATATGTATATATATAATCTGAATCTCAGAAACGGCTCCAATGATTTTAATTAAATTTGGTTTATATGTAGATTAAGGGACGATAAATCGATCTTGCTAGGTTTAATTTTTAGTGAACCCGGGTTTGCTCATATTTCCAGCCATAAAAAACTGAGTGGAGCTCGGTCGCCCAGGTACTGTATAATAAATAGGTATAATGGAAGTTACCTACATACTTCTATCAAAAGTATGTAGGTAGGTAATTTCCGCCTTTACCGTTGCGAGTTTGAAGACCTTTGAGTCTTATTTTAATACGAGTATATATAAAAAATGTAGAGATGGCGCCTGATAGAGTGAAGTGGCGAAGAAAAACATGCTGAGCTGACTCCACCTAGTGGGATAAAAGCAATAGACAATGATGTAGTAGGGGCCTACTTAAAAAACATAACCCTCCTTCTTTCGCAGTCGGGTAAAAATTAGAGAGAAAAAGAGGAGTAGCATCCAAGGAATGTTAAAGGGCAGGTACGGAATTTCAAATAGATCTTAAAACAGCCTGGTTCCTTTGCTTGTCACGTTACCAGCACCAGTCAAAACAGTGCCGGAAGGGATTTTAGTGAATCTTGACGAATCGTGGAACTGGCCTTGTGGCTCAGTTGGTAGTATGCCTGACTGCTGTGCTGTAGGTCGTGGGTTCAATCCCCATCCAGTGTGATGTGATCAAAACATTTGTGTGATGAGCATGGATGTTTGTTCTGTGTCTGGGTGTTTCTATGTATCATATGTATATATTTACAACAAAAAAGTATATATATCAGCCATTTAGTTCCATAGTACAAGCTTTGCTTAGTTTGGGCTAGATGGTGTTGTGTGAAATGTCCACAAATATATATTTATTTATCTCACAATCCCATAAAGGTCAAAACAATAAATTATTATAAAATTAAATACAACTTTCAACATGAACACTGGAACAGTAGCTTTATTATTGATACAATCAGGGCAATTCTCAAGGCACCACTAAATTAACTATCGACCTAATCAATATTTTTATGATAACTACATTTGAAAGTCTGAATTAAAAAGAACGAAAACTGTGTGCGAATTTTGTCTTTTTTGGGTAAATTTATTTTAAAAAAATGTAATAAGTTTGGTGGTGTCTGCGAATTACCCCCAACAGCAACATAAAAGGGTTAAATAGCGTGTCTCGATCTATACTATACATTTTATTCTGTTTACTTAATTACATGTTTTACATATAATCAATTATTGTACCATCAAATTCTGAAATCTGCTTATCAATCTTATGTTCAGACTCAAAGGTTTTCAAACCTGCAGGCCTTGGGAGGCTTTAGAGAATAGATTTTACTGTGGCAAAAACTTTTTATACAATATACCTATACCTGTCTGGCATTTCATAGTGGCATGGCAAAATGAGAAAACTCTATAACACACACAGTCCATACACAAGGAGAAAAATGATTCTACCCTTAACAGTAACAGATTCCAATAATCCTTTTCCATCTAATAAACGGAGATCTTGATAAATTACTGGTCACATTTTTTAACCAATCTTGATAAAACTCAGTTTACAAATTCATAGATTTTTTGTCATTGGCGATTTTTAATGGTAGGGTTCTTAAAACAGAGTGAAGTTTGCTGTGGCCCCATTTGATTTCAGTTCAAATGGGAAGAGGTTTGATAAGAGGCCATTTTCAGCAGTTTTTTTTTTATATTTGGCTGAAAAATTTGATACATACAAACTAAACAACAATTCCAAAAGAAATTATAATAATACTATATGGACAACATCTTCAAGAAGTTGTCAAGATAATGTGTGCAGAGTTGAAGACTTCGTTTGGGACTTATATTAATTGTAAGTAATGTACCTATATAGTTTGATAAGTGATTTATATTCTTCGCGGTTACCAAAACATATATAAATCAAACATTTAGAAATGTTATAATAGATTGTAAATTAACTCTATAAAAATCTTGCACCAATTGAACAAAATTGTTACAAAAAAGATTGTTTTCTAAGGTTTTTGCAATTTTTACTTATTGAAATGAAATTTTAACAGATTTATTATATATATTTTACATAATTTTATGACCTGATCTTTCAGGTGAGACTAGATGACAGTTCTTTTTTTGTTAAACAGATTGTAGGTACTTGTTTTTAATATAAACAGTGTTTATATTAGAATTAGATAAATGTTTTTTTTCAGTTGTGGCCCACCAAACTAAAATCAATAAGGGCATAGGAACCTAAACCTAGGTATAATTTATTATGCACTTGATACATAGGTACAAAGTGAGAGAATTAATAGAAAATACAAAAAATATTATTTTTCAATGACTCTCTATCTGTTTGGAATCATAAGTGGCTAGGCTTGTACTTTACTTTTTTTTATTTTGATTTGACTTCATGGTTAGTGGCCTCAGCAACTTGACTTTCTTAGAATTCGTTAACACTGGGTGTCAGAGCGCATTGAGTGAAATTGACTGGTAGCTAAAGCTATTAGTGGGCAAAGTAAGGAGATGCACCCCATGTAGGTACCTACCAAGGCTATTGATATTTGTGATGCATGCCAAAAGATGTTTTAAAAATATTTTCAGGGGTTTGGCTGTTTAAAATAGATACAATGTTGATTAATTAGTATAGTTCCCGTCACGTAAAAATAACGCTGGTTTGTTCGTAAGCGTGAACAAACCAGCGTTATTTTTACGTGACGGGAACTATAAGTATATAGCTCGACAATGAAACAAATTGAAGAAGACTTCCAGTTACCCAATTACATGTCAGAACATGTCAGTCTTGTGGGTGGTAGTGTGTTTACCGGGCTTTATGGCATATTTTATCGGGAGTATATTCAAGGATAAAACCAAATTATTTAGTATTGTTTATTTATACTTTCAGGCTCACCAACCAAATAATGATTATTTTTGTTTTGAAAGTAGGTAGGTATGTAAATAAGATGGCGTCGGTACATACAGACCGTAGCCCAATTTTCGAAGCTGAATGTTATGAACAAACTCGAGAACGATATCAATAAATTCTAGTCGATTTGGAAGAAAAACGTAAGTACGTAAAATTAAATGTAAACGTACCTAAGGTTAAACTCTGTGAGGTTAAATAACTAAGTATTGCATGATGATACAAACATTTTTTTTTATTTTTTTTACCAAATACCTACTTCTTTGACCAAAATAATCAGAATCATACTCAGAAGAAATCTCTAGTAAGCCCGGGTCTTAGAAGAAATAAATAAACTTACCACTCAACAGCCTCACCAGAAAAATTGTTTTCTAATTTTCAACTTTCAACTTGCGCACGCAGGCCGCTGGAAGAAAAATATGATGAAGAAAAAAAAACCATAAACAACAATTAACAAAATAAATAGTGACGACTGCAAGCACCAAAAATATATTCATTGAATGTAATCGAATCGAGTTGTATTTTAACCGACACGGATCGAGCAAACCTACAAAAAAAATTGTGTTGCCTGAATATAGCTTGGCAGAGTAGGTAAGTGTAGGTATTTCGTAATGATCCACGTTAAAGTTGCTTCAACCATGAGTCACATTAGTTTGGGAGCCTACTTTCAATGAAATTTTTCAACGTTACTAGTAAAAAATAAACCGTTTTGAAATGATAACTTTTTATGGGAGGGTAAACCGCTTCGTTACGTAACGCGTTACGGCGCCAGTCTGTCTGGAATAGTTCAACTTAGATTAGTTTATGTTATCACTTCTGTCGGGCCGGGCGTCCCAAGACGCATACGTTTTTTTTTAAATTCAATATTAATACAACTATTCAGCCGGATCAGTGTTGCAAAAAAACATATTTTCTTAGAGTTGAAAAAAAACATGATTTTTCTGGAACGTGTTCTTTTTCATAAGTATTGAATCTCAAATATTTAAGACAGTTATGGTTTTTTATGAATGTTTTTTGAGTTTGTATTAAGAACAATCTTAAGTTTTAAAAATTATTATAGTTTTCTTGTTCAGTAGAACAAAAATTGTTGAAAATATTGCCAAAATTCGGAACAGAATAGTCGAGGTTACGCGAGGGGAATCCCCGTTTCCCGTTGTTTGGTTTGATCGTCGCTAATGTCGCTATTCACGTAGACTCGTACTTCACTTACACACACTACACCTTGCAAGTCTACTTTATTTTCTAAAGTGGCCATCAGATTTCTCACCTTTCCAACTACATCAGCAGCAGTTGAGAGAATATTTTAGTACTTACAGTGGTGTTCATTCCAAAAACGCAATAGACTGACAAATTACAAGGTTAGAAAAATGGTAAATATTGCTCACAATTATTTAAAATTGCAGTCTGTAAGCCCTACAACACAAGAACCACCAGAAAAAGAAGAGAACCTAGAAGAAACTGAGACAGAAAAATTGGAAAATTCCGATACAGATTGTAGTAGTAGTAGTAGTAGTGCTGATGAAATTTATACCATTATGTCAATTTAAGACTTAAAAATAAAACAATAATTATTTATTTTGTGTTACTGAAATAAAAATTAAAAAAAAAACAAGAGCCCCAAGTTTTTTAATGTTTTTTTTTTTCAATTTGCAACACTAAGTCGGATCCTTTACTACATGCCTATTACAGTATCCGATTTCTTGGACACTGTATAACGGTGCCAGTGTGGGAACTATGGAAATCGAAAGTCTGTTTCATAATACACTATGACGTTCCTGGCAAATAGGACACGATAATAGTGTAAGTAATAGGCCTGTAGATTAAAGAAAAAAAAAGTTATTATCACTTACCACGTCTATTACATAACATGCTAAAATACATATCCATCCGTTTATAATATCCTATTGTTTGTATTTATTGACCAAATATTCGCATCCTTTCTTGCGAATACGAATGCGAATGTCAATAAATATGCAAAAAATTGCATTATATGGGTAGTCTAACATAGTATAATGGTATTACCAGCCATGATCACTAAAAATGTCGATTTAAATTAATGCGAAAGAAAAAATGAGTGTAAAATGTTCTGCGATTTCAATGTTACTTTTCGACTCGTTTACTTAAGTAATCGCTGTTACCTCAACCCTACAAGATGTCAACCATAGACCAAGAATATCGGTTGATAACAAACGGATATAGAATTATAGTAAATCAAAATGGTACTTTTAAATGTTTTTTGTCCAATAATTCTTTATTTATTATATTTATAATACACCTTATAAATATATTTTCTCAGTTATTCATATTAAAATTATATAGGTGCTGAATAAATTATTAAAAATTAGTTATATCCGGCCCGGTAAACGTAGATTTTTTTTGTTGTGTTATTCCTCATTCGGAAAGGCAAAGGGAACGGAGCCCATACAGCCATCGTCTGTTATTTTTTATCATCAAGTTTTCACGTTTCAGTAAAGTGATGGTTTCATGATGTTCCCGCCAAAAGGGCTGGTTTACACTGGCTGGTTTGCATTAGTAACTAATGACAAGTACTAACCTGCATAGTGACAAGTGAGAAGTAACCATTTACACGTTGGAGCTAGTAGAAGGTATTAGTGACGACATTCGAAATGGAACGACGTCGCCTGATTTTGCGCAGTGTGCTTAAACATTAATCAAACATAATTATCTGTTAAAATACGTTAACAAACAAACACGTGTTTTCACTTTCCGGTACAACTTATCACTAACTAACTTGTCGAGCGGTTTACACAAGGTGAGCAAGCGACAACACGCGCTCAGGTATCGACCTGTCGCTTAGTAAATAGGATCGATTTCTATTAACTTGCACTATTCACAAACACTAATACTAAGCACTAATCTCACAGTTTACACATTGGGACTTAGTATTAGTGAAAAGTACCTACTAAGCACTTAGCTACTAAGCCCGTGTAAACCAGCCCAAATTCGCAGATCATAAAGAAAGTAGGCTCACTCTAGCGAACTATAGGTAGGTACCTATACAACATGAATGGGTATTTCCGAATAGATTATTAGGTGTCTTCAAATAACTTAAACCATATTAGGTACTTATAAACGCTGAATAAGCGCATTTTAGTTAAACAAAGTGTTTTGTTCCGTTTTCGCGCGTGACTATTCTCGTCTGACAGAAAATGACTAGTCATTATTCAGTGAATAAGATTTTAACATGCGTTTTTATGTAAGACGGATAGTGTAACTAAAATAAAATAAAATTTTCAAACCGGTTTATATAAGGGAATTAGCGTCAACAAACATACAAAAACAGAGGTACAGTACAATTGAATTGAGAACCTCTTCCTTCTAGAAGTCGGTTAAAAATGAATGAAAAAAACACTTGAAATCTTTAAGAACTCTGAATTTTCGAAATTACGAGCTGGGGCCGTACCACAAGCGTTCAAGCAGTCTTATAGTATTTCAATATTACTTTTACTTATGTCTCGCTCTTGCTATAGTTGAGTAAGCAAGACAAAGGACAAAGTAATATTGAAATAAGGTTGTTATTAGGTTTGTGGTAACCCCTGTTATTGGGCATAGTAGATTAATCCATCCTAGTTTATTTATTTATTCCCACGTACATGAAACGTATTCTATAGATACTATTATCACAGAAGATAATAGTACTACATACTATTATAGTAGGCAGGTATTTACTTCAATACTACTTGGTTATTTGACAAATGTACTCTTCACACAGAAAACCATGAAAAATGCTGCTAATGTGCTTTTGATGTTATCGAAGGTAGTGTAAAAGCGTCCAACGTATTTTCTATAGAAATTAATGGTGCGACGTCGACGTGACGAATCACACTGGTTGGCTTAGTACAGGAAATAATAGTATATCGTACCCGTACCTTCTCAACTAAAAAAATTGTCGTATAATAAAAATATTTAAAAAAATTATAGTTACATATAAAGACTAGTGGTATCTCAAATTTCTAGAAATTAGTAATAGTATTTTATACTAAATTCTAGTCGTAAAATACTTTAGTCATTTAATTTGGTTCACAAAATGTTTATATGATTAAATTATTTATTATACAGTTAAAATGTTTAAATTTTGTTTTAAAAACCAAACTCTTGAACCGATTTCGATGTAATTTTTATGGGACTAATCGGAAAGTAAGTACATAATATTATCATTTCAAACAAAAAAGAAAGAATTGTATTTAAAGATGACGGAGTTATGCGTATAATATAAAATAAAATAAAATAAAACTGGACAAGTGCGAGTCAGACTCGCCCACCGAGGGTTCCGTACAAACTAGTAGATAAAAGGGGGAAATCATATATTTTTAGGGTTCCGTACCTCAATAGGAAAAACGGAACCCTTATAGGATCACTTTGTTGTCCGTCTGTCCGCCTGTCCGAGTGTCAAGACCTTTATCTCGGGAACGCGTGAAGTTATCGAGTTGAAATTAAAACCATATACGCAGATCTATAGTATCTTGCTGCAGAACGAAAAATAAAATATCTCAGTTTTCGTAAAAAAAAGTTACAGGCGAATATTCGTAAAAACGCACATTTCCGACACTCACAGAGGAATCAATACCTATGGGGTACTTCCCGTTGACCTAGAACTCTGAAATTTGGCAAGGAGCATTGTGTTAGAGTACAAATATAGGAAAAATCCGAAAACTGGTCATTTTTAATTTAATCACAAAAAAATAGTGTCTCTATGCAAGGAATGAGGGCCCAAATTTTTCCTATATGTGTACTGCACAATGGTTCTTGCCAAATTTCATAGTTCTAGGTTAACGGGAAGTATAGGTATAAGTATAGTATAGTATAGGTTTTGATTCCCTTGTGAGTGTCGAAATGTGCATTTTTTACGACATACTATTCGGCTGTAACTTTTTTTAGAAAAACTGAGAAATTTGACTTTTATTTCTGCAGCAAGAGACTATGGGCCTGCGTAGGTATATAGTTTTAATTTCAACACGATACCTTCACGCTTTCCCGAAATAAAGGTCTTGACACCCGGACGGACGGACAGACGGACAGACAGTTTGCTGCTCTATCCATACAAAAAAAAAAGATAACAGTAGCAACTAAAATTATCAAGTTGTTAGTCTTTCCTACCTCGTTCTTCACTCATTAAGGACTATAATCCATTGACAATAGTTATTAATTCCATTGATAAAATAATTTTACAAATTATTTTAAACAAAGTTGCGGGTACAGCTAGTTATTATACAAAGAAATGGTCAAACACTGTAGTCTCATCAGATTTTTAAGCATCTATATATCCTCCAACTTATAAAATTGCGCGTTTCCCTTAGCATTTTTATTAGCTCTTCGGTAACAAGATCTACCCTCTTTAGTGAATTTATTTAAATCTTGAAAGGAATATTATTTTTTCTTTGTTTTCACTTTCTTCTTTGGAACTTTTTATTAATCTTGTTACGATTTGTTGCCGTTTAATTATCCGACTGTTCACAAAGAGGGTTATGCATTTAACAGGTTTTGTAGATATAAAATATATTAGTCTAATGGAAGTAAGTATATTCTTTTGTTACCTCATATGAAGAAAACTCCTTGTCTGAACTTTATGACGCTTTATTATTACTTATAACACTGCACTTATTTCACTGCACTGAGCGGTCTGACGCTAAGACCGCCTTTTTGCTACCGAGTTACGCCGCGACTACTTTTTCGAAGGGCCGCTCGCGCTCGTCCGCCCGCGATATATCCCCTCCCCGGAATTACAACATCACGCCATCATCCGGGGTAGCGTTCATTCTGTTCGATCACCGTTCTCCAGAGTATATAAATTAAGAAAATAGCAGTGCTGCCACTCCGCAACACTGAAAACACCGCACACCACATACAACAAATATTCAAATCATGACACTCGGCCATCCGCTTTTGTGCAACGTCCCGATGCACAACAACTCTCTAAAAGCAAGTCTGATTAATCATATCGAACCCTTTGGACTCCTTAAAGATTTGCTGCAAAATAAAATAGTTAAACAGTAATTATTATGCTAATTTTATAAAACTACTTATGGCACACTAAACTTTGTAGTATACGTTGTCGTAACTAGTTATTATTGTAGATACAAGTAATCATGACACTCGGATTCGTTTTTAAAGGTTTTGTAGGTAAAGACTGAGAATGTTTATACACAGAAGCATACTTAATTCCTTTTAGTGCACACCTGAACTAATACTAAAGCATCAAAAGAGAAGAAGCAGGTAATCACTTCCATAAATAAAATTAGTCTCAATATTTGTCTTACTAATTTCTGTTGTTTTTTTTTTAAAGGTCTATATGATGTCGACTAGTCATATCATAACTGCTCTTGCACTGAGTACAAGCCAGTGGTGATTTTGATAGTTGCCGTTTTATTTCAACTAACAATCATATTTCGGAAACGTTACCAGTCCTATCAAATATTGCTTATTTTTAATGAAGATATTTTTTTATTTATCGATTAATTTTCGTATGCTGGATCCAATACTGTTATATGCTTACCAAATTTATACTAGATTTATCAAAATGTTCATATGCACGAACGATATTTAACGATATTGATCTAGAACCTAGAAATACTTGAACGCTTTGACAGCAAAAATAGAGGGCCAAATGTTATTACTATCATAAGACCACATTTTTGTATACCTATTTTGCAAGAAATAAATTAATTATGAATATTCGGTTTTTATATTTGACTAATTTTTGAACTCATAAACTGTACTTTTACAATAAAACCGCCACCGGTGCAATCTATTTTTGAGGCTACTTTGTTTGAAATATGAAACTGATCAATCAGTTCTCTCTTTGAATTATCTTTAGTTCGTGATAAGAAACTTCGGTCATCGCTTAAATTCAAAGTCAAATTATTTCTTGGGCTTGTAACAAAAGTGTTATATTAGAACAGCCCTTTTCAAATTAGTATTTTTTGTTATGTTTGTACTCCAAGCTTTTTCTGTTATAAAATACGATTTAACGTAGTTTTTATTAATTTAGATATAATATATTCTATTTATTTATGTCATTTTTATATCCAATAACATAATAAATAATAAAAGGATGTCGTCAAACTTATGTCAATATTCATAATAATGTTCAAAAGGCCAAAATAGAATAATAAAAAATATGCTAATCCACTTATGGAAGAAAGTAGAAAATATGATCCGCTGTTCCATTAGAACGAGAATTCAGCAAGATCTATTCTCATCAACTCATTCAAGGCATAAAATGGGTTTCTCTCAAAGAAACGTTTACTACGTACGTTTACTCTCGACTAATAGTTTTGTAATATTATCGAGTGGTTCATTTAACATACAGATTTGTTTATATATATTTTACGATAATTGTCAACGCTCATCACTGCTTACGTCACTGTCCAGCAGACAATTCAACAAAGTGTAGACACTGCTCTGCAGTTGCGAAAAATAACGTGGGTGTTCAAAACATGACATCTAATTACGTTGGCACATACAGATCGCTGACATCTATATATATTTTTATAATAATCCTTAACCGAATAGTATTTTTCGGAAAATGTCTTAGGCTTACTCATTTATCAATTCATGAATCTTATTGATGGAGTAATTTCCATTCTCTCTATAATCTAATAATAATAACCATAATAATTGAGAATCTAATAATTGCAAACAGATTACTCATAAATTTATTCGCTCTAACGCACTATACGCGTTTTATCAAAAGTAAGTGACTTAGTCGATTCTAATTAGTACGTTTCGGAAATTTCAAGCATAATGGCATTTGTCAAAACTCCTCGACACTTCGAGTTGCTATGCTCGTCAAGGTTACTTGCTGCGTGTCCGATCGGTTGATCTCTCATATATGATTTAAATTTTCTCTATGAAACTCGAAACTACATCAAAACTGGAATTATAACGTTATATCATCATTAAAAGTCAGGTGCTCAGGTTCTGGGAAAGTCCGATCAATGATTCTGCTATTCAACGCTTAACATAATCACATTAAAATGATCATTAATCGACTGGATTAATCAAATCCACTAAAATACAAGATCTGTGCACACTCTTGCACACCATATACATATTATACAAAATTTAGTTAATCAAGTTATTTTGGATTAAATACAGTTTGGAGCTTCTACTTTCCTTTGAATAGGCTTGACCTGCTGCAGTTTAAAACGTTCATGGCTGGAAGCTAAGTGTTCCGTGACCGGTTAAAATTATCATCCTGAAACCAAACCTTCATGGTTACAGCTAAAACATCATTGAATAATTGAACTTCAATCTTACAGCTCACTTACATGGTTGCAGCGAGAACATCATCAAATCTTCAAACTTCGACATCGTCAAATCTTCAAACTTCAAACATCATCAAAACTTCAAACTTCAAATATCGTCAAATCTTCACACTTCAAACATCGTCAAATCTTCAAACTTCAACCTTACAACGCGCCTATATGGCTGCGGCGAAATCATCATCAAATCTTCGAACTTTCCTTACGGCACACCTACATGGCCATACTTCTTTAGAATATTACCCTGCAGCTCACCTACACGGTTGCAGCGATAACATCATCAAATCTACGAACTTCAACTTTACGGCACACATACATGGCACTCTTTGGAACATTTTCCCTGCAGTTCACCTACATGACTGCAGCTAACAAACTCGTAAACACTAAAAATCCTTGAATTTCAAACTTGCAGTAACACTAAGTGTAGTTGTTAATTGTCGCCTCCATGATTACAAGGCGTCAACGGATAAATATTCGCGACAAGTTACCGGTACACAATGGTACTATTTCTGAGGTTATTACATTACATGCCTTCGAAATTCAATTAAGATTTTAAGTCAATCGAACTATGTTATCTCTGTATAATTCAACTTCATAAACAGACTTCTGTATTAAATATTTACGCAATGATACTCTGGTAAATCCATCAATATTGTAGCTCTACTCATATAAAATTTCGTTTGACACACTTATGTGGTTCAAGATCTTACAATAGTTACGTCACAAAGTAGTTATAGTGTTGCAGGTGGAGATACAATACCAAAATTTCGCTTCATGGTATAGCATACTTACACGACTAAAGACAGTGCTACTAGTTGTAGTAGACTAGTTGTCGTACTAGAATATTTTACTTGCGGTACTTTATTAACCTTACAGAAAAACGAACACAGTACAACTCGCCCTAAATGGCCGTAACCGTAAATACAGGATTCCACCAGTGTGCGGCTCTGTACCGCACAGAGTGCAGCATAAATGTATTTCTTGGTGAACTCTTACGGGCAGCACCAGCAAACTGTGCGCGCACTCTATTGGACAAACCGTGAACTTTTGTCGCGCACTCCTTGGTCTCGCGGTGTACCCGCGACGACGCACTCGCACACATGTTTACGCACTAAACTGAAAGTAAAGCACATTTCCGAGGTATAAATGTTCGTGTACAAATGTACCGTACAGCACGCATACTAAAGTTACGCACAACTGAGGTGGTGGACACAGGCAATCTACTATTGTGATCAAGTTCGCGCACTGCAAAAGGTCTGCACCAAATTTTTATCAACAAGTGTTCTGAATCTGAACACAATTTTAGTGGAGCCCAACCTTAACAGCTAGATTAAGCTACTAGCTGTTAAGTTTACCATAATATTTTATTTGCATTACTGTTAGCAATATTCTAGAAAAACTACATTTAGAAGCTCGCTTAAGTCTGCACCAAATTTTTATCAACAAGTGTTCTGAATCTGAACACAATTTTAGTGGAGCCCAACCTTAACAGCTAGATAATAAGCTGTTAAGTTTACCATAATATTTTATTTGCATTACTGTTAGGAATATTCTAGAAAAACTACATTTAGAAGCTCGCTTAATTGGCTGTATTGATGTAGCCCAGTTACCGAATTAAAATATTTTATTCGCAGCACTTTACTAGTCTTCTAGAAAAATAACACACTGCTGATCGCTGACACGGCCACAGACCGATATGCCATAGCCATTGTACTATTAAAAACACTACTCTCACCATCACACCAAAAAAATATTACCTCGCTATGGTTCCTCTGAATGGCTGCAGCATAATCAAATACAAAAAGTAAAAATGGTTCTCATACAAGAAAAACATATTTTCGTATACTTGTCTCTCGGGATGTTAACGAAATAATTTACTAATGACTTACTTACAACAGACTCCATTTCGTTTAAATTACGATAAAATTATCGGGGAGTAGCCCCAACCACACTATCAAAATTTCATTAGGTTATAATAAAATCGTCGGATTATAATCTTTAATCGCTGTGCTACAATAAAGTAATCTGGGAGTAACCCAGATCACATCTCATTGCAATATCTTAACAGATTCTGTCTACCCGTATTAAGAATATCCCGTTATAATTATTTTAACAACCTGTTTCAACACTTTTAAGAACCATTTTCTCCAATTCGATATGCGTGACAAATTTTTAACATCAATATTCAATAATCGGAGGGTAAAATATAATCTCGTAGGTGACTCACGATTTTACCGGGCTCGGCTCGCAGGTTGATTGCCACTTCTGATATATGAAGAAAACTCCTTGTCTGAACTTTATGACGCTTTATTATTACTTATAACACTGCACTTATTTCACTGCACTGAGCGGTCTGACGCTAAGACCGCCTTTTTGCTACCGAGTTACGCCGCGACTACTTTTTCGAAGGGCCGCTCGCGCTCGTCCGCCCGCGATATATCCCCTCCCCGGAATTACAACATCACGCCATCATCCGGGGTAGCGTTCATTCTGTTCGATCACCGTTCTCCAGAGTATATAAATTAAGAAAATAGCAGTGCTGCCACTCCGCAACACTGAAAACACCGCACACCACATACAACAAATATTCAAATCATGACACTCAGTATATCCTTTTGCCTTCTGAGAAAGAGGTCTCAACAAGAAGGGTGTCTATCGACGCGTTTTCATACTTTTTGCGTGTATGTCAGCTCGGCTAAGTGACTGTGCAGAGAAATAATGTGTAACTTATTCAGGTGAACGCACATCTGACGAGCCACAGAAACCGCACTGAATTCCTAAATGAAATCGCACAGACAGCGTGGCATTATTGTTTTAATTATGTTTTAGTTTATGAATAAGTTTAAAATATCATCACAAAATTTCGTAAAAAATATGTGCCACGGGAAAATAACCTCTTCTACTTAACAAAAAAAAAAAACACAGTAAAAAAAACAAAAACAGTAACTTTGATTCAGTATCTATCAGTTTGAATGTTTGTTTTTATTGAATGCTTATTTATTCAATCACAGTAAAACGGCTCAACAGATTTGAATGAAATTTGAAATAACGGTAGCTGATTCAAGATTATTAGTTATGAATACAGTTATTCCGAAAAACAAAACGGTTCTATCGGAATGGCGATAATACCGCGCGTGCATCTATGGTATGAATATTTTGTAAAAGCAAATACTTTTTTTACATTTGTTATTAGAAATACACTTTCAAATCACACTAAACAATAAGGCGAGTGAACACTTCGTAATGTTAATTAAAATCTCATGGCTTCCCCTTAATTAAGTGGTAGTAGTCCCGCGTCCCCCGAGAGTGGTGACACTGCCAGTACCAAACTCATATAGTTTTACGTTGTAGAACTTTATCGCCTTAAGTAACTCTGTAAAATACTCCGTTTTACATATAATTTCATGAATAATTTATTGCGGTAAGGTTCCAAATGGTTAATGACTAGGATATAAAGTATTCATGGGTTGAAACCGGGTAATAGCAGCAGTTTAGCAAGCGTTGAAGATTATAACTATTGTTTATTCTGTTTCTCTGAGTGGGGACAAAATGTATGCTTAGTTAGAACGCAATGATTATGTGAAAGGGTATGCGTATATCTGATAATTACTCTCTCATCGGGCTGTCATAACTTGTCCCCTCGATACAAAATTGAGATCATACAAAAAATAACATAGAAGAAGACATTTTCAGTTTCTGCATGAATTTACCTATTATCCGGGTAAATTTCCATTATTTATTCGATATAACCTTACTCGGATTATTACACACATTAAAAATAACAAGTATAGGTTTAGAAAACTCAAAAACCCCTGCCAGAAATAAACCGGCTGTACTGATTTTTTGATGAAAAATATCTACAAACATACTTAAGAAGCTAACAAGTATCTATAAATATACCCGACTACAGAAAAGCTGTTTTTGCAGTCTAGCTTACAATTTCGTTACGATTCATACGCAGTTTAGTGAACGTTTTTCATTAGTAAAATCGCTGTAAAAGCATTCTTTACACCGCGGGATTCGAACCTAGGACCTGCGGATCGCAAGTCAGACGGTCTCCCAGCTAGGCTGCCGGAAACTTCTAAGCTTGGCTGGAAAGTTTCATTATTATATGGATTATCGAAAATCAAAATTTTTAGCACAGTGGTAAATTCGGTAATAAAATGTTAGATCTAACTCGCCTGAAGCTAAGCAACGGTTTGGCCGAGGATGTAGCTCGTTGATCTAGAAGACACAAAAGAAAAGAAGAATTCACTCTTCATTTATTCATGCCTTTTAAATTCTAAGATTGCAGTTCTCGGGAAACAATGATGGAGCCAAAGAATTCCTGTGCAGTACGCATCGAGAACTTGTTGTTTTATCTCAGACTTCAAGCATTTAACGGTAGGATATTTTTTCTGCTTGAATTAGTTTCTGTGTGTGTCCTTCTTCTTCTCTTCTTCTTAGACAAAAGAATTCTACTGCTGCACATATGCCACCCCCATCGAACTAAAAAATTACGGATTGGAAGCGGCTTATGCATCCAGCACCATTGCATGAATGTGTGTCCTTAGTATTTTTAGATTACTTTTCTTTTACTCGACAGAGTAAGAAGGAGGGTTATGTTTTTATTCTGAAAAATTGATGAGGTCCAACAGTGAAACCGTAGGGCGAACCATGGGGCGCAACAAATGCAATATTACCATAATATAATCTGAATATAACGACATCATTGTAAACAATATCTCTGCGAATTAATCAAAGTTTGAAATAAATCAAATATTGATCTAACTCCAGTAAGTAGCGAGCTAGGGCGGGAGCGGGTACGGGCGCGGGGCGGCCCGGCAAATGTTTGCGGACGGCAAACAGCAATATCGCTGCGCCTCTGGGCTATGGAATCGGTAACACAGGAGTAAAAGTATTCGTACTGTGACCGTGCATTTGTAATTTAGAAGATTTATACCCTGTTTGACTGTTTTTACCCGACTACGTAAGAAGGAGGGTTATGTTTTTCGAGTTTATGTATGTATGTATGTGTGTGTGTGTGTGTGTATATGTATGTATGATTCTATATGATCGCCTATCGCCTAAACGGGTTGACCAATTTTGATGTGCGAGGTGTCGTTAGATTCGTCTTCACTTCCAGAGTGTCATAGGCTACATATTTTTGTACTAATAATAATAGGTTACATCTCTCGCTAAAATAAAAAAATGCGTTTTTTACTTACCTTCAACGAAGTTTTTCGTAATAAACAAGTGATTTTAGTACAAATATTCTAAAGAATGCGCATTTATAATCTTTTACAGCGATTTTACACATACTTTCTCACATAAAAGTACACTCAACAGCGTCGCAAGCGTAACGAAATCATAAGTTAAACTGCAAAAACTGTTTTTCTAAATTCGGGTATTTTGTTTTTCTTTTAACATAGATACTCGTCTATTAAGATGTAAAAAAGGAAGTTTTAGCGGTAACGTCCTTCAGACATGTTGTTGCTCTGTTATTCGAATAATACAAGTTCAAGAAAATAATTTCTTGAACTTGTGTTATTCGAATATTAATGCGATAAAAATGGTGGTGTTTTATTCATTAAGTGTTCGATAAAGTGCGTTAGTGTAGGCAAGTGAAATAAAGCAGTAAAACGTGTCTTTTCACGTTGTCGGCAAAACTCCATAGAAGCTTTCAGTAAAGTCGCCACCACTTTACTGAAGCACGAACTCGAATTTAATAATCGGTCAAGTGCGAGTCGGACTCGCGCACGAAGGGTTCCGTACTATCATCTATAATACTACAAAGTTTAGTTCTGTTTATAAAATAACGAGAAATCAACGAAATTCCAAAAGTAGTAAATTGCAAACTTATAGGTAGGTTTTCGATACACATCCGGGCAGCACGACGACGCTCGCGCGAATACGCGCGGCTATGGCTCGCTCCGTGATGTTACCTCCCCCGCTACCCGCGTGGCCGTTGCTTAGCAACCGCCTCGTACTCGCGCCACCACCACACCGCGGCGCGGCGCTCGCACCGCGTTTAGATGCACGAATTTTTTTCATTTTGTGAGTTTTTATGTATTAGATTAGGTATTTATTTATATAGTTAGTATATTTCTAAATATTTACTTACAAATATTCAAGTTTCTACCTGTTAATTAAGATCGAGTAAAAATTGCTTAAAAATTACGTTTGTTGTATGGGAGCCCCCCTTTAATATTTACTTTATGATTATTTAATTATTTATTTTGAAAGGTAATATACCAGTAAATATTCTGTGAAAATTTGAAGCGTCTACCAGTTACCGATTTTAATATTGAGCAAAAAAATACGAAAAAAACACGTTTATTGTATGGGGACCCCCCTTAATATTTTATTTTTTTTAATTTTTAGTATTTGTTGTTATAGCGGCAACGGAAATACATTACTTGTGAAAATTTCAGCTTTCTAGCTATCACGGTTTATGAGATACAGCCTGGAGACAGACAGACAGACAGACAGACAGACAGCGAAGTCTTAGTAATAGGGTCCCGTTTTTACCCTTTGGGTACGGAACCCTAAAAATGACTAAGTGACTTTGATTGTGACTAGAACATTTATAAAAGAAACTAGAATAAATCTTTATACTTTACACTGGCAAATGCTTTAAGACGCGGTCTAACCACGATTTCAAATTCGTTTTTCACCCGCTCACCCCTACGTGGGAGGAGCGTAGCTACCAATCTGAGACCGCAGCTTATAAGCAGTTGCAAATAAAACAGAAAATCATTTGTTTTATTATTTTGGTCTTTGTATACTTGATCAGATATTTGATCGATCCGATCGTTTGAAATTTAAAATAACAATTTAAGCTAACTGGAGAAAATCGACCTGATAGTTGACATAAAACGGAATACGTACACTAAAAGACGTTTTGTGTAATTTTGATTGGTTTAGAATATGATATGGAAACATTCATGCTAGTAGCATATATGATGAAATTAAAAGAAAAACCATTACGGCTAAGTGGGTTTTACACGTTAACGAGTAATAGATAGTCGATCAATATTAAAAATGTACTTAGAGAAATATTAAATAAAAATAATATGCAAATTTAATTTAAAGTAAAATAAGATAACTCATATGTTCATTTTTTAGGGTTCCGTACCTCAATAAGAAAAAACGGAACCCTTATAGGATCACTTTGTTGTCCGTCTGTCCGTCTGTCTGTCCGTCTGTCCGTCCATCCGGGTGTCAAGACCTTTATCTCGGGAACGCGTGAAGTTATCGAGTTGAAATTAAAACCATATACGCAGATCAATAGTATCTTGCTGTGTTTCGTAAGTTTTCGTAAAAAAATGTTACAGCCGTATATTAGTATATTTTTCGGTTTATGAAGTAAAATATAAAAAAAAATGATTTCCCCCTTTTATCTCCTAGTTCGTACGGAACCCTCGGTGTACGAGTCTGACTCGCACTTGTCCGGTTTTTTTATAAGGTAAGTGCCTTTATTAACTACAACGAAACAATACCTATACAAACTATACATACTTAAATATCTAAATTGCTACACAAAAAGCAAATCGATTACCCCAGACCGATAAAGGTCTAAAGATAGACCATAGTAACCCTATTATAGTATCCCTATTTTAAGTTCACATAAATTATGATATGCAACTACGGAACCATACTTTGCGCGTCACGACAAGCGCTTGGCCGCTTATTGTGACTTTTGTACGATTAAATATCTTAATCGAAAATGCTCAAATTTAAATGACTATCATATATTATTTCATACTTTTACATGATTTTGCAGTATCAGTTACTATGCATAAAAACGACATTCTATTTTCTCAGATAATAGGGAAATACTTGAATCGCGATTTTCAACCAGCCGTGCTTCTCTATTTCATCCGCTGTCTTCAGAAATCGTTATCTTTATAATGAGAAATCTTTATTGTACGGAAAAGGTAATCCGTTTTTTCTCCAAACTCATGGTGCATGCCAGTTCATCTAAAACGCTAGCCCAATATGTTAATGACGGTTTCGCGCTACGAATGCTGATGTGTTTAACGTTCGGCTTACAGTGTTTAACTTTTTCAATACACCGATCAAGGGGGAGAGGGTAGGGGGCGGTGATTTTCGTTGAGGTATTGCGCTGGTGGATCGAACAGAAGATGGACACACTTAGTAAGTGAATGAGAATGTGGATGACTTGGGAACTGGACAATTTAGGAAGTGGATTTAATTTATTGTGTTGCCGTGGGATCTCCCATACAAAAAGGTAAAAATTATTTTCAAGCGCTAAACATTAACTGATTTCGATAATTATTTGTACCCGACCGCGTAAGAAGAAGGGGTTATGGTTTTCAATTGTATGTGGGCTTGTATGTATATGTGTTTATATTACCTCCTACAGTGTAAGCGGCTCGATGGATTTTGATGTGCAAGGTGAGGTTAGATTCGTATTCACTCACTAAGTGTGATCGAACTTTTTAGTTGTAAGTAAATTATTTTACTATATTTTTTTTATAGAATGCACATTTATAATCTTTTACAGCGATTTAACGCATTAACTGCAAAAAACACTTTTTTGCAGTCGGGTATTTTTATTTTCTATTTAATATACTTATATTATCTGATTTAAATCATAAATCTATGCATATATGGTTTGTTTTTTTTCAAATTTAGTTTTAATTCAAAACTTAAAATATTTAAAGAATATAAATTCAAAAAAAAAACTTAGAGCCATGGTCATTAATGTTTTAAACCATATGAAAAATAATTATCGAAATTGGATAATATTTAGTATTTAGTACAATTATAATATTTAGTACAAAACAGATTTTTTCCTGTTGTATGAAAAATGCGTAATTTGCTAGCAAAAGAGCGTGTGAAAACATGCGACAAAGATTCTCTTAAAAAGTACTTACCTACATTCGATAAAATCGAATCTAAAAAAGAAACTTTTAGGGGACATTAATGTAATGAGAAGTGTTCATGATGACTAATAAACCTAAATTAGACTTCCACTTTTTGACTACTTTTATATTTTTGACTATTTTTATATTCATACTCCATCTAGGGTAGTGGGGTAAACATCGTTGTAGTAATTATTTAAAAACACCTAACTCGAGCATAATTAGCCACACTTTCATCAACGAGATTCGTCAAAGTCAATTTGTGTCCTGGCAGCGCGGGGCTTAATAACAAGATGACAATTACCGAGTTTCAGCCGTCAGCGCGGTCCATAAGTCTTCATTACCCGACGCTGGCTCCGCAAAACTTCGCGAACGATGATCCTTAACGATGTCCCCCTCGATTTTATCGCTTAGTGAGCTTAAAACTGCATCTCGACTGGGTCTGTAGCGAGCTGTAGGGCTCTTTGTTGTTCTTTTTGTTTTATAGTACCTACTACACTGAACAGAATATCTATTTGTTAACGAATAATGATTAAAAAGATGATTTATTGAAATTAAATAATTTATAACGTAGGTATTTTACATATTTAAAACCTGTCTTTTCGAGCACTGCGGTGTCCGTGTATGAAAAGAAAATATACAGAGACATTGTGAGTGTATTTTGTCAGGACTATTCATCGAGTTCGAGGGCCAGTGGTAACGATTTCGCAGTAAAAGACAAAGAAAAAGGGTAGACAGATATATTTAAGAGCAAATCTTAACCGTATCATCCATCCGCATTTTTCAGTCGCCCGTGTACACGGTGCATGTGCCGAAACATCCGAGAGCTCAAAATTAACACGAACCACGATAAATATTCCGTTAATAATAATAGTAATTAGTTGAAAGTAATGTTATAAATTACTCAGTACCTAATGTTTTTTTAAAGTTAAATTCAGTCTGTTTTTCTTTGTTTTTAAATGAATTGTATTAGTTAATAGTTGGGTGAGGATATTACAAATAATGATTGGTATACATTTTAAGAAAATCTGCAAAGTTTACAGATATTGTGTGTTCAAAGTTAAAATGTAAGTCACAGCAACAAATTTCTGAATCTCGTTAAAAGTGATGAATCATTAGGGAGAGTCAAGGGTATAGCGTTACCTATTAAAATTATGCTTTGTTGTCACTAGAGTAAAGAAAGGGCTACATATATAAAATATAGGTAGGTACCTATATGACTCATATGATACTTGCATTATGTTTTTCCATAGTGTTAGAAGCCGACGCCACAACAGATATAAAACTAACATGTAGTTGAACCTGTCAAGCTCAGGCGTAAGTTAAGTATTTGTTGGAATTAAATATTACTTAGTAGATAAGTACGATATTGTTTGAAATCTCGAGACAAGCTTTTATTTATATCAATATAAAATTTATTTTCTTCGTTTTAGAGCATTTAAATAAAAGCTTGTTTAAAAAAAATATAATTATATACTAGACTAAAAAAAAGAGTGCTTGTCAAGACTATTCAAACGAGTCCAAACTCGACGGTTTTATCTTGTTTAGTTTAGGAGTTCCTATGACCACCTTCCGACGCCATCTTGAGACCCTGGCTGTCATGTAGCACAAGAGTGCTTGTCAAGACTATTCAAACGAGTCCAAACTCGACGGTTTTATCTCGTTTTGTTTAGGAGTTCCTATGGCCACCTTCCGACGCCATCTTGAGACCAGCTTCATGGTACCATATTATTGCATTGTCACCGAAGTTACGCAAGTAAACCAAATTTCAACCTAATCTAACGTCAGGAAGTGGTTCTAATTTAACTCGCAAGATTTGTTCCACACATACTAACAGGGCAAGTAGAATAAAAGCTTTTAAAATATTGATCGATGAATTTTTTTAGGCTTTCGTACTAAGAAAGCCTATTCGCGAGGTGTCTGTCTTTTGATCTGTTTTATAATATTACATCGCAAATATTAAGTTAGTCCTGGTGTCAGTGTTTATGTACATACATGAATTGTGTCATGCATAGGAGTACGGAAGCCTCGATGTGCGAGTGAAACTCGTACTTTGCTGGATTTATTTCTAAATGATAGCTGTAAGCGTTTTTTTTTCATAGTTGGTATTCTTCAATACACTTAGTGGTGTAATACATGATGATACGGTGTACCTGTGCCGTTCCGCGTGAATAGGCATGATTCATCAGGACCCATTCACGGGATCTCTGGATTCAGACGCTGTTTAAATAGAGATGGGGCAACAGTAAATGTCGATATGAAAAATAAAGTAAATACAGCTGAATTTAAAAAGAAGAACGAATGGCTTACTAAGCCATTCATTCGTTCGGCAGGGTTGTAAGAGTCTTTGCATTTCAATCATTTTTTATAAGCGACATTGTAGCTACAGGGGGACTACGTTGATTTAAAAGAAAGCTATTCACTCTATCAGAAATATATTTAATAAACTAATCAGGACACTCATAGCATACTCCTACCAAATAAGTAGATATAATATAACTAAAGAAAAATATTTTAATTGATTCAATTATTTTATATGATTGCGCGCAATTAAATTTAATTAAATCAAATTTCAAACAATTATCTGAAGAAACAACTCAATTGTATTAAATAATTCTGTCACGTTATTGTATTTCTTATTTTATGGTGGAGGCTTATGTCCAGCAGTGGACTTCTTATGGTTGAGATGATGATTGTATTTAATTGTCCATACAATTACAAGATTTACATTGACGATATATACAATATTAATTAATGTGTCGATAACGATATTTAAAAATTAACGATAAGTCCAAGCTATATCTGATGAAGCTGTTAGGAAATAGTTTTTACAAGATTAACGGTTAAATATTATGAACGTGTCAATATCGATACTTACAAATTATCGATAATCCCAAGACTACCTCTGAAGAGAGCTGAATAGAAGAGAGCTTTACCCGTCGACGCGGCGACGCGGATTACTGTGATTTCCCGGGGGAGCCGGACCTAAAAGACACCTCGGTTGCATCTCTATATTACTTTCCCATACTTCGACAGCTGAGGACCAGCGGTAATTATTTTGTGATGTGGTAATTGTTTATGTCGGATTAGTAAGGCTTTATGCGAGACTAGTTGTGTCCCGGCTTTACCCGCAACGAGAGTTCTTTTTACCCGACTGTGCAAGAAAGAGGGTTATGTTTTTTGAGTGTGTATATATACATATATGCATGTATGTTTCTTGAACGTCTACAACCTAAGGTGATCTATCTTGTTTATAAAATATATATAGTTAAAAAAACTGCAAAATACGCAATTCGTTTACTTGGATGTTTTTCTTGCATCCAGCCAACAACAACAATAAACCAAAGAACTGAACCGAATTTGATAAAATAGGACCACCTCTGAAGTATTACCTACCAAACAAAACAAAAAAAACATCAAAAACAATTTATCATTGGCGGAGTAATCGCTGAACAAACAAAAAATCATACAGTCGAATTGAGAACCTCATTATTTTTGGAAGTCGGTTAAAAAATCACATCACGTAGGTATTTATAGTTACACTATACAATGTAAAACAACTTCTTTAGTTTAAGAAGACAAAACGCAGAGAAATTTAGGCAATTTTTTTTTTGGAAAATGACATTTACATATTCACTTTCTTTTGTTTCACTGACACTAATTTATTCCAGGGGAATCCCACAAATTCTTTACACCAATACCAGGATATAAATATCAAAATAGGCATTTAAGCAGATATCGAGCTGACCCGTTATGACGTCATCACCATTTAATTTTTTTAAATACATGAATTATTCCTTCGTCTTAATAAAGAAGGTAACCATATTGACTACATATATAGTTATTTTATAAATGCGAAACGCGTACAAGATGAATATTAAAAAAAAAATTAAAATTGTGATGATGACGTCATAGTGGGTCAGCTCGATAACTCGAATGGCTATGCCTATATACTTGTGTTATCATTAAAATACCTAGTCATGATGTGATCCGTGTAACTGTAGCACATTGTATTATTATTATTACCATTGATAGGGACATTTTGAAATTGATTCCTATTTTTATCTGACATGTGACATGATATACATGCATTATTATTATTGACCTTTGGTTTGTGTTGGTTGGTTCTTTTTTGCATGGCAAACAAATTTATTTAAAATAAAAAAGTGGTATTTTAATTAAAAATATTTTTTTTGATGTGATTTCACGTTTATTAGCGGATCCATCTTCAAAGTAAAACACAATTTACATGTATTTATATCGAGAATAAACCAGTCTACTTTGTGAAATAAACAGATTCTTTTCAGGTAAGTGATGCGTTTTCCATTCTATCCAACATCGGGACGAACGAAAAAGTTAGAAATTCACCAAAAAATAAACAAAAAAAAAGTCCAATAAAGTTGTTAATAGCTGATATTTTAATAATATATATCTTGGTTTAACTATCAAATCGCCTGATGGTAAACGACCGTGTAGCAGTGAATGGAGTACGATGGAGCGTCAATCTAGCTAGAAGATAACTACTACCAACCGACTGCAAAGTTTCCAGCTGATACTTGGCTAATTCGTCAAAAAGGTGGTAACAGTATTCCACGCATGATCGTTGAATTTTATATTTTTTGGATCGGATTTTACATTAATTATATTATAATACATTAATTATAATATAGACATTCAATTTTAACACAATATTTTTTCAGCATTCTCTAAGTGTAAATCTTAGAGATGTTTTACGGCACCAATAAGTGAAAGTGTTTATTATTTGTTTTTATGAAGGTAGTGTCTATCATCTGAGTTTTATGGTATAGTTATCGGTCGTCTCTTCTTAGAGCATGTGAGCCATCTAACGTTCATGAATTGAACTATTAATTTGCAAGTTTTATTCACTCCCAGAACAAGTACTTATTACAGTTTTTTTATTCTTCTTCCGCATAACAATAAATCCCATAGCAATAAAAATATGGTCCAGCGCACATATTAATGTTTGCGACGATAATGCAAACATCGGTGTCCACCCTCACGACAATGCTTCACGAGGCGACTTCCGCCGGAAACTGCGTAACGAGGCCGTTGTTCCACCCCCCTTCGCACTTCCAACACCCTGCTGTATTTTTTCTACGCCTCCCCGTACTTTTGCAGCATTTTTAGATACTGCTCACATGTGAACAGTAAGAGACTAAGATTTACTGTATGTGTTAAAAATAGCCGTCTGGGAGAGTAAGAAGCTTTTGCCAGGTATTCGGTAATAGTGTACAAGTATTAGAGTTTTGTGAGTTAAAGAGTAATGTTCCCTTCGAAACGCAGATAATATCAATATTTCAGAGTAACTAGAGTAATGAAGTCGAAAGGTTACGGTTTTGTAAACGTGAAGCTTAACACCAAACCAGCGATATGATCGTCTCGTCACAACTAGGTAATTAGGTAGCAAGTTATTGTTATGTTACGAAAGTAGGTATCTGGGGGCACGGTCGTGCCCCCGCCATGTGAGCCAGCGGGTACGCCCGGGACTATCTTTTCTCGAATATCAAATAACCGATCATGACTAGAAGCTCGCGCATAAATATTAAAAGAAGAAAATCTTGAGAAGATGGCAAATTTGATAACAATTAAGGATCAGAGGTTAAGATCCCATTGATGAATGAACTACATAATAATAACTATAGCAAAGTATACGTTGAGACGGGATGCGATCGTGTATCTTCCGTAATTTTGTATCATTTGATAACGTCTATTGTAAATAATTATTTATTGGTTTTGATTTGATAGTGTTACATATGCGTACGACGTCACGGGTAATTTTATAATTACGTACTCGAAAATATACCTACTCGCTCTTTAGAGGTGGTCCTATATAAATTTTATCAAAAACAATACAGTACTTTGGTTTTTATAACAAAATAACTGGTAAGATATTATCCAAGTGCCTGTAGAAAAGTAAGCACCAAGTCGCCTATGTATTGTTTTGCGTATTTTGAAGTCAGTTTTTTCAGTTTTTTAAACTATAATTATTCTCGCTCAATTTATGTGTTGTTTAGTAAGTTACCATACTGGACGGTGTCTGTTTAGAATCCCCTCTGAGATTATACCGTGGTACCATTCATTGGACCTCGATGCCTCCGTAGTGATGAATACTGGTTGATATTAATAATTTGTCCGCAGGCCATTTAAATATGTTTTGAAAGCACTCTTAGAATGAAAGTAATAACTCTTAATAAGGCTCCGAATTTCAATAGAGTATCATTTTTTATGGAAGTATTGGTAACATTTATTTTTAATCAGAGCTATGGGGATGGTGATATATAAAAAGTAATATAAGAGATAACTTTCAGGCTTGTGATTCAATTTTGTATAGCATACAGGATTATTGTTTAATGTTATGTACCTCCTATACCTCATGACAGAAGTTGACTTTATTTCTATATTTTATTATTTATTTTCTAATTCGATCTCGCAGAGAAACTCTGAGCATAGCCCTCTCCATAGCTCGCTGCGTGATCTTGAGCTTCCGTATAAGGCCCATAGTTAGCGGTCACGTTTCAGTGCCGTATGTTATCACTGGTAACACACACTGGTCGTAAAATTTTCGACTTCAGGCACTGAGATATATTAGACAATCAGAAATTAATAGATCCGTAGACGTACGAAAGTTGTATCGACATAGCACAGCGGATTAGTAAGTTGAAGTGCCAGTGAGTAGGGCACATAGCACGTAGAACTGATGGCCGATGGGGCCGAAAAGTTCTCGAGTGGAGACCACGCACGCGGCAAGCGCAGCGTAAAAAGACCAGCCACGAGATGGCCGGATGACATCAACCAATAGGTATTTTTGGAAATCCATGGCCTATGTCCAGCAGTGGACTTCTTATGGCTTAGATGATGATGTTTTTTTTTGCGGGTATTGGCTTTTTTGGTCCATAGTCGGTGAATTAGTTGGAAATACATATAAAATGAGTGATAATTCTAAAATCAAATAAAATAGAAATAATCAAATAAAATAGAAATAAAACAGTTTCAAAATATCTGAATACGCAAATATACTAAAAGTTTGAGTGTTTATAATAAAAATAACCAGGAAAAAATAGCTTTCTAAAAGCAAGGTAAAGTAAAAAAAAAACTTGTATTAATTTAAGATAAAAATGGAATACCTATAATGAAAAATCCTGGAATGTATTTTTATAGAGTTTTATAAAGCACAAAGTTTTCCTATGTAGTAAAAATACCCTCGTCATAACCGTTGCTACGGCGTAGGTTCGTAGCTAAGCCGCTTATGTCCTAAGCTGGTATAATTGACGCACTTTGAAGAGGCGACTCATGATGCCTCATTAGACGGGACTTTAACTGATACAGGTGGGCTTTGTATATGAAAAACCCTTATCATTTGTAAGTAGTTGAAGTATTATCTGAAAACATACTTGACTAATAAAAAAATAACTGTCGAAAACAGATCAAATATAAGATGTAGACTGAGTTTTAATTATTTGCAGATATTTCTTCTAGTTATTTTATTGTAGAAACCAAACTATTTAACCTCATTAAATTTCCGTGCGACTAATCTGAAAGCAAAGATAGGAGGGAGGAATTCTGTGTCTGAAAGTTTTAAATAAAAATGTCTTTTTTTTTTTACCGGTTTTAAATGGCGAATTTATGAATATATTTAATATATAATTTATGAAGAAACAAACTTAAAAAGTACAACCGCATTAATATGATTTGCCCCTTTTTTAAAATGTATTAAAAATACTGAATAATTAATATTAACGTCTTGCAATAACCAAAACGATACCTACATTTTTTGTCGCAGCATGACATAAAAAGGGTTGCGGTATGATTTCAAATTTTAATCAAATCGAAAGGTTTCCTATTGTGCCAAAATATAATTAACAAAGCGACCTTTACAAATTACAATTCCGTTTTGATTTATTTCAGTTGTTTCTTACTATTTTCATTCCAGTTATATAAAACATGGTAACAATAGCATTTAGATAAACTTATTCATAATACTTCTGTTAATTGAAATTATGCCTACCAAAGTGTAGAAGCAACTTTTATCACTGTTATTGAATACATAATAGTTGTTTTCGTCTTATTATTTTACAGAAAGAACAACAAACAAGCAGACGGATCGTCCAATAGTAACCAGTAACTGTCACACAGGAGTAACTACAAAATTATGCTACTGGTATTTTTTATGCTGTTTTTATGGGAGCGTACTGCAAAAAGTTTACCTCATTGTGTACCACTATGAAAGCCATTTCTAGTGATTCCATGAATGAACTTCATGAATGTATAGGGTTGCCTGCGCAAAACTTGGAGTATTTTTTGTGGGAGACAATTTCCGTGTTCATTTTTTGAGATTTTTAAATAACCACAAACCAAGATGAATACTATACTATGAGATAAACATTAATATTTAAAAAAAAAATAGAATTTCTTAATAGGCCATCGACAATGCTTCACATAAAGAAAAAAGGTTTAAACAGGATTATTAATATTTTCACTAAACTTGAAAAACTGTTTTCTGACCATAGAAACTAGGCACTTAGAATGTTTTATTAACCAACTTCCTACCAAAAAAGAATCTGTGGCATTGTAGCATTCAATTGGATAGACCAATTTTGATCTAGTTTTTTGTTTCATAGAGGCTTCATTCTTAGCTATGTTTCATCAAAATCGATTTAACCGTTTTGTACGTCTTTTTTAAAAGTTTTTTTAAACTTGTAAATCTATTATTGGCCATAAGCCTTATATAAGTTATTTAATGTACGTTATAAACGGGTGTAGATTTTGTTAAATAAATAATAATAATAAAAAAAAATGTTACAATTGGAACCACATAGATAGGTATAATAAAGGTAGATACCAGGCCTACTAGCCTAGGTAAGTTCGTTATTTGCTGTTTCAGTTTATTAAGTTACAATTAATATAAGTGATAAAAATGAAATTAGATAAAGAAAAATAAGTATGTACAAATCTGCACAAATATAGCCATTCATTCATAGGTCAGATAATAAATAGGGTTAGGAATCAAGTTTTTCCTTTTATATGAATAAATGCCGTGAAATAATTTTAGCACCTCTATAGAAAGCTTAGTAACAGCTACAGTGAGGGAAATTCTGAAGGCACCATTAAACTTATTAAAATTATCGACATCAAAAAAGGCTTTTCGTTTTTCGTATTTTGTTAAAGCAAAAAAAAAACTAGGAGTAAACATATCTAACATTTTGAGTTAAAATATTTAAAACACTAATTACCAGTCGGGGTAGTAATAACTGTGGGTGATTATGTTGGTTCGTACCTATTGCGTGTAGAGAAATGGTATCTACCTTTATTATACCTATTTAATGGTCAAAGTCCATTAGGCGCATAATGTAAAGCCGCCTCTATCTACCTTGAAATCGGTTCCGTGATGTCTACATAATTATTTTAACTTTATTATTCTATATTAATCACTGGATTAAAAAAAACCACATATGTATTTTGCCAATTGCTAATCTTTTCAACCGACTTCAAAAAAGGAAGAGTTCTCAATTCGACTGTTTTTTAAATGTTTGTTACCTCAGAACTTTCGACTGGGTGAACCGGTTTTGATGATTCTTTTTATTTGAAAGCTGGTGCTTCCCATGTGTTCCCAGTTCAATTTGGTCTTTCAAACACCGGTTACAACCGCATTCGGCGGTCTTTTTCAAAGGAGCAGCACACTCGTCACTCTCGGTCGGTGACGCGCCTTGCGTCAGTTTTTATTTAAAAATTTGTGAAAACCACATTAATTTCCATAGTAAGATTCTTAATTATGGTTATGGAACGTTTTTATGCGAAAAAAGGATTACGCTGTAAATTATTCTCCTTAATCGTAAGCTTCATTGCTTAATGTCATGTCCGTCATGAACATTGTGATCTTGAAATGTTTTGATTGAGTCGATGACGAGCTGTTTCCACACCACCCTGTCTTCGGCTTTTCTTAAGACAGTGGCAATAGCGAGTTCCGTTATATTCTTTATCTGATCAGACCAGCGGGTGGGTGGGCCCACTTTTAAACTTAAGTTGGTCAAGAACGGACTTGGTGGTACGTGTCGCTGACCATGGCTTAACAAACATTCTCCTCCAACACCACATTGCAAAAGCTTTAATCTTTTTCTGGTCTGCTGTGCGAATGGACCATGATTCAGAACTGATTAATAAAATCGAGAATAATCGTGAAACGCTGGTCACAAGTCTTACTTTAGTTGTATTGGAGATACTTCTGTCTCACCAGATCCTCGACATCTTGCTCATAGCGACCTTTCCCTTTTGTGTACGCCTCCGAATTTCTTTTTTGCCGCTTCCCTGATCACTGATGATTGAACCTTGGTACACAAACTCACTGAGGAATTCCAGGTCTGCCAGTTCTGCCATGGGTGCTATTTGCCCAGTTCGGTCAATGACCTTAACTTTGAATTTGTTGACCGAAAGTCTTACCATCTCGCTTTGTCGCTTTACCCTGCTAAACAGTTCTGCAGAATTGGAGATTCTTATCTTAGTCCCATAAACCGAAATACTTCCCTCCCACCCTTCTAAGGCTCTCCTCATTATATATTTGCCATAGATATTGAAAAGAGGGGAGGATGGGATGCATCATTAGCGTACTCTTTTTTCCGGCTTGAAAGATCCCGACCTTATCATTCATTCACCACTCTGACCATAGACTCTCCATCGTCGTCGTACAAACTCGCTATCAATATTACTAGGTGCTGAAATTGTATAAATTAAATATTAGTGAAATTGAGAGATTAACTATTTCGTTTCATAATACTCTTTCTCTGTTTGCGAGATTGTCACAGTCTCCCCTATAAATACCGTTTTTATGGTGCAAAGCCCCTTATCTTCGTTTCCACGCCACCGAGCTGCGCGAGAAATGGACAATTTGTTCACTAGGTATTAGTACTGACTTGATAAATGTTTTCATTAGCAGTTTACAGGCTTGAGAGTTTATTGTATTTTTATTAATATTACATACTAAAAATAAATTGAGTAGGTAGGCTTATTTATAGGCCCTAATCGTATTTTGGGAATATACCAATGCTTCTATATTTAAATAAAATATCAAATAATATTTTGAAATATTGAATGTAATCACCATTCTTATATTACAGATGTTAAAGTTTGGTGATGTGTATCGTTTTAACCGACTTCAAAACTGGAGAATCTCAATTCGGTTGTTTTTTTTAAATTTTATATTTATTACCTCATAACTCTGTCGTTTATTAACCGATTTGGATATTTTTGTTTGAAAAGATAATACTTTTACATTGGTCCCAAATTTTAGTGAAACCGGTTCAGTAGTTTGGTTTTTAAAATAAAATTTCGCATTTTGAAATTCGTTCTTTCAGTTTTTTATACCAAAATAAAATTATTTAAACTACGTTTATTTATTATTTACGTGCTAAGTTCTAATACACACATTCAAAAGTAGAATATTGTCATTAATATTATCGCTAAAATAACTAATTAATTCAATTTCATCCTAAAAAAAAAGATTCCTATAGTATTGTGGCCACGAGGCGCATTCAGTTTTATAGGCTTAAATATCCAAATGCTACTGCTACGCTTCCTTTTTCTCAGGTAACTGATCTCTTGAGTCATAATAGTTAACTACTTATTTTGTTTTTAAAATGGATAATATATCTTTAAAAAGATTACTCAATTACAACAGTTACTTTGGGTTCTGGAAGCATTCAGGTGCGTAAACTCATAATTGAGTGAAGCTCGCTACTCGATATCGTATTCATAAATACAGACAATAGAATTTCCTTCGTTTCCCCGATAACCCGGGAGCATATCAGTGAAGAGCGGGGGAAGGGATGTAAACAGAAAGCCGCGCCGCACCGGCAGTCACGTGGAGCGCCCGCCGGGGGCGCATTACTGCTGGGGTGGCCACACCACCAACAAATAAACAATGTAAAAACTACAAACATTAACTCACAGCACTAGAAGAAAACGTAAACTAATAAAAAAAAACACGTATCAACCAATATTTAAAATAAAATAGAAATACAATGGAGAACAAGTAATAAGAAAAAACAGCAAACTTCCAAGTTATAAAGAAAAAAAAGCTATATTATAATAATACAACGTCATAGCTATGAAGTGAAAAATAAATAAAAAGTGCCATTTTGAACCCTAACAGTGATGCACCCCCGGTGAAGAGACTTTATCTAATTGCTTTCTTTAACAATACGTATCTATTGAACATATTGAAATATAAGTTTAAGTATTGAAAATTTAGAGTGCATTATAAACAACTCTAAAGAATATCAATACAAAAACATATCAAAATAAATAAATCATATCTTGTAATATTATCATGTAGGATTACTATATCCTTGTAGTAAATTTTTAATGATTACTTATTACTATTAACAATTAGAATTTAAATTAGTTAAATATTAGTAACGTAAAGGAAGAAGCACCACTAAATAGGCAGACCAAAACAAAGAGGTAAGTGTTTTTGAGATTATTTTTTGTCACAACAATAAAATAATTATGCTAGTAAGGGTATAAATGTTTTGAAAAATATATTCCCTTTGAATTCTGTGTTTACGCTAAATCAATCAGTTAATTGATACACTTTCAAAAATGAAACATAATAAGGAAAATACTAACAATAACTGGCTTTGAAATGTATTGAAATGCATACCCGGTTCCGGATCAAAAGGGTAAAAACGGGACCCTATTACTGAGACTCCGCTGTCTGTCCGTCCGTCCGTCCGTCCGTCTGTCACCAGGCTGTATCTCATGAACCGTGACAGTTGAAATTTTCACAGATGATGTATTTCTGTTGCCGCTATAACAACACATACTAAAAAACAGAATAAAATAAATATTTAAGGGTGGTCCCATACTACAAACGTGATTTTTTTGCTCACATTTGCTCGATATTGATATCGGCAACAGGTACACGCTTAAAATAAATAATTAAATTAAAATAAAATTAATATTTAAATTAATTAATATTAATATCTCATACTACAAACGCAGCATTTTTGACGTTTTTATAGATAATGGTACGGAACCCTTCGTGCGCGAGTCCGACTCGCACTTGGCCGGTTTTTTTATTTGAAAGCTGGTGCTTCCCGTGTGGTCCCATTTCAATTTAGTCTCGTTCTGACAATGGCATCCATGAAAAGTCGGTTGCTTCAGTTTTTTAAACTATAATTATAAATTAACTAGTATAATTTTCACTAAACACCAAGTGATTTGTGGATAGTAAAATCAAAATAAGATTTTGGCACATTGCTCGAGACTGTTTTATTCCTATGCTATGATTTCTTGATCAGTTTTGTTACGAAGAGATTCTCATTCAGGTACTATAATTGAATTTAAAAAATATTGGCAGAATGAATTAGTACATAAAAACAAAACAGTTAATTTATGTACTTACAAAAAAACTTTTAGGATACAAATACAAAAACACTGATAAATTTATGTCTGTGTTTTTGTATCTGTGTAGCGGATTTAAATAATTTATTATAGTTTACCACCGATTTCAAATTATGTAATTGAATAAAATTATCAATAATATATGTCTATGTCTATGCAATTTCGTTTATTTGGATGGCATTTCTCCAGTTATATTGTTTTAAAAACTAAACTATTAAACTGATGAAATTTTTATAAGACTAATATGAATATACAACACATCCCCACATAAAATTAAATCGGATATTTTCAAAAACTGGTTTGACGAAATCTAAATCTTTTTTTTTTCTATTCGATAACTTTAAATAACTTAACTTGAATTTAAATTAAATTAACTTATGCATTACTCAAGCTAACAAGCGGTTTTTCGTAGTTTCACATATGCGGAGACACGTAAATAGTTCTGAGTGACCCTATTTTTTAAGTTATTTAGATATTTGATACTGTGTGTTTCCTGAATAAAATAAAATAAAATAAATATATATGATTTCAAATAAAAACATTATTATTAATTTATTCAATTTAAATATTAAGTCTAAGTTTTTTTTTTACAATTTAAATATAAAAACATAAATATTATAAAACACTTAAGCCTAAACCTTAACTTTAACCTTATTATGATTATTAAATAGCTTTATAAATGATGGAGTTATAAAGTAATAAAAAAATACAACCAAATTGAGTAGCTCCTTTCTTAGAAAAACTATATTTTTTTAGTCGCTTTTAGCAACAGGCGAGTTGATAGAGATCTATATAATGTAAAACAAATCAACATAGACAGCTTTTTGCAACCCCGTTTCATTTCGAAAGAAACTAATTAAATAAACCATCCCCCCTAAAACATGCTAAACTATAACGTCAAAAGTTGTTTGCATCAGCGCTAATAGAGTTATTAAATTTAGCGCTAATTTATTCAATTTGCGACCGGGAGACAATGGCAGCGGGGGCGGGGCCTCTCGGGCGCCGCCCGCCTCACCTGAATCATCAGTAATGTACGTACCTGTGTGTACACAGATATGTATATTTTCATTTCAATTGTATTTGTGTTGGATGTAATTAACTGTTTTGTTGTATTTGGTCAGAGGGTACACGCATACATATGTTTTTACTATTTTATTCCAGAACAAAAGTAATGTTTATCAAATGCATGCATGTGTATGTGTTTATTTTAGCCTCATAAACGGCGTGACAGAGCAAGCACTGTCAAGCGTAGTAAAAATATAAATATTTTGGTATTTGTACTTGTACTACGAGTAGTATATGTACTAAATTAACTAGATAATATATTTTAATGATAAGTATTGATATTTTTCATTATTCTTATATTAACGGTTAGAGTCTTAATACAAATGTACGAGTAATTCAAATTTATTGGATACCATAATTTAAATTAAATCGATTATTTATCATTTTATTTATGCTTTTATTATAAAGTTTAGTTAATTTATCATATACATCACATAATTAGGTATGTGTAACTTAACTGTAACATGTATGTTATTCAAGGTTAATAAATATACTGATTCTAATGACATTTTTATAACAAATGTGATAGTGATGATTAAAAAGAATAATGTACCTGGTACTATGAAGCATCTACCAATCAAATGTGCGCGTGTATTAGCAACTTTTTGCATCTAAGTATTTAATATATTTTTATCTAGTTAATAATTTTTTTTAAACTTAGTAAAAAAAACAATAATTTTAATTATTTAGTTTTTCCTGTTATTTTGTGCCTGGTTGTACTGTAAGGTATTACGTATGTGATCAAAGTACATAATCTTCTCTGCTCGAATTTACCCACTCGCCCAAAAAGAGAACTGTTTAATCCTCACTGCGTTCCGAATCGACCTATTCCAAAATACTATTGGTCGAATCGCACCGCGGTGCGAAATGACCTATTCAAAAAGAGCTCTTGGGTGATTCCGACCGCGGTTCGAACCGCTTGCGGTGCGAAACGCCCAAGTACCCATTTTAACTAGTGCTAGTGTAACTAGTATCCAGGAAAGTATCTACGAGCCTAGTTTAGCGTTGTGAACGAATTTTTGAAACATCCAATATTAATAAATGCCCAAGGGCGTGTCTTGCCATGCGCAAAGTAGGGTTCTGTAGATGCACATCATAATATATGTGAACTTAAAACAGGGTTTTATAATTGATACTATGAAATACGAGTTAACTTATGTTAGTTTAAATGAAATTTGCACAAAATTTTCATTTCTTACATCTCTAAGTACATTTTTTAAAGTAGATCGATACTCGTTAATTTGTAAAACCCCTAAAAATGACGCCTTTTCGAGCTTCCATGGTTTCCGGTACAAAAAAAAAACAAAGACCAAATGAGGATAATACCATGAAGCGATTTGAAATGATTTCTAAATTCGTCCTAAACCTACATACCTACATACGCATTAATTCATAAATTTTAAGTAGGTAGCTACAATGTTGTATGCCCAAAAGGGTAGCTGCTGATATTTCTTTCTTTGACCACATGTACTTATTCTAACACAGCTGACAATAAAGGATTTGTATTTGTATTTGTAAAAATAGTAAAAACATGAAAAAAATTAAAAAAAAAAAACTCTTAGTTCTCTGCGGTTTTAACGGCGTAGTGATGAAAACAGTGACAATGATGATAAAATATAGCCTGTTTGTCTGGAGCTTCTCGGCTATGTACGCCTACCTCCATACCAAAATTAATATCGGTCAGTCAAAGAGACGTACAAATATACAGATAATATTATTTAATAGGATTAAAATAAGATACGATAATAAAAGTAGTAAGTAAGTCTCGTAAGATTTTATTTTATCATACATTCCGATAAATTTATTTACATTTATTTACATATGAAACCAATTTCTTTATAAACTTCACTTCTAGAAAGAATTACGTTTACAGAACAAAATTTAATATTTCGCCTCTCGATAAGTATTTTCAATCCGGTTCTCAACAAATATCGAGGGTTTAGGGGTAAATTTTATTGCTTTGTGAGCGAGATCGAGCCTCCCCAAGGAGCGATCGGTTAGCAAACAGCGAGATCCGTCGCGCGAGCTTCGGATTCAACCTACACCGGGATGTACACTTCAACATTGTAAACAAGGAAATATATTGCGATTTTCAACCTACTTCTCTGAGATATTTTAGCTGGTTGTCCACTAATTGAGATTTAGGGCACAGCAGTATCTACGTAGTATTACTACGTACCCTAATAGTTTCGTTCTTCATCTTCGTCTTCTTCGTATTTCCGTTTATCCATCTTAATCATTTAAAACATTCATATATCATTTACATATTATATCTTTTCAATTAGAGGTGATACTCGCGTTCAGGAATCGTACCAAGTTCTCGCGATACAGGCCACCATCAATTCATATGTAAATTATGTTATTTTAAATAAAATAATATATATATATATATCATTCAAATTTCTATATTAAAATAATACTGTATTTTTGCCGTAATAATTTGTAAAAATTTGTTAACCCTGTGGACTCCGGCGTCTATGGAGTTGAAAAATATACAAAAAAAACCTCTATAATTTAAATATTATTTTATGAATATCATAATTATTATATGCTAAAGTGCATTGTGAGGGACTAACTGATAGATGTTCATCCTTAACCGTTGGTCCTAGAGAGATGGAATTTGCGTCCCTTCTTTATGTAATTTTGGCCTACTAAGAAAGCATTTTGCAAACGCGTGTAAAACTGCGGGATGAGGCAATATGTACATATTTAAGACTGTCCAGGATAATAGTTTTAGAGTAAATATCTATGACACTATATAACATTATGTAATTTTGTATTTTAAGGGTGGCACTGGTGCATGTGAAATGGTGACGATTTTTTTCCTTTTGTATGAGATACTATTGTTGAATAGGTAGGTATTGGTATAATAAATAAAAAAACCGGACAAGTGCGAGTCAGACTCGCCCACCGAGGGTTCCGTACAAACTAGTAGATAAAAGGGGGATATCATATATTTTCTTATATTTTCCTTCATAAACCGAAAAATATGCATCGTAAAAATATTTAAAAACCTGTTTTAGCTTATGCTACTGAAGCTCTTTCATATGATACCACACATGATACGGTTCATTCACTTTAAAATTTGGACCTTCATTCCTTGCATAAAGACACTATTTTTTTGTGATTAAATTATAAATGTCCAGTTTCGGATTTTTTCCTATATGTGTGTGTACTCTAATACAATGCTTATGGCCAAATTTCATTCTTCTAGGTCAACGGGAAGTACCCCATAGGTTTTGATTCCCTTGTGAGTGTCGAAATGTGCGTTTTTTACGATATATTCAGCTGTAACTTTTTTTTACGAAAACTTATAAACTTTATTTTTCTTTCTGCAGCAAGACACTATAGATCTGCGTATATGGTTTTAATTTCAACTCGATACCTTCACGCGTTCCCGAGATAAAGGTCTTGACACCCGACGGACGGACAGACGGACAACAAAGTGATCCTATAAGGGTTCCGTTTTTTCCTATTGAGGTACGGAACCCTAAAAAGTATATTAAAAATAATTATAGTTTAAACAATTAAAAGAACCGATTTCAAAATACTCAATTCGTTTACTTAGACGACATTTTTTCAGTTGTTTTGTTATAAAAACCAAAATACTGAACCGATTTTGATAAAATTTATATGGGACAGATATATATTTATATGGGATAAACAATTGAAATTCCGGGAGCTATTTATTTATCTTTGTTTTGAACATATAACCTTAAGTTTTAATTTGTTATTGAAAATAGACTTTGTATAACTTGCTAATCGAATCTCAAAAAGCGGAAAAAGCGGAACACTGCTCAGCACAATTTAATAAACTGTATCTTAGTTATTTTCGGTTGAGCTCACAATTTTCTATATTAAATCGTCGAAGCGGCGTGGGAGAGGTTGCCATGATACCTCTGAGGAGTTAATAAGTCATAAATAGAGAGGTGAAACAGGATGGGGAGAGATGAAAAGCAATAAGAGTGAGAGAGAGGGTTGTTTCCCCCAGGTGAAGCTGAACGCAATCGTTTGGAAAAAGGTAGAATGGATGAACTGTGAGGTGCCACCAAATGGTGATTTTGGATAAAAGTTGTAAATTTATTGGGATCGAATAAAATTGTTCATGCCATTAATAAAACAAATTTTAATATTGTAGTATACCCTCGTATAGGTATTAAAATATTTCAATATATTTGATTATAATAATAATAAATATTAGTGGACATTTACAAAATACCATCTAGCCCAAACTAAGCATAGCTTGTACTATGGAACTAGATGGCTGATAGAATACACATTTTTTTTTTTGTAAATATATACATGTGATACATATAAACACCCAGACACAGAACACACATCCATGCTAATTGTCACAATAGATCTGCAAAGGTCGCAGTGACCAGCCGGGGCTGTCAAAGCCCATTTGGCCCCCTAATGATCGATGATCCATGCTCATCACACAAATGTTTGGGCTGGGTGGGGTCGAACCCACGACCTACAGCTTAACAGGTACACTACCGACTGATCCACAAGGCCAGTCAACTAGATTTTATGCAATTCTAGAACTAATTTAGGAAAATAATTTCATTATTTATTGGGATTTGATACGGAACGGTTTAATAGTGAATGTGAGGAACGCTGTGGCATCAAAATCTATTTTAGAAAAAAAGTTAACAAACAATTGAGCAAATCATATAAAAAATCTTTTGCTTGTCACATTGCTAAGGCAAAATTATGCTCGCACAACCAAAAACTTAAAACAAAAAACACTAAGCGTCAATTAGTACGGTCAGCCGCCATTAACCGTACTACTGGGAATTAAAAGTCTCAGTAGTACGGTCAACCGGACTGGCAACCGTACTACTGGGAATAAACGAATTCAAGTAGCCTGTCTTACATTTAGCCCAAGAGCCCGACGTTACATAGTATTTAGTGACAAACGAAATGTGTCTTACTGAGTAGTACTTGTATAGACTATGAATGTTTGTTCTACTCGAATCTTGTACCGTGGGCCAATTTCGAGACTTTAGCCACCAAAGATGAAAAAAGTATTAATTACATACTTATTAAGTGACTACTAATTTTTATGTATGATATTTAGAAAACTATTTGTAAGCAACCAGACGAATCTTAGGGCCAATATTCTGCCAATTAAATGGTCGCACGGATAATACGTGCAAAATCATTAATAGAGTAAACGAAATCTATGTACGTTGATTTCTCTCGGTTTCGGTCTATTGTATTCAAGACTACCACGCCTGGCTCGTCGCAAGTCTTTCACAGAGGATAAGTGGCATTGTTTCGCTTCGTCACATCGTCAAGTGGTTGATGGAAGGTAGAGTAGCTGACGTCGATAACACAAGTGCCTCTACCATCGATGGACGCTCGGCGTTGATGGCGAAACAAGCGTTTAGGTTTTGTACTCGAGTAGAAAGGATTTATGAAACAAAAAAGATTCAAAGTGTAGTTACATTATGGGTATGGGTACTATGGGTTAAAGTAGAAATTGCAATTGTTGTAAAAATAACGAAAATCCCAAAAATCCATAAGCAAATAATTATGAGCCACTGTACTAGAGCCAGAAATTGACACTGCGGTACTGAGAGAGGTACTGGCCACATCTTTGGGACAGATCTGTTAAAAAATATCAGCTCGAGATGTTGGAGTACATTGAGAGGCGTAATAAGAGGTTTATTTGTAATGATTCTCTTGTTCGGCTTTTAAATCTGGAGTAACGTCGTGAAAGTTTATAAATATTATTTTTCAGTTTTATAAATTAAAGGTAGGTAAATAATACTTGTAATAAGAATTAAAAGTTTGAGCCCACATTGTTTCATGTCCTCTCGTTCGAAGAGGCTGGTGAAAACCGAACCTCTGAGTACGGTGAGCCAAGCAAGTGGCCGTCGGCAACGGACGATCGCCATAGTGACGTTTTTGAACTACTACATTTTGTATATTTACGTAAAATGTAAAGTATTTAATGTTTTTTTTACAAAATAATTGACCAAATTATATTATTCTGTAAATGGCATAATGTTTAAAGTCTGTTAAAATCACTTTATTTTTTACATATATATGTAAAATAATAATACATTGTACTTACATACAATTATTGCTTTGTCAGAAGCTCAGTCAGTTAAATGCGATAGTCTTCCATACTGGAGAGTACGGTTTGAATCAAAGTAATGAGTAATAAATACATAGAATCTGAAACTCGTGTCAATTTACCCAATAAAATAAAATAATTCAACATTTTTATTTGTTTATGTTACATTTTTATCAAATTAGTACAAATTATGTTATCGTCATTTGCATATTTTGTTATCTATATATGCGAATCCAAACAACAAGCAACATGAATAAAAATCAGAGTAATCAGAGACAGAATAAAAATGTCATAAATGTCATGTTTGGATATTAAGATAAATGTCAACAAAAAATAAAAAATCAAAGTTAAGAAAGAAAAAAATAAATTAAAAATAGTGATAATAATATTAAATCAATGAAATTAAAATTTCAAATGTAAATATAAATGTATATATAAACGGATCTAGGTTAATTAGATTAGAACGAGCTAAGTGTTCATTTCTTGGCCTTGGCTTCGCGGGTGGCTTTTCTCTCGGCAGCCCTTGCAAGCTGCTTCTCTGGCTTCAGGTTGCCTTTCTTGAAAAACCTCTGGTTTTTAAGGAACTTAGGATCCATACCAAGGGTGGATTCGTGTCGGGTCTTAGTAGGCTTTTTGATACCGTTTCTTTGAGCTTAACGGCTTTGGTTATGATTTGTATGATTCTTTGACTTGGCCATTGCGGAAAAATAATATTACTGAAACAGAAATAGTCTTGTGTTTACACAAACCGACCATAAATTATAATAATTATATATATATATATATATAATTATTATAATTTATGGTCGGTTTTGCAAAATAAAGAATCACTGGTCAAAATCAGATTTTGTTGTACCTACTTACTCGTAGTAGTAAATATATATACATATGTACGTATATACATACGTAAATATTATCTGGTAATATTATTTTAATATTTACATGAATATTGCTAAAATCTACTTTCAGACTTTCAAAACCAATTACAATGATGCATGTAATAGCGGAACTACCATTGCATTCCACCCCAATCTGACGCCTCCGTTTATAAAAGAACCCATTAATCATGGAGAAGGGGTGTCGTTTTGTCAGCTAGCTTTACGATAGTCATATAGAATATGTAGGTACTAATATAAGTAATTATAATTTTTTTAAAATAAATATTGTGCTTGTTTCTACCAGTCCAGTACCAGTCTTCAGTGTAGATTACCTTACTCCAGAAAGATAAGTGCTTTTGTTATTGCATAAAACTAAAAAACAATTTTATTAGCACAGACAGTGGCTTGATATTTTTAGTCCAAAAAAAAATAGCTTTGTGACAACATAAAATACAACTAAGATAATTGTTATCTAAATAAAATTACTAACCTTTTTAAATTCATTTGTCATTATTTCATAATAATACTAACTAATAATTATAAAGCGAAACTTGTTGTCTTCTCACGATCAAACGGCTGAACCGATCACAATGAACTTTAGTACAGATATAGCTATGAACATAGAGATGGACATTAGCTTCTTAACATCATCATCACCGTCTTTCATAACTACGCGGGTGAAACCACAGGGCGCAGATAGTTTATAGTCAGCGATTATTGTGATGGATTATAAATATGTTTTTTAGGTATTGTAGTATCATATTCCATAGAATCGCCCATGTGCTCCATGCAAACTGATTTATTTTTACCAGACTATTTTTTTATCCGACTGTGTAATGAGGGTTATGTTTTCAAGTGTATGTATGTATGTATGAATGCTTCTATATGATCGCTTAGGCTGCTAAACGGCTTGAACGATTTTGTATGTGCGCGGTGTCGTTAGATTCATAAAGATAAAAATAAATTAAAAATATGTGTGAATTCACGTTAGTTTCTATGTTTTTTTTTTGCACATGTATGAAAAAGTAAAATAATACAGCGAACCGTATGTTTTCATGTTGCTGGCATAACTATTTAGCGGTTACTAGTAAAACATACATACATAAAATCACGCCTATTTTCAAGGGAATATCCCCATTTTCCTATCCCGTAAGGATGGGATAGGCAGAGCCTCATAAACTATGAGATCTTTGATGCATATTTTGATCATGGTTACAGGATTAGATGGAAAAAGTAGGGTTTTAGAGGATAAGAACACAACGCAAACAAAACAAACAACGAAATGCATACTGTAACAGCGGTCAGCCTTTCGCCTACTGAACGCCAATTTCCCTCAATATCCTTTAATTAACTTTTATAATATACCCCGGGAAAGAAGTGGTATATATTATGTTTTTCTTTTTTCCCAGTTCCGAACGGAAGAATCCCAGTAAATCCTTTATTGAGGTATGGCTATGACTTGACTGTATAATATTTTATTGACTGTCACTTGAAGTTGCCTATTTGTTTAGAAAAAAAATAAATGAAAATGGATCAATTAATTCTAAATCAAAACTAATTCAAGAATAAAATGCTTGAGACGTTATGTGTTTCTATCAAAATTAATTATATACCTACTCTGCTATAATCTTCTTATTATGAAAAGAAAACACATTTTCCTCAGCAGCTACTAAAGCTATGAACTCGATTTTGCATTCAAACCGATTAAAAATAAATCGATAGAAACAATACCGAGAAGTCCACCCTACCCCGCGCCGAGCTGCTGACGGTGGGCTATGATCGCAATATCGGGCGAGTTCATTTCACGGCCAGAGGAGTTCGCAAATGAAGTTTCCGCGGTCCAACGAGCGCGCATTTCACGCACTGAATTATGGGGAATGGATGTGGTATGAGACTCCGCTTTGAATATAGAATCAGATATGATTTATAATAGTGTTCACGTAATATATATGTGTAAAATTACGCCAATATTTTTGAAAATACCTTCGAGCTACAAACAAGATATAGAATGTTGAGTTGGAATTAAAGGAATGTTTTTTTCGTGAATATTTTTTGTTATATCGTTATTATATTCCTCTTTATAGAAAACCAAGAAATAAATAAGCCTTACATAGATCTCATTAAAACCATACGACAGCAGACATTAAACTTTATACTCACGACCCTCGAGAGAAAATGGTGTCAAGCAGGGTGATCCGCGCTCTCCCAAATTATGAACAATTACACTTGAAGAAGTGTAGACTTTCATAAAATCATGGTATAGAAAGGGGATTGATATTGGTAACAAAAACTTGAGTAATCTGAGATTTTCAGACGACGTCATCTTTTTCGCATCGACAGCATCAGACCTAAGGTCTAAAGTCTATGCGCCAAGACCTGAGCAGAGCAAGCCTCAAGGTTGGACCAAAGATGAATCGTGTAACGTTACGCGTTACATATTAAAATAAATACACATTAATAACCTCCTTTTTTTGAAGTCGGTTAAAAGAAACACTTCATTAGACGTTCATATGAATGAGCGACATTTTAAATGCCCGGTGCAAATCGGTTCTATTGTTCAAGCTGCGTGGACTTCGGACACGACAGCGTCGCGTGATCGCCTCCCGCGCCGCGCCTGCCTTCATACTGGCTTCATGTTCCAAGTGCGAATGACGTTTACGTCTCTAACATTCGCGTTGTGTTAATTTTATTCAAATTATTATCATTTGTAAAAACCGAAACATAACTTTTTTTAAATATAACATATTTATTAATTTTCGGAATATTAACCCCAAATTGGGTAAGTGGTGCATCTTTTCATTTGTTATAAGACCTACCTACCCTACCTTTTTTTTTGTTTAATATATTTTTATGTCGATGTTTAATTTTTCTATATTGAGATTATTGTAACTCCGTATCTGAAGTGCACATCCACGACAACACGGCTACATTCTTAGCGTTTCCTTCTGAGTCGTTGTCGTGGGTGCTCACTGGGTATGACCCGATAGTGACCTCCGCTTTTGGCGCATTCCAGGGTTCAAGTTCCAGACACACTACACCCTTCCCGCCAGCTCGAACAGAAGGTGCGGAAGAGGAGAGATTGATATCACTTGATTATATCAGGCGGAACCTTAAATACGTGCAAGGACGCTCACCAATTCTCCTCGACCAACCAGACTATAGTCCAACCAGCTCGACAGGGAAGTGCGAAGGAGGAAAGAATCAATTACATATATCTCGAACCCACATATTCTGTGTTTTAATGGTTACGTTTTACGCTGACTATGCTAGTTAGTTAAAGACGGGACAGTCGGCAAATACAAAAGTCATAACCGATAGCACGAAAGGGACAGATAGTTTCCTTCAAGAACCAGCAGGATGAGGAAATTGAACATAGAGGGTGGGTCAATAAGTCCGTGACTTTTTGGATGAAACACAAGTTTTTGGATAAAAAAATCATTTTGTTTTTCAACATAGTCTCCCTTGAGCTCTATGCACTTTGTCTAACGTTTCTCAGATTTTTTTATCCCTTCCAAAAAATAGGATTTCTCGAGGTCATTAAAATCAGCATTGGTTTTTGAGATGATTTCCTTGTTGGAGTCAAATCTCTTTCCACCGAGCCATTTTTTCATGTTTGGAAACAAAAAATAGTCACTCGGGGCTAAATCTGGAGAATAGGGTGGATTAGGGAGCGATTCATAGCCTAATTCATGGATTTTTACCATGGAAACTGCACATGTGTAAACCTTTGCATTGTCTTGGTCCAGAAGAAGTTTTTTCTTGGCCAAATGCGGTCGTTTTTTTTCAAATCCTCATTAAATCGATCCAAAAAGTTGGCATAATGTTCGCCATTGATTGTTTTACGCTTTTGAAGGTAGTCAATGAGGATTATATCGCGGGCATCCCAAAAAACGGTCGCCATGATTTTATTGGCTGACAAACCCACCTTGCCCTTCTTTGGCGCTGATTCACCCCGAGAAACCCACTGATTTGGCTGGTGTTTGGTCTCTGGTGTGTTGTGTTGGATCCCTGTTTCATCCACGGTTACGAAACGGAGCAAAAACTGGTCCATATTGCTGTTGAACAACGCCAAACACTTCTGCGAAGTTGTCACACGATTGCGTTTGTGGTCGATTGTGAGCAAATGCGGCACCCATCTTGCGGAAAGCTTTCTCACGCCCAAGTGATCATTCAAAATTGAAACTACTGTAAGTCATGTAAGATGCCTATGGCTTTCACAAGCGCAACAATTATGTGATATTAGCTAATATTTCTAAGCGAATAACGGGTAAAATGTGCGAGCTCTGCCAGTATTATACCACTTTGAGTGACGTCGTAACTCTGTGTCGTTGGTATTGCTTCGCTGGCAAATATCGGGTGAATAATGCGCCCGATTCAGTTCTGGGTCTCAATTTTTGAATCGTTCGAATTTTATGGCATACGGGACTTTGTTTCGGGCGATATTCGAGAATTTGTTTGCTCTCAATCATTCGCATCACTCGCCAATGTAGCGAATGATCTCAGCCATTCAAATTATAATTATATTAACAAGAAATTCTACGAAAATATTGTTCATATCGTGCGCATGTCAGACGAATTCGCATGTGAATTCCTTTCGAGCGATTTAGAAATCGCACCCAAGCTCATCAGACCGTTTCTATTTTCTGCGCAATCCTTTGCTCGTTCTCCATCTGAGCGTTTAATGTTGTTTGATGGATCTGTTTTCGTTTATCTACTTAGACGTTTGATGAAGTTTTATTTTTTTGCTAGAAATAATGTAATCTGTGTAGATAATCAGTTATCAAAAAATATGTTGTTAATTTTAATCAACAATATTTATCAAAATATGTTAATCTCGGTAGAGGTTACATATATTTTGAGCCCTTTGGTGTCGAGACTTTGGGTCCGTGGGGACCGGGAGCTCATCTCATTTTCAAAAATGTATCTGAGCGCCTGATCGATGCGACGCGTGACCAAAATGCTGGCGCGTATCTGGCCTAACGCATAAGCATTGCCATTCAACGTGGCAATGCGGTCAGCATGCTGGGTACGCTGCCAACTGGTAGTGGGTTTGAGCATTTGGATTATCTTTAGACCTTTATCGGTCTGGGGTAATCGATATGCTTTTTCTGTAGTAGTTTAGTTAGTTGAGTCTGTATATTGTTGTGTTGTAGTTAATAAAGGCACTTGCCGAATATATATATCAATAAATATATTTACTTTATCAGATAGAAAATGAGTTATGTTATTTAAAGCAAATAAGAGGAAAAGTAACGTGCCTAAATATAAAATAAATGAGTAGTTAAACATAACTAAACAGAATAGACCCACATATTTGAAACTAGATAGTTTCATAAATATAACATGTTTTGTGTAATACTTAGAAAATGTAATATTCTAATATACAAACTTTAACTGAAATACTGATATTAGAAACTCGAAAGCTATTTGTTTTTAGGTGTTTTTTTTCGGGTAACATTTCGCCTTGGTTTCATTTGATTCATGTGTTCGTTGTACGCTTATAAGCTATACATGACTACAGACGAATGATGCGTTAAAACCAGTTAGGTATGGTAGAGTATGCACGAGGTTTCCCTTTGTCTCTCCCCCAGTCATTTCATGTGGAAACATCAGTGGGGTTGCTACCAACTCTACATATTTTGGGTACTTCTGAAAATTTTCTGAAAACTGAAAAGCCACGCCCCTTTACAGCGACGGCTGTGATTGGTGGAGGTTTATCTACATCAGCAAGCTCGACCGCCAATGGGTGCGGCGTCTACGCGCAGCCGTGGTGCTACGACGTAGAGGCGAGCGGGGTGCTACGGTGTAGCGGTGCGGGGTGCTACGGTCCACAGACGCTACGCTGTTCCTGCCTCACCAAGGAACAGAAAAATGTGAGTAATTGTGATTTTTATATATTTTTATCTGATTATATTGGATTTGTTACTTTTTCTGATTTTTATACCAGTGTATTGGTATTTCTTAGGTGACTTTTTATTATAAATCTATACAAGCAATGTAAATGTATAGTACAGTGAATACATGTAATAATATCTATATGTATATCAATGTATATTATGTAATATCTTTGTATGATACGTCAGTATAACTTTACAGTTTTGAAGTGATTATGTAACATTGTGGGTCAGTTTTGTACTAGTTTTTCGAACATTTTCTTAGATTTTTAACTGATATCAAGAAAAGGGGTTCTCGATTTGTCAATTTTTTTATTTTTCACTTTTACTTCGCTTGTGAACCTATTTCAGTGAGTTTTGTTAAGCAAAAAGGTTTTAAGAGTCGGTTCCGTTCAAAATTTCACTAAATTCGATTTAACATTTGGCTCGGGCTCAGCTGATTGAATGAACTTCTTTTTACTTAGGACAGTATTATGTAAAACTATCTAATTCCTTTTCTCTCGTTACTTAAATTAATGAAAGATCTAAAAGTATATACAAGTTACCCTATGATCTAGAACTACGCAAAATAGAACTGAAAATGTTCCACCATTCAAAGTATTCATATTATTCGCGCTAGTTAGAAAATTCCGAACCAATGTGGTGAACTGTCTACACGTTGTAATTACTGAAATGTATTAAAGAATAAAAATATATACATTGAACAATATATTTCCAAAATTAGTTAAAAACGGGCATTTTTTTTTTTTTTTTTTTTTTTTTTATTATGATAGGCGGCTTAAATGTCACTGCGACCTATTGAGATCTATTGTGACTGCCGCTGTATTACAGCTCTCTCCCTAGTCCTGCGTTCATTAAGAAGCTCAGTACTTTCTTGGGAGAGATACTTTTGACCTCGTCTGGCTGCAATGTATGCCTGCCCAGATGGAGGCTACGTTTGTGCACCAGTGGCCCACAGTCTGTGAGGATATGCATAGGTGTTTAATCAGCTTCGTGACAAAGCCTACACTCCCTTGACTCACTCAGTCCTATAATGGACATGTGCTTATTAAGACAACAATGTCCAGTCAGGGCTCTGACCAGAGTGCGCATACTGTTCCTACTCAGCCCTATGATTTGCTTATAAGTCTTACGATCATAGGCTTTGATGAGTGTTTTCGAGTGTATAAGCCCTGGCATGTTTGACCATGCCTTGAAAAACGGGCATAGTAAATTTATAACAAAAAAATGCAGTCATATAGAGAGGATATTTTTAAATCACTAACAATAACTCATAAAATATTTCGCCATGCGTCTCCAAAGTTAAGAATTAAGATCGTTTGAACAACATTTAGTGTGTCTTCCTCTTTAGAAAAATAACAAGTATGATAAATTAATATGGAAAACAATACCGTATTTGTTCCAGATGCGGTATCGTGTAATTTGATGTGGGAAATCCGGCCGCCATGCAGGGGCTCAGCGCAGCGAAGGAAAAGGCTTCAGGCCTGTTCGCCAACAAACCGCTTCTTTTCAAGTAAGTGACTTTTTTACATTTGATAGATCTACGATTAGATAACTGCAAGCACAGCGTAGGAAGACCAGCTACAAGATGGACAATATACCTCATAAAAGTGGCAGAAGATAGCCGATTTCAACCGGTATTTTTGGAAATCCATGGGAAAGGCCTCAGTGGACTTCTTGTGGTTAAAATGATGATGATGATGATGGCGTGATGGGGTGTAATGTACAAAACTTCGATGATTCACACCTAGGCGTCATGCGACTGAAATTTCTTTTAGTTATAATGAGTATTATTTATTGCCTTCCAAAATTTGGTCTGTAAACGTTTTAGAATTAATTCATTTTGCGCTTAACCACTAACCCACTTGATATCAAATGATATTGCGTTACAAGATGGAGTGCACTTAGACCTCAAAGAAACCGAATCGATTTCAGGTGATTTAAAACACGACAATTTTCTTATATTTTTTATAGTTTTACTATTCACTTATAATAAAAGATTACGAAAAGTAGCAACAAATGGGTAGGTTATCCTCAAATAATCGCTATACAAATACCTTTTCAATAAAATACTGTATGAATCAATCATCACTATTATTTTTACACAAAATAGACAAAAACAATTCAAAAAGAGAAACAATTGCCGTATCTAAGGAAAACAGGGAAGAAGGAAGAAGGGAGAGATCTACTGTGAGACAATCTTCGATAATATTGACAGCCGGAAAATAGTTGCAGTAGAAATGAATTGTGGGGCGGAAACGCCGACAAAGTAACAGTTTCTTACATGTAATCTTTCAATATGAGGGTCTCCTAATAATTTTTGGGGGAAAACCGTAACTTTTCTATTTTTGTTGAAGTTAACAGGATAATTTAAATGAATATTAACTTTGTATTTTCAATTGAATCTAATTTCGGTAAATATATAAATAATCTTCCCAGGTTCTCGCGATACAGGCTTAGCCTGGTGCGGAAACCACCATCAATTCATAATATGTAAATTAAGTTATTTTAAATAAAATAAAAAAATTAATTAAATCAGTATTACTTTTATATTTTTATCAGAAAATCAACTAAAGCTTATTTTAAATAATTCTGTTAATATTTTTCTGACTTTTCATTTGGATTAATTCTGGTACAGCTTTTTTTTTAATATGGTAAATGAATCGTATCTTTATATATTTGTATCTTTAATTATCTGGCTCAGCACATTTTATATTATCGACGTACCATCGCGTGTTTTGCTTTCTTCTAATTATATTTTGATAAGGATTTAAGAGTCTATAGTTTGAAATAGTTCATCTCGCTCGCACATATCAATATATTTGAAGATAGAAGATGCCTGAGTGAACTTATAAAAAAAATGTTATACCATTATAGAAAGCAACATTACAATTAAAAAAAATAATGATTTAATTCAATCTTCAGGCCTAAAAATATTTTATGTATGAAAATAAACTTGAGAACTAGATTTTAAAATATAGTCTCTAAAATAGACGCTCAAAAGTACAACTTTTGTGACAACTAAATTAAAGTCTCCGATTTTCTTTTATGTGTGATCCACAATGGAGATTTATCAGCGTATCAGAAGATTTGTACTGATATAATTTTATATCCGGCACGACAAGCGGATCAGCCTACGTCAGCGCGTTGCCGAATAAAGGCTCCATCGATGCGCAACCAGCTGTAAACAACACAAAGGAACACCAAGGACTTACTATTGCGATTCACAAAATCTTTTAAAAATCATGTTATGATTATTTATCTGTTTTGTTCTGTTGCTGGAAAATCTCTCTTTTAGACTTAAGCTTACTAAACTAAAAAACACATAATTAATAATACTATACTAATAATACTACTCTTTAAAATATTTTTTATGACTTTTAAAGATTTACGGCATTTTTATAGGAGCTATTTAGTTTTTTCAGTAATTTACTTTGCGTAAAGAGTAGATCTTTACATAAAGTAAATTCCCTTAATTCACGTGGAAATAATTTCAATAGTATATTTATGATTAGTATTTTTGATTAGTATGTTCAAAATAATTTGAATAATATAGGTATCTAGGCACTTTTTCATTAGTATCTTCAAGATCCGAAAGTTTTGAAACTAGTTGGTTTAATAAATAAATTGTCATTTATAATTTTTAACCGATTTCGGAAATTGGTAATTTAGCAAAAAAATTTTTTTAAGTACCTGTATTTTATGTGTTTATTTGGATGTATCTTCGATTTTTAAAACGATTCCGGTAGTTAATTTTTGTTTCCCATGTCTTTTTAAAATAAATTTGACTCGTACACTAGCTCAATTTATATGAAGTTTTGTTCGGACGCCTACTGATTACTGCGTTTTTTACCTGACTATAATTACGAAAATTGTTAAATTGAATAGTAAGTTAACATTTTAGTAAACATCGCTTGAACTGAAATCATTTCTTATCCAAAATTGAAGCTATATTGAATCTTTTCAAAATTTGAGTAAAAATAGGTAGGTATTCGCAAAGCTTTAAAGTCAAAGTCAAAGTAAATTTATTTGTATCAAACATGAGTTGCATGCACTTGATGTTATTTGTTTTATAGACCTTCATGTTATGTCTGATGAGCCGTACAAATCAGAGGCGCGCTATTAAAATTTTATATTTTATTAATACAATATTATTATTTAATTTATAAGTCATACAATTATTTAATAAATACATATTTTTAACCATTACATTTTTATTTCACAATAAAATTACTACCTACATTAAAATATTTTTTCATAAGGAACAGTCGTTTTTATACTCAGTAATATCATAGTAGCATTTGTCTACCAGCATAGCTAAAAGACAGCAGCTCATAATTATAAGTCATAAAGCAATTTTGCGAATGAAATGTGCAAATAGACAATAGTGTAGGCCATCAATCGCGCATGACGACACAAATCCGGCTGATGTCTGTTTGTTATCAGCGTTGAGCAGTCGAGTGCGTTCCACCCGCTCAAATAATCGCATTACTCCGGATCCACTCGATTTAGAAACGAACAGCTCAGACGGTATATCGATTTTGGGAATTGCTCGTAAGTCGGTCACTGATTTGGAAAGATCGTTTATATTTTTAGCACTCAAATTCAATGATTCGATATACTTAGTAAGTCATAATACGGGGTTATATAACGATTGTATTTTTAAACATAGTTTTTGTTTCTATTTCAACTAAATTCAATTAATAATCATTGATGGAGTTTTTCAATTATTTGTAATTTTACAGTCACTGCATGTTTTATTAAGATATTGTGTTTACGTTTGAAGTTAGCGGCAACGAACACAAGTTTGAATAGATAGAGATGCGTGCCTTCGGATTTAAAGCCTAGGACTTCCGGTTAAGAAGTTAGACAGTCACTTATATGTAGCCATAACTACCAAATATTGATTTTATATTTAATAAGTAACTATAATAGAACTCAAATTTGGAATAAATATTGACATTCCTTTCGTCGAAAGCTTTCCGTGAACTCAGTACTATTAAAACATTTGAATTTGATCTGAAAACTTGGCATCAATTTATCAATTCTAGCTGTACTATATAAACTCAGTAGCACTAAAACATCTCTATCAAGCAGCACAACCCACCCCGCTGTAAGCTGATAAATTGCGTAGCGACAAGAGGAAGGGTAGCCGGTTCATTATTTAGTCCGTTTAAATCGCTAAGTCCTTAAAAGACATTAGCAGGCTTTGTACCGTTATCTCAGTACACAAAAGAGATTTAGAGCGGGCTGGGGGGCTGCTATGTTAACGTTCATAGATATATGTTATAGCGTTTATTAATTACAAATTAAAATTATTTTTGTGGAAAGAGGGAAGAGAGGCCTTTGTCCTGCAGTGGGACAGTAATGGCTGAGAAAAAAATATAGCAAATATATATGCTAAAAGATTAAGTTAGAGCTAGTAAACAGTTTTTTATGAACCCAGAGAGTAATATATTTCAAAACGCACAGCTTAGATGGGTTTGTCGTCATAGTATTTTTTGTTTTTTTAATAGTGGCAAGCGCCTTTATTAACTACAACACAACAATATACAGACTCAACTACTACACAAAAAGCATATCGATCACCCCAGACCGATAAAGGTCTAAAGATAATCCAAATGCTCAAACCCACTACCAGTTGGCAGCGTACCCAGCATGCTGGCCGCATTGCCACGTTGAATGGCAATGCTTATTCGTTGGGCCAGACACGCGCCAGCAGTCACGCGTCGCATCAATCAGGCGCTCAGTTTTTTTTTTGATAACTTAAAAAATCCTATGTATAACTATAATCTTGTTTGGATATGAGAACCAAAGCGCCCATCATCCTTTAATTTTTGATCAGTAGTGTTTTAGTCAGCTACAAAAATATACTTAATTTTATTTTCAGACGATTTTTGGTTTTTAAACTATAATATTATAATTATATCGTTCATTTATTAGATACAGTCCATTTCTCGTGCCGATCCGAAACCTATGTCTTTGTTAGCCGCGCCACGCTTATTATTTCCGCGGAACCCTTATATCTAGCACATTTTCACACTAAGTTTCAGCCTGTACAGCACTCAGGCTAATTGTTTCCGCCATTTGAATATTGTCTACGACAATTACTCGATTGGACCATCGCCATCGCTGGGAGCACAACGGACCCCAAATTAATTGCTCTCGCCAACGCTTTGTTTTATATTGCACTTGACTTGATGATGTTTTAAATGGCACAGGTTATTAAATTGTTTTTTCATGATTATTTTTGGATGTTGTTTTATACATTTTAAGGAACTTATTTTTTCCTTATTTTTTTTTGCACAATGATCATATTTTAATCAAGATACAATTTTATTGTAGAAATTGACATTACAAATATTACGTATCACTAACATCTACATATTTTAGCCCAAATCTAGTTATAATTGCATTTTATACTTTTGTTTTTTACGAGTATGCCGCTCAAAGGACCAGTGTAGTAGTCATTGTCTGAGAGCGTCGCGTTTCGCACTGGTCGCGCTTTAAGATACGTCACTAGTGAAGCATAATTATAATCGAAAGATTTACCTTATATTGTTAATATAAGCCGTTGGTAATAAATATTATTCTTGTATTTAACAAGTAATAAATATCTCAGGTAGCACAGTATATAATATTTTTATCTTTTTCTAAAGCAAATTACGATGTATATTTTTCGGTTTATGAAGGAAAATATAAAAAAAATTATATGATTTCCCCCTTATATTTAGTTTGTACGGAACCCTCGGTGGGCGAGTCTGACTCGCACTTGTCCGGTTTTTTTAGTGACTATCTTACAAAGAATATGTGTATATTTATTTAAACTTTTATATTTTTACGACTAGTGTTTAGAATTTATTTTAAGTATAAATAAGTCAGTCAGACATTTTATAAAATTAATTTGAAAAAATAAATAAAAATGTACTATTGGGTAGTTACATTTACACGTAAACATAGTTAGAAGGACTAAATTGTAAATACCTAAAAAGCAAAACTTATTTAAATTTAAACAAAATTGCTAATAGTCCATGGAAACGGCACAAGGAAACTGATTTACAGTCTAAATAATATTTTCTCAATTCGTATTTCATTGATGACATTATCGTCTCCCTTCGGATCTCTATCAAGCTCTATTGATACTTATTGGAAGGGCATTATGCCATGATTGCATATTTATTGATCGTAAAAAACTACCGCCTTAGTATAGAATACTAGCAGCGTCCTGAAACTTCACTTGCTATCCTTTAGAAACCGCTTGCTTTTCTAAGAAATAAAGTAGGATGGATAAAAATATATATATATTTGCTAGTTGATGCAGAGAGCTTGCTTTACTCGTTCAGTCAATAATTTTGTCACAAAATGTTACAAATGTTTTAGAAAATGTAAGGATCGTTTGAAATTCTGAATTGATTTTCAAAATCGATAATAATTATTGATTTTAAATCTCAGAAGTTATTTTTGTGTGGAACAGGCTCTCGTTTGACATTGTCTGATGAGAATGAAGACAACGTCTAAAGTTCTCGCTCGTTTGCCAAGAAGATATGTAGAAAACATTATTCTATATTCAAAAAATAAAGCGAGATAATCGTATGTAATTCTCTAGAAAGTTTGATAAAAACTGAGTGGCATTTTAAAATGACAGAATGGCAGAAAACGATTAATTATTACTCATCATTATTATTAATATTAAACATCTAATGCTGGTTGTTAACGTAGTGACGGCAGAAGGCAGGATTCTTAAAACATAGAAAGTGCTCTTCTTTCTTGTATGAAAAAGATGTTTCCTTAATAAACTGTCTTTTCATACAACTTTTAACATCTGCCAGGCGTTCCGAAATTACATAAACTTACGATAAGAATAATCACGCAAATTCGAAAGCATTCAAAATATGACAATTCTAATAAAAAAACTCTGATAACTGCAATGAATCGCACCAAAAAATCCCAAGAACTGGCTTGTGTTACTTATACCCCTGAATCTGTTCATGCTTCATAATTTATAACATGCATTGTACTCTTAACATGCATAATTCTGACGTTTCATCTATTGTTAAACTGTCTGTACCTTTCCACAACGTTTGATATAGGGTGTTACATTACAGCTTGTTAAATCATTTGCCCACAGGTTTGAAATTTTAATAAACAAGGCATGTATGGTTCGTTGTGGATAGAGTCGCCTAATTAGAAGATATAGGGAGACTTGGTATCAAAAGATTTGAGTTCGGTATTATTTTGATATGATCGATAAAGTTTCTAAAGCAATCAGTTAGTTTTGTTTCTATTTAGTTCCTCATCATCATCATCTCAGCCATAAAAAGTCCACTGCTACACATAGGTGCCCATGGATTTCCAAAAAAAACGGTTGGTAGCGGCATCCATCCAGCGTCTTCCTGCCACTTGGATGAGGTCATCTGTCTATCAGTTCTACGTGCTATGTGCTCTGCCCATTGCCACTTCAACTTGCTAATACCCTGGGCTATGTCGGTGACGCTCATATGTCAAGGGCACTTCTTATTACTCTGAGCATAGTCATCTCCATAGCTCGTTGCGCTATTTTGAGCTTCCTCATAATGAGTGACTACATTTCAGTGCCATATGCCATCACTGGTAACACACACTGGCCGTAAACTTTCGACTTGAGTAAATGAGATATATTGTACGAAGATACGCTTTTGAGTTTCCGGAACCCTCTGCCAGCCGAGTTAGATTATATTTAGTTACATCATTTATAACTCAAAAATGGCTGGACTGATTTATATGAAATTTGGTATAGACACCACCACTGTCGCTTAACACCAGGTGAGTTGACAGTCAAGCGCTAGCCTATTTTAGAAAAAAAACATAGACACACATATTTATTTATGGAAGACACATTAGGTAAACACTAAGCAAAAAAATAAAATACGCTACAATTATAAGTATGATGAGTCCGCCACAAACCGTATGTAGCTTGTACCCTGGAATAATACTGCGCTACTTAACCGCGGAAAATGTAAGGTTTTTGCAGGATAGTGTTTTTTTTTCAATAAAAAGAGTAGTTAAAAGCTAGAGCTAGCGGCTCGCCTGATGGTCAGCGATAACTGTCGCCTTTATACAACTGCATCATCGGTGACAACACTGTTGCTTTGCTAGCCCGGAGCGGTACTGGAGATGAAACCGCGGGGCGCAGCTAGTTGGTAATAAATGAATGGGCCATATGATAGTAAAAAGAGCGATGCTGTCAAGTCAGTAATAACACTTTTATACCTAAATAAAATACCAAATATACACAAATTTACTGAAAAACCAACTTCAGTATTTAATTTTCAGATATTAAATGTAATTAAACAATACACCTGTGTTCAATAACAAAATTCCAGAAGGACCTAGATTAATAAAACAAAAATAAGCGAGATCAGTTGAGTCTGTCCTAAATTCTAAACCGTGCCAAGATTCTTGACCCAAATAGCATTGTTTTCCGTTACCTCCAGTTAGAAATCGATAGGATTGGAAGCCTACTATTTGAACCGCATTGTCTAAAAAAAAATATAAGAATATAGGGTGACTAAATTACTTAAAATATTACGAGATTGAGTGGAAATTTATAAGAATATAAGTGAACTATGGCATAACTAAGCATCCATTCGCAGATGTATGGTACTTAATACTTGTGTTTATTACGAATTAATCTAAAACGGATTTAAGGACAGTATTCAAGTTCAAATTATTTATAATAACAATAAGTAGGTACAATACCAGTATATATGCTCAGAAACGATAACACGCATAGATTATAGAGGCACGACTCAAGAAATTGTAAAATAAAGTACAAGAAGTTTCTTCTTTTCTAAAATGCCCTCAGTAATTAGTATAAGGTAAGCTCCCAGTATTTTTAAGGAGTGTGTTATTCCCTTTAAGAGATAGATGACTCAAAATATAGAGGTCATAAAATATAATTGCTAATAAAAATTGCTAATACTCTGGAAATATCAAAGATAATGTTATTTACTTTTCATAAATTTGTAGATAAAAAACCAAAGTATTTGCCAAATTTCAAAAAGCAATTTCATAAAGTGGGACAACTATGCGGGTTTTACCCTTTACTTAATCATTAAAAGACAAATCTAGGAAAATGTAACAATGATGAGGTTTTTCCATGTCCCCGATAAAACTCATTCAGAAGACTTACGTACGTTTTATTACGTACCAAAAAAACAGGTTTATCCGGAAGATTTTCTCGCCATCTGAGGAGATCGATAGGTCGGATGTCGCCGGCATGTCTGCTCGGCGGGACGGCACGGCGCCGCCGCCGGCCGGCGCCAGGGGGCCGATGTGAATAAATCCAACAAACTGCCACTAACGCAAATCATATTTATGTTTATTCTGTCTCGGATTGTTATGTAATTAGCTCTTTGATATAGGCTTAGAAGAATCTTATAGAAATCTGTAAGATATTTTTATTGGACAGTTTGGAATGCGAAAAAGAGTCATTCTTCCATGAATGAATGAATGCCCTAATTAAAAACACAGAATAAAATGCTCATTTTCCATTTTCATCCAACGGTCTGCTGAATTATGGAATTCGTTTTGTGAGACGGACTTTCCCGCTATAACTTACGGCGATGTTTTGAAATCCCGAGGGAAACGGTTTTTTGAAGCGTGAAGGATGCTTCATCACGAGGACTGCAGCTTCACTTAACTTCAAGTGTGTTGACAGCCAATCACAAGCCAATCATGTATATAAAACAGGACAAGTGCGAGTCAGACTCGTCCACCGCGGGTTCCAGAAATCCCACGAAACCGGAAGCTAAGTTGTTAAAACCTTAGGGCGAAGCTAGTCATTGATAAAAGGGGAAATTATGTGTACATTTTTTTTGTCATTAACTGAAAATTACACGTCGTTTAAAAAAATAAAACCTCAAGCTCTTTTAATATACCTCACATGAACGGTTAACTCGTTTTAAAATTTGGACCCTCATTCCTTGCATTATATCCTATTTTTTTGCGATTAAATTAAAAATGTACAAAAATGTTCTCTCGATTTTTTTCTTTTATAATAACTATAAGACAGTGCTTATTGCCTAATTTCATAATTCTAGGTCAACGGGAAGTATCCTATAGATTTTGATTCCCTTGTGACAGTCGAAATATGCGGTTTTTGCGACATACACGGCTGTAACTTTTTTACAATAACTGAGAACTGATTTTTTCACAGCTGTAAAAGACTACAGATCTGAGTATGTGGTTTAAATTTTAACTCGATACCTCCGCTAGTTCCTGAGATAGAAAGGCAGACGGACAACAAAGTGATCCTATAGGTAAGGGTTTCGTTTTTCTTTTTGAGGTGCGAAATCCTAAAAAGTACGTGACATCTATTTCTGAACCATCTGAACAGGAACCATAAATGTGATACATTGCTTTGCATTCAGGATCAAGTACCTATCATAAGACTGTCACGCTCTTGACCAATTATTTTTTAATTAATCATAAATCTAATTTTACGATATTATTAGTTTGTGCTCATTCTATTACATTTTTTTGCAATAAAAATATGTACATATTTATATTGGGTTTTTACCGGAGAGCGTAAGAAGGAGGATTATGTTTTTAGAGTGTATGTATGTAAGTATGTGGGTATCTATATATGTTGCTATATGATAGCCTACAGCCTAAACGGCTTGACCGCTTTTGATGTGCAAAGTGTCGTTAGATTCATCTTCACTTTCAGAATATCATAAACTATATTGTTTTGTAATAATAATAATAAATCTCTCGCAAAAATTAAAAATTGCGTTTTATTGTAACCTCCAACTAACTTTTTTATAATAAGCAAGTAGTTTGACTAGAATTATACTAAATAATGCGCATTTATAATGTTTTACAGCGATTTTACGCATACTTCGCATACGGATGCGGATATCTGTACGACAAGTAAGATTCCAGTTCTTGTAAATAGCTCATGATAGCTCTTGCAACCTCATAAAACCCTTCTACGATGAGTAGGTCACAGATATAGTAGATGAAGCATGCGACTTTATATATATGAAAACATTGCGTGCCACATTTTTGGTATCGACTGTGACGTCACACAAACGATTTAGTGATGGAACGTTCATCCGCGCGAAATCTATTCAACCCAATGCATCCGCACGCATGTAGGTACGCTAGTAACTAGTTGACAAAATATCGAATCGGAAGTATATTTATGTATCTTCTAAGTCTGCGTGCTTCATCTCCGACCACATCTTCGCTTTCCAATAGGTGAGTTGGTGGTCAAACGCGGACTTATTCGTGTTAAAAATAAAATAAAAAAATATATCATCTGAAATTAAATAAATCTTAGGTCGTCTATTGTGATTTTTCATCTTACTGTTGACACGCTAGGTACATCACTTGGGTTATCTATAGAAGTATATGGAGTAGGTAGTAACTAGGTATGTTAACCTTATAAATTTAGCACAAAGGTTTCATATAAAGGCTAGAAGTAGGTCGAGTCTCGAGGCTTTAAGCTCTTGAGGCAGGAGAAACTTTATTAATCAACACACCCTTGAGAGATCTACTTTAGCTGAGAAATACAGAGGAAGTTTATTTGTATACTAACTGTATGTTATTTTTATATTTGTATGCGTAGTGGTTCTACTCCTGATAAAAATAAACATCAATTGACCAACCAAACATAAACATGTAGTCTGCATTGAGTAGAAATTTCTAACCTCTTTCATCTACACAAAGATTATAATTTTTAATCAGCATTTTTGTTTTACTATTATTATGTATGCGCATAGTAGACTACTATGCGCATATTTACTTTTATTACTACCTTTACAAATTATTTCGCAAACAAGTATCAATGTTAAAAGAAAAACAAAATACCCGACTGCAGAAAAGAGGTTTTTGCAGCCTAACTTATGATATTTTTTAAATTTTGATGTACCCAATGTCACTCTCACAACTAAGACGAATCTATTGACACCACTCACATCAAAATCGGTCAAGCTGTTTAGGCTCTAGGGCGTGTCAAAGATACATACATACATAACATAACCCTCCTTCTTACGCAGTCGCGTAAAAAATATGATCCTTCGGAATATACAGATATTGAAAAAAAAGTTTGGAATGCTATAGTGAGATTTCTTCTTGTCTTGCCCGGCAGGTTTCATCTTCAGCAATACTATCCGTTATCATTGATCACTTAGGTGCATTCAAATGTAGATCCCATTTATGAGATAAGAAAAAAAGTTTACCTACTTCAAAACTGTTGATTTTATTTATCCAAATCAATTGTATCATGTTTATATTAAGGTGATACGATACGTACGTAGTGTGAATTTTAATTTTAAAACAGTTTTTACCCTTGTAGCTAAGTCAGTTATCTGTTGTTATTATTTTTTTAAATTAATTATAACATAATAATATACAAACGTCAACACAAACGTGCCGTGTGGTACCGGCCTAGAATAGTACCTCCCCCTCTCTTCCCGTGGGTGCCGTAAGAACCGGCTAAGGGAAATATCACCAGAAGTGGGCAGCAGCACATTCTGCGTAAAACGCCATCTACTGCGCTCGCCAACCCGCATGCCAAGCGTGGCGAGTATTGGCAAAAACCCCCAAATGACGAGCAACAAAAATACCAGGCCCCCAGTCCCCGGCAGCTCCGCTATTCCGGGCTATGGTAGCGGCCCCGGTTACGGCGGAGCAAGGGGTGCTAAGAATCTCCGGCAGAGATCCGGCTACCACCCCCTGCATAAACGACGACTGGCCCTGGTAACGCACAACATTCGCACGATGAGGACAGACGAGAAGCTAGCTGAGCTGGAAGAAGAAATGAGTAGGTTAAATTGGGATATCCTAGGGTTATCAGAAGTCCGACGAGAGGGTGAGGACACGATAACCCTGAAATCTGGTAACCTACTCTATTACCGGGAGGGTGACCAACAGTCCCAAGGTGGTGTCGGGTTTCTCGTCCACAAGTCTCTTGCTAACAACATTCTTGCCATCGACAGTGTGTCGAGCAGGGTTGCGTACCTGATACTCAGAGTATCGAAGAGATATTCGTTGAAGGTCATCCAGGTATACGCACCGACCTCGGCATACTCTGATGATGAGGTGGAGGTGATGTATGAGGACATTAGTAGGGCCATACACACCTCTGAGACCTATTTCAATGTTGTTATGGGGGACTTTAATGCGAAGCTAGGCAAGAGAAGCGATGGTGAGCTGAGAGTGGGACAGTTTGGATATGGACAACGGAACCCCAGGGGACAGAGGTTGGCCGACTTTCTGGATAAAGAGGGACTCTTCATGATGAACTCTTTCTTCCAGAAGCCACCTCATAGGAAATGGACCTGGTTGAGCCCCGACGGTTCTACGAGAAATGAGATAGACTTCATCCTGACCACCAAGAAACAAATATTCAATGATGTCTCTGTGATCAACATGGTTAAAACCGGAAGTGATCACCGAATGGTACGAGGCACGTTGAATATTAATGTTAAACTTGAGAGGTCCCGTATGATGAAGTCTACACTCCGACCCACTCGCGCCCATATCCAAGACCCCGTGAGCTTTCAGCTCGAACTATCAAATCGCTTCGAGTGCCTGGAGAGCTGCGCATCGGTGGATGAGATCAATAACAGGTTTGTGGAAACTGTCCGTACGGTGGGCGCGAAGTTTTATAAACCCCACCGTACAAATAGACCGCAAAAGCTCTCGAGCCATACCCTCGACCTCATGGCTGAACGACGATCATTGCAACTGCAGTCATCCTGTGACGTCGAGTCATATAGGCGGCTCAATAGACTCATATCAAAGTCTATGCGACACGACATCCGTACCTTTAACACTAATCGTATTAAAGAGACGATAGAGCGGAATAAAGGCTCCAAAGTGTTCGCAAAAGACATGTCTATTGGGCAGAGCCAGTTGACGAAGCTGAAGACAGAAGATGGCAGTCTAGCGTCGACCAAAGCAGAAGTCTTGAGGGAGATCGAGAGGTTCTATGGACAGTTATACACATCGGTCGCAAAACCTGTTAGCAGTTTGGGTAAAGATCCAAGAGCCAAACTGACTCGACATTATACCGAAGATATCCCGGACATCAGCCTGTACGAGATTAGGATGGCCTTGAAACAGCTCAAGAATAACAAGGCACCGGGCGATGATGGAATCACATCAGAGCTACTGAAAGCGGGTGGAACACCGGTACTTAAAGTCCTTCAGAGACTCTTCAATTCCGTCGTGCTCGAAAGTACAACGCCAGAAGCATGGAACAGAAGCGTGGTGGCGCTGTTCTTCAAAAAAGGGGACAACACTTTGCTGAAGAACTACAGACCCATCTCGCTTCTGAGCCATGTTTATAAGCTGTTTTCGAGGGTCATTACGAATCGTCTTGAACGCAGGTTTGATGACTTCCAGCCTCCCGAACAAGCCGGTTTCCGAAAAGGCTATAGTACCATAGACCACATCCACACGCTGCGGCAAGTGATACAGAAGACCGAAGAGTATAACTTGCCCCTTTGCTTAGCGTTTGTGGACTATGAGAAAGCCTTTGATTCGATCGAGACCTGGGCGGTGCTTGAGGCCCTCCAACGATGCCGTATTGACTATCGGTATGTCGAAGTGCTGAAGTGTTTTACAACAACGCCACCATGTCGGTCCGAGTACAAGACCAGAATTCAGAGGCAATTCCATTAAAGAGAGGCGTGAGGCAAGGAGACGTTGTCTCTCCGAAACTGTTTACCGCCGGTTTGGAAGATGCCTATAAGCTTCTGGAATGGAAAGGGCTCGGCATCAATATTAACGGCGAGTACATCACTCACCTTCGGTTTGCCGACGATATAGTAGTCATGGCAGAGTCGATGGAAGACCTCAGTACGATGCTCGAAGACCTCGATAGAGTTTCCCAACGGGTGGGCCTCAAAATGAACATGGACAAAACGAAGGTTATGTCGAACGCCCATGTAGTGCCCACCCCAATATCTGTGGGTAACTCCACTCTTGAAGTTGTTGACGAATATATCTACCTAGGACAAACGGTCCGATTAGGCAGGTCCAACTTTGCGAGAGAGGTCAATCGTCGTATCCAACTCGGCTGGGCAGCGTTCGGGAAACTTAAAAGCGTCTTCTCGTCCAATATACCCCAGTCCCTCAAGTCGAAAGTTTACGACCAGTGTGTGTTACCAGTGATGACTTACGGCACTGAGACGTGGTCCCTAACTATGGGCCTTATAAGAAAGCTCAAGGTCACGCAACGAGCTATGGAGAGGGCTATGCTCGGAGTCACTCTACGAGATCGAATAAGGAATAAAGAGATACGTAGACGTACGAAAGTCACCGATATAGCACAGAGGGTTAGCAAGTTGAAGTGGCAGTGGGCAGGCCACATAGCACGTAGAACTGATGGCCGATGGGGCCGAAAGGTTCTCGAGTGGAGACCACGCACCGGCAAGCGCAGCGTAGGAAGACCAGCCACGAGATGGGCAGATGACCTCATACAAGTGGCAGGAAGACGCTGGATGCAAGCCGCTTCCAATCGGTCTTTTTGGAAATCCATAGGGGAGGCCTATGTCCAGCAGTGGACTTCTTATGGCTGAGATGATGAGATGATGATGAATATACAAACTCACTTAACTAAACTACTACACAAAAAGCATATCGATTACCCCAGACCGATAGAGGTCTACAGACAATTCAAATGATCCAATCAATGTTGATATTGATCATAATGTTTGCGACAATCTAAGATTATTTCTTTATATTATCTTGCCATGATAATAAGTAAGTAAGTTCGTATAGACTGAGTGGCCAGCCCTATTGTCAGAGTTTTTAAGCCGCCGAAAGGCCTCTGACTTGGCTTGACAATTGCTGAATAACCGGGACCTACAATTTAACATGTCATCCGACCCACGGTAGCGCTCAGAAAGAAATGCCACTCACGGTCACCCATCCGAAGACTGACCGGTCCGTCCGTTGCTTAACATTGGTGATCGTTCGGGAACACGTCAAGCTACGCGACGAGCGCTACATCTTGCCATGATAATAATACATCTTATTACTTACATTAGCCTAGAAATCAATTTTTACTAATTCAAGCAATTTCTCGGGATATTTAAACAACGAGGTGCATTAGTAAGTTCAATTTACGCGATAAGAGAAAAAAAAACATCTTAGATTGTTAGAAACATTATGATCACTGACCCGAGCTAGCTATAAGGACAAAACTGATAAAAATTTAAATTTCTCGCCGCGTGTCTACCATTGGCCCTTAACTTCCGTAACTTGCTTATTATGAGAGTAAATTTTTAAGTCATTTACAAATGGAAAACGAGCCTATTCTCGGGCAATATATATAATTTCACCTTCTATGTGGTAAACGACAGTCCCGAGGACTTAAAATTATTGATTGCTTTAGAATCAGCTCCCAAGTATTTAATTTACCCACATTTTGTTACGAAACTGTAGAGGGCGCCACTGGCCGCTGCTTTTAATCCCACATCAAAGGACACTCTGATATTACAAACGGTACTATACCGTTTATACTGGTATATATACGGTACTGTACCGGTATTATATTTAAATTAACAGACTGACTTTGGGAGGATTAATTATGTGCAACGTAACTAATAAGGGTTTTAATTAGTGGGGTGATTTGAATGGAATGTGGCAGCATCCATGAGGGAGGGATTTTTTGTGTTACATATTTTGAAGAGAAATTTAATAACACGCAAATAATTGTTTTTGGTTGTAGGCAAATTTTGTAAATAACATACAAAAATTGGTTGTTTCCCACAATTCGAGTATAATTTTTGAGTTTTCTTTTCACTTAAATATTTAGTTTGAAGCCCAATTACTCAATGTATAATATTTTTCCAACTTACTTTACAGATCTCGTTTTTAATATTTAAGAAAAATATAAAAAATCTTACCTAATTATTTTTATTTGGAATCATGACTTGTGATTCAATCTATAGGTTGAAGTCTAAAACTTAAATACGCCATATTTTATTATACATACTGTACCTACTTTCTATTTTCTTCGTTTTTTCTACAGCTTATATAAAAATAAGAAAAATTTGCTGTGTTTTGTATAAAAAATATTTTTAATTGAGACCTATCTTTACAATGTGCTCATTAAGCCCTTCTGTTGATAGTAAGCATTATGGAGATCAGATAGACAGTTAAAATCGTAATAGCTCCTGTTTTGCGCAAGTACTCAAAGTAGGAGTGTAACATTTAAAAATACATCGGTACTTAATTATAACACAAAATATCACTTCTGTTACCTTCGATCTTTGTTTTGTTCAAAAAAATTAATCAATCTTTTAATGTTACTTAAGACAGAACATTATTTTACATGACATTATTTACTTTTTGCTTTCACCCATTGTACAACTATGCAATAAAGTATTTGCTGAAGGTTTATGAGCAAAAGACTGCGATCTTGCCAGTAGGTGTAAAATGCATACGTCATGCTTAATTAGTACAATATGTGTTCGATAGATGGCGCGCGAAGTCTACCAATCAATCCAAATACATAAATAGCGAATTCGATAAACCTTCGCTTCGTTCACTCGGTCAATGAAATACAAAAACTAACTTTAGAGTTAGCCCATACATAATTTACTAACATACTCTTAATCCATCAAATGATTCCTAGTTCAACGTTATGATCTCATTTGATTGATGGTGATATCTCACCGATCATAAAAAGTTTATTTTACCGAAATCTGCCCTTAAATCCAGTGTGGGGCCATTAAGTAAGAGATGGATGTCTGGCGTCTGCGATGGGGATCGTCAAGCAGACTTCGTGGCGCCACTCATTTCGATTGCGAATTCAGAATACACTATGTGACGGAACTGAAGAGTAGGCGTGCGCAGAACTAAAACAGATTTGAATTTATGGTTATATTATTATGAATCATACTGAAATTTTGATTTATTATTTACTTATGAAATGTTTGAAACAGTGTATTAAATATAATTAAATTTCAAAACCGAGTTGACAAAAGTTATTAAATAGACAAAAGTTAGTAAGCCATCACTCGTAAAGAAAAAAAAATTCAAATCCAATTCACAAAATATCTTTGATTTTTGTTGAATATTTTGAAAAGTTGAATCTGCATACGTCAATTTCACAATTCTAACTGACTATCAGACATCAATCGCTGATCCAAGAGAATTGACATCTGGAAAGGATGTTTGTTTGTAAGCATCAACTAAACAAGAAAGCTTAGAAAACTTAAAAACCCCCAACTTAATTAAAACCGGCTGTACAAATTTTGATTAAACATACCTAAGATCGTTTCCTTTTCCAAACAAAAAACAAGAATAGATCAAAATCAGTCCAATTCGTTTCAGAGCTACGATGCCATAGACACACAGAAACACGTATTTAACTGATAACACCCCTCTTTTTGAGTCGGAGGTGAAAAAGATTTGTTGATTGTTGGCAAAACCACGGAACGGAGCTAGTTTAACATAAAATACCTACTGTAATAATACGAGGAAAAGAAAAATATACATAGATATGTACAGTAAACAAGAAGATTTAGAATATACTTATTTGTACTTAGCGTAAGAATAAGTATCTAAGCCTGTAAGATATCCTCTGTCGCACATTACTCTACCCCCAGCCCGGATGGACACATTCGCCGTATTGCGCGCGCCGTCCCACTAATATTCTCAGTGTGCAAATATTTGAGCTGGCAAGACTTATTGATCAGATCGGCGATGATGGCGGCTTCCGGCACGTCTCGAGTGCTTGTAAGCATCGCGCGCGTGCAATGTCGCGCCTTCTGCCTCTATTCTGGTGCCTCGCCAAACAATGAGGGTTCAGTAGCCGCTTTTAAGAAAGCTTTAGGAACGTTAGAAGACTTCTTTGACAACATTCTACGGGATTCTCATTCATTCAACTTATATTTATACTTTGAAAGGATGGCGTGTGACCGAATATGTATGTCTCTATAGCACTCAGAAATCATCTAACTTAACATTACGGAAGTAATTTATTGTTTCAAAACCGGAAAGATTACATCATATAAACACATATTGATAAACAGAATTACAAACTTTAACACATTATTGTGAAGTTTAACTTCCAAATATTTTGTGCGCCCAGGCACTCTAATTAAATAAAACTGCTGTTGTATGCAAATTAGGTAAATTTCCATCTCTATCATGACTCTATTAGCAATTTATCGCGAGTGTCCCTCAATACAGCAGACGCTGGGAAACTCGATTGAATTTCCGGCGGTAAATGCGCTGACAGGGCCGGAAATACCGTTAATGCATGTCAATTGTTGTGCCCCTAACTTAGTTACGGGTAACGGGCAGCCCTGCAGCCTGCCGCGAATGTCTCCAAGCAACGGTTGGTGCTTACTAGGTAGTTTTATGATTGGAGCATTTTAGCTACCCGTGTCACAATTTTTTATAGGAAAAATAAGAATAAAATTAAAGCAGCTCTAAAAAAAAACTTATGGCTTTAAAACTGTTAAATGTTAAACATCATCCTAAAATATCTATATATTAATGGCGTATGCATAACGACTTTTAAGCACAAAATAATAATAATAATTTACGTCTATGTATCTTCTATGATTGGATTAAATAAAATTAAAGTCTCTTTTTTTAATAATGACCGCAACGTCGCTTAACATCAGGCGAGGAGGTCAAGCGCAAATCTAATTATACATAAAAAAATACAGAGCTGGAGATACCTGAATTTTTATAATAGATATATGAAATTTAAGAAGTGAGCAAAACCTGTGTAATGAAGAAAAAGAGTATTGATAAAGTCAAAACGTGTAATTGTGTAATGTGTAATTTTCGGATTACGACCAAAAATGTAAAAAAAATCCTTTTTTCAATGATTTGCTCCTCCCGATAGTACATTTATCAACTACGGAACCCTCGGTGGGCGAGTCTGACTCGCATTTGTTCGTTTTTATTTAGATTTATGTTTAGTACTTAGGTATACAATTCGTGTCATGTGTATTTTACTGCTGTCATACGTGCTTGGTAAAATTAATAATAGTATTAATACAGTAGCATATAATAGTGTAATACTTACATAGAATTTACATTTTTGTCGAATTTTATATAAGTGTAATATATTTCTAGTTCATCATGCCTCACTAAAAAATTTAAACTACAACAATGCTACCCCGCCTTGCGGCGGGGGCGCTTGTTCTGCTTTCTCGTCTCCCGTGCTAGATTCCCACATGGGGTGACAGCCGTCGACAGAGCAACCCTTTGGTTGCACTCACAATTGCCTAATGGAGAGTGAAGGCTGAGATACGGCGTGATAAATCACCACCGTGATTACCGAGCCATTATCTAAAATACGATCTCGGAGACAACTCGCCACGGCGAGGAAACTCGCTAAATCTTAGACATTGAATTAAGAGTAGCTAAGGTTGCGTAGAAATGGATGATCAAACGTGAGCAGTACAAAAAAAAAAAAACAGAAAATAAAAAGGAAATCCAATTCAATTGTAGGTAGGTACTATGTAATAATTTTGTACAAAATACAACCACCATTACCACCAACTCTTTTGACTTATAATAAATATTGGTGGACATTTCACACAAAACCATATAGCTCAAAATAGGCTAAGCTTGTACTATGAAAACTAGATGCTTCATATATATTTACAACACATATATACTTTTTTTTACATATATTTTATTAAATACATATATTTTAATGATACATAGAAACACCCAGACACAGAACAAACATCCATGCTCATCAAATAAATGTTTGCCCTGGATGGGGATTGAACCCACGAGCCACGAACACCTCAGGAGGCAGTCGTGTAGCTGAGAATCGAGTACGTATATCAAATTTAAATAATTTTGCAGAAAGTTACATAAAACTCACAAAAATTTATAACGTTTAAGGTAAAATTACTCCCGTTGGACAGCGAATGAGACAAGCGCCATGTAAAATGACTGTATGAATTAAATAAATATGAATATTGTAATTCTTATTAGACATAAAATGATAGGTATTTTAGCGTTTTCGATTGGTGCCGGTACTAGGTTACATAAATATTAGATTAGTCTCTTAGAAAGGACTTCTAAGAGACCGATTATATGCTTTAAAAACATGAAATCGGTTAATAAATGACGAAGTTATGAAGTAAAAAACATTAAACAGAATGCAACTGAATTGAAAATCTTTTTGGAAGACTGTTGCAAATGTATTTCATAATAAATTTAGTCACTGTCGTGTTGTTACAAGTTATACAGTTGAGATATTAATTGACGCAGGCGTTAGGAGTTAGGACGCTGATGTATTAGATTTTTGTTTGGGAAGCAGCTCTGCTGTAATATTTTCATGCTTTTAAAAGTTTGTTAATTACTTTAACAGTTCCCATTATTGAGATTTATCTTAATTGATTGCTAGAAGACTATAAAATCTGCGATTAATATTTTTCTGGCTTTATCATTATTATTATTATCTAGTTGCTAAGTATTTCAACGGAAATAGCAAAACAAAAATAATCTTTATTGACATAGAAAATAAAACATTAAATTTACTAAATTAACGTATTTTTTAACTTTTTCACTGAATAGGAGTCTTCATGTTACAAAAACACATACCTACACAATTTTGGCTTAACTAAATCTAGTAAAAATCACCGTGAACATTAAAGAGATTATAATTTAAAAAACTAAATCCCGATTATCCGTTAGAGGCGCTGTATCTTTCACGCAAGAATATATTTTTTGATTGTCTTTATTACATCATTGAAATATGTCTGAAAATTTTATTCAACCTTTACATACCTATACACCAAACACGTATGACATTGATACCCCTAAGTAACGCACCCCAACTCGATCACCAGCAAACAAATAACTGTATCGATACGATCCTGCATCTGCCCGCTCAAAGGGAGCGAAGCCAAAGCGACGCAAAGAGAAGCATGTAACACGCGCAAAAGGCTCTTACAAAGTTACAAAGGCTTCCAATATATTGCGATAGAGAAGCAATTTAAATTGATATATAGATGTTACCAAACGAGTTTTTCTTATAGATAAATGAGTGACAGCTCTAGAAAGGGTGAAGAGATACGTAGACGAACAAACTTCATAGTCCAGCAAGACCAGCAAGTTAGGAAGTTGAAGTGAGCAAGGCACGTAGCTTAATAACTGAAGGCCGATGAGGCGAAAAGGAGACCGCGCATCAACAAGCACAATGTACGATGACCAGTCACAAGGTGGACCTTATACAAGTGATAGGAAGAAGCAGGTTGTAGCCCGCTCCTAATCTTTTATTTTGGTAAGCCATGGTGGAGTCCTATGTCCAGCAGTGTCCTTCTTGCGGAAAAGGTGGTTCTGCTTGTAGTGAAGAAAAACTGAGTGACAAAACGAGCATCTGCCAAAATCATGGGTGTTAGTTAATATTTTATATGCTATTAAAATATATTTAAGAAAAGGGCTATTGTCCGTAAAAGGTATAAAATGTAAAGCCCTGTGTTTGGGCTTGTGATTTTGAGTTTTGGATCTATCCAGTTTGCGTTAACTGTTCACTGCTGGGCCTGAACCACTATAGTGGCCAAGTGCGGATTGAATGTTTTTCAAAATTGGAAAATGGTTTACGTACATCCATAGTACCTACATATTGTTGAATTATCTATCAAACAACACCTCACATCAAACACTAAATTTCTAAACACAATAAAAAATCATCTTCAGTTTACGTGTAGAGAATTAAAAAAAAAAATATAAGGGCGTGATTAATGTATAGTATACCTGCACCAAATTACAACTTTCTAGTACTTCTAGAGTCTTTGAGCAAAGCCGCTAGTAGACAAATAAACGGACATGGTGAAACTTTAGTTTCCTTGTTGACTACGGAACCCTAACAAAAATAAAGCCTGTTTTTTAGATATAAGTATTCCATCATCAACTCTCTTTCTATAGTAGGGTAAAAAGAGGCAGGTTTCAACCTAATAGTCTCTTTTTATCCTTAACAACATACTTCGCGTATATTGTACGAGATGAAGGGGTGTAAGCTCTACCACACACAAATCACGTCCCACAAAACATTTTACATCGAGATCGTATTGAAACGTTGGCATAGTATTTAAATGGATTCCCATTTGTACTCGCGAAACATGAAAATAGCGTGGCTTTTAAACAGAGGGGACCCTGTATAGAGTTAATAAAACCGACGAGGCGACGCTCGCGCTATTTATGTAAATTAAGACGTTAAATCAAGCTCTGTATGTAAATGTTAGTTTTGCATCTTCATGCAATTCTGTTTGCTGTTTCTTAATTGAAACATTTTATTTGTGGAAGTAAGTGGTTATTGAATCAGTATTTATTTTCGTTGTTATAGGAAAATTTATTATGCTATGTTTAACTTGCTATATTTCTTTCTTTCGGCGAAAGCTCAATAACATGTATCACAGAATCAACTGAGGTACGAGATAACATCGTTTCAAGATATTTATATTATAGCAGTATTATAATATTTCTAAAATTGACAATTTTGAACTAGATAAAGACTAATTAGAAATAATTAAAACGACAGTTTGTAAAATAACATTTAAGAAATATTAAAATTATAAATAGTATTGCAATGTGCTATTTTTGCTTCAGTAATATTTTAAATTAACTATCGTATTTCTACTATCGATAACTTCATGTTACCTTACACAACTCTACACATAATTCAAAAGTATAGTCTTCTCGCACACAGATAGAGGGCTATTGTTGTTTTTTCAAAGCACATACAACTAGCGCCTTGCCTCAGTAAAGGGGTTTCAACTGCTCTATAGATTTGTAGCACACGCCGCAGTGTTATATGTTTTTACATCGCGGTTGTTTTCTGTTTAGGAACCATAAAAATGTTAATGCCTACGTATTGTAAAGTATTTTTATGATGAATTGTGACGAACAATTTGATTTTCAAGGGTGGTTAACGCCAAGCTTTTATGGCCTCCTTTTATTCCTGTTCCTGGCCATGTTTTTTAATCTATGGGATTTATGAATCAAGTAATTTTATTCATATCAATGTTAATATTACTTTTTTTTATAGATAAGTACATTTACATCTAGAGACATTGAGTAGTTATTTCACAAATTAAGATAAAACGTTTTGTTTTAATTTGCGCAGAAATATACCGCTAGATTGTGGAAATTGATGCTAGAGAAAACCACCACTAATAAGTATTCTCTATTGTTTTTTTGACTTCATAATATTTTTATTCCATGTAAGTCCCAAATGTACAATAAGGTTCTTCTTCTTTTTTTGTATTGGACCCGCATTAAAGCATTTGCCAGTGTCAAGTATTAGGATTTTTTCAAGTTTCTTGAATAAAACAAGTTGTAAATGTTATAGTCACAATCTAGGTCATGTATACAGTCAATTTATAAGTCGAGTCCTGCTTCAGTAAAGTGGTGGCGACTTTACTAGAAGCTTCTATGGAGTTTTGCCGACAGCAAAAAATCACACGTTTTACTGCTCTATTTCACTTGCCCACACTCACGCACCTTATCGAACATTTAATGAATAAAACACCACCATTTTTATAGCATTAGTGTTCAAAATAACACAAGTTTAGGAAAATAAAACAAAGCAACAACATGTTACTAAGACGTTCCCGCCAAAACTCCTACAATAAGGTCATATATTCAAATCGTCAAAGATCAATATAATATTTTACTATAATCGTCGCGTAGAAAATATTGAGGATATTAAAACAACTTATAAAATGTCTAGACTGTTTTAAATAATGGGCATAAAGAGATCCTACTCCGATAACTTTATTAACAAGCTTTATTCGCCATCGTTCTAAAATAAAAGAGAGAATACATTTTACAAGAGAATACATTTTATTTTTCAAAATAGTTTCAGTAGCTACCTACTATACAAAAGTTAAAGGACTATGAAGCGCGTATTACGTAAGTACATCAAGAGAAAATTTATTACTATCCCCAATCTTAATTTTTTCTTTTGTTTTACTTAACTATTTTACATCTAATTTATTGTTGCGATGTTGACCTTAATATAGTTCGATTTGAATGATTCGTGTATTTGGAACTGTATTCGGGCTTGATGTTTTTAGGGTTCCGTACCCAAAGGGTAAAAATGGGACCCTATTGCTAAGACTTCGCTGTCAATCCGTCCGTCCGTCTGTCACCAGGCTGTATCTCATGAACTGAGATAGTTAGACAGTTGAAATTTTCACAGATGATGTATTTCTGTTGCCGCTATAACAACAAATACTAAAAAACAGAATAAAATAAATATTTAAGGGGGCTACCATACAACAAACGTGATTTTTTTGCCGTTTTTATATATAATGGTACGGAACCCTTCGTGCACAAATCCGACTCGCACTTGGCCGGTATTTTTTTTTATTACTCCGTCAAGAGAAAAAGTTTATTTTTTTATTTTTTTTTCAATCGTACAACAATAAACAATATCAGTTATGTTTAACAATGTTTATATGAATATTACACAATTATATTGTAAATAAAAATATAATTCAAATATTATACAATTAATTGTTATGTATTGTATTTTTTTCTTAAGTATTATTTAATAGTTGTATTTGTAGATACTTACGTAAGTTTTAAAGAAGTGACAAAATACTTCACAATCTCCTTTAAGGGGTTCATCTTTAGTTATATCCAGTTTCTTTTCACGAAGTTCTATCAAAAGAAAGCGGCTCAACCCAAGAGGCAGATACCATCAAATGGGAGCAACTTAAATAAGCATTAAGAAACATTTTTACCTCCTCAGAGATAAGTTCCTCTGATCCCTGGCTATTGTGATAACCATCTGAGAAAACCCCGAGGAAAGCGCGGCTTCATTCGCCATTCATTGGGCCGATTTGATTTACTTAAGATCTTTGGCTTGATACCGTCTATTAAACGAGCGGACGGACGTTTTTGTAAAAGAATAATGTGATACTTTACTGGGGGACCTTAATTTGATATATGAATTTACTCGGAAGCTCAACGGATTTTGTGTTTATTTGTTTTAATCAGCGTTCTTTTAGATGGTATCGTCCGATATGATGATTTATTTATTTGGAAGTCGTTGAAAATATGGAATCTTATTTTTTAATGTGACGGTGCTTTGGTGTTGTTTATTGGGTTTGTATTTTTTAATTCGTGTATAAGCTTGAGCTTAACCGCAAATTTGCAGTGTATAGTACATATTTGCCTGGAAGGTTACATAAGGTACATGGTTACCTGGAAGAGATCGCTTTTAGCGATAAGGCCGCCTTTTGTTGCACTAGTCTATTTAAGTTCTTTGTTATTACTTTTAAGGTGTGTACAATAAAGAGTTCATCTATCTATCTATCTATCTATTACCTAGTGCTTTTACCTCCAAGAAACCTCTCTAAGCAGATACATAATGTATCAGGAAAGTCCCACTCAAGTATTTTGCACACAATAGCGATACATATAATAAAAGTAGAACGAAAATATTACCTACATTCACATTTTGGACCATCCACTTTGAAGATGTTACTTTGAATTTTTTTTCATATCGTATAGACCGAGTATTAAGCTTGTATCGGAGTTTTTAGACCACATAAAATACTAAACAATGCTCAAACAAATAAAACTCGCCGAGTGCTTTTCTTTTAGATTACAGCAGTAGCTACGGAACCCTATCATATGCGTGTCTCAACACAGTCTTGGCCACTTATTAATAATAGTTTTAGATCATTCATCAAATTTTTATTACTAAGTATCATAATACTGTTTTACCTTTTTCGATAAATAATAAACTACTTAGCTTTAATACGTATATCGTGTAAGCTAACTTTTATTGCAGAATGTTATGTTGCCGGCAATTCATTGTAATATTTTCCGGGGTCAACATAAGAAAAATTGCTTTCACGTGAAACCTTTTAATGTTTTTTCGAGTTACTTTATAAAAGGGGAGAGTGGGGTAACGCGTGGTTCCGGCCGGGCGCGCGGGCGGACGGCCGATTTATAAAATGAGTTTGCGGTGCAACCAAGCCGTGATACCCCATTGGTTACGTCTCACTTCTTTAATAGTGATGCAGCCTGGAGAAACTTATTAAGTTTTTCTTGGATATTTTTTTATTATGAAATTACTTGTTTTAGAAGGACATTAATATTTAAAAATTATTCATACTCTAAAATTATTAGTAAATTTTCATAGTCATTTTAATTTAATAGGTAAGGTATATTCACGAATTAATGTATTCACTTATTTTTTATCGTATATATAGTAAGTAAATAATGTACAAGTATAAAAAACATATATATCTACAGTAAAATACTTAAAATATACGGTACACTGGCAGCAGGAGCACAAGCTGTCGGTGGTAGGAGCTGCGGATTGAGAAACAACCCACAATGCACATAGTTATATGCATATAGGTATGTATATTACTTTTAATAAAGCGCCTACTCTAAATTGTATGTACTTTTAAAACACTAATTAATACATTAATAGTTTAAAAATTTTAAAAAACCGACTTCAAAATACGCAATTATTTTACTTTTTTTATTGTACTTTTTATTATCTTTTTATATAAAAAAAGATTCATCAAAAACAATTCATAAATCACGGAGTAATCGCTGAACAAACATACAGTCGAATAGAATAGATAGCAGAATAGAATACCTCTTTCTCTTTGGAAGTTGGTTAAAAAATCTTAATAATATATCGATAACACGTGTTCACATCCCTATTTCACGGGCATTTGTCGCGGGACGTCACCATTTTTCCCTCGGCGCGCCATCAGTGGAAAGTTAAAAGCATTGAAAGACATATCGCGGGTGCCTTCCAGTCTCCATTGTTCTCTCGCCCTTTGTCCCGCGCCGAATGTTTTAATGTAATTGGCTTTGTGCGACGGGTCTTTTTTACCCCACTTTTCCGTGTACGAGTTTAGGTTATACACTCCATTGCATTACCTATTGTTGCTACAAGTATTGTAATGAAACACTATAATACGTAATATATTACGTACGATACGATTTACCGTGTATTGTAGTTATATCTACAATACACGGTAAATCGTATCGTAAGATTGAAAAGTACATTTTTGTTGTGTTATAATTTCATAATAATTATATTTTTTTATTGCTAAAAGATGCCGTGAACTGCATGTAAAATTATTACATAAAATTACTGCAGTCTTTTTTTTTTTTTTTTTTGTGTTTTTTTTTTTGGGTTTACCAGTAAAAGACTGACATTTTTGTAGTAAATATATCTACGTTTGACTACTAACACGCCTCATGGTAAGCGACGGAATGGCCGAGGATGGAACACGAAGATATCTATTAACTCAAGCCTGGAAAGTTGTAAGTTGTGTTGTTGTTGTGTATTATTGTGATATAAGTTATACGGCGTGGCCTTGCTGCTTGACTTAGCTGGGTCCACTGTCGTGCCCCCAGATTACGTTCCGATATAAGTTAAGTATCGTAGCGAGAGTCAAAACTTGTAAATTGTAATATCAACCATTTTGTCGAAAGATCATATATTTTTATATAGAACAGCTTAATTAGTCACAATTGTAGGATTTTAATACTCAAACTTTGGTTGTCACATATTTTAAAATTAAAAGTACTTACTCATATGTCGATTATGGTCTGCACATTACCATAAATTTCTCATTGGAATGCCTTATATTCCTACACTACGAATTAGGTTTACATTTTTGATGCGTACTGCACAGGAGTAGGATTCCCTGCCATCTTATCTGTTTTGAGAATTATAATCAAGGAATTTTCATGGCTAGAGAAAAGATATCTTCTAGATCGACGTCTTTTACCTTCGTCCACACCATGGTATACCATCAGGAGAGTTGGTGATCAAACGTGCTTCTGAAATATCATATAAAACAAACACACTTTAAAACGAAAATTTAATATTAATGAAAGCATCTAGATTTGAAGCAAGACAATGCATCATTCATTACTCTTCCCGCGCTGTTTCCCGTATTAATAACGTAGAAGGCATAGGTTGTGAGGAAAATCAATGACACATGACGGCATCATGCATTGATCTGTTAATATAGTCTCGCCGAAAACGCACACTCGGACATAGAATACTCAAATGTATGTATATAGAAGAGACTGCGGAAAAATATTAATAGGTAACTAACCTTGCTACATTGATATAAAGAGCATCTTAGCTCGCATCGTGTATAATGTAGTAATATTTTTTTCCGACTACGCAAAACGAAATGTTTGATTTTAAAATTTGTATTAAATTAACATCTCTGTAATCTTCTAAATTCCTGACCATATTATGACAAATAGGATGTCTACCAACTCGTCTTTAAAATCCACGTATGATAAGCTGTATGATGCTTCTGGAAATCTAATTAGTATGGAGGACTTTAAATTATTTTACATTTTGAAATTTTGTTTGAGATTGTACGATGTGTTTGGTATAAAACCATAAAGGCGTGACCCAAACTGATCTTCAAACAAACAGCTTAATTATTAGGGACAGTTATCTGACAAGATCGGACTCCAACGATCACGATCACGATCTACAAAGCATGCTTTGCATACTATCTACGTCATAATGTTGTGATTATACATAAAATAAGCTTATTTTCCCTTATAGGGTAGGTAGACCATCAAAGGCCAATAAGGTCGTTTGACGCCACATTTGACTGTGATTAGAGGGTTAGATTGAGTGGATAGGGCTTTAGAGGGTTAGAGGAGATAAGAGGGTAGGATGTTGTGATTATGATATAATTCATAGACGATCTATTGAATATTCAAACAGACGACTTGAGCTCCTGTCTAGTACGAAAATATGACGATTATACAACCTTATTTTCAAATAAGTTTAGTTAATTAAAAATTAATTGGAAAGCACAATAAGGCCCTTGTTAACGTTCCTGTTAACGTTCCTGTTAACGTAATAAGACAGACATATTACTGCATCCTTCCTACCCTAACTACTTTCTCGCTTGACTCTGTAAGTGAGTTGGATATAAATTGGGGCATTGTCTGTGAATCTGGAGCATTCGCACGACTTTTTAGTTTTAAAGCACCGGAACGATTTAATCACTAGACAAACTAGTGTATTTTATTAAGTCATTGCAATACTTTTGCTTCATTAAGTATGTATGTATTTATTTAGAAACCATTTTAACATAAATAAGTAAAGTTTTTTTTGTATTATATGTAAGATTTAAAATTAAATGTGGAATAGTTACTAGAAGATACTTTAGTAGTTAATGTTTCTGCGGTAAATTAAAGCTTAAAATAAAAAATGAATAGCGTAATTCATTCTTTGGAAAAAAATATGTTAAAAAAATTATAATTATTATGGTAGTAATTTTGTATGATTTTGCATGCAGACGTTCCTTGTGGTCTTTTTTTGATTTCAGCTGTTAAAATGTTAGAAATTATGGTATAGGTAATATACTGTAACATATTGTATACTCCTAATTTATTAATTATGACTGCATTTGCAAACAAAAATAAGAATATAACTATAATTAATTTTTCATCAACATCATCATCATCATCTCAGCAATAAAAAGTCTACTGCTGGATATAGGACTCTTCCATGGACTTCCATAATACAATATCTGTCTATCTCGTGGCTGGTCTTCTTATTCCTACGCTGCATTTGCCTAAGCGTGGCTTACACTTACGGACTTTTCGGCTTCATCGGCTCTACGTGCTATGTGCCCAGCCCAATGCCACTTCAACTTGATAATCCGCCGTGCTATGTCGGTGACTTTCGTACTTCTACGGATCTCTTCATTTATGATTCGATCTCGTAGCGAGACTCCGAGCATGGTCCTATAGTTATAGGGACCACGTTTCAGTGCCGTATGTCATAACTGGTAACACACATTGATCGTATTTAATTTCTAAATGCAATAATTTTGTTTGTACCAGCACTTATTAGTACCTCAATTTACCTATTCTGTGGGAGCAATCTGGGACTAGTTTCCTTTAGGAAATTGTAACTTATTACAATAATTTCACGTGAAATGTCAACCAATATTTTATTTATTTACCTCACTAGCCATTATTTTGTTCCTATTTTCTATTATAGTATAATCAACCATACACCTTATCAGTCTATTTCTTATTTTATATTCAAAAGATGTCTCTACTGTACTGATACTACGAGCTTATTTCGAGATTTAAAAAAAGAATTAGGCTATTAAGCGAATTCCAATTACAATGGTTAACTATTCTTGTATGAAAGGAAAAAACTGAAACAGATAAATTATTTCATACGAGTACAGACAGGTACCTGCTGGAGTTGGAAATCAAATACCATTTGTAATTAAATAAACCTTTATCTCCTGTACTACTTGGATAATTCTGCAACTTCATGAAAGAATAAATTTTGCGCCCGTTTCCTCTCTCGCTCCAGCGAATCAATATCAGTTTGAGCTAGATAAGGAAGGATAGAGATTGATTATCAAAACGGCTGGGATTTTTTGCAGAATAAGATGGTGTTGAATGAACTGCCTTTTGTTTCTCACTCTGATATTGTTGTCATTTCACTCTAACATGAAGGTAGGAGGTAGGTAGCTATCTACGCTCTGTAATTCTGAATAGATCTGCTGTGGGATTCTGTTTTCTTGGATTTGACGTTTTGGGTTTTTTAGGTCCAGTTGAGATTTGGTTGCTTCAGAGTTTATTTTATTTTCATATAATTTTTTTTAATCGTTATCGTAGTAAAAGTTTTTAGAACACTTTTGTCTAATTCTGTATTAATTTTGGGATCACAGAATACGACACCCTATTATTGAAGCTTTTGTTTGAGATAATGATTTCTTAGAACGTGTATGTAATAAGATAAATCTAATGGTCAATTGGACTTATCTCACATTGTTAAGATTTATAGTAATACTAACAGTGTCTACGATTTTCTCTCTTGTTTATTTATTTTATTAATTAGAACGAATTTTTTTTTCATGATAGGCAACTTAGGAACAACAAATATTAAATTAATTGATCATATTTTTTATCTATAAAATTTAAATCGCCGAAGTCCAACCCTTATCTAAGACAATTGCAGAATAACTCATCGAGCGAGGGCAGAGGGAGCGTGGCACGCATTTCAGGCGTAGTTTGATATCAGCCGCCGTGACGTCAGACCGCTTCACCGCGCCTCGCTCTCTTCTCCCTTAATTACGACCACCTAATAACTGTTAAAAAATCACTACAACACCCCTTTCTGTGAATAGAAACACATCTATTTACGAACTAAATTCACTAATTAAACCGTTTAGCAAAAAAATAACAAAACGAAATCAAGAATACATCGAAAACAGTGATATGTGTTGCTGAAATTTCAGTCAGTAAACATTTTCCAAGTTATGTGCTTTAGATAATTCCACAGGTTGTTACTAGTAAAGTTTCGCGAGTGTGATATGGAATTTGAAACGTATTAGTGCGGGTTAAAGCTGGGAATTGTTTAGAGAGCGTTTGGGGTGTGAACTTTGTTATCACCTGTTGATTCCGGTGTAGAAATCCAGGGGGAAATGATTTGGAGGTGGCTGTGAGTATTTGTATCTTATTATAGATCTTATTAAGTAGAAAGTTGGTGTAAAATAAAAAAAAAAGTACAATTTTTGTAGTGACCAGTTTTTGTGAAAAAAAAACAAGTTTGCTAGAAATAAGAAGAAAATAAGTATAAGTACAAAAAACAGCTGAACCGATTTTGAGGAAGCATAGCTAAGAACACTCTCAATAAAATCCACTTTTAAACAAAAAAAAAAAACTCGATCAAAATCGGTCCATCCGTTTGAGAGCTATGCCGCCACAGAGAGACAAACAGATATACAGATACACCCATCAAACTTATAACACCTCTCTTTTTGGATCGGGGGTTAAAACTAGCTAGACTTATTCCAAATAAGTAATTAGGTACCTACTGACAGTTGTTAGCTGATACAACTTGACGATGACCTACATATAAATTATCAAGCTAATATTATAAGTAAGCGAGTGTAAATGAACGTATGTATGTAAAATCTCTCTGGTAGATTTTGCGTCTAAAAGATAAAAAGGATCTTTTTAATTTTTGGTACTAAGATTCAGCTAACTCAAAAAAAAAAGGATATAATGTTTTTTTATCATTACCATTTTCATTAATCTAAACTATAAATTATTTTTTATAAGTAAAATCGCTATTAAAACTAAATAACAGTGAAGTACATAGAGAGGTCGGAGAGGTAAAATTCCTACAATTTTTGAAGTCATTATATTCTAAACAGAAGCTTTAATCACTAAAAGCTTTTCGATTCTTTACATTGACCGATATATTTTCGTCTTTATTGCAATGACATAAAGTTCAAGGACGTTATGTGACTCCTAAGCAAAATGTGTGGTGCCAGTATGGGCACTTCAAAATATCTGTGGTGTTACATTTATGGCACATTTGTATTTTAATATAGAATAATGCACATTAGCTTCTTTTAAATTGTATCTCGACGTAAATTTGCTATTTACTTGTTTATTACATAGTATATATGATGCTCTACATTTTTATTCATCAGCACAAAAGATTACGTCAGCGTAGCTCATACTGTCTTCACAACCAAGTCTATACCTACGCCTGTATGAGTAGGTATATCCCTAAATCGCTACACATCTCCAAGGATTTCCTCGGAGTGATTTCGCCCTTCGTCACGGCACAATAAGCCGCGGTTATGCTTATGTCTCCATATGTCATTATGCCCCTCGAAGCTCTCTCAAGAGACGGTATTACTGTGTCACAGGTACGCCAATTTATTTTTACGATTCGACTATGGCACTTTTAGTATATTTTGTTCTTGTTCTGACGTCATTTGAATCAGTGTTTGTCCTATTTTTCGTGATAAAATAATGTTCAATAAATTATATTCATTGAAGCGATGAGAACTCAGTTGATGAAGCAACGGCAGTTCGATCATAGATAGCTCGGGTGGTGAAGCGATGATAACTCAACTAGTGAAGCAATCATAGTTTAGTAAAGCGATGATAACTCAACCGGTGAAGCAATCATAGCTCAGTTGGTGAAATTGTGCCAACTTAGTCAGTGTAGTGATCATAGATAGCTCGGCCGATGAAGCTATATCTCTGTAGGCAATGAAGCGATGTCAACTCAGTCAGTGTAGTGATCATAGATAGCTCGGCTGATGAAGCTATATCTCTGTAGGCAATGAAGCGATGTCAACTCAGTCAGTGTAGTGATCATAGATAGATCGGCCGATGCCTAAGCGATAATAGCTCAATCGGTGAAGCGTGTCAACTCAGTGACATCGCTTCATTGCCTACAGAGATATTATCGTTTCGCCGGACGAGCTATATATCTATGATTGCTACACTGACTGAGTTGGCACAGCTTCACCGAATGAGCTATGATTGCTTCACCGATTGAGCTATCATCGCTTCGCCGTCCGAACTATCCATGATCGCTACACTGAGTGAGTTGTACTCGGTCAGTACTATTAAAGTCTTTTGTACCTGTAGGTAAGTAGGTACTTAAATAAAACTTTTTTATGGTTGATTAAAGTACGATAATACTATATAACAAATAATTATTTATCTTTTTACCAGATTTTTTGAAACTGTCAACCAAAAATTCCTTCATCTCATAATTAATAAATAATGAATATTTGGGGACATTTCATACAACGCCATCTAGCCCAAACTAAGCAAAGCTAGATGGCTGATAGAACACATATATACTTTTTTTGTTGTAAATAAATACATATGATACATAGAAACATCCAGACACTGAACAATCATCCATGCTTATCACACAAATGTTTGCCTTGGGTGGGGATCGAACCCACGACCTACAGATGAGCAGGTGTCTACCTGCTAATCTGTAGGTCGTGGGTACTACCAACTGAGCCACAATGCCAGTCATTAATGAAGTCAATTATCACGTCCACCTACATAAGTGACCTAATAAAAGGTTGTATTACATTTTGTGATCGATACAACGCTCCTGGGGACGTCGACGCGAATATTAAAATTATCTACAACGGCTGTCCTCCGTCCCGAGACTCCCGAGTTCCCGACTCTATTAGACGAGGATAAAACAGCCCTCGGGAATTTCATCCAATTGCCTGCGCCTTTTATTCGTTACTTTGAGTTAGCTCGTTACTATTCCTGCCCTAATTATGGTACAGTGGTCAGTTCTTTTAAGGAAATATCATATTACTTTCATGTACGAAATCATTTCTTTGGTTTCATTTTCTGAGAAAATTCTGGTGCATTTGTGGTGCTTCTACTCAGACTCTATTAACATTTATAATTAGTTTAAAAAAACTGAAAAAAACCGACTTCGAAATACGCAATTTGTTTACTTGTTTACGTGGATGAATTTTTTTCAGGTATCGTGTTATAAAGACGGCACGGAACCGACTTAAAAAAACAATATACAGAACTACTTCTGAGGTATTATCTACCAAACAAAAAATAATCATGAAAACCAATTCATAATTGACGGAGTAATCGCTGAACAAACATACAAAAAACATATAGTTGAGAACCTCTTTCTTTTTGGAAGTCGGTTAAAACAAAGGTCCAATCACGTTAATGATAATGAATTATTAAATTGGTAAGTTTGGTGACATTGGTATATTCGGAGAATTCGTCTCAAAAATAGACGGGAGTAGCCCGTTTGTTCAAATATAAAAGTTTGGTAACACACTATGAATATACATATATGGATGAAAGGATTCGGAAACTCGATATGGGAATTTCCTAATTTTGGTTAATGGGTCGAGTGTAAGCTCATTTGTTTAAAGGGTGGATGATGATGAAAAAGATCTGATGATGAAATAAGAATCTGGGATGAAATGAAAATCTGAGATCAATTTTGTTATTTTATGTACTTTTCATTTTAATAATAAAACCCTTTCCTTATTTTTTAGCCAAGTGCCTAAAAAAATAATGTAAAAATCTAATCTACTGAAACTGGCTGTTGAAATAGTTTATTGACTGATGTTCCCACACAGTGAGTAACATGCGGTACTTCTGTGTGGGAGCATCAGAATGAGAGCACCTGCCTATTTTTTCTCATTATCCAAAATTATTGAGGCAAATAAACTACAATTATTAATACTGATAATACTTGCAATGAATGAGAATAAAATGTCGGTCAAGTTACCGAAGAGATAAATTCTTTTGTGCTTCCGGCCGGACGGACCCAAAAAATTTGTTAGTTAAATTAATCACGATCACAACCACTTGCAAATTCCTGAAAATCACCAACTACTAAGATTCCCATATACCTAAAGTCAAATGTATCCTCACTCTAGTTCGTAGTTTTCTTACTCCACATCTACAACCCATTTCCCAAATAATAAAACACTTGAAATTCACCCCTTGAGTGTAAATGCATCGACACGATACCGGGCTTTAAGTGTTTCATCCTAAGCTGGGGTATTTGCGTAATTGATATTTACAACTAACCTGGATTCAACCGGGATTTTGGAGCTTTTTCCCGGATTAAACGGGAATTTGTCTGGATTTTCCTTCTCAGAGAATTCACTTCAATTTATTTACAACCAACAGAGGTGATAACGTTTAGGTTATCGTTCGACCCTTTCGAAGCTCCTTTTTCGTTTGATTGCTTGAGGAATTGCTGCCGTTAAAGTCGACAATGGTTACTGATGCTTTATTAAATGCTTACGACTGTAAAAGTAAGTAAATACATTCATGATGATTTTTTTAATGGTTTAATTTGTGATGATGATTTATTTTAAATTTCCTAAATAAATTCTCACAAAGGTCAAGCATTATAGTGGTTGATGTAGATAAATACCTGTTTGGTTTATTTGTGGCATTTCTGATTCGGGGCAGGAAGGGTGATGTGCCAGGTCTTTATACCTGACTGATTGATGATTTGATTGTTTTGTTCAAGGCTTAGTGACCAGTTTTTATCATTTTTATGAGTGTCGCATGGCATTCTCAACTCAAAAATCTGGATAGCCTTCAGTGTGAAGGATCATTTATTTTATTTACGCACTGGCTGTTTCCGAGACTTCATACGCGTAGAAAAAAAACCCGCATCTCAATGCCTGGCCGCCCCTTTCGCCGTTCCTTTCGTCTTTTAGTAGATTACTACTCCAAATCTTTTTTATTACTCACATTATGTTAACTGTAATCCAACCTGTTAGGGAGGAGAAGACGAGAAAGCACCCAGAAGGTTAATTTTAATCCGATAGTGTATAAATGTTGTGATATTGCATCAAAAACTTATTATAATGGTTTCTATCACCCAATAATTATATAGCATATTGTTAGAGAAATAGTTTTTAGAATCGGAGCAGCAGTTGCAGAATTTACCCTGGACAAACGAATTTATTTAACTTATCTTGGTACCTAATATTAGTATAGAAGTGACCATCTGTAAGTCAAAGATATTCCATGATCGTATTTATCTAGCGAGTACAGCATCGTATATTGCAAGACTATTTGTTATCTAATTATTTATACCGTCATTACGATATTTTTTCCTCGAAACTCTAGTTCAAACACCAAATAAAACCAAGAACCAACAATCTCGGTCCGAACGTGAGGTCGGGCTCGCTCTGCAGATTAAGCCTCTCCAAAGAGAACAAAACACAAGCGTTCTCTGCCACTGCAAATACTACGTACACTTGTTTACCTTCCATTTTTATGATATTCACCAAAATAAAAATGGATATTTGAAACAGGATTGGCTGAAAGCACTCTCGGAAAGCGGAAAGCACGTTTTCATGAGCTGTTGAAATATAAGAATGATATTTTATTACTTATTTAGTTTCAATAATTGTTGGTATTTTATTTCATGATTATTTTGTAATATTGTTTTTCGTTTACTCCATTCATCGATTGACGTTACACATTATACCTATATTTAGTGCAATTTAACCTTCGGTATGAAAAATACACACACGGTTGATCGGAATTGATCTTATTATTATTCATGTATTTATTTATTTTCTTAAGTATAAATTTTTACAATATTTTTATAAAATCACATTAAAAACATTATAAAAACCTACCTAGATTGCCACCGGCAACGGGGCAGGGCCCAAGCTGCTGGCGGTGGAGGCTACAGAGTGAGGAACCTCCTGACAATGCGTGCCGTGTCCAAGATAACTGCCTTCTGCATTCGACCCTTGACCCAACCATCAAGCGAGAGCCTCTTAAGATGTTGGTCAAGGCTCTTCGCTATTAAACCGTTTGCCGATACGACTATCGGAACAATGGTCGTCGAGTCAACATCCCACATGGCGGTTATCTCGTGAGCCAAGTCAAGGTACTTGCTGAGCTTGTCCTTCTCAGCCTTCACGAGATTCTCATCATGTGGGATGGTGACGTCAACGAGCACTGCCCGGCGTTGGGAACGATCTACAATCACAATATCAGGCTTATTGGCAACAATAGTCCTATCCGTGATAATAGAACGGTCCCAATAGAGCAAAGCACGGCCATTCTCAAGAACCGGCTGGCTGGTACGTACTGATAGTACGGCACTGCTTTTATTATTATTATTATTTAGTGCCTGTTCCGTCCCACTGTTGGGCAAAGGCCTCCCTATCTCCTCCCTATCTATGATCTTAATTACTACTAAATTTCAAATTGTTTTTTTTAGAACATCGTGTGTTTTCAAAAATATTTTTGAAATATTGGTAACAATATTATTGATGATTCTTTACTGACTCAGAATAGTTCAATCTTTTCTAATTATTGCGAACCAAATATAACAAATATAAACAAAACGGCATAATTATAACCCAAATGAAACAAAAAAGTGCAGATATTTTAAAACAGTATAGACCAGTGTTGTGTTTTTTATAAGCTTTTTATTAGTTTCGTCTATCTCAGTGCCTGTAATCAGATCTTGAAAGTTAAATCTGACTCACTTCTCGGTTTCCGATGGAACTGAAATTTTGCATGCATATGTAAATCAGATGACAATGCAATATTATTATGATATATAGCTGAATAGTCCAGGTAGCAGGCGCAACCTGGACTAGATTGGCTCGAGACCGCTTAGAATGGCAACGCAAGGAGGAGGCCTTTTACCAGATTTGGGTGCCCAAGAACACTGAAGAAAATCTATGATAAATGTAATTAATTGTTGGGAAATAAAGGCTATTTTATTTTATTTTATTTATATAGCTGAAACTTCCTGATGGAAAGTGTCAAATTTGAGCTCAATAGCTTTGTTGTCTTGGGTATCTTCCATTAGACATGATAATGAGGGTGTGAGGGGAATATTTCCACTGTCTCATACCTCCTGACGGAAAGTTCAAAAGAAGTCACCGTAAGCACATTTCATTGTATTAATAAAAGCATGCGCCTAAAAACATGTTTTTAAGAGTATCTTTATTCATGTAAACATTTCCTACAATACAATGAAACAAAACAAAATAGTGTAACTGAAAATTAATTCAAACACAGCGAAGTCTACAGTTTTTCGGGTAGGCCGCTCCGTTCGCCTCGCGCGCTGCCGCCGCCGTCCGACCGGCTCTTCGATATTATTGTTTCGTCCCGTCCCCCATTCGATTCCTTTACTGTATATCCCTGAATCGCCATAAAATAAATCTGCCCATAAATAAACCGGGAAGACGCTAACAAGCATCTCGGGTTCGCAAGTGATATCTTTCTCTCGCCATTTTTGTCATAACTTTATTATGCTTGTGGGTGTCGAAATGCGATATTATTCGCCTGATTTATTTATTGACTGCGGTTTTATTTATTTATTAGTGTCATTTTGTATTGTTTTACCTGGATAGCTTTCTACAAATGTATACTGTGGAAGGGTTTCATATGTATAATATCTAAAAGGTTTTTCTCGACCTCGTATTATTTTTTTATCATTCTAAGTAATATACAAATGTAATAATACTGCATCTAATAATAATAATCAGCGGATTAGTAAGTTGAAGTGGCAGTGGGCAGGGCACATAGCACGTAGAACTGATGGCCGATGGGGCCGAAAGGTTCTCGAGTGGAGACCACGTACCGGCAAGCGTAGCGTAGGAAGACCAGCCACGAGATGGACAGATGACCTCATACAAGTGGCGGGAAGACGCTGGATGCAAGCCGCTTCCAATCGGTCTTTTTGGAAATCCATGGTCCCCACTGCTGGACATAGGCCTCCCGGCCTATGTCCAGCAGTGGACTTCTTATGGCTGAGATGATGATGATGAATAATACTGCATCTAGAATCGTATGTAGCACTGATATGTATATAATAAGTCTATCAGACCGTATAAGTTTCAGTAAAATATAAAACATATTTGAAGTTTTAAATAGACTTCTGAAAATTGCATGAAAATCAATTTTAAAATTTCCAATATGTTTAAGCTAATTTAATAATTCGTTACTCGTTACTTAATATCAATTGATAGTATCATAATTGCGACGTTATGTCTATGGCTTGACGAGGGTTTCGCCAGGTCCTCATTATTCATGCGAGCAAAAGGTAGAGGTTATGGACTTAGTTTTAGTACCAAAAATTAGTCCTGTCATGATACATATTTTTACCCAAGACATGAAGTCAAATATGCCAATAAAATTTTTACTCACGATCTGATAGTTTTGCAACATTAAAATATTTATACAATTTTGTACCTTATATCTATAAGAAAAAGCCCTACTATATCTAAAGTAAGTAGCAGATTAGTCTGCAGCTAAATGTCAGGTTCAGTGATAGGGCGCCCACTATGTTACATAGCTAGCTATTAGGTCGTCACGTTACATTGGTTACATTTATTTATTACATGTTTTATTCAATATCTTCACGCGGCCAACCCGAGTTGACAGACTGACTGACCGCGGACCGAAATCTCAAACATACAGATTTCTAACTTCTGTTTCTAGGTATGTTATGTGTATCAAACATTTATTAACAGCTTATAATTGATATTTTTAAGAGAGGAGAGGATATCTTTAAGAGAAGACCAAAGATAAGATCTTAAGTAGGTAAACAATAAGTATAAGATTAGGCAACTCAAAACCTCCGACAAAATAAACAGCTGAACCAATTTCGATGAAACGTAATCAAATCGGTCCATCCGTTTGAGAGCTACGACGTCACAGACAGACACACAGATATATAAAAATACACAGATACACACGTCAAACTTATGACACCCCTCTTCTTGGGTCGGGGGTTAAAAATAGAATTGAACATGAACTGGGGGGCAATTCAGTTATTCAAAACCGATCCGTAACTGAACCTTTTGCGAAGCATATCCTGTCGGCTGCTATCATTTTTTGATTTAGTAACGAGCGAAGGACGTGTTACGTTTCATCAAACGTGTCAATTGTATGACATAAAAGTGACTGAATCAAAAAAACTATGGCGGCCGACGGGAAACGCTCCACATATGGTTCGGCTATGGAGCGGTCTTGAATAACTGAATTGGGCCCCTGGACTCTTTTTGCAAAAATTTAACTTGAAAATCATTAGACCGAGAAGAATGGATGGAGAATAAGGAAGCATTTGCTCAGCAGTGGAATGACACAGGCTCACGATGATAATAATAAATAAGAAAAAAAAAATATTTTGTTTTTCACATAATTATTAGATACTCTGGATACTTATTGAAATTAAACAATATTTAACGGATTTATCGCACTTTTTTTTTACGACTTGACGTTTCGAACACTTTGCAGCGTCTGTGGTCACAGGTGAATCTTAGAAAACATTAGTGTATACTATTTTTAGCCCCTAAGCTAAAAAGAGGGGTGCTATAGGTTAGATATACGAACCGTATAATTTCATGACATGAAATGAACCCATTCTATAAATAATAGAATACATATTCCGTCCAAGTTAATTAATTGAAGCTCTTCAGTCACAATATATTAACATATTTGGACATGTGTTGAAAGCCATTACAAATTAAGTATTAGCATTTGATAGATGTTTTCAGGGACATCATTATCATCCATGACTGTCTCTATGCCACTATACGTACTTCTTCTTCTTTTTTGTATTGGACCCGCATTAAAGCATTTGTCAGTGTCAAGTATTAGGATATTTTCAAGTTTCTTGAATAAAACAAGTTGTAAATGTTCTAGTCACAATCTAAGTCACGTATACAGTCAATTTATAAGTCAAGTCCTGCTTCAGTAAAGTGGTGGCGACTTTACTAGAAGCTTCTATGGAGTTTTGCCGACAACGTAAAATCACACGTTTTACTGTTTTATTTCACTTGCCCACATTCACGCACTTTATGTAACACGTTTCCGGCAGCCTAGTGGTGAGACCGTCTGACTTGCGATCCGCAGGTCCTGGGTTCGAATCCCACGGCACGCACCTCTGTCTTTTCGAAGTTATGTGCGTATTGTTGATTGCCGCCAACTTCAAACGGTGAAGGAAAACATCGTGAGGAAACCTACATGTCTGAGAGTTCTCAATGATCTTGAAGATGTGTGAAGTCTGCCAACCCGCACTTGGCCAGCGTGGCAGACTATGGCCTAACCCTTCTCACAATGAGAAGATGGCCCGTTCCCAGCAGTGGGACAGTTTGTACAAACAGGGCTGTTAAAAAAAAAAAAAAAATATAACACGTAATGAATAAAACACCACCATTTTTATAGCATTAATGTTCAAAATAACACAAGTTTAGGAAAATAAAACAAAGCAACAACACGTTACTAAGACGTTCCCGCCAAAACTCCCACTATACTTAAACTTACTATGTACCCATATTTTTTAATAATTTTTTTTCCCACATAAAACCCTTACATTTCTATCTTCCTTGGTCCTGTCCAGGAGTCGAAGTTCAACGCATGATTCAAAGTCAGCGAATGATTTCGAGTATTTCATTTTCAGTCATTGTCACTTTCCAATAGACGAGTTAGAAGACTTATTCGCCTAAAAAAATCAGAAATAATTATGAATTCAATTTTACGCTTGACTTTCAATTCAAGAGTTAAAAGTATTCGTTTAACCAACTGTCCTTAATGCATTTGCGATCGGTGATCGCGGAGGGTGGTCGGGAAACAAATTTAACCGACAATTGTAAATCAATTAGAGGGGGTGGCTTTACGGGGAGTAATAGCTACCGCCACCCACGCATCTCCGCAGGGCCGGAATTGGGAACACTGCCATACGTACATTTATCGTTTAGGAAAACTAAACTATGAAATGCACAATAATCATAAATCAGAATATCTTGATAAAAATCTTAAAAGTGGGTTACCTAGAGTTAAAATGTATGATTTAAGACACATTTTAATAAATGATCAAATTAAGGATAAACGTTTCCCAGACACGCAAAAAGGAATCAAGGTATGGTCAAGTTCTCCGAGAACCATTTGAATTGTATATTTATTCTACAAAAGACTTTACCATGAGACAACTGAAAGGCAGCATCCTCACTCACACGCTCTGCTTTGTTTGTCTCAGAGAGCAAGGCATGACTTTGAAATGCAGGAAAACGAAATTTGCATACCTTGTGAAGTGTAAGTATCCACTATGAAAGGATTTTTTTAATGCGAGTAAAACCGCCACATGTGACTATTTTGGACAACATTCTTAAACACCAAATTATAATCTTAAAAAAGGGTCACTGTAAAGTAGTTTTATATCCTGTGACTGAATTTATTTTTAAATAAGTATCTTATGAAAACGCGAGCTTCTGGTAGTTTCGTGTACATACATTTAAATAAATCGTTAAACGTATTTACCTTCACCTTCGGGATTCCGGAAGCTAATTTATTTATAGCTCATTTGTTTGCATATAAAACGTGTAATAGTAATTTAATTAATTGAATCATGAATCATTACTAATAATTTAAAGAGTAGAAACCAACTCAATAAACTGTTAAACAGACTTGGTGGGAATTGTATGTAATCAATTAAGTACTAATTTAACTTCAAACTTTAAACAACTGGTCTCCAAACTCAAACTATTCACAAACCTCTGTAATCTTGAACACGAGTTTAATTAAATTCATAACTAATTAATCCTTATACCTCCCTGGCGTCTGTAGGTATGCATAGTGGGGGATAGTCAAGTGCATATTGTGAGACTACTCGACGTTCTTACCCCTACTTTTGTATACTGTACCCCCTGAATCCTCGTCCCTCCTGCACCCCTGTCTCCCTGGTACGTTGTCCCCAGCTCTTCACGTCTGCTTCAGGAGTTGTCTTCAAGTCGCGAGACCTGCATGCGTGAGAAGTAATTATTTCCCATCGGTTTGTAAGAGGGCTTAATTTCACAAACAGCAAAGAGTGGGAATTAAATTGAGAAAGTAACATTACAGTTGTTGTAGGTAACTTTGAGTCGGTTAGTACCTTTGAAAGGCTTCGAAAATGATACTTTGTCAAATAAATTTTGATAATTTGGCAATAATTTAACAAGTTGATTATATATTGAAGTGATATTATATGAGAAATTTAATGTGTGAGAAATTATATAAAAGTTAATATTTGATGCATCTAATATTATTAGTATTATAAATACTATACAACACTGTACATACGTCCTTCCCGTCTTACGTGTGACCACAAATGCTGCGAAAAGTTAGAAACGTCAGGTCATAAAATAACAACAATGATTTTGAAATAACAACAATGACTCCTCCTTTTTGAAAATCGCTAAATTATGTAAAATATACGCGATAAATCCGTGAAAAGTTGTATTATTTCATTAAGTAGGTACCTAGTATTACAGAATACTTAAAACCACATAAGTACAGGTCTTCTGTACTTATGTGGTTTTAAGTGTATTTTTATTTTAATTAAACGTGTTTTCTCCGCAAACACGTTTAATTAAATAGTAACTTTTATTACGATCCAATAAAGTGTAAGTCAATTATTAATATTTCAGTCTATGCAAATGAGTCGTTAGGAAGACAATTCAGTGCTCTGACAAAGTGATAACTAAAAGCGAAGTTGCCAGAAGTTAACTGATAGTTTAAAGTCCGTCAACTGTAACTGAAGCTATGGAACTGAACCGAAAGTCACTTCCGGACAATTAGGATGTGGACTCATTTGCCTCGACGTAATTTATGTTTGCGGCACTTATTAATTATAAATAAACTGGTTCTGCGAGCAGTAGATCTTGTTTGCGAATACGCATAAATACTACTGATCGAATAGAAATTTCCCTAATTTTTTGAGGAGTGTCCCAAAGATTAGCAACACGACGTTGTACGGCGGACGAGTACGGCGTTGACCGACTCCTGAGGTGCATGTGTACCCTGAGGACGGGACTCTGACAGTCCCCAAACTGGTTGGAAGACATCGCTCTTTTTTGACCGATTAATATCGTGAGTTTTTCCGGTTAATCAAATGATATAAATGAATAATCACGGAAGTTTTAGTACAATGATTAGCAACACTACATTTAAGTGAAAGTAAAATTTTCTATCTTGTCAGTTGTATAACTACTTCATCATACAGATACTCGCTCTGTTAAAAATATAAATGTGGGATGGTATAACAGTGTCCTGACAAATCCTCTCTCGGAGAAAGCCAAGAATTTGGACAAATTTACTTAATCTGTAATCGAGAAGTTACATTACATACATTAGGGTGTCCATGTACAACTTAACTCTCTCTAAACTAAATAAAGATTTAAGAAAGAAGCGAGTCAATTAATATTTAAAATATTTAAACTGTATTGAATACATAAATAAACAGATTTAGACATTTGATTATATTCAGGCATTTATCGGTCTGGTATAATCTGTTTGCATTTTTGTGTAGTAATTTAGGTAGTTAAGTGTATATAGACTGTATATTGTTTTATCGTAGTTAATAAAGGCACTTGTAAATAAATAAATAGTACTTATAGTTATGATTAAGTAGTTACAGAGTTCCATCTACTGATGCTATATATAAATAGCAAAACTGTCGACAAGTCACAAGATCCTCTTTCCACTCCATTTACCGCAGAACTTAGCTCATTAATCCATATAAAGCGGTCAATATGAAACTTCCAAGTGAAGGATCTACTGTAAGTTATACTCTTCAAAGGAATAGCTTTTACATTTTCTGCATTCGTCACAGGTAGAGACGGGAAGTTTTGAACAACTCTTTTCATGAAAATGCCACTGGAAGTTTATAACTTTTTCAAAAGGCGCTACCGCGTCTTCCGCTCCTACGAAGAACGAAGCGGATATCAGATAAATTTCATGATAAAGACTATTGAGATATTTTTAAAAGGCAATATTTTATGAAAAAATAATGTAAAATGAATGGTAAATAAAACAAAAAAGAAACTTTGTTTGATTATTAATAAGTAAAGTCTGTATTGTTAAAGAAACTTCTGTCTACATATGCATACTTATTTTTTATACGTCGAATATTATTTTGGGACACACCCGTTGTATTCTCTATGACGACTGAGTATGTACCTAAAAGGCATATTACACTAAGCGAATTATCGTGCCCTGTATTTCGGGTCCCTGTATGGAAATCGGGACCCTGTTTCTTATTACACCACCCTGTTCTTACCGACAGGGTACGAAAAATCAGGTGATATTATAGGTCTTTCATGCGGAAATGTTGACATTGAAAATCGGACTTCCAAGCTGAAAGCCGAAAGTAATATCAAAGGCCGAACGTGTAATTTTTCACTGTTGAACATAGTGCGTTACATGCTCAATATGGCCAATGACTATTGAGCAATCGTGCTAATAAAATATTTTCTCTATAAAAATGGTTTACCAAGAATATTTTAGGTATCATTTAATACATTTAGACATTTTATAAATGTATAACAAAAGTGTATCAAAGTGGACCATAAAGAACACTACACAAATTAAAAAGAAAAACGGTGGACTTCAAAAAATGTTTCATAGCATGGGCCTACGAGTATATTGGACATAAGCTGGTGATCATTGTAGACGGGTGAAGAGGGTGTGGATACGTCAGTTTTCACCATTTTGATCTAAAACAGATCCATTAAGAGTGGAGATTGAATTAAGGCCGCGTCGCGACGCCTCATTGTTTGCAAGCTGATAGTAACGCCGACAGGAGAGTGCAGGGATTTAAAAGCTGTGTAACTTAGTTATTCAACGTTTTAGATTAAGGGTGGAAAGGTGAAAGACGATAATTGCAAACAGAGGGGTTTCGTAAATTGGTTCCTAGCATCTAAGTGCTACAAAAGTACGTGAAAAGTAGTATGTTTTATATGATCTCTCGTAGTTTTTAATAAATTGATAAGTATGATTTTTTTATGAAGCGGAGCGTAGGCGTAGGTAGTTATGCTACAAGATGGGTGGACGATATTGTGTCTATCGCGGGTCGAACTTGGACTCGATTGACACAGGATCGAGGCAGATGGCATGATAAGAGAGAGGCAGCATTTTGATAGAAATTGTTGATGATGATGATGAATTTGTCGTTTCTGCGTTTTCGTGTTTTGATTGTGTGAAATTTTGTTTTTTTTATTGCTTTTAAACATTTTAATTTCATACTAATATTATACCTATATACCTCATACAAGTGGCAGGAAGACGCTGGATGCAAGCCGCTTCCAATCGGTCTTTTTGGAAATCCATAGGGGAGGCCTATGTCCAGCAGTGGACTTTTTATGGCTGAGATGATGATGATGATGATGACTAATATTATAAAACATAATCTGTAATATGTATTTTATTTTATATCTTTAGTTATTTTGTTTGTTTATGTATGTGTATTTAGTAATATGTATTGCATTTTATTATGTTTTCATAAAATATATATATTCATAAAACATTATAATTTCAACATTTTATTGTCATATTTTTCTTATATAAGAAACATATTTATGGTAAAATTAGAAAAAATAAATATCTGCAATGTAACTTTTTCATTTAATCCGGTCAGCCTAAATTAAATATTTTAACAAGCACAATAATAATATTAAATCTACCGTCAAATATACCTTTCTCCAAATTTTATAATCATAATTACAGTTCTTCAATTGCAATTTAATAAGTACAAATTATAAAGTAATGTAATAAAAACCTGACAAAATTATATTGAATTTCGAATCACAAATTATAATCTCGTAACCATTCGCGTGGGATTCATTTTTACGCTGACAAAAGTAATAAACGCGGCTATCTGTTGCCATCCCCTCACTTTGGCCGGTAATGAATCGTCGTATAAAAGCTGTATAAAAGGCACGGCGGAGTGGAAGAGACGACGGTGTCGCCCTCTGTAATACGTTTACGCACTGACTGGACGAGATATGACGCGCTATCACGCTAATTAGGCAGTGGACACATTATTATTGTTATTTGATTGTATTCCATACCTACACGAAAATTGTTAGTAAAAACATAATAGTTTTGATTTTCAGGTCTGTGTTCATAGTAATGCTATAACTGCAAAAGAACATACACATTGTAGTCCAGTCAAAATAGACAAAAAAATATTATAAGTTAGCCATAATTCGCATAGAGCTGAAAATTGGTATAGACGTTAATAAACCATTACTAATGAAATGTCAATAATCCCCTTCGATCCTACTTATGCAAAAAAAAAAAAAAAAACTAAGGTCAAAGGTCAAAAATTCAGGTTTTTCCCATTTTTAGGGTTCCGTACCTCAAAAAGAAAAAACGAAACCCTTAAAGGATCACTTTGTCGTCCATCTGTTCGTCTGTTCGTCTGTCCGTCCGTCCGTCTGTTCGTCCGTCCAGGTGTCCAAGACCTGTATCTCGGGAACGCGTTAAGGTATCGTGTTGAAATTAAAATCATGTACGCAGATCCATAATCTCTTGCTGCAGAAAGAAAAATCAAATTAGACTGTTTTCGTAAAAAAAAGTTACAGCCGATTTTTTTTAAGTAAGGTTTATTTAACGTCTATACCAATTTTCAGCTCTATGCGAATTATGGTTAACTTGAATATCTATTTTGACTGGACTATTGTTGTGTTGTCAATGCATGTTCTAATACATCACAAGGTAGGTTTTGAGTAAATCACTTACTAGAACTTGTGTACTTTTTATGTAAGATAGATCTACCATTTTTTACCAACTCGCCTGATGTTAAGCAATGGTTTGGCCGAGGATGGAGCTCGTCAATCTTGAAGATATCTATTCAATTTTGCCTGGAAAATTCCAAGATTTATAGGTTATTCTTTTGTGCTATAATAAAAAAAATAGGTAAAAGAATTATGCCATAAACTTAAACTGTAGGTACTCTGTACTCTTTAATTGTTAATAATCGGCATGTTTAAGCTATCCACACTTATAATTAGATCAGTAGGTACTTGTTGAGTTAAGAATACGATTTTGGGTTGAGAAAAGGAATAAATATTTTTAGTCGATTAAGTTAGGAATACGTGTACGCATTTGCAAAGAGTTAAAAATGGGACGAAATTTCATGGATACGGAAGAACTCAATACTTTTTCATTTTAATTTGTCACATTGCCAATCAAAGTAACTCCAGGTATTCATGTATAGCATTAATGTTACATTCATATTCTTCTGTCAACATTGACAACATAACGTTGACATTTAGTAAAATTTAATAACGAAGGGTTTTATTTACTCGTAGGTACTTATCATCCGTAAAGCTAGCGAGCGGGTTGTAAAACATACTCTGACTCGTGTGTAACAGTCACCCCCCGTCTTTCTCATTGTGGCGCTAATGCACCCCACATCATACCTATCATTATGTGACGCAACCTAAAATGACGTAATTATTGTTTTGTCCCCATTTAGGAAGTTGATAATGGACGTTTTAAAGCGTAGATCTAGATAATGTTAGCTTTTAGTTTAGGCAGGCGATAGCACATGATTCATGATGTTCCCTATGCATAATACCGTTTTTACAAGGGGTTAGACGGAACGGACATGTAAACTGTAAAGTGTTTGTGTCATTACTAATTTGCGAAACCGAGAAATTGATAAGCATTTATAGTTTATAATCTAATTTTATATCAATTCTGATAATTACCTATATCGAAGATCGTGATGTCGTTTCTGTGGTGGATTGCTTTAAATCTACTTTTGATACAGATACAATATAGAATATGCGTGGATACTTTTTTATCTTATAAGTATATTCGAGTCTCGCTTTTTTTTCTTTTTTTTTTTCGATTGGCGGCCAATCGAAAACCTAAAAAAAATATTATCAAAATCAATCAATAAAAATCATACCTTTTTGTATAACTGTCCCAATTTTGGATGCGGGCCATCTTCTCATTATATAATAGTGTACAACGCCGACAAACCGGGAGTTGATAAGTACATTTCGCACAGACATGTAAGTTTCCTCACGATATTTTTCCTTCACCGTTTAAAGTTAGCTGCAATATACAATACGCACATACCTTCGAAAAGACAGAGATGGAGGCCTGTGATTACATCAAACCTTGATGACCTGACCTACTAATCGCAAATAATTAAAAAAAACCTATTGTTAAATATTTGCTACTGAATTCCGAAATATTTTAACCTGTATATTATATCTAAGCATAGAATAAGAAGTAGGTACATAATATATACGTAAATACTCTAAAAATCAAACTTCAAAGCTGTTGTCTCGCATTTGCCAGTAATTAAAACAGACGACGTACTGCGCTGTAGGAAATAAAATTAAAATGCACTCGTGCTGATGGGAGTGCGCGTGGGATCACCTGCGCTCGATAGCTGAATATAGGTACACTTAGGTAGACGGGCAGACAGTTCATCGTTTTTTAATATTCCTTTCGGATTATTCCTACCTTATAATACTAATTATCTGAAAAATTAGATGAAGGCAGAAAGAGTTATTAACCTAGGTTAGTAATTTCCTTTTTTGTTTTTGTGGTCATTCGCGTAACTGGTCATTTGTATTTTATGCAAGTGTGGTAAAGACACAAAGTACGAGTCGTATTTTGTGGTTAAGGGCAATGATAAATTGACAAAGGTCACGGACCCCGGTGTCTGTGGAGCTAAAAAAAAGAACAACAAATACTTACTTATCTACTAGGTATATTTACTATCTAACGTATATTTGTAAACATACCGTTATTAAATGTATGTATTATTCTATATACTAGGGTATTTTTGGATGACAAAGACAATAATGACTAGTAGTTCTACGACCAGTAGACCTCGCGAGAGAGCTTATTTGCAGCTCACCTTGGATCATCTGTATATAATACCTACATAAAGTTGGCTTAGTAAAATTTTGGCCGATTTCGCAATTTTAAGTGATTTTACAGACGTTATTTCACGGTCAAAAATATTTTTTTCCATAAGCTTAAGCACCACGAAAGATCAATTTAATTTTAATACACAATTAATTTAAAAAAAATAGGATATGTTTAAATACCCTTAATTAAAAAAACAAAGTAGGTATATTCTTATAAAAACAAATAATAATTTTATAAATAGAGAAAACGTAACATCAAGAAAATTATTCAGCGTTAAAATGCATCAAGCACATCCACGCGCCCACACTGTGGTTGGTTGGTTGAAATTGGTTGATTGGTTCAGAAATCGCCGACGACAAATAAAAATAATAATCCATAGAACCTTTATACCAAGTTTCATCAAAATTGGTTCAAAATTACGCCCTGTACACGAGTACGAACATACAAACAAATCACAAACTGACAGACGAAAGAAAATTTGGCCAGTTGATGCAGAGACGCTTCGCTCGCTCGGTCAATGATTTATGGACATTTTTGTATCAAAAATTTTATTTATATTACATTGGTTGTGTTATTGTTACAGAAACTCTCAATATGAGAACTTCCACGTGGATCAGAAGGGCTACGATCAAATGTATGATGGAGAAGACCTGGAGACGCCCCCATCACCAAACAGACCCCCACCGCGACCCATTGGTAAGAGCATTAATAGTTCTTTAACGATAGTATTCAAAATTAGCCTTTACTACCTGAGGTGCATGTTGGTCCTGGCTAGATGAACGTCGACGTCCAATCCAACTTGTGGATAGATAAATTTATCTATGCCTTAAATGCTCACCAAGATCAAAATTGTTCCCTTGTTCTCACCAGATTATACGATGACCATTCGCATTTGCTAATGGGTATTGAGTCCAATCCAAACTAATTTAACTCTATTGTGGTTAGTTTCATATACTTTCGATGTGATTGCTCGTCTGTTGACAATCAGCTTACATGTTTTCTTATACTTATTCTCTAGATAAGTACATAAAAGCGCAGTTCCCTTGCTTGAGCGCGCGGTACACCGTCGCACTGCTGGCGTGTTTCGGCTTCAGCATCATGTTTGGGATGCGCTGCAACATGAGCATGGCGAAACTCAAGATGACGGAGAAGAGTAACGTGAGTTATATGTACATTACTGGTTTAATACTTCTCGCTTACACATATGGATGACATAATTACACAAAATTCGCATGTATACCTATTACATTCCAACACGTTTTTTCTATTGTTTCTTTTACTGTGTTTTGTCTCAATGCAGAAAAAACCGGACAAGTGCGAGTCAGACTAGCTCACCGAGGGTTCCGTACAAACTACTAGATAAAATGCGTAAATTATATTTTTTTTTTATATTTTCCTTCATAAACCTAAAATTTACATCGTAAAAATATTTAAAATCCTGTTTTACCATAAGCTAATGAAGCTCTTTCATAAGATACCCCACATGATACTGTTAAAGAACTTTAAAATTTGGACCCTCATTACTTGCATAAAGACACTTTTTTGTGATTAAATATAAAAAAAACAGTTTTCGGATTTTTTCCTATATTTGTACTCTAACACAATGATTTTCGCCAAATTTCATAGTTATAGGTCAACGGGAAGTACCCCATATATACATAGGTTTTGATTCCCTTGTGAGTGTCGAAATGTGCGTTTTTACGACATATTTGGCTGTATTTTTTTTAACGAAAACTGAGAAATTTAATTTTTCTTTCTGCAGCAAAAGACTATGGATCTGCGTATATGGTTTTAATTTCAACACGATACCTTCATGCGTTCCGGAGATAAAGGTCTTGACACCCGGACGGACGGACAGACAGACGGACAGACGGACAACAAAGTGATCCTATAAGGGTTCCGTTTTTACCTTTTGAAAAACGGAACCCTAAAAATATTTCCTTATGTGTACCACTAGCTCTTATCATGCACCATACATTTTTAACACCCAACCCAAAGAGGACCCATCCCAAGAGAGGTGTTAATATAAATAAGTTTGACGTGTGTATCCAATGTGTATTTGTATATCTGTGTGTCTGTTTGCGTTACAGTAGCTCTTGAACCAATTTAGATCTAGTTTTTTTGTTTGAAAGAAGATTTGATCAAGTGTTTTTTCTTAAGTTTCGTTAAAATCGGTTTAGTCGTTTCTTAAGTCGAAGGTTTAGTAGTTTTCTACACTTATCTCTGTTTAATTTTCCATTCTGTGGTATCATCGTATCAGATTGGGAGCTAATCTCAACATAAAAATTGTAAAGATTGTATTCTGTTTTGTGTACCAATAAACAAAATAAATAAATTTCATAGAGATTTAGGCTTCATCCTCATTAGGCAAATAGCGAGCGGCTGACTGTTTACCTTCAGTACGCTACTCTATATATTTTAACAGCATTTAAAAAAAAAAAAACGAAAAATATTTAATTGACATTTTCTCTATTGACTGCAAATAATCTATAAACAATAACGTTATTATGACTTGAACACAAAGTCTAAAACAAAATTCACGAAAATAGTGGTATGAGTAGACCGATATAACAATGACGACCTTAAAGATTTTGATTTAAACTCTATGTCGCCGCGCTAAAGCCTAACTTAGATTGAGATGTTTTATATATTTTGCCGCTTCGAATTATTATGAAAATCTAAATTATTTTAATAGTGTAAGTGGTCTAAATAATGCCGCTTTGGACCTCATTGAGTTCGGTTTTTTAAACGCTAACGAGAAACCCTTAAAATTAAAATAGTTAAGCTTCCGATGCCATAATATACAATTCAGCAAACGAGCAATGTATAAAAACACGTAACATTGAGGCTTTCTTGCAGGATTCTCGCGAAGAAGCCCCGTTCAATTGGACGACGGCCATAGAATCTTCAATTGACTCTTCATACTTCGCCGGGTACCTCATCACCCAGATCCCCGGAGGTTTCCTGGCTTCCATGTACCCTGCCAATAGGATTTTTGGAATAGCTATAGCGATATCGGCCCTTTTGAACTTGGCTATTCCTGGCGCTATGACCATGGGACCAGCTGCAGTTGTCATATTGAAAGTTGCCCAAGGGTTTGTTGAGGTAAGTCCTGGAATATTAGTTTTATTTATAGAAGTTTCAAATATGTTGTATCAGCAACTTTGATTTTATTTGAAGACAATGAGTTTTTGAAAAGTATTAGGTGATAAAAGAGCAATGCGGCTTGGACGACCGTTTTGTTGTTTGAAATTTCTGTTGTAGTTTACATTGATTTAGCTTTTATCAGGGCAGTACAGTGGGAATTTTTGTTATAATCAATTGGTTAAAGACATGTTATAATCCCCATAATATAATTTTCCATATCATATAAGAAATGTATAATAACACGCACAAACTGTGCAAAGGGGAATGGGAACAAACTCAGGCATAGGGAACAAACGTGACGAGTCGTACAATTATGGAGGATCAAGTATCAAATTTGAAGCATCTATAATAAGCTTGATCATGCGCCAGCACGTATCCAAAGACAAACGTACAGAATTTTGAACATGTAGCATTACTCGTATTTTGTGTCGTTCTATTAATTTAAAATGTTTATTGATCTACAAAATGTTATTTTGTTCTCTTATTTTCTCTTCTTCTTTTGTTTTTTTTTGTTCTATACAAGATTTCTATTGTTAGTATATTTTGAATTTTGTTGCATTAAATCCTAGTGCGTAAACTGGTCAGAGGGCCGAATGGTTAACTGCTATTTAAAAAAAAAAAAAAAACGAACATTAGTCCTTGAGTTATATAACGTAGGTAATCCAGAGTGTAATCTGTGTAATGTGAGTGTAATCAAATATTAACCAAACAGTACTTGATAAACTTCACCTAGCTACATATGTATACTTATCTAATAATTTAGAGAGGCGTTTTATGTTATTATTAACCACAACAAAATAATACACAAACTGCATACATATATTATACACCTCCACAAAAGCATAATAAATAAATGGTAAAGTCCTAATTACTTTACATTAATCCTATGTAAATGGGGCCACGAATTATGTGACCTCTTGCTTGGCAATTTTAGGTATACTTACACGGGTAACCCGTTCAATTCATTAATTCTTCGTTCATTCATTCGTTGTTTTGGTTTTACCCGGAACATGCAAGTATCACACGAGTGTAAAGTACGACATGTCGCCTGATACCCATCTCCAATCGCTCTCGAACGTTCTCGCGAAGGCACAAAGCCTCTTCAGGATTAGGAGCCCTCGGTTGCCATGGCAACGTATTTACCTCAGCATATCCCCGCTTAGTTCATTCCTATTAAAGATAAAATTGTATGCCATTGATACCAGCTTTGGGAACGATAAGAAAAGGTTATATTTTATCTTCATAATCCAGATTGAATTGAAGATATCTTTGTCGAAAATTCTTTTGTCCCGAAAACATCTGTCCTAGTTCGTTAAAAGACATTTCATAAATCCCATCCAGCTTATCTTGGAAAATTTAAGTAAGCTTTCTAATTTTAGTTGGATTTTTTGTAAAGAATTCTCTATCTTAAAGATTTATAGAGACTATGCTATTTAATTATCTTAAATGCCTTTGAGCAATCGTATTAATTACGTAAATATATTTACGTACATAATAATAGTTTAAAAACTGAAACGACTGACTTCAAAATACGCAATTCGTTCAATTTAATGCCATTTTTCAGTTATTTTATTATATAAACAAAAATACTATACCTAATTACCTTTATATATTAAATTGGCGCAGTAATCACTGAACAAACATACATACATACCGTCGAATTTAGGGTGCCTCAAAGACAGGCTACGCCTAGTTTGGGACCCGATGCTAATGCTGTAATATAATTTTATTTGCCACTATCGATTGTATTTAAGTAGTAATAAGGTTACTCTAAAAATAAATATTTATTATATTTATTTTTATTAAATATTTATTATTATCAACTGAATAACTTATTTTTAGCAAGTCGGTTAAAAATTATACATATTTTATGTATTGTAGTACACTTAATTATTTTTTTAATTTAAACTAGTGAAATGTCAGGAACAAACTCATACAGCTTAACTTACCTAGATCATAATAACGAATCAATTGACACCTTATTAACCGACTTCCAAAAAGAAGGAGGTTCTTAATTCGACTGTATGCATTTTTTTGTTTGTTACGCGATTACTCCGCCAATTATAAATTGTTTTGTGGTTCCATTTAATTTTTATCAAAATCTATTCAGTATTATGGTTTTTATAACAAAATAACTAAAAAATATTATCCAATTAAACGAATTACTTAATTTGAAGTCGTTTTTTTAGTTTCAGTAATTTAGCTTCTAAACGACAGTTACAGCAACAGGAATATACGCAAATACAAACTTGAGGACTTTCAACTTGAGGAAAATTGTTGTGTATGTGGGCGATATCCCCCTGTCACTGCAGGCTAACATTACATCTTATCCCCCAATACCTTAATATCTTCTCCCTTCCATCAACCCTCTAACCAGTGTCCAACGTGGCGTCAAACAGAATCATGGTCTTTGATGCTCTTCCTATCCCTTATGGGGTAGAAAGAGTAAAATAGGCCTGATTATATGTATGTATTTGAAACATATTTAAACTACTAAAAATCATAACTTTTGGCATTGCCTGAGTTAGGTAAAAAAATATTTATCTTGCAGGGTGTGACTTACCCTTCATGTCACGGGATCTGGCGCATGTGGGCTCCTCCATTAGAGCGATCCAGGCTGGCGACCCTCGCGTTCTGTGGGACGTATGCTGGTATCGTCATCGGGATGCCGCTCTCTGGCATCCTCACAGACTACATCAGCTGGCAAGCGCCGTTTTACTTTTATGGGGTGTCTGGTGTCATTTGGTAAGGAAATATCTTCTAATGTTGTAACGTTTTCGAGATAGTTATTCATTGAAATGAAGCAACTTTTAATGGCTTATCGCGAATGTATCCACATCATTTTAAGAGCTGACATTTCTAACACTTGGTAGCGTCTGTTGCCACAGGTGACAGCTGTTTTATTTTTTTCATGTAACTCACGGTGTCGATAAGAGTCGCAGGAGCCCTGGCACAGGTGATTTTATTAATTTGATGATGCATGTCCCATGCAGATGGCAACTGCCAACCATATTCTCGATTAAAATATGCGAGCCATAAGTTGTTTTATTTCTGGAAATAAGATTAAGAAAATTATTCATATTTTACATCTACACTTTTTTCTATCATATCCATTCAGAATGATTTAAAAAAATACTATTACGAATTGTTTAATTCGTAATTCTACATTCTGAATAAAAAAAAAAAAGGTTGTCTGTAAAGTCGTTAGTCGTTAGTCCGTAAAAGGTTTACGGACGATAATTTTACGTAATAACGCCATGATAGATGCGGTACAAGCCGAACGCTTAGGCCGATCGTGCCTGTCTATCGCTTGTTCCGCGCTCTCGCTTGCACGTTCGGCTCAGGCGGAACGCGACAATGAGTCATGCTTTTTCGTGCGTGCAGCCGGCGTTCATCGATTTATAAAACGTTATCACATCAAAAAAAACTAACAATACTGACTTCAGGCAACAGACGGCAGAATTGTTGTATTATTGAAGCCGGTCCAAAAACTGCTGATACAAAATTATGAAAAAAGCTTAGATTCCCTTTTCTGAAAAATTCTAAAACCAGCTAAATCATATTAATAGCATCCTAATCACATCAAATTTCTATTTAAATTTATCTTCATTTAACGATTGCCTGGAAGAGATCGCATTTAGTGATAAGGTCTCCTTCTATTGTACTAGGTTATTTTAAGTCCTCTGTAATTATTTTTAAGGTTGTACAATAAAGAATGTATCTATCTATCTAACACTTAACTATAAATCATTATAATTGCACATAGAATATTTGAGGTCTCTCCGTCGTGGATTAGGGTATCCTACGTTAGTTACGCTATCACAGTCGTCGTCATGGCGTTTTCTGTATAAATCTTATTGGTTACCGGTTATGCCAGGTATGCCTTCTGGCTGTGGCTGGTATTCGAGCGACCCAGCAAGCACCCCTGCATCCAAGCCAAGGAGCTGACCTACATCGAGCAGTCGGTCGGCACGGCCACGCAGGCCGCTATGCCCGGCTTCAAGACAACGCCTTGGTTGGCTTTCGCCACTTCACCCCCTGTGAGTACATTTGCTAATGAACATTTTTATACTTAAATGAACCTAAGCATCTTTTTGACTTTTTTTTAAATGGTAACAATTACAGTTTGTGTTGCGTTTCTCTATTTTCGGAATTAAAGTACTATTTCTTTCTAGAGCCCAGGACGGCCAGACCTTACTAAATTATTTAGACGAACGAACTGAGTGTGTACGAGAAAGTACACAGTTTTAACTTATATCGACGGCTAATTTACGTAAATTATAATGAACACGAAAATCAGCTCGATACCTGAAAATAAAAGTGACGCTAAACGAAAAACATTTTTTTTTTCATTATAATCACGTATTTTATTTAGCCGATTACCGCTAATTTTTATGACACTGCTGAGAAAAGTGGCCATACTTAGATTAAACGATTATTTTTCTTTGTCCGTAGGTGTACGCTATTATTGTAGCCAACTTCTGCAGAACGTGGAATTTCTGTTTACTTGTCATCTTCCAGTCCTCGTATTTCCACACCAGGTTTAACATGCAGATCACTGAGGTAAGATACACCTACACCTTACATCTAGCACCTCCAACACCTACACCTCCTACACCTTACCACCTTACACCTACACACCTTATAATATTATGACTTTCTAAATTTACATTTACCTACTTAGCCAAGCTTGCTTAGTTGCACCGCGTGGTATCATCCGCATTGTGATGAAAAATGGTGATGGTGATGAAATGTAGTGATCATGAAAAGAGTAACATAATAACAGAGAGACAGCTACTTTGTCTTTTATAATATAAGTAGCTAGGACTAGTTAGGATTTTAGTAGATAATTAATTATTTTAATACCCTTAGATAAATAATAAATTATTTTGTAACACAGTTCCGAGACCTTTTGCTCGGATTAAAGTTAAATTACCTACCTACTTTTTTTTTGCAATGTAACTATTTTCATTTTCAGATATTTCTCCTTTACTTGTACTGTGAATCTTAAAAAAAGTTTCGTGATTCTACTATATCTGACAAACGGAACCAAGGCTTTCAATTAATTTCGCCAAAAATGGTCGTATAGATATATGATAGGTTTTTAAAAAATGAATTGGATTTTTGTTTACAATATCTCAGGATTTTAGCAAGGTTATTGTGAGAATTGTGAGAACTTATTGGCAGGATAAGATCTGTCGGCCTCAAAAATAAGTCATCATCATCCAAGGTCTTTTCTATCATAATATAATGATAGTAACAGTATCTTCCATCCATCTTACAGTTGGGTAACTCCGCTTCTCCTGTTACCACTTCCTATTGAAGATAATATCTCAGTCACAAGAAGTCTACTGCTGGACTAAGACCATTGATTTCCAAAAAGACCGGCAAAAAGCGGCTTGTATCAAGCGTCTTCCTGCCACTTCTATAAGGTCTTCTATCCACCTTGTGGCTGCTATTCCTAGGCTGCGCTTGCCGAGAAGAATCTTTTCTAGGTGGTGTATTCGATGCATACCCTCCACTTAAGAACTTTTTGACCCGTTCACCCATCAGTTCTACGTGCTGTGTCAGCTTATTGCCACATACTGACGCGCTGTATTACTTATATCGGTGATTTTCAAGCGTCTACGGATCTTTACATTTCTTATTCGATCTCACAGAGAGACCCTGAGGACAGCCCTCTCCATAGGTCGTTCCATGACTTTGAGCTCATTTATAAGTCCCACAATGAGTAACCATGTTTCATTGACAGATATGTGTGATGTCATCACACACACACTAACTGTACACTTCCGACTTGAGGCACTCCCACTGAAGATAATAAAGATGAATAATAGTTATATTTTATATCAAGGAGTTCCAAATGACTGATTTTTACGTATTCCAGTCTGGTTTCGTGGGAGCTATACCACACTTGATAATGACGTCATTGGTGCCCATTGGCGGGATGTTAGCCGATTACTTGCGCAAGAACAACATCATGACTACTACCAACGTGCGCAAGCTCTTCAACTGCGGAGGCTTCGGCCTGGAGGCTTTCTTCTTTGTGCTCGTTGCTTATGCGAATAATAGGGTAAGTGAGAATGCAACTCTACAATGTGTTTGGCTGTATTCTTTCCTCTTCTTCTTACCCTGTTCCCACTTATGTGGGGTCGGTACAGTATGTACGTTTTCTCCATTCATCTCTGTCATTCGTCATATCTGGACTCACTGTGTTTGGCTGTATTATTAGTATATTAAATAGTAGTATGTCTATAAAGTATAAAGTAAGAAATCAAATTAAAAAAAACAACAAATAATAAAAAAAAAAACTGCTTAATTATTCTCAGATAATATGATCAGCTTTTCTACTTAGATGACAAAAACATGAAGTCTGTTTTGATGAGTAACTAGCCCAAGTCAGCGTCACATTAGTGTTTGCCTTGAGAGGGGAGACTGAGGAGTACGGAAGCTTCAGTGTCAGTTAGGATTTTGAATTTTATATATGCATATAGATCTATGTACTCGTATGTTTGACCACGAACTCGCTTGATGGCAAACGAAAGTAATAACATGAAGACTGACATTTACTTTTATGGTATGACTCTTTGATAAAGTATGACTAGGTAATAACATGAAGACTCTGACATTTATTTTTATTTTATGACATTCTAGTACTTGGCAACAATAGAACTGACCCTCGGGGTGGCATTCAGCGGTTTCGCGATCTCTGGGTACAATGTAAACCACCTGGACATTGCGCCGCGATACGCCTCCATCCTCATGGGCCTCTCCAACGGCATCGGCACCATCGCCGGTTTCATCGTGCCTATTGTTATAGACAACATCACTAAGGAAAAGGTAATTTCGTTAAACTTAATTATTAAGGTGGGGCTCAAAACACCAGCTCTCTCTCTCTCTTTCGCGCATCACAACATTTTTGAACGTTAATAAAATCACTGAGTTGGGATATTAGAAAAGTGAGAGACAGAATTGTTTATTTAGATAGAATAAATATTTTAAAAATATATATATATTCGGATATCATTTATAATGAAGACGGAATAGTAAAAAAAAATATGGGTCTCCTCAGCCAAGTAAAAAAAAAAACGAATACTTTTTTTAAATTTTTCTATCTAAATAAATAATTCTGTGTCTCATATTTCTACTCAGTGATTTCATATTTTAAAAATGTTGTGATCCGTGCTCTCTCTCTTTGCTTAAAGTTAAAGTTATAGCTATGCGCTTTGGACCCAACTTTAACATAAGCTTAAACTTGATAATATCTCATAAAAATGCTGGCGACGCTCTATTCATATAGAGAGTCGCTTCTCATACAACTCGAGATTTTGACTCATGTCAAAATCTGGAGTTGCATGAGAAAGTGGGAAATGCTATTCTTTCAATACAACCTCCGCAACTCTTGTAGATTCGCAACAGTAGACTCGATATATAGTACACACTAGTTGGGGATGAAAATATGATAATTATAGTTAAAAAACTGAAGCAACCGACTTCAAAATACGAAATTTCGTGTACTAACGTTAACGTTTTCGTTAACTTGCATGACATTTTTCCAGCTATTTTCTATATAGAAACCAAAGTACCGAACCGAATTAGATAAAATTTATATGGGATCATTTCTGGACTACCAAACAAAAGGGAATCGTCAAAATCAATTCATAATTGGCGGAATAATATCATAACACACGTACAAAAAAAAACATACAGTTGAATTGAGAACCTCCTTCTTTTTTGAAGTCGGTTAAAAATATGTAACAACTTGCTCGAGGATATTATCGGCAGTATCGGCCAGTATCGGCAGGGGCAATCTTTTTAAAGTAAAATAAACAAACTGGCTCACTTTTTATGATATTGACGAATTTTACACGAACGAAATGTAATAATTCTGACGTTAGATAATAATTTTATTTCTTATTAAAATTTGACATCTTGAGTCAATATGGGAACCACAGCTACGGCCGCATCGCTGCCATATAGGTATGATATTGAATGTCTATCAAAGGTTTATTATTAATTTTGTTTATTCATTGGACTATTTAGTTGCCAGAGAATGAGCCAATAAGTCCTGAAGATGAAATGCAGAGGTGGAATGCGTGTCAACAAGAAGACCGTTAAATAATGTTAAAAACATGAACTTCCGTAAAGTGACGCTTGATTGACTACCTGACAATTTTTTTTTAATCAGTCAGCATAGTTTGCGTGGCTGATATATTTCTTGCCATTAATAACGTTGTTATTAATTACGATGAGTGTATAAACCCTCTGATATTGTTATTGTTACAGCCGGTATACATATTGTGATGTGATAAAACAAAATAAAGGAACAAAATCAGAAGGAAAATAAAATCTGATTCCACCATATCGAAAGACGATAAAAAAAATCAAAGCCCGTTAATTTAAACTTATTTCAATATCACCCGAAACCTTTCTTCAATTTCAATTCGTGCGTTTTATCGAAAACTTTGATGTGACGGTCCCCTCGTTTCTACAGTACTACGAGGGTACAACTGAGGTGAGGGTACTACTAGGGTATCGCTTTCTCGAATACGAGACGTCGCGAAACAAAAAGGACACTCGGCCGTGGCTAATTTAAAAAAGGAAATCGAGTAGGCGCGAATCGCGTTCAGAATATGAAATGAGGTGCTTTGTGGGTGCGCGCCGATGCGGCTCACGCAGTATATTTCGTTGAGCACTTTATTAACGCGTTCGAAGCTCCCGCACGAGTGGTTACCATTGCATTGTGTGGGGAACTTAGCAGTACTTCAGTATTTATAGGGACACTTTATGAAATAATTTCCTTTTAACCGACTGCCCAAGAAGGATCATGTTTTTTCAAGTGTATGTACCTATGTGTAATCCGAATGAAACTTTTTAGGTCTAAATTTAATTTCCCGTTCGAAGAATTTCAACACATAAATTGTCATTAGATTCGTATCAATGTCACTTAAGATATAGTATTATAATTTCTATAGAGAGTCTGCAAATTAATATTTATTAGAAGGATAACTGTAAAGAATCTCGAGTGTAGCTACACTTTGCAGAACAAATAATAAAAGAGTGTTTTTATCTGTTTTACAACATCAAAACATAGCCAATAAACATAACAAGGCAGCGTCAAAATTGAGACAACTTAGATCTGGAAAATTATTTGAATAGGAAAAGAGTAGTGTCGATTTTATTTTATCACTTTCAGCGTCCATTCATGTGATGAACTTACATTTATGACAGGAAAGGGTAGCTTAAAGCGCGTTGCTATAATATCTCTCTCGCGCATCACAACATTTTTAAACCTAAGGAATCATTGAGTAGGGATATTAGAAAAGTTAGAGGCGAATTTGATTATTTAGATAGGAGAAACATTAAAAATAAAGTTTTAATCAGATATCATTTATACTGGCGATGGAAATAGAAAAAAAAACATATAATTATGTATTTTCTAACTCCTCAGTCAACTTAAAAGATATCAAAGTAAAACTTGTTTTTAAATATTTCTTCTATCTACAATAAACAATTTTGCCTCTCCCTTTTCTAATATCCCTATTCAATGATTTTATAAATGTTTAAAAAGTTGTGATGCGCGAGAGAGGTACTCGGAGCTGCGCGCGTTGAGGTGCTCACAGGTTAACTCAAAGCGCGCAGCTATCTCTCTCTCTCGTGAATTACAATATTTTTAAACGTAGGTATAAAATCACTGAGTGGGGATATAAGATAATTATAGTTTGAAAAACTGAAGAAAGCTATTTCAAATATGAAATTAAGTTTACTTGGATGACATATTTTTTTCCAGTTGTTTTGTTTTAAAAACCAAAGTACAAAATGGTAAGATAAAAATTATAGGTATTAGAAGTATGAAGTATGACTAATCAAATAAAAAAAGTATTATCAAAATCAGTTCATAATTGGCGAAGTAATCGCGAAACAAACATACACCAATAAAGTTAGTCAATAAGTTGAGTGACGATCGCAATGCTTTGTCACACATCTCATCCCACCGGAATTCGTACTGTGAGAGTTAAAAGCTCTAGGTAGCATAGTGCACCACATTGAACGATCCAACCATGTATGAGAGTGATGATTCATACATATCTATAGATACTAAGAGGTTTTTAGTGTTACAAGGAAAGTGCATGCTCTGCTTTTCTAGAATTGATGTAGCCTATAATTTTCGTTAGAAACTACCACTAGGCTTATGTAGGTTTATGTAGGCGATGGGCTGACTCCCTGTCACTGCAGGCCAACTTTAAACCTCACCTTTGATCCTCAAATACCCTGTACCTTCTATCTAACCCTCTAACCACTGTCAAATGTGGTGTCAAACGGTCTCATGGTCTTTGATGTTCTACCTTACCCCCTAAGGGAAAATAAATAGGCGTGATTGTGTGTTTGTAATTACCACTATTACCCAAAATGGGTACTATATATCACGAATATTTAATTTATGCAGGATAACAAAGAGAAAGCTATCACGGAGTGGCGTGAGGTGTTCCTCATGGGTGCCACGGTGCACTTCATCGGCATCACCATCTACGGCGTGTTTGCTTCAGGCGAGCTGCAGCCCTGGGCAGAGACCGCGGTCGGCGACCCCTGTATCAGCCGCAAGCCTTCCGAGCTGGAGACTACTTTTGTAAGCAAAAATTACAGGTCCTTTTACGACAAAAAGAGCTGATCTTGAATGAGTGAAATTATCTTTTCGAGCCAGCCAAGCTCGAAAATTGACTTGTACGCAGTCAATTTTCGAGCCTGGCTGGCGTGAGGAGTGATGCGGCGTGGAACCAGTTGCATCTCCCGCCCACTGTACGTATACCTTGCATTATTAAATTCTTTGAGTATTTTTTTTTGTAACGGGATAGTTCTATTTACCTCTACCCTATCCATCCATTTATATTATTAATCCGTTTATCCATATTTTTTTAAAATGTTTTAATTCTATTTATTTGGCCATAAGTCTTGTTTCATATTATGTGATTTCACCACCGTCAACGTTTACTTTTTCTTCTCTTATAACATCTTAAGGTTGTCTGGAAGAGATCGCTATTAGCGATAAGGCCGCCTTTTGTACCTTTCTAACGCCTTAATTATGTACCTAATGTTATTTTTATTATGGTGTCAATAAAGTGTTTTTGTATTGTATATTATTTGTTGTGCTTGGGCAAGACATCAATAGGATGAGCTCAGTATCATTTACCTCTCTCTTATTCGTCCGTTTATATATATGTCGTGCCAGGGCACGCCGCACGACTTGATTTGGATAATTTTGAAATTAATTTTTCATTTTTCACATTTCATTGAATAGTTGAATATTTCATGCCTTAAGTTTAACTTATTACTTCGTGGAATCATTTCAGTTAATTAATTTGATCAATCCATTTAGTGAAGTACTCAAACGTTTTTTAAATATTCTTATAGTACCTACAGATCGCAAATCTCGTTCCTCAACGTATCTCTTAAATATCCTTATGCTCTGATATTTAATTTTATTTACTTTATAATTAGGAAGCTCATTCAAAGAGAATCATTCAAATTTCAGACAGAGAGATCGTCAGCACCTTTAAAAGGCACCGAGCAGGCGGGCTACGGTGCGATCGCGCCGCCGCGCCCGCCTGCGCCTGCGCTCGCGAACGCGCCACACGTGCCTAATAACCCGTTCGTGTCAGGCGCGTACTACCAGACCGAGCAGGTGCAGCCGCCCGCTCAGCCCTACGCTGACCTCACGGACGACGACACCTATTAACCTTGACACCGTTGTAACACCTCTAAACGCACTTACTCACACGTCTGTACTTAGACACTGCTGTTGAAGACTAATTTAGTTTTATGTGGAACAGTCCTTTATTCCATTCACACATCTGATATGTGTGAAGCCACAGTTCCGGTACAGTACTTTCGCTCTGATAATTAACTTCGTACATTCTCTATGAAGTTCACAGACAGAAATGAGTCGTCACTGACACTGACATGTCTGAACGCGTGCTGATTAAATGTACGAAAGAATACTTATCAAGATGGCGAAACTGTGCCGGAATTGTGTCTTCATTGTGTAAAAAGATCTTTATGGCTAACTCTTGGTATGGCGACGTATCGCCACCACCACCAGCGTGGGCTAGCCAGAAAAAAGACAAACGTTTGAGAAAAATGTACTTACAGATTTTCTGCACTTAACAATTTCGATGTATGCTGCCAGATGTTCTGCGACGGCTTAATTTTTACCCGACTGCGTAAGAAGGAGGGTTATGTTTTTCGAGTGTATGTATGTATATTTCTTTGACACGCCCTAGAGCCTAAACGGCATGACCGATTTTGATGTGAGTGGTGTCAATAGATTCGTCTTAGTTGTGAGAGTGACACTGGGTACGTCAATATTTTAAAAAAACCAGCTGCAAAAACCTCTTTTCTGCAGTCGGGTATTTTGTTTTTCTTTTAACATCGATACTTGTTTATGAAATTTATTTTTCCACAATAAGCTATTCGGATGGATGATTCGCGCTTTTTAAATATGTCAAACAAAATACTAAATCGCACTTTTTCAATATTACAAGTATGTCAAACAAATTACATAATTACTAAAAAAAAAGTTAAAGGGATGAATGACCCGAAAGACAAAAATAAAAAGGGTTAATTTTACTTTTAAAACTTACTATGTAGAGTAGTTTAGGTTTTAAATTTAAATTAACTTTTTTTCGACTGGTCTAGTTTCATTCATCCATCGATATACCAACTTGTATAAATCTTTGAGTAAGTGTATTTAGAGCAGCAGTTTGTAAGGTTACTAGTTAGTCGTTTTTCTAAAGCATTTATCAATGTACCTGGTGATTTTTTATCTGTAGCATTTTCTTTCGTGGCATCACAATCCTATTATATATGAAATTAATCGACATTTTTAGCTTCGATGTTATACTTAACGAATAACTTGTAAACGTTTTCGACACTGTTATTGTTTTGTGCTATTTTTGGTTACTAACCATCATTGCTTATTATAAATCTACGATCTAATATATAAAAGTTTGATAAACTTACTTTAGTTGACGAGTTGACGAAGAAGGAAAATTAAAATTAACGAAATCAGCATTAAAACACTACACACGCGTGTACAGTGATGTGAATGTTCTAATAAAAATATATCCGTCAAATGTTACGATTATCAAACGTTTATAGATAAGATGATGATTGTCTTTAGGTTAACGTATTGCACTGTTCTTGTACAAAATGTCTGTATATAAATTACATTGCATATCATAAAGAATATTTTTAGCTATCTGTTTAGAAAACTCGATAGACATTATTTTGCCATTCATTGTTATTTATTTCATAGAAGTTATCTCTCGTCCTTGTTACTGATTTTTCGTAATATTGTTGTAAAATGTTTATAAAAAAATATATTTACGAAATATTAAAGTTGTTCTTTAGTAATAATAAGAAACGAATAAATAATTGGATGTACTTAATATTGTATCTACCTACTTGAGTAGAGGTAGATGAAGTTGTATGTATTTTCATGGGAAGTAATACCGTCTTTTTGTTACTTTCTAATTTATATATTTAGATAAAATTTACCTAGACTTGCATGTATTTATTGCTGTATTCTTGATCCGGTATATATAATTTGAATAAAATAGTATTATAGCAAATAACAGTTTTAATTTAATTTTAGAAACATTCAGTTGAGCAATTTTTCATTGAAATGAAATAAATTTTAACGGATTTATCGCGTAGGTATGTTTTACATAATTTTATGACTTGACGTTTCGAACATTTCAGCGTCCGTGGTCACAGATATTGGGTTTGAAAAATAGACAGTCTAACAGGTCTGTAGTGTGTGAGCATGCACTAGATAAGTCTAATCACTTCATCCTTTTTGATAATCCTCAAATTTTGGCTAGAGAGATGTATTAAGTACCAAGAATGTTACGCGAGGCTATTGAAATTAAAAAAATACCCGAATTTTAATAGAGAAGATGGTTGGCAAGTGCCTCCTGGCACACACACACACAGATCTGCGATACCTGGTCACACCGTGCGTCCCGTGGTACGCATTCTGCGTACATCGGGAACGTACTTCATAAAAATAATAGGCGGTAATAATTCAAATTTTCATAACAAAACAAACAACTGTCATAGGCTGACCACGGACGCTGCAAAGTGATTGAAACATCAGGTCATAAAAATATAAACACGTAAAAATATACACGATAAATCCGTTAAAATTTGTTTAATTTCAATGTAATAATAATTTCAATTTCAACAATTTTGATTAAGAATTATGCTATATATTTTAGATAGAAATAAATTACGAATGATTTAATGATTTTTTAATTTATGAACATTGAAACACATTTTACTATTTTTAATAGGTAAGTAAGATAAGCAAAATAACCTTAAGGTACTTAATAAATATATAATACATCTATAAATTGCATCTATCTCAATTTTATTAAACTGAATACTACTATGTATTAGGTATTTATTTAATTTATATTATATTTACTTGTAGTTATTTATAGTAAAAATGTAATAGTTCAGCCCAAATTGACGACAAAAAATCTGTAGATGGTTGAACTCTTTATTGTAATGTTAAAATTAATAAAAATAAAGGACAACCATTTCTAATTTTGATATCTAGTAAAAATAAAAATAAACAAATACCTTAGTTTATACATTTTGTCATAGAAAGTTTACTAATAAACTGATAATAGACAGAAATAAAACCAGACAAGTGTGAGTCAGACTCGCCCACCGAGGGTTCCGTACAAACTAAATAAAAGGGGGAAATCATATATTTTTTTTTATATTTTCCTTCATAAACCGAAAAATATACATAGTAAAAATATTTAAAAACCTGTTTTAGAGCTAATGAAGCTCTTTCATCTGATACCCCACATGATACGGTTAATTCACTTTAAAATTTGGGCCCTCATTCCTTGCATAGAGGCACTATTTTTTTGTGATTAAATTAAAAATGTCCAGTTTTCGGATTTTTCCCTATATGTGTACTCTAACACAATGCTTCTTGCCAAATTTCATAGTTCTAGGTCAACGGGAAGTACCCCATAGGTTTTGATTCCCTTGTGAGTGTCGAAATGTGAGTTTTTTACGACATACTCGGCTATAACTTTTTTTTACGAAAACCGAGAAATTTTATTTTTCTTTCTGCAGCAAGATATTACGGATTTGCGTATATGGTTTTAATTTCAACACGATACCTTCACGCGTTCCCGAAATACAGGTCTTGACACCCCGACGGACGGACGGATGGACAACAAAGTGATCCTATAAGGGTTCAGTTTTTTTCCTTTTAAGGTACGGAACCCTAAAAAAATCCAAGATAGAGATGTATAACCTAACTCTTCTTTGATCCTGTAATATGAAATCAAGCACGACTAAAAGCCTTTCTTTTGAGATGTATGCCAAAAAATAAAAAATAAACAATAACAAAATAAAATATCCTCAAATATAGGTACTACATAATTATCTATGTATACTTATAAATATATCTATCTACTCTATGGTAGCCTCGAAGAAATTTATCTATGCGATAAGTCCATCGTTATTGTGTCGATAAAGTTTATTGTCTAGACTAGACATATATACCGAATTATTTCTGTATATATTTAATGATATAAATATTCGAGTATATAATTTTTCTAATAAATATCTACCTATTCTTAGAAATAGCTTAAATTATAGTAGTGTAATATTTTTAGGTTTATCAATCCAAAAATATGCGTATCACATCTGGTGTGTAACTTATCATAAATTTTATTAACCCGTTGGTTTAATTTTGATATAATGTCTGTTTGACATTTGTTTTAAAATAAAATTATTATTGTTTTAAATTTTATTTTAATTCATATTCATACACAGAAATGCTTAGTATTATATTAGTGATATTTAGAATTTGATAGATATGCTAAAATAATAATCCACATAATGCGTTTGTGATATAAAATAGAAAAAAAAGAAAGTATATGAAAATGTAAGAGATAGTGCACCTTGAAATACTCGTATATAGTAAAGATAGTAAAACAGTAAGTATTATATATTTAGCTTTTTAAAGTTAGCTTCTTAAATATTTAATGTTACTGTCTATTATATATGATCAAAATTTAGCTCAATATTATATACCTATATATATATATATATACGTATATGTATGTGTGTTTTGTATTTATGGTTAGTATATATTATTTTAAGAGATATATTATTTTTTTATGACTTAATTGCTTTAGATGTGTGTTGAATATTGCTCAGGATTTGTAGATTTTTTATATAAAAAAATGACAATAACTTTCGACTGCATTATACAATCAGAATCACTTGTTGACTGAAGCACATATTTTTAATACGTTTTTATTTTTAATAGACACTATACAAAACGATACAAGACGGTGAATTCGTTTCTTTTACAACAGTACTATTACGAATATCGAGAAGAAATCAAAATAACTTTAAAAAAGTTAACGCACACCTTAAACAGTCGCGATTTAAAATATCATGTGATTTCTGTATATTTATATTGCTATCTATTTATTACGGAAATTGTAATTATGGTGAGACTTACAGAATTAATTTATGAATGACAATATGATTACAATAAAATATAATATATATATATATATATAAAATACCTACACATACTAAATATATTAACATAATATAAAAAAATAAAACAAATAGTCTAATACTTAACCAAAGGCTGCAAGTCCATCGCATGCAGACCGTGATCTAAGAGTTCCCATCACGCTCGCACCGTTACCGCGCTGAATGGCCAAGGAAATTTGTTGCACTAAATATCATTGATGGATACTAAACTTGAAAGTCATTAAAAATATGAAAGTTTCTATTTATTATACAAAGCTAAAAACAATCTCTTAAACGTAGAAAACGTAGAAAACTATCTATGTATTTAATATATTTTTAATTTATTTGTAAACTCATGTAAAAAAAAGGTTTAAGGTTAAAGGTTAAAGGGTTTAAGGTTGTCTGGAAGAGATCGCTATTAGCGATAAGGCCGCCTTTTGTACCTTTTTAACGCCTTAATTATGTACCTAATGTTATTTTATTATGGTGTCAATAAAGTGTTTTTGTATTGTATTGTATTGTATTGTATTGTAAAATTTAATATTGCTTTTAAATTTTTATTTTAGATTTTTTGGTATTTATATGCATAAACGGCCTTACCGAAAAACGTTACTTAACTTTAAGCAATGCTTAACATATTTTGTCAACTTCTCGCTGATATGTAATGACACTTGCGGAAAGAAGACTGAGAATTTAAGACGATGGTTAAAGTTAAGTAACGTTTTTCGGTAAGGTACTACTTTCGGTCGCGTACTAGTCACAAATTGCATACATACTAGGCAATAGGCATTTATACTTTTTAATGAATAAAATCTAAAATAATTATTGTTTTTTTTTTTATATTTAACGGCTCTGGATTCCGAGTCCTTATAATAATTATATTATATATTGTTACCACTTGTACGGTAGATAATTTTTCTACCCTTTCTTATTATAAAATAGGAACTTAGACAGAAATTTATTGTGACAAAAAAACATACAACACAAAATAAATATCATTCAAAAAATATAAATCATACACAAAATAACTACTTTCAGTAGTCGCGCCTACATCTTTTTCAAATATGTAGCTGAATATACAATTCTTTTGAATTATTGATCTAAGTTCAGAATACTTGTTGGTAAAATTAAGTTATATAGATAGATATGCACGCATCCTAGTAATATTATAATAAGCTAAGACGTAAATTGTATCACGGGCTATGTGAAGCCATATTATCATAAATATTTAAAACGAGTTATATATGAAACTCTAATCTGTAATCAAATCATATATGAAGATGATGTTCATGTGGTATGTACGTTTTGGACAATATTTTACATAATATTATAAATCTCTATATTGGACAATATATAAGAAAACAATAATTAGATAAATTTAGTGTTAATATATATTAAATCTAAAGCTATTTATAATTCATTGGACATCGGTGAGAATTATCATCAAATTTGAAAAAAATAACAGTTGCGCATCATTAATATAAAATAAGTTATATATTTTAACAATTTTTATCTTTATTTTGATAAGTCAAATAAATTTCATAATGCTAAAACTACAATTTAAAATATTTTTATTAATTTATATCTTATTTTTTTAAGTTGAATCACCGATTTTATTTTTCCTGCGTAGTTATTAAGACTTTGTTTTATTACGACAATTAATTCAGTTGTTGTTTAACAAAGTTTCAGAATTATTTTGGTGAAAACATCATAAAAGCATACTTTATGAAATTTCGGTTAAACTAATACGTATTTAATGTAATTGTAGCATTAGTTATTGTAAAAAAAGAAATAATGTTGTTTTAAAGAAATCTCTACGCCGTCAATTCAGCGATGTAAAATACTTTGAATAAATTTTGAAGTAACGATTTGTGTGTAGTAATTTGTACGTTTTGTACGAATAATTATATAATATTAGAAACCAGATGCAATAAATAAAATTACTTCATTACTCCGTAGTATTACATTACTAAGTATTTATTTATATTACTAGTGCAAAACACATTTGCATGTTTATAAATATTATCATTATCAAATTGATCAACTAGAATCAGAACAAATTTCATTAATGTATGTTTCCGGCAGCCTAGTAGTTTCCGGCAGTGAAAGTGGTGAGACCGTCTGACTTACGATCCGCAGGTCCTGGGTTCGAATCCCACGGCACGCACCTCAGTCTTTTCGAAGTTATGTGCGTATTGTTGATTGCCGCCAACTTCAAACGGTGAAGGAAAACATCGTGAGGAAACCTACATGTCTGAGAGTTCTCAATGATCTTGAAGATGTGTGAAGTCTGCCAACCCGCACTTGGCCAGCGTGGCAGACTATGGCCTAATCCTTCTCACAATGAGAAGATGGCCTGTTCCCAGCAGTGGGACATTTTGTACAAACAGGGCTGATAAATATATATATATATATATATATGAGTGAATTGGTAGGTCTAATGTTTCTGAAACAAATATTTTTAGTAGTAAATTATCACATCGCCTATTGACTCTGGTATATAATAAATAATATATAATTATTCGCCCAAAAATATACCTATTTTATTATCAAATATCATATCACTGTTAGATATTGTATTAAATTATTTCTATGCTTTACTTACGGCTGTTTCAATTTTACTTATGTACATTATGAAGACATACCAAATAATATAAACAATGCTATTTTTATGAAATACATACTGTACTTTTAATAATATATTTACGATTGTCACGAATGAGTTTTAATTACTTGAATATTTATCTATATATATATTTATATCTTTATGTATATTTGTGTTGTATAGAATTTTATATAATTATATGAAACAAAATAAAATAAGGAAATATCGGCCGGGAATTTTGCAATTATCGTATTTATTATCTATTTACTATTTATTATATAAGATGTATACATATTTGTAATGATAATTTTCACAGTGTCCAATATCAATGGCGGTAAGGGTACAAAGATCCCCCATCCACTTGTTGATGTGCACCGTTATATAAAATAAGAAATTATATACTTACCTATAATTATAGTAGATAGTATTTCAGGCAGTATATTTTTATGAACCTATACGTGTATATACCTATTATTTATATTTTTATACAAAAGTACAAAAGTAAGCAGTAGGTACAGTGTTTAAGCTGTTATTATATTTAAGTTTATTGTATGTGCAATAAAAATATAGTATTCGTTTTGCGTAACATATATATGGCATATGGTATATGGCATATACTTCTTTTTCAATATTTTAATATATATTCAAAATTTTATTTTTGATTTCATTTTAAAAAATAGCAATTTCTAATATATTTTACCTCAAACTATTATAGGTACTATTGCCATCTTCAATATTAGTTTAAAAAGTTATTTTATTGTGCAGGTATATTTTAAATATAGATGTTATTAATATTATAAGACAATAAATAATATTAAAATATGGGGTGATCTCACTCTGTAAGGCTGTGTTGACAATAAAGCTTCTTGAAGCGCCAGTAGTTGTAGACTTAAGAGTTGACATTCATTATATTACATGTCTTAAAATATAATGATATTAGATTATGACAATAAAATGCCTAGCTTAAGCAAGAAATTGTTTAAGTATTTATTCTAACTCGCTTTGTAGCTCGGTAGCTCGATTGGTAATCTACCTGCTGAGCTGTAGGTTGAGTTGGATCCCCACCTAGGGCAAACATTTATGTGATGAGCATGGATGTTTGTTCTGTGTCTGGGTGTTTCTATGTATCTTAAGTATGTATTTACAAAAAAAAACTATCAGCCATCTAGTTTCCGTAGTACACAAGCTCTGCTTAGTTTGGGCTAGACAGTGTTGTGTGAAATGTCTACCAATATTTATTATTATTATATACTTATTTGAGTAAAATTAAAAGTTGCTAAGTGTTCATGTGTTTATTATTGTGTATTTTTTTGGTTATTTCAACATTGGGTTTGGTTATTTTTATTTGTTACAGAAAGAACAATTTAAATAACTTTCTTCTTTTTTAATTAATAAATAACGTAAAATTTATACGTTTGGATCGAATAATATAATATAAATAACTTTAAGCATAAGTACATGTAAGGTTAATATTTCTAAGTAAATTAAAAGTTATTGCAAGAATAAACCAATTTGTCAATTACTGATTAGATTCGTGATTAAGGATTTCATTTTGACATTTTAAAATCCTACTAGGTAACTCGTACTGGTAGGTAAGGTTGCTGCTGTAAATAATTTCGCTTAGCTAATTGTTTCTTTCTAAATCAAGAGCTGACGTTGGTTATGTTAAGAAATATTTAATCATATAGAATATAATTATTATAATCTTTTTCTCCCAAACTGTAAGTTCCTTTTCACTCCAATTTTTTTTTTTTTTTTTTTTTTTTTTTTCTAGTTGTAGAACAATCTTTTTTTGTTTTAGTTGGAACGATTGGCACTCCATAATTTTAATATTACCTTATACATTTGTGTTCATAGAAAAAAAAACTAATATACTCATTATTTGAGGTTAATTTTACCGTAATCGTTTAAGGACACTTCACTCGTTAGTTTTTAATCGTTTATTAGTGGATACATTATCATGAAATATTCAGTAGAATCGATGAAATATTTAATTAGTTCGGCTATTGTTCGGCTACAATAAAAAAGTTATATAAACGCGTACTTTTGTTCCTTATTATATAGGTATAGAGTTAGAAATTATAATAACTGTTAAATCTATAACATATAAATATACTAGTTTCACCTGCGTAAAGATGAAATCGATAGTAAATAATGAACGGTGTAAAATGTAGGCTATGTCAGTTGTCAGGTACTCTGCTATCTCCGTACCAAATGCCATATCTATCTGGTTACCAGTTTGATTTTGAAAAGGTAACAAAGATAGATAGGTAGAAAGATAGAAAGGTACATAGATAGACAGAGTTACTTGTAATAATAAGTTAGGATTGTGTATGATTACAATTATAATTTATATAAATTTCTTCGAGTACAATTGTGTTTCAGTATATTTGACATAACTTTGTAGGATATTAGTTTTAAAGTATATATAAATAGAGTTCTAAATAAATGTACATTAAATAAGTTTCAAATGGGCCTATTGCAATGAATATGATGTAAATATTAGGTATAAGATTGTCAAACTTTTTGTTCAACATATTTTCAAGTTATAATGACATCTGAAGTGAATGTGTGTTTCAATGTTCAAAAAAAAAAAGAAGGAATTTTGTGAATTTACTGAAATAGTTCAAGATATTTACTACCGAATAACTTCATTGCAAGTACCTACTTAAATTCTTAAAATACAGCTTAAATTCTAACAAATGTGTTTTAAAACCATTTAATGTATTTTACACAAACTTTTAGGAACTGTAATAATTTATTACTTGCTATTTTGAGACACTTCGTTTTATATATATTTAAATATGTATTTTATGGTTCCTGAATTTTGTAATTAACGATATTATCTTCCCAAATAATATATGTTGATGAAACATCTGTCTATTTTTTATTATATGATCCAATAAATATATATATTATTAATTTAGTCTTCAATTTAAAATCAAAGGTACGAAATAAATAGTCATAATAATTCAAATTATATTGATATTCTATTAGTGGACCTGTTGAACAAGAATATTTTTCAACTAAAAATTAGAAAGGTGGGTATATATAGGAAATAAAACAATACAATGATTTTTCTATCATAAGTTTATTTTTATCAAATAAGTAACCAAATATCACAAACCCTTACCAAACTCCAATTACTGATAAGTTATCCTGACATTAATTTATTACGAGTTTTATACAGTAAACGTAATTACCAGTTATAATAAATTAAATTAATTTAAGTTCTTATATTAATTTACTAAAATATTATATTCATTTATAAACTTATATAGGTTCTTTATGCCCTCGCGAGTCATATATACCGCTATAAATTTATTCAACTATTATTATTATTTATCAGACCTCAAACTCGATGGTCAGATGACATCGACAAGGCAGTGGATGAGATTGGCATAAGACCGGAAACAATGGCGCGCTAAAGAAAGGACCTATACTCAGCAGTGGATAAACTAATGGTTGATGACGATGATGAAAAATTATTCAACAATATCCGGATGAAATAAAATTATCTGGTATCCGAATACAGTTTTTTTTTTTAAATATTCTTCCTTGCCCCTTTCATACTTGCTGGCAAAGGTGGCAGAGTTCTAAGCAACAAGGTAAGAATAGGCGGTAGTAGTAGCACTGAACATTATATCCCCTAAGAGGGAAGAATTTTTTGTGGCACTATTTTTTGACCAATTTTGATAATACTCGCTAGAAAAATTTGGTAGATATGAAAAATAACAGCAAGACCAAATATTGCAATAGAAGCTATCTTAATATAGTTTCCAAGATTATAACCGTACAAATATCGTATGAATCCAATTAAAAATAAATGCGACCCAAACTGATTGTTAGAATTTGAATACTCATCTTAATTTACGTAGGATATAAATAGGTATAACAACTCTAAAGATCTCATAAAACTCGCTCAAAGCGTTACGTTCGAGCTTTCGAACGTAATTTAGCTTTCTTTCAGCGAGGTATAGAGATAGCTAGATTATCTTTATTGCTTTTACAAAGCTCTGCTCCGAACTTTATACTCAGATTACTATTTTGGTAACTTAACGCACTAGGGTTGACATTAATAATAAATAAATAAATAAATACACTTTTAGTTTCCAACTTTGAAGTCTAATTTTCAATGTCAATTTAAGTGTTACGCAGCCAAAAAGAATACAGCTTCGGAGCATCTTCCAGACCTGGGGATAAGTTGTATATTTTTTGTAACCATTGAAATTCACCAACTACTTAATCATTTTGTTCTAATGACTATCAGACCCAAATTCATATAACTTTAAGCTATGGCTAGTTACGTCAGCTATAAGGCGTGAACGATCTTCGCAGACGTCTTGACTTTCCTGGAAAACCTCTTGCGTATGGCGGTTTTGCATTTGTTGTCACGTAGTAAACACCTCGAGCACTGTAACAAAAATTCGGCAATAAATAAAAAAATAGAAAGAAACAACTTTAAAAAAAATATTTCTTTTATCTAAATAAATATTAAAATCATATCTTACTTTTTTATAATATGTAATAGGGCGAATTCTGTGATCAGTAGGTACTCAATATTGATACAGTAATATAATATAAATGCTCAGTGATTTTATATGTTAAAAATTTTCAGATGTGCGAGAGAGATAGCTGCGAGAGTGAGTAGAGTGAGACAAATTAAGTTGAAATAGGCTAACATTGAATTGTTATATTTTGAATAATCCCTCAGTGTCACTCCCCAAGTCAACTTTGCACCGCTCTAGGTGATGAGAGTAAGCCCCCAGATCCCAATTCGGCTACATGTGAGTTCTCCACGTAATATAGATGCAATAAATAGACTTACGTAAATGCGGATGTCAATATTCTGATCAAACCCAGATTATCCGAACCACGTTACGTTCGTTACTGTCGCTTGCAATTACCTAACATAATAACATTGACATATCGCATGGCGTCATATTATTATAGAGATAATAATAAATATATATTTATTTCACGTACCTATCTCAGAAACAGTTTTATTTAACGATATGGAACAAACTTTGTTGAAAAGGTTTGGTTTTTTATAGGTCATCATATTTGGTTTTTTTATAGTTAGGTAGGAACTTATGCATGTTTTCCTAAATAAAACGCGCACGTCAAAAAAGTTTTTTTCTTTTCATCATTATCATTATCTCAGCCACATTAAATCCACCACTGAGTTTCCAAAAAGACCTGATGGAAGCGGCTCTCGGCTTGTGTTCGGCGGTTATTTCTTCTAAAATCATGAATTTACGAAATAAACTAAGATTAGCTCGGTCGCATAGGTAATCTGGTTTTGGCGGAATATTGTCATCCATCGCTAGACGCTTACTTGTGAGTGACGTGTTCTCCCATGAGCACGTACTCGGTGTCTTTAGGCTCGCACCACCCGATGAGGTAAGAGAACAGACTGTTGCACGGCCCGGCCCAAAACCCTGCGCGGCTGTTGATGGACTCTATGAAGTAAGGCGTCACTTTAGTGTGGTCGCACGAAAGCGTCTCTGAAAAAAAAAAAAAAAAAAAAAAAAAACTTGTTACAGCGGGAAAGAAGAAGTGCCCGTCGCATGCCTGTTCGGTTAGGATCAGGCGGACTATAAGATGCACTTTCACCAGACTGTGATCAGACCGACCAAGTGGTAGTTCGGATCATACGAGTACATCAGCAAAAGTTCCAGGCAGGGTAACCTGACTGTCGAAACAGAACAATAATAATGCTACCTGTCGATATCGGGTACTCTTGTAGCCTCCAGGATCAGCTGGGGTGAGATTTAGAGACAACGCTCCTCCAGAGGGACAAGCTGAGCCGTGGGATAACGACATCCGTAACAGTACTTGTTTATACATAGAGTTACAGAAAAATATGATCTATTAAAATGATTGCAACGCTAGCGCCATCTACCACGCCACTTATCATGATAAATTTTTGCAAAGACCAATACGAAAAGCGCCACCTCGCGAAATTTTCGCACAATATTTTAAAACGGTATGGTAGGTATTGTGAAAGGTAAAAATGTGAAAAAATTTCTTTGGGTATGTAAAGTTCAAGTGTCTGCTCACAGATGAGATTTTAATGTTTGTTAAGTATACTCGTATCTATTTTTTGATATTTTTTTTTGTTTGGATAAGAAAGTGACGCGCAGCAGAGTTGTATGGTACAATCAACCCCCAAAATAACTGGGTCAAAAGGATGTTTTATGGACCGGGGCCATAAAACATCCTTTTGACTTGACCCACTTATTTTTATTCCTGGAGGCACCTGCATCTCCTGTAGTTTGACTGTCGTGGCTTGACCGATTTTTGTATATAGATATCACTTGATTACGTGTAACTTCTGAATTTAATAAAAAATTTCATAACTCTTCACTTTTTTGCCATGGCCATTATAAATTGAACCGTTTAAAATACTAATAGTGACTAAATTTGGTAGGTATTTGGAATGTTTAAAAAAATGGGTTTTGTATTATGAATTAATTATACTTGTCATCCATGTTTATAACCAAAATTCGGTAGTGCATAATATATAAATTCTCAACACGTACGTCGTATATACATGGAAATAGGTAAAAAGATCTAGTAAAAATAAGTAATAAATACATAGTTATACATGGAAATGTAGGTATTGTAAATGTTTTACTGCCGATTCGCAGGTTTCATTACACTATAATTACTTAGGTATTTAGTTTCTCAACAATTAAACCTAGCATATTAATATGACCGGTTTTTGTGAATTATTAGTAAATTATAATTTGTCCTCAATTAAATGGTGACTATCGTTTGGCTTATTACAAACTATTTAATCAATCAATAACACTTTATTGACATCACATATAGAACACACCACATAATTTGATAACTTATTTAGTCAGAATTAGGGCATTATATATCTAACCTATCATAACCATTTTTTTTTACTAATTGGAATCATAATTAGCTAGGGTTGTACCTACGTTACGGTTTTTTCAAATTTCGTCATAACTCTGAAGTTAAAAAAAAAATTGTTTCAATTTTTTAAAAGTAAATCGTAGCTAAGTAAAAGTGTATTCATGGTTTCCATTGCATAAAAATAAATTATTGAAATCGAATGTAGGGATAGAAAACAGTTTTCTTTGTTATATGAAAAAAAAAGACGTGTGGCACTCGGAGACTGCCGCGGTAAGCTATTTCATAATAGCTTTACGCGCGGTGTGTTAGATTATTTTCGTTACGGAATTTCTGGATTCGGTCTCCACGCTCAAGGCCCGCGATAGAAGCTATGCAATAGCTTAAAAATGTAACGTACCTATTGGCAAAAATTACATATTCTCTTGAGGCCGTTACAATTACTAGAAGTATTTAAAATCGTTACTAATTTATCAACGATCGTTATTAAAACATTAGCGAACCAAATCAAAATTCTTACGGAAGATAGTATCATGTGCGCATCCTGGCTGACTGGATCCCCCATTGACGTAGAAGTCGGCGTGTCCATTCGGCCCCCACTGTCCCAGAATACCAGCTCCAGTATGAAGGATGTCCACAAACAGCGCGTCTGTGTGGTCCAGATCACGAGAGCGGTTGTTGCCCGAGTAGAAAAATATTGTCGGGTCTAAACCTGAAAATTGAAATGTTACAATTATATAGACTTACAAGCTAGCGGTGCGGCTGCGGACCATGTAATTGTGATGCTTATTTTATTTTACCACGTTTGTAAAACCACCTCTGTATGATATGTATGGAATGTATGTGTATGATATCTGTGAATGTGTGTATGTATTAATAAATGAAATATATACTTTTTTGTACCCAAATACAGAACAAACAAACATGCTTATCACACAAATGTTCGTAGGGATCGAACCCACGACGTACGGCTTAGCAGGCGGACATACTACCAACTGAGCTGCGAGGCCAGTCCAATTATTAAATTTATCTTTCAAATTTTTGGCAGAGCCAAAAATTCAGAAAACAATGGGCAGTTTTTATACATATATTCCATTTCGAACATCGATGAAGTAAATCCATATACATATATCCTTCCAATATTGTTCACTTACAGTTTATATAGCAATATTGTTTCAAATTATACAATTTCATAGCCTTGAGGCTTATCAACATCTTGCTACATTTTCAGTTAAATCCGGAATGGCGTACCCGCCTTCGAAACCATAGCCTACGAGATTATCCGGAAGTGTTCAAATATTGAAACATTTTAATTCTTAAAAGTCAATGAATTATCATTATGTTAAATCAAGACAATATTTATAAATTAATTTGTGCTCTAAACATCATTGCAGATTTTACAATATTTTCCAAATAAAAATAAACGCGTCCAGAAACTGAATAACTTTGAATCAATTACATTTTTACACAAAAACAATTAGTCTATAGTTGGTCTATTATGCTATAACCTAACATAATAATGCTCAGTTTTTAGCTTGCAAGATTACATTTGAAAGAAATCAAGGATGCCAGTGTTAGTAATAAATAGGGAACAATATGTATTATTTATTTTTATTTGATAAAAAAAAAGGTAACCACAAATAGATCCATTCCACGAAAACAAATTTAAAATAACTTCAAAAATAACAACAAGAAAGTTACAAGCATTTTAATTTCATGTTAGACAGAAAGCACACGATAGCTAATGATGACGTCATGGTTCATGTTCGCCGTACAAATTAAATACAAACTGTTGTTTTGCGAGAAAAGGATACAGAATCCTCCCCTAAAACTATAAATATCTATATCTCGGAAGTTTATTGACCGATTTAAATATTACGTAATACATTAATAAGTTATCAATTATTCCTATGAAATAAAATTCATGCATGGAATATGCATGAATTTAATTTTAATTTTAATTTTTAATTTTAATTTTAATTTCAGAAGCAACGTAAATATTATCTACAGAAGATCTTTCACACTATTTTTTTACAGATATTCTTACACACATATGTAATGAGTCATATATTTATATAAATAAATATATATTTGTCGTCGTTTATTATTATTTATTTATATATCTAAGCACAATTTAAAGACTAAGTGTGATGTGAACTATGATTTGGATGATTTAGTTACTTACGCATCGCATGTATTTATTTACTAAACGCTCTGAATCGATAAGCATATTGAAGCTAGGTTGCAAATGTTGCAATATATCGATCAGTAAGGTAAGGTAAGGTTTTCTGTTACTGAGTCTGTACAAGAGTGGAGATAAAATAACAATTTAGTTAAAGTCCGGTTTTAATACTTAAAGCAAAACTTTTCCTGGTTAGTGCTATATCCATATTGGTTTGAATACAACATTCGATTTACTACCACTTCCTTGATCAATTAAAAAAACAATTCGATGAATTTCAAGTATAAATATACTATGGCCACATACTTGTATTTATAAAGTAGGACTTAACACTCTCGTCACTGTATTTCAATGTTAACTTGATTTCTGCCACCATTCACCTGTATATTTACATGTCTGTGTTTGTGTCTATATAGAGCTTTGAGGTAACATACCTTTTGTTTGTTTTTAAATCTGAAATTGTTGACCATATACCACTTGATGTTCCGAGTAAGGGCTTGGCCCCATATCATCCGGCGCGGCGCCGTGTCGTGAAATTTCACGGCGCGGCGCCGGAATTCAACGTTTTTTAGTTGGTGAAAACGTCGGATTCCGGATCCGCGCCGGATTTTGTTTCCGATCCGGCGGCGGGCGCCGCGCTGGATGACTTTGGGCCACAGCCTTAATTTTGGACAGTTTATTTGCAAGTAACTTTAGAAAACTCGGAATCCCACGCCAGTAAAATCTGCGATATCGGTACTTATCTATTGATAAAAACAGCTAAGAATACTTTCGATCAAATATTGTTTTAAACAACAAAAACCAGATCAAAATCTGTCTATCCGCTTATTCTCCATTCGTTTAAGAGTTGCGATGCCATAGACAAACATGCACATACGTTAAAAAGCCCTCTTTTTGGGCGGGGGGTTAAAAGTGAACATGAACTTTCAAAATAATTAAATCATTTCCATTAACTCCTGTTAAAAATATGAATTAATGAAAATGATTATTTTTTTCACACCGACAAGTCCGTTTGATAACTTAGGAATTAGAAAACGACCATGTGGTTGCAGATGGAGCACGCAGACAAGAGATACTTATTCAACAATAAACTTCCAACTTCCATTCTTTGATGATAATATAAATATAATACCTACCTGTGATCCTGCCTAGCTTCCCTTTGGCGAGATGATTAGCGACGAGACCCAGTATATGAGCGCCAACACTGTATCCAATGGTGTGGATCTTCTCAGGGGGTATTCCTTTCGTGGGGTGGTACTGCAGATATTCTACGAGTTGAGCGATGCACAGGCCCGCGAATCGAGGAGCCCAGTCTATCTGAAAATATTTTGAAATATTTATGATACCTGATATCAGCCTCTTGACATGCATACCTAAAATCACGCCTATTTTCCCGTAGGTAGAGCATCGAAGACCATGAGGCCGTTCAAGACATTTGACCTTAGTTGGAGGGTTAAATGGAAGGGAGAGGGAGGGTATTAGAGAGTTAGAGGGGATAAGAGGGTAAGATGCAATATTGGCCTGGAGTGACAGGGGTCAGCCCATCGCCTACATAAATGTCAATTTCCCTGAAGTCTCTTTACTGACTTTTAGAGTAAGCCCGGGAAGAGAAGCAGCTGGTAAGTACATTATACTTTTTTTTCAGTCCAACATGGAAGAGAGCCTCTTGACAAAAGTCTCATAATAATTCACGAGGTGAATAATAGGCCAAGAAAGCATGGTTGTGTAATATTATTACATTGCCACTAAACAGAATTTCTCCTTCTTTATAGGCTACAGTCTAGTCTTCAGATAAACAAGTGCTTGCCGCATAAAGAGCGAAACAATTCAGTTGTTACATCTAATAGCACGTTACCACCTGAGCACAATGCAAATTGATGCGCATTTGAACATGCCCGAAACAATGATGGGTTACCAAACTATACAACGGAGACAATAACAGAGATTACCGTCAAGATTGCGACGAACACAACCCATAACCATAATAACATTGCCAGCGCAAAATGCGAAAAAAGCTGGCTCTAACTTTTTTTAAACAATCACGCTTGCCCATAACAGTTCAATACCACCCAGAACTTTGGCCTTGGACAGTTCAATACCCTGTGTGGAAATGCACTGCGATCGTCATTAAACGGGAGTGTTTTGTGAGTGTAGGTACATACATTTTGTACATTGTAGATATGAATGTACTTATTTAGCTACTTCTTGTACCTAAAAAGCTTAAGTGCATTATAATGTAAAACTACGGAATACATCTAATTCAGAATAGGAAGTAAAAGTTTGTATGATAAGTACCTGGCCTAGACACGGCTCTTTGACCAATGAGCCGTAGTCTACTATGATAATATTGTAGTTCCCTTTGGTGAAGTATGCTTTCCTCATATCGGTGCTCGGAGAAAGATTCCGGCCTCCGCCGAATCCGTGGACGACGACCTTAGTGGGGTGCTTAGGGTTGAACCGGGAACGTGTTAGGGAGTAGTTGTCGAGTGTGTTTAGCAGTTCGCCTTTTTCTTGAGTTTTTCTGGAATATAATATTTTGCGTACTTTGCTTTACTTTACTTTGCTGGAGCCGAGGCGGCGTCGAGGCACGGGCGCACAACCCACATACTAGAGTCGCGTCGCAGGCGACGTGGAGTCGAGGCGCGGTCGCGGCGGCGTCGCGGCAGAGGTGCAGTGCGCGACCGCGCCGCGACTCCACCGCGACCGCGCCTCACCTACCAGTGAGCGACGCGCCTAAGAGGCAGCAACATTCTGATAAATCTATTATACTGTTTTGGTAGCTTTTTTGTCACTCTTATTAAAAAAAGGTATACTTATTAGGTAATCTCAATAACATTTGCGAATGTTTATCTGTATATGTCTATAACTTCTTCACACTAAGTCATAAGTGATGTGAATTAAATTTGGAATGGAGATAGTTTGTACTCTAGAAGAACACTTAGGTAAGCTATTTTTTATTCCGAATTATGACCGGATACTGAAAAGTGAACAAAACTGCGGTATACAAGTAGCAGGAAAATATATGTAAGTATCAGGAAATATATTAGCTGCGCACCGTGGTTTCTTTCGTGGTTAGTAAATAAATCTGAAGGACCTTTGATTTTTAGGTATAAAGTTAAGCTTTGAAATATGGGGTACATATTACCTCCAAAGCAAATTTAATTTAAAGCCGTTCAGCTATTTTATCGTGAAAGAGTAACAAATATTAGGCATACAAACAAACTTACGCCTTTATAATATGATAAAAAATTGCTTGTATGCAATAGGAGTATAGTTTGCTTTTATAAATAGGAAGGAAAATAAATAAATTTACAAAATACCTGGTGTAGAGAAAAAACTGCATACTTGGATGTGGACATCGGTAAGGAGGCTGTATACAAGATGTGGTGTTGAAAAGATCTCTCACTGACTGCGGCTTCTTCTCTCTTTGGTCTTGTTGTGTTTCTGATACTGGAACAAAAAAAATCTTTTAGAATTTTACGTAGTTCTTAGACACAGAAGTAGTATCGTATTTTACGTCTGGAAAGAACAATAATCCCAGCGAGTATTCGATTCACGAACGCTATTCACTCGCGTCGAATATTATTCGAGAACCCAAGGTAAGGTAACCTGCAGTAAATGCGCTTGAATAGCTCGTGATATACATTTGATTTACAAGTTGAATATTTTGGTTTTATATTATGAACACTCGGACACCAAATGCTTTGACTTTTTAGCAAAATATCGAATGACCGCAGTGAGTAATGTTCATATAACCACTGGTTCTATGAACTCGGAGTCACTCTACGAGATCGAATCAGGAATAAAGAGATACGTAGACGCACGAAAGTCACCGATATACCACAGCGGATTAGCAAGTTGAAGTGGCAGTGGGCAGGCCACATAGCACGTATAACTGATGGACGATTGGGCTGAAAGGTTCTCGAGTGGAGGCCACGCACCGGCAAGCGCAGCGTAGGAAGACCAGCCACGAGATGGCCAAATGACCTCATACAAGTGGCAGGAAGACGCTGGATGCAAGCCGCTTCCAATCGGTCTTTTTGGAAATCCATAGGGGAGGCCTATGTCCAGCAGTGGACTTTTTATGGCTGAGACGATGATGATGATGATGATGAACCACCGGTTCAGGCATCGAGTTGATAAATATTTTAATACTTTGGATTTTGCATGTTTATATATACAGTTGGTTTTATATATTATTTAGAATGGTGGTACATACAATTTTTAGGTTGAACGAAGATAAAATCGTTTTCATTTCTCATTCTACTTTTACAATATTTTACCAGAACGTCAATTAACAAAAATTCAGTTGTTGTTAAATGCCTGGCCAGTCTAGTCTAATCCTAACTAAATAAATAATAAATAAATATAAATAAATAAATATTTGTGGACATTTCACACAACACCATCTAGCCCAAACTAAGCAAAGCTTGTACTATGGAACTAGATGGCTGATAGAATACATATATACTTTTTTTTTGTAAATATATACATATGATACATAGAAACACCCAGACACAGAACAAACATCCATGCTCATCACACAAATGTTTGCCCTGGGTGGGGATCGAACCCACGACCTTTCAGTTCAGCAGGTAGACGTAAACACACTACCAACTGAGCCACAAGGCCGACAAATAATTAACTGATAATTAACTAATATTTATCTTTAATTAACTAATTAATTAACTAATAATATAAAAGCGAAAGTAGCTCTGTCTGTCGTCTGTCTCTCTGTCTGTTTATTACCACTTCACGGCTAAACAGCTGAACCAATCGACATGAAATTTGACACAAAGATTCTTTAGAATAATACAAGAAAACAAGATTGTTGCTTGTTTTAATTAAACGAAATGTAATATCTCAATACAAAAGTTATTTAACAAGTCACAATGTTCTACATACCATATTAAATTCTGACACAATTATCTGTGCAAGTCATTAATGCGTGACATGCCATTGAAATATTTATTTCGTAACATCTGACACGCGACCAACAAAAAACCTCTTATTACGTCGCTGCGCAAGTAGAACTATTATCTACCGAAGCACGCAGAAAGTAAAATGCACCCATTAGTACCTTTCCACAATAAAATATGTTATTTTCGGCATGGAAAAATTGTTAGTCATTTTAAACTCGTTCTCGTGGTCGAGTTAACTACTAGCTTTTATTTAATTTCTACTTGCTCCGTATGTGTCTGTTATTAAATCTTGTTGAATTTTAAAAATCAATGCTGTGTTATATGTGTATCTGTGTGTACTCGTATGTCTATGGCATCGTAGCTCTTAAACGGATGAACCGATTTTTTTCTGAAAGAAGATTTCATCAAGAGTTTTCTTAGGTATGTTTCATCGAAATCGGTTCAGCCGTATTTTTATCGGGGATTTTTGAGTTTTTTTTTAATGTTATACCTGTTCATATCTTGAAAAATAGACAATATACTTGCGATATACCTACTGTGAATCGATGACGTATACGTAATGACGTACGTACGTACGTACGTCATTACGTATCGTACGTAATGACGCACCCAAAAAGTTTTAAGTCTGTATGTACCTTAATAATAATTATTGCGATAGAGTACTACGTAGTTTTTTTTTATATACTCTCGTCAGTATGAGTTAATGTTAGTATTTACTAACAAAGAGGTAAGCCCCAACAACTTTGCGCTCTGATTCCTTTAAACAATTACATTTACTAAATGTAATATGAATTCTATAAGGATTTGAGAAATGTATAATTATGTGAGTGAAATAATCAACAAAACCATCTCAGCACAAACTTTGCATATGTTATTTTTATGTATTGACTCTAAGTAAGGGCTAGTTCGCAATATGCCATTGATTTAGTCGAGTAATAAGTAGGCTCTCGATTTTGAGCTCCTTATGTTCAATTTCTATTTCAATAAGTTTTTATCGCACCTAGGAAGACATCCATGCCGTTTGTAACGACTTGGTCTAAAGTCTGGAGCTCATCGCAAAGTTGCTAGTTTATTGATTTTTTATCGAATACATTTCGGTACATGTGTAACTGATCTATATGATCTTATTTCCCTGGCCTTTTCCTATCAGATGGCAAGAAGCACGAAAACGCAACATCGTTTCGTGGTAGATATTCCAAAAACTCAAACTAAACGCTTTTCGTTCGACTGTTATTGAGCGCACCGCTGAAATATGGAATAGGCATGCTTCCTGATCGGGTCTTTCTGAAAAAATATAACCTGAGTGTCTTAAAATCGTGAGTAAATATTTTTCTAACGTGCTCTATCGTAGAACGTAATGGACGCGAACTAGATGCAAATATAACGCTAGTCTATTACGCAATAAAAATAAATGCGAAGGTGCTCCACTAAATTACCAGCATAATGTAAAGTAAGTCTTATTGGTAAGTGTATTATTTTCCCCGACTCGCCTCTTTAGGCGGGTTTCTTATATTGGAGAAAATAGATTTATTGCAGTCATTGTTTTAAACTTCACACACATGCATATGTAAATTAACTATAACAGGCTACATTTTATTAACTTTTTTGGGACTAATTCTTCAGTAGACGATGCTAATTGGGCACTTGCTCATAATAGTCCAATGTCACAAAAACTACTCAGATAATAGATATTAGTTAAATCTAATTATGGCCGGCAATTATGCTGGAAACATGGCGTTTCGGACATAGTTACTCATTGAAATTAAATAACTTTTAGTAAATAAATTCGTTAAAAGTTGTTTAATTTTAATATAGAGCGTTTATTGTTTACACGGCACCGTACTAAAATGAGGGGTTCCTCACTATTCTGCTAAATTGCTAGTATAATGTATAATAGGCTTTATTATTCTATTTCTGTTGAACGCTATAATCCTATTAAAAAGCACACGCATTATATACATAGGTAGATAACGCTTCCAAAATCGGAAGTTTACTTAAAGAACCTTGTCAGACAATAATTTAGCAAAAATGTGCAATCATTTAAGCGTTGAAATTTTACTGTCAATTGACTATTTATGAGCTGTTTGCTTAACGTTTTTCCTTGAATTTCAATAAGGTCAGAATAATTAAAGTTTCTGGCAAGTTCTTTAAAAACTATTTTCTATAAGTTAATTTTTAAAATCATTTGGACTAGTTATTTTAAAACCTATTTTAAAGACATATTTTCAATTACCTATTCTGTAGGGGCCTTACTCTCATCTCTTCGGTGCAAAGGTGGCTTGAGCCCGTTTTTATCTTGTCTTTTCTGCAATTAAATTCCCGTTACTGGATACTGTTAGTGCAGCATCTAAAGGTTGTCTATTTAAAAAATACCTAAATAAAATAGTTTAATTACTAAGTTTACACAATATTTACATTTTACAGATAAAAAGACTAAGAACATCGATGTCATAATTATGATAAATCGTTACTATGTCGCAGTTGGTAAACTAACCACGACCTAAATCGATGTATGAAGACAACAGTTTTTCAACAGCAAAGTTAAGTTTGTCTCTCAGTACAGTTTATCTTTTCGTTAGAGTAATATTCGGTAGTTTTATTAATTATCTAATAATTATTTTGGTGAATGTAGCTGTACATTACAAATGCTTACAATATTTATATGCACTTAATATTATTTTACGGCATTTTTCATTCATAATGTATTGTAGGTAGGTACGTACAACGTGGTGCATGCGAAGGCGCCGCCGCCGCACCGCGGCCACTGGCGCGGGCGCGCAGGCGGCCCGCGTGGTAAGCAAGGGCTTACCCCCGGGGTAAGCAAGGCAAGCGCAGGCGTTTTCGTTAAAAACTTGTAACAGAAAATCTTCGAGACTCGGGAATCGAACTATTTACATATGTAAGTTTATACGGAACTCACGGTGTGCGAGTCGGTCTCGTACTTGACCGGTCTTTTTATTGAACACGATATACTCACGTGCTTACATACAATGTGTTGTTTATAGCACAAACACACATAGACATCATCACTCTTTCACTATTCACAGAAGACCAGGAAAACATAAAACGCAATGTTCATCGATACAGCTTACATAACTCTAAGAACCAGATCACTCCTACCTTCGGTAGAGACTTAGAGAGTACAAAGGAGAATCCACAGTGAAAGTGTCGTAACACTCGATCACCTGGAACCCATCGCATTGACTCATTCACCAAATTATAGATGACCTCGTTTGGTTACGGAAAGGTTGCTGGACAAGGATCTTGCACGGTTGGTTTTCCCACGATGCTGTTTATAAGTATTGAATAACTTCTTGTTTTATGAATAGTGTTGGGTACCAACTTCAATTATGTTTATTTAAAATTCTAAATAAATATATACGTACGTTTGTACGTTTTGGCATACTTTGATTTTCAAATTGAGGTGCCTTACTCAAGGGCGTCGCCAGCCCACGGCCCAGAGGGGGCAATTTAATATTATGGAGGATGAGAAAAATATTAATTGTAGGTACAGGTACAATTGCACGGCCTTAGGACTTTGGTTGCTTTGCAGTTGGCTACATTTTTTTTATCTCTAGGGGGGGAGGGGGAGGGGGGGGGGGCAGCTGCCCTTGCCCCCCCTTGGCGACGCCCTTGGCCATACCATATGTCTAAAACAGATGGTGATGTTTCGATTTTTGATTTGGCACGTATTTATATTTAAGTATTATACAAACATACATGGATTTGACAATGAACAATGGATATACTTTAAAAATCTTGCACTATCGCATTAAGATTTAGTTGTATAACATCATACAAGTAAATCCTAATGCGATAGTAAGAATGCGGTGAATTTATAATAAATAAACAGATTTTTACCATTGACCGACCACAAAATTACAAAAAAAATGTCCCCTATATTTTGTCGAACCTTTTTTTTTTGTTTGTATGGAATATATAAATATTTAATTTATTATAAAATTAATGTCAATTCTGAAGGTGCCACTAAATTAATTACAATTCTTAAAACAACTAAATTCAACTAATAATTCTGTAAATAATAATGTTGTTCTGTAATGTTTCTGTAATTTTAATTCTGTATGGATGTACAATAAAGTTATTCTATTCTATTCTATTCTATTCAACAAGCGAACGAAATTCTCATAAAAATCGTTCGTATTCCAATTTAGTAATTTCTTTCGTATTCTTATTTAGTGCTTTTAAGAATTTTAATTAGTTTAGTGGCCTTCAGAATTGCTTCCATTAAAATATGTGTATCGTAATTATTTACACCTCATTACTATATTCTCAGCTGCTTGAACAGCGTTACTTTTTACGTTTTGCTGTCTTTTATTATTAATGACGAAATCAAAGTAGTTTTCTATGAACAAAATAAAATAAATAGGTAAGTAAATTAATTGGTCTTTGTAAACACTGAATTTAACCTTTCCGAATGCACTCATCAGGCGTAACTCTGAGAATACAATCAGGCAAGACTGTCTGACTGTATCTCAGAATTACGAAAATAGGGCACATGCTCGGCTGAATGAGTATCGAATGCTTACGACATCTAACCGACCACAGACCTTAAGACAATAATTCCGCAGATATATATACGTTTACAGAATGGTCTGGCAATATGTGCATACATATAATGTAATATATATATATGTATACAGACGATTTATACATCTATATATTATTACGTGAAGCAAGAACTTCTTGCGCACATGGATATATAGGAGTATATGATTAGGGATTCTTTTAAAGTTTATATGGAGAAGAAATACAGAAAGAAATTTGGTCGAAGTTCGACTACTAAGCGATCACTGATCAATAACTTAATTTGGTACCTATCCATTAATCGCAACGAACATACCTACATCCTTGTACTTGAATAAATATGTAAAGATACGTGCCAACTTTCTCACTGATCGGTCAAACGGTATCGCAATAGGTATTTACTTAAGATTTAACGTGGATTTTTGGTCATACGGGCCAAATTTTCCCTTATTTTTATACAAACAGATTTGACCACCACCTCGTCTGATAGTAAGCGACGGTGGGGGTGAAAATAGAGCACATACACCTTTAAGATAGATAGATACCTTTACTCACTTTATAGACTTGAAAATTGCAAGAAAGAAATTTCACATATTTGAAAGGTCCACGTTAGATTTTGTTGCTCCTTTTCCAGTGAGAAAAAAAATAGAGTTTTATACGAAGCTATGTCAAACCCAGTCTAAAACAATAATTCTATATAAATGCGTGAGCATAGCTAGTTTGATTTGTCTCATATTCAAACTCGAAAATTGTGTAGAAACTTAAAACTTACCTACATTTTATGAATATTGTCCATTTCTTTAATATAACTTAAGGAAAATAAAGCAATATTTTGTCTGAGTATTGAAAAGATAGGGCCAATTTTTCAATCATCATGAATAAGGATTCATTCAAAAATTCTTTACTCAAGGTAATCTCGCTCTTGAGCAGTTTTTTGGATTTATAAACTTATATCAAGTTAAACCCTATAATTTATAATTATAATTGCCAATTTTAAGACTTGTATCTATTACCGTTTAAAAGATATAGCTGTTTAAGTGTAGGACAGATAGACAGACAGACAGTCATCGTAGCCTCACGAATAGACTCCAGCACCCTGAGTACGAAAAAAGCTATTACTGTACAAATTTAATCCGCGTGCTTTAATTTTAAAATAAAAATAACCACCCGGTACTTGCATCGATGTTGTCAAAATGTAGGTGAACGCGAGTGGACGACATGAATAATACGTCCATTTGCGGCGAAAGAAAGGCCGGTTGGATGCTATTACATGTACCCACCTATTACGTAACTATTCTACATACCTACTTTAATTGTTGTTGCTGCTTCAAGTTCAACTAATTACCCGGTTGTGCAAAAAGGAGGATTGTTATTTTGTCAGCTTATATTATATTTACGTGTCTGTTGATCATTTAAATTACAAACCCAATTATAACAAATTTGGTAAGAATTAATGCATTTTTAAGCCCCGACATAAAACATATATTTTAAGTTTGACGTGTGTATCTGTGTCTTTCTGTGCCATCGTACCTCTCAAACGAATGGATCGACCTCACTACAAACTCTACCGACTTCTAGGATGCAACGATGAAATCCTTATAACACCTCTTTCTTCCGTTGAGGGTTGAAAAGTCAACATTAATAGATGCGATATAAAAATGTATTGATAAAATTTAATTTTAAATGCTATTGCTGCTCAATTTCATATTCAGGGTTAAATTTCAAAATACATTTTATGTTATTGTTGATGGTTTACATACTTATGATTATAGAAAATTTGTGTTAATTAACTTCGACTCGTCTTTTGCAATAGCTGGAATGTCAAGGTTGAGACCTTATAAAACCACTAGACTCGAATAGAATTCTCTATTTCGCTTACGTATTCCAATTTTTTACGCAGCTGCGCAAGAGCAAGAAGGAGGGATGTTTCTAGGGTGTACATATGTATATATATCTTTCTAAATTATCTCCTACAGCCTAAATGCCTTGACCGATTTTGATATGCGAGGTGTTGTTAGCTTTGTCTTCTATATTATATTACATATTTTAGTATAAATATATTTTCCATCGGCTTACTTACTTTTAAACGAAGTTACGCAAGTACACTTTCGACGTGTAAATCTTAACAAGTACCTAACGTACTTAGGTATTTCCGTTACATTACTTCAACTTTTCAATTATTTGATTTTTGTCAATAACATCTGGTACAAAACCAGAAATTGCCGAATTAGTTCCACAATAACCGGCAAACACCGAGAAAGCACGACGGGTCGTGACTGCGTGAGAGGTTCATGGTTACGCAATTTTGTATAACTTAGAATTTCTAAGTGTGTCGTTGGCGCATTTCGGAAGTGGCCAACATTCGCATAACCTGCTAACTAGTCTGCGACAAAGACTCATCTGCGCCACTTGCGATGTAACTAATAAATAAATAAATAAATAAATATTTGTGGACATTTCGCACAACACCATCTGGCCTAAACTAAACAAAGCTTGTATGGAGACTAGATGGCTGATAGATACTTTTTTTTGTAAATATATAAATATGATACATAGAAACACCCAGACACAGAACAAACATCTATGCTCATCATACAAATGTTTGCCTTGGGTGGGGATCGAACCCACGACCTACAAGCTCAGCAGGCAGACATACTCGTACTACCAACTGAGCCACAAGGCCAGCAAACTGCAGGCTTATCTACGGCTGTTTTATAGCTAGACGTTTAACTACAGCTTATATGACAGTATAGTCGAAGATGATAAAAAGGTAAACAAGTCTTGGCTATTAATTGGGAAGTAGCTCAATATCTTTGGAACTGTTAACTGTTTTTTAGATATACCTACATTACATAAACTCATGCTTATTTTTACTCGACTGCGTAAAAGTAGAGTAATGGAAGTTGGGACGGCTGTGTGGGACAATATGCGTTGACTTTGGCACCATCTCATCTTCTTGAGATACGGAGTAGGGTTGGTGCTGCAACTAATTCGGTTAAGCAGCAATAGCGGCGTAAATATAATAATATAGGTACAGATTACTTATCCGTTAAGTAGAGCCGTTTCATGTTAACAACTAAGTTTGATTAAGTTAAGTATATTGCTTATAATATTGAGTAATCCCTCGGAGACTGCCGCGGTAAAGCTATTGCATAATAGCTTTACGCGCGGTGTGTTAGGTTATTTTCGTTACGGAATTTCTGGATTCGGTCTCCACGCTCAAGGCCCGCGATAGAAGCTATGCAATAGCTTAAAACTCAATTCATTTGATTATTTTCTAATTTGTGATAATTTTTGATCCGACAATCATGAGTAAACGTACATTTTTTGGTTAATTTTTAGGTATATAATTTTGTATTATTGTAACTAAATAATAATTAACATAATAATAACACAAACAAAAGAAAGTGTCCTGAAGTTTCCTTTGGGCTGAATGAGACCCCTGACCTCCAGTTACCTTGACCGGCGGGCTGGATGGTTGAAACTACAAGAGCTAAAAACCTAAGCTCCAGGGTGGAAGTATTAAATTACATAACGTCGCTAGTAGCTTTTAGTGAACGCGCAGCACACCTCTCGACACCGTGGGGTATCGAGAGGTGGCGTGGACCAATGTTGCTTCTCCGGCGCCAATTTGCGGAGCCACTATGGAGCGCCCATTTTGTGCGTGGCTTCTACATTTTTGTATAATTGGACGAAATTAGCAGGCGCCGTTATCATATACTGATGATCCCACAAAGAAGTACTTCATCTTACTCACTGTGTTGGAGCATCTCCCAGTAAACTAGGTTTTCTAAGTCATATATTATACGATAGTTTCATCATCCATCTAAAACTGTATTTTTTATTTAATTTTATGTAAACGGCCTCTCAGGCCGCTTCGGCGCCACTGATGCCCTACAAAGGACCGGGCTATGACCCGAGATTATAAATACTGTTAAAATGACATTCAAAAATGTGTTAAAAAAATCAACATAATGTAATTCTATTTATTTATAAATTTTTATAGGCACTGAAGATATATTAGGTTTATGCTCTACATAGAACCGGTAAGTATGCTATGGATAACATAACACGTTACAATTTTTGAGGAACTTCTAATTAATTTTATTAAAGTTATAAAGTCATTTAAATGTCTGGTAATTATTATATCAATATGGCATTTCGATTATTCTTGATTGTAAGACAATGAAAGTAAACTAATAGAGAGAACTGTACCAGATCGCACAAAATTTGTAAATTAGGTGTTTTTACTCGTAATTTAATTTTAATTGGTGTGGTGCTTGTTGGTTACAAAGTGATTGACACGATTGCGAAAAGGGAGCGTTCTGTTTTTGGGTCTATGTAATTAATGTTTTTAGCTTTGCACCGCGGTTTTAATAGCTATCTCATAGGAGCCATCCTTATTTTGAGACAGAAAATCTCAAATATTTCATGGTAACATACACTAACTCACAATTTTCATTATTACTTTATTAGTGAATTTTAAAAAGATTTTAAATTTGTATGTCTCATTTTAACTTTGAGCATAAACAGCTTGCTCGATTTAGAATTGTGATCTTGAACTGTTGAGTATCACAGATTACATTTCACAGTCGAATTATTTGTTTTTTGTTTAACAAGTAATGTTTTATAATATTACTACTAATAGTATGAAATCCAAAATAATAAACCTATTTTTAAAACTAAATTACATAAAAAAATCATTCAGATGTAAAATGCTGACCAAGATGACTTGGAAGAAACTATGAACTCATCCGAGTACCTTCACATACATACTTACATAATAAACTTTCGCCTTTATTATTATTGGTGCGATTCCTTTCTTTGCCTGCCCTACAATTAGCAGTTATAGCGACATACGAATCGACACTTATCTACTAACATACCTAACAATTAATATTTATCTGACAGTTACGGTTTTATAAAAGTCATTTACTTTATCTGTTAAATTTACTGTATTTATTAAATTACGACCTGTTATGTCATAAGCGGCATTACTAATTTTAACTGACTCCAAAAAAGGAGGCGGTTACCAATTCAGTTGTATTTCTTTAAGTTTCTTATCTCATAACTCTGTCATTTAACAAATAATATGTTTTTTATTAGATAGGATATACGAGTACTTTCAGATTGGTCTCATAAAAAAATCATAAGCATCAGTTCAGTAATTTAGTTTTAAAAACAAATTAAGTAGAAAAAATATGTCATCGAAGTAAACAAAACTGCGCGTATTTTAAAGTCAGTTGTTTCAGTTTTTTTTAACTATAATAAAATGATTTAAGTATATGGAAGTTGTCCGGAAGCTGTAGAACTGCGGGATACTGCCTACGTTAGAACAGACCTTGAATTTCAGTTTAGCCGAAGTGTAATGTGCATAAGATTCGAAATAATATAAGCCAGTTTAAACTACATAATAACATCATTAATCACCTTTAAATGAGCAGTGAGTCAACCTTGGTAAAGGTATTTTACAACATGCGGATATGGTAATTCTGCATAGGCCTTCTAAAAAAAATTAAAGGCCAAGTTTATATAATTGTCGTAACTATGAGATATGTTAATGTGAATAAAAAAACTTCGCGTAAAAAAACGTAATTCCGCGTTATTCCATTGTTTCAAGTTTCTTGACTTCGTATTTATTGTACTGACATCTATATTTATCTTTTTAAGAGATGATTTTGATATGTGTGGTGTCAATAGATTTATTAAGTGTATTATTATTTCTCTAGGTGTAAGATTAATTTTGTAAATAAGCTATATTTTGTGTAAGTATTTTGTATAATATTTCTTGTCCCATTACAGTAGTATTCAATCAAATTACAAATTTTAATATTCTCGTATTCAAATTTGACTGGCCTCATAGCTCAGTTGTTAGTATGTCTGCCTGTTGAAATGTAGCTTGTGGGTTCGATTCCCACCCAGAGCAAACATTTCTGTGATGAGCATGGATGTTTGTTCTGTGTATGGATGTTTTTATGTATTCTATGTATGTATATTTATAAAAAAAAGTATCTGTGTATTCTATCAGCCATTTAGTTTCCATAGTACAAGCTCTGCTTAGTTTGGGCTAGATGGTGTTGTGTGAAATGTCCACCAATATATATTCATATTTTATTTAATCTAACTTATAATTTGACGTTTCAATAACCAAGCTACAGAATACAAGTGTATATAATTATCTTCAAATTCACCTATCTACCACGTGTGGTAGATAGGTGAATTTGAATTTGTATATAATATTATATAATATTTTTAAAACTTGTAAAATACAATTAAATCTGCAGATTGCAGTTAGTAATAAACGTCACCACGCAGCTCCACAACTCTTGTGCCTCGCTATAAAACGGATGAGGAAAGAGACTGCAAACTTGTATTATGCAATTAGGTATGCTGGGTTACGTGCTTACGCTCGCACTAGTGCGGAACTCGCTACGTTTAGCGATATGTTTACCTATAGTTTATGCTATTGTTGCTAATTTTATATTTATTTTTCTGGAAGTTTATCTTTGAATTAGCCCTAAAATGCCATGACACTTTTTAAACATGAACTAAAAGTCTGCGTTTAACCACAGCCTAACCTGATGAGAAGTGATGAAAAGATTAAAATATTATTATATTTTGTATTTTATGTGTATGATTTTACCCTATTTTGTGTGTATGATTTTTAATTTTCTGTGTTTTTATTACAATAAATTTATGTCTACGTCTATGTAAAAATGTAGCACGCTAGCAATAATACTTATTTTTAGAGTTCCGTACCCAAAGGGTAAAACCCTATTACTAAGACTCCTGTCCATATGCTGTCTGTTTGTCTGTCCGTCTGTCACCAGGCTGTATCTCATGAACCGTTATAGTTAGATAGTTGAAATTTTCACAGATGATGTATTTCTGTTGCCGCTATAACAACAAATATTAAAAAATAAAATAAAATAAATATTTAAGGGGGCTCCCATACAACAAACGTGACCGGTTTTTTCCTGAATAATTCCAGCTATTTAGAGTGATATTAATTTATTATTTATGTGGTCGTTATTGTTCTCATGTTATCAAGGAGCATCGAAATATTGTTTGGCCTGGACAGGCTTATCACTTATTGATGACAGCTTATTGGAACACCAATTTGAAACCCCATTACATGAGTTTCCCCGCGTACTTATTTGACGTACATTTCAAATAGTTGCCTTGTATGTTCAATAAAATTAAATATTTAATTGAAATAAAGTAAAAATCAATTGGTAAAACATCGGCTTGCAGGTTTGTGAATGTACATGCGGATGTTACTATTTTTAGTTCTAAGGACACTCGTATGTGGTTATAGCGCTAATATAGTAATCACATAAAAATAAATATTATTTGACATCCAGCAGTCTAAAGTGTAGTCTTGGAATGAAGGTTACGTACAATGCATGTAAAATGTACATAATAAATGAGATTAGTAGAGAAGTACCTAAAACTTCATCTGATTTTTATGGGCCACGATATATGCTAAAGATTTCTAATGTTTTAGATCTTTTGTAAGAATTTTTTATATGCATTACTTTATGATTTTATTCTTCGACGGGACTATCAACATTCCAAGTTCATTCAAGAAATTTAAAAACAATTAATAATAATAATTAATATTGACTCGACGATCATTGTCCCGATAGTCGTTTCGGTGAACGGTGTCATAGCGAAGAGCCTCGACCAACATCTCAAGAGGCTCTCGCTCGATGGTTGGGTCAAGGGTCAGATACAGAAGGCAGTCATCCTGGACACGGCATGTATTGTCAGAAGGTTCCTCTCTCTGTAGTCCCTACCACCGGCAGCTTGAGCCCCGCCCGCTGCCGGCGGCACCCTAGTTTTAAGTTTTTAACAATATTTATGTTTCTTTTTTATAAGTTTATATTTGTGTTGTAAAAAAAATTAAATTAAGAATGTAAATAAATAAATGAGATAATTAATAATAATACTTCAAAATGCTGAATATTACAACAAATAATATTAGTAACAAACATGGTAATTGATTCTTAATTGAGTATTCTATCAGCCATCTAGTTTTTATAGTACAAGCTTTGGGTGTTGTGTGAAATGTCCACCAATATTTATTTATTTATTCAAAACTTTGTAGATGAGTTGCCGGACACTAACGGCATCGTAATCCTATTATTTCCTGATCTTTATATCCATTATACAATATTACCTAATTTATCCATCAATACCAAATGAAGTGATTAAGTAAGTACCACCTCATGCTCAAGTAATCATTCCTACATTTTGGTTAGTTGAAGCGTGAGGATTACTACATTAGCCTATACACTCTACATAGTAGTATTTTTGCAGCTAGTAAATGAAGACTGGTATTTACAATCAAAAGTTTTATTTTTGAGATCTTATGACACGGTTATAGTGGCTATGATTTAGACAGGGGCAGGACTTTTCGGTTGCCCGCTTGCAGAAGTACTATACCAATTATTTGTTTTGGCAATGTTTTATTTGATTTTAACTATTGTACGTTATGTATAATATGTTATAAGTGAAAATATAATAATAATATTAAATCAAATTTTAATCTACCAACTTGGGTTATATTCCCAATATTTATATAATTTTAGTTTTCCCTACTAAATTCCTTGGCTATTTACTAGGCTTATTTAGAATGCAATTTCAGTTACGATATGTTATTGTTATAACTAGAACGGAAATTTTATGTTTTTTTTTTTACGGAAATGGTAGAAGTAAACTAAATTTGGCCGAATATAGGAATACGCAATAAATTTACGAACAAACAATAGTAAATTTGAACCTAACAGACGCCTTGCTAGGTAAATTTACCTATGTACAATTTAGGATTATACTAACTATATAATAACTAATATATTAACTACCTATATTGCTAAGCGTATTTTTTTCCCGTTTATAATTAAAATAAAATAAAACGTATCTACACATATTTTGAAATAATTAAATTGGAGTTTATATTATAGGTAACAGTGCAGCTTTATATTTATTTTAAATTGACCTTGTTAAACCTTGTTGTTTGTCTTCAAAATTTTCAGATAATTAATATCACTTTATCTTAATATACTATAAACCAAAATGTTTTCACGATCGGTAAATATATTTAATACGAGTATGTTTTAAAACTTACCAGAAAACTGTAGAGCGGTAATCCCAATCAAAAACAGCCACTTTGCACATTCCATGTTATTTTATAAAAAAAAACTCTCAAAATAAAACATACAATAAAACAGGTGTAATCACAGACATTTATCACATACGTAGGTACCTATTTTTTGGGATGGTAAGGAACCCTAATGCGTGTGGCGCGCGAGTGTTCCGTGCGAGGACTGACGGCGAAAGTAGTTGATGTCTAGATGGTAAGCAGTGTGACCCTCAGAGAGGGTTCTGTCGCCAGAATGTCAGTACAATATTTATTTTTGCATAATTTTAACAGACGTTACAAATTTTATTATAGATATATTTTATAATTCACACCCTCCTGATAATTTACTCTGTTATGGAGATAACGAGTAAGTATTGCATTTTGTAACCATACCTATTTTTTCTAACTTTAAAGATGTGTATTCTCATGTATTCTCATTGCATTGCATTGCACTGCATTTTGTAATATAAGTTTTCGTAAATCTTATTCGTTGATATTAAACTTTTTAACTGAGATTGGTAAACAATAGAATAACGAATGGTTACGAACATGACTTTGTAATTAACGCAACACTTAATTTGTACTTAATTATATTTTACTTGTATTTCAAAAAAATTGAATAGTCACTGAATACTTTAAGGAATTTTAATACCTACGATTTCAAACATTGTTACGAACTCAAAGTAGGTATACGAAATGTCAAATCCTGAAATACTAGGCTGTCATCTATGATATACACACACAAGCAGCAATTAATTTGCTAGCGTCTCGTCTCATCACTTGTATAAAGACACACATACAAACATTGTACTATTAAAGGCTTGTATGTCTAACTAAAGGGTCTAAGTGCCATTTTTTTTTTATATTAATATATTATTTATATTTTTTTCATTTGCATATTATTAGGCATGGCACATAGATCGTATTTTGTAATATCTAATATTGTTTATGTTTTTTTTTGACACTTGGACCCTTTAGAATTACAGCCCTTCAATTATATTCAAGAAAGAAAGAAGATTATAGAGAAATTTTGCGATTTTTTTCATAAATTAGGTATGTAAATAGAGTAGGTTAATAACAAAAGATTTTTAGCAATAACAATCTCAGAAATAATAAGAGTTAGATAAAAAAGCTGTTGTAATTTTGCCAAAAGTCCGTAATAAGTTGTCTATTACAATAAATACATTGACGTTTTACAATTTGAACATCGTTCACCACAATACATCAAGTCCTTACGTACAGGGTGCGAACCTTAATTCTCCTATAAACTCCATACATTGTAGGTATCATTGGCATTTATCGACGGTAGTAGTAGAAGGTCGGATGTGGCAAGCCGATGGTGTTGCACAACACGTGCGGATGCTGGGCCCGCCTCGATGCAACAAGACGCTGCGACGTGCGACATGGCGTAATATCAAATTATAAACAACAAAGGATATGATGAAAGCATCATATAAACGACTGCCAATTTTGATGCATCCTCAGTCCTTATTTATACCTATGCTGAATGAAGTTGCTGACATTTTATTATATACATAACAAACCAATCATCAAACAAAGAAAACACTTCTTACCAAGGTTTATTTTGTATTGGGTCTGATAATCAAACCTTTGTAAATAATAAGGCTTATTTTTATATAATAAAATAGGAACCTAAGCTAATGCATTACTTATTTATGGTTAATAAATTTATGGAATTAGAAACACGTGTCAAGCAAAATATCTGGAATCGGACAGTTCTACCTATGTAATGGATTTGGGTAAGTAAGATTCGAACAAATGTATTTTTGATGATAAATAGGTTACCGATCACAACATCCGTGTCTACTAATTTTATATAGAGGGTTATTAAGGAATTCTGCATTAGATGTCGGACCACGTTAGGGTTCAGGAAAAACCAGAACAAACCCTGAAAAGCCGGAACACGGGGATTTGCTGAGATTATATTATTTAGTAGTAGCAGACTATTATTTTATTAAAACACCCGACTTCAAAATACGTAATTTCAATTACTTGGATGCAATGCAACGATTATGATGAGAACGCCAGTGCTTGAATGACTTATTTTTCTCATTTTTCTTACTTATTATTATTTTGTTTTAAGCAATTTTTCAAGCATTACTTTGTTTTTTTTTGGTGTAATTTATACGGGCCCAATCTGAGAGTAAATCCTTTCAAAAAAAAAAAAAAACCTATATCAAAAAAAAAAAAACAAACATCAAAATAATACAAGCGAATTCGCTTGTATTTTGACTTGATACTTGAGAACGTCCTCGTTTTTTGAAGTCAGTGAAAAATAGTAAGTAATCATGTCAAGGAGACAAACCTAGATTGCTATAATACATAGCTATGTATTGCTGAGTATTATGTCCCTATTTTTTTAACTGGGTAGATATTAAAAATATATATGAATATCAATACAGCAAATACTTACTGGCAATTATGGTTAAACAAGTAATTGCAAAACGTAATATTACTGCTTATTTGCCTAAATAACCTTCTCGAGGTCAAAACCATTCACAACAGCGTCGCAAAATATCATAAATGGTCACCAAGTTTTACGAGTTTATTTTTTTATATATATTTTTTAATACCACAGACACCAGGGTCCGTGACCTTTTTCAGAATTACACTATTGTTAGACACATATCGTTACGGGAAGATTATTTTAATTTGCATTTAATATAGTTTTACAAGTTACGTCTATGAAGGCAATCATGAACTGATTTCATTGAAACGTGAAAGTAAAATACATACATATAACATCTGCATAATTATTTTCATATTAGGAATTATGATTTTCATATTATTTGAGAGAAATATTAATTAATTTCGGCATCATTTTTGTTTTTTGAAGAAATAACAAATGAAGCATAAATTCAATATGTCTCGAAAAAAAATATATTTTTTAAAACCAAATCAAAAAATACAAGCCCTTTTCATAAAATAAAAATGAAGCCAAAAATGAATAAATAGATGATATACAATACAAAGTGGCTATGTAAATTGTTAAGGGGCTATTTATAAATATAATTTTCTCTTGTGCTCATCTGAACATTACCACAATTTTTGAACATAATCAATTGACTGAATGTACTTACGACCACTCTGTAGGTACTTACCTACGTAAGAAATTTCTACAAAGACATTGCACATCTATCACACAAAATTCCATTTAGATTCAAACAAGCTTTTGTGTTTTTACTGTTGAAAATACTTATTTAAAGATTTGTGATGATTCATTCAGTTAATTTCCATTTTATATATATATATATATAATTTTTAATTTAAGTTTTCGCTCCATAGATTCCGGTGTGGGTGAAAATAATTTTATCCTTTTTGTGAAGTACTTTATGTAAATTTTCTATGTAAAATAAAACAATATTAAATTTGTACACTGCGTTTAATCCTTCTTTTATTCTTTTGGCGTTTTTTCTTCTTCTTGATTCTGCTTATTACAGCCTTTTGCGTAAGGTGACTCACTGTTTGTATTGAAGAAGTGAGCACCGGTTGCACTGAAAAAATAAATTTAAAAAGTTTTGTATACAAATCATTGCGTAGAGCGCAAATAACTAGAAGTGCGGCAACGCGTTAGGCCATGCAAATTACAAAGCACCGCCAATTAGTTTATGTACCTATGTTTACATGAATTAACAGAAGCTAGTTACCTCACAACTTCGCTCAACATCAGGCGAGCTGGCGGTTAAGCGCAAGCATAACAATGACTCGAAAAAAACCTATAAACTATAAACTTTGTCAACATCAAACTTGACATGTTATTTATAATTCAGTACCAAGAATCAAAATTAGTTTTTTTTAAATCATTTATGAACTTAGCAAATTACTCTTAGTATTTAACATTTTCATAGTTATACTCGTATTGGATAAAGTTATTATGTTGACTTTTACCAAGTCGAAATGTCAAATTCATAATTATGTGTCATGATACACATAATTATGAATTTTACTAACCACAAAAAAAAATCATAATACAAAGTACACATACACTACTAAACAAAAAACAAATCGATTACTCCAAATCGATAAAGGTCTAAAGACAATTAATTGCTCAAACACACTACCAATAGGCTGCGTATCCAGTACGTTGCAACATTGTCATGTGGAATGGCTATGCTGCAGCATAATATTACTTATAATTTATGCTTATAATTATAAATAATTATATGCTTCACTTAAAATTCTGAAGAAAAAAACTAGGTAATCAAAATCTATGAAACGGCTGATTGTTTTTCGCGAGATTTGCGTTGAGACCATAGCAAAAGTTATTTACAGTGTACATACAATGTACTTCTTCAGGCTTAGTACAGGTCACAGTAATAAATCAATACTTATAACACTGCTAAGTATCTAATTTTTACGTGTCATCATCATTTTCTTGCCCTTTTCCCACTAGGTGGGGTCGGCACAGCACGTTTCCCTTCGCCACTTCACTCTATCAGACGTCATCTCTACACTTACACTTTTCACACGCATATCATCTTTCACACAGTCCATCCACACTTTCTTAGGTCTCCCTCTTCCGGCCCTACCGCTTACCATCATGTTTAGGGCCCTCTTGCATACATTGCCCTCCTCCCGTCTCATGACATGCCCATACCAGGACAGCCTTCCACTTCTTAACTTTTCGGTGACTGGTGCTACTTTCAGGCTTCCTCTAACATACTCATTCCTACTAATAATATCTAATTTTTACGTGTATGGCTCTATAATTTACATATACTTTTCTGTTGTGATTTTACTTACTCAAATGACTTTTTTGTTTATAATATTTGGTATTACATATAAACAACTATACTCAAAAATCTTGGTAATATTGCCACTAGAATTTGGTACCTAATATTGCCACTAAAAGTTAATAGGTATAAAGTATTACTTGAAAAAAAAAACAAAGCATTGTTTGAATGAATAGTACCGTTAAATGATTGAAGTAAAGCTTAAAATAGGTGTCCTAGAATTCCAAACTCACCTAAATGGCAAAGAGTAAAACTGGCGGTCACTTTTGTGAATAATAAAGCGTGGTAATTACGTAGACGTTGCATCAATATTACGTAGGTAATCTTGATGCAATGAAAGTTCATATAACACATTTATATGTCCGTTGTCCCAGTTTTTAAAATTCCGTAGTGAACAAAAAACCTTTAATAGTGTCGCCATGTCCGTCTGTCTGTCTGTCCACGGTTTTGCTCAAATACTAAAAGTACTAGAAAGCTGTAATTTGACATAGACATTATTAAATATACACCGAAAAATATTTTTTGGTAGAATCAAGTATCCTCACCCTTATTGGCTAAACGATTGACTTTACATATATTATGTGAAAAAAATCATGTTAGTAGCATAAATGATGAAATTAAAAGAAAAACTACCACACTTTACAAGGTCATCATAGTCAATCAAATTAAATAGAAAAACTTAGAGAAGTTAAATGAAAATTTCATTTAAACTAACTTATGTTAACTCGTATGCTTATAGTATTCAACAAGAGATCCTGTTCTAAATACTAATGAAATAAGATCTCTAACTAGGTAATCACACACACATTTGGCCATTTATTTTATCTGCTGCCAGCCAACGTTATTCAGAGGTATTTTGAAAGATATTTCGCATATTTTTATAAACCGCTAAACAATCTGTGAAACTGGTACGCGACGAGACTCTCTGAAAGCGGCTGTGCTTAAATCATCTTTCGCCCATTACAGCATTTTTAAAGATAAGTGATAAAGAAAAGTGAGACACAATTTTGTTTATAAAGATAGGAGTAATATTTAATACAAAGTTTTATACAAATACCGTCTATTTTGGTAACGGAGTTTTGTAAAACCATATACATATTTTGGAACTTCTCAGCCAATTCAAAAGTTTAAAAAAAATATCCTATTAAAATAAACAAGATCATCCCTTACTTTTATAAAATGATTCTTCACTTTAATTCAGTAATATACCTGTACCTACAATTCATATTTTTCTCATCCTCCATAATATTAACTTGCCCCCCTCTGGGCCATGGGCTGGCGACGCCCTTGTTTGTACAGTTACTGTAACTCAACGTGTCCAGCTGACACTGACAACTGACAACTGTTGCCATGTTGGGCACCGTAGGTACGGTAGTTGTCTCAAGAGTCATGTCATACTCGGGCTTACCCTTCTCGACCTTCACAAGATTCTCATCGTGTGGGATAAAGCAAAAGCCTGACCATTTTGGAGAACTGAGGCTAGTACATTCTGATAAAACCGCACATTGAACTCGACCTATATTTATTGCTATTGCTAACCGCGACTATTTACAAAGGCACAACAAAAAGCAAGCATAAGCCACGATCTACTTGCCCTTCATACGCCATTTCTGTGTCATCGTCAATTCTTTAAATAAACCGAATATCTGTATCCGCATCGGCGGATATTAAAAAGTCAGTATCTGCAACATACTGGAATCGGCAACAAAAAAATATGTTTGTCGTATTTATTATTTCTGAGTACGCAAGAAAAACAAATAAAAAAGATTTAGTTAAAAACGCAATTCTCAGTTTTCTGCTGCTTGCATGTTAATACTGCTGCAGCCAAGAAATAAGAAATAAGACATAACCGCAAAATGAATGCGATAAACAATTTTCCTTACTATCAAACCATTAAATCATCATGGTAAAAGGAAGTAAAACTGAAATTAAAAGTGAGTAGTTCCGGTGAAAGTATGTAAATGTCGCGGTCTGCGCTTAGGCTTCAAAGATAATTTCAAACAACGTATCGAAACTTGTTTAGGGAAAAATATGTACAATTCTACTTTGGAATGTGATCAAAGTCTCATGTTTGGTAAAATAAGCCGTGAAATTAGTCAAACTAATCACTAATTTATTATGGTTTAAAAAACTGAAACAACTGACTTCAAAATTCGTAATTTCGTTTACTGAATAGTAATGTTATAATTATATTTTTCAGCAAAATGTTTTATTTTGAAAACCAAATTAATATATTGATTTTGGCGAAATTACTAATAAAAAATAATTTTCCAAATAGGTCAATAAATGACAATTTTTTTTTAATACAACCGAATTGAGAACTTCACCATTTTTGAAGTCAGTTGAAAAAGTCATGCGGGTGATACCCTAAAAGGGTCACGTTCCTGATATATTTGGAGATAAATATCGTCATACTAGACAAACTTCGAAATAATAATGTAGACCGTAATGGTCGTTTTACAACAGGCGTGGTAATCGGTCAAGCGCAAGCCTATTTTTCGAATAAAAAACAAAGGTATCGGGAACGTGAAACTTTTCAATACCATATCGCCATAGACATATTTTTATTTGTATAAGAGTCTGCCACATATGTAATAATATAGGTACTACTTCCATCGTACGTGAAAACTTTGAATAGCCCTCCTTACGCAGTCGGGTAAAAAATAAATAATGATGAGGGTCACCGATACTGGTCAAATACGTATGCCACAAAGATTCTACCATCTTAATTTCTATTTATTCTTATACTAAAATATTTGAATATAACATACTCGCGCGGTACGTATTCCCCGAATAGTATTTGGTCACTAGAGTTGACCATCTCGCACCACCCTATCATGTACGTGATCCAGGAGACGCATTTGGTGGCCCAGAACCCAATCTTGGTGTTTATTGACTCGGCGTAGTACATGGGCGCTCGCGCATGGTCACACCCGGATTTAGCTGGAAATAAATAAATATGTTTGAAGTTAATGGCACATTTTTGTATACAAGTATAGTTAAAAAAAAAAAAAAACAATCGTTACGTTCTAAAAGAAGATAAGTATACAATTAAAGACGGTTACGAAACTATTCAGCCAAAATTAATAACAAACCAGGAGAGGATTATAGGACCACCTAGACTTAATCCAACTCAAACAATAATATTTTTTAAAATTGGACCACAATCGATGGTGCAATCGAGGAACATACTTTAAAACAACGGGTTGGACACCGGGAGTGCCGGCAGAAGTGAAAACTAAAAAATAAAATAGCAAAAAGACTGACTCGTGAAGGATTTGAACCTCCGCCCTCCGATTGACAAATTGAAATTTATATCGGTGCTCTAACCTATTGAGCTAACGAGTCTTACGTGCATGTGTCGAAAATAAGCATTCGGCGCAACGAAATGAAGTCATGCTAGAAGGACAAACTTGTACATACAATAATGAACTTTAAATGAAGAACGTTAGAATAGGTTTCTGACTAAAATAATGACGTCATGTTAGAAGGAAAAACTGGTACATACAATAATGAACTATAAATGCAGAACGTTAGAATAAGTTTCTGACTGTCCGTCTTACGATCTGACGCGAGTTCAACATTTTTTACCCATCCCAAAAATGCACAACGCCAACTAAAGAAGTTTCCACTTCAAAAAAAAAAACAGTGCAACAAACAAAATACTCGAACATAGTTCAAGTTTGTATCCCTTTTCCTCCTATTTTCGCTTTTTCAAGTCTGTTAAAATAGGTTCAATCACCAGCTCGCCTGGTGAAAACCGTTTCTGGCCGAAGATAAGTCAGGCAGACAAAGGAGATACTCATTCACTTTACAAGGACTCTTGTTAAGCATTCCATTGCTGAGAGATTTGCAGTAGAAAAAAATATATGGAAAAGATTTTATTCAGGATATCACAATTTTGAGCATTGTGGTTGGACAAATCTTATATAGTAAGCTTCGCTCAAATCAGCTTCAGTAGAAACGTAGCCTTTGTTACAAATCTATAGTTATCCAAAAACCATACTCTGGTTTTCGGTAGCTTCACATCCGGGCTGGGTCATTCCTCCGTTAGGGTAGAAGTCCACGTGCCCGCTTTGCTCCAACTTCCCTTTCTGCAAGGAGTTGGTGTGCAGCACGTCAACAAATTTAGCGTCACCCATGTCTATTTTCCTACTCGTGTCGTGCGTCACGAATAGAGGCATTGCTGGGTCTAAAGCTGAAAAAAAAAACAATATTTTTTATTTGACAGAGATACTTAGTAAAAAAACCTAGCTAGTATTGTGAGCTGCTCTCTTACCCATTGTAAATTTTATCGGTACGAAATATAGTATGTACAAATTTTCTTTGGGATTGCTGTTTCATATTTACCCGAATCAAGAATAAAGTGTCTTTCGAGTGTAAGTGCATGTAATTATTATTATTGTCTCTTATATGTAGCATAAACGGCTAGACAGATTTAGATCGAGTTTGTTTGAATAGAGAATTTTCATGGCAAAATATGGGAATTAGCTTCTCGATTGAACAAAATAATGAAATAAGGACAGCAGCGCCCTAAATGCCACATTAGTTCTTTAGCCGAACAGAACCTATGAGAGATATAATTGTCATTAGACTTGCCTTTATGTAATGTTTTGGAATAGTAATTAAGGATGATTTAGATTTGATAGAATACTTAATATAGGTAAACTCCGTTAGCAATATAGTTACCTACCTATAATTATTATGTATTTTAAAATTGGATGCCTCAAAGCTAGTCTAACTAGGCAATACCCAATAAATACCTACAAATAACAAGGTAAAAAGTAATCAAACGCCTGACGGTATTATGTCAGTAATCACCAAACCTCGAGAAGTCAGTTGCTATTGAATTGGACACTGGACGCCGAAACTACATGACGGATTTGAACGAAATTTGGCAGGAGTATTAATTAAACTATGTAGAAGTGAATTTGAAGTTTACTTGGAAATCAAACAAACTTACCTAGTTTAGTACTAGAAAGCTGTAATTTTCTTCTAGACAAGCGCGTTTCGTCGTAGACCGTAACTATCGCTCAACACCAGGTGAGTTGACGGTCAAGTGCAAGCCTATTTTCGAAAACAAAATTATTTGCAATGAGTAAACATATTAGTTATGCCGATAAATGGTAAAATATATTTTTCGCTAGTCTAGTTGCCAAGAGTTGCCAAAACAAACTTACCTTAGTCATGTGAACTTCAAATTACAATTATACGAGAAGTATTGCTAGATAGATAAATAGATAACACTAAAAGCTTGTTCGAAGCTTTTAAAAAGCATAGGCTTAGGTAATTGAACGGGTGTTCAATTGCTAAGTGTCAATAAACTAAAACTGGATGATAAGTTAATTCCAATGTTATCTTACCAGAAATCCTCTCCAGCTGGCCACAAGTCAAGTAATTTCCAACAAATCCCGCCGCCTGCCCACCGAGGCTGAATCCTATTACATGGAACTGCTCCAACTTAAATTTGTGCTCAAAAACCAGGACATCGATCAGCTGTGCTATACACATGCCAACCAACTCAGTGTTTCTAGCAGCTTCCACGTAACAGGGTTCTCGACATATTGGATTGTAGTCTACCGAGATGATACTGTAGTTGCAGCATTCCATATATGCTAGAAATTCAGATGGTTTGGTTTCAGCTTTTTTTGTTAAATTGGTGTATTTCTTATGATTGGTAATAAGTAATTAATTTTATTAGCGGCTCTCAAACAGTAAATTAAGCACCATCTAGGGAGCCCATTATCAAACTATTAATAAATAATAAACTATTTGCCATTCAAGCTTAAATTTAGTAGACGACACTCAAAGCTACCCACGTTAACCAATTTCATAAATCTTCTCATAGACGTTTGTTCGGTCAAGAATTAAAATACCAAACAGCGTACAGAGAACCAAAATATATTGAGCTCTATCTTTGATAGTTGATAGACACGCTTAATTTAATTAAAATAGATTGCAAAATAAAATCAATTGCAAAATGAATAAAATTTAGATTTGTTTACACATATTCACCTATGTAAAGTTACAAAATATTCATAGCCTCTATTTCTCTTTTTTCCCCTTTGTTTTAATTTAATACCTAAAATGTGTTTGCTCAAATGATGTATACATGCTTTGGACTATAGTCTGGTTCTGATCTATTGCCACATGTTATCTTATATTATGTTAGGCTATATTCTGTTTTGTATACTTAAATAAATAAAATAAAATAAAATTTTCGCGAGCAAAATGTTACATGTTTGTAAACTGAAAATTATAATTAATATTGTTTGATCTCAGTCATAATTTTTAATATCCTTTCGTTTCCGTAAATAAGGTAGAATTTTTACTTTTATGTATACATATTACCTGGTCTTATTTCTGTGTTAGGAGAAAAATCTTTATAGCCAGTATACCCGTGGATTAGTATCTTCACAGGAGCATCTTTGACCCACGGAGCTGATTTTATGGACTCTGTGTTATTGGCTATTACCTGATGTGGGTCGTTTTCGTTGCTTCTGTAAATTGGTTATATTTCGATTGGTATAGAACTGGAATTTTAAGGAATTCTAGTTTATATTTCCAAGAGTTCAAACTTATTTCCGACTTTTAAGCTTCTCTCCGTGACTTCTATAATGATGATTCTCGAGACCATCACTGCTTGAGGAGCCTACTGCACTTCGCTTACCAGGACGTGCTCTCCACACGAGCACTTTTCGACCTCATCGGTCAACCTAACCTAATGTTAGTAAATGCATTAAATAAATAAGTACGATTATCCTTGAAGTTAGTACTTACTTTGTATACAGCCAAAAAGTAACATTTTCATTCGGGCACTCTAACGGAGGTGAGACGCATTGTGATTGGACTAGGGTATAAACTGGAATATGTAAATATAAGTAAGTATGTTGTAGTTGTTTATGTAAAATAACTTAAAATTTATTTCAGAAACTAATTAGAAAAACAAATTACAAAATCAAAAATGAAACAGGATTTAGCTTCGCAGCTAGGCTGGGTAACACGGCGTTCAGGAAACTTAGAAACGTTTTTTCGTCCATAATACCTAAAAACTCATGGGGGAGAAGAGGAAAATTCATGGGAGATCCAAAATATAAAATTAGTCAAGGTTATGGTTAAATATAAAAGATACTTTACTATAACCTTACTGTAACCTTCCGTAGGTCTAGGAAATTTCAACGTATCTGAGATAATACGCTTATCATTTTTTATTTTAGTTTGTTTGCTAATTCTGCCCTTACTAAACATAATATTTAACATTGGATTAAATAGGTGTATGTTGGTTCCTAATAACTCATAATAAATATAATTTAGTCTAATAACCAGGAAACAAAGGTAAGGGCACCTGGATATTATGTAAAACATTCGGTCTTATAATTGTAGACCTAATTTATACTTACTGAAAAACTTTACTAAAATTTGATCAGTCGCAAACTTGTTTCAAATCCAGGGTTTTAAGTATTTCCGTGATTGTCATTTCGTACCATAATATTATCATGTCAAAAACGACAATATAACAGTATAGTTTGAGCTTGATTTTCGAGTAACGTTGTTGAGGCTAATCTAATGCTGGGCTCAGAACGGTGAGGGACGGCCTTAAAGTCTGAATCTGATAGTTCAAAATGTGTGGCTTTCAATTTTTGCAACCAAGTAAGCAATTTGGGCCATTTCTGACAATGCCATCCGTGAGAAGTCGGTTGCTTCAGTTTTTTAACCGACTTCGAAAATGGAGGTTATCAATTCGTACCGTATATTTTTTTTTTATGTATGTACACGAATTACTCCATCATTCGAGAACCAATTTTTGTGTTTCCTGAATTGGTGTATAGAGAAAGCTCCCAAGTTGGTCCCATAATTATTAAACTATAATTATGTATAATTGCCGTACGGTCCCGGCTTAGAATAGTACCTACTGCCCCATATCATCCCGTGGGTAACGTAAGAACCGTCTGAGGGACACCTATAATCTGGTATTAGTACATCTCCAGCCTTAGACTGGGGATGTACTAGTAGGAGATGGAAGACGAGAGGAGATGGAGACGGAAGCAACCAACAACTAATGCTTCAAGCCAACCTGCTTTATAACGGATGAGGCTCTGGCAAACCGGTAGATGGCGGTATACCCATCCAAACAAACGTAGCCAAAATGATTCAGGTTGATGTTGGGCAGCAGTGACACCAGTGCGAAGAGTTACGTGCGATTGCCAACAGGCCTGCCCAGCGTGGCAATTATGGGTAAAACCTACTAATGAACAGCACAACCACAAAAAGGCCCCCAGTTCCCGGTCACCTGGCTATTAATGGCCAAGGTGGCGGCCACGGAAACGGCCAGGCAGGGGTTGCTAAGAATCCCCGGGTGACTGCAGGCCACCCAAAAAACAAAACTAAACTGATCCTGGCAACGTATAATAGACAAACGTTAGGGCAAGACGATAACTTGGCAAAGGTCGAAACTGAACTGGGCAAGATAGGATGGCACGTGTTGGGGTTATGTGAAGTCCGAAGACAGGAAGAGGACACTATTACTCTAGAATCGGGCCATTTTATGTATTATCGTGAAGGAAGTCAACTTTCTCAAGGTGGCGTAGGATTCCATGTCAATAAGGTCCTCACTAACAACGTTGTAGAAATATCCAGTGTGTCGAACAGAGTAGCCTATCTGATACTGAAACTCACCAATCGCTATAGTATAAAAGTGATTCAAGAATAATATGCTCCTTCGTGTTCGCATTCGGATGACGAAGTTGAAGAGACATACGAAGATATCTATAAAGCTCTACACAATACGAAGAAAGCACACTATAACGTTGTTATGGGGGACTTGAATGCCAAAGTAGGAGTACAAGCTTGCGGCGAAACAAAAGTCGGTCCACATGGCTTTGGAAGCAGGATTGGAAGCAGAGGGCAAATGCTTGTTAATTTTCTGGAACAAGAAGGGCTCTTCTTATTGAATTCATTCTTTAAGAAGCAGCCCCAAAGAAAGTGGACATGGCGGAGCCCTAACAGTAGAACTAAAAATGAGATTGACTTCATCATGACGGATAAAAGCACATATTCAGAGATGTCTCAGTGATCAATAGATTTAACACTGGTAGTGATCACCGACTTGTTCGAGGCTCTCTGAATATCAATTTTAAGCTTGAACGATTCCGCCTGATGAAGTCCACGCTCCGACCTAATAAGTTTCAAGCCATCACTGGAACATAACATTTCCAAAAACAGCTGGAAATTCATTTTGCTACCTTGGAAACAACCGTAACGGAGGATGTAGACGACACAATACAAAACGTGGTAGGGATCTTACAAGATGAGGGAAAGAAATTTCGTCAGCTGCGATGTAAGGGTAGGAAGTCTAAGCTTTCCGAGGAGACTCTCCGGCTTATGGATGAAAGACGAGAAAACTCTCAAGCTACGCCGTCTGAACGGCGGAATCTTAACCGCAAGATAAGCAAACTTGTACGCCGTGACCTCCGGTGCAAGAAGCGATTGAGTAAAATCGGGGGACAAAAGTGTTTGCACAGACGCTAAGACGAAGTCATCTGTCAAAATTGACAACATCGAGTGGTGGTAATACCGTTGTTTCTAAGCCGGAGATACTTGAGGAAATCGAGGAATTCTATGGCCGGTTATACGACACGCAAGCTGCACAACCCGAACCTTGTGAAGATGAGCCCCGAGCCACACTTGTGCGCCACTTCACAGATGAGTTGCCAGAAGTGAGCCTAGATGAGATTGAAATCGCCCTCAGACAGCTGAAAAACGGAAAAGCCCCTGGAAAAGATGGTATCACTTCGGAGCTCCTGAAAGCGGGGGGTCAACCAGTGATTCGAGAGCTCCAGAGGATATTCAGTATAGTTATAGAAACAGGGAGAACTCCAAAGGCATGGCATAAGAGCATTGTAGTTCTATTCTATAAGAAATGAGATAAAACCTTACTTAAAAACTACCGTCCCATCTCGCTCTTGAGTCATATTTACAAGTTGTTCTCAAGAGTAATTACGAATCGTCTCCAGAGAAGACTTGACGAATTTCAGCCCCCGGAGCAGGCCGGGTTCCGAGCAGGGTTTGGCACATCCACACAGTAAGGCAGATTATACAGAAGACAGAAGAATATAATCAGCCTTTGTGTCTTGCATTCGTGGACTACGAGAAAGCGTTTAATTCTGTAGAGACTTGGGCTGTTCTGGAGTCTTTGCAGCGTTGCCAAGTTGATTGGCGATATATTGAAGTGCTGTTGATTGATTTACAACGATGCCACAATGACCGTTCAAGTACATGATCAGCAGACTAAACATATCCCATTGCCTAGGGAAGTGAGACAGGGAGATGTCATATCTCCGAAACTGTTCACTAACTCCCTAGAGGATGTGTTTAAGACACTGGACTGGAAAGGGAAAGGCATAAACATCAACGGCGAATACCTCTCATACTTGCGATTTGCCGACGATATAGTTCTTATGGCGGAGTCGTACAGTCGCAAGACATACAGGAAATGCTGACCAGCTTAGCTGATGCCTCTCGAAATATAGGTCTCAGAATGAACCTAGACAAAACTAAGATAATGTTTAACACACATGTTACACCGAGACCTGTCCATGTCGATCACACACTTCTCGAAGTTGTCAAAGAATACGCCTACCTAGGTCAAATTTTACAACTCGGTGGAGCTAACTTCGAGAAGGAAATCGACAAAGCATTCAGCTGGGCTGGGCAGCATTTGGAAAACTTCGTCACGTCTTCTCGTCATCCATACCACAGTGCCTAAAGACTAAAGTCTTCGATCAGTGCGTCCTACCCGTATTAACCTACGGAGCAGAAACATGGACACTAACAGTAAAGCTAGTCCGTCGATTGAAAGTCACTCAGCGGGCTATGGATCGGGCTATGCTCGGAATTTCTTTGAAAGATAAAATCAGAAATGAGATTATTCGACAGAGAACGAAAGTGACCGACATAGGATTAGCAAACTGAAGTGGCAATGGGCTGGCCATATATGTAGAAGAACCGATATCCGTTGGGGTAGACGAGTTCTGGAGTGGAGACCGCGTATCGGTAAACGTGGGGCGCCCTGCAGCCAGGTGGAGCGACGACCTGCGTAAGGCGGCTGGTAGCAAATGGATGCGTAAAGCAGAAGATCGTGGCGGGTGGCGCTACTTAGGAGAGGCCTACGTCCAGCAGTGGACGAACATCAAATAGGCTGATGATGATGATGATGATGATGAATTATGTATAAATGCAGACGAATCGAATGTAACGTTGATAGTAAATTTATTAAACCGATTCTAATGGTGCTTTGTTTATCTATTCGTATAATGAGGTACCTACCTACAAATACTTCTACGCCGTGGTTACTAAATGGTGATATACTCCATCATAATATACTCCATAGTTAAATATCTCTTAGAAATTATAAGAAAATCTGGAATTAGAATAAGGTACCTACTAAACTCTCTTGGCGTTACGTATTTTATTAAAAATATCTATTTATTATTTTCGTGCGTTTTAATAGGAAAGAACTGTCATTATTTACTATTTGTATTTTGTACTGGAACTTTATGAATCTACTTTTAAAAACTGCGACTCAGTCAATAAGCGCCTGGATAAAAGATTCATATAACGGGATCCTAGGTTTTGTTTAGATTCTTTGATCTGGATAGTTAGGTTAGGAGCAGGGTGTGAGGTAGGTAATAATGCAACCAAAGCCAGACATTATCCCCGCTGAAAAAAACCCGGTTAAGGAACCCCGATAATCTCCCCGTTAAGAGACAACTATTGAACTAAACTTACTTAATTTTTATGGAACTATCCTGATAAGTTTCCTTTTTAACAATAAAGAATCTAAATCGCTTCACATAATAAAAACATATGATTAGTCACAGTTTAAAAAAAACCGGACAAGAGCGAGTCAGACTCGCCCATCGAGGGTTCCGTACAAACTAGTAGATAAAAGGGGGAAATTATATTTTTTTTATGTTTTCCTTCATAAATCGAAAAATATACATCGTAAAAATATTTCAAATCCTGTTTTATCTTGTGCCAATTAAGCTCTATCATACTATACCCCACATGATACGGTTAAAGTACTTTAAAATTTGGACCCTCCTTCCTTACATAAAGACCCTATTTTATGTGATTAAATTAAAAATGTACAAATGTTCCTTATGTGTACTAACTATATGACAATGCTTCTTGCCAAATTTCAAAGTTATAGGTCAACGGGAAGTACCCCATAGGTTTTGATTCCCTTGCGAGTGTCGAAATATGCGTTTTTTACGACATATTCGGCTGATTTTGTGATTAAATGAAAAATGTACAATTTTCAGAATTTTCCCTTTATGTGTACTATATGATGATGCTTCTTGCCAAATTTCAAAGTTACAAGTCAACGGGAAGTACCCCATAGGTTTGATTCCCTTGCGTCTTGACAGACAACAAAGTTTTCCGTTTTTCCTTTTGAGGTACGGAACCCTAAAAAAAATACACGCTTTGACTTGATATACCTCTTCTTCTTAGATTAATTTAATTTGTTGGTATAAGAAGAATGTTCCGGGCCCTATTATACAGGGCTATTATTACATTTCTTATTTCTTCGCTCTAAGACTGCTTAAATCTATTCTCTCTGAGTAAAAATTGTGTTAGTGTCTCTAACATAAATTTAACTCAGATCCAATCAGTTTACACCTCGAAATAAAAATATGCACAAACTTATGATACATTTTTTTTTAAGGGATAGCAGATAAATGAGCTGGATGCAATATGTTAATATTCTTGACTTAGGCCCATCATATAAATTTAATCTAAATATGTAATTATCGTACTTACACAAGCTACTAAAATAAACTACTACTGGAACTAACACCATTTTCCTTTTTTTTTATACACTGTTTATCTACTTATCTACTGCAGGTATCGATTCCCGAAAAACGCAGACTGACTTGATTTAGAAAAAACCGCAAGACGCAAACTAAACAAAAATAAACGCAGACAATTTTATAACACGGTAATTTAGACAACCGTATATTGTTAAGTCAGGTCTACACTGAACGCTGTTTTACATAATTTAGTTTCTTATCGGTTCATATTTAGCGCGATACTTTTTGCCTTTTAGAAATTCGGAAGGAAGCCTTTGTGGAGTCGCGCAGTGTACAAAAGTATCTGTTGTAACGGATATTTTTTACTGGAAAAAAAACTGGGTACGAGCTAAGTTAACGAAATTGTGTGCGAAACAAGAATATACCGGTTTTTCGGGTTCCGTACCTCAAAAGGAAAAAAACGGAACCCTTATAGGATAACTTGCTGCAGAAAGAAAAGTAAAAATCTCAGTTTTCGTAAAAAAAAGTTACAGCCGAATATGTCGTAAAAAACTCACTTTTCGACACTCATAAGGGACACTCATAGGGGGTACTTCCCGTTGACCTAGAACTATGAAATTTGGCAAGAAGCATTGTGTTAGAGTACACATATAGAAAAACATCCGAACACTGGCAAAATTTTTAATTTATTCAGAAAAAAAATTGTGTCTTCATGCAAGGAATGAGGGCCCAAATTGTAAAGTGAAATAACCGTATCATATGAAAGAGCTTCATTAGCATAAGCTAAAACAGGTTTTTAAACATTTTTACGATGTATATTTTTCGGTTTATGAAGGAAAATATAAAGAAACAGCTCAATTAATAAATCTAATTCTAATACAAATAAATGTAATGTATCTTAATACATATTTTTCTTTGATGTAAATTAACTTGTGTACGAGCTTTATACGATATCTATTTAATTTTTTAATAATTTTGCAAGAATATATGAAGCACAGCATAAGGATGGAGCCAAGTTTTAATTTTCAGCCCGCTGTGCACGAATATAGACATACTTCTCAAGAACTTCCATATCAAATATAGTAGGTACTTTTTAAGAAAAAAAAAGAAAATGTCGTGCAAATCTACTCCATAGAAGTTTTGTTCGTTCAAATTTTCTGCGTAAGTTATACCAATTATCTCCAAAACACGCAAGTCACATAATGACGTTTTGTCACTTCGCGTACAATACCTTAATTTTAATTATTATGGAAATAACTAAGCTGATAGTGAATGAAACAACACCCTCTATTGCCCTCTATCTTATAGTAGTACAATGTAATTTGATGGTACGCATTTTAATGGTGAATAATAAATATTAAACCTACATCGCCTATAATTACAGTCTCAAATTGTTGTACTTATTACATAGTTTCACTAATATTTGAGGCGTATTTGTTTATTGTAACTTTCATCAAACAAATACACCACAAATGTTAGGGTGATTTCTTTTTATGTAGAAATAGGTTTGCGTTTGACCGCCAACTCGCCTGATGTTAAGCGACGATAATATTACTATGTTATATCGACAATCAATCAATCATAAGCTCAACAATACAGTAAATGGAACTAGACGTTCGTCGATCGCTACAGAATTTGTTTATATGTTTCAGACACAGAATTCGCCCTATTAATAAGTCTTTGGTTTCAGAGTTAATGAGCTTTTCTAGTATTGTTTATCGACATAAACATTTGTTGCGTTTTTGGGGTTACGTAGTAAACAAGGAATATTTTCGCAATGTCCGCCTGTCTGCCCACGGTTTCGCTCAAAGACTATTAGTACTAGAACGCTGTAACTTGGCATGAATATATATATATTTGTCTCGCCGAAACAGTTATAGAATAAAATTTTGAATATTTTTATGGGGGACCTACATGCACAAATAATAAATCCCGTATTATTTTTTCCTCATCTACCCGATCGTGTGAGGTGTAGTTGGATAGATAATAAAACAAGTATCTATATTTAAAAAAATACCCGATTGCAGAAAGGCAGTTTTTGCAGTTTAATTTACGATTTCGTTACTCTTGATACGTTGAGGGTAAATTTTTGTGAGAAAGTATGCTTAAAATCGCCGTAAAAGAGTACAAATGCGCATTTTTAGGGTTCCGTACCTCAATAGGAAAAAACGGAACCCTTATAGGATCACTTTGTTGTCCGTCTGTCCAGGTGTCAAGACCTTTATCTCGGGAACGCGTGAAGGTATCGATTTGAAATTAAAACCATATACGCATATCCATTGTATCTTGCTGCAGAAAGAAAAATAAAATTTCTCAGTTTTCGTAAAAAAAGTTACAGCCGAATATGTCGTAAAAAACGCACATTTCGACACTCACAGAGGAATCAAAACCTATGGGGTACTTCCCGTTGACCTAGAACTCTGAAATTTGGCAAGAAGCATTGTGTTAGAGTACACATATAGGAAAAAATCCGAAAACTGGTCATTTTTTATTTAATCACAAAAAAATAATGTCTCTATGCAAGGAATGAGGGCTGCCTCAAACGTTCGCTCGCTCGGATCCGAGTGGGAGGCGCCGCTACTATAGCCCCTACTGGGATCCGAGTGATGAGCAAGGAATGTGTTAAATATTTTTACGATGTATATTTTTCGGTTTATGAAGGAAAACATAACAAAATATATGATTTCCCCCTTTTATTTAGTTTGTACGGAACCTCGGTGGGCGAGTCTGACTCGCACTTGTCCGGTTTTATTTAGAATACATTAGTATACTACATACATTAATATTAATTATTATTAAATAAACAAGTGATTTTGCTAGTATTAACTAGCAAAATCACTTGTTTATTTCAAAAAAAATCGTAAGAGGTTACGAAAAAACAAATTTTCTTATTTTTGCGAGAAATGTATTATTTTTACCAAAATATAGCCTAAGACACTCAGGTAGTGGAGATGAATCTAAGTGACTGTAGCCCATAATAGCTAGGTAGATAGATAGATAGATGAACTCTTTATTGTGTTTTAAGGTGTGTACCTTAAAAGTAATAACAAAGGACTTAAATAGACTAGTGCAACAAAAGGCGGCCTTATCGCTAAAAGCGATCTCTTCCAGGCAACCATGGTATCTGTATGGAGTACTAAATTAAGCAAAAGAAACAAAGAAACTTGTTGTATTTATATTTTAATTAACTTAGTCAGTTCTTTTCAGTTAACATTTGGCACCATTTTACTAAATAAATGGCTGTAGAAAATACACATTAAACATTTAAATTTAAAATTTAAAACGTACATTTTATCGAAAATTGTATACCTACTCGTACTTGCGTAGTAATTGAAAAGATAACACTGAAGTAAATAATACAGAGGTACATAATTATGATCAGCCAAACTTGTGATAGTCAAAACTCGGATACATATAAATTGGAAATTAGTTAAAAACTTGTACATTATTTAAAAATAACCTATATACATTACACCTACATATTTACAATGAGGTTCGTAAAATATCTCATTAACCTAGTATAGATATTGGAGAATGCAGTAACTTAAAATTATATTAAATGCATTGGGTATAAATTAACAAGGCCAACTTTAAGAGTCGTCTTTAGAAGGTAAAAAAACATTGATACAAAAAATGATGTCAATGCCGTTTAAAGGACTGTGAAGCTAGTATTATTTTGTACATAAAACGAGCTGAAACTTAAATTTATACTTCTATGTACTTTACCAAATTATTTTTTTATTTACATGCAATTGAAATCACAAACTTGTAAACATTGTTTGCGTTTTTGTATTATTCCTTCGAAATAAATAAAAAAAATATATAAATATGAAAAATCTAAAAATTGCAAACAAGAAAAGCTGAACAGCTCTAGTCAAGGAACATTCTAATAACAAAAAATATAGCATTCTCCAATAATATGGCAAGAATTCAGAAATCTTGATACAAGATTCCAAAATTTTACATAATTATTAAACTAAATTTATACAGTCTTATTTCTAATACATAATAATTATTCGCACATTGGAAGAAGTTTTTTTTACAATAAAATTGGCGAACAATTTCATGACAGAGATTTTATGAATACAACAGTTTACCAAAATGATAAAAAAAAAAATTTCATTTCTACAATGCGCTACCTACTTATTTATTAATATTTACAAGAAACATTATCATACATATTCTTCAGAAGGCTTTGGCGTTCCATTCTGAAGCCTCAGCGAGGAAGACATTCGCCCGTTTACGGAGTCTGGTAATTCTGCTATGTCCTTAAAAACTCCGATCATACTCTCAAAATTCGGACCCCAATTAAACAAATGATCCCAACCGAGAGTGGCTGACGCTGGTGACCCGTTCGCTTGTCTGTACAGTGCAGAACTGACATGCGGGGCCAAGTCATCATCTGATGCGACTAGAGTACTCAAGGATCCACGAAATGAAGAATCAAAGCTCTCATAAGGAGGCGGCAAGACAGGCTTTTTAGGATTACTAGCACTACTGACATTTTGTCTGCGGATATCTTCTAGTTTGTCCGCATTTATGCTGTTATTGTCATACTCTATTTCAGAACAAGTAAAACTATCGTTCCCGCTTTCGTCATCGGAGCCTGTCGAGCTTCTGTTGTCATCAGGAGGTGAATGATGTCTATGTGATAAGTGATGACCGACACCTCCTCCTCTAGGTGCTTCACTAGAACTGGATACGGCATCAAGCGTTGAAACTAAGCTCGAGGTACGTTGTCTGGCGTTCATTCTTTCTATTTCCTCTGCAGTCAAACCTACTGCACCGGATCCGACAGATACCACTTGCGGCACTTGAGGAGGTGCACTTGGTGTTTTTCTACCAGCTGATGAGCTCTGTCCACTCAGCTGTGACATCACAGGACTATTAAGGCTACGTTCACTATTACTATGTAAAGCATCTTTACCGACACCTCCTGAACTCGAAGTTGTAGCCAGAAAAGCGCTTTGTAAAGGCTTACCAGAAATATCATGCAGCGTAAGAATCCGAGGCTGCTGACTGAGTTCGCTGCTTGGGGAGAGACGAGCAAGTGGTGTTGTTTGAAGCTGTCTCGTTGGCTGTGGCGGTGGTTGAGTTGCTTGAGGCAGTACTCTAGATGGATAGCCACTAGGATGATGTGGCGAATGTCTGTGTTGTGGCGTCTGATGCTTGTGATGATATCCAGCTATTGGTGGTGGGGTTGCTTTATATTTTCTTACTCCCGCAGCTTCACGAAATCCTTTGTAATGATATACGATGTCAATATCAGAAGGCGCTATGGAACTAGCATTTTCAAGATCATAATGTTCAGGAACTTCTGAATTTAAATCCATACCACTTGGATGGTCATGCGTATGATGCGAAGTGTTAGTAGACAGAGGTGGTGGCGGATGGTGGTCTTCTCGTAGAGCGGGACTTTTACCAACTACTTCTCTTTCTATTATATCAGGCCTTTGAGGTCTAGGTGGGTCTATATTCATTATTTCTCGGTCTTTATATTTTTTAGACAACAGTTCAGGACCTACAATATGCCCAACATTTCGAGTTATATCTGCATTGTCCGACATATAACTATTTAAATTAGTATCATTATTGTGTATGTTTCTATTCATTAAGCTATCGTTTGTTCCTGCAATTAAGTTTGGTGCGTTAAGCATTGCTGGTCCTCCATTTTGTTTAGAAAGTGTAATATTGGTTTTACTATTTGGTCCACCTCCTTTTTCTTTCTTTTGCTTACGTAATCGATAGTACAGAATAGATGATAAGCTTGCAGCGATTAAAAAGATGAAGAAAACCAAAACAAGAACGAGTCCAACTGTCAAAGGTGATGTATTTTGTGTAATTCCACCCGCAAATGCACTCTGACAACCATTTAATACTTTTCCATTGAATGCTGTATTTTTAAATATGCTGCCATTCCCAACAAATGGTTGAATTTCATTATTGATTGTAAAATTAGCTAAGCAGCCTTCAAATTTGTTTTGTGCTGTAACTGTTAGCCATTCAGTTTTCACACCGCCCAGTGATACAGCAGTGAGGTACGGATCCAAAAAGTCATGAACTCCTGCAGTATCAAGTTCTTCACCTACATTCTCTCCATCCACTATTAGTCTTATACTTCTTCCAACTGATAACAAAGTTACGTTGTGCCAATTCCCATCTGAGACATCATTTTGTTCTGTTTGAGTCATATTAACTACAGCATTTTGTTTAGAGACATAACTAACTTTTCCATCTAATAATTCAATTAATGTGTAATATTTGTCAGTTGCTGCATAGAAAATAATTCCATTTTTACGCTGCGTTCTGAAAGAAAACGACAGCACTTTTGAGGGATTGCTTACTTTGGCTGTCATTTTAGAAGAAGTTTTTCCATTTTTCTTATCCCAAATTGTATTTCCACCGTAAAAGGTATCAAGAAGTTGCATTCTTCTGTGTTTTTCTGATATGGTGTACATTACAAAACCATTTTCAGCAACTGATATCGATTGTAATGAAAAACTACAGTCCGGAGCAAAGTAGTTTCCATTGCATTTGCACAAGTTACCTTTCCATCTATCTTGACATTCGCCAAACCCGCATACGTCTTTTTTATAGCAAGCTCCTTTCTCTGAACGTGCGCAATTTGCTTCCACACCACGTGCTTGAAGTGGATTTGACAAGTTTAACAACCGACCATTTACTGTGATACTGTGCATACATCCAACAAAATCGTCGGAATGGATTTGTCCTGGTCGTTCTAAAACTGGATCTGCTTTGTGGAGGCCACCAATCAGCAATGGTTCGTTGTTAAAGTTCAAAGTCCTGTAACAATTAAAAATAGAGATGTTTTACCTGTAAATAAAACATTTATTAAACATACTTACCTATTCGAAACCCAATTAAATATATGAGAGTAGCGTGCTTGACTAACATCCGAAATAGTCGTGCCGCGATTCGGGTCCGCTCGTTCACCTCCGGTTTTCTCGTCCAATCAGAAGTGACTCCGCCCCTTCCGGCCCCTTCCTTCCCCTCCACGTGTACCATCACCACAGGTAGTGCGCTGGGCGCAACTAGGATTCATTGGTTATCTCATATAATTAGGCCACCAGGCAGATATAGAAAGTATTGGGTTTCGAATAGGTAAGTATGTTTAATAAATGTTTTATTTACAGGTAAAACATCTCTATTAAACAACTGTACCGTAATTCGAAACCCAATTAAATATATGAGAGACTTGTTTGTTATCGCCTGGTGGTGATGGTGACGTTACGCCAATGTGATATATTTAGTTTGACTGTATAGGTGTAGTCAAAGACAACTAATATTTTAAAAGTGATGTATTAAAGTAACTACTAGTTAAGTAGTTGTAAGTACTCTTAGCAAGATCAAGTTATTATCAGGAACCGACTGTTATAGAATATTATTATTTTGTTATTACAATTGGTTGATGCCACTGCTAGACTGTAGCTACCAGGTATATTTGATTCAGCGTTTACTTCTTTTAAGCAGTATCAGCTATAGTGTATGTATGTATTTTACATAATTTTGCGATCTGATATTTCGAATACTTTGCAGCGTCTTTGGTAACAGGTGAAACTAGACCAATTGTTCTTGGTTTAGTAATATCCATTCAAATTGAAGTTGTTTATTATTACAATAATTATGGTACAAAACATTAAACTGCAGCACTAGCTCCCAAACTGGGTGAAGTTAAACACTTCTAGGCATAAAAGCATCTTATATTATTTCCATTAAACACGGAGTAATTGTTGTGTGGGGTGGAACTGTGAAAGTTCATATGCGATTATTTATGATGATAGAAATTTCTGGCTGCGGTACAGTATAAAATTAAAATATGTAACCGCTATCATTTTTTACCAGGATGGACTGCTTACAAGCTTATGCAGGTCAGTCAAAAAATATTCAACTGAGACACGATAGGACTTTAGCATAGCCTGTCTCAATTCATACAAGGTATTGATACCTCTAAATCTCAGATATACGTCGTATATTAGTGTCAAATGTCCACAAATATTTATTAATTAATTCATTTTTGTATTCATATTAATTACTATCGGCGTTGGGTAGCCGGCCATGGTAACAATTGAAACTTGGTTTCTGAATTTTCCCGTGGTTTACTAAAGTTCGTAAAACCTGGATACAATTATCATCAAGCCAAAAAGGATGGAAAGAGAACAGGGAAGTCTTTGCCCAGCAGTGGGCCGGTACACACTAAATTCAAAGCATATTCTACCAATTTACAAATGCAGGTCTGCAATGTGATTGGTTTTTAGGTTCATAAGTTGGTTATTCGTAAGTTGCGACAGTTTGTAATTTTTTAATAAAGACGATAAAGAAATTATCCACTATCAGTTCTTTTGTTGACTTCTGTCCATTTCTCAAGTAATTTATTTCTTAGTTGTGGAGATGAAAAACAGACTAAGTAAGATTAAAGGTGTCTAACTCTATGTTAAAGAGCATCGTAACAATTCACCTGAGAATTTAATGTGCAATCCTGAAACCATTGCAGAATACAGGTTTATTCGATGTGGACCTTAAAGTTTGATATTCTCTTCGTTTCAGTTGAAGTTTGTAATTCAAGTAGGTACTTTAAGAAGTTGTGCCGAATTCTGTACGGCATAAATGGCATATGCGAGTGTTGCGATTGTGTCGTAAATGTTAAATAATAGATTGATCATGTGAGTATTGCACTGATATAAAATTTTTCAATGTCTTTCATTAACTGTAGTGTATTTAACTAGTCTATTGTGATAATAGGCAAGGGATGTACTTGAATAATCTAATGATATTGATCTTGCAAGTTCCCTTACGATTGCTTCTTAGTACTAGTCGCTTCATTGTCATGTCTGTGTTAACAGTGATTGGTACACTTTGTATGTTCGAGGGCCAACTTTGTACCCTTGTATTTGTATGTTGAGCGTTTTGGCGCGAGAACACATAGCATATTATAACAATAAATACATGTGTATATTTGTTTCAAACACTAGGGTTTGGAAGTTTATTTCTACTTGTGGGGCGACTTCATGTTTATACCGTCCAGTCTGATATGTATAGCACAGCCTTGGCGGAAGGCCATTGATACAGAGTGCAAGGCACAGGTACAGGTGCTCAAGGCATTCTCTTTCGATAATGCGCTTAATTTCTCCTCCTTTAAATCCTAGAATTAAGAAAGTGTCCGGCCGAGTTGCAAGTAGCCAGGAAGTATATAGACTTGATGTTTATGAAATTATTGTAGAATCGATTTTCGAACATATTTTATAATATCGTTATAAGCAAGCCACATAAATGCAGTGACGGCTTAATGCAGTTGGAAAAAGAGGGTAGGTTTGACACAACGTTAATTATGAACGCCCAGTGTTTTCATAAAAATAAAAACTCGGTATACGGTGGCAGTTAACAAATGAATTTATGATGGTGATACATTTGTAGCCGTTCTGTAAATAGCAATTACAGCAAAACAATTAATCTCATCGCACTGTTCTTAAAATACTGGATTTACACATGACAGCAGATGTGTGAATATCGTGAACGATTCATATTTGTCGTTGTAGAGTCGTAGGTTAGAATGAGTCTGGTCACTTGGCGAGACTGCATCAGCAAGTTGAAAAAAAAAAGGTAAGGTTGAGCCCTAAGCTCTTTTCAATGAGTAATATTTCTAAGTAATAGAATGGAAGGCGGGGGCTTCCGATGATCGTAATATTTATTTTAAAGCCTGAAAATGTTTAGCAGAGCCTTTAGCATTTTCCGATAAGCTTTCTTTAAAGGTTGAAAAAATGGGGGCGGAGGCTTAGGTATTTTGCGATGAACATAACGCTTATTTAAAAAATTGAAAAAAGAAAGTAATCATAATTTTCTCAAGCATTTAGTGCTTATTTCGAAAAAGTGAAAGGAGGAGCCCCCTTAGCACTATTTTATGAGCGTAATGGCGAAAAGGTAGGGCGGAGGCCTTTGCATTTTCTGATAAGCGTAATACTACATTCAAGAGTTGAAAATGGAGGCGAGGCGCCTCGCATTCTTACAATGAGCATAGTCATCGTTATAAGTTTGAAAATTTTGCCCTTAGCATTCTCTGATGAGTGTAATACCACCTTCAAATGTTAAAAATGTAGGATAAGGTACCTGACATTTTTAATATACGTATTTCAAGTACTGTAAGTAGTTTTAGTACTGGTATTTCTTGTTTTAAGTTCGAAAATTTAAGATGAAGCCTTAGCATTTTTTAATAATCGGATTATCTCCCAAAATTGCAAATGTAGGGCAGGGCCACTAGCATTTTTCGTTTCTGCTCCATCCCGATGGGATGAGGGAGAAACTACATAGTCCACTTTCAAATGTTTAAAAAAATGTAGGATAAAGCGCCTGACATTTTTAATAAACGTATTCCTTATTTCGATTACTGTAAGTAGTTTTAGTACAAGTTCGAAAATGTAAGATGAAGCCTTAGTATTTTCTAATAATCAGAATATTTCCTAAAATTGCAAATGTAGGGCAGGCCGCTAGCATTTTTCGATTCAGCTCCTATCCGGATGGGATGAGGGAGAAACTACATAGTTTGTCACTTATTTCTTGGTCCTATGTAAGATGAAGCCTTAGCATAATCAGAATCTCCCAAAATTGCAAATGTAGGGCAGGGCCGCTAGCATTTTTCGATTCTGCTCCTATCCCGATGGGATGAGGGAGAAACTACGTCATAGTTTGTCAGCATCTTCACTTATTTCTTGGTCCTATCCCGGTTAGATGAGGACGAATTTAGTTTTTTAATTGTCTTAAGTTATTTTGGTTCTTATCCCCGTCGGATCAGGACAGATTATATTTTATTAAAGCCTTCAGTTTTTCTGATCATATACTGATGGGATACGCAGAAATTGCAATGTTTGTAACACGCAGATGCATAATTTTGATGCGAAGCAAGGGTACATCATTCTAGCTTAGTGTTGCTTTTTACTTATTTCGAATAAAGTCGCGTCAATTTGCTTTTTATTGCGATAATCAGCTTTTCTTGTTTCACTCTTAATCGTACATGAGATGAACGCAATATAAAACGTTACTTCTTAAAAATGACGAGATTCTTAAAGCCGATGTTTAAAGTATATATTTAAGCATATAGAACATTATATAAGGCATAATTGATTTGCTATAGAATAGTTGAAAAAGCGAGAAGGTAGCTCTGCCACTGCTCTTTAGGTCCTGTACGTGAATATTCCCAACTCGTGTTTGGGTTCGGGCTTTCGGGTAAAGAATTTGGTAATAAATGTATTGTAGTATATGTCACAGCGATAGCTGTTTTATAAGTACTATTTCAATGGCATATTAAGCCTTATTCCTGCAACAGCTAAATCTTCATTTCCTAACATCCGTAGTATCCCTCGTTGGAGCGGAACCCTATTAAATCTATTTAAAATACTGGAATAACCTTAAATTCAGTATGAATTTATAAAATAACGAACGGTAACACCGTTAAATGTGGTAAAGTAAATAATTGTTCAGGACTTACCAATTATCAACCTCTTACCGGTTAACACTATTTGGTACTTTAACACTTTTATAGCACGACGCGGCCTATAAAGTATGTAGAAGGTACTAACGACCGCTTTTGGATGAAAATCCAAACGCCAATGAATCCTAGTTGCGCCCAGCGCACTACCTGTGGTGATGGTACACGTGGAGGGGAAGGAAGGGGCCGGAAGGGGCGGAGTCACTTCTGATTGGACGAGAAAACCGGAGGTGAACGAGCGGACCCGAATCGCGGCACGACTATTTCGGATGTTAGTCAAGCACGCTACTCTCATATATTTAATTGGGTTTCGAATTACGGTACAGTTGTTTAATACATAATTAGTAAATTATTAATGTTCTTTTCAAATAATTGAAAAAGACCACTGAATGCGGTTGAAACTATAGTTGGATTTTTCAGCTTAAAACAGACGTGAGTGACCCGTAGTTTTTATTTAAAAATAACTGAATAAGTTTAATTAAGATGAGTTCCTTATCTAACGCTATAACCCAAATGAAGATCTCATGGAGAGTATTGTTTCTCAAAACCTCTTTGCATAAAGGTGGTTGCAATGGTTTATGTACTGTAACTTCATATTTATTGCTTTATCTTAAAAAGTTGTAATCGTATTCAAAATAATATTCATTTAAAGTTTTGATTTATGGTCTATTACGGTGGTTTGATTAGTCATCAATTTCTAGGTCAATTAAAAATGTAGAAAAGGAACATAACTTTTTTCGCATTTGGCGGGCTATATTTCGAACGTAGCATCTGAAAAGAAAGCCCACCTCAACCAGAAACATCAAAACTCGTAAACCCTCTTATGTAACCTCAGTTTCATTTTTAAGTAATGTTCTGCCGCCACACAAGAAGATGGAGATTGCCACTCCTATTTGTGAAACTAAGTTTTACCTAAATAATATACTTAATTATAGTTTAAAAAACTGAAACAACTGACTTCAAAATACGCGATTTCATTTAATTGGATGACATATCTTTCTTAGGTATCTAATACCTTTAAACGAGCAATTCTTGTATATATGTATATATATAATCTGAATCTCGGAAACGGCTCCAACGATTTTAATGAATTTGGTTTGTAGGTAGATTAAAGTAATCTCGTAACAAACATATAGTCGATATGAGAACCTCTATCTTTTTGAAGTCAGTTAGAAAGTCTATTAAAATAACACATACCCGGCTTGACCAGTGTCGTCGCTGTAGCAAGAATCATCGCCTGGTTCACATTCACTGCAAGTGTCTCCATGATCAGTACAAGAAGTGACGCTTAACGATATTACTCTGCCATTTCGTGTTGCAGTTAATTTGTACCAATTGCCGTCTGCAAGGTTTCTGTTAAAGTTGGTAATAGAAACCGATGTAATTGAAGTTCGTGCTCCACCAAATGAAAATAGGGGCTTCCCGCTCAATAGTTCAATAGCAATGAAATCAGATCTTCCGCTTGTCTGTGCTCCATAATTATAAAGTAGTAATGCGTCCAATTTTGTAGTAGCAAAGATTATGGTGATGTCGTTAGTTGAAGCATCAAGAGCTGGGAATTGCATGTAAGAAAGATCATCAAATCCAAATGTTGTACTCTCACAGTGTGTTCCATATCTACCATTGGTACAACTACATTTATAACCGGGTTTCAGGCTGATGCATATTCCTCCGTGCAAGCAGGGGTTTGGTCGACAGGAGTCCACAAGAGCTTCACAATGGTTGCCACGGTAGCCAGGTCGGCATAGACAAAAGAAGGAATTTCTGTCAGCGCTTTCTTTACATGAACCTCCATTTTTGCATGGATTACTACTGCAAACGTCATCTCTTTCCATTTCACATGTTTTCCCTTCACGTCTTGTTGGACAAGAGCAACTAAAACCATGACCTTGTTTGTGACATTGACCACCGAATCGGCAAGGATTAGGAGTACAAGGATCTTGTCGTTTCTCGCAGTTGTTTCCCATAAATCCATCAGTACAATGACACTTGTATTCATGTCTTACCAGAGGTGACGATAAAATTATAGTGGAACTTTCTGTTATTTTGGAGTCATCTAATACTCGTATTCCGTCAGTGCAAATACCTCTATTTTGACATTGATGTAAACCGCAAGGAAAATACGACACAATGATTTGACGTCTCAAATGCTTTGTAATTTCGAGTTCTTTGGACTTAAAATACTTTTCAGTACTTTCCCTTTTCCAGATGTTATGATCATTTTTCGTTGCAATAGTTAGATCTAAATGATTGTCAATTTCATTTATGCTGTATAAATAGATATTTTCGTTACTTTTTAAGCCATCTTTTAGTAGCTCAAGCAGGCTCCGATAGTAGTGATTGAGAAAATCTGAAGCTGTCATATTTAAAATTCGTAATGTGATGGATTGTTCTACTGTCATATTGTCAAAAGAAAAAAATTCAACACTTATTGAAGAAATTACATCTCTGTGCATACCATCGTTGCCAGATACTGAGAAAGAATATCCTTGGCCAGGTTTTACAGCATTAGTATACAAATCACAACCCGTTTTTATATAAAGAGTGGCTAATGTGTTTTCTGATGTCGAATCTTTGATGATTGAACATTTATAATCACCAACAAGATCTGGATCATTTGGTTTAACATCGGCGATTTTTCCTCGTGGTATTTTACTGTTGAAAGCATAAACAAGAATATGCGCCGATCTTGGCGTCGGTGGATTATCATTACGATCAAGAACTTTAATTTGAATAGTAAAATTAGATTTCATAACAGGAGCACCACTGTCAGCGATTTCGACGACAATTTCTAAAACTGGTGTCAGTTCTCTATCTATTTTTCTTGTTGTTTGTAGAACACCAGTGTGTCTGTGAACTTTGACATAGCTTTGGTGTTTACCACCAATGATACTATAAGAAAATGGTGCACCATTAGGTGGAAGATCAGGGTCAGTGGCTGATAATGTAGTTATACTTGTATTAGGAGGTTCATTTTCATAAACAGATCCTTCGAAACTTTCAAGATCAAAAACTGGGCCATTGTCATTGACATCAGAAACAGTAATTCTAACAGTGGTTGTACCTGTTTGTGGAGGTACGCCTGTGTCAATAGCACCTACTATCAAAGTATAACTGGACAAAGTTTCTCTATCTAGATGACGAGCAATATCTATTTCTCCATTTTGAGGGTCAATTTTAAAGTTTTGGTCGATGTTTCCTCCAATAATAGAGAAGCTAAATTGATTGTTTTGAGGACGAACATCTTTATCAACAGCTTGTACACGAATTACTTCATGACCAACTTCGGCACCTTCTGACACAGTTGCTTCATAGGTACGATGCAAGAATTCTGGAGGATCATTTCCGTCTTGGATAGAAATAATAACTTGTGCTTCATCTGTATCATTTCCTCGAATACCTCCGGAATTTTTTGCAAGAACTGTAAGTACGACTCTGTTTTGTGTTTCTCTATCTAAATATCGAGCAACTCTTATGACACCAGTTTGGGAGTTAATACTGAAGCCTTTGTCATTACTTGAACCAACGAACAGGTAATAAATTATTCCATCATCACCATTATCTTGATCTGTAGCTTGTATTACACCGACATTTGTTCCAACATCTGCTGATTCTGACACATCAAAATGAAATACTGGTTGGTTGAACTTGGGATAGTACTCATTGACACCAGTTATATGTACTATAACTTCAGTTGTGTTTTTCATATTAGAATTCGGATTTTCGGCACGTATTTCTAATTTATAAATAGTTTTTTCTTCGTAATCAAATACTTCTTTTGAGTATATTTCTCCTGTATTTTCATTGATGTAAAATAATGAAGTCATTTTATTGCTAATGTGATATTTGATAACTGCGTTCTTTAGCGAATCGATGTCAATGGCTTTGACTTTGTAAATAAAACTGTTAACTGGTGAATTTTCTGCCAAATAAGCTATATATTGTGTTTGATTAAATTGTGGTGCATTATCATTGATATCTGTCAAAATAATGGTTAATGTTGCAGTAGTTTCTTTGGATTTAAATCCTAGATCTTGTGCAGTTATATTTAACCGGTATTCTTGAATAGTATCGTAATCGAGTGGACGCAATATACTAATAGATCCAGATATCGGATTAATTTGGAATTCTCTGCCTGTATTTCCTGAAGATATAGAATAACGAACAATACCATTAGGGCCATTATCTTCATCGCTGGCTTTCACAGTAAGAATAGATGATCCAACAGGAACGTTTTCTGGAACAATTACTTGATAACTCAAAGCAGTAAATTTAGGGCTGTACATGTTTTCCCCAGTTACGACAAACATCAGTTTAGTAATATCTGATTGTGGTGGTACACCTCGATCGACTGCTTTTACTTTAAGTTCGTAATACTGCCCTAGATAGTAAAATTGCTTATTTACAACAATCCATCCACTATGTCTATCAACTGACAAGTATGATGTACCATTGCCACCGCTAATGTAATACTCAATTTCAGCATTTATTCCGTAGTCCATAGTATCTTCTGCGACCAATTTGATGATTTTTTCTCCAAGCGTTGCATCTATGGGTACAGGAACAAATGTTTCATGTTCTATAAATTTAGGCGCATTATTGTTTGCATCTACTATATTAATTGTAACAAGACATTCAGAAGACATTGGAGGTTTGCCATTATCTGTAGCTATAACAATCACGGAATATGTATTTTCAGGTGATGTATTGATAGAAGTTCTTTTGTAGTTCATAACATATTTACTTGATATCTCTCCAGTCGCCGGATCAATAGAAAACAAATCTGAAGGTTGTTGTAAAGAATATGAAATTATCGAGTTTGGGCCTTGTTTGTCTCTATCATTAGCTATTACTTGTCCGACGAAACTATTTTTCTTTTGCAGTTCAGGAAAATTGAAACTATAGTATGAGTATTCAAATTCTGGGGCATTATCATTTTGATCTTGAATTGTGATAGTTAACGGCGTTTCTGATCGCCAAGCTCCGTCAATTGCTGCTACTTTCAGTATGTATTCATCTTGTATTTCTCGATCTAAAGGTTTTGCTACAGTTACGTTACCACTCACTGAATCGATCAAAAATTTTTCACCAGGGTTTTCTACAAAACTATATGTTGCATTAGCGTTTGGACCAGAATCCAAGTCTGAACTAGTCACTCGAATTACAAATGATCCAATTTCTGCATTTTCTGTAACATTTACACTGAACAATCTTGTGAATCGAGGAGGATTATCATTTTTATCCAATACAGTTACAAGAACAGTAGATGTTCCTACTAATGGTGGAATCCCATGATCTTCTGCCTCAACTAAAATTTCATAAAATGGTATTGATTCTCTATCCAATGCCATATTTGTATAAATTTCTCCATTTTCTGAGTCAATTCGAAAAGTTTCTTCATAATCATTAATTAGTTTGTAAGTTATTCTTCCATTTTCGTCTGAATCATCATCATGTGCATCAATTTTTATGACAAATTGTGGCGGAGATTCTTCTTCTAAGACTGTAGCATTATATAAGACATTTTCAATTATTGGGGCATTATCATTTGCATCAGTGACTTTTATTTCAATTTCGATAAATGACTTAAGAGGAGGATTGTCTGAATCTCGCACTTCAAACCAAACTTCATACATCGGCATGGTCTCATAGTCAAGTCCTTTACCAGTTACGAAAATTTCACCACTCATTGGTTCTACTTTCAGTGCGTCCCCTACATTTCCACCTGCTATTCCATATTGCAATAATCCAGTAGGGCCTTTTTTAGGTGAAGTAGCCGATAATCTAGTAACCAGTACACCTTCTGGTGTATCTTCAGGAAAAGTGAATGTCAATTTGTTAGTTACCGTAAACTTTGGGAAATTTTTTACTGATTGCGGTATTAAAATTAATTCAGCTGTACTTTGTCTAGGCACTTCTCCACTATCTGTTGCAACAACAATTAAACTAAATGTTTCATCTTTATACTTCATCAAATTCTCTTTGGCTTTTATTACACCAGTTTCTTTGTTAATAAAAAATAAATCTTGATGTTCGCCTCTCAAATCATACACAATTTTCTTATTTTCTCCAATGTCATTATCTTTTGCTTTGACACCAAATACAAAATCACCTTTGACTGTCCGGTCAGAAATATGAGCTTCATACACGGGATTGGCAAATATAGGCGTATTGTCATTTTCATCCTCAACCACTATTGTAAAATTTGTAGTAGCTGTTCTTGGATCTGTCGTGGATGAATCTTGTGCCATAATAATAAGATAATAAATATCCCATTCTTCTCTGTCTAAAGTAGCGTTAGTCGAAACTACCCCTGTAGACGGGTCTATTTTAAATCTTTCAGATTTGTCACCAAGAAGGCTGTATCTTATTTTTGCATTATTGCCAATATCCGCATCTGTTGCTTTTGGATACAGAATAATTGTGTTAGCTGGTAAATTTTCTTTCACGGAAGTTTTATAGCTTTGTCTATCAAATTCTGGACTATTATCATTTACGTCTTGAACTATAACTTTGACTGTTCCAGATCCTGTAAGTGGCGGTGATCCTGCAACAATAAACCAAATATTTAATCAAGTAAAAAAGTAAGATACTTATTTAGCAAAATTGTTTATAACTTTCTAACTGCAACGATACAATGTTTCTTAAATGTGTTGCATTTATAACATTGCATAAATATACGATTTAACCATATTGTTCACGTGGTTAGTTACGGTTATAGTTATTTACGTATAACATAGCATCGTATAACAACTTACCAGTATCCATTGCTACGAGCGCTAAAGTGTATTCGTCTTGTGCCTCGCGGTCTAATGTTCTCAATAAGGAAATTTGCCCAGAAGAGGCATTAATTTTGAACAAATCGGCATCACCTTCCTTTATAAAATATCGCACTTGATTGTTAAATGGTGGTGAATCAGCGTCGTAAGCATGGACTGTTATTATGTACCCACCGTTGGGAGTAATAATATTTTCCATTACATACGCTAAGTACGGTGAGTCCAGAAACGTGGGTGGATTATCGTTTATATCTTGTATAGAAATTGATAGTTCAGCCGTATCAAATCTCACATCATCTTTTGCGCAATCTTCGGCTCGTATAGTTAGAATATAGCGAGATTTTCTTTCAAAATTCAAGTTTTTAGCCACTCTAACAACTCCAGTGTCTTCGCTAATGCTAAAATCTCTGTTTTCATCTCCTGATGCAATTGAGTATCTGACTCGACCATTAACGCCTTCGTCGATATCGGTAGCTGATACCTAGAATAATAAAAGAACTGATTTTAGTAAAATCATCAACATTGTAAGTTAGGTTCACTATGAAGGTTTTGTGTACTATAAGTGTTAGTTTACGAAGACTATTAAGTGCTGTGCACAACACTGTTTGTAAACTCCAATAAAAAAATAAGGTGGTACTATTTCCATACAAAAGTATTTTTACCAAATATGGTCCAAAAGAGTATGGTTTTACAATGAAATTATTGTGGCTTAAAACCGATATCGAGGGTTATATTGGCGGTAAATCACACCCTCTCTTTTCGACCATATTTGGTAAAAATACATTTGTATGAAAATCACCGTAAGTACTTATTTTATTTATCGTCAGATAAAGATTGTTTCACATAATTAAAAGCAAATTTGAACAAACGATTGTTAGATTCTGGTTTTAAAATTAAGTTAATTCATGCATTATAGAAAAATATGGCAAAGATATCATCAGAATTTTAAGAACACTATTTGCTCCCCAAACTAGCTGCTGTCGTTTAAATAACAGGAAGAATATTATTATTATAAAATTGTACAAATAAAGCATTACTTACTTGTAGCACATTAGCCCCAATGCTAGCATTTTCAGGTACAGAAGCGCTATACTGTTTTGGATCAAATACAGGGCTGTTGTCATTTTCATCCAGAATATTTATTTTAATTTTTGTATTTGTAATATTCGGTGGGTCACCTCTATCTTTTGCAGTAACAATAATAGTGAATCTCGATTTCAATTCTCTGTCTAATTTACCAGTCGCTCTTAGTACTCCATCAACATTTCCCAATGAGAAGTATCCATTGGTTTCTGGATCTGGTGTCATAAAATATTCGACGTATCCGTTTCTTCCTTCGTCCTTATCGATAGCTTTTATTGTCATTATAACAGTATTTAGAGGAATATTTTCAGATATTGTTGTTACGTTCGGGGTAACAAATTCTGGTGCCATATCATTCACGTCTTTCAGTTGTATTGTGACCTGAAATTAAAGTGATATATTTGCTTAATAAAGAGAAATCACTATGTTTTGAGTTTTTAGCGTGAGTTTGTATATTCGATTATTCGTCGTATATAACATTGTCAACACATGTCAGCGAAAATCATAGATCACGCTCAATCAGTCAAAGAGTTTTTTTTTATTTGATTTTTTATTAAATTTGTGATGATTAGGGTAGTGATCTCATAGTACTAATTTATTCAATGTTAATAAGTTCATGGCGTTAATTTTATCGTACGATACAATAATGAATAATAAAAACCTCAACCAAAAGGAAGAGGTTTTTGCACAATCATCAAATAATTGTACACACATGTAATTTACTATGTAATCAATCTGGAAATCATCGAAAAATATCAGTTGTTTTAGACAAAAACTCTATTATGCTTAGACAAATGAATGTATGAAACATATATATATATTTTTATCGCGATTTAAAATTTTGTCCATATAGTAAAAATTTTTTGAACTGTTTTTAGTTTAGGGAATTATTAATTTATCGAATTCCTGAAATATTTTATTTTATTTCTTAAAACCAAATGATAAATTAAATAGCTTAGCGTTATAAATAACTAAATAAAATATTATCATACAATTATTATTAACTCTATGTATTTCAGGTTCATAATTATTATCTAAAACTACTTTTAGCTACAGTTACTAGAGTTGGAGTACCGTTTAAAGTCTTATATCCTTGTATTAGCGTCTGTTTTCATTAGGAACATATTGTGGATCCCACAATAGATGCGTCCAACAATGGAACGTAATGAACACTTCCGTTCAGTATTATAGACTATTAAAACTCAACTTCAATGGGTGATTTTAATGTTCCTACAACCTTAGTAATAATGATTTCACGGAAAATATATCTATATTTTCTTTCTTTGGAACGCGAAGAACTTATGATTTTGACAATGTGTGTATTGTTTGTATGTGGTTGAATATTATTTTCATCCGTTACCTTTAATTTCCATATAGTAAGGTAAAATTTAATTTAATATTTTTTTTATTTTAAAATTTTTATTTTTTATTTTTGTAACGTGGAACTAAATTTAAAACATCCATAAAATATTTCAGTGTCCATAAAGATCAAAAGTTCAAACGATCACCAATTTCAGATATTGTGAACACATTTCTTTGGCGCATACTAGACGCCACTGGACAGCGAGGCTCACATTTTTTCCCCAAAAAAGAGGCCAGCATTATAATACACTCAAAAACATCTTTCTGTTTCCCCACAAATCTTCATTGAGAACAGTAATAGGTGTATTATTTTTATGTCCGTTAATTTAATTTCAATAAAATAATAATTTAATTTTACTTAACAAAAACTATTTTTATTTAAGGATTCCACGTCCTTTCTCTTGTTAGTTCATCCTTTCACAGACTAATAAAACTAGAAAGCAGCTTGTGTAACTATCCACTAGTTAGTAAGAGCTTCCTAAATATGACACTGTACCGTAAAAATAAATATTGAATGTAACCCTAAGGACAATAGTAACATTGGCTCTGGACTTGACAAAGAAATTCTTGTCGGAACGACTGCCGCTGCTGTAGAATGTAACCATTTTATGAACTTAGTTGTATAGACATAAGTAAGAGGAATACAGGCTAGCTTAACATAAGTTCTGACTACATTGTCCAGACGCAATGAGCTCTCATTGGCGAAGCCAATATCCCGCGACAAAGATGGAGAGATACATACACAAGAGACGCATGCAAAAATCTCTCATCAGTTTTGAACTCCGTTTGCTCGTTGTAAATAGCATACGAAATTAATTTTTGTTTTCCTATTCATTTTGTATATATACTTTTATAATGTGTCTGAAAAGTGACTCAAACGTATAGATAGACAGATAGAAGTCGTTTTCTAGGATTTCTTAAACGTTTTGTTGTCATGAACCATTTTCAATATTCGAACAATCGGATGGACCCTTTCTAATCCTAATTGTAGGAAAAAAAGCAATTTAAAAAATGCTGCTAATCTTTACTTTGTCCTGGACAGATTAGTAACTACGGATAAGTTCTATTGTCTATAGACACCAGGTTTAATAAATCCTGCTATAATGAAATGAATATATTTTTTGTGCGTTATAGTTATTTTCGTGTTTCGCATTTAGAATTAATTGTTATGCTTAGCTTACAAATACTCTTGTTCTGGGTGCAACTTTCAAGCTATCGTGGCAAAATACAATTTAAATCACTATTATTGGTACAGTTACATGCACCATGTTCACGGGCGACTAAAGAATCTGCATTCTTATCTTCTTAACTGGATGATGAACTGTGCCAAAATATCGGGAGCTCAAAATTAACGCGAACCACGGTAAATATCCCGTTAATAATAATAGTTATTTAATGAATGACCGTGATAGTTTAAAAATACAATTTTCCAGTCTAGTACAACAAATAACGCTGATTGATGCCTTTGATCGCTTCGTTCACTACTCAACTATTTTCTATCGTCGTAGACGGAAGACAACGCCAATAAAATCTGAAAATCAAATTATGCTAAGCTGTTTTCTATGGACTGTGCTATTACCTGAACAGTAGATGACAGTTGTGGTTCTGGAGGCTTCGCCATATCCTTAGCAGTGACAACCAAATTGTATATTGGAAGTGTTTCTCTATCCAGCGGCTTCACCGTGTAAATGGTGCCATTTTGAGCTATCCTAAAATCTTGGTTGTCATCGCCCGAAGTGATCGCGTATGTGATTTTTCCATTCAATCCTGAAAATATACGTTGAGCAAATTTTATTCAAAGTATCATAATTAAATTAAAACTTGGAATTTGATTACTTACTAGATCGAATTCCAGAGAAAGCGTGATAAATAAAACAATAAATTTATTATAACGTACGAATAACATTACATCTACACTTAAATAAATCACCAACGTTTCCTTTGTTAAAGTCGTATAATTTCAGGAAATGTGTTTTCTGATAACTATTTAACACGGAAATATTAAAGTACATTGTGTGTAATGTTTGTCACTTTGTTTGTAATATTTGTTACTACCATTTAATAGCTAATTGTGTTTTTTTTCGGCTTTTATTCTGTACCTAGAATTAATTTGTATTAGGTTTTTTTCAAATTAATGCCTAAGTTTGAAGAGGAATTTGTATTTACATGCAATAATGTCGATAGAATTTGTATTTATTTTAATGAGGATGATTAAAAAAACTACGGCTTTCTATTTCTGGTAGATAGATATTTGAATGGTGAATTTAAATATCTTAACTAGATCTGGGTGTTATTTATCTCTTGCATTTAGTATATTTATTGATTCTTCTTACACTTCTAGTGAGGTGTTTTAAAAATAAAACAATAAAAATAGCACAGCTAAAGTGATTGTAAAAACATTATTCCATCACAACCAGTTACTAAGAAATAGGTACTAAAAATATCTGCCACAGCTTGCAAATCTCAATTGCTAAACCGGCGGAAGACGTACCTGAATCCAAATCGGTAGCGCTGATAGTAACGACTGAAGATCCAACAGGGACGTCTTCAAGGATTTCATTGGAGAAGCTCATCGGGTCGAAGATAGGAGCATTGTCGTTAAGGTCTATCACGTTCACGTATACAGTTACAGTGCCGGAGAGAGATGGGTGTCCGTTGTCTTGCGCCTGCGCCACCAGGATGTAGTGTTGCGTCTGGAATCACGGAAAGTTGCTTCTAAAAGTCTTTTCTCCGTATTGAAAAAATTAAAAAAAAATCAACAGATTTTGTTTTGTCAACTAGGTGCGATATGGAATATTTATTGTAGCAGATGCGAGTGAATATTAGGTGCAGCTATCACTGACCATATATTTTTTACTTGGACTGGACAGACTTTTACCACAAAAATGACGGCTTAATGGCAAACCGCTAAGCAAGTGTCTTGAGGACTCATTTGACTTATAAGTGCCTGCTGCTATCATTATAGTTACCAAATCGTGGATTCGCGGAGGAGTATACGCATCAGCCTATAGCGCAAAATTGTATATAATGAGACAGTCATAAACATTACTTGACAGTTTCCAGTCCGTGGACAAGTTGTAAAGGTCAGTGGTTTGTTTATTTACCAACTTTTATATCTATGCTTGAAATTTTTTTATCTGTTTTTTTTTTGTCATTCCATGTTATTCAAAGAAGATCGTAGGCATGTTGTATATTGAATGTTGTGAACTGAATGAATGTTGTAGTGTATATTGTTACTCGAAGTAACAATACCTCTCAAACACAAGGTAAAGTTTGAAGCAAAAACAAACGAGACCGGCATTCAGATTTTCCATATAATAGGACACCGAAACTTCCCAGCTATGACAAGCTCCCTCATTCGAGGATCGTAAAGCGAGATGGCAGTTTAAAAAACGGCCAGAGGACGCGGAATCCGGGCCGGGGATGTTTTGCGGACGGCCGCTTTGTCAGACATTGTTCAAGCCTTAATTTCGATGGCGGATCGAGCGGGCAAATGCCGAATATGATGCGCGCCGCGAAAAAACTGTACTGGGATGAAATTAGCAGCTCTCTAGCGGGGTACGCGGAATTGGCGGGCGGTCGAGCGGGCCACAGAACGACTGTACCTCGCGAATTGTTTTTACTAATTAGCAGGCTGGCCGACTTGATGAGACTCAGGCTCGCGGCTGGCCATTCGGCCGCGCAGACTTATGGTACCGGCGCGGAGCACCATTGTGTCGGGAAAGGCAAGCTGACGTGGATATCATTTTAAAAACAATCAAACAAGTTTATTATTAAATTTGGAAAACAAGTCTGGTAATTTGCTAGTAATATCTTAGTTGATGCCTTTGGAATTGACGACTATTGATTACTATATTATTTTGTGGTCCCAACTGAACAAAATAATGAAATAAGGACAGCAGCGCCCCCAATGCCACATTAGTTATCTATCTGAACCGACTCTAGTACTGATAAAAACAAACTCAATAAGCCCCGAGATGTCGTATAGGTAATATGTCGAATAACAAAACCATCTTGGAGAGGAAACTTTACACATGAATAAAATTCTGTTTTATGCGAGGCAAGTATGTTTGTATTTAACTTGTCTTAATATAGTATTTCTTGATAATGTTGTTGATTTCATTTCTCCCCGTTATTAAGTTTTAGTTATTTATAATTTAAATTTAGTTATTTATAATTTTAATTTAGTTATTTATAATTTAAATTTAATTATTTATAATTTTAATTTAGTTATTTATAATTCTGACTTTGATTTATGTATGGATTATGGGCATTTCAATAAAAAAAAATATTATAATGTGCCAAGTACTTTTTTACAACTACAAGTACAACTTTTCAAGAATATAAAATTACTTACGAAACTTACGACACAATTATAAGCTTAGAAAATTCAAAAACCCCCTGAACCGATTTCAATGAAACATAGCTAGGAACACTCGCGATGAAATCTTCTTTGAAACAAAAAAGACTAGTTAAAAAAACGGGACATCCGTTTGAGAACTACGATGCCATACACAGATACACACTTCAAACTAACAACGCCCTTATTTTGGGTCGGGGGTTAGAGATAAGTAGGTAGGTACATTATATGGGCCCCTAAGGAAGCTTAAAGTCACGCAGCGGGCTATGGAGAGGGCTATGCTCGGAGTCTCTCTACGAGATCTTATTAGAAACGAAGAGATCCGTAGATGTACAAAAATCACCGACATAGCACAGCGGATAAGCAAGTTGAAGTGGCAGTGGGCAGGGCACATAGCACGTAGAACTGACGGCCGATGGGGCCGAAAAGTTCTCGAATAGAGACCACGAACCGGCAAGCGCAACGTAGGAAGACCAGCCACAAGGTGGACAAAGTGGACTTCTTAGAGTGGTGATGATGATGATGAGGTACATTATGCGTAAAGACAGAAAATAACCATAACAAATGTTCAACACAGAAATTATTATGGTCAAATAAAATTTTGCATACATTTAAAAGGAACCGAAAAACATACCCATATATTTTTTTTTATTGAACGTGTGTAATTTTTGTCACATGTCCGTTCGGCAATGTCGGTAAGCGAGAGTGAGACACACTGATTTTCACAAAGTTATGACAGAGTGGTAGTTTAATTGAAAATTTCGTCCATAGTTGAAGCCAAAAATCAATAAAACTACTTATGTGCAGAAAGAAAGTATTTACATGATGTTGACACCGACACCATGTACCTAATTACTTTTTTTGACACACACATAAGTGTTGGAATGATGTTTAATATTAGAGAATTTACGAATAATATAACAAATAGACAAATAGACATTTCCGTCAAATAATTAGGAAATGAAATTGTGCTAAATATTGCATAACTCCAGATAAGCTTAGTTAACTACAGGCTTAAAAGACTTACTAAAAGTCGACTCTCGTGTCCAAGCCTATTACTTCAATACTGATTTCTATCAACAACGCCGAAATTTAAATGATCCAAAATATATGAAAAACAAGTTTAACTTTTATTTCTGAATATATAAAGATAATTATATTGAAAAAAAAGTCAATAGAAATCATGTCATTTTGAAGGGGTTACAGAAAACCAAACGCGCGTATTTAAGTAAAATACTTACCAGATAAATAGATACTAGTTTCTTCAAAGATAAAATATAATTTTGCGGGTAATTTCTTTGTAATACGGTTTTTTGCGAGTTCTTATTTCTATAGTAACATTAAAGTTGTAGAAATTCAAAATAATGATATACCTACATTTTATTTAATGCTGGTTTCTGTCTCTCTGGTAGAGCATTCGTAAAGATCGAGACTAAATGGGATTCTATATTAATCTGTAATTCTGTAGCAAAGTATACGAAATTGTGAAGCGTAGTTAGTAAGTACATTTCAGTTTTTATTGCTTACAACAGAAAATTACATAGAGCAAATCAATAAAAAGTTATTCAGCAAAAAAACCCTCAAGCTCACCTTAAGGGCATCATTGTCCAATACAGGCGATATGAAGGCAGAGAATACCTTCATATTTCTTACAATAAGAAGCGATTTATAATAACTTGCAACACGTTTTACATTTATTATGTACCCTTTTTATTCTCTGGTAATAAAGATTATAAGGAGTTTATGTTTGGGATTTAGAGCCTTCTCATAGGTTTTTAGTATAAGTATTTATTACCTCAAAAAAATAATGGAACCCGTATAGCCCAAATAATAACGCGAACCCGGATCATAAATAAATATTGCTGGATAATTATATTCACACATCCATTATCTAGCCCCAAATTAAGCTAACTTGTACTATGAAAACTAAATAGCTGATCGAAAATAAATGTATACTTTTTTTGTAAATACATACTTACTATTAGTTTTTGAGAGTATGAGTACTACAGAGTTATGTTATAATACATATACAAAGGACGATACTCACCGCGAGCGTTCGTTAAGCAAAATTTAACGAACTATCATTTGGTATGCGAATGTTCGCATTTGTCGGCCTTGGCATTTTCATAACACCGCGTCCCCGAGGTATTATCTCAAAGAAGCGAAAGACGTATGTCAGGATCGTAGCAAGTGGATAGATTTAGTCTCAACTACTATCCCAAGGGGAAAAGGCATGGTTATAATTAATTGTAGTATGTATATATATAAATGTGTTAAAATATACTGTTATGTAAGTCGCGTAGTGAACATTCGCATACCAAACACTCGCTTACTAAACGTCGCATGCCAAATGCTCGCTTACTAAACGTCGCATGCCAAATGCTCGCTTACTAAACGTCGCAATCATGCCAAATACTTGCATTAAATTCGCATAACGAATGCTCGCAATGAGTACCGTCCTTTAAAAAACATTTCAACGTCCAAATTCAATATAATGTAGACCCGTTTTTTATCTGTCTATTTGATTCTCAGATTTAATTGCACATTTTACGAATCAACTCGATAATAACAATAATTTGCGCTATTTTCATTTCGTGTTTGCCACCATTGCCAATATATTACTAAATTGTTCTTCAATTATATAATTATACATAGATAGATTTAGTATAGGCAAGTAGAGCTCGTAAGGTCATTGCCCTATCTCGAGATCTATGCTAAGATAATAATTATTTCAACCGCAATGTGTAGCCTGGAGCAGTTAGGGGCGGTCTCTATGTAAGTAGATACAAGTTCTCAGACAGAAAGTGGACTGGAACATGCAAAAATGCTCAAAGTTAAGCTCTCATTCTAGGATGAGAGATGATTGGATCGGAATGATTTACTCATATTCATACAGACTGACTTGTTTTACAGATATATTCTATGCCATAGGCGACATACAAGTATATACCTATCTAGTGATAAGCATGGAATCTTTTTTTTTTATCAGCCCTGTTTGTACAAACTGTCCCACTGCTGGGAACGGGCCATCTTCTCATTGTGAGAAGGGTTAGGCAATAGTCTGCCACGCTGGCCAAGTGCGGGTTGGCAGACTTCACACATCTTCAAGATCATTGAGAACTCTCAGACATGTAGGTTTCCTCACGATGTTTTCCTTCACCGTTTGAAGTTGGCGGCAATCAACAATACGCACATAACTTCGAAAAGACAGAGGTGCGTGCCGTGGGATTCGAACCCAGGACCTTGCGGATCGCAAGTCAGACGGTCTCACCACTAGGCTGCCGGAAACTCCTTTGCCAACCCTTAATGATTAAGATTATTAAATCTTTGCCAACCCTTAATGGCTTCTATTAACATCCCGATAAAGAACTTTTGAATACCATACATTTACCAGACATTCAATCGCCAAGCAGACGTGTGTAAAAAATATTGTACTCCGGTTTGAAGGGCATCATAGCTGAAAGAATCCAGCGCAACGAATTGCCACACAGGATATTAAAATGTTTACGTGCAATATTTTGCCAGACATTGTTATTGGCATCATACACTTTTTACAGTACAATCACAAACATACACGTCATATCAGGCATATTTAATTTATTTAAATTATGCTAAGAAAATCGCTCATGTGCTGTCCAATTTTTTTTTATGAATACAGATACTTATTACTCTCCTAAACTTATTACCATGTTGGCTTTCGATTGTATTCCATTACAACTCATCGCAACACTAGAGTCGCCTGGCTTTACAATCATGTAACTGAGAAAGAAGTTTTAATTTTGTTTAGGTGACGTTATACCTGTGTGCAAGTACCACACTATTAGTCTAGTAAAAATAAATCCGTTAGTAAAAATAAATCCGGAGCAGATCACAGTATTCGCAACTGGGGGGATTCTTTGAAATTATGATAGGAAAATAACTAGCAATCATAGATCAACAATAATCCCCGATTTATAGACTAGCTGCGTTCCGCGGTTTCAAAGTCAAAGTCAAAGTCAATAGTTTATTGCATTCATTATAGGTTACATGGAGATGTTACAGTACATGTTTGTTTTTAGTAATACAATGACCCTGGTAGGGTGTAGCAACTGGTACGGAGCGGAACAGTTTATTCGATAATTTTTTTATCATTAAGAAACTCGTCTAAGGTATAGTAACACTTATTAATTAATATAGTTTTGAGGGTCTGGGCAAACTCCTGTTCATTTTCAATTTCTTGTAATTGTTGTGGCAACTTATTATATATTTTAATGGCCATAACATGAGGGCCAGAGCTATGCATTATTAATTTGGACGTTGGTAATATTAGGTTATTTTTGTATTGTGATCTTAATTGATATTCTCTTTTCTGGTCTAGTTTTGTAAAAAGCTGAGGATGTTTTTTTATAAATTTACAGTTTTCTAGGATGTATACACATGTAATTGTTAGGATTTTTAATTTGATGAAAAGTGGCCGGTGGAAATTTGGTATACTTATGTCAGGCAATTTAATATTGGAAATGATACGAATGCATTTTTTTTGTAATATAAATAGATCTTTCGCATCTACACTGTGTCCCCAGAGTATTATTCCATATTGAATCCATGAAAATGCGTACGCGAAATAAGCTGTAGTGGCTGTATCCTGGTCAGTTGCTCGCCGGAGTTCTCTGAGGGCGTATGTGAAGCTCGACAGCTTAGCTTTAAGTTTTTTAATATGATTTTTCCAATTTAGGTGCTTGTCAATGTCTAAACCTAGCAGCGTAGCTGTGTCGACGCATTCTAATTTTTTATTATTGTATGAGAAGTGAATGTCAAGAGGCGCTTTTTGATATGGTCTAAATTGTATTAAAGCAGTTTTTGATAAATTTATGTCAAGGTTATGTGCCGTCATCCAGCTGGTCACGTTATTGAAAATGTCGTTTAGTTTATTATGAATATTAACATTATTCTTGCAAGATGTCAAAATAGATATATCGTCCGCGAAGAGTACACAGGATTCGTCAATTTGTTTCGGCAAATCGTTAATATATATTAAAAATAGAATACATGCAACAACACTCCCTTGAGGGATCGACTGGTTAATTTCTATGAGTGCTGATCGGATTATATTTATCATTCCGGTTTTTGGGTCGAAGTTTTCAATTTCTACACATTGAGCGCGATTTTCGAGGAATGATCTAAACCACTTGTGTGTAACGCCCCTTATACCTACGTCATATAGTTTGTTCAATAGTATGTCGTATTTTACTTTATCATAGGCTTTTGACATGTCCAGTAAAATGCCGATTGCATATTTTTTATCGTTTAATGTGTTTAATATTTCATGAATTAATTTATACACTGCCAGAACAGTCGAGCGGTTTTTCCTAAATCCGTGTTGAGATTCGTCAAAAATATTATATTTTTCGCAAAATGAGTTAATCCGTTTTTGCATCACCTTCTCAAAATTTTTAGAGGAAGTAGGTAAAAGAGCAATTGGCCTATAATTACCCGGTTCTAATTTTGATGACTTTTTATATATAGGTTTTATTAAAGCTGTTTTTAAGAGATCTGGGAATGTACCTTCATTGAAGGACTGATTGATGAGCAGATAGTATGGTAAGGTTAGTTCCTCAGCACAGTGTTTTATTAGGATAGGTGGTAGTTCGTCCACGCCGTAGCTGTATTTTCTTTTTAAGTTTTTAATGATTAGGTATATTTCGCGCGGCTCGGCGGGGCTCAGGTACATGGAGTTAGGTGTGCGCTGGCGCGGCGATCGGCCGCGCGCCGTGCCCCCTCCACTGCCCGTGTTACCTACCGACGCGAAGTACTCATTAAAAGTGTTTGCTACTTGTTGCGGCTCGGAGATTGTATTATTGTTTACATTAATACTTATGTTATTTTTGCTCTTTTTTATATTTTTATTAGTTCTTTCTTTTATTATGTTCCACATAGTTTTTGTTTTGTTTTCTGATCGCTTCATCTCATTTATATACTGGATTCGTTTTGATTTATTTACGATTTTTTTTAGTAGTTTTACGTATTGTTTGTAATGATTAGTTAAAGTTGGGTGTTTACAATAGATTACGATGGGTTTTAATAGCCGCTTATTTCTACACGCCGTTTTAATACCTCGCGTAAGCCACGTATATTTTTTAGTTGTGTTTATTTTTATTATTTTTTTTGGTATGCAACGTTCTAAAAGTTCTGATAATATGTTACTGAATATTTTGTAATTATCGTTTATTGTTTTTTTTACGTCTGTACTTAGTAGTTCAGTCCAGTTTAAGGTTTTGAGTTCATTTTTAAAACTGTCCATATTTTGCTTATTGAATAGACGTTTCTTAGTTTTCCACATTATAGGTTTATTGTCTGAACATAGCGCGTCTTTAATTATAACTTTGGTGCTTGAATGATCTGAAAACCCCAAATCTTGGACTAAAATGCTTATTTTGTTTTTATTACAATTTGAAAATATTAGGTCCAAACAAGTAGCTGAAGTACTAGTGATACGAGTAGCTTCTTTTACAAATTGGTGGAAATTATATTCCCGCATTATGTTAAGTAATATTATTGAATGTGTACTTTCGGTTATTATGTCTATGTTAAAGTCTCCACCGATGATTATATCAAGTGAATTATATTTTTTTAGTATTTCTAGCAGTTTTCTTAATTGTTCATAGAATAAATCGCTCCGCCTATCGTTCCAGTAGATAGTTATTAATATTACTTTGAGTTTATGGATCATTATAGCACTAATCTCTAAACAATATTCAATTGACAGGGCTGCTATATCTGTTATCTCCGTGTATTCAAAATCGTCGCGAAGTAAAATAATAGTCCCTCCTCCTTTACGTTTATGCCTACAGAATGCAGCGGCAGTGTTTTACCCGGCGTAGTCGATTAGTTCTAGCTTGGCCGTCGATAGCCATGTCTCAGTTGCGCAAAATGCATGTACGGTTTTGTGGTTATCTTGTAGAAATTCTCGTAATGTGTCGCGTTTACCATACAAACTCTGCATGTTCTGGAATATAACGCTAAAGTCAGTATGTTTAGCGCCGAAAGTTATGGTTTTGTTGATGGTCTTGTGCTCGTGTGCGTGTAGTGCTTATAGAAGAAGCCAGACCACTGTTGTTGGAGCCGTGCGGTGTGGGGGGCAAGTCCTGTGATTGAGGTGATCGCATCGAAGCTAGTGTTTCTTTTTTTCTCAAATACATTTGTGTTATGTTACCGTTTATAAATAATTTATTATTTCTAATGACAGCGTGGTGACCGTCAAGCCGTGCTGCACGGAGGTGTGTTTGTAGGTTTTTTCTGTGCTGTATTGCAGTGTCATCTAAGTATTCTGATATCGCTAGTCCAGTATTTTTAAAGAATCGACCATGTTGTAAAAGATACTTGACCATCCTTTTACTTATAAGTTCGACTACTACAGGTCTACGTTGCGAGCTTTTCCTTCCAATCCTCGTGAGTTCCTCGACATATCCCGTGAGGTCAATGTTCAGTGTATTTTGGAAAATATCGATTATAGTGTGGTGGAGTTGTGTTTCTGATTCTTCGTGTTCTGTTAGTCCATAAAGTACCAGTTTTTTTGAATTTTCTATACTGTAATGCTGTGTATATCTTCCCGTTGCGTTAGGTGAGTCATGTTGTTTTGTATGATTGTCGCTTGTGCTAAGATTCAGTTGTTTTATGTTTTGTTTTAGTTTGTCGTTTTCTATCTCTAACTTTTCTATAATTTTCGTTAGTGTATTTATTTGATTTTTCAAAACAGATTGTTCAGCTGTTATTAAGTTAGTTTTTTTATCTATTTCTTTCCTTATTTGGTCAGTTTTATATTCAATTCTTAAATCTATTGTGTTTCTTATCTCGGTCAAAATTGATTGTTTGTTTTCTTCAAGTTTCTTATCTAAGAGTAAGCAAATTTTTTCTAAGATTGTATTATCTTCTATTGTATTATCATGTGATGTATTTAAAGGTGTTGTGTCTAAGAGTGAGATTTCGTTTACTTTAGTCACGTCTCGTTTGTTTTGAACTTCGACTAATGAGTTGTCTACCGACATTATAGTGTCATTCAAATCCTCAATATGTTGTCTTACTGGTGTGTTGTCGTTTCTATTTCGCCTGTTGGTGACATTTTGGCAAGGAGGGCATGCCCATGATTTTTGGAGGTCAAACATGTTATTCAGGTAATAGGCAGATGTAATGTTAAGACACGCATAGTGGTATTTTTTCAAGCATCTTATGCATTTTAGTATATCTGTGTCGTAAAGTATATTTTGCTTGCAAGCTTCACAGTTCATTATAAATGTATAGTGTGTTGAAAAAATAGTAAATTATGTGAGAAAAAGTCTGTTGGTACTTATCGTGTTTACTCGTCGATGTTTCGTATGTTCACTCGTAGCTCGTATCTCGTAGCGGTAAGGTTTAGTTTTGTGCTTCGTATTCGGTCAGCTGACCGACCGTTGAACGGTTTGAAATATCGATCTTTTTATTTTTCACACACTTATATTTTAGCGACTTTTTGAGTTTAAACGAAGATTTTTAGATTAATATATTCTTTGATTTTTGTACTTCACGGTTATATAGATTTTATAAGGAATGTCTCACTATTTTGTAGGAAATATTTTTTTAAAGTACAGAGGTACGTGAACTGTGCCTGATTTCGTTCGCGGTTCACTCCGAACTCACTTCTCACTTCACTCGCGTAGTTATGAAAAACGGTGATGATTATGATGACGATAAGCAGCTTATGTCTTTTTCCAGGTCCAAAGCTATCTCTATACTAATTTTCATAACGATCGGTTCAGCCGTTTGAGCGTGTAACAAGGTAACAAAATTAGCTTTTATAATATCATTATGAAATCGTGACAAATGTATTTCAAAACACCAGTACATTCATTTAAATAACAATATACTTAGTTGTCTTTTATGTTGTCACGAATCTTATTTTTACTAGACTATATTGCTTCCATTGGACTACTCAATGATTCCAAGTAAAACAGCGTCAGCCCCTCGCGATAAGCGCGCCGGCGGCCCCTCACGGCAAGCGGGCGGGCCATTTACGTCTGCATTCGCATGTTTTACTATCTATGGCATTACCGTAGATAAAACATGCGAAAAACGTTACTTAACTATATGCAATGCTTAACATATTTTGACAACTTCTCGCTGACACGCAATGGCACTTGTGGAAAGAAGACAGAGAATTTAAGACGTTGGTTAAAGTTAAGTAACGTTTTTCGGTAAAGCCCTTAAATGCGAGAGTCGCATCGCGTGTCGCGCGTAGACTGCGGTTAGACTACTAAGTTAAACGTTTCAATATCCATTATAATAATATTTATTGTCACCGTACCTAAAGCTAATAAATTACAATGTCTGTAATCGTAAAGTACGCACATACTTACACCTATCTACATAACGTGTAAATTAAGACATTACGCGACAAATATAGCTGGTATCTCTATCAGTCGTTATCTCTAACTACGCTGTACCATATCCGCCATATTTGCCCAGGCACGACGCGTACAATGTTGAAAACATTATGTACATTAGCATCGCGGCATAAGCACTAAATTATGACGATAATAAAGATGGACACACTGAGATATACTAATCTATAGTGTTTGATCCTATCTCACGGGTAAAGTAGTTTTGACTATCCAGCAACTTGGCTTTCCAATTTATCTTTTGACCATTTGCTATCTGAGTGTCTAAATATAGAATTCTATTAAGAAAAGGCTTCAATTTACAATAGTATAAGGGACCAAATATAGTTTTGGAATGCGGTCCCTGGAATGTTTTATTCATGAAAGTCACATAGCTGCCAAATTAACCCACGCGTTTACATTACAAGTATTTTGATAGCTTATGGTTAAGCAAATTATTATGCAATGAAAAACAAAATACGTGACTGTGCAACACGTCACTTTTTAAATGTCATGACATTCGTCGGGATCGACGCAAATGGCCAAGAACGCAAAAGACCATTTGGCCTTTTGCTTATTTAAAAAAATATTTACACAAATGGCCACATCAGCGAGCGGCCAAAAACGCAAAAAAATATTTGGCCTTATGCTTATTTGAAAAATATTTACGTACAGCCCACCGCTCACATGAGGGGTCAGCTCGACCGATTATTTCTGTTGTCCCCCAGTTCCGTGTCCCCCACTAGGGGACAACGGGAACAATGTAAAAAGTTGTGTTGATGTCCCCCACTGGTGGGACAACGCCATAACTTTTTACATTGTTCCCATCGTCCACCACTGGCGCACAGTGAATCGGCAAAAATGACAAGACCCAAAATATCTAGTCTGAAATCCAGTTGTACCTGTTTCCAGCTTATTACAGGTCAACCCCGTAAGATTTTGTCTTGTCTATCGACGTCTATCACTGTTGCTTAATTATTTAGTAGTAATTATTAATATAGTCTACAATTTAAAATAACCGACCAAGTACGAGTCGGACTTTACCATTACCTATAAAAACGGCAAATAAATCATGTCTGTTGTATGGGAGCCCCCTTAAATTATTCAAATTTAAGGATTTATTTTTAAAGTGAATAATATATCTCAATATTCTGAGAATATTTCAAGCGTCTACCTGTTGCCGTTATCAAAATCGAGCAAAAACGAGCAAAAAATCAAGTTTGTTGTATGAGAGCCCCCTTAAATATTTATTTTATTCTATTTTTTAGTATTTGTTGTTATAGTGGCAACAGAAATACATCATTTGTGAAAATTTCAACGGTCTAACTATCACGGCTCATGAGATACAGCCTAGTGACAGACGGACGAACAGAAAGACAGCGAAGTCTTAGTAATAGGGTCCCGTTTTACCCTTTGGGTACGGAACCCTAAAAAGATAAATACTATTTTAATAATGTTATAAAGGGCAATATTCCAGCGCCTCGTCTGCTATATTTTCGATCGTGCTACCGACATTAACCGGTGATCACTTAATCTATTTTAAGTTTTCTTTAATTGCACATTTTGTCTGTTTTTACGAGGCGCTGTCGTGCGATTTTACGATGCCATTTTTTAGTCGTTTTAGCGATTTCTTATAGCGATATTGCCAGTTGCGGGTTCAAAGAATCTACTCAAGCTGTTTATGTGTGTAATTAGAATAACGTTTATTAAAATCTACTGTTTCGTTTAGAGAAAGCGTTAAGAGACGGTAAATAAAACTGTCTGGCTCCTGTTCCATAGTTGGCTTCTGAGTGGTGATTATAAAGTTTAATTATATATTGTTAAAGTAATGTCGCGCTCATTTTTATCTCGCTTTTTCTTCAATTTAGAGAACGAAGCGAAATTCGAAGAAATTACGAAAAATCACATCACAAAGTTGACTAGATTTTCAACAATGCCCGAACATGGTACGGTAGAAAAAAATTATCACCTCGTTACACGAATGAGTTGATGATACCTTTATTTTTTTTAAATCCCCGAACCAAAGAGAGGGCTGTTACAAGTTTGACGTGTGTATGTGTGTGTCTCTGTGGCATCGTATCTCTCAAGTGGATGAACTGATTTTGATTCAGTTTTTTTGTTTAGAAGATGCTCTGCTTATTATGTAGCATTCCATATTTATCGTACGGATCGCTAAATTGTGGAATACGCTTCCTGACTGAATTTTCTCCGATGGATACAATCTGGGTGTCTTGAAATCGTGAGTGAGTCGGTTTCTTCTAGGTAAGTGCACTGCATCGTAGACCGCAACATCGCTTAACATTAGGTGAGTTGGGGTCAAGCGCAAACCTATATTGTATTTTTTTTTTTGCATTAATACATATATACATATACTTATTCACCTAATCTAGAACATATTTCAAAACGGTTTAGCAATATTTCTTGCAAGTATGTCGAAATAAAACGTTTAGTTGTCCACTTTGATAAATATTGTCTATGCTTTCATAAGAGTTTTATATCATCCCAGGCACCGTAGAAACTGTATGTGTGAAACATTATGTATCTTACCTCTTCATAGTCAAGTCTCGTCGTCAAAGTGAACACGCCAGTCTGCGGGTTTAGCGAGAAGACGTCGTTAGCCCAGTCGGAGATGACAGTATAGGTGAGCTGAGCGTTGGCACCGGAGTCCAGGTCCAGCGCAGCCACGGTCCCCACCACAACGCCGCGACCTGCATTCTCCGGTATGTCGAAAGAGTACGCACTCTCTTTAAACACTGGTGGATTGTCGTTGGTATCGGTCACCTGGAAATTAAGCTGGGTTAAAGTAAATTATCAATAAATAAATAAATATTGGTGGACATTTCACACAATACTGTCTACTACCAAACTAAGCAAAGCTTGTACTATGGAAACTAGACGGCTGATAGAATATGTATATATATACTTTTTTTGTAAATACATCATATAAATACCCAGAGACAGAACAAACATCCATGCTCATCACACAAATGTTTGCCCTGGGTGGAGATCGAACCCACGAACTACAGCTTAGCAGGTACACATATTACCAACTGAGCTTGTAGGCTAGGTGTTTCACCTAGTAACTATTTAATTCTACATTTCTAAATCTTATAGTCAAGGAATGGAACAAATTAACGAATTCTTAATTCAATCTGAGTCTGAATAGACTTCATATGTTATAGTAATACTAGGAAAATATTTATTGAAATAAAGTAAGTAAGTTCGTATAGACTGAGTGGCCAACCCTATTGTCAGAGTTATTAAGCCGCCGAAATGCCTCTGACTTGGCTTGACGATTGCTGAACAACCGGGACCTACAATTTAACGTGTCATCCGACCCACGTAATGTTTTACTGAAATTAAACATACATATAATTAACATAAATTAGTATTAATTAAATTATATAATTATAGTAATTAAGTCTTTTCAGATTCAAGATTGTGTTTGATTATTTGGAACGAGAATCAAGTGCTGAACACCCTGTATCAATACTGCTAGTGTTCAAACAGTCACGCTGTATATGCCTATCTACCGAGTAGTGTAGCCAGGTAAGTGGAGTAAGTAGGTAAAATCTAACGGATGCAGTGTAGATAGATAGATAGATAGATAAACTCTTTATTGTACACTATTAAACCAAAAAAACAAAACAGAGAAACTTACAAAACTAGTGTGACAACCGGCGGCCTTATCGCTAAAAGCGATCTCTTCCAGGCAACCGTGGAATGGAGATCAATTCATAGAAAAAGTAAAGCGGGTGTGCAATAGCAGAGACACTGGATATAGCTATAATATAATTATAACAAACAATCTCGGAGTACAGTGTACACCGAGTAGAGAAATAAACAGGCATGCGGCACATCTCACTAAATGCTTCAATGATTAGTTAATCGGCAGCGAGCGGCGGACAGCTGGACGTAGACACGCCGATAACAATTTGAGTGATTCAAGCCGACACGCCAGCCGACCGATGCAGATGTTTCTGACCGCTACAGCCGTATACAAAACTTTAATAATATTTAACCATGGGGATACAATACTTCCTTGTTCCCTGACAGATTCAACATGGTTTTTTAGTTAAGGGTGAATAAGTATCTTTTAAGTCTTCGTGCTTCAGCTTTGACCACATATTCGCTTTTTAACAGGGTAGTTGATGGTGAAACGCGGACTTATACGTCATAGAAACCCAATTTTTACGTAATATTATTAAGTTTAGGTTTTATTAACTTCCCGACATTTCAACTCGCGATCGAGTTCGGATACCAGTACGTGTAATCGATTTAACTAGCCCGACTGCACAAGAAAAAGGGTTGTATTACGGGTTTATGTTTGTATATACCTATATATATATTGCAGTTTCCGGCAGCCTAGCGCAGTTTCCGGCAGCCTAGTGGTGAGACCGTCTGACTTGCGAAAAAAAAAAAAAAAAGAACGCTGATTTGTTCGCAAGCGCGAACAAACCAGCGTTTTTTTTACGTGACGGGAACTATACCTCAAAAACTCCGTAAAATTAATACAATTGCAGTGAGTAGTTTAAAAATTTAATACTGTTACAATATACGTTAGAATTACCGTAGGTATGAACTAAATCCTCTACGGAGAAAGTTGTACCGTTCGATTGTTTCTCGATTCAATCACAGTCTTGATTGAATTTGCAAAATTGGTCATCGCATGCCGATCTGATAGGTTGGCATAGGTTAGGATTCGAGCCTCGAATAACAATGTAACAATGTCTTGAATTCCATTATAATACATTCAAATGAAAACTGTAGTCACTAAACAATATAACGTTAAGAAAATAAAGATTACCTAACTATAATCCGAATTTTGAAATACCGAATACACGGAGAAATTTCTCCGAAAACAATTTTTATTTTCAACGACACTATCAAAATTCCGAAAGATAATTTGACAACTCGTCTAATAACCGAATCTTGGTAAGAAACCTAACGAATATAACATAATAATTGATATACCTGATATAACCGAACTTAATATATCTGATAACCTTAGTATCTTAGAACCTTAATATCTGATAACCGAACCTTTGTAATGAAGGTTTTTTGATTTAATAAAACAGAATTCTAACGAACCTAATCTAATAACTGTTCGGGCAAATGAAATAGATGGCTAACAAACTTATGGAATCAGAAACATGTGTCAAGTAAAACATCTGCGGCCTTACCGAAAAATGTTACTTAACTTTAAGCAATGCTTAACATATTTTGTCAACTTCTCGTTGGTATGTTGGTTAAACTTAAGTAACGTTTTTCGGTAAGACCCCTGGAATCAGGCAGTTCTGTGAAACGGAATCGAGCAAATAAGATTCAAAATTTCAAACAAATGTTATTCATATTATAGATAGCTTATCGAAAATAAACTTTTAATTTTTCTCATCATTTTGATTTTTATTGTATTTATTTTTTATTAATTCTTTTATTTTACGATGGACCACCAACTCGCCTGATGTTAGGCGACAGTGTTGCTGAGAATGGAGCTCGTCGATCTAGAAGATATCTATTCACTCTAGCCTTGAAAATTCCAAGATTGTTTATGATTGTGATTGCATTTAAACACTAAGTCGCCTGATTGATAGCGACGATGTGATTAAAGATGAATTAAGCATATTTAGGTATAGGTACCTTACCTATTCGCTATGATCTTGAAAATTCCCATTTAGTAACTCTCAAGAAACAAGGAAGCTGTTGTTCCATTCCTTGGTTATACAAATTTCTATCGGGTTCACCCAATGGATTTAGCTTCTCACAACACAACATCTTTACAAGAAAAAACAGTTTTTTTTTCTTTATATTTAACCATTCAGTTTGTCATCATAACTGTTCTGTAATGTTTTGCCCTGGAGGGCGAAGGATTTGGGTTGGTGGATCAGAGTTTTCTTCTCTCTTAAAAATGAAATGAATGATTACCTAATACAGTTCCGTTAGTGACTGTACACAAGTACCTATCTCACATCACTAATCTTATTCTGTGCTTGTGTACATACGAGTAACATGTATGCTACTTTTTTTCTTCTTCTAAATATATTTCAAGTGCACAAACCTGTACGACGACTGTGGCATCCGTGAACTGTATTCCGTCGTCAGCTCGCACGATCACTTGGTATTCAGGCACCGTTTCTCGGTCTAAAGGATCCTTGAGGGTCAGTACTCCGTTCTGGGAGTCCAGGGAGAATGGAGTGGGAACGTCATTTTGGATGCTGTAGGTTATAGTCCCGATGGTGTCGGGGTCTTCAGCAGTGATTGTAGCAATCCTTTGTCCTGGAGCGAGGTCTTCCGATGCAAAGTAAGACGGTGGGATATTCTTGAATTCTGGAGGACTGTCATTCTTGTCCAAGACTACAACTTCCACCTGCAACAAAAAAATAAGGTTTTTTAACGGACGTATAACATAATTATTTATCCAACCGTCGACTCTTACAAAACAGACGGCGTTTCGTGATGTTTTATTTATAAGGATGGCACAAAATCGGCCACTTTAACACGGTGCAAGAACATAAACCAAATTAATAATTCTAAAAATGCAGTCAACGGACGACTCGTTCGACAAATGTGCGATTTCAGTCAACGAGAACAGACGTGGGATAAGAAATACGCCTCGAGGCGTCTTATTTGAGATGCTCCAAGATTTAAAATCGATTACATTTAAAATAAGTGCATAACTACACGCAGTTCCATACGTAATCGACGTAAACAGATTTTATGAGTAAATGTAATAATTTTTTTTTTATAACTCTTTTGTTTAATTAAACGTATCTATACGTAACTATACATATGTATATGTATAATACCAAATATTTTTCAGTTTCTTTTTTTTAATTAATACACGGTGAGTTATGACAGTCTATATGTTAAATATATGATAGATTTTTATAAATGGAGTGCCAATCAGCAATTTTTACGCATATTATTTTTAGAGATAAATACGCTGTATTTTATACTAATAAATATTTATGGCCCCGTATTATGTAAATAAATAATTTAAGTTACCCGCAGTTACCCGAAAATAAACTGGAGAAAAAGAGAAAAAAATAAAAGACTTACTTAGTATTTTCAAATATTATGGGTATCATATGTATCAAATATAATATATTTAAATATAATAATATATTTAAGTATCAAATATAAACTCTATTAAAATAATTTTGCGAGAAATATGCACCGCGGCTTAATAACAATAACATAAACTACGTTATTAATTTTTCAACCTATATCAACTTATTAAAGATTCGAAAATCTCAGAATGAATTGCATTATTAAACTATTTCGTATGCCTGTTGATCAACAGCGTCGATTTAAAATAAAATCAAAAATGATCCGGAGCGGGACGTTAGTATCTGTGATACTACGTGCATTCATCAATATGATTAATGGAGCATTTTTTCATCTTTTTGGTAATTTAAGCTTTTTATCCTTTTTATGGGTACCATTTTTTCATTTCCCATTTTTGGCAGTCGACGTTTTGATGAGTTTTTGTTTGAATATTTCGCAAAGATTGATTACGTCCGAATGCCTCCATATTACGTATTGAATATCAGTAAATAATGAAGAACAATCCTCGGCGTTCTTTGTTCACGGCGAATAAATATGAGATATGCAGGTACGTTTATTTGAGTCGTTCATGTCATTGTTTTTTATCATATTCTAGCTATTAAACGGTATTACCGAGGCCCGATGCGATGAATTAGATAAGGTCTCGAAGTCAGAGATTCGAGCTTTACAAACGGACCGGATAGAGCTTTGTAAAAAAACGTTTCGAAAAGAAGTCGACAAGTCAACAAAGGCTAAAAGTAAAAGAGTAAAACGCACCAGTGCCTATTTCGTCATTCATGCACCGAGGCACGAAGCAGTCGGAACACAATAATCGGAGCCGTCTCAGATAAGAAGAGGTCGATTGTGGACCTCTCGCCCGGTCGTGGACAGCCTGCGCGCATTTGTTGTGATGACTCAATCATTCCTTTATACGAGCTCGAGGGTGCGTGGAATACCTATCCACATCCACACGCCCACGGTCTTCTACTGGATAACTACGTAAGAGGAGCAGCAATTAACGTCGATTGTAGCATCCAGCTAGAGGAAATAAATTGTGACGTGTTAATAAAATTTATTGTTCAGAAGAGAAGAATGCATGAGAAAATGTGGGATGGATTGTAAACATTTATTTTGTATTCGTTACTTTACAAATTCCCGGCGAGTTCATTAACTTTTGAATGGCGGCAATATAATACGGAAACGACAATATGTACACATATAATTGTCTAATTGAATTTCTAGAATCTGAATATATTGACATTAAAGGTTATAAGTTTGGACGCGAGGCACCTCGTTGCCTAGATAAATATTTATGTTTGGAGATGGTGGTTTTACATAGGTAGATATGATAAAAAATAGTTTAGAGATTTATGAAGCATAGACAAAACGTTTAAGTTGGTACGCATAGTTTATCTGTGGCTTGGCCCCCTGCAGCTCATGTTTGAAGTAATCGATTAAGGGAAGAGAAATGACAGTACGTCGGTTTATTGGGATCGTCGATTACTCAACTTTCGATAATTGATTGCGGTTCGCTACTAGATTAATAGGAATTATTCCGTGTATTCGTGTACTGGGTGCGTTGAAAATTGACCATGTCTTATGTCTAGATGTTATGTGAAATGTCCACCTATATTTATTTATTACTAGCTGACCTTCTGTACTGTAGCTGTGTAAGCTGTACTTCGTGTCACCTATCAATGAGTGGGCCCGATATTTTTTCAACGTTTAAGCCTTCCCTGGACTAGGACAAACATTTCAAAACCAAAATCTGCTAAATCGGCCTAGCCGTTCTCGAGTTTTAGCGAGACAAACGAACAGCATTTGATTTATATATATATAGAGATATATAGAAAATGAATAAGTAAAGATTGAGATTGAGATTTAAAATTATTAAGTAAATGAATAAGGTATATTATACATATATTAAGAAAATGAAACAAACAATATTCTAGTACGGTAAAATCAGGGCCACTCGAGAATAAGACTGTCTGACAACATCATGAAAATCAATAGGTTAATTAGCGAGGGAGATAGCTGAATAGCATACAAAAGGTGCCTAGTGGTAGGAGGTTGATGATGATGATGATATTAAAAATTGGTCTTAAGATACCGAATTTATGACTTCAGATCGAATCTTGCGAATTTGTGACAGGTAGGTATGCCTCTAATTTTATAATCTTTTTTTTAATTTAGGCAGGTATTCATAATTAATCAAATGTGCCGACACAATATCTATTGATTTTTAAAAAAAAGGTATTCTTATTATTATATGTAATTACGTTTTTAATTTCACCCAAATTTGGAGCCTGAAAAATGACCACACAGTAGTGTCGGAGGCTGGGGTAATTTCATGAACATCAATCATTCACATCTTTACATCGAAATTCACCGTCACTGTTTTATTTCTTATTTTATTCACTCTAATTTTTATTTTGCATGTTACAAAACAAACTACAAAATTAAGATTGGTCTTTGAATACTCTAGTCAAATGGAAGTGCGCATACATTACATACATCTTGGAACGGTGTGTTATGATTGTTTTCTATCGCTTATATATATTTTTTTTTTACACAAAAAAGTATGGTTTGTATACTAAAACTAAGTTATTTTTGTTACGTTGCATGTTTTTCTAATATTTTTTTTTTTATTAATTACTACATTAATCACATAAAATAAGCGTATGCATAAGAATTGTATATATTTTATTTTAAATTTAATTATTGCCTAACTTTGTCTAACAGTTTTAATAGCATCACAGATGGAGCAAAGAAGCCCCGGTTTTTAACTGGATTCACTGGGACATCTTACTGACAAACAGTGCATGAAATCAAATAAATTACATAAGTAAACCCATTTATAAAATTGAGTCAGTATTGTAAGAAATTATAACGATTTATGTTCGTACACACATAAACTGTTTAAATCTTAATTCTCGTTTTCTCGTATTTGCGTAAAAATGCATGTAGTATACATTTCACAAAATAGTGGATAATATTAAAAATAATTATACAAAAAAAAAAATTGCAAAGTGCATAATATTTACAGAGGCGAGTTGCCGTGAGCGAAGGGCATGCGAACTTATGAGTGGATGTAGCCTGCCAAAGGATATGGTGGCATCGTTTAGGGCTAGACCAATGGTTCTTAACTGGAGGTCCGCAGACCACTTGTGGTTCCTAAAAATATAAAAAGTATATTTTTTTTATGGTAAAATATGACAATATTTACGCCTGAGTAAATAACATTAAAAATTTAACAATTGCTGCACTAGCGCACTAGAACATGTGTTTTATCAGCTTGAAACTTCTGGGCATAGTGAGATTTAGCGTCTAATATCCCAGAGTGCTGACTTGTGTGATAATGCAGACACTGCATTATCACACAAGTTTTTGACTGAAGGCCTCTGTTTTGTGTGTCGTCGGATTTGGCACGGACAACGGTGACGCGTAACATCGAAGGCGAGCGTCTTATTCGTCTTGTCACCTAGGTGACAAGACGCGTAAGACGCACGACTTAGACGAGTAAGACGCTGTAAGTTGTGTAAAAAACTCCACCCATTTATTACTGTTGAACATCGGGTGGTCTACCATAATATAGATATTTTAGCAAACGGTCCCTCATGATAAAAAGCTTTAGAACCAGTGGACTAGACTATGTTTAGAACGCGTCGTGACCGCGCCGAGCGGCGGGCCGCTCTACCCCGCGGGACTCTACACAATTATGCTATGGTGTCAGAGATTAGTGGCCGAGACTGCAGATACGGATCTTTATTGCGACTATTTATTTTGTGCCTACAACGTTTTACATGCTGTTTGAGGCCTTCTGAATACTAGCAGTTGACGTTGCGAGCTGGAAACTTACGTCTAATTAGATAGATTCTAAATAGATTCCAAAAAAAACAGAATAACTTGTTAACAAATTATTTTATTCTAAAACTATAAAGTAAAGTTGCAGCTGTTGCAGTCGTTTTTGGCTAGAAAATATAGCTGCAACAAATCTTTGTCACATCGCCGTCGCGTAGTCTTCATTGTATTTAATGGCTACTTTAAGTAGTATATTTTTGAAATCTGTCCAATAAGTTTTAGATGGTGATAAAGGTTCCGGACGGCCACCATCGTAAAATAAATTTACATAGGTATACTTACAAATTTTGCATTATTTATACAGTATATTACAAAACATATCGATCCGGTATAGCCATAAGCACATTTTTTTGTGTGCTGACCTAGCACAAAACAAGAAAAAAATAGATTCGTTCATTTTTTTTTAGTCCTACGGTGGTATCTATTTAAAAATATACTAATGAAAACAAAAAATCTGTAGAAATTTGTATTACTCTTTTGTTCTGAGGGCATTATCATCACAGTTTTCACACAAACCTTTATTGTACCTACATTATATTATGTACAACATGTTGATGTGTTGTACAGATTCTTCAGAGATAGGTATTCTTAGACAACGCCATCTATAATGACTGAGAGACACTAAATGCATTTCGCTTCAAGAAAACGATCCACTAGCTCTTGATACTCCCTACATTACACATTTTAACGACACCAATCACATCGAAATCAAACCAGAAGCTTGACCAGTCTATACAAAACGGGTATCCTCCACCTGGTCAACAAGTAGTTGTAATTAACACTAAATAGTAGCCTAGTACTTTCGGCAGCAGTGACATGTTTTCCCTGATTGCGTTCTCGAAACAACGTCGCCGTCGTAGGCATGGAGTAAATTGGCCGCATGTCCCGGCCGGTCGACCACGCATTAGCATGCGGGCTCGGGGTTCGCCCACGCCGGCTATCGGCCGCGTCCCGACAAATATATTATGTAAAATATGCACAAAAGTACCCGGATAAAGTGCACCGATAAGAGGCGACGCAATTTGCATTGCCGTGAGCGCAACGCGCAAATATTCGGCCCTATGGTTACGGTAAACGATGTATGCCGCGCCGTGCTGCATCAGAGATGACGTTTCTGAGGCGCTTGTTCTGTGATCATAACCACGTGGAAATCTTATCTCGCACTGTCAGATAGTTTCCTTCATCACAGAATAACTTTGTGTAGCATGTACTCCACCGTTAGTTATGTTTTCTGTAGTTTTGTTTTGTTTTAAAAATAACGACGGTTTTTTATGTAAGCGAAACGTACAGTACAAAATAGCTGTAGTTATACAGTACAATCTAATTTTTTTTACCAATAGTTTTGTACAATCTTTTGATAGATTTCAATATTCTGTCAAATCTTTTTTATAGTTTTTTCTTACCGTTTAACGGTGGTTGCTTGCAATAACATGTATGTATGACAATTCGTTATATAATCCGTCTTACTTATAAACACATGTTAAAATCTTATTCACTGAATAAGGACTTGTCACTTTCTGTCAGATAGGAACTGTAACGTGCGAAAACGGAACAAAACACTGTTTAACTAAAATAGTACCAATATTAATACCAGTAGTAAAATAGTAGTTTAGTATAAACGCTTATTCAGCGTTTATAAGTAAGACGGTATGTGTGTATGCAATGATTAGTGAATGTCAGAAAAAATAATAAGGATCAGTTTGTACCGACAGTATATGCAGCAAAACATTTGAAATATCCAATTATGTACTCAAAATATTTAAAACAAATGATATTGATTAGGTGAATTCCGTCCGTGTGCAATATGTCGATTGTGAATAACATTTATTACATGACACGGTGAGGATTATTCAGCTCGCGGGAAGGCACGCAACCCAAGCACCCTCAATTTCTCCTAAATTCGCCACCTCGGGGCACTATCCGCGTATTATTGCCTGATCGATAGTATAATTTCGTAATAACTACGCACGGCTCACATATTTTTGGAAAATCTTCAATAAATATATAGAAGGTTATCGTGCGTTGGCATGCGGAATATAAAATGAGGACCCCGTAAAATTATAGAGTGACAGTATCGTGATACGGCAGACCTTTAAATGTAGTTAAATTATAAGCGTATCGCGTTTTATGATCGATTTAAAACAATAGCTCACCTTTAGTTCAGGGTTAACAAGTCACCTACGAAATATTCATGGGACGCGGCCACGGAGACTGTATTTTGGAATGAAAACAAGCTTTGCTCGATTAATTAGAAATACCTACTCTGCATCAGGTGGGTTAGCCAATTGGCATTCTAATTCGTGAACACTACACACACTATTTATTTATTTATTTATTTGATGATAAGCAAGCAGCAGAAACTCATGAGCCTATATCCTGCAGTGCAGAAATTTTCTGGTAAATAGAACAGAAAATTTATGGGATTGACATTGGGTAACAAATGTCACGTGACAGCACGTCACAGTTGCTTAGCAGGTCGAAGCGTAAGCGTTTGTAGATGTAGAAACATTTGCAACTTGTCTTGTTTAACTCTGCAGATATTGAATATTTAAATAGAACGTTAAGCGTAGATTGAGCTTTGTTTTTTGACAGAAAAAACTGATTCCTACCTTTAAATTTTATTCAATTTTGATAAATCTTATAAAGGTACCTACACTACACCTCTACACTTTAATCTGTCAACTGTCCCATTCTGCTCCATCTCATCAGGTTGCTAGAAAAATGACATCATTATAATACAATTTAATACTAAAATTATTTGAGTAATATATCTGAGTCTGAAAATATATCTGAGTCTGAAATAAATATTTTTATTTGATTTGATAAATATTACACATACGCGGAGAAAGCTATATCCAACGAAAAGAAAGACTGTCATGGAGTCTTATAGTAAAGACGTATAATAATTATTTATAAGATAGGCAAGAATCATTGATATCAAACAACACTTAGAGGTAAAAATGAGTATTCTCATTTTGTACAATTAAGTATAGACACAAATAATCTCTCAACAATCCCTTTAAAACATAGGAGCGTTTATTTACTTCCGTCATAAAGCGATGTGAAAGATGTATACGAGCAATATTCCTCATTTCTCGACTCAAATGAAGTACACGAACGAAAATCACGAGCACTGAATTTTTCAACGTCGCCCTCGGATCGCGATCGCAACCAACTAGCGGCGTCCACAAAGCAGAAAACGATTAACGAACTGAAACCGAACAAGACCGTAACTTATTTTCGGCCTGCGATGTTTATTTAATCCTTTTTGGGTATCCGTTTGACACACGCCTTAAGTTCCACGATGTTATTTGCGCAGCAACAAAGCGATCATAGAAAACACGAAACACAAAGCCATTATATCTCGTATTTCAAAACAAACGGTTTTCAGATGATCTGACATTATCGTTCATCTCCAAACGTAGCAAAGTCACAAGTCATCACAATGAAAATAATAGCAATGGCAACAAAAGAATTATAATGTCGGCTGCCAAAACTGTACACCAGATCGTATTGCAGGTGGTTCTAGCGATTTATCGGTGGGCGATGCGAGCGTTCGATAATGACACGAGCCCCGATTCTGTTACACTACAACATGAGATCGAGAATAACAGTGGCATCGTTTTCTTACTCGATATGATAAATATCATTATACTTTTCACAAGATTTTATAAAAAAAAAATAATTATATACTATAGATCTACGATTGGCCACTAACTCGCCTGATGTTAAGCGACGGTGTGGTCGAGGATGAAGCTCGTCGATCTAGAAGATATCTATTCACTCTATCCTTGAAAATTCCAAGATTGTAGGTCTCAGGAAACAGAGATGGCGGCAACGAATTCCATTCTTGTGCAGTACGCAACAGGAATGTGGATCGATATCGCTGAGTACGGATTTTTGGCATTTCAACGAAAAATGGGTGGTAATTCGCCGATTTTCTGCTAGTCCTGTAGTGAAATGGGGAGGGTGGAATTAGGTCGTGAAGCTCTTGCGCACATTCCCCGAAATGAATCCTGTAGAAAATAGACAAACATGCTACTTTACGGCGGTGCTCGAGACTAAGTAGCTTCTTGGCAGCTAGTTTATCGTCACCGATTAAACTCACAGATAATAACAGACAAAGAAGGCTTAAAATGGATAATTATAACAGCTTGCTCCACATTTTGTGGATTTGGTCCTTGTGCATGACCGTGGATGTGAAGCTAAAGTTTATTACTTTAAATGATGCTCTTTGTGTAATTGTGATTGAATATCACGTACACGGTAAAGTCATTTCAGTATTTTCACGGATTCGATATTGTCACGGCACAACGCCTTGGTGGTGGTAACTGCGTCGTGCCATAAAAATGGGGAGCGTGTGAGTACGGTGTCGTAGCTTATCCACGTCGTGGCACCAACACTGTGTAAACAGCGGTACCTCGTCGTCGCGTCGAAACGCAAAACGAGTGACAGCGCCGTATTGCGGTATCGGTCGGATCGGTTTTGATTAACTGAATTCAGGGCAATTCAGTTATTCAAGACCGCTCCATAGCTGAACCATATGTGAACCGTTTCCCATCGGTCGCCACCTTTTTTTTGTTTCAGTCATTTCTAAGTCATACAATTGACACATTTGATGAAACGTGACACGTCCTTCGCTCGTTACTAAATCAAAAAAATGATAGCAGCCGACAGGAAATGTTTCGCATAAGGTTCAGTTACGGATCGGTTTTGATTAACTGAATTCAGGGCAATTCAGTTATTCAAGACCGCTCCATAGCTGAACCATATGTGAACCGTTTCCCATCGGCCGCCACCTTTTTTTTGTTTCAGTCATTTCTAAGTCATACAATTGACACATTTGATGAAACGTGACACGTCCTTCGCTCGTTACTAAATCAAAAAATGATAGCAGCCGACAGGAAATGTTTCGCAAAAGGTTCAGTTACGGATCGGTTTTGATTAACTGAATTGCCCCCCTACACACCAGGCCACGGCTCACCGTAGATATTTCACGGCACCGTTGCGATGTAACGACACCGTGTTGTAGATATGAAGACAGAGTTTCTACTGCTACAGAATCATTCACACAAACATCTATGTACAAAGTTTCAACTCAATCTAATAAACTCGTACTCGGAAATACTCTGTAAAAGTAGAATGATAAAAAGTTTAAACATACATAATTTAATCGTGGATATACCTACTAAGAAGTTATTCTGTAAAAGTGCCTCTGCTTATTAGTCATCCCAAATTCCATATAATAGAATTAGGGCGTAAACCGGTAAAGAGCGATGTCGCAACTCTCGCCGATTTGGTCTGGCCGTCGGTCATCTCTAACGATGGAGCGATAATTAAGATGGGAGTGCGGCATTATTTACGCCCGCAGCATCCTGGCTGACCCGAGCGCGAGATAGTCACGACTTTTTTTCATCTTGACGGGCCATTGTTGCTCTCGGGTTTGAGATTTGCTTGTTATAACTTACTGGCACGTAGTGGATTGATAGAAATGAACAGCGTTTTTAATACCTCTGCATAGTAAAATAATAATGTTGCCGCACAAAAGCAAATATTCGATTGACTACAAAATCTATATAGGACAGAAAAAATGCCTTAGTATATTTTAAGGGGGCTTGCTGTGGGAGTGGCCGGGGGAGGGAAGGGGAGTTAGTCATCACCAACATGTGGTAAAATTGGTCCATAAAGGAATCGATACTTTTCTAAAAAATAAAAATTTTAACTTTTGAACAGGCTTCATAAAATTGTATTCTAGATCGAGAACTGTTTTTATTGTTTTAGATAAACTTGATTGCATTTACGTAATACATAAATTGTTATATTCATAGAATTCACCAAAAAGCGTGAGTGGCGTGGTTCCACTTTCATACAATTGACAGCTTACACAAACGTGATCGAATAGGTAAAAACTATACACATAAAAACTCAAACAAGGCCCTCTGTTAAGATATTTATCGGCGGGACAACTTCAAAAGTAATTGTTTTAATGGATCTTAAAACAGACATCTATTAAAAATACGCCGTAAATTTTTTATAGCAATGAAGTTATTAATATACGGCCTGCTGGCGTGAGATAGCTTATTTCTCATTTGCTTTGACATTTTTATGAAATGTCATAAATTAGTAGTTACAGTACATATCTATTGTGTTTATCCTTAGTTTATAGACAGGATGTTGAGTAATTTTACTGTAGTATCTTCATTTTGTTTTTGTAAGTGGTTGTAAATTACGAAAAGTTAACGAGGCCTCTTGTTGACTTTATGGTTTCGAAGGTGATTGAGAGAATTCTAATCATAGTCCTGCGAACTAGCTACATACCCTTAACAAAAACCACCACATTCACAATAAGAATGAAAAATGTGAAAGAGATAAAGCCTTTTATATATTTATAGGTATAGTGTGGCACATATGTGGAATATATTATTCAGCGTTAACATTTCTTATGTTGCTGACCGAATTAAATATTTGTTTTGGTTAAAAAGAACTTACCTCAGGAATAGTCCCATGAAATGTTCAGAATTTTTAATTCAATAGTTTCTTAACCAGCTCCAATAACATGAATTTCATACACAGACGCCTAATTGGAGCCAGGTTTTTAGTTATTGAAATGACGTGTATTTACGAAACGTATATTTTACATAATTTTGCGATAGATCCGTCAAAATTTATTAGCATTATCAGCAATCATGAAAACCTTAGTGGTTAAATTGTATTAAAAACTTGTAGATTTCAAACAAGTAAGACTATACATTAGACTAAATATAAAAGAAATCAATACCTACCTAATAAATGCCAGAAAAAGAGCCACGACAAAAACCTTAAAATATTTTAATCTCAATATTTTATCACAACGCTTATTACTGCATTAAGTGTGCTGATTTTATCTTAATCACTATAACCTATGAACTCTTGTCACAACCTCGCGAGAATAACTACTAATATCTTAAGGTATAACGAACTCTATCTATAGACCGCTAGCATGTAGTTTTAGATTTATTATTAAACAACTAAAAGCCATCGACATTATGTATGGACAGTCGTTAATGGACACCATAATGTGTAGGTGTATGTTTTTATAGCGAATAAAGTACCTATCTACGCCTACAATACTGTTAAACATAGAATGATAGGAGCTAAGATAGACAAGTTGCCACTTCTATTTTATTATGGTGAAATTAACTTGTGAGATGAAAGGTTAGATAGAATAGCTTGGAAACTAAAAGTTACGTAGCAAAGTTCTGTAACACTATATAGGTACCAACTTTATGCCTATTAGCACAAAGTACTTAGGGCCTTACCGAAAAACGTCACCTAACTTTAAGCAATGCATATTTTGCATATTTTGTCAACTTCTCGCTGACATGTATTGACACTTTCGGGAAGCAGGCAGAGAATTTAAGACGTTGGTCAAAATTAAGTAACTTTTTCGGTAAGGCCCTTAATTACTACCAACACCTATAACTTGTGTTGGCCTCACGAGGCTAGAGGCCAACACAAGTTTTTACAAGTTTGTACAAGTTTTTATATTGTACTACCTATGATCCGCATTTTCACAAAAACTATGGTTGCGATGAACAGTAATGATGATAATAGAATGTAGTCTAAGTCCGTTTCCATGTACTGTACAAAATTTCTCTGTCTGTCTATGTCTATGTCTTTGTACAAAATTTCATAAAATTCGGTTACGTGTTAGGTTAGGTGTAATAAACAAACATATATATATATATATATATATTTATATATATACAGAATTACTTTCGCTTTTATTATTAAGTTATGATACTTAATGTACCGCGTTCACGTAAATTTATATTTGTATGAAATTAAGCCGTGCATCGTAGGTATCGCCGGATGGCGTGATTCTGTTTTCAAACTTTTGACAGATTACATAAACGCGATCGAGTAGATATAAAATAAGTGGCCAAGATCGTGTCGAGACACGCATATAGTAGGGTTCCATAGCTAAAGCTCTAATTTATCTTGTTTTTCAAAAAAAAAAACGTTTCGAACTGATAACCTTTTTTTGAACTCAAAATTCAAATTCAAAAATTCAATATTCATTTATTTCGGGCCAATTGCACCCATAGAAATTTCACAAAATATACATAACATCGCATAACAAAATCATACAATAAATCATAACTATTTAATTAAAATATAACATTCATAATGTCAATATACATAAGTAGTCAATAATAAAATCATAAACATATTCACGTCATAAAATAAAATTAAAATTAGTCAATATTAAGTGGTCAAAAAATAAAATAAATTAATAATAATACAATAATAATTCGGATAATAAATAAAAATAACATAATAATTCAGAGAAATGAGTCAATGTGAGGTAATTATATTGCTAGTATTTTCTCTCCGGCATTGACACTGGTGTATGTCTCTCGCAGCAATGTCGAAGGTAAACACAGTCTAACCTCATCGCAATCATTTTCAAGACACTGTGTTGAAAATAACTATGACTTATTTTTCTGTTAAAAGCACTATTCATGTCAGTAAACAAACTTAACCTACTGCTTTTCTGTCACTGAGTGAAGAATTGTATTTATTTCATGCAACGAAAATCTAAACAACACCTCTTTTCTCACTGAATGCACATTAAACGTACGTCCAACGATTGTCCTAGACATTCAATTATATAGCCGTTCAACCAACGAGCGGATTCATGTATCCATCCGCAACATTGCTACATAGAGGTACATACAACATATTTCTACCAAGCTCACAATATGAACCCATTAGCGCAATGATGTAGCAAGTACCCTCGCACGTATTATTAAAATCAATCGCTTGGCTGGCACAATTTATATCTTAATTTGATGGATTATATGTTGAGAGATAGTTTTTGTTAACGCTAACTTAAAATGCGAATTACATATATGTAAGTATGTTTTGATTCGGTTTTTGTTTAAAATGTGCTTTGGTACAGCGATCTATAAGTACTTTGTTTTTTTTTTATACTTTATAACTAGTTAAAGGTCATATAGGTAAAAGTATAGGTAGAAAAAGTAAAACCAACCCGGAAAAATTTACGATAATGTTATTATTTTAGAGACGGTAGTCTAAGTTTACCCACGCTGACTGTAAATATAATAAATTCTGTTTTAGATACGGTGCATGACTCTTAAAATATTGAAACTTGTATATTTCAGACATAAGTACATAAAATTATGTATAAACAAACATAGCTGAAGATTCAATTCAAACAGCACTTGAATTTGATTGGAATAAAACTAAGTTTGCACTACTTACAAAACTAAGTTAACACACACTGGCAGACAAACGATAAACAGCTGGAAAAATAAACACACGCTGGCAGACAAACGATAAACAGCTGGAAAAATAAACATACGCTGGCAGACAAACGATAAACAGCTGGAAAAATAAACACACGCTGGCAGACAAACGATAAACAGCTGGAAAAATAAACATACGCTGGCAGACAAACGATAAACAGCTGGAAAAATAAACACACGCTGGCAGACGATAAACACCCCAAACGAACGATAAACACCCGTGCTTATCGTTTATCTGCCAGCGTGTGTTCATATTTCCTGTGCAGCACATGCAACGTCGTACAGATATTGCCCCACGCCAACAATCGCTACCACCTTGTCTACGCCGTGGGTACTTCCGTCGCTTGCGACGTGTTGAACTGTGTTGACGACTCTTCTAAGAAGGCCATGTATATGTTCTGCTTGGTCGTGAGTTACACTTGATTGATCTTCTTAAATTTTCATAAGCACCGAAGGTAGGTGCTAAGCATGTAGAGTAGAGTGTGCCCGTGCGTAGCAGTGATGCAGTGCAATAATTCAATTTGATATAGATTAGGAATTATTCATGACTTTTATTTAATTGGAATTTCAGGCATGTTAAATACCGTTTATTTATTTATTTAGATACGCCAACAGTGAACATATTATACATTCTTAATTTTCTAGTTCGTTCATACATAGGTCTGATATGATCACCTATTACAGGCATATACAACTTTCATTATAACAATTGCCGTTTTCTCTAAAATATGATATACTTAATAAAAAAGAGTTTTCATCAGCCATGTATTCGTGATATAAAGATATAAAACATATAGTGGGGATGCTCTGAACCTATCTCACGAAAAAAGTATTTGTATAAAATTTGTTTGTATAGCACATGGTGTCCAATGACGTCGATGACGAAATTACAAATACAATTATATTTTTAAAATTTTATATTTTTGTATAAATAATCTATTTGTGATTAGGTTTTTATGAGTAAATGAAAAATCATGTATTATCCTTATTAGTTTCCTCAACCACACAAGGTAGAACGGCGGTGGCAGAGTTTCTTGAATCCGCGCGAGCTAAATTTACCGTCCAGCTGAGGGTTCTGCGGTGAAGCAGAATGTTATCGAGTGTAGAGCAGACAATGGGGGCGAGATCGTTGTCTGCACACGACGGCCGCGGGCACAGGTTCCGTTCCCGTTCGACAAAAACCAGGCTAACGAAGCGATACTCTTACCTAAATACCGTTTTTACACGACTATGCGAAAAAAGAGGGTGATATTAACAGCCTTATTGTATGTTTATTTTTTCTGTATTATGTAATTTCAAATCTAATTACTTAAGTAATTAACCGCTGGTCATTCGCGAGCTTCCAGAACAGAGCCTATAAATTCATCATCTTACGTGGAGTGTAAATCAGTGAAATCAACGGCAAAAGTAATGAGAAACTCAGATTAGTTAGCTAAAGGATATTAAGTGTACATAAATATTATTTCCGCTCACATTCCAAATTTTTCACCGCGCATTGCCCGTATCACAGGTTCATATGAAAGAAAACACGAGAGAGAGAGAGATATTGAGACATTAGGCGAGTTAGAAACATTATCTCCTTTTCCAATTCACCAGGTGATTCCAATAAGCGAACTTATTAATTATATAAAAAATTGATTTGACTAAGCATTTTGACTTGGTGAACTTGAATGATCAAAATGGTAAAAGTAAATCTAAAATTAAAAGTATATCGAAAATATAACTTCAAAATCGCTTTCATATTTTTTTTATCGTGTACATTTTTTTATACCCAGAAGTAAACATGTGTCTAGTTTTAGTCTAACGTATGTTTTAGGGTCCAAGCATATATCTGAGTCAGGGAGATACGGAATCATTAATGATGCTAGCTAGAGAGAAACACTGAAAAGACGCACCTAACCTGACACAGACATAAAATATGAACATCCAAAATAAAGGCAATATTCCCGTCCGGAAACCGGATCCCGAAAACGGAAACCCGGATCCTTTGTGTGTATAGCTCCTCATTGCCTTAATTGACTTCAATCTGAAATTTTCAATGAATCAATGAAATGTAAAGTTTTAATTTGTAATAAAAACAATAATTTAATGTAAATAAAAATGAAAAAAAGAAACTTCTAAGGCAATAGCATAAATATTATACCGGGGTTAATAAAAATATCATAAATCGCAGTGGGCGTCGCATCTTATTAATTGGGGGGACCCCTTGCTGGCTGGCGCACTTAACTCCCCTTACAAATATAAGGAAAACACATAAAAGCTGCCTTTTTTCAAGCATTGGTTACGCTTAAGTTGATTACAAATAAGCATATAAGTACTTATATAGTCATATTACGTATTATTGTATCATTATTTGGTAAAACACTTCTTGGTTGGTTAACAAAAAAAACATGATTTTATTACAGAATTCGTAGCCCTTTGGATTTTATATTCATCAAGTATATATCTATGAAATATACTTGATATTACTCTTTAAACTAAACTTGAATAATTAAAATATACAATACATAAGATGCAATAAATTAAAAAAATCATTTTTTCAGAGACACAAAAAAAATTGTTTCATATAATTTAAAATTTCTAGAAGTCTGCGGAAGTTGCAGTCATTAGTTCTATGTGGCAACAGTTCTATGGAACTAATAAAATTACCATGTATTATTAGTTCTATAGTACAAATGAGAGAGATTTCGTTTTAATAGTTCTACCATAGAACAAAGAGGATAAAAAAAAACACCAGTTCTATGACGTCACAGTTCTATAGAACTAATGGGAGCTACCGAATTTTCTTAGTCTTTTCCGTTCTTTTTATATCTTCTTTTGCCAAACAGTCAACATTTTTTGCGTAACTGAATATTATGAGCATACATAATAGATACATTTAATTGAATAAAGTTAAGATATTATTTCTTTCTAAAAATTATGTCGTTCAAATACCAGTCACAGCCAGTATTTCATAACTAAGAAATGTTGTTAGAAAATTGTACATTGTTTTATTATTGGTAATTTAAAAAAAGACACAACCTAATTAGTAGGAGTTTCCGGCAGCCTAGTGGGAAGTTTCCGGCAGCCTAGTGGTGAGACCGTCTGACTTGCGATCTGCGGTCCTGGGTTCGAATCCCACGGCGCGCACCTCTGTCTTTTCGAAGTTATGTGCGTATTGTTGATTGCCGCCAACTTCAAACGGTGAAGGAAAACATCGTGAGGAAACCTACATGTCTGAGAGTTCTCAATGATCTTGAAGATGTGTGAAGTCTGCCAACCCGCACTTGGCCAGCGTGGCAGACTATGGCCTAACCCTTCTCACAATGAGAAGATGGCCCGTTCCCAGCAGTGGGACAGTTTGTACAAACAGGGCTGATAAAAAAAAAAAAATTGTTTTGCTTAACGTCGACAAAAGGTTTCAAATATCATAATAATACTAAACTAGTTTTCTGTGTACAAACGATATATAAATTAATAATATCTCTTGCAATCTACATGCCTACGAAAGGACTCTATTTGTTTTTCTCTCGTTTTACAATTCCGTATATTTCGATATGACTGTGGGTAATTGTAAAAAGCAGCATGAGTTTGCACTGTTTCACATTATTTCGAATATTTTACGAGCCTTGGCATTATTATACCCTTTCCGATGCAAATATCAGCGCGTGCTATCCTATTATTTTATTTTCGAAGATATTGCTAAAATTTATTTGTTTCTTGATTATACTACCATGCATGCACCTATAATATTCCCGAATGAATGACAGAAAACCAACGATATTATTATCGACAAGGATTTCGCATCAGCGCTCAAAAACTTCTGAACTCAATGAGGTCTAAAGCGGCAATGTTTAGGCCTCTTACACAATGATATCAATTTTGTTTTTCAAAATAATTCGATGCGGCAATATAGATATCTCTTTCTCAATTTAAATTAAATTTTAACGCGGCGACAGCAGTTTAAATGAAAATCTTTATGTTCGTCATTGTTGATATGAGTATTAGTTGATCCAGGACACTTTGTTCATGAATTTTATTTTAGACTTTTTTGTGTCCATGTTATGTGATATGATGACATTATTGCAGACAACGTGCAACCGCTGTTACTCTTGGAGATTTTAAAAAGTGGGTGCATTCCTTATCTAGTTTCGATCTTGATCGAGAGTAAAGTCATGGAATGCACTACCTTAATACATTTCATATGTATTGTTTTCTTCCATATTAAAATAAATTTACTTCATACAATAGAAGAAAAGTGTATGGACTCTTGCTTAATATTATCTAGTTCAATTTATGTTATTGGTAAATAAATAAAATAAATACATATAGGTGGACATTTCACACAACCCACGACCTACGGCTTAGAAGATAGAAATACTTACTTATTGAGCTGTGAGGCCAGTCAAAGCGAATTGAACCCATGAATGGGTAGATATCTCTTGCACACTTGTAAATTATTTATATATATATAAATATATGTATAGTTTTTCAAATTTAAACATTGTAATAAGAAGATTTGCAAATTTCCAAGCCTTCCTATTATACAATAATAAATCGCCCGTCTAATTACCTATTGTTATGTTTTTGGGGGATATATTTAATGCGCTCTTAGCATCCCTCAACAACAAAAAATAGTCATGTCAATATTAAAATGTGACATTATAAATTGACTACTTATACAATAAAAACAAATTATAAAAAATAAAAGTCACGAATTTTTTGTTTTCTTTTAAATATTAAATAATTAAAATATAAGCTAATCTATATTTTAATAAATTACACATTACAAAATATATAAAGCTTTATGGACGAGATTTTACAATGATTTCAATGAATGATTTCAATGAATTTCTGATCGAAGTCAGTTTGTTCAGCTTATTAACTTTATACTTGTTTTATATCCATATATAATGTTCCGCGTGTAGGCGAGACAACGGCGCTACCCGACTCTTATTATTCGTATAAATATCATAAAGGAATTATAAAGGAAAGGAAGAATATTATTAAGGAGAAATATTAATTCTGCTCAATATTAACAATAATATAATATTAATTTGGCTTTAACATGTGTTCATGGTAACCCTCCGTTGTCCTACAAAACTCGGCTGTATGTAACGAACTGTGACGCGTGCGGCCTCTCTCGCGACATAGGTAACTAATCATTATAAATTAAACCGATCATAATCGTAAGGACTTGATTATGATTACGGTGCGCGTAACTCCTGTTCCATAGAAAAGAGTGGGGGAATCTAAATGGCGTATAAATCATTCTTCGTAATTAGTGCAATCATTACGTTGTAGTTATAATTTGTAATGTGGTCACTGTTTAACTTTTTTCTAATAAGAACAACAAAAGAGCATGTTTCCCACCAGATGTTCATCCTCTTAAGCATCTAATAATAAATGGCCAAGACAGCTAATGCTAATGCTAAAGCTAAAGCTAATGATGTTATCAAAAAAAAAAACTACTTGGCGAGTATTGTTTATTTAGACTACTTGCAAAAAGTTCAATGACCTCTGTACGATAACGACTTAGGTGTTTTACATATCTAACGCTATATCTGAAAAAGTTGCAATCACAGAATGTTCAAAATAATTTTCATTGAAAGTATTTGATATGGTTTACTGCTATGGTTAATCATGTTTTTTAAGTCTAATAGCTTAGAAATGCAGTTATTAGGAGGGTCATTTTTTTTATTTGCTCAAGGTCTAAATGTTTACTGTCCTTGTCATTATATGTGTTCCATTGCATCTCCAACAAGAGTATCCTAATCGAGAGCTATGAATATGAAGTGCTTAAAAATATTATTGAAATTAGATACATATAAGCGGCGAACTACCGGCGCACACCTTGAGCATTCATGCTCACCATCGAAGGCTCCTTCTTGCGGCGGCGTCGTGTGGCGGGTCGCCCTCTTCCCTAATATATGGTTGAGGAGGGCGATGGCTGGCACATGCGTCATACTCGTGATCGAGTGCTGCTTGCGGGTCGCTGGTTTGCTCGTGGTATGCACGCAACATAGTAATAAGTACTTAAATTAAAATAAAATCATTTTCCCGTAACGATAATTAGTAAACAATAGTTTGTAATTATGACAAAGGTCACGGACCCTGGTGTCGGTGGAGAATAAAATTAAAAAAAAAAAAAAAAAAAAAAGCGGCGAACTAGAACCGAAGTAATATAAACTATAAAGAAAATTGCATTATCATGCAAAATCAAAACTGAAACCGGGATGCAGATAAAATTTTACTTGCAAGAGATAATTAAAGACACTGGGACAGTTAAAACTAAATAAATGTTAATACCAAGAAAGTTTAGAAAATAAAACCCCTGACATAAAAACAGTTGGCCCGATTTTGATGAAACATAACTACAACTTAACACTTGACTAAACCTAGAACACTTGATTAAATCAAACAACAAAACTAGATCAATCGGTCCATCCGTTAGAGAGCTACGATGCCACAGACAGACATAGATATATACGTCAAACTTATAACACCACACCCCTCTTATGGGGGTCGGGGGTTAAAAATATATTAAATATATGTATATTATATTTTAAGCTCTATATCGTTCTTCAATCGTACGTCATTACGGAGCAGGTGATTTCAAAAGAAACAGCTCTACTCGTAACTAAAACCATTTTAATTAGTTTGACGTAGTGAAAATTTAACTATGTTAGTACTTTTAAAAGATAAACCATAAGTGTTAGCAATAAATCTTGCGCGGCAGCTGTACCCTTACAAAATTCAACTTTATTATAATGATATAACACCACAGAATACTGAATAGTACGTGTAGTAACAGAGAGTACAGCAGCTTCTAAAGTACACATTTTGCGAAACAAATAATTTGACTTTGAAATTCTCAGACTGAAGAAAAGGCAGACGGACCGCAAACTTAAATGTGAATCTATTTCGAGAAAAACGAAATCGTATCTAGCCTAAATTTTAAAGGGAAAGTGGATAGTAAAAGACCACGTGGGCGATCACCTACTAGCTGGTCTGATCAAATAAAAACTATAACGGGACTTCCTATTGCCACTGCCTTAAGGAAAGCCGAGGACGGCGTAGCGTGGAAACAACTCGTCATAAACTCTGTCAAAGCATTTCAAGACGGACACGATCTTCAGCAATGAAGCTTACGATTAAGAAGAATCATTTAACCAAAATCAACTTTGACCCTCTCACTACTTGTTACCTCTTCACGACTAAGGAGTTCATTGTGAAAATTATTGTAGACATAGTTTAAAACTTTGGCACTAGAAAAATATTACCTTCCTAGGGTCGAGTAAAAAGCAAATAACAATGAATTGTTTACACTGCTCAAAGAATTTAACATTACACAGCATTTAATGAAGTAACTGTTCATTTACAGTACACCACACACCTGTACAGGCGCGTTGTATTGAATAACAGTTTAATTCATGTGCAATTACCCACTGACCGGCTACCGGGCCCGCAGCCCTTTCTAAATACTAATCCATCAATCTAGCGGTTCCACGAACAAGGTCTATCGTAATGTGATCCAGCTTTGAGCTATCTGCATAATCTGACTCAACATGGCGATAACATAATTATTATACCTCTTCATCATCATCTCAGCCATAAAAAGTCCTCTACTGGACTAGACATAAGCCTCATGAGGGACCATGGATTTCCAAAAAGACCTCTTTGAAGTGTTGTCAGCAAAAAGAGATTTCCAACAAAAAAAGGTATATATATGTATTATATCAACCATCGAGTTTCTATAGTACAAGTTTAGCTTAGTTTGTGCTAGATAGTGTTGTGTGAAATGTCCACTAATATTGTCAAGAGGTTCCTAAGTGTGTAGCCTACCGGCAGCAGCTTAGGCCCTACCCTGCTGATGCAGTACTCTAGTTTTTTTCAATAATAGTTGAAAGTTTAGAAAAATTAAAACCCCCGCCATGAAAAATGATGTTAATAAAACGCAACTAAGAACACTCTCGATTAAACCCTCCTTCAAACCTTCAGACACAAATACTTAAATCAAATTCAGTACATCCGTTTGAGAACTACAATGCCATAGGCAGACACAAAAATACACAGATATACACACACGTCAAACTTTTATCACATCTCTTTTTTAGTTGGAGGTAAAAATGTAGCCTATGACATTCAAGAAATAAATACGAATATTACGACACCTTACACCATCAATATCTGTCAATATATTTTGACCATAAGGTATAAAATAGACATAGTATATTATGAATACAAACCCACCTTCCTGCGTGCTCGGGTCAAAAGGACAAAATTATAATATTACACCAAAAAGCACAACTACCCAAATGGTGGTTGTTAAATTCTAGTAATCACAATTAATGCTTTCACGACTGCAGCAATAATTTAAGTGTCCATAACTATTAGATAAACCGTTATTCGGTTTATGATTTAACTACATTACATATGTGAGCTAACCAATTGTTTGTAGTGTTGATTTTATAGAGCGTTAGTTCTTATTAGTTAAACGCCTCTAAAGGGCGTGTAAACTGAAAACGGAACAACTTTTGTGACATTTTGAAAAAAAATTATATTAAGTTGACCCGAGTGAATTAGCTTGAGTTAACTTGACACAGTTGACTTTATGACCGGTAAAGTGGAAGGAAAAAGACCCAGGAGACGCAGCCCAATAAGATGGTCCGACCTAGTGTCACAAAATCTGGGCACAAAAATCTCTGATGCAATACATCAGGCTGTGGATCGTCAGAGATGGAAAGAAATTTGTCGTCATCTACCACACCAGGGTCGGGAGCATCACGACGCTCAGCAGTGAGCAAACGAATGGAGGAGGAGGAACTTGACACAGAGCAGGCTTAAATGTATATCTAGCTCATTAGGCTTAGCATGGAACGTAGGTAGTTATATTGTCTTTCCATCGTTTTGTCCACCTATCAGTGGAAATAAAGAATGTAGGTACTGACATTGACAACTAACATAACAAGAAAGACAAGTAAAGTTTAGAAAACATAAAAACCCCCGATAAAAAAACAGCTAAACCGATTTTGATGAAACAAACCTAAGAATACCCTCGATGAAATCTTCTTTCAACCAAAAAAAAACTAGACTTAAGCAGTATATACGTTTGAAAGCTACGTTGCCACAGACAGATACATACATGCGTTAAACTTATAACATAACCCTCTTTTTGGGGCGGGGGTTAAAAACACTTTATCCACCTTCTATGTTACACCTGCAGTTTATGATTTATGCTAAAAAAAACTTGCATACTTGAATCAAATTAATGATTCAATTTCTAGTTTTAATACCGCTAATGTTGACCTACGTTAATTGTAGTTGACTATAACTGCACAACAGGAAAACTAACAACTCTCTCTAATTAACTATACACGAATCGTCGTCTCAAGTAACAAGTGCAATTAATTTAAAAACGAAAAAACACAGCGAATAATCAAAGTGAGTTATACGAGTAAGTTCTGTTATAAACACTGTGTGTGTGTTTGTTGTTGTTGTGTTTTTTGTTTTTGTTGTTGTTTGTTTCTGTTTGTTCTGTTGTTTCTGTTCTGTTTGTTCTGTTGGCTTTCGTACTTAACAGGACTCAAATTACAATAGCGTTAAATTGGTACACATTTCTACATACGCTCGAAAGATTAACCTCCATCTGCAGTCGGATAAAAGTAATGGATTACTGCAACGATATATCCGCCATTCGGTTAGGTTTATTTAAGATAATTACGGTTAGGTGTCCGCCCTCCGCCGGCCTTGAGTTTCCCTCTAATGGGCTTGCATCGTTCAAACCGTGCCAGTTGCTTGACGGCGACACGGGTTCATTAGTGCTATCACTGGGTGAAGCCGATTCTGTACTTATCTGCGGATGCTTTTAGCGCTTACCTCGCCGTTTCACTTCTTTTCAAGACGTCGCTGACTTTTCAAATAGATTTTCTTATCGCTTTATCCAGTGAGTGGACGCAATTAGGCCTTGAAGGTAACGCGGAGACAATCTCTGTTCGACTTTGCGGCGGTGATGTGATTTTTTTATCTAGTCGAGCCTTTGGTTTTTTTTTCTGTACTGTTAACATGTATATTTTTATGTATAACCGTACTGAACCTTTTACGGGCTCATTTGTTTTGATCAAAAAGGGAATCTAATCTCTAGAAAAGGTTCCATAAAAAGTTCAATTACTCTGGTTTAGTAGTTTTTTAACCATCTACAGAAATATGAACATTTAGGCATCTGATGACTTAAGTTGGATTCACACTATAAGTGGGTATTTATTGAAAATATAAAATTTTAAATATAATATATCTATAATCAATAATCTATGAAATTCAATTTTCCTGATCTGAGATGGTTAAAATTCACTTGCCCATTATAATGAACTAGGTATTGCATTTATTTCAATATTTTTTTTCAGTTTAGCGATGTACATTTACTTGATTCACCTGCGGCGCAGGCGTCAGGTTTAAAAGAAAAAAAAACCGGACAAGTGCGAGTCAGACTCGCCCACCGAGGTTTCCGTACAAACTAGTAAATAAAAGGGGGAAATCATATTTTTTTATTTTCCTTTTTATACCGAAAAATATACATCGTAAAAATATTTAAAAACCTGTTTTAATTAATGCTAATTAAGCTCTTTCATATGATACCCCCACATGACACGGATAATTCACTTTAAAATTTCGACCCTCATTCCTTGCATAACGACACTATTTTTTTGTGATTAAATTAAAAATGTCCAGTTTTCGGTTTTTTCCTATATGTGTACTCTAACACAATGCTTCTTTCAATTTCAGAGTTCTAGGTCAACGGGAAGTACCCCATAGGTTTTGATTCCTCTGTGAGTGTCGAAATGTGCATTTTTTACGACATATTCGGCTGTAACTTCTTTTTACGAAAACTGAGAAATTTTATTTTTCTGCAGCAAGATATGCGTATATGGTATTAATTTCAACTCGAAACCTTCACGCGTTCCTGAGATAAAGGTCTTGACACCCGGACAGACGGACAGACGGACAGACAGACGGACAACAAAGTGATCCTATAAGGGTTCCGTTTTTTTTTCTATTGAGGTACGGAACCCTAAAAATGCATAAGCTGGGATAGTAGAGTCTGTTTAGTTATAGCAATAATGTGGCATTGAGGGCGCTGTTGTCCTTATTTCATTATTTTGTTAAATCGAAACGTTAATTACTATTTTTTGCCGCAACAGTTCTTTATCCAAACAGTCACAACAAGTTTGTCAATGTTAAATAGATTTTTTATAATAGTATGTATAAAAAAATCTTTAAAAAAAACATATTAATATATGCTCATAGAATAAATTAGATAGACTTTAACAATAAAAGACACAGTCATTAAAGAATATAAGAGTGACAGAGAAGAAAGACTAAAACGACACCAAACGAGATTGTAGCAAATCTCTTTAATGTCACACCAGTTCGAATAAATTAGAATAATTAGTCATAAAATATACAAATGGTGTGATCGAAATATAGTTACAGTGGATCCATTGGCAGTGAGACTCGCCACGTAAAACTGTAGTGATAACCATCCACTCGGAGATACGGATCGGATCGATCCGGTCTCCACACAGACGCTTCTATATAAACAGTATGAAATTTACATATAAAATTATTATTATAAAAATACTGGAATGAACTTTTCTGACTGCTTTTATGCCATTTCTGTGTCCTGGGAATTATAATCATGCAATTTTCAAGGCCAGAGTGAACACATATCTTCACATCGACTAGCTCCATCCTCGGCGACACCGTGCGATTGGTGGTCAACCGTATCTATCGTTTGATGGATTTATGTTTATAAAAAAGCAGAGATGGATTGATAAGATGCATTGAACCTCTTTATCAGTAACTGGACCCCTTTCTCAGTAACATAGGTATTATGAACTGAAAAGAAAGAAAACGACTTATTTGTACGCCACTTATCCCAATACTAATCTAAAAAAATTATGGTCACCTGCGTAAATACCTAAACAAAGAAATGAACGCTGAAACCACAGAATTCGCCCTATTGCATAGGGCTGAAACGTCAAAAATCTAAATGAGTAGACGATACAGCTATGTGAAATTTAATAAATAGTAAAAGACACTTTATCCATACTGACTATAAAGTACTGTTAAACAGTTGCCTGACATTCCAGAGAAAGCACCCTGTCTGCCATTCAAGTCGTCAACCTTAAAGAACTTAGCATAAAGTGAAATTTCGCTCAATTGATTCGTCATTTAACCAGCGTCTTAATTAAACGGCGAAGGTAATGTTGCTTTGGCATTTTATCCGGTTATGAAGGTAGTTCAAATCATTTCGTTCATTAAATCTCCATTTAAATTCTCATTGCATTGGATTATATTTGAACAATTATGAGTTAATTCCAACCATTTTTAAATTAGAGGATTTGTTTGCTAAATATTAAGCTATGAAGTGATAATTTTGATTGAGTCAAGTGTCTCCCTCTCTACTGGGTTAACCGTTCACTTTGGAGGTGTGAAAAAATACATGCTAGTAGCATTTATTATGATTTTTAAAAGAAAAACTATCACGGCTAAGTAGGCTTTACAAGTGAACGAATAATAGTCTATGTTAAAAAATGTACTTAGAGACGTAAGAAATGTCAATTTTGGGGAAATGAATTTAAACTAACATAAGTTAACTCGTATATTCATAGTATAGAGTCTCTGTTTTAAGTTCACATAAATTATGATGTGCAAAAACGGAACCCTGTATTGCGCGTGGCACGAGACGCACTTGGCTGGATAATCCTAGTTACATATAATCAAAATCGAATAGTAAATGGATACCACAACAAAGTTTCCCTTTTACTGTTTTAATGTTTTACAAAAATCATACTACTAATATCAAGTTTCTTCGAGAATAGTTTGGAAATATGACCTGGAAAGGAGAACAAACAGACACAGAGATTTAAATCAAATTAGCCGATTCCAAATCAATTAATTATTCTGTATGTACTTATTTTACTCTATATTGATAACAGTTACTTGCTTATTACGTAATAAAATTAAATTTAAGCATACTTATTAACTTAAACTTGACCCCTAACATACAAGTGAGCATACAATACTGTTACGGCTCGTATATTCTTAGCGCATATCATTAGAGGTACCTAAACTAACCATTTGCGAACAAAGAACACATATTTTAACAGCAATTGAAAAGTAAGAGGCTTCTAGCGCGTCTCACCCTAATAAAGGAACAAGTTCTGTAAAGTTGATAAAGTCCGACCACATTTTACTAGATAAGTAGGTATTCGTTCGACAGGGCGTTTAAGTGGTCGTTGTAAGATCGCCGTAAGCTCGGACGTTCACTCGTTCCTGTCCAATTTATTTACTTTTTTCCCGGGTGTAGTATTACGGCAATAAAATTCAGTTTTTGTCGGTCGGCCGCATGGACGGCTAGATCTCCCGTCGCGAGATATGTTGATTTACGTTTAGCGCGCTTGACCCCGTCTGCGGCGCCGATCATACACCCGATAGACGAATCGAACTGGCGGGAAACGATATCGCCACATCGCGCTCGTGCTGATCTATCTTGAGAAATACTTCGCGGTGTATGCCTGTTGTTATCCCGGCATATCCGACAAACATTCCCCAATATCTGTCTTTGGTACTGGTGGTAACCAAGGATTGCGGAATGAACCTGGACAAGATTGGCACAGGACCGAGACGAGGTGGCGTACAAAAGGAGAAACTTATGCTAGGAGCGGGCGATGACAGGTTGAAAATTATAATAATGACTATTGGTAACCAGGTACCTATTAACCCTAAGTAAAGACACTTCGTTCATGTCAGATTCTAGTTTGACCACATTTTTTAGCATTCTTTTGTTCTTATTTTCGAGTTTGCCTTTAGGCAACGAAGATGTAGTAGTCATTTTTTAATATCCAGAATTTACTTCAGAATAAATTCGCCACGCAAACTGAGTTACTGGTGAAGTAGTGATTGGACGGACCTCTTCTGGAACTTATACCTTTAGCCTCTGATATACCGCTCCATGAATTCCATACAAACAGTTAATTAAGAAGAGTTCTATGATTACGAGCGACGTTTCAAATGGCACATGGCTTATTTCAATTAGCTCAGACGTAACAATGTGTTATTGTATGGAAATATTGAACTGGTTACATTCAATTGGTGCTGTGCAGTATGGAAGCGACAACGGCTGACCTTTCCCCCTTATGGAACGTTCATAATATTAAAGCTGCTGGATTCCCATTTGATACATGTCAAAATTATGAGCAAAAACTTAATTTCATCAAATTAGGTTAGCTTAGAGACAACAAAATGAATTAATTTACTAAATACGTAAATTAATTCAATAAATAAGTTATTTTTAACAGACTTCAAAATACTGAGGTCTCAATTTGGCTGTAATTCTTTTTTAACCCCCGACGCAAAAACGACGGGGTGTTATATGTTTGACGTGTCTATGTGTGTGTGTTTGTATGAGGCAGATTTAGTTTTTTTTTTTTGTTTGAAGGGTGAATTAGTCGGGAATGTTCTTAGCTATGTTTCATCAAAATCGGTTCAGGCGTTTTTTTTTTGTCAGGGGTTTTTGAGTTTTCTAAACTTATACTTGTTAATTTTACCCATTAAACTGACTATGCATTTTTTACCGATTTCTGATTTTTTTTTTTAAATATAAGGAGTTGTGTAAGAGATGTCAGTATTGGTTCTCAATTTTTAACCAGCTTCGAATACAAATAGCCTTAGGTTTGACGAAAATTCTTTAGTCAGAGGCCGAAAAACGTTATTTACTTGGGCTTTGACAAATACTTTATGTCAGACCTGAGGGGTTTGACTATAACATGTATATTATTGAAACAATGAATAACTTTTTCAAATTTTAACTTTTTAACTTAGAAAATTAATTCAATTTGAAGTAAGCAAAATACAATCTAATCCATTATCACAATAACATATAAACGAAACAGTTTTCTCTTTCTTCTTGTGAGCACAAATACCTACGCACATAATATTTAGGGTTTTAATTTTACTAGATTGTTTGGTATGATTTTATTATAGCTATACTCAGTATCTACTAATGCACATCCGCTTTTCTTTTTCTATAAATTGATCTCCATACCACGGTTGCCTGGAAGAGATCGCTTTTAGCGATAAGGCTACCTGTTGTCACACTAGTTTTGTAAGTTCTCTGTAAAATTGTATTTGTTTATTTGTGTACAATAAAGAGTTTATCTATCTATCTAATATTTCACTTCACCTACCTACTTTAGTACTTAACTAAGTATTTTTTATATGTAAATATAGGAAAATCAAGTAGCAAGAAACGCACGCACACTAAAGACAGTAGCTAAAAATACGAGACATCGAATCTTTTATGCGAACATATCTTAAAAACACATTAAGTCTTATCCAACAAATAAAAAACAACAGATAACCCCACTTCATTAGCATTAACTTTTCTGCTTAGTTGATGGGAAGAACACCTCGAGAGTATGAGATGGAAAATAATTATGCAAACACCTAAGCAAATATTGTATTAACTAACCAACAAACATTGTACAAACTACGTCTCGGGTTAACGTTATCTGCGAAACTAAACGCTTTCTATTTACATAAATATCTAACACAAGCTGTGTATAACGGCTAAAGTACACGAACTTCATCGTTATTGCATAGCATTCCATAATGCAATGAAAATATTTCATGTGTGAACAAGGGTCAATGCGTTTTGAATTTCTTTTTCTTGATCAACAGCTGCGATAAACTAGCTTTTATGTACATACTATTCTACATTAATTTAATAAATAGATAAAGTTTGTGTTTGACATGTAATCTTTGGAACTAATGATATAATCCAATTCTAAAATGTGATTCTCCACCATTAGTTGATTCCTTGAGCTCGATATGATGAATTTCTTAGAATAAAATATTTTTTCAGTCACCTAGTCAGATGGCTTCATTTCTTCAAATTATTGGTTTACGCTGGCTAACTGGTTAAAATGCTATAAAAATTTGGTTTGGACTAGATCAATCATAAATACCATAATTATTATAGTTTAAAAAATAGAGGCTACGAATTGATAACCTACTTTTTTGTTGAAGTTGTTCAAAATCGACTTCAAAATACGATATTTCGTTAACTGAGGACTTGGTAGACTTAGGTGTTATGGCGTACGCCGCATAGTCATCTAATTTTATAGAAGTCCGTTAGATGGCACTTTTACCAATATTGTCTTTAGATATGCCTACTATAATATAGAAATTATGTGAAACTACTAATATTCATAGATTTATATATTCATAGCACATTTTGATAATTAATCCTGATTTATGTGTTTATATGTTGCATGGGAGTACGGAAGGCTCAGTGTGCGAGTAAAACTGGTACTTTGCCGGATTTATTTGAAATCGGTTGAAAAGAGCTTCAAATCTAGGTTGGAACTTGGAAACACTATGAGATCGAAGCGGGAGTGAGTTTTTTCTATGAATACAAAGTCAACAGCAACAACTATTATTTAATAACGAAATTCTCGGACGAATTAACGAGAACCATCTTGCTAATATATTTTTTGTAAGAATTTCCTGCGCCTAGCTACGATGAATTGAAAGCCAATTGAATTTCCAAGGAAATAATAAAATATTTTCACAAACGCGGTTTCCCGCTTACCACTATCCAATCGCAATAAAGCACAATAAACTTGAATGTCTTCCGGCATTCGTCAAACGGTCAGAAGTGGGCAACAGTTGAGCAACTCGCCACCCAACTAGTCGGGACCCGGCAATCTCCGAGAGGGGACAATTGAGCGATTTGTCAACCGTTGCATTAGGCAACTGGTCATCACGACCGACCCGAACCGTAGTGATCCTTCTCTATTTCTTCCCATGTCACATCGATTCAAATGAGAGTCCGTCCCGATGCAGTAATGGATACTTCGTCAATCAGTAGTGACGAGCATCTGTAGCGTGGGTAGAAGCGAAAGCTCGACGGAATCGCAAGCTCCTTGCGTAAGATATATCTGTGAGGCACACAATGGACGAGGAATGCTTGCAGAACAAGCTTTTTGGATATTTATTAGATAGATATTGTGTGGGATGGTATTGCTTTTCGAGCAAGCTGCACGCACGCAGTCTAACGCTATTCATGTTACAATAAATTCCCTTGACTATGTTTATTGTGCTTTATCCCACATTTGTCTAATAATCCAATTCTTGTCGTGAAATCGTAAATATTTTTGAAACTAGAATTATTTTTCTGAGAAAATGAAGTTTAACTGGTGTAATAATAAAATAGCAGACATTCTGTTCTTTATTATGACAAACTTACGAACCAAAAATCACGAAAAATAAGTCTGCTAACTAATTTGATTGAAATTTAATAAAGCTTTTTGTCGAACAGGTGTTTTTTTCGCGTTTTCAGTATTAGTTCCGTAATAGAAATAAAAAAATTGACCTTTTAAGCTTTGGCACTTGATCTTAATTACAGTAGCGAGTAAGTAGAAGAGGGCCAAGTATTGAATGATGTTCTTATCTTATACATACCTACCGTAAACTTGTTCAATAGTGCTGTCTCGTTTGTTTACTCGGTAAATACGTGTAATCAAGGCTTCAGAGTTGCCGTCGTTCACTATTCCACCTGTATAAAATGACGTACGAAACAACTATCGTTCGTTGCAGCGCCATCTAGCGATCAATGTATGGAACTAATGGGCATTCCCAACCAGTCTGGCAATGTTTTTAGCATGATGGGTATGCTGGCAGCCGGTAGTGAGCATTTAGATTAGTTTTAGACATTGATTGATCTAAGGTAATCTGATTGTTTTTTTTACGCAAGATAGATCTATGATTGACTACCAACTCGCCTGATGTTAAGCGCCAGTGTGACCGATAATGGAGCTCGTCGATCTAGAAGCTACCCTGGAAAATTCTAAGATTGTAGTTCTCAGGAAACAGAGATGGCGGCAAATATTTATTTGTGTAGTTGTTTAAGTAATTTAGTGTATGTAATACTAGAATGCTAGAAACAAATCACAGATACAGATTGTATAAAGTAAAAATCCAGAAAACAAACAAAATAAATTAATTAATCCATAAATGTTGGTATCGGGCATGCAACAGCGTCTACCAACACTATCAGGTCATGACGATCGGCTCGGGTGTCAGTATCGGCGGCATGGCCAATGCTGCCTCTAACTGGTTAAATCTAGTCAATTCTAGTTGCTAGAATTAGGAGAAAATATTCTAAGACATTTAGCTACTTAATGTTTCTTGGTGTTAACTGGGTGCTGGTTGTTAGGGCCACTTTCACAACTTCTGTGTAGCGAGATTGTCTTTTAGATACGTTTGTTGAGCACAAGCCGAGTTGTGTCACAGTGACCCCTCAATGTTTTCTACCTATACCGGTTCATATACTTATAGGTGATTTAAGTACGGTACAGTGTACGGTAGGTCAATCTATCAATAGAAGTCGTCAATACGTTTACGTTAAACATTGACGTAAATACTTCCCATCATCGGGTCCTATTAGTTAGCATTAATTATGTCAACCACAATTGGATAGTGGTCGTCATATACATATATTGACGGCTATTTCCGTAGGAATACTGTTGTATCAAGTGGAATTGGTTTCATCTAGGTCGATAAGCGATCAGTGTGGGATATTAATGGCAATAAATTACGTATTATGTCTATGAATGCACCTCAGAAGGGTAACAGCTTAGAATCAGTGAGACGATAATTCTGTTATACATTTATTTGAACTAAATTTGGCTAAATTAAAACTCATATCTACCTTTTCTTACTCCCGCCGCGGTCAAGAAAAATGGCCATGTATTTTAGTGCTATAAGATTTAATTGAATTTATTATAAAATTAATTGTTTTAAGAAGTTAATAAAATCAGCTCCAATTTTATTCCGTTTTAGGTTACTTTTTTTTTGCATAGTAGTATTATTACATAGTAAAAATATAAAATAAAATGTTGTATAGACCCCGGTCATAGATTGCTAAATCACTTGTCCCTGTCCAAGCATTCACTTAACAATGCCAAAGACAATTAATTTTAACATATTTGCGCTTGAATAACGTGCCCGATTTGAATTAATAGACGATATAATGGTTAAATTACTTGCTTCTGACATTAACAAGTTTCTGCCTCACCTAAAACGTTTTAAAATGTAGTTTGTTATATGACTTTTGATATATGTGCAGTCTACAGAAAGCTTTTAGATCGTAAATCTGATCAAATTAACTTAATGTTTGAATTATCATAGGTGCTATTAAGTATCTTTGATTTTGATTGTAATAATTTGAATATGTAAGTATAACAAAATATTTAAAAAAAACTAGTGTGTCGTATATCACACGCTCGCGCATACCAACATTTTTGAAGATATAAAATTACTGCATGAAGTTACAAAAAATCCTCGTTTGTAAAACTAGAAAGCAATATCACAAATATTCGACAAAAAAATCAATTTGATCCAAATAAATGTTTGTACATAAAAATCGTTTTTAAACGGTTTTATTTAGCTTGACCTGTTTATTTATTTGTTTGGGTCAAATTTAGTAATTGAAATTTTACCCCCTTGCAGTAGACGGATTGATCTGAAATTTGTTATACACCTTTGTCCACCAGTCCTGATAACAATACAATTTAGTATATTTTGTATTATTGTAAATCTAAGGTGACCGCCGCCACAAAATGGCGGATTTCATATTTTAACACAACCCCCACAATATGAGTATCAAATGAAAGGGCTTTTCTAGTAAAATACAGTAAATACATTACCTGCATCATTATCTTTCTTTTCAATGAAACCGTTTAACTTAAAAAGTTTTTTTAAGTAAGTAGGTACCTACTTGTTAGAAATTTGTAACGCAATCATTTTTATGTATGAAAATTTATTCGGATCAAATTGAAATTTTTATCGAATATTTGTGATGTTATTTTCTAGTTTTACAAACGACGATTTTTTTAAGTTCATTTAGTCATTTTATATCGTCAAATGCGCTAGTAAGATATGCGCGAGCGAGACGGAAGACTATCGTACAACGGACTCTTAAAAAATCACATTTGTTTCAAAGTCAGAAATGAGGTAAATACCGATTATAAGATAAATTCCAAAGGTCACTAAATAATTTCATGACATGGAATTATTATATCTCGATTAAATTCGTGGAATGCAACTTGAGCATGACCAGAATCAAAATTAATTGACTTCATTAGCAAAACTAACAGACCGCTGAATCTACCTACGAAACCAAATACCTATTGACCTATGATAGAAAATTAACAAGTCATTCTGATGTTTTAATTTGATTTGTTTGTAATAAATTGGATGTAATAAATAAAATTAATATACCTACAAAGATATTTGGTCTTATTTTACTAATGTGCCTACAACATACAGATACTATATACCTGGGCAGGTCAATTAGTACTTAGAAATTCTAAGATATTGTGGTTGTAGCATCGCTATTAGTTTGTTTTTAGTAAACGTAATTCCTGACTAGATATCTGTCAAAGTTGCAGCCATATTCATAGATTGGTTTTGTTTTTATCATCAGTTGAAGTAAACAACTTGTGTTGATTTAAATAAATGGAAAAAAGTGAGCTTAGAGCGGTGATAATAAAAAAAAAACATCAAAATTGGTTTACCCAGTAGAAAGTTATGAGGTAAAAAACATAAAAAAAATACAGTCGAATTGAGAACCTCCTCCTTTTTTGAAGACGTTTTTAAATCATAGCCTATAACACTCAGGAAGTAAAGACAAATCTAACGACACCTCGCACGTCAAAATCATACCCACATACCAGTCAAAAATATAACCCTCCCTTTTGCTTCGCCGTAGTCGGGTAAAAAGAGTTTTGCTTCTATTGTCTTTTCTTTCTACGGCCTACAAAATATTGATACACCATGACCCTTTGTACGCTATCCAATGAGTGCAATAATGACTTTAGTTTACTGTTATTGCAAAATCATAAATTTTAGTGTAAGCTGTTCGGGTTCAAATTTCATTATAGTCTTATTTGCCTGACCCTTATGAACTTAGCTCCCCGAGACGGATGAGAGTAGGTCGATTGTGTGTGTTAAGGTGGAACGTTCACGATACAGCAATCTGTCAGTTAGCATAGAGCTATATAAGCTTGAGCAAAATTTCTGAGTATGTACTCAGTAACATATTCGGAGGCGATTGCGGTCAAGGAAGTAAAAAAGTAGATATTTGCACAATGTAAAATATATACACTGTGGGTTGGTCATTTACAATAATTTAGCTATCTGACAGGTTATTTTGTATTAAGTTTGAAACTGTTTGACATTTGTCTCATTAAAAAAATAAACATCAATTTCAATATTTTATTTTTGTACATATGAGTTTGTACATAATGTCAAGTAAATTAATTTGTATCTGGGAATTTTATTCCTAAATCATCATTATCATTTCAGCCATAAGAAGTCCACTGCTGGACATAGGCCTCCCCCATGGATTTCCAAAAAGACCGATTGGAAGCGGCTTGCATCCAGCGTCTTCCCGCCACTTGTATGAGGTCATCTGTCCATCTCTTAGCTGGTCTTCCTACGCTGCGCTTGCCGGTACGTGGTCTCCACTCAAGAACCTTTCGGCCCCATTGGCCATCAGTTCTACGTGCTATGTGCCCTGCCCACTGCCACTTCAACTTGCTAATCCGCTGTGCTCTATCGGTGACTTTTGTACGTCTACGTATCTCTTCATTTCTGATTCGATCTCGTAGAGAGACTCCGAGCATAGCCCTCTCCATAGCTAGTTGCGTGACCTTGAGCTTCCTTATAAGGCCCATAGTTAGGGGCCACGTTTCAGTGCCGTATGTCATCACTGGTAAAACACACTGGTTGTAAGCTTTCGACTTGAGGAACTGGGGAATATTGGACGAGAAGACGTTTTTAAGTTTCCCGAATGCTGCCCAGCCGAGTTGGATACGACGATTGACCTCCCTCGTAAAGTTGGACCTACTACTACCTAGACATAGATTACTAAATATGTATTCATAATTGTAAATATGTATTTATTTAATTTCTGTTAATTTTATAAGTTTTACAATAAACATTAATGAAGCATAATTACTATGTATATTTCATAGTAATTTTGTTTCACGAATATTTATATTGTAAAATTCCTATTTTTATTGAAAATATGTTTTTCTTATTTCTCTTTTTTACGTTTACACTCAAATTTTTAATTTCTGTTACTTTGCTGCTTACAAAGCTGATATACCTTGATGAGTATAGTAAATTTTTGTATGAAGAATGTTCCACCTTAAGTACATGGATAGTTAGTCGCGGTGCGAACTATTTGTACCGTTCACCTCGCCAGTTAGGGTTACACGTGTTAATCCAATACCAGATAAATGATACGCTGTGATAAGTGGAACAGCGGCGTGCCTGTAGGGACAGATGAGACGCATAGTTTCATAGAGAATTGCGCCCGCACCGTGCGCCGCGCCGTCGAGCGCGTTTAACTCTTTTGTTTCATCAAGATTTGCAGTACTTGTAGGAGCTCGTTTATTTGTTGCAATACTTCCTTATAATTAAGAGTGGGACTATGGGAGTTTTTAGTTATGTTAATAATATTAAGTTGTCATATATTTTGATAGTCCGACATGTAAGCCAGCGGGCCCAGCTGGGACTACCTTGTCTCGATATGTATTACTAAAGAAACTAATAAATGTAATCATTTAAAATAAACTTTAGATAATAGCATATTTTATTTTGACATGCAGTAAATAAAATTTTTAAAACTATTATTATATCTATATGAACATGATGTATGTCTGTTGTCATGTGACTTGCAAATAATTCAATATATTATGCACGCCAAACGGGCTCTATTACCCATGTGTAACGGAAACTAACGAAGTTTTTACTTATTTATTACAATTATTATTTATTTATTATCGACTTACATCAACTTGTACCTCTCTCGTTCGATCAATAAACATACAAATACCTTAAGTTTTATCTCCGCCTATTATCCTAACTAATATTATAGAAGTGAAAGTACTTCTGTCTGTCGCGTCTATTAACTAGCTCTTCATGGCTAAACGATTAAATCAATCGTTATGAAATTTGGCACAGTTATTTTTTGAGAAAAGATATTTAAGGGCCTAGAGAAGTACATAGGCCAAATTTTATCATCATCACCGTTTATAATCACTATGCAGGCGACACAGCGGAGCGCAACTAGTTGAAATTATATGAAACCCTAGCTTTTTTTTCCAGGCATGGTGGTGTATAATAGTAGTGGACTGACGGCCGACCGCCGCCGCGGGCTGCGTCTAACGGGCCGTCGCCCACTGGAGGTGTCGCCTGCGCGGCCGAGCCTCCGAAGATTTATTGGACATCTCCTACTTTATTGGGTACAATGATTCACATAAATCCACTAACCACATCCTAGGATATAATTTTTAAGGCACGGGATATCTTTACAGCTTTCATTCATTCACTTTTAGTCTTTTATTTGAGGTTAAAAGTTATGCACGCAAAACGAGAAACAAGAAATAAACTATACAGTTTTATTTTTTACATATACATTATTATTTATGAAACTTCGAGAATATATTATATGTTGAAAGTTGACTTCTAAATATTTAATGACAAGAATTGTATTAATCAGGAACTCTAAAACTACTTCAGTTAGGTACTTCTTGGTGGTTATTTTGTAACCGAATAAAAAAGTTATTTATTATTTCGTAAAGTTCCGCTGTATTATGGATAGTTTTGATTATTCTTATTTATTTTAATATTAAAGTAACAGTAGTTAAGTAGCTCAATTATTTTTTACTAGTTCTAATTAAACGTTTCTTTTGTTTGAGTGTCCGCTATTTTATTTTTATTATTTTAGGGCTATAAAGAAGCGAAACTATTCTTGATCGTAGGCTACAAGTTTGTGATTAGTGTCGCAATTTTGCCGCTTCCACTTCAAATCAGAGATTGACTTCTAATAGCTACTTTTCAAGTAACAATTCGAGTGACATATCCGCCTGACACCGGTGGAGTACAAAATTTGCCGAGTGTCCAAGTGCGCGTACGGTTATTTGTTGATGCGTAATCTGTTGCAAGATTGAGTGACAGGACAGACCTGGCTGCGGCCGTCAGAGAGTCACTACCAAGTCTAGAAGCAGGCGCGTCCGTGTCCGTGGCCGTTAGGCATTCAGGCGGAGGGTGCCCGGAATCTACGTAGATACCATCAGCCCACCGTTCGTTATTTGTTGACTTGAAAATAGACAGAACAAACGGTTGATGCCTCTGATTATGGCTATAGACTTTAACTCTTCCAAATTACATAAAATTCGCATTTTGGATCCCATACGTAATTCAATGTTCAATTGAAAGGCAGTTTTTTCGCTTAATTCCCGGGAATAACAAGATGTGTTATTAAATATCTCAATATGGAGTAGAATTACGTGGCACTGCAGTAATGGTTACGATTGTCATAAACCAAAAACAAATTAAGGTGGTCGTTATATTTTCATGTAATTTTCCAATTGCGCGCCTTATATACCAACTAAATAATGCACTCTCCAAGTCACAAGACTCTTTTGCTGATTCCGGTTGGGTAATAACCACAATTTTTCCAATTATCCAATCGCTAAAGAGTACAGCAAACATTGCAATATTGAGGACTAAGGATCAATATTTACTGCGAAATTACGGGCATAAAGAGATAATATATAACGTCCAATAACTTGAAGTGATTAGCACAGTGCATTTCCAAACAAATAATTGAACTCTGAAATAATTCAAATTAAAAAAAAAAACAGATCGGTTTTACGGGGTTATGTGTTAACAAACATTAAACAAAATTGCAACTTGAGAACTTCCTCCTTTTTTTGAAGTTGGTTGAAACAGATAAACATATTTATTGATAATTTATTAACTAATTATACGTCTACTTTCATCACACCTAATGTAATATAGTTAGTTCGACAATCTTACTGTAAACAGTAATAGCATTAACGAAAATAAAATAGTTAATAAAAGAAATGAGAAAGTAAACATCTAGTAATCAACAAATTACGTATATTTTGCTTTTTTTGAAACAAACTCTTTTTTCCCCAAGACACCATTATAATAATATAAAACTATCATTTAGATAGTATCAAATCTAGATAAGTTAATAATTAAGTTCCACCTTAGGATAATGTTAACAGCTTTATTCCCTACCAGATCAGAGAGTTAACCTGAATTACCCCGAGCACTGCTAGTAGTAACAATGACAGTAACTATTTATACAGCTATAAATTCGCCACTGACAAGACATCCTGATAAAGCAACAAATCAAGAGGCAAACTTAATTACTATATAGAAGACATTTAGTTTATCTTACCCGTGCTGTGCGTAATTAAATAAACAGTTAAATACCTTCTGCATTACCTTTAATAATCTAGTCAACGCCATAGAAGTTTTTTTTTGCTACATGAATAATTGACAGTGACAACTCAGTCAGTCTGCCTTCTGAGCTACAAGTTGTGTATTCAGTTTTCACACAGAACAATCATTTTTTATGCGAGATGCATGAATAATAAATAATAAATAAATAAATATTTGTGGACATTTCACACAACACCATCTAGCCCAAACTAAGCAAAGCTTGTACTATGGAAATAGATGGTTGATAGAATACATATATACTTTTTTTTGTAAATATATACTTACATAAGATACATAGAAACACCCAGACACAGAACAAATATCCGTGCTCATCACACAAATGTTTGCCCTGGGTGGGGATCGAACCCACGACCAGCACAGCACACACACACACACCCACACACACACACACACACACACACACACACACACACAGTATGCTGCACAGCAGGCACTGAGCCACAAGGCCAGTCAGAATTATTGCTTATTTAAAAAAATGTAACTATTCTCTCAGTTATATATGCTTATACTCACTTGGTTCTACCTATATCTATTCCTATACTTTAAAATTGAATTTAAAGGATCAATTCTTGTATATAAAGGTATAAAAGGTCTTGTAAAAAAATTCCTGTATAGTAAGGATCTCGGTAATGGTTCCAATGATTTTGATGAAATTTGATATATGTATGTAATTCGGTAACGATACAAATTTTGAAAGGAAATGCTTATGCGTTGGGTCAGACAGGTGTCATGTTGCCATGCCCTTATAGGGCCATATGTATTTTCATTGTGATATTTATATAGACATTTGTAATGTACATATGACGCAATAAATATATGAGTATGAGTATGAGTATGAGTATCAGCATTTTGGTAATACACAAATGTATTTAGATAGATTCTGATATGGTATTTTCTTGCAAACTGTAGAATATACTTGTTGTAGATAGGCAATTTCGTCTATGGGATGCTCAGTATTTGCTTGCATACTATAAAATCTACTGCTTAGCTAACTGGTTATGGGACTAGAAATGAACTTTAGCAATACCTATGACTCATCTGCGAGCGAAAATCTAATTCCACTGGTTTTTGTTGTAATAAATGTTAATTGAAAACATGAATATACCTTACAAGATTACCTAGTTTGTATTTACTACTACTATTACGTTTCGTAATTTTATTTTAAATTAAACAGATTTAAGAGATAAATTGCGAGGAATTTTAAATCGGATGTTTCTTGATTATTTTTTTTTGTAAAATTTTAAGTGAACCTGTGTAGTAGCTATTTTGCACTGCGCCTCAAGAATTCAAACACAATGATGAAAAATAGTGTTAGCGAAGAAAATAAATTTTATATGCTAAATTTCATAACGAGTAAATTAATAACAAGTTAAAATACGACTTTTTACATGAAATAGATCTACGATTGATCAACTCGCCTGATAATAAGCGATGGTGTGGCCGAGGATAGAGCATGCTGATCTAAAAAATATCTACTCACTATAGCTTTGAAAATTCTAAGATTGTAGCTCTCAGGAAACAGGGAACTAGTCAGAAATACCGACTAATAAAGGAAACAAGTATCAATGTTAAAAGAAAAACAAAATACCCGACTGCAGAAAACAGGTTTTTAAACAAACTTTAACCACTTATGATGTTTTTTAATTTTGATGTACCCAGTGTCAGTCTCAACACTAAGTCGAATCTATTGACACCATTCACATCAAAATCGGTCAAGCCGTTTAGGCTCAAGTGTCAAAGAAATATACATACATACACTCGATAAACATAACCCTCCTTCTTACGCAGTCAGATAAATAGTAGTAGATTTAAGAAAAAATGCTCATATATTGCATTCATTGCATAAAATGCAAATAATAAAAAAATGTTTATTGCAGGCAACACACCCATTAACGAAAAGTAAATCTAAAATGTAAAATAGCATAATGTCCGCTAACTTAAGTGACTTGAACTAGCTTACACTTCTCCGCCAACCTAGCTGGTTTTACCTTACATTGTGGTCTACGATGGAGCGCGCTTACCTAGAAAAAAAAGAATCATTTGTTATTTAAAGGCTTTTTACACATTTTAACAATACACACGATAAAATTGGCATTAAAGCGTTTCGTTCGAGTTTTTCAAATATCTACCCCACCAAAACATACATATAAAATAATTAGTATACTATTCGTCTTACTTAAAAACGCTGACGTTCGTCTTACTTAAAAACGGAACAAAACACTGTTTAACTGAAATGCACTTAGCATTTCAGTTAAACAGTGTTTTGTTCCGTTTTCGCGCGTGACAGTTCCCGTCTGACAGAAAGTGACAAGTCCTTATTCAGTGAATAAGATTTTAACAGGTGCTTATAAGGCGGTATAAGTTTATCATGGTTCGTATCAACTGAAAACATACTTGTATTTTCTCTCGCGCATAATAAATATAAGGTATTCACAATTTTGCTTAAAAATCTACCAATTTATAATAATGTTACATAAATACTATCATAACACAGGAAATGCCGAAAGAACTAAGAAATCTTTCTCCGAGATGATTCCAAAAGTAATTCAAATACTTATCTCAATTATATCAAAAATGAGCATGACCATAACAAGATGTTAGTTAGAACAAGTAAATGGAAACTGCCAAAGATTTTTTGTGCTCGATTCTCCTAACTAATATAATTGAGTACAATAAAACCAGCTTATTTAAAACTATGGCGAAATGGAGACACCACGGATTTTCAACGAAAGAAAATCAGTTTAGTTTAGAAAATCGTTAGTGGCTCCACTAAGTGACTGCTGTGTTAACTTGGTCGGTTTGTATGGAACTCGAAGTCGCACGATATCTTCATCTCGATCGGAAGATAGGCGACTTTCTAATCGGGTCGAGTAACGTTTATGTTTACAAACTAGTTAACTGACTAGTTGCCAGTTGACAAATCTCGTACTAATGTTAGGTGGATAGTCATTTTATACGGAGTTGATACACGCTACTAATTAGATATGTCCCAGTCCATTATAGGGATTTGGTAAACATGTTATGAGAAGTTAAGAAATAATAAGAGAGAACGAATGACAAATAGGTACGGGAACGAGGAAATGAATATGTGTCATAAGTATGTATTTACAAAGGAAATATATAACTATTGTATCAGTTATCTAGTTGCCATGGAACAAACTTTCTATTTATTATATTAATTTATTAAATAACTTTTCAGAGGGACGAGCGTAGCGTATTCCCACTCAAGGTTTTGACATTGGACTAATAGAACATTATTAGAAGACTAATAGAACAATTTGATAGTAGGTAGTTGTATAAAATGTTGCATACCAAAGTCAGCGATTAAACATTTACAGATATACCTACTATGTTACCATAGATCCAAGCCGCAAGAGTGCGCAAGTGTCGCAATGATTATGGCTTATTTATGGCTTTCCACCCTAACTTAATTAGATACCTACTATAAATAAATCACGCCTATTTTCCCTTAGGGGGTACCTGTTTAAACATCAAAGAGCATGAGGCCGTTTGACACTACATTTGACCGTGGTCAGAAGGTTAGATGGAAAGGTTGATGTAATGTTTCACTTTTGACGCAAACAATAGTTATAACAACGGAAACTGTTACACTAGTTATTTGTGAGTCACCATATAATAATTTTGAAGTTCTCCAAAAGTTTACCTTTTAGAATTCAAAACATGTCAAAACTTTTTTACGCTATCCTCATAAACGCTCTCGTTAAGGTATCAGCTGAATTTATTTAAATATTGTATCGACAACTAAATAAATAAAACGAATACTAATTCTATTATTAACAACAAACTGACAATCCCTAAACTTTGTCATAATATTTCAGTCGTAACCAAAATGAAACTTAGGTACTCCTTTCTGACGTTACAAAAACATCATTCACTAAAACAACGAATCTAATTCACAGTGCATAAAACAATTTCGAAATTCGTCGTCCTTAAAAATCAATTTCAAAGTTTCGGTTATTAAATCAGAATTATTATATCTAATAATTTTTTTACATTGTGCGATACAATTTATGGCTTCTTTCAATGTTTCCCATACATGCAGCGCACGCAACGCTGTCATGCGAAAAAAAGCAAAAACTTCACGTAACAAGCCTGCGGTCAGCAATTTTATATTTATAATCATCTGCTATATGATAGTAAAAACTTAGCGCCCCTTTAGGTATCGTATAAATAAAAGAATGGGCGTTAAATTATGGTCTTCGTAAATGCTTTAGCCGAACTGGAATTGGCACTAAAGGTCGCAAAAATTAGGCACCCTTAATTTTGGTTCCGTTAAAACAAACATACATCCAAAATGTGTCCAAAATAGCGATTACGAAAAAAAAAAAAAAAAGATTACGAGCATGTTTTTGGGACTATTCATCGAGTTCAAGTACCAGTGATAACGATTTTCAAATAAAAGACAAAGAAAAGGAGTAGAGCGTTATATCTGCTCTTTTCTACTAACCGTAGTCTAGTGCCTAGTTTACTCATGAACATGGTGCTATCGATATGTTAACAAAATACGGTAAATATCCTGTAAATAGTGATTTTGTTCTGCGAAGATAATTAATTCATAACTCTGTTTTTTTTTTTTTTTTGATAAGCTGGATTAGGTAATAAGAAGTAGTCGTATTAAGATAGTATTTACACTAAATATGGATGCAAATATTTTGTGAAATCCAGTTTTCCTTTAATTCCTAGCCTTTGCTTACAACAATTATAGAGTTAAAAAAATAATGGTAAAGTGGATTGGATAGAATATGGGGATTCACCGTTAGTGTTGCTGCAGGCGGCATAGACGTTACAAGAGGAGGAACTTTGCTACAGATAACAGTTTTATAAATTGAACAGTTTATTTCGAATTTAGTTGCATGAATAATTTAACAGTAAACTGTTAGACGCCCGTAACGCTCGACGATGCAATAAGTGATAAAGAACACGTACGCCCATCTCATAAAATGGTAAGGAATCAATTGAGAAATGTCTACTGCATTGCTAAGAAAGGATTATTTTAACTGTGGTGCATTTAAATAGATTGAGTAATAATTAATGCTTAGATCGGACGATAGTGCGGTATTTGAATGCATGAAGTTTACGGCTAATTGGGCTTGTAACTTCGTTAATGATGATTAAATTGTAGGTACTTAACATCTAGGTTTATTTATACAATACAATTGAACATCGATCTGCATTTAACTTGTTCCTAGGCTACCTTTTTTAACCGCACGGCTTTACAATCTTACAAAATTAATCAGTAAACAATGAGAAGCAGTCACTTTATAAAACTATATAAAACCGATTTTAAATATCAGGGATCTGAGAACAATTTATTCACTTAATTATAACTAGTTACTCTCCGTTGAAGAATTCCCAAGCTACTTCTATAATTTTATTTGTCTTGTTAAGTTCTGTTGTATTTTCTCGTCCAAAAAGTCGAAGAGACAGCACGTTCTGATGAAACCTCATGAAGAAATTAAGTAAGAAGTCGAAGAAAAACATCGAAGCGGACAAAATTACTAGCTTTAAAACTTCGAAGCAGACAATAATATCAATTTAAAGACATCTAAGTGGAAATATGTACCTACATATAAATACAAATCTGCATAAAATCACGCCTATTTTCCCTGATGGAGTAGACAGAGCATCTAAGACCATAAGGCTGTTTGACTCCACATTTAATGGTTCTTAGAGGTTTATTAAAGGATAAGATAAAAAGAAGGGTAAGTGTCTTCCATGCTGGACTGGGAAAAGAGATAAAATATACCAGCTACTACTATTCCCGGGCTTTTTAAATTATTTTAAAAGTCATTGAAATTAAAAAAAAAGGATTCATTGCCTATATTTCACATAATTTTATAACCTGTAATTTCGAAAACTTTGCAGCATCCGTGGTCACAGATATCTAGTCTCGCCTGTGACCACGGACGCTGCAAAGTTTTCGACGGTTGTCTTTTTTGTTATAACAATATTACTACCGCCTATTATTTTTACCCGACTGCGCAAGGAGGGTTATGCAAAACGTTCCCTATGCACGCAGAAGTCACTCACGGTGTTAACAGGTATTGCAGATCTGTGTTGAGGTTGGGATTTTATTAATTTGATGACCGGGTCCCATGCAGGTGGCACTTGCTAACCATCTTCTTTATTAAAATTCGGATATTTGTTAATTTCAATAGCCTCGCGTAACATTCTTGGTACATCTCTATCTCTCTCTCTCTCTCTCTCTCTCTCTCTCCAAGTCTCTATAGCTAAGATTTGAGTATTATCAAAATGGATGTAGTGGTTTGGTTTACATAGTGCATGCTCACACTCTGCAGACTCAGACCTGTTAGATCGTCTGTTTTTCATATCCGCAATATGTTCTTCCACCCAAGTCCCGATGGATCTCTTTGTCTGCCCAATGTATGATAATCCGCAATCACAGTCAAGCTTATATATTCTAGAATCTTGCAAGAAGATGTTTGAAATGACGGGTCTTAAGAAATTTTTTTTAAAATGGTTTAATTTAAATGAGTAACAATCCCGAAAACCATAGAAAACATTTTAAAAGTCAGTTAACGTATTTGAAAGAAATTACACTACAATCAAAATCTCCATGTATATCTACTAATATGAATTCAATTACTTAAATATATTATATTTGAGTCATTCAAGTCAATTTAGTATACTCGGAAGATTTCGATCCAAATAGTCGTGAGTGACCCGTACTTTTACATAAAAAAATGTGAAAACCACATCAGTTTCTATAGAAAAATGACGATACGTACATAATCGCTAATTTCTTCGTAAATTATAAACTATATCTGCGCAAACATGAAGTCAAACATAGCACAGCACCGCTTCGTGGAGAACAATTTAAACAATACGAGAGGGTCATAACAGTGCTGTTTATTATCCAGACAGATGGACAGAAGTGTGTCGGTAGTAAATAGCTTTTCGTGATTGCGGAACGTTACGGCTTTGTCAGTACCTAAGTTTCGTACAATATAGTCTAAACTATACAAATATACTGCGCGTGGAACTACACTTGTAGTTCTATGCAAGCATACTTCGCAAGCATAATCTTTTTGCAACAAATATTGTTACATAAAGTCTGTGATTATGAGGTTTACTGCTCTTATTGAGAATTCTTGTTCATTTGTTGATGTTCAAAAATTGATATTTCTGCCAAATATTATCAAAATCGGCCATCAAATGGCCTCGTAACAAACGCCTACTCTTTAATTTTCCATTTTAATTTTTCCAGGGTTAATTTTAGGAAAATTTCAATTTTAGTCCTTTTAACAACTGTAAAGTTATGTAGGAACAAACATTAAAACTTTCGTATGTATAGTATTAAAGGGAAAAACAAAAACCTATTACGAAGTTACGAGTATTATTTCATTTACTATACTGTTAACTTTTCTGAAAGCGGTTCATTTATTGATTAATAAAATAGTATAAAAATTTTCGCTCGCCGGGAGCATATTCGCCTGTAATGTAACAATTCCAGATTTTATTTGAGCATTACGTTACAATATAGCTCTCTGGTACTTTCATACAAGTGCTCACTTTGATGTTGGAAATTGTATCACAGGTATTGCAATTTATTTTTTTATTCGACGATAGACTTACGCTTGACCGTCAACTCACCTGGTGTTAAGCGACAGTTACGGTCTACGATGGAGCGCGCTTGCCTAGAAGAAACCTATTCACTCGTGATTTGAAGACACCTAGATTATAATTATCTACTCGGAAAGACCCATTCAGGAAGCGCATTCCACATTTTGGCGGTACGCACAATGAAAGTGGAGTCAAAGCGTTTCGTACGTGTTTTCGGAATATCAATTGTATCACATGTGTTATAAATTGTATCACAGGACGTATTACAAATTGTATAATTCCAGCTACGCACTGTGTGGTTGAAGTTTTATCACTGTTCTAGTGTACCGAGGCCGGCCGCGTGTGAACTCTTGCCTCGAAAACGACTAGCAAACGCTCTTCTTACCTCCTATATGGGATAAACGGAACGTGATTATGATAATACCTATATTTGAACAAATAACTTCATTTTGACGTGATAATTGATCACGTCAAAATGAAGTTGAAGCATGATTTTGCATCTTGGGAATCATAAATCGATACAATTGAACGTAAATATAAAAAATCTTACGGTTCTAAAGCAAAAAAGTTGACACAAAAGTTGAAAGTTATAACTTTTTCTATGACATGAAACTAACCTTAAATTATCTAAACTCTATTTACACTTACACCTTTCATAAACAGCTAAGTGACGAGACAAGCATGTCGCTCACTGTCCTATAGTCAGAACAAAATTATGCTGACACACTACTATTTGGCGTTTGAATAACTAGCAATAGTTCAAACTCTTGCTAGTTACTTCCCCAGCAAAACTCTACAGAAGAAACCACTGTAGTTTGTCTAGTTTGTCTAGTCTGTAGTTCATATATAACACGCTTCATACAGATACATTTAGAAGTTACCTATACAGATTTTTTGAGTAACAAGGAATGACGGATGGCAATTATTTTTAATTCAACTTCAATTATAAAACATAAACGCTTGCAACAAAAGATCTCCGATTGAAAGGAATCCCAAAGCGCTCAGTTCTAAAATTAATCAGATATAACCGACACACAAATAGACAATGCAAACACGAAGTTCGCAAACCTGATATCGCGAGATCTTGCTGGGGCGAGGTGGCGAACTAACAAAAATTGATGAATCACATCCAGCGGTTGGCAGCGGCCGGACCATTACTGGCGGACGTGGACGTAACCAGGGGGTTGAGGTGGGCGTGGTCCCAGAGCCGTCAGACGTTACATATTTAGTGACGAATGAATGAAATGAAACACCTGACGCAACAGAGGTGGAACAATTATGCCAGCGGCCCAAAGCTGTGCTCCGTTATTTTAGGGAGCTTGGCTGGTTTGATTAGGCTTGCGGGGGGAAATGCACAATATACCCCAAGCGGGACGTCGGTGCAGGTCTTATCGCCCCCACTTCAAATAAGAATTAGTGACAAATGAAATGTGTCTTGCTTAGTAGTACTTCTATGAGAGTAAACGAAATATCTATGCACGTTGATTTTTCTCTATTTCGGCCTTTGGTTACTAATATCTGGAAATTAGCCCACGGTACAAGTTAGCGAGTCTGTGATCCTTCAAAGTCTATACAAGTATTACTCAGTAGGATATATTTTATTCGTCCCTAAATAAGTAACGTCTGGTGACTCTAGGCTCTCGGGCCTACAATCCTACAATCACATCTGAGAGTAAGTAACGATGAAGTCAAAGATTTTCACCGTAAAAGTATGTTCCTAGCTTAAGCTTCCGCTATTTAGTCACGGTTATTGTTATCACCAATCAATGTCGTTGTGAACATTTGGCTTCTCACTAAACGTAAACTAACTTTGATTACTCATAATAATTTTTTCGCTTGTATTCCTAACGTATCTTTTAATATACGAGTATATTGAACTATATTTCTTTCAGTAGAATTATAATAATGTATGCTCTAAAAAACATAATTTGCTATGATTGCACTCTGTGTTCTTTTTTTTATGACGTTGATAATTTGATGTATATTATTAACCAATTAAAACATAACAATAAAATACTGGTGCATAATTATTTGTAAATAATTGAATGGATTTAGTACCTAAAATTAATAGTAATTTTTTTTTTTTTTTTTTGTCAGCCCTGTTTGTTCAAACTGTCCCACTGCTGGGAACGGGCCATCTTCTCATTGTGAGAAGGGTTAGGCCATAGTTTGCCACGCTGGCCAAGTGCGGGTTGGCAGACTTCACACATCTTCAAGATCATTGAGAACTCTCTGACATGTAGGTTTCCTCACGATGTTTTCCTTCACCGTTTGAAGTTAGCGGCAATCAACAATACGCACATAACTTCGAAAATACATAGGTGCGTGCCGTGGGATTCGAACCCAGGACCTGCAGATCGCAAGTCAGACGGTCTCACCACTAGGCTGCCGGAAAATAGTAATTGCTAATAATTATATGTACACTTTATAAATGTTTGTATATATAGTAACCACATCGAAACAAAAAAAAACATATTCAATTAATTTGGAATATTTTTTATGGATCATGAACCCCTATAAATCCTCCTGAGTCCGCCTACCCCTAACCATTACCAATAACCGTTTCCCGGACGCCATCTTTGTTCACGATTTACTCGACCCGAGTATCGTGGGGATCTTGAAAATCGACGAAGAGTTTGATTTAGTATTCCAGTTACTGGAGATTGTATTATTTTCGACGATGTTAGAAATAACCTTACAAGGAATTATGTAGTAACTGACAAGTTAGTCTTATTTTTACTTAAATAAAAGAAAATAAATATACTGTAACCGTTTTTCTTCATCTACTTGGTATTTTGACTTGCGCAAATTGTGCATATGCCATTTTTAAGTTATGGTTAAGTTTTAATAAATTCAATCAAGTTCAGTTACAGTCAAATTCAAGGGTGACCAAGTCCTAGTCATCCTAGTAAAGCGGTTGTGACTTTATTGCAAACACACCTATTTTTTTCCATGATCCCGCCAAAACTTAACCTAGCTTTTCCTGTAAGTACATAAATATTTTCAAATTTGATAGTAAAATAATAAAAATTCGTTCAGAAATCAAACAGTACTTATTAATTTTTACGCCCACATAAATAGTAGCGTTACATTTTATCAACAATGCGGCAACGAAAAAATGGATACATAAATAAAATAAAGCGCCTATTAGTGTGATATAAATAGTTATCGGTATAAATGGATAATACAATATTTTAAAGTCACGATTTCGAGACAAAGTAATGTTCAAAAGTTCGTAGCTGTGTAGATACTCTTAAGGCGTACAGCGATATTATCGGACGCCCCGCTGCCTTATTGATAAGGTTTCCATACTTCCCGTGTGTATCGGAATGCTTCTGAGTTTATTTAATGTAATTTCTGAACGAGTCAACTTTTATATTGATTTTATAGCTATACTTATACATAATGCGCTTGTAAGGAATATACGTTTAGAAAGTGATGTTCAAGCTCAATGATTTAGGCTTAGGTAGATACAAATATAATAATTCAAGTTGAGGCATACATTCATATATATAATTCAATATTTAATTATAAGTTATGTATTTAAAACATATGACACGTGGATTGTAAAGACACATCGATTGACATGTCATTTGTCAATATTAAGTAAATAATTTAAGAGATTACAGTAGGTATTAGGTTCGGGCGGATTTGTGGGGCTCAGAGGCTGAGAAGCTTGTTGCTGAACTGACCAGCTCTTAAAGGAGAGAATTTTCATTTTTCATTTCTTGGTCAAGAAATTATCTCTGGCCATTCAACGGGGCAATGGCTCGATCCAGCCCTATGGGCACTTTCAGACAAGGGGACAAGGAATGGGTGATTACGGGGGGCCCGTGGCCTGAATTTGTTAATATTTTTTTATTGTATGTGTGTATATATGTTTGAGTTTTAATGACAATTATATTTAATTAATTGTTAACATTTAATTGACAGGCCTCATGGCTCAGTGGTAGTACGACTGCTTCCTGAGCTGTAGGTCGTGGTTTCGATCCCCACCCAGGGCAAACATTTGTGTGATGAGCATGGATGTTTGTTCTGTATCTGGGTGTTTCTATGTATCATAAGTATGTATTTACGAGAAAAAAAAGTATGTATTCTATCAACCATCTAGTTTCCATAGTACAAGCTTTGCTTTGTTTGGGATAGATAGCGTTGTGTGAAATGTCCTGCAATATTTATTTATTATTTATGTGGTAATATAAATATGTAACAATATAAATATGTAACTTAATATCAAAACTATATTTAATACATAATTAGAAGTCGTACATATACATGTAAGTATTAATACAAATATAAACTCTTTTTGTCTAGTCAAGTAAAAATTAACTACACCTCACGCTCAGCTATCCCTGCACCAAATTTCATAATCACATCAGCCGCTTATTCATCATCATCATCATCATCATCTCAGCCATAAAAAGTCCATAGCTGGACATAGGCCTCCCCTATGGATTTCCAAAAAGACCGATTGGAAGCGGCTTGCATCCAGCGTCTTAGTCACAAAAATGTAACCAGCAAACAGCGAAACAAACAGAGTAACTTTCTTTTGCTATTGTAATATTAGGTAGAAGGCAAATTGGTAGCGGTCTATCTATTGTTTCATACAAACGATTTCAATGCGCGCGTAGACGGTCTACGAGTTACTTTTTAATAAATTTTAAGTTGAAATAAATACATTTCAGGAAAAGTATTTTGGTTCAAGCATTATAATACTTATACTTATATATACTTATACTTTTTAGGGTTCCGTATCTCAATAGGAAAAAACGGAACCCTTATAGGATCACTTTGTTGTCCATCTGTCCGGTCTGTCCTTTATCTCAGGAATGCCTAAAGTTATCGAGTTGAAATTAAAACCATATATGCAGATCCATAGTATCTTGCTGCAGACAGAAAAATAAAATTTCTCAGTTTTCGTAAAAAAAAGTTACAGCCGAATATGTCGTAAAAAACGCACATTTCGACACTCACAGAGGAATCAAAACCTATGGGGTACTTCCCGTTGACCTAGAACTCTGAAATTTGGCAAGAAGCATTGTGTTATAGTATGCATATAGAAAAAAATCCGAAAACTGGACATTTTTTATTTAATCACAAAAAAATTGTGTCTCTATGCAAGGAATGAGGGCTGCCTCAAACGTTCGCTCGCTCGGATCCGAGTGGGAGGTGCCGCTACTATAGCCCCTACTTGGATCCGAATGGTGAGCAAGGAATGTGTTAAATATTTTTACAATGTATATTTTTCGGTCCGCACTTGTCCGGTTTTTTTATTATTATAATCGACAGCAGTAAATTTATTTTGTTTAAGAGTCCGTTGTTCGATCATCGCCCGCCTAGCTCGCGCATTACCACATTTTTGAAGAGTAAAATGACTTGAATATAAAATGAACTCTTAAACAAATCGTCGTTTATAAAACAATATCACTAATAGTCGACAAACAATTTAATTTGATTCAAGCTAATTTTCATACGTCAAATCATTTTTGCGTTAATAATTTATAAAAATGATTTTTATGTATGAAAATTAACTTGTATCAAATTGGAATACTTGTCTAATATTTATAATTTTGTTTTCTAGTTGTACAAACGACGCATTTTTTATAAGTTCCTGCAGTCATTTGAAATCTTCAAAAATGTGGGTCTGCGCGAGCGAGACGGACGATGGTCGGACTACGGACTCTTAAATAAATTTCCTGGTGTCACTTAAAATTTGGTGAACTATTGGTTACATACTTAACTAGCTAAACTAAGCAAAGCTAAAGCTAAGCTAAGCTTGCGTAGCTATTTTGAAACAAAATAATTACACAACAGCAGAAAAACGGTTTCATGTTTGTATCACTGTTTTGAAAATGTACGATTCACGTGAAAATATGTATTGGTTCCCATAGTCCACCTTTTACTTAATTTTGGGCTGGACTAGAACTGTCCACCAATATTTATTTAGTGCCTCCTTCTTGCACAGTCCCGAAAAAATATAAACTTACCAAAGAGCGCAGCTATCTCTCTCGCACATCACAATATTTTATAATTTATAAAATCACTGAACATCTCACTTTTCTAATATCCCCACTCAGTGATTTTATATGTTTAAAATAAAATAAACTTGGATCAAATTGAATTCGAACATTTGTCATGTTTCCCTATATAGCACTAAATGACGAGGTTTTTATAAGTTCACTCAATCATTTTAAATCTTCAAAAATGTTGGTATGAACGAGACGGACAGTAGTCGAACTCCTAACAAACTTCACAACAATGTTGCCTAATACCACCGAACATGTAATAACTAACCGAAGTCGGAATTCAGCTTCGATCACCGGGCAGAATAGCCACCGTAAATTGAAAGCAGCGATTATGATGGGTAAAATAGATTCGCCCGGGGTCGAGGCGACATCACGACTACACAGGGTTAAAGAGCGACCCTTCCAGCTCGAGTTACTGCCTCGCCCGATACAATGGCCAATTTGATAGAATTTCCTTTGATGGATACCTGTTAGCCTCGAACAGTTAACAGGCCCTAACAATACTTAAGTTTAACTATTTCGTCGAGATGTTGTTTTAAATTAATATTTGTAAACTGCGTTTTAATCAATACGGATGAATCAATATCTTATAACGCAACTGCGATGAAACCAAAAGTAGGATTATAATTTCCAGCCTTTATAATGTAACTGTTTCCTTGCTTGTTTTCTGTTTCCGCACAATTTCTACCTATCGTAATTTGGAAATGAGGTATCGTTAGAAGCGTCTTGATTATTTGCTGGTTATAAGGTATGCAGATTCAGACTAAATTTAATATGGCACTCTCTACATCATCTAAAGTCACGCAATCAAAAAATTTACGATGCCGTGTTTACGTATTGAATGGAAGAATTTTCTAGCAAATATATTATTTCCAAAAATATTTTTGTAAAAAAATGTGCTGCACATCTCAAACTCCGACTGAACTTCTTTGTACAAAAATATAAAATGTAACCATATATACCACGTGTACGATGTGTTTACGACGTGTTTACGTATTGAATGGAAGAATTTTCTAGCAAATATATTATTTCCAAAAATATTTTTGTAAAAAAATGTGCTGCACATCTCAAACTCCGACTGAACTTCTTTGTACAAAAATATAAAATGTAACCATATATACCACGTGTACGATGTGTTTACGACGTGTTTACGTATTGAATGGAAGAATTTTCTAGCAAATATATTATTTCCAAAAATATTTTTGTAAAAAAATGTGCTGCACATCTCAAACTCCGACTGAACTTCTTTGTACAAAAATATAAAATGTAACCATATATACCATGTGATGTTATCTGATAATCTGTTTTCGTAAAAAATACTACGATAATAGAGTTTGTGCATATTTTAGCGACTTCAAAAAGTAGGAGTTTAACAATTCGGCTGTATTAGTTTCGTTTCTTACAGCATAAGATCGATTAAATTTTTTTTTTTTTTTTTTTTGTAGGATATACTTTTAGATTGGTACCACAGAAATTTCATCAAAATCGGTTCAGTAGTTTGGTTTTTAAAATAAAATTGCTCATTTTAAAGTCAGTTTTTCAATTTTAAACTATAATTATTATTCATCATAAGCACTTTTCATTGCATCAACAAAAGCCTAGAAAGTTTTTTTTTTATTATCTTGTTATTTGTAATTACCCAACATTCTCTTAAGGGCTTCGTTTATACTTCATAAAATTATAATTTTGACTACATCCAAGTGAAAAAAACGGTCAAAACGTTGCTCTGTATTTACATTAAAGAAAAAACAAATACTCGCATTTATAATTTCAGTAGGGCTTAATCAACTTAAAAAGAACAAAACGTCCGAGTGCATTAGAGAATACAATTGAATAAATTAAAATTATCAAAAGCTTGAGTCGGGTTCATGTTTAAAATATCCGTAACAAGAAAGGGTAGGGGTCTATTCTCAGGAGGGATTTGTCACGGGTGACGGCGGCGCGGCCGCAGAGCTGCGTCACGACCGCTCGCTAGCAACACGGATATATATTAATGATTTTTATACCTTTTTTATACCTTTAGTGGTAACCGATTTGTCCTGCCTGTCGTTACTTACGGTACTGAACCATGAACTCTTACTAAAGATAATATTACAGTTCAAACTACAAAAATCCGAGATTCCAATATCCGATATTCGAACGTGTTCCCTCCACGTCAGTAGAAGAGTTTTCCAATTATTTTATTATAAAAACCAAAGTACTGAACCGATTAGGGAGCTTATCTGCCGACAAACTATTTTATAGTTTGACAGAAAATAAATATACGTAATAGTAATATTTTCTGGAGTAAACGCTATATTTATTATTGATTTTGATCAAATTTATATGGACTACTGAAAAATAACCTAACAAACAAAAAAAGAATCATCAAAATCAATTCATAATTGGCGGTGTAATCGGTGAACAAACATACAAAAAGAAAAAAACATACAGTCGAATTATGGGTTTCCGCCTTTTTAGAAGTCAGTTAAATATATATATTGAACTACGTTAGTTTTCAACCGACTTCAAAAAAGGAGGAGGTTCTCAATTCGACTGTGTTTTTTTATGTTTGTTAATAACTTTCGACTGGGTGAGCCGATTTTGATGATTCTTTTTTTTTTATTTGAAAGCTGGTTCATTTCAATTTCATTTCAAAGCCATTTCAATTTGGTCCAGTTCCGACAATGGCATCCATGAGAAGTTGGTTGCTTCAGCTTTTTTTACTATAATTATTATATTAAGCCACAGCTATTTAGCAAGCGGTAGCCTCATAAACATCTACTAACGTACTCAATATAACCAATGAAGTTCACCTAGAATCACAACCCTCGTAAAATTAAACGTTGAAGAACATCACAACAACGATTCGACACAGCGCCGACTGGGCCAGCGATCACAAAGCTTTCTCATTAAACCGTCACCGGTCGAAGCCGTGACACTGAAAGTCATTTCGGAAAAAACGCTCCTCCACTCGTTTTGTTACATTTCTTAACGCACGGGAAAAGAGCACAAAAGATTTTCTTAGTTGAAGCGTGACTTTCGTAATTAAGTGAGTAGAGAGCGCACGCAGTAAACGCTGGCTTTGATACTTGGGATGGTTCGTACAAGAAGTGACAAAACATCAAAATTTCAATTATAAAATGTCACTGCCATATTAATACTCATTTGACACTTGTATAGAATCTTTACTCAAATTACTTGACAGTTTTATGACACTGCTCGATCGATATAACTGATACCCAATAGCCTAGTTAACGAGTTTTGGCGGGAACGTCTTAGTAACGTGTTGTTGCTTTGTTTTATTTTCTTATACTTGTGTTATTTTGAACATTAATGCTATAAAAATGGTGGTGTTTTATTCATTAAGTTTTTGATAAAGTGCGTGAGTGTGGGCAAGTGAAATAAAACAGTAAAACGTGTGATTTTTCGTTGTCGGCAAAACTCCATAGAAGCTTCTAGTAAAGTCGCCACCACTTTACTGAAGCAGGACTCTAATATAAATTGACTGTATACGTGACTTAGATTGTGACTAGAACATTTACAACTAGTTTAATTCAAGAAACTTGAAAAAATCCTAATACTTGACACTGGCAAATCCTTTAATCCAATACAAAAAAGAAGAAGAAGAAGAAGAAGCCTAGTAAACTTTGCCTGTCGTAAGTGATGTCGTCTAGTGTACAAACAACCTTAAGCAGCAGTCACTTTGTCAACGGTGGCATTGTGACGGGAGACGTCACGTGGTCCACATGGATCGTGGAGATTATCCTATTGTTTAATAGCTTGCTCTTAATGCCTAGTTCATGGCTTACAAACGAATGGTGACGATAAAAACTACGATAGTTAAAGTTAAAGGTGGTTAAAATCAAATCCAACGCTAAGTCATTATCAGTAGCAAATGATAATATTTACTAAAAACTTTTAAAAATTTACTAAAGACTTCAAACTGAAAAGCTAGTAATAAAACATTTTTAGGAAACTCAGTACTGTTTTATAATAAGATACCACAAGAAATATTAGATTTGAATGAAAAAAGGTTCAAAAATGTAGTGAAGAATACCTTGATTAGTAAAGCTTATTATTCGATTAAAAATTATGTCCACGATAAATTGGCGTGGAGTAGTGTAGTTCTGCACAACTAACTATAAGCATGACAAGGCCTCTTTACAGCCGCATTGAATTTTTTTGAATTATTAATAATGTATCAATAACAATCTTTTATTATTTTATATTTTATTTGATTTCTAATGTGACAAGGCCCCTATACAGCCGCATTTGATTTGATAATGTATATTTGAATTACCTTAATGTAAAATATCTGTATGCTTGTTCACCGATTACACCGCCAATTGTGCATTGATTTTGATGTTTCTTTTTATTTGGTAGGTAATCCCATATAAATTTTATCAAAATCTGTTTAGTACTTTGGTTGATTATAACAAAATAACTGGTAAAATATCATCAAAGTGCCTGTAGAAAAGTGAACAGCAAGTCGTGTATACTAATCACCGTTAGCTAGTTACGAGTGTGTAGGCGCACATTACATTACATTATATTACATTACATTACATTGGTTACATTATATAAATTCAACACTTGCGTTCTAACCGTGTTACCGAACACATCAATCTAATATTTTATCATATTTACCGATATAAGCAATTACTAGAATTTGGAGTTTGATTGACACCAGTACAGCCTCTAAGGTGTAACACCAAGTAAATAAATTGCGTATTTGATGTCGAATTTTTCAGTATTTTAAACTAATATAATTATTAAAGTGCTGTTATACTATTTATGGATGTTTACTGTTGTATGTTTTTGTCACATTAAAATATAAATATGTATGTATATGTCTATGTTAAGATAAAGATAATTGTTAAGATAAAAAAGTGTTTATTTAAAACAATTCTAACTTCTTAACTATGACTAAGTACATAAATAAATTATGTACCTATAATTTTAAAAATATCCCAACTCTATAATTTGGAATTTTTGTGCAACATTTGTAATAATATTGTTAATGATATTCCTTACATACAAATTTGTCATACTTAAGTAAAATAACATTTGGAATTGCGTATGTAAAATAGTCACCTCTATTCGCTTTTTGTAGACCCTTAAACATCAAAACATCACTACTCTGCTAATATTGGCTATATTCACACTACATGAGTTTAGCGAGAACGTCATCGAAAGACGTTGCTTTGTTTTATTTAGCTTAGCTAGTGTTATTTTGAATATTAATACGATAAAAATGGTGGTGTTTTATTCATTAAAAGTTCGATCAAGTGCGTGAGTGAAGTGGGCAAGTGAAATGAAGCAGTGAAACTTGACATTTTACGTTGTCGGCAAAACTCCATAGAAGCTTCCAGTAAAGTCGCCACCACTTTACTGAAGCAGGTCTCGAATTTGAAAATGACTGTATACGTGACTTGAACATTTATAACTGGTTTTATTCAAGAAACTGGAAGAAATATTAATACTTGACACTGGCAAATGCTTTTTGTATTTTTTTTTAAAACACACTACATGACACGAGACGCCTGTTTATACTGTAAACCAATCTAAACATTTTTGATTGTCACATTCTGTATAATGAATGAAAAAAAACGACACGAAATGGCCATTTCAGTCGCAATGCAAGTCTATTTCAGTCGCAATGCATAGCTATTTCAGTCGCAATGCGTGGCTATTTCAGTCGCAATGCATGGCTATCTCTAAAACCTTGGTGCGTACTAATGATCGCATACCGATGTCTTCCTGCTACCAATTTTCGCGTGTCCCGTCGCATAAAACCGGTGCTTAATAAGTTGCTTCCAATTTAAAATAAAAATTATTTTAAAGTCCGTTGTCCCTGTGACGAAGAGCCGTCGGGGGCCGGATTATAAATCATAAATGCCACGTTAGCCTGAGGGCAAGTCTCTACACGAATAACCGAGCGTATCGAACGAATTCAGTTGATTTCAAGATCATTTGCTACAATGTCCTTCCGTGATTAAAACTATCTACTATTTATGATTAGGACGTTTTAATGAATTGGACGTTTTGCTAAATGACCCTTCAATACAAAACCGATAGAGACAGACACACCGACAGTAATTTTGACGTACTTAATTTATTAGCAACAGAAACACATTATTCTTATAAATGTGTAATTTTTATCTATCTGGAAATTGTTTAAAAAATATCTAATTAAATCAAGCATGTTGTTATATGTATTTATTAGATATATTTTTTTTTTTTTTTTTTTTTTTATCAGCCCTGTTTGTACAAACTGTCCCACTGCTGGGAACGGGCCATCTTCTCATTGTGAGAAGGGTTAGGCCATAGTCTGCCACGCTGGCCAAGTGCGGGTTGGCAGACATCACACATCTTCAAGATCATTGAGAACTCTCAGACATGTAGGTTTCCTCTCGATGTTTTCCTTCACCGTTTGAAGTTGGCGGCAATCAACAATACGCACATAACTTCGAAAAGACAGAGGTGCGTGCCGTGGGATTCGAACCCAGGACCTGCGGATCGCAAGTCAGACGGTCTCACCACTAGGCTGCCGGAAACTTCCTTTCCTTCCTTTCCTTTATTAGATATATACATAATATTGAATATTGAATGCCCGATGTGGGTAAACTGTAGGTAAGCTAAGTATTGCAATACCACCACCTAGCATAATAATTCACTGACAGTTTTTCAATAAATGATTCTGATTTCTGATTTCTGACTGTATCGATTTTTATCGTACACATAATTAAGGTAACGCTTACAATAAATAAATCCCTTTCCCGCAAAACGAGTGTTTTTTTAGAATTTTGAATAATGCACTCCATAAGACATTATCGGGTATGAAGATGCAATATCTGTTTAACATGAGATAATTCTCTTAGTTTTTTAAACATTGATTAATGTTAACTGAAAGAATTTATTTATAGTTAGCTTTTTATGAGAAAATAAATAATAATAGTCCCTGGTTTTAATCGCAATCTAATAATAATAATAATAGCTATGTAATAAGTCCGTAAAGTTGTTTCAAAAGTGAAGACTTGCTTAGTGCTGTTCTTTTGCGACCGTGGTATTGATAACGTATCGTTGGTATCGTCAAAATGTGAGTTGTCGAGACTAGCACCGCTGGCCTCGTATCGAAATGAGCGGTCGCAAGCAAGCCTCATGCAAAATATACTACAACAACAGTGTCAGGTTACCGCCTCAAATATTTCTTATGCACGAAAGGGATAAAAGGACAATGACTCATGAGAGTGTTTTACATTATTTTTTATATTTTTAGGGTTCCGTAGTTAATAAGGAACCATACTAGTTTCACTATGTCCTTAGTACTAGAAACTTTGATAAATTTTATCGACGTGATGGGAATGTCATTAAGAAAGAATAAAAGAAAGAAAGCTGTTATTTGGTATAGATATACATATTAATCTCGCCAAAAAAGTAGTAAAATAAAATCTTGAAAGTAAAAACTTTTAGGATACTTCCTCCTACCTCCCTGCTCGTAAAATGGGGATTTTTATTTCTTGTGATTTTTAGTTCTTGTATTGGAAATGTGCGAAAAGCTTTAAAGTGATAATTTTTGTTAGAATCAATTGTGCCCATTGGGATTAATGTGAAAAAAACGAATTTACATATTTCTTAAATAGAATATAGATCTACGATTGACCACCAACTCGCCTGATGTTAAGCGACGGTGTGGTCGAGGATGGAGCTCGTCGAGATCTAGAAGATATCTATTCACTCTAGCCTTGACAATTCCAAGATTGTAGATATTTAGGTAGGTATTTAATTAAGTTAAATAAACCCAACCCAGTCCCATCGACTTACTTATTAAATTATCTTCGAAAACTAAATAAATACAACTTCCGTTCAAAAACGTTAATAATATGTAGATTTATGTGATCATTCTTTATATACATCTATTATATACAAAAAAAGATCTATAGAAATTAATAAATAAGGTTTAAAAGGTTGCTAATACATATTCATTCGAATTAAATATTTTAATAGAGCAAATCTCGTGGTTGGCAAGTGAGATAAAAGTAATTAAGTCAAAATCATTAATGAATCACAAATATGGACCTCCCATACGAATTTTATCAATTACCGATTCATTCTCACAGTCTAATCAGATGTGTTTATGCAACTTTTACTTGCTACACTTTTTATCTAGTACGAGACTTCCGCATACTTTCCAATGAACAACAAGTATGCGCGTAGGTATATTGGAACATTTACGTGTAATAAACATGCTTGCGAATGATACCTTCATAATTATAGATATACATAAAATAACGCCTAATTTCTCTTATGGGGTAGGCAGAGCTTCAAAGTCACATTTGACTGTAGTTAGAGGTAGATGGATGGCCGAGGGTGATACAGGGTTATATGAGTAGTAGGTAGATGATAAGATTGTAGTATAGTAAGTTTAAATAATAATTTTAACATAGTTTGTGCGAAAGAAAAATAATTATTTTCAGTTGGCTGATCAGATTTTTTTAAATATTGTATAACATGATAGATTTTCATAGGCATGTTAGATTTTTTGCTATATTTTCTTAGGGCTTTGATTGAGTTACACGCAACATCGAAATTACGTAAGTACTAACTACATGTTCCAGCAGCCTATTTTGACAACTGATTCTAATTTCATGATAAGTGTATACGAGTATGAACCGCACCGCTACATAAAATCAAATAAACTGTAGTCAAATGCCATATATTGTAGTCATATGTCAAAAAAAATGCTTTTAAGATGACGAAATAATCTACTACTATACCTAATAGGTACCTACTGCATATTGTTTTAGTGTATACTATACTTTTTAGTTACTTTTAAAGGCCACTATCTGTAACATCTTACCTATCCGTGCATGGTTGCCTGGAAGAGATCGCTCTAAGCGATAAGGCCGCCAATTAAAAGCCTAGCTATATTTATGTTTTCTCTGTATTTCTTTTTCTGTAGGTATGTGTGGTCTTTTAATAAAGAGTTATCTATCTATCTATCTAAACGTACTCGGAAAATGATGACATAAAATCGCTTTTTCTCGAAGATTAGCCTGTGATTGGCTGTACAATTACGCAGTTAACATTAAGAACCACCAAAACGCCGCGTTTCCCGCGTCTACATAAAAACACATGTTCTAAAAACAAATAAGACATCCCGACCACAAAATAAAACCTTGTTTGACCGCTCCAATAAAAAAGACACATGTTCCGAACAAAAAATCCAGTGTCACTTAAATTAAGTAGGTACAAATCACCGTGATCATTTCAAGCGTAGGCAGATGGTACAGGTAGCGTGTTTTTATAATATTTATTATCCGTTTCGTAACACATTTTATAAGGCCGTTTGGTATTTGCAAAGCTTATTGCCGGACAAAATTAGGTAACAAATACATTTATGGGACAGTAAGAAGCTTCTGCTGCGCCAATATTTGACAAATTTCTATAGTAAGTAGGTAGCAATAGTTAGGTTATTAGTCTGGTACCCAAACTACTCCAACATTACAGTGTCAATAGTCAAGTTAAGATAAATTGCCGAACAAATACAACCATTATAATAGTAAGTAAGTACTATGTAACTACGTTATAAAATCTCTTGTGTAGATGTGTAGAGACACCAAGGGCCCAGAAGTTACTCCATAGAAGTCCATGTCAGTCCTCTCCCTCGGCTATACCAAGTGAAAAATCAGGAACCAATGAAAAATTCGAAATAGTTCAATTATTTTCATTATCGATGACGGTACCAATTATGATTTCGAAGCTAAGATAGTCTTCTTAAAGGCACTTACGCACAATCACTTCTGTTTTAAGTGTCACCTGGTAGTACTTCGAAGTATGGCTCAGAGCTATATCTTAAAAATCTACATGAGTCTTTGATAATCTCAGCCATAAGAAGTCCACTGCTGGACATATGCCTCCCCCATAGATATCTAAAAAGACCGATTGGAAGCGGCGTGAGTGGTTTTGTTAGCTTTAATTTAACATATGTGACCAACCGTTATATTTTGTGGATAATTCTAATATCTTCTAATATTTTGACATCACAAATAACTTACACAATATCTTATGATTTTCAAATCACCATTAAGTGTAGCATAAGACGCAAAGCGCATTCTACGCCAACATATTGTACCAATACATCACCGTCTAAGCCCCTACGTTACTGATACGTGGGCCGCGTGATTGTAAGGCAATTCGTATACACGGCGACACAATACGACGAAAATCACCAAGACGTGACTTTGGTCGTTAACTTGTGCAGTACACGTTTACAACAAGTTTACTTGATTCCCGTGCGCTTTCTCGCAAGAATACTATTGCATTGTTATTTAATAAATTTTATTTTTACAAAATCTTTCAATTTCCTTTAATAAGTAATTATATTCTAATCTAAGAACAATTTCGATATATAGATAACTCATATCAATATCATATTAGCCCATACATTATTAGTTGAGACGATGAGTTAATATAATTATCTCGTATTGTTTGGCATTTTCTTGCTAAAGTTGGCTTCGCTCTTGTATTCTATACATTTTGTCCGTTTCTTTATCTGGTCTAAAGTTTCGATTATAAATAGCAATATATTCGATAAATTGAGCATAGTTTATTGAGTATTGAATTGAGTATTGATATAAGTTGCTTTCGTGTACAAACAGCCTTACACAAAGTATATCACGTGACGTCAAACATCGGAAATGTCGCACATAACAAAGTCGAATATCTTGTTCCTCGAAAGCACGACATAAATCTATGACCAACTCTTATTGTTCCCAATGGTAAATGATAAATATGTTCGTGATCTTCAATACTTATGGCTATCTATCATAATGCGTATTAAGGATGCGATCAACGCGCGCAGCTGTCTCTCTCGCACATCACAATATTTTTAAACATCATCATCATTGATTAGGGATTTTTAAAAGGTGAGATGTTAATTTGTTTATTTAATTAGAGAAATATTTGATAAAAAAGTATTTATATTTATATATTTTAAATTGGCTGAGGAATAGGAAAATATACGTTTTTTTTTCTCTACTCCGTCGCCAGTATAAGTGATATCTGAATAACTTTTTAAGCTATTGCATAGCTTCTATCGCGGGCCTTGAGCGTGGAGACCGAATCCAGAAATTCCGTAACGAAAATAACCTAACACACCGCGCGTAAAGCTATTATGCAATAGCTTTACCGCGGCAGTCTCCGAGTGCCACACGTCTTTTTTTTAATATTTCTCCTATTCAAATAAATTAATTAATTTCTTAGTTTTATAATAACCCTAACCAACGATTTTATATGTATACAAATGTTGTGATGCGCGAGAGAGAAAGCTGCGCGCGTTGATCTCTGCCTTAAGAACTATGCTATTCAAGTACTAATTTTCAGTGAAAGAGTGTCTATCTTAAAACCGTTTTTTTTATCATGCTGTTAGTAGCTAGTAAATAATCATCATCATTTTTACTATGGGCTATTAACATGGTTTTCACACATTTTTAAATAAAAACTTCGGGTCACTCACGTCTGAACTATAGTCGAAACTATAGCCGGATATTTCGGCTCAAAACAGAAGTGAGTGGCCCGTAGTTTTTATTTAAAAATCATCATCATCGATCCATTTCTATTTTCTGCAGTCGAACACATCAAAATTTGCCAAGCCGTTTGGATTAGAGGAGGTATAGATAGGGTAGATAGACAAACTCTTTATTTTTTACACTTTCACTAAATGACAAATAAATAATAAAGAGCTCTTATGCTACTAACATATATACATATTACACATAAACGGCCGTCACACATGATGGGAAATGGCGATAAGGTCGAAAACTTGCCTAAAGCATAACTATTTACTTTTTACCTGACTGCGTAAGGAGGAGGGTTATGTTTTTCGAGTGTATGTATGTTTCTATATGATCGCTTACGGCCTAAACAGCTTGACCGATTTTGATGTACGAGGTGTCGTTAGATTTGTAATTTGCAATATTAATAAATAAATAAATAAAGAAATATTTGTGGACATTTCACACAATACCATCTAGCCCAAACTAAGCAAAGCTTGTACTATGGAACTAGATGGCTGATAGAATACATATATATACTTTTTTTTTGTTGTAAATATATACATATGATACATAGAAACTACAACATAACATACAACATAATACATATAATATTACAACTGTAGAGAAAATAAAAAAATGCATTAATTCGTAATCTCCAACGAACTTTTTCTAAATAGGTAGTTTTATTAGAATTGTTCTAAAGAATACGCATTAATAATCTTTTACGGCAATTTTACGCATACTTTCTCACAAAAAACTTTTACTTAACAGCGTAGGTACTAAGCGTAATGGAGTCGTAGGCTAGACTGCCTAAACAGCTTTATTGCAATCGGGTATTTTGTTTTTCTCTTCTTTTAATATTTGTATTTGTATAAAAAATCAATACTGCAAGAAAGTATAATACTGATCTACAGCTCACAGTCGGAGCCAATTTCAATTCTAAATGCACTTCTATCACAAGTAAAAGTAAAACATACCGGTTCGAAACCTCGAAAGTTACAATAGAGCCATATTTGGCCGGGCCTAAATCAGCGCTAGATTGGATTTGGGTGGGCCAAAGGCTTAATTAATCAATGTTTATTGCATATATAATTACCTACTCAGCTACCGATAGTTTTGACTCCTAACTAGCTACATCTATCTATTATGTTACGGGTATATTTTCTCTTTTTATGGCTTTGATGAAGCCGGCTTTATTTGCTAATAAATTCAGATTTATACGTTGCGTAAGGCTGTGGTGCCTTTGTGTGCATTTTATGCGTTTATGATAGCAATATCAGTACTAGAACAGAGGAGTTCATTTGTGTGCGTAATTATTTGCGCATTTTTCTCGAAGCAGGTGTTATTCGCGGGGTTTTTTTTTTAAATCTTTTGTACCCGATTACTCGTTGATGTTTTTAGTGTATGTCTAAATTATAACGAGCGAAGCAAACTAAGATATTCTCATCAACTGGCTAAATTTTCTTTCATCAGTCGAGATGTTTGTTTGTTTTGATGTTGAATGAAACTTGCGTAAAGGTCGTGTTTTTCAACCTTTTTGAACGAAACTTGGTAAACCTATCTAAAAACATTTCATTTGTTAAAAACTATTTCAAAGTTAATTTATGACAAATAGACTAGTTCTTTGACTTTCAAAAATATTGTGTTTAATAACATATTTACACGGCAATATGTAGATACTATTAATCCAAAAAGTATATATTTTTTTAAATTCTATGTTTTACTTAGTATTCACCTATGTAGACTTTCGTATACAATTATCTAAATGCACTGTTAAAGATAACAGTTCAGATATTTCATAAAACTCACAAAACACAAAACTAGTTTGTTACTGGTTTACTTCGCAGTAAAAAAAAAAAAAAACAAGCTTTCAAAATTTAAGCAGAATGTTGACTTTTTTTACAGTTTCAAGGTTTTTTAAATCAACGCAATAAATATTAAACACTGAAAAGAGGCCACCTCGCAAATAAATAAATAAAAACTACGGTCAATGGTGGTATCCATTGAATAGGCAATTTTCAAGAAGCAAAGTCCCAAACTACAAATAAAGAGGAAAATGTCTAAAAATTGTTAAACAATCGTTACATCGTTAGATAATTTATAAATGACTTGTTTGGTAATAATACAACTCACACCATAGGCAGAATTTACGTGCGAACATTGCTTTCAACTACAAAGTTAAATTTGGTTTTCGTTAGAACCATCATGTATATATCTCCATGGTTTACGTAGTATCTTGAGTAGGCGTTGGAGGGGGTACGGAAGCATGTAAACATAACAAATTCGCACTTGGCCATTTTTTGCGCCATGAATGCCAACCGTTTTCTTTCACAAAGACCCATTAATACAAAGCACAGTAAGCTTAAAGCTATTATGTAGTCACGTACAAGTACCATCGGCATTTATAAGCCAGCGTGGAAGTTAAATGGTGTACCCATTTCAACCGAGATAGTAATGTGTCATCGAGGATGGAGCAGCAAAAACTAGTGTTGGAACGAGGCTCCACTTGCCGGCAACGCTTCCCGGCGCACGCGCAAAAACCTCCGCATTCAGTACAATTACAAACCATTTATGGACGACTACGTGCCTTACATAATAGTTAAAATCTAACACTTTTCTATTCAAAGATTTATATCTGCAGTTTTTCTGTGCTATTGATCGTTCGCCACGTGTTACTATGATATAATCTCTGTGACTCGGTATGGTATTGGATTATGTGATATGTGTTAAAGGAATTGTTATTTCTTGTACACTAACACCTATAAATTCTTGCAATATTTACCCCCGTATTCTTGAACATAGAAAATCCTCGACTCGAAGCTTGTAAACTGCATTTTGTTTGTAGAGAAAACGCCAACAAGAGATCATTTTGTCAAAGTTGAGTCGAGCGGAGGGCAAAATTACGTTCAAAAATACAGATGTGAGGTACCTAATCTTGTTTGAGAATTATAGCTATTTGAAGCTAATAGGGGAAAATTATGTTAATTTTTGTCGACGAGTTTTTGTTTTTAACTGATATCAAAATAAAATAGGTATCTACTAAATTTGACTGTTACTTATTTTAAAACTTATTTTTCCTTTTTGTTTCTTGTTTTCTTATGTTACGTTTCTGTTGCTTATAGATACATAATATTTACTAATCTTTTCAATCATTGTTTAACAAACTGCTAACCCATTAGATTCAGGACACTCATCACGAGCGTATCAAAGGCATCTTTTTCGTTATTTTATAGAAAAACGGCTCGCGGCAAATAGCGCTGCAATTACAGTCCAGCCGTCTTCTCGTCCGTCTATCCGTCTGCAAGATGGCCGCCGCATGCCTCGCGAGATTGACTAGTAGCTGAATGCTCCTGCGCCAACGGCGATCTAGCCTAGCCAGATCTGCGCACAGTGCACTGGCATGCAGGAATGGAACCCTTGTTCTAACGTAAATTAAACTGTCCACAATTAAATATACTAGAAAGCCATTCAAATGTTCGTCGTAAAAAATACTTTCAACCTTCTTACTCAAATAGACCATAGCTTAAGATGACTCCTTAGTCCATTACCTGAAACAAAAATAAACATACTATGAAAAAAAAATTAAATTTGAATTTGCATAAAACCAATGACCATTGTCGGAAACGATCTTATCATACTCCAACTTTATTAATATATAATTCAAAATTAATTAGCATGCAAACATTAACGTCATAAAATTACGAACAGGTTACGAACGTACAAATTACGTTTTATCGGTAGATCTACGAAAAAACATAATAATAACGTTCACACATTAAACGGTGCCCGCCTAACATGCACAAAACCTGTCATTACAGTAACGTATTCGCCGTTACCCGAAACCGCATAAGTCACATTTATCGCCACATCAAAAAGCAATCAAGCGACAAAAGTAGGAGCGAGTCATTGAAGGGAACTCGAGAAACATGTTCGGAACGAAACTAATCGATTCCACAGTGAGAGCACAGGTTATACCTGACTTAGCGTCATTTACGAAAGTGCCTTATTAAAAGATGGGGCGTCAGGCTCCAATAATTTTATTATCAACAGTTAACTGCACTTATTTATGCAAACACGATATCTGTTTATATTTTTATCCGACTGTGCAAGGATCCTCCTTATGACTGGAATCTGTAATTTATGCATGTGTCTAAATACTGGCTCTATTTTGACAAATGACGTGTCAATACATGCGTCTTGACTCTTTATGTAATGTAGGTCATATAACATAACTAATGAACAACACTTCTGCTTTATCGTTTGCTTTTATTTAATATTTTTTTAATAATAAATAAATATTTGTAGACATTTCACACAACGCCATCTAGCCCAAACTAAGCAATAATACGGAACTAGATGACTGATAGAATACATAGGTATATAATTTTATATTTTATAATGTCAGCATGATATATGATGGATATTTAAAAAAAATACAAGCACTTTTTAAATGTTTCATTTTAAGCTTAAATAAATTACATATTGCAAGGTAAAATTAAATAATCGGCCAAGTGCGAGTCGGACTCGCGCACGAAGGGTTCCGTACTATCATCTACAGTACTACAAAGTTTAGTTCTGTTTATAAAATAACGAGAAATCAACGAAATTCCAAGTAGTAAATTGAAACTTATAGGTAGGTTTTCGATACACATCCGGGCAGCATGACATCGCTCGCGCGAATACGCGCGGTTATGTCTCGCTCCATCATGTTACCTCCCCCCACCACCACACCGCGGCGCGGCGCTCGCACCGCGTTTAGATGCACGGATTATTTTCATTTTGTGAGTTTTCATGTATTAGATTAGGTATTTATTTTTATAGTTAATATATTTCTAAATATTTACTTACAAATATTCAAGTTTCTACCTGTTAATTAAGATCGAGTAAAAATTGCTTAAAAATTACGTTTGTTGTATGGGAGCCCCCCTTTAATATTTACTTTATTGTTATTTAATTATTTATTTTGAAAGGTAATATACAAGTTAATATTCTGTGAAAATTTGAAGCGTCTACCTGTTACCGTTTTTAATATTGAGCAAAAAAATACGAAAAAAACACGTTTATTGTATGGGGACCCCCCTTAATATTTTTTTTTTTTTAGTTTTTAGTATTTGTTGTTATAGCGGCAACGGAAATACATCATTCGTGAAAATTTCAGCTTTCTAGCTATCACGGTTTATGAGATACAGCCTGGAGACAGACAGACAGACAGACAGACAGACAGCGAAGTCTTAGTAATAGGGTCCCGTTTTTACCCTTTGGGTACGGAACCCTAAAAATAATTATTAATTGTCATTAAAAAAGGTCTATTTGTTATCTTTTCACGAGTAAACGACTCAACGGATCATCATGAAATAAGGTACAGAGATAGGTGAAACTCTGGATAACAACGTGATTATTATCATTATCATCGTTTTTCATCAGAACACGGGTAAGACCGCGAAGTACAAGCAGTAATACATATTATCATTAATCAAATATGAAAAATATGTAGTGCACGCAGCATAAGAACATAGTCAAGTTTTATGTATATAAGCTTGCGTAGATTTATTTCGCCATTGCCAACTACTTATAACACTTCTGTATTTACGTAACAATATTTATTGGCCGATAGATTGATATCTGCTATAAGATATAATTGAATTATGTTGTTACTGTGAAAGAGATTCTATCTGCACACCTAAATTCTGTCGCAAAGTGAAGGGAACTAATATGTTATCGATCAAGGTCCAATTTAATGATGGGACAATAAAATAGGGAATAATTTATTGTATATAAATTAAACAAGTGGACGGTAAATGTGAGGTACTTCATTAGATAAATTAAATTTAATAACAAGTTTTATTCTATCTATACGTATAAAACGTTCATTTTTATTTTTCTAATAATATGCCCACTTAAATCTGAGAAAATGTTAATCCTACTAGTGTTTTAAACGAAAAAAATTGTGGGTGTGTTCGGATGTTTGTGGGTGTGTGCGGATGTTTGTTACTCAATAAATCGGATGAAACTTTACATTGTTATTGGTTTACCGTCCGAATACGACATAAGATATTTTTATTTTTCAGTTAAAGTAACTGAAAAATAAAAATATCTAACACAAAACAACTAACTGAAAAATAATTATCTAAATGGATGTACAATAAAGTTATTCTATTCTATACTGCCTCACCATAAAGACAAATCAAACTACACATTGCAGTGTACGCCCTGTAAGTCTAGACTTCCAGTTGTAATCTTGACGCCTTTAGGACTTACAACGAATGACGTCATGTACACAAACTTACACGTAACTCTTTTCAAGCAATCTGATAAAAATAAGAAAAAAAACATCAATTTCGTGCATAGACGCCTACGTAGAATAAAGGATAACATCCTTCTAAAGTCGAAGGTTTGTATACGCCACCCCCTGCAGTTCGGTACACGGTACCTGCCCGCCGCTCGCAGGCCGCAGCCGAAGGAAACAAACACTTATGTATTGACGAAGCTATAAATTTCAAAAACGACTGCATTCTGATTAAGAAACTAATTTTGGGTCCCGCATTTAATATTTGTGGTTTAGTTTTATTGAATGCCATGTTTCGTTCGTGTTCTGTTATTTTTTATTAACGTTTATTTATTTTGTTTAACATTATTTTTAGAATTATTTTATCGACGCAATGAGTTGATTGAGGTGCAAAGGTTTGGGGTACCAAAATTATGTGAAAAGATAAATAAAACTAATTTATTTTAATATAAGTGTATTTATTAATTGTGATTTTTATGATTCATTAAGGCGCAGAGTTGAATGGCACACATGATACCTTTTTTTCTCTAAATAAAAATATTGGATTTATGAACGTATTGTACCATTTTTTATAGCTGTTATTTTGAACGAAATAAACGCTTAAATGTGAAAATTTCCACTTAAGAGTGTTTATTAATATATCTATCAAAGTTATAAAACAAAAAGTGAAAATTTTATAATAGCATTCTTAAGCTACTAACTTGGTACTAACGTTCATGTATGTTTTTAAAATGAATTAAATAATGTTATAGAAAAAGGTGCTGTTCGCGAGCAAGATAGTCGAAGCACCCGACCCGACCTACCTTAAAACAAATGTTTTGTAATGTACAAAGTTTGTAACTTGATTAATCATTACCTACATTATGTAGTTGTTCTTTTATGCTGCTATATTTATGGCAAACATTAAGAATGACAAATCTGTCTCAGCAGGCATTCCCATTTTGTTACACTGCTGTTTTAAAATGAAAATTCAGGTCAACACACTCTAAAACATTAAATATAAACCAAAAATACAAACGTAAGATATATTAAAAACAAAATTTTAAGGGGATAGGTATACAGGTGGAAGTCGTTCTTTCGCTCACATTATTATATTACTACTAGCTGTGGTTTCACACACGTAGCAATAAAAAATGATGGTGATGATGATAATAAAGTGTAGCTCCGCTCTAGCATGTCCGTATCCAAGCTCTCACCTATCTCTATATCAACAATCGATCCAATCGTTTGGTCGAGAAAAGGTAACAAACAGATAAAAGGGACAGACAGTTACTTTCGCTATATATAATTCACTTTATAATACTAGTTATGATGTATAAAAATGTATCTAAATTCCAAATTAAAATGTATTTTTTTGTGATTCATGTGCATTATTACTTTCGAGATCCCTTACATTAGTACAGGTTTTCTCGAAAGTTTCTGCTTATTTATAGTAGGTATTGTGTAAGCGTGAAAATAAACTATCGATATAGGCCATACAAGCAAAGAGTTGGGTGGCGTCGCTGTCTCGCTCATACGCAAAACAACTTTTTAAATTGAAATTTAATTTATGTATTTGCTTATTATTAATGTTTGTATTATATCCGAATGGAATCACTATTGCAATGAATTAGCGATAAAAAATAGTTGTATTCGTATTTATTATTTTGACCTAATTAAACGCCCATTTATTTCGGCCAAAATAACAGATATAAAAATAACTATTATCGTTAATACATTGTAATATTGTATTCAAGAGGCTAAAACACCTATTAATATTTATCAAAATAAATAAAATATTTTTATGTGAAAAAAATGTTGCGTGCCTGTGAAATATCGGCAGCACCCAACTCTGGGCCCTAAGCTATTAAAACTGAGATCCATTGCGTAGAATGTGTACAAGAGGCTACAAATTACTTTTTTTATCTTACTGTTGTTAAAATTATAAACTTTTTTTAATCAAGCTTCCAACTTCCAATATTTTAGCGCGGTTAAGTCGTAAATGTAATATCAAGAACTTAATTTCAAAACAAATCACTTCCTAAAAAAAAAACGCTTGCTTTTTTTTATAAACGAAAGTTTGAAGCAGCTAAATTCATTCGTGCTATTGTTGTAAAGCAGTCAATCATCAATAGAGGTGTGGCAAGAGGCAGCTTATTAAGCTCCGGTCGACAATTCACGTAGCTGTCACTTCCTAAGTTATGATGTGAATTTCACACCTCGGAGCAAACATGCTATGAAGTCATCTACCGTCGCCTGGTTTTTTCAACGACCACTTCAAAGGTATGTTATTTCTAGAAAGATTATTGAGATTTTGATCGTTTGCCAGCAAGATGACTTTCGAAATAGTTTTTTTTTTTTTTTATATACTATAGATCTACGATTGACCACCAACTCGCCTGATGTTAAGCGACGGTGTGGCCGAGGATGGAGCTCATCGATCTAGAAGATATCTATTCACTCTAGCCTTGAAAATTCCAAGATTGAAAGTCTCAGGAAACAGAGATGGCGGCAACGAATTCCATTCTTGTGCAGTACGCAACAAGAATGTTGATCGAGTGAAATGTGATCGAACGAGAAGGATCGAGTATTTTTTGTTTTTATAGATATTGGATAATAATACTGAAACGTTACTTTTTAATTATATAACATTGTGTCCAAGAAATTAATTTAATACTATAGTTGACCTATTGGGCTCAGTGGCATACGCTTTAAAACCGTAAGATCCGCCGGGGCTCAATCTCTGGCTATACAAAAGTTTATTTCTATTCTAGATTTGGAAGTTGATTATCCGTGTCACTATAAGTGTTCTATGACATCCCAAAGTCAAATAATTTCAGTGGGGAGATATGAATGTGAAAAATTGTTATTTAATGATAAAAAAATGTAAGGATATTATAAGAGTTAAATAAATCAAAAGGTTGAATGTGCATAAAATTGTATTGTTTAAGTAGTTACAATAAATCGTATCTTTTACATTTATTACTTGAAACATACACAAAACCTAACTTAATATTATTACTTTTTCTGATGTAACTCCTTTGTTACCTCTTCACAGCTAAATGGCTGAGCCAAACGTTATTAAATTTGGTACAGAGATTCATTGAAACCGGGAGAAGGACATGGACTATATTTTATAATCATCATCATCATTTTTCATCACTACGCAGGTGACACCGCGGGGCGCAACTAGTGATCTATAAAATAATTATAGTTTAAAAACTACTACGACTACGAAATAACTGACTTCAAAATACGTAATTTCGTTTATTTGGATTACATATTTTCCCAGTTATTTTGTTTTTAAAACCAAAGTGCTGAACCGGGCGTTGATAAATCGGGATATATACGGGATTACCTCTGAAATATGATCTACCAAAACAAAAAGGAATCATCAAAATAATGTGCAAAGTAATCGCGTAACAAACAAAAAAAACGGCAGCCGAATAGAGAACCTCCTCCTTTTTGGAAGTCGGTTCATGAAGTAAATTGGTTACATTGATTCCATTTTCAAAAACCTCTTACAACAATTCTTGATCTGAACCGGTTTAGTACGTCAAATAAGAAACTTAATATGTCCGACGCTCTTATTGTTACAAATTACCTATTTCCCCCGTAAATATCAATGTCAATATAACAGCTGGACATTATTGGACGTGAACAGAACAGGCATGGCGCAGCTCCGATATTTATAGTTGAAATAAACTCGCTCCAGTAGGAGGTCTCGAGAAATCGGTTCGAACGCCGGAAGCTTGGCCTACCTGCAGAGATTCTGCGACTTACACCACTAATTCGACCTCGTTATTGGACGCTATTTCGATTTATAATTAATATCGGTGAACATTTTCACACACCACTATCTAGCCCCAAACTAAGTATATATGCTATAAGTTTGACGTGTCTGTGTGTGTGTGTGTGGCATCGTAGCTCCCGAACAGATGAACCGTTTTTTTTTTTGTTTAAAAGGTTTATTAGTGCACCTTTAGGAATATCTTTAGGGATGTATTTTCATCCATACTAATAAAAAAATACTTTTCCAAAAATATTATTGAAAGAGTTATACGATTACAAATATTTTAAAAAATACAACCGAATTCTTTCCCATGCTGAACTGGGAGAAAAAGAAAAACATAGAATGAAGAGAAAAACATATATTAAGGGTCTTAAAAGGGGGGATTGTTGTTTATGTGAGCTATGGGCTAACACCCTGCCACTACCTAACTCTAACACCCTTTCACTCTCATCTAATTCTTTATCTACGATCAAGTTTGGCGTCAATTGACCTTATTGTCTCTGATGCTCAGTCCACCCCGTAAGGGAAAATATGCGTATTGTATGTACAACCGGATTGAAAACCTTTTCCTTTTTAAAGTCGTTAAAAAATGCATGACTCTCTCCATATCTACAAAAAGTCTTTCTCACTCGTTCTGTCTTTTGGAGCTATAAAAGCGTTAATCTTTCTGCTTTATAGTGGTATTAGTGGTGCGTACATTATAGACTGAATTTTCTTATAAATGAAACTGGTCATTTTCTAAAACGCCCAAATGGCAAATTCCAGGGTCCATTCTCCGGGTTACTAAAACTCTCCTCTACCGACCAGCTGCTTCTACTGCAAGTCTTGAAACACCTCCAACAACACCTCTGTAACGCGAAGGACAGTATAGTTCCGGTTCGTCACAACATCTGTAACAACATCTGTTCCGACGACTGTCTTCAGCGTTACTGATACTCAGTTCTGTCGTCACACCTACCTAAAGACACTGGATACACACCTACCCGTTCGCCACCGTGTGCTGCTCGGCGGAACAAGGCCAGTGTATCCTTACGGTCGTTCTACGTATTTCGGTCTACGCTTGTAAAAGAACCCTCGACCCTATCTTTCAAATTAGTTAATTTTCATAAATTTCTAGTCTTTTAGACCTTCTTGTTTTTTACATCTATATTAAACTTTGTTAACCTTCTAACTGTCGTTTCCTTATACATGTATACCGAAGTAGCTCGGGTTATAGATAGGCAGCTAGGAGTGTTACAATGTTAATTTTCATTTCATTTTAGACTCTCCATATATATTCAACTGCCACGCAATGTTGCGGAAACAGCAGTACTGTGTTCCAGATTAATGAACAATGATTTTACCTACATGTAATATTTCAGATTAACGAGCGCAATCCATTACCACACAGGGTACCGTCCGTACCATCGAACTATTGAAGTTCAAATTTTGGGTACTTATTTGGTTTGGACTGGGTAAACGTGAAGCTTTATATCTGGCAAGAAATTTCTCGTCAGATGTTTAGAAGCAAAACAAATGTAAGAATGATATTTTTTTTCTAGGTAATCCATGAAAACTATACACCAAATTTCTCTTCTGTGAGTATAGATTATTATTTAGCCAACGTAACATTTTTCGCCCGAGAAATCCGCAGAAATACGATTAGATTTCAACATGTGGCTTAACTGTCTGCTAACTCAGGTTAAGTAGTGGATTGGTATTGATTAGACGGTGATTACGCACTTGATTGGCAGCTGAGGCGTCAGCTTCATCATTTAGGTTAACATCTATAGCTGGCACACATCGGAGAAATCTAGAGAATGGGGTCGCTAATAGTGAGACTACAAAGTAATAGATCACGCAATAACCGTGTTCTATGAATAAGCTTGTTTTAATATACTTTCTGTAGTTTTTATATTGCTTGCTACTGGCTACAATTTATATCATCATCATCATCTCAGCCATAATAAGTCCACTGCTGGACCCCCAGCAGGGATTTCCAAAAAGACCGATTGGAAGCGGCTTGCATCCAGCGTCTTCCCGCCACTTGTATGAGGTCATCTGCTCATCTCCAAGTCATGCCAAGTTTCTCGAGTGGAGACCACGCACCGGCAAGCGCAGCGTAGGAAGACCAGCCACAATTTATATAATATGTAATAAATATAAAACATCCATTTACACAAAAATTATGAATCATGCTTGCATCAAGTGTACTCCATTAATATATTATTTCAAGAACTATTTTGTATAAAAAAGGCAACAACAAGATAGGCGTCCCCCGTGCGTCCCGAGCAGTCCCTTAATTTCTGGTACGGTATTTTTTATACTTACCGAAGTTACATTTTTATTAAACTCGACGGATATCATCTTAAGCATTTCAAAACCTTATATACAAGATCAAGGTTCACATCAAAAGTGTCGTTTTAATTAAGAGCTAAGCGTTTAAATCCATCTGATATAAAATCACTCGTAAAATCTTTCCCAATCCAACAACACTAAAAATTTAAGAAGACAACGGTAATATATTAATATTTCTGAAATATAATTAAAGATATGCTTCATTATTACCAGTAAAATAAATAAAATCCACTGAATTCCTAGTAAAGAGTTACGCAACGCCATCAAATTGGTATTGTAAGCCAACGACGTAGGAATGGTTTAGTTGGTCTATAAAAATGTTTATTACTTTTCTTCCCACTTGTCCACAAGTTCATCGACCTCATATATTTTATTTTGAATTTACAATACAACTAAATATGTACATACGATTACCATCCAATTAATCAATATTATATCTAATACCTACCTGTTACTTGAATTTGTCCGGCCGAATGAGGCTTTACTGATTTTTATCTTCACCTTCAGATGTTATGACTCAAATCAGTTAACCAATGACAGATAACTAAAGTTTTATTCATTTTTTCTACGTAGTCACATTAATTATAGATAGGTTTATTATTAATGATGAGCGATCAACTGTTAAACGTTAAGTGTGGCGACTAATATTTTTTTTTATTGTGGAACAGAAGTTACGAATAATGAATATTCGCGCACAATGATTCTTGAAAATACATATAACGGGACCTTATATACAGAGTGCTCGCACCAAGGTGGACTAATATTAAAATTTCAACTCAAATAAACAAAGCTAGTTACTATTAAAATTAGTTAAATAAGTATAATTTAAGGTAGGTTTTGTGGAACTGCAACCATATTATTAGTAATTACATTATAGTTTTATGCGTCATCATATAGATACGAATAAAAGCGTGAGTGTATTCCCAAAACCGATTATATATTTGCAACGCAAATAATATCACTTAAATAAGCTTGCTGAATCATTTCAACAACTACGCGTATATTACATTTTTTACATAATGTACCAAGCGCTAAACATTTTACGTATCTATCCGCCATTAATCTGAATAAAGGCATACACCTGCACCCAAAAATAATCAATCCAATGCAATTCATATAGCATAATTGAAGCAAAGTGAGTTTCTGTCAGGAAATCAGCTCAATAAAATCCAAGTCCTGGAATTCGATCGCATTTACTACTTATGTAGTACGTGGGTAAGTAAATATTCCATTCTGTGCGTCCGCAATCCGAACACCCTGTGCATACCGAGTTGCACGGTCACTTGTTAATAAAACACATCGTACACATACCGTTTTCTCATATTAATCTACATCAATGCACTTTAACACACCTCCGTTAATTTTCTCTTCTCTTTCACAACATGTTTGAGAAATTCATCAAAAGGACTTTTTGTCTGACACTTCATGTTTGACATAGTACGTGACAATTATTATTTCGGTGTCAATAGTGAGTTTGTGTGGAAAGTCGTGAGTGTACCATCAGGGAGCGTGCGCTCGTGACTGCTTATACAAGGTTTGACCACTTAGTTATTGGTGGGCTTTCTCTGGAGCTCGCGTATGATGCATCTTCTGTGACTAATGATCGCTACATAGGTTCTAGGTTTCTTCAATCAATACTGTAAATTTAATTAAATGTAAAATATCTAAAGGTTTTCAAGTAAAACTTGAAGCAAGAATTATAGTTGACTCCATCACCTCTTAGTTTGTGTTTCATAAATACAATTTTAGGTTCGTTATTGATAGGAAAGCGACTGAAGATTAATTAGCAGAGCATGGAGTAGATATACTGTCTCAGGTGACGTGGATTGAAATCCTGCAGTTTGGGCTAGATGGTGGTGTGTGAAATGTCCCCAAATATTTTTATTTTTTTGTATTTATACACTATATATTTTCTCCATTCCTTTCAATTTCAACGTTTTCCTACCACTTGTATGAAATCGTCTGTCCGTCTTGAAGCTGGTCTTCCTACGCTACGCTTGCCGGTGCATGGTCTTTACTCGAAATCTTTTCAGCCACATTGGCCATCAGTTCTACGTGCTATATGCCCTGCCCACTGTCATTTCAACTAGCTAATCTAATGAGATATGTCGGAAATCCCTGGGGGAAGCCTATATTTAGTAGTAGACAGTTATTGTGGTTGAAATGGTGATGAATAATGCGCTTTCTGAATGAATCTTTCCGAATAGATATAATCTAGGTGTCTTCAAATCGCGAGTGAATAGGTTTCTTATAGGCAAGCGCGCTCCATCATAACTGTCACTTAACAACAGGTGAGTCAACGGTCAAGCGCAAGTCAATTTTCGAATAAAAATATAAAACAAATACTTACTTTGAAAAACTTTTTAAGTTAAACGGTTTTATTGAAAAGAAAGATAATGATGTAGGTAATGTATTTACTGTATTTTACTAGAAAATGCTTTTCATTTGATACCCATATTGTGGGGGTTGTGTTAAAATATGAAATCCGCCATTTCGTGGTGGCGGCCATCTTGAATTTACATTAATACAGAATATACTAAATTGTATTGTCATCAGGACTAAAGGTGTATACCAAATTTCAGATCGATCCGTCAACTGCAAGGGGGTAAAATTTAAATTACTAAATTTGACCCAAACATAAATAAACAGATCAAGCTAAAGAAACCCGTTTAAAAAACACTGCTGCTTTACATCTCTGATAAACGTATCGTACTTCTCATACGTGATAAGTCCGTTAAACATAACTATGAAAAGATCCATTTAAAAATATGTAACATATAAATCGGTTCTAATCAGTAGCTAAGACAGATAAATGTACTTAGCGGTTCCTGACGAATCATTTTAATTAAAACTTAGCTATTAAATTTGATCAATTTAATCCCGTTGTTTCATTGAGAACATTTTTCCTAATTAAATAACTGACCAACCAGTTTCTCCGGAAAAGAAAAAAAAACGTTCCTTTCTGCACAAAGGTTGACCAGTTCAGTTGTCCAAAGTGAAAAGACAGTTCTCTAGCTAGGAAGATCCTGCGAGAGACTCATCATCATCATCTCAGCCATAAGAAGTCCACTGTTGGACATAGGCCTCCCCCATGGATTTCCAAAAAGGCCGATTGGAAGCGGCTTGTATCCAGCGTCTTCCCGCCACTTGTATGAGGTCGTCTGTCCATCTCGTGGCTGGTCTTCCTACGCTGCGCTTGCCGGTACGTGGTCTCCACTCGAGAACCTTTCGGCCCCATCGGCCATCAGTTCTACGTGCTATGTGCCCTGCCCACTGCCACTCCAACTCTGCGAGAGACTACTGTACAAAAATAAGTAGATAGGTAAGTATTGAATACGTTCTTTCTATAAATGTAGATACATCGATAAAGCTTTTATATTTTTTTATAAGGCAACACTCGGCGGCCTCGTCATAAATTGACAACTTTATCTTTTTACGAACACATTGTACATTTCTTGTTTTTCTGCTGTTTGCGAGGCGTCTGCAGTAATAGGCGTAGATTAAGTTTCACTTCGGTTAATATTTGTTGCTTTAATTGGATATGGGTACAAAGTTTTCATATCAGAGTGAGATGTAAAAAACTGTTTTGTAGGCGGCTCTTTATGTTAATACGCACCTTGTTCTGATCTTCTGTTATGACGTTCTGCTTCATATTAATATTAAGATAAGATTACATTTTGATTGCTGTGAAACAAAATACCTACATCCAATATACTCGTAATGGGTTATGTTCACATTTAACTTTTACACTACTTTTTTTTAATACAAGATAGATCTACGATTGACCACCAACTCGCCTGATGTTAAGCGACGGTGTGGCCGAGGATAGAGCTCGTCGATCTAGGAGATATCTATTCACTCTAGCCTTGAAAATTCCAAGATTGTGGGTCTCAGGAAACAGAGATGGCGGCAAAGAATTCCATTCTTGTGCAGTACGCAACAGGAATGTGGATCGATATCGCTGAGTACGGATTTTTGGCATTTCAACTACTACTACACAAACTACTACCTACTACTTTACAAAGTTTAAGGCTTTGGCGGTAATTTTTTTAAACAATTTATGTATTATTTTTACCAGGAAAATACGATGAGAAGGCTTACAGGACGATGGAGGTGACGGAACAGAAAAATGTAATGTTATGTACATTACATTTTCTGTTACATCATCTGAAGAAAATATAATTTTGGATTAATTTAGTTTCAGCAAATATTATAATCATCGTGATCCAATTTGAATTCACATTCTATCAAAAATATATTTTTATATCCATCTAAATCTCGTTTCGGTTTTTTTTTTCTAACAATTTTTATTATCTAAATATAAATAGTTCCATTTAATTATTTTTAGAAAATTAATTATTAGGGTAAATTATTAGGGATGTTAGAAGTAAATTATTAGGGACATTTTCGCAAAGGGATAAATTAGTAATCCGTCAGTACGCGTAAGAAGCCATTAAGACCTATCGTTGAGGAGCTATGACCGCTCAAATGAAAAATTGCTCAACTAACCCCGCCCTACCCTACCTAAATCTAAAGTGGTGCGAATACTAAAAAGCTCTTTTCATTCAATTATCATAAAATTTGTTCTTCTTGCATCTCGCGTAGCTACTTAGTGTACGTGTATGTATTTCAATTGGTGTATCTAACAGATTTATTCGATAATTTGTATAAAATGTGTAAGAAATTCATTAGATCACACAATTCACAACACGCTACCGCGGCGCCGAGGACTAATTGAAAATAGCGAATGGCCAGAGCCTAGGTTCAGCGTATTAATTAAAACTAAAGATTCTCGCCTCTCCTGGCTTACGCTCAAATACCTATTCTAAACCTACTATTTGTACTGCCTCTTCTAGATGCCTGCTGGCATAAATTAAACATTAACACCAAGCTTTATGGATTAAATTCGAACGTTGCGTCTCACATGATCCGTATAGCATTCTAAACCGTAAACAAAAAGACTGAAGGTACTTTTTGAAGTGAAAGTTGTTAGCATGGATGTGAAATCAAACAAGGAGCGTTGTTAATAATTTATTGATATAAGACATGCGAAGCCCATAAAGTTTCCTTTGGCACACGTCTCGTTCTCTTTTAATTTGTTACTCGTTAGCATTAAGCAACCCGCGCGAGGGGATGCGCCGATTAAGATTTCGACTACGGTCAAGGAGCCTATCAACTCAACTTGGTCGTATTTCACCACCAATATCCAAGAAAGCTATTTAATTTATGTCGACCGATAATTGTTAATTGTTTAATACAAATTCAAACACGAACAGGAAACTGACGAGAATTCATGACGACGAATTAAATAAATATGCTGTGCTTAACTTTTGGCTCATTGATTTCAATCATTAATATTTTTTAATGACCTCGTTTCGACAGAGTGAATAAGGCATTACGGAACACGCAAATGTAAATAAATCATTAAAAGGATGAGGTAACAGAGCTTCATTAAACGAGTAAACACTTATAGCAAGCGTAACAAGCATCAGTGTGTCGAACAATGGCCATAACTGTTGAACAAACAAAAGTTATCGTTCATAAAGCAGGCGCTCGTCCGAAATAGGGGGCGTGCGAGCGGAGAATGTTAGAAAAACTTATAGAAAATGACAAGAGGCTGAGAAGGACGGAGATAGTGCGCCTATAGAAATGACAGGGACGGATAGAAAACTCGTTCTCCGGCATTCCGTCGCATGGTGGATTTAGGAACGGGGGCATAAAGTTACGATTAGAATGGTGTTTTATTTTTAAGGATAGTATAACTGAGTAATTATGTACCGACAGCTAAGTGAAAAATTATTGGCTCGCGGTGGGATACGGCTTTAGAAGATATCATTAAAATTGATTTATAAAGTACGGGAGCATTTTGCGAAATTGAATTTTAAATGCGATGCGTTTTCGGAGAATCGAACACGGATATTAAATTGCTTCTTCGAGGTCAATATAAAGGTTAGTTATAACTTTGTAAATAACAATAAAACAACATTTTACTTGTATTTCTCTATCTATCTATCTACTTTTATTTCTCAATTCTTATCTATCTCAGTGATCATGTACATATCATTCATCTAGTAGAAATTGTGTTTTTGATATGTTTAGATGTCGACTGGGATTTCTGTGATTTTATTCTTACTTTGTATAAACAATAATAGGTATATGTAACTAACTACAAGTTAAAAACTAAAAACTTGAGAAAAGCATAAAACAATCCTAGCCTCTAAAAAAGTCTAATTGGATTAAGTTTGGTGAAAATTTGTTTTCTCCAGATGTATGTAAAAAAATCGCACTGTAGTCATGTACCTATTTAAAACTGATACCAAATTTCTTATTTAAACAGAAATTCCCAGGTAACTCAATTTATTACCTCATTGTGAAGTTTTTCTTCGTGTCGCAACATAATCAATCATTTATTTTTTATTTGTATAAATTTGTCTATATTAGGGATAAGGAAAACCTAACTTTCCCCTATTAGGAATAGGGAAAAATTCTAGGAATGCAAGGTCTAGGTATCGTATAAAGCCCATTAAAGTTATGGGTTTGTTTCAACCCATTCTTTCTATCCAACATTCAAGTATGAAACATTGTTGTGATTGTCATTCCGGGAATACTGACTGAGTATACTCAGATTCTCACACTTACTTTCATGTTCCAAGATGTCTTCTTGCTATCTATGTTGTTAAGTAGAATTCCCACAGTACGTGCCTTTCTTGGGTCTTAAATAGTAAAATTCTTGCAACACTAAAAGTTGTACTTTTTCAACCTCATAAGAAAATTATCGTAAAAAATACACTGTACTGTAGGTACTGTTTAATAATAATTATCCTATTTAATATTAATTTAAATTAATTTTTACATACTTTTACGCAAAAACACTCAACGTAATATCAAGCGTAAGATAAATAATCACTCCGCATACTTTTACGCAAAAACACTCAACGTAATATAAAGCGTAAGATAAATAATCTTATGCAGTGGGATCTTTCGTTTTTCTGTGATAGATTTGCGTTCACCGCCAACTCGCATAAAACATGTCGTGAAGCCTTACAATACTGTATCTGTGAAGCCGACTTTACTAACAAGTTGTATTTCGGTGCGACAACTACAACAAATGCCGGCATCTCCTCATAAACCTTTTAATTTATACTAGCTAACGCCCCCGGCTGCGGGCATACTCGTAAAACAATTCGGATAATTGACCCGAGATCTGAGACGGTTTCAAGCTGTTGTAGTTTAATTGGTGGTCTAGCTCTAGACAGCGGTGCATATTGACTTTCAATATTTTAAATACGTTTTTAGTAAGATTTCATCAGGGATAGCGACAAAAATCGACGGTTTTATATGATAATGACAAAAAAGAAGTTATTCAAAGTCCGCGACGGAAAGGTCTACGCTAATATGTGCGTTGTCGTGTTGGTATACCACTTCCATAATAAAAATGGTATAAAATATGGTTAAATTCAGTTACCATTAAATCCAGCACAAAATCCAGTACAAAAAGTCTTATTTTCCCTATCAATTTAAGAATATTTCTAACACGCATTTTATTGGAAATAATAGCCAAGAAATAAGCAAATCTGAAATAAACGTTTAGTAGTATTTTAAATTATTTCATTTAAAAAATCATAAGTTGGTGATAAATCTCTGAAATCACTCACACAGTGATTATAAAGGTAAAGCACATGTGATTTTCTTTGCCACTATTTTCTTTTTTTTTCCTTCCCTAGTTTCATATAACGGGCAGTGTAGCTATGTACTGTGCTCCACATTCTGACATGTTAGTTGTTATCCAATACATCAGTTCTGATTTTACATAGACACTGCCTATCCTAACTTAACCTTAACTTAAATATAACGTATAAGTATCAAGCAAAGGATGTATATTGTTAACTTCCAACCTCTTCAACCTTGTTGCTTTGATGGTAGGGTAACTGCCTAACATAACTATGAGACTTGCGAATCTCTTGATTTTAATTTCATAATAAGTACATAATACAGTTATATTAACTTCCAACTTCTCAAGTCATGTATGTATATTAAGCTGTATTGTTTGTTATTGTCTACCTTAACTGAGACTTATGAATCCACTAACTTTAATGTAGTTTGGTTTGTTGGTTTTCTAATGTTTGGTACTCGTTCTACACAGCGATATCACCGTTGACTTAAAAGATTTTAACCGTATTTATTATCTACTGAATTCATATTGACATTAGAATAATGACTTGGAAAAAGATTTATCTGCAGAACGTTAAAGTTCATTGAAACGGGATGGGGCGGCGTTGCGGAGGTCCAACGCAATGCGCACAATCCAACATGCGCATACGCAAGTGATGCGCCATCATAACCGTGTAACTACGTATTTAGTGCATTAACATAAAATAATAAAAAAATACCGATCATAAAGTCAATCGATAGCCCACAACCCTCGAGCTATAAACACGGTATTTTTTAAAATTTAAAAGCGATACGTTATAAAATTCTGAACATGGGCGCGACAATCGCCAAACAGAAGAGTGTCGTAATGATATGGCAATAAGTCATAAAATACTTTGATATAACATTTTATCCAGCCATATTCATTATGAATAATTCGACTGCGAAAAGTTTTCGAAAAACTGTGGACACAACAGGAATTCTTAAACAAGATCCAGGTTTTTTGTACACATTAGGCGATTGCATCGCGAAACACTGCCTAAGTGCATTAGTGTTAGTTTTGAACATTTAAATTATTTACATAGTAATTGCAAACATAAATACTTAAGTGCCTGCATCCGGATTTTCAGTTTGACTCCGAAGAACATTAGAATATGAATGTATTTTTCTTTTTCGCCTACAAGTGGTTCGTATTGCAATATGGCAAAGAACTAATTTTCAATGGCACCTACCTTTACAAATCTATAAACAGTTCAAAAATACTGATGGGACTTGAACTCGTATATCCCGATCTTTACTTGGGAGCCTTTACTATTTTGGCCACGGAGGTGTCACGTGGGATAGTCGGAACTTAAGAACAGTTGTTTTGCTTAAACCAATCAAGCGTTAGTAACGCCACCCGTAACACACGCTTCAAGCGTGTAATTAATTACTCAGCTGGTCCGGCATAACCTGTAAAAGGACCCTTTTGTAAAGGGTTCCATAGACTGACGAGAGATGTCGCACGTCTGTAAATATAAATGTAAATATCCGATATTTTTTGAATACAGTCTTTACAATTATTTTACAATGAATAACTCATAGTTTTGACCTAAACTATATTCCTTAAATGTACATATACACAACATGTTATGATTACAATAATTAGATTTTCAGTTTCACAAGTGAAAGAAGTAAAAAGAAATTTGGTAACATTAATTGATTAAATTAATTAAATTTCATCATCGTATGCAGCAAACACAATGTTTTTAACATCTCGTTTAAATTTGTGATTTTTTTTATTGAAGACATCAATGGAATTATAGTGGTATTTGGTTTTTACACACTTACGTAAGTCTCTACAAATTTATAGACAATTAAAAAAATTCACACATCCGACGGGACTTGGACCCGCATATCCCGATCTGTACTTGGGAACCTTTACCATTTCGGCCACGGAGGTGTCACGTGAGATGGTCGAAACAGTATTTTTTGCTTAAAGCAACCACCTTGCACCTACCTTTGTTTTATTAACGACTTCAAAAAAAGGAGCTTATCAATTAGTACGTTGTATGTTTGTAATATTGTTAGAATTGCACAATTTTTGTATATGTTAGTCTATACCAGCTTCTAAACATGTGTGCCAAATTTCATAAGTGTATGTAAGGAACACAATCGAGATGTCAATTCCCATTTTTTGCCATGATAATTCCCATTCCAAATAGATTCTAAGAGGAAAAGAAAAACTCAAGAAATCTGATGAAAATAAGTAATCTCTTGTCAAATGAAACGGTACTTATTCGTATGATTTGACAAGAGAAAGAGAAGAAAGTAAAACCATCTAGAAAAAAATTGTCTTCCATAACACCAACAGGATCTAAAAGATGACATAATTAATATGCATAGTTATTAAAAAAACTCAATCGGTAACATCTACCTCCGAATTCATATAAAGACGTTAGTCTGACAGAACCATGTCTAGTTTAAATAACAAAAAGGTACAAAAAATGTCACGAGTCCACAGAACTCGGTCTCGGTCCCTATTTACCTAACACAGCCATGCGACTTGTTATTATGAGAAAAAATAAAAGTATGAAAATGCCGGAGCTTTTATTTTTTCTCGGAAGTGTTGGAGTCGACGCGCAAAGTGATAAAACACTCGTCTGTATACGGCAGGGCAACAGGTCCGGTAGAAACAATGCGATAGTTTTTGTCAACGGTGCCAGCTTCTAGGCTAGATCATTACAATGGCATAAAGTAGCCAGTTATGAAGCGAGCTCGGGAGGACTAGACCCACAACCGGTTCCCATACGGCGCTTTTTATAAGAGACCGATCTTCGTAACTTGAACAATTTATAAAATAGGCTCTGCCTAGTTGCAGATCATTTTAAAAAAATCAAAAATAGACTTGCCTAGACCGCCAATTCGCTTGGTGTTAAACGACCGTTGTGGTCTACGATGGAACGCGCTTGCCTATAGAAAGAACTCGGAATTTGAAGACACCTAGATGATATCTAGGAGAGATCTATTCGGGAGGCGTTAAAGATTCATGAAACGCTATGCAAATATTTTGCTACAACCAGGAGCAGTACCTACATAATCGCGAACCGCTACCTGTATAGAAATTATAGCATAAAGGGCCAATCTCGAATTATCGATACACCGCGAACAACCGATCCATAAAAGTAAAAAAAAGTAAAGAAAAATCGAATATCGTATAAAATCGTATCGGCAAAGATAAGGGCGCGACGCGTCCGGCGTTTAGCCCACGGCTGCGACTCGATATTTCATGAAAAAGCCGATTTATATTCGCTGCCGTGTTCAAGCAAAAGTTTAATGCTCACCGTTCGTAATTACTGCCGAAAACTGAATATAAATAGTAGATGGGGAAACGAGACAAGGGAGTGCCTTACTTCACCGATACAATCGAACTTCAAAAAGCTCGTTCGCCATTAATTATTTTCATCGGTAACAGAAACGGTATAAAAAATCTTGGCGCACCATAAAATGCAAATGCGACTCTAGGTGTGTTGTAAAATGTTTGAAAAATAATTATATTTTCTAAAACATAAAAGTACATAAGTGACAAGAACTACATATGGGGCTATTAAACTAATCCGGTATTATTCATTAGGCAATTTCAATTTTATGAGCGCAGGTATCGGAGAAGTCCACGGCCCGCCATACGTAAACTCGGATTGTGAAACTTAGTCGTATTACTTTGATAGCATTCCATAAATTTAATCCTTCTTATGAAAACTGAGGACAAAACAAGAAATAAGAGGCATGAAAGTTACTGGAAGGTGTTGCACAAACGCGAACGCAATCGTAAAATTTAGACCAATCAATAATAACGTTTATATTTTTCATCATCATCATCATCAATCATCTCTTACTTGTCAATAGGTATATACCTACTAACAATTCAAAGATGATTTATAACATCAGTTATGGCTACTTAAATGTGTATTTGTATAAAAAGGATATATCCTGATAATATAACCTTCCTTCTGAGCAGTCAAGCAAAAAGATTTTCATTAAAAACACTGCGAGTAAAAATATAAACGTTATAAACTTTAATATCAAGTCAAAAATTTCTCTTAATTCCTTGAACTAGTTATAGTTCCAAAAGTTATCATTTTTATCACATTTATCCTCAATATCAAGTGGCTATGGTCTAATACCTAACTTTTCATGACAAAAAAATGTGCTTCTTATTTTTATTCGTTTAGCACCAGTTTCAAAACAAAGCGTTAGCACAGCGTTACCGGCTTTTTGAAAGTCCTAACTGTTACTGACATACGTACAATTCTGGTACGTTAACATTAACAACCGAGAGCATACCTCGAATACTTCATTCAGCTACTTCTTTCCACTTGTCAGTTATAACATTATCAGCAATCTTGTATCTGAAATGCACGTTAGGCGTCGCCACACCAGTTTACTTAAGATACTTATCGGACATATGGATTTTTTAACAGTTACTTCCTTAAGCCCAAAAAAGCTCTGCTTGCTTTAGTTTTTGTCACTCTATTGATTATTTGCTGTCATGATTCAATATCATCAAGGTAATGTACAATTGTGTCTTAAAAATATGGCTTGCGGTTATAAATATTTTGATTGACTCCAAAAAAAGGAGATAATGTCGAAACAAAATTTGTTTTCAATGATGGTTAAAAATAAAGCTGCATGTAATTTAGTGGCTATGTGAATGGTAGACTGCACTTAGCCGCATTTTAGAAAATTCCCATATTTGATACAATGTTATTCTTATGTATACTTGCTCGCTTCACTAGTAACTTTATTAATTATGTGACATTCAAAATCTCTCTCGACAGACATTTCATCTGAGCGATAATTAAAAATTTGATTTTGAGCATGTCAAAATAAGACCCCTTAAAAACACTTTTTTTACAGTTTCCGGTTAAAAAGGTTTCCTGGATAAGTGTACCTGAATATCGTAGACCACAAAATTGTTTAACATTATTCAACCTATTGGTCAAAGCGAGAAAATAAAAATGCATCTTCCCAGGATACCACTTGGCCACTGAGGTGCCGCGAAACCTGTTCAGAAGACAGCTAATAAGAATTCCTAGCTATTTAAAAATTCAATAACATAATTATCTTCTCAACGTACTTCACAGTTAATGTTAAAAGCATCATGTGGTGTATGTATACATTTTTTACCAACATTTCGCTTATTTTTTTCACACAATAGGAAAAAAGAACAAGTTATATCCTTAACATTGCCTGATTTCGATTACAGATAATTTATTTTGTCTCATTTTATTTCAAATTCTCAATTATTAATTTCTGAATTTGAATAACAATCTTGGAATTTTCAAGGCTAGAGTGAATAGATATCTTCTAAATCGACGAGCTCCATCCTCGGCCATACCGTCGCTTAACATCAGGCAAATTGATAGTCAATCGTAGATCTATAATGTATTTAAAAAAATAGGAATAAAAATAAAACGCAACTTTCAAAAATGGATACTTAATGTTCAGAGGTAGATCAATGGGAAATCAGTGTTCTTTTATAGAACGGACAAAAGCACGCTACACAACACAATATTCTTAAATAGTTAACGCAAAAGAAGTGTAAGGAGAATACGAAAGTAAATTAAGAATTATTTTTCTCGCTGCGAATTCCAGTGAGCTCGGTACCACTGTTTGCAATTACAAAGTTGCTTTAATTTGCACGGACTAATTTAAAATCTCTATTTTAAACTGAAGGTGTCTTTGCAACACCTCTGCATTGCAACACCCTATCTGTTGCAATTTGTTAGAATTCATTATGTATTAAATGCTTTACCTTGAATATCAATAGCTATTGTTTTTACCTTTTTATATTGTTTATTCAATAATAGTATAAATTCATGTTTTATATGGAGTTTCCGGCAGCCTAGTGGTGAGACCGTCTGACTTGCGATCCGGAGGTCCTGTGTTCGAATCCCACGGCACGCACCTCTGTCTTTTCAAAGTTAGATATTGTTGATTGCCGCCAACTTCAAACGGTGAAGGAAAACATCGTGAGGAAACCTACATGTCTGAGAGTTCTCAATGATCTTGAAGATGTGTGAAGTCTGCCAACCCGCACTTGGCCAGCGTGGGAGACTATGGCCTAACCCTTCTCACAATGAGAAGATGGCCCGTTCCCAGCAGTGGGACAGTTTGTACAAACAGGGCTGATAAAAAAAATGTTTTATATTACTTATATTAAGTTAACTTCCTTCCATAAGCGGGTTAACAATAGGCCCGCCAGTTTTTCAGGCTTTCAAACTACTTTAGTTTTTTTTATGTCGAAGAATGCGATATTTGTGAATTAGTGAAGTTATAAGAGGAACCCTAACTCAGCGTACGCATCATATCATATCATCTATTACAGTCATATACATATATGACTGTAATAGTACACAGCATGTGAATTAACTGTTCAGAGTATTTATAAGAATTTAAAATATGTTAATAGTAAAAAATACTTTTAAAAACAAGATTTTATTTCAAGTCAAAAAAAATCGCCGCTATATTGGATTTAAAAAAAAACACCGATATAGTACAGCGGATTAGCAAGTTGAAGTGGTAGTGTGCAGGGCACATAGCACGTAGAACTGATGGCCGATGGGGCCGAAAGGTTCTCGAGTGGAGACCACGTACCGGCAAGCGCAGCGTAGGAAGACCAGCCACGTGATGGGCAGATGACCTCATACAAGTGGCGGGAAGACGCTGGATGTAAGCCGCTTCCAATCGGTCTTTTTGGAAATCAATGGGGGAGGCCTATGTCCATCAGTGGACTTCTTATGGCTGAGATGATGATGATGATGATGATTGGATTTAAAGACATTTCATTTTCAGGAAATCCTTTCGTTTGATACCCATATCACGAGAGTGCAAAAAAAATAACTAGTCCGCCATCTTGGACCGTCCGTCATATTAGATTTAGACGTCATTTTAGCTAACCATGTATTGTCATCCAAACTAAAGGAGTATGCAAAATTTCATACCAATCGGTTGAGAATAACTGCTTCAAAATTCAGTTGCAAGATTTAGCCCGAACATAGATACAAACATTGCAAGTTCATAAAAAACATATAAAAATGACAACTACCTATCACACTGACTCGTTCCTAGAAACTTAATCTTGTAATAAAACTAACGCCACCTTCTGATAAAATATGCATTATTCAGCTACGGAACCCAAACCATTTCAAGCTGTTTTGTTTTTATTTTTTTGAGTATGACTCATGCCTTAATACTTATTACTGTGACAGGTATATGCCCTTATCTGCGGCCAGTGCCTGATGGATCGATGTTAAAAAGTTGTTCTTGTTGCTCGTACGCGAGCTCTCTAATCGACCTCTTTCATGAGAGCCGCTGTGGTTTTCTTTATGTATGTTTACAACCTATACTCAGTTGGCAGTGCCCTTTCCTATTACGTATTATTGCTTGCATTTTTACCTGCAAATGTTTATTTTAAAGTGTCCGAGCGTAAAGTCAAATGTTTTTCATAAAACAATAACAGAGAACACTATAATATTACAATTACATATTTATGAGATATTTAGCGTGGTTTGATATTTTGCTAATTTTTTTTTTTTTTTTTTTTTCACACAACACCATCTAGCCCAAACTAAGCAAAGCTTGTACTATGGAACTAGATGGCTGATAGAATACATATATACTTTTTTTTGTAAACATATACATATGATACATAGAAACACCCAGACACAGAACAAACATCCATGCTCATCACACAAATGTTTGCCCTGGGTGGGGATTGAACCCACGACCTTTCAGTTCAGCAGGTAGACGCAAACACACTACCAACTGAGCCACAAGGCCAGTCAGTAAAATTAACAGTAATATAATTGTAATTAATAACTATGATAATAACTAAGGATGCTAGTTTATTTTTAACAGTATTTTAAGAAACAGCTTTTATTTTAGCCGACTCACTTACCGTTTTAGATTGACTTAGTTTATAAGTTCGTGATAGTAAAAAAATACAAAATTCGAGGAAAATCTATAAGAAAATTTTAGTGATGTCGAATGCCTAGCTTGTGAGATGTGAAACAATCAGAACAATGATTTCTACTGAACTTTGCAGTCTATTATAACTGCATATATAAAAATCAAATTCTCTGACTGACAACCCACGTCCTAGAAACCACTGGTTCTAAAAACATAAAATTTGGAGGGCACATTCCTAATGATATTTAAGTCTGTAAAAGGATATTTTTATCGTAGGCAAAACCGCTGAATTAATCTAGTTCATTATAATATAAATACGTCAGCCACTTACCGGAGCGATTCGGTGTTATGAACACGTTTGTACACGTAGGTGAAATCCAAACGTTCATAACAAATAGCCAAGGCAGCCCGGCCTCCCACAAAAGCCATACCTGCTGCCGACCACAATAGAACTTGTCAGATTAAAAGATGAATGGATCGAATTCGGACCCACAAACCTCTACCTGAGATACTCGGACCTTTTTAAACGATTCTGTATTATAGGTTTACTAAACGTTATTATTTATGCAAGTAAAGTTTTGAATTCGGTGGGTTGAGACCGCCGGCCGGTATAATGCTTGCAGGAAAAGTTCCTTGATGATATTTTGTGATAAAGTTTATTTATATCGACCACACAGTCGCTTATCATCAGACAAGTTGAAAGTCAATCATAGATCCATCTAATATACAAAGAAATGTCGAAAAAGTTTTCAGAACTTAGTTGAAAAATAAAATAGATATTTGGACGTTTTTTACGAGTGCTCGAATGCATGAAAAAACAGAGTTTTTTTGATACCTAGATCTACGATTGACCACCAACTCGCCTGATGTTAAGCGACGGTGTGACCGAGGATGGAGTTCGTCGATCTAAATCTAGAAGATATCTATTCACTCTAGCCTTGAAATTTCCAAGAATGTAGTTCTCAGGAAACAGAGATGGCGGAAAAGAATACCATTCTACTACTAACTAATGATTTTTGTGGAGTAACTATTTTATATACGGATTTTGGGAGATTTTAAGCCTCGTGAGAACTTTTTGTCTATATGTTACAATATACCAACTTAATATCCCTATAAAATACACATTGTAACTTTTTTGGGTCCAACATTTTTAATTAATACATATCTATATTTAATGACTACCATATTCCTAACTGATATTATAAAAGCGAAAGTAACTCTGTCTGTTTGTCCCTCTGTCTCTCTGTCTGTTTGTTACCTTTTCACTATCAAAAGGCAGAGCCGATCGAATATCATCATGGACATAGAATACTTTCATCATCACCGTTTTTCATCACCACGCTGGTGAATCCGCGGGTGCAGCTAGTTAATAATATAGGGTTATAAAAAAGAAAGTAAATAGGACACAGGCATACTAATTATCATCACCACTTTTCATAAACCTCTGGAACATATCTTCATCTAGTAAAATATGTATATGTCATACAACAAATCCGAGGCCCACAGGTCCAACATTACAGCAGTTGAGATATACAATATACACGCACATTACTAGTCGTTCAGCGCGACGGCCCTCATCAGGCCAAATTTGAATATTAATTAAAAGGCCCATTTATGAATAGTAGAGGGATATAAAATTATTAATTACGGTGTATTAGGTTTTAATGTTGATCGATAAATTCATCAGTGCCGTAGCTAATTACGGTGTCGAGTTTATTTAAGATTGAATTGTGCAACGCAGGCTCGAGCTGAATATTAAACCCAGTGTCGGATATCCGACGGGACCTAGAGCGTACAATCACCCACATAATTCCACAAACAAGCGTTCAATCTTAGCCCGAAACGAGAAATTCATTCCGAACGACCCGTTCCCCACAATCACAGATGCATACATAACTTCATTCAAAACGCTCTATACATTTCATTAATAACACATTTCATATTATATGAGAGTCAAACTATTATCTTAAATCCATAATTCAGGCATAAATTACGGTACGTCCATTTAAGCTCACAGACACCTATTTAGCAAGTAGCAGAACGCCCGAAGCGCCCACTGTCGCCGACTGTACCAGGCTCGGCGAACAATGCCCGCTAATAATAAGGAACGTCGTATTTACGAGCATACGTGCCCTTCGAGCTGAGACGAGCAAAACCTATTGTGCTCGGACCTCCTATGATTATTTCAGTCTCTCACACTTTTCTAGAAATCCCAGTTTAGGTTTTACGGCCTTTAGATGGAATGAATCTGGCTGGCATGCACCGCGTAAATCTAATTTACGATATACCGAAACGTTCGCATTGAAATTTTAAGCTTTAAGTCATTTTGCTAAGCTTTGTATGAAGCCCGGAGACTGTTACAATGGGATGGCATTGAATGGGAGAGATTTCGTGCCGTGTTTGGAGAAGAAGAATAATTGTGCGTCAGACGGTGTGAATTTTCTTTTGTCGGTGCTGTATTTCAAGGTAAGTCGCAACAATATTTTCTGTGATGATTTTTAATTCATCGGGATCTGCTCGGTGAATTACAATAATAGAGACCTGTTGAGACAGTCCATAGCTGAATGGGAAGACACAGGTTTGTATCTCGACATTGAACTTCGGTAAACGTGAGGAAATCATAGAAAGGTAGTAGAATACTACTAAGTTTCTAACTGGCTCTCTACTGCTCTCAAATTGAAACACAGTAGAAACATCCATGCTCATCACACAAAAGTTTGTCCTGGGCGGGAATCGAATCCACAACCTACAGCTTCGAAGGCAGTCTTACTATAACAACTGAGCTACAAGATCAGCCGAGTTTAGATAGGCTTGGATATCTTATACCAATGATTTAATAGCAGTTGAGATGTGGTAAATTGCCTAACCTGTTTACCATTTAGAACAGCGATCGTCGAACGATTAACATTGATAAGTATATAAAGAGTGCATGCGAGCAGACGCATGCACAAGGATTGCGATGTAGCCCTGAATAGTTTTGGTTACAAAAGCTGTTGCTAATCTAGACCTACGCGGTGACCTAAATACACTCGCCTGCGCACCCGGCGCAAGCCAATCACAAGACGCCATTCAAATCACGAACCGGCGCCTTACTACAGCCTGTAAATATATAACAAATTATAGGCTACATAGACATTAAATAATATTAGCAAATGCCCTATAAATTGTATCTACTAACTGCTATTACTTCAACATTATGAAGTACGAGTGTCAGGGCTGTCACATGTATATGATCATCATTTAATTCATAATAATTATACAGGATACTGTCTGACATTGAATTATGAACCCGTGTTACATAAAGCTTAAATTCTAATAAGCGCTTTCATATCGTGAAACTGACGAAAAACATAGTCATTCAAGTTTCCATTCGAGTTCTATACCTACTCAATTCGATTGTTCGAACTAAACAGGGCCTCATTTTACTAAAACAAAATGTGTTTTCATATATTCTAATTTGAAATACCTAAATTCTGTTTGAAAGGCTTGCTTATGAAGATGTTTTACAAATAATCTATGTTTCAAAATTACTTTGTACTTTTTACAAAATCGTTGATAAAACTTTCCGTTCCACGCCTACGTTACTGCATTTAAGAGAAAATTACAGTTCTGTTAGCAATTCCCACTAGTTGGCCATTTCGTTTACATTGATAAATTAAGTCTCCTATTTAAACTTTCTTTTTAAAAATAATCAGTAAGCTCTCAGTTTCTTCACATGTCTCATAATGTAAACCACTAGTGCAGTTTATGATTATTATTATTATTCAATCCGCCATTGTTTTGCTTACAATATAGATCTATATTCTGTCAACCCTAACCTTAACCTTATAAAGCACAGCACCTTTCAACGTAGCTACTTATCTCATTTGAAAATAGATTCCTTGTCAATATGTAGATAAAGTGGCTGCAAGTCACGAGAGCACGCAAGCCTTTACATGTATGTATGTATGTATATTAGTGTATTAATAGCATGCGCGCGCATTGCGTTAGTGTGCGTGCGGTAAAAAATGAACGGGCGCCACTCACACGAATATAGACACAACACAAACACAACCAAAGGCAGCGCTCATTCTTAATTTGCAACAAGTATAATATTGTAGACACACTCGCATGTGAGAGCGTTTCTTACATTACAAGTAAAACACAACCGGTCCAATCAATCCTCAGATAAGTTATGCAAAGAAGATAATCAATCCGTTCCTAAGGAACCTTGAAATTAAATCATAATCGCAGTAATTAAGTTAAATACGATTTGATAAAAATCAAAATGGCTTTTATTGGGTACTTTGAGCCTTAAATAAGCGGGTTTTTTTTCAGTTAGGTGCTTGTGGTAAAGTGGTTAGATAAAAATTAAACATTCAGCGTTACAATTATATAGCTGGTCTAAGTAGGTATATAGCTTGTAAGTTATGACGTGAAAACGGTAATCATAATAATGATAAAAGTACAGCTTAGAACCTAGAAAAGGAAATAGGTTACAACCTATGTATTTTTCTAGGTTCTAAGCCGTCTGTACACCTAATTTCATAAAGATCGATCCAGCCGTTTGGTCGTGAAAAGCCAACATTCAAACAGGGGGACAGAATTATTTTTATTTTCATAATTTATTAGTGTAGAGTAGTTAGGATTTCTTCCTTAAGTTGTCCATACAAACCACTACCTACTGTCACACTTACATACACGGCTATAGTTCAAGCACGTCTCACACAATACACTAACACATTAACAGATATTTAACCTTTAAAACTTACTGCTTCTTAAAAGAGTGAGCAAAAACTTAATTTATGTCATGTGTCAATTTTTTCCACAAATGCCTAGCAGGCAGTAAAGTTTTTAATGGCGCGTCGGAGATTCGGTCGAGATTAAAACTTATGAGTCATGTGCGTTTGCGCATGTTATAAAAAAAAGTATTAAATGCTTTTATGAAAAAATTTGCAGCTAAGTTACGTTATTATGTTAAATGTGAAAAATATAGGTATAATAGTAATATGTTTACTGTATTAAGAATATTAAATTTTTCTAGAAGTCAGTTCAGATACTTACTCTAGATCAAAATTAATACACGCTAGGTATGTATATAAAATCTAAGCACGGAGAAATCATTATTTTCATACATTTTTTCAACGACCTATGTACCCCTATGTTGCTATGTGTTTTACCTATGACGTGTAATACTATCTTGAGTATTTATTCATCTTTATCTAACAGTATTGTATACAAAAATAAAAGTATATCATATTTTTATACTGTAGCACTTTATTTTTATTTCGTAATAAGCATATTTATTAAGCATATAGCAACATATACATTCGAATCGTAATGTATAATATATTTAAAAAAATATAACAGATAAATTAGGTATGAAATCTGCCACAATATATGTTTAGTGACGTCATATTTATAATAAAACTACAATTTCCGAAAATATAGTCTAAATCGGGTCAATCATTTAAGATATTAGTACTATGAAATATGATAAATAAATAAAATAACATACATGCATATCTTTAAATTCATAACCCTCCATTTCTGTAGTAGAGTAATAAAACACTTCAAGCAAAAACTTGAACAACTATGAGCTTTGTCGCTCCAAGGATGAGCGAAGCTTTTAAAAGGTTTCCCGAGACCGAGCAAAGCATTAAGCGACGTGAAGATAAAAGTGGTGCCTAACAACCTCCGACGATATGTTGGCAACACCATAAATACTTTAATCTACTTGCTTTTGTTTCCAAGATAAATCGGCCCGTTTGACTAGAGCATCGCTCCAAGATTGAAATATAAAGTGTTCCGAGGTGTTTCCACTTTGTCTATGGCTTGTTTTCAAGTCTCCATTTCACTGAAGTATTTTGCTAGACCTATGTAGAGCACGCTATAAATTAGATGACTGCAGGAACGAGGTTCTGTCTGTTACTTAATACTAGCACTTGTTACTCGTGATTTCTGATGCAATTCTCTCGAATACTTTACTTTGACATTGATGTATTTGTGTCTTATATTTCAACAGAGAAGTAGTATACTCGTACTTCAAAACAATCTAATATAAACTAAGACGCATGGAAAATAAACCAAAATTTATGACTTTATTATACACTTTTAATAAGGTTTATGCGGTTTTAAATGATAAAATCTTGGAAACTATGTTAGAACAACTTTCACTGATCATGCTAAGTTTTAGGATACGTATGACAAAGTTAATAAAAATAATATGGCATTATTTTTGTACGATACGTCGTCGAAACGGTCATTTTGTAGTTAGCATAAGCATTTTTTATTAGGTATGTAATGACAAGCTTCTGATGAGAAAATTGAAAAATAGGGTTGAAACTAACCTATTAGCAAAACGAGGGCGCCAATAGTTCGAGTGCTTAAATAGGTCTTTCACCCGAGGTTAACAGTCTGTTTTTCATTTCGAATATAAAGAAAGTAGACAAGTCAAGTCGAGACAAGTCAAGACTCAAAACAGGACTCAAGACACAACTTGAAAATGGGAAATGTGCTGACCGCGTGAGCCCATATCCCCATGAGGGAAAAAAGAAGAAGGAAAAAAGTTTCGACATGGTTCAATAGAAAACGTCAAAAATAGAACGGGATATTCTAATAATTTGACAGCATGGAAAAACGATTCTCCAGAGAGCCGTTAAACAGTTTATAAAAAAAAGATTCTCCCTAGGGACGAAAACAAGAGTGTTTTCGGCCCTGTGTACAGGCAACTTTAAGCAAAATTTCCGCGTATGAGAAATGAAAAATAAATGTTGAAACTCACAAATTGTAAATAGTAGACCCATTGAGTTAGGGCTCATTTGTCAAATCTATTATGACAGGATTAATGACCCACGATGTTGACGAGACAATGCAGCTCTCTCAAAATCTTTTATTCGAACTGATTTGATACTTTAGCAAACATACAAAACAATTAAGGCTCCATTATCAAGTCTTACATTGACCCTTTTCACGCTAATATTTGTTCAAAAGTAAATTTTACATGCCCATAAAATTTAAGCAACATTAAATTTTAATTCTGTTTGTACCTAAAATGTACCTACTTACCATAAAGTTGCCCCAAAGTTTTAATCCAACATAATAAACGTTACGTGCCTACGTAAATTATATTCACACAAGATAAGAAATACTGTGAACTTAACACCGAGAACATTTTATTTATTTTTGTTTTTTTTAATAAAAATAAAATTAACCTTAAACTTAAACTTTTTCGGGAAAAACTTTTATCAAGAATAAAAAACACATTTACTTTGAGTATTTCTCAGTGATCGCGATGATTAAAAATGAGCATAAGACGGATCTACCATTTTCCATTTAGGAGTTCCAATCCTTCAAATTCTAGGTAGGTATGTTTTGGCACCTAAAGAAGTATATCTTAGAAAAACTTAATGATAATGAAAGAAAGGAACTTTGCATAGATGGACTTATCATTTATCAACAGAAAACTAACTTTCACTCTTCATATAAGACAATACGTTATGGAATTGTAATCAAATTCACTTAAACAGGTACCTTGAAGGTGCCTTAACGTTTCCAAGATATTAAGCGTAGATTATCCCGCGAAGCTAAAAATGTAAGTGCGTACAAAGCAACACAATGATAAATGATAAATTCGTTTATTGAGATAAAAACGGAAAAAGACCAATTACAATTATCTCACAATGATTCTCTACTATGAACATCACAATTCTCGCAAAGAAAAATTGAATAATCCCAACTGAAAACCAATGACAAAACCTCTCGATCCGGAAACACATTCTTAGTTCAGATAATATATGAGTGTCGCTTAAGCAAAAGTAACTTCGATATTTCAAGCGGCGGTTAAGTTATTGGTTGTTATTAATAATGCGCCTTCCATAACTTAATCTGACTTGAAAGGCATTGAGTCGCACGTCGTGTAGGCAATGTATTGTTCAAATAACAAATAGAATACTTTAAGAGGCTTCGTGCGGATACGTAACTCGTGAACCGTGAGTACCTATCTTCTTACAAGAAAAGTAATATTTCCTTCTGTCAATACGTGAAGGGTTAAAACGTGCTTATTCAAACGTGTCTTTGTTAAAATTGGTTATAGAAATTGAAATATTAGACGAAACTTTTGTTCTATGTAATTAGTAGGCTAGGCGAACAATGCTGCCCAGAAAAATAACTATTGATATATTCAAATGTCTATTCATACAACTAAGGCGGAGTATGTAGTATTTTTTTGTCTCGCTTATGCATACCGATACATTTGAAAATATTCCTATGAAAAATCCTCAATAAAAATAGCATTTCGTTTGTTTTGAAACAAACAAATTTTACATAAACAAGTAAGTTTAGAAAACTCTAAAACCACCGACAAAAAACGATTTAACTGATAGCACTCACAACGAAATCTTCTTTAACAGCCGGTCCACACGGCGCGTTGCGTCGGCGTCGCGTCGACGTAGCGCTGTCGCTCCGTCGTTTTACATACTAATAATCATAGTGTTCACGCGGCGGGTTGCGTCGACGCAACGCACACACGACTGAACTGCAGCCCCCGATACGAAGCGGGCGGGGGTGTACTCATTGCAACGCCGGAACGGCAATGCTGTTGTTTGTGTGTTGATAGGGAGGGAGGACATACGCAAGCTCATTTCATTTTTACAGTCGTGACGTTCCGGCGTCACCGCTGTGACGACGGAACGTCACGACTGCGTTGTAGTAACGCTGCGATGGCGCAGCACACGTGTGGCCGTCTATGCGGTAAAAAAATTGCATTGCGACGACGCAACGCCGACGCAAAGCGCCGTGTGGACTGGCTGTAACGCAAAAAAAACTCGATTAAAATCGGGCCATCATCAGTTTGAGAGCTACGATGCCACAGATAGACGTCAAATCTATAACACAGAGTCTTTTTGCGAATAATTAAAGTGCAAATTGTTTTTTATACGAATTTTTTTTTTTTTTTTCGATGCAGTTTTTATGTTTAGGATCTAAATTAGTTTGGACATTTTTTTTTAGTTTTTTTTTTTATGTAAGTACATTTATCTTTTCGTAAATCAATATGTTCATATGTTCAAAATTTTTTAACATGGCGAGAGAAAAAAAACTACTACCTCGTACACTAACTCTACGAGTATTAGGTACTAATCGTCTAGTTACTAGTAAAAAGATTTGTACGAAATACACAAAATGGTCGCTTAAAATGCAATGAGCCTATTTGAATTGAATATAGAAAACATTAGCTACAGCCGGCGTGGGCAGGGCTTACCGACTCACCTAACAAATTTAAATGTTTGTTTTTTTTTATAAGTAACTAAGGACCGGCTCAAATAATTAAGCGACATTAGAAATGGGACGGCATAACTACTTATTGACTAGTAAGCTCGGATAGATGGTGACACTTCTCAGTATTTAAAAGTTTTTCTTAAAAACAATTTTCAACATAAGGTTAGATGTCCCATTTTTTAATAATGTGACATCCGATGTTATAGTTCAGATATCTGTTTTTTTTAACCAAGTCTGTATTAAATGTAGTGGTAGAACTCTTTTACGCGGTCCACCAAGGGAAATTTTTCTGTTACGAATTTTGCAACTGCCAGGCAATAGTGTGATGAGCGCAGTGCATTGCAAACATAATTAAACTGAATTAAACTTATTAACCGTGGAATTCCAAATTTCTGGATCGCACTGGATTATTACAGGTAATAATTGGAAAGCTTAACATTAGGGGAGCAACTTGCTTGTCTCGTCCCTTAGCTGCGTAAATAATTTTCTACTCGACCAAGTATAAGGGAACATTACTAGTAATTTTCTACATGATTTATACAACGAGTATATTTAAATTCTAAGGGTGGTTAGCGCTAAAGCGTCTCCAGCGAATCGCTGCGAGCTTTGCCGATCATTTGTAACTACACCGAAATTGAAGAAATCAATGGTAAATAATATACTTTGACTGTCACTGTGGGCTATGCCTTTATTTACATGAAACTAAAGTTACTTATAATAAGAGATTAAATTCCCAATAAAGAGATCCGACGTCGAACACGTGTGGTTGATGTCGGTCGAAGAATTACAGAACTCAAGTGGAAGTGGGCAGGACATATTGCAAGGCGAGTAGATGGCGGGTGGACGAAGGGGGAAACAGAATGGTGGGCCAGAGGAGCGACTAGACTAGTAGGCAGGCCATTAGCCAGATGGAGAGACGATATCGTCAAGCCAGAGGGCAAGAGCTGGATGAGATCAGCGTAGGACCGGAAAGAATGTTGTGATAAAGAGGCCTATATCCAGCAGTAAATTTATAAGGGCTGAAATGATGATGATAATGAAGGTAAATACGAAACCAAAGTTAAATAATAATTTTTCTTAGAGTTAATTTTTAAAATTTTACACAGTTTGATAAAAAACACACCCGTATATCACAAAGACATAAAAACCAAAACCATAAAAATAAAGAAGCCCGTATCTCTTCAATAACATTCCCTCTCAACCGATCCGTACATAAGTTAACAAATTCTCCGCAACATATGAATGTTTATTGTTTCTTCGTCCGATATTATTTATAAATCATTAAGGCATCGGATTTATTTATGTATTGAATAGCACTCGAGTCAATCTCGACTCGTTAGCTCACAGCCATGTCTCGAACTTAACTTCTAAAGAATCGAAGTATCTCTTGAAAGTTAACGCTGTGTCATTTCTCGAAGTAAGTAGGACAAAAAATCTGTGGACCAAAGGAGTAGGCAAGAATTTTTTATTATGTATAGTTATTTTTATATATATATTCAACATGTTATACCCAAGAAATGTGCGAAACACGGTAGTGTATTTTGTGGGAACAAAAGACATCAACGCGGTGCATCGTGTCTACGTAAATACTTACATAACGGAATGCTATATATTTCTTAAGTCCTTTTTGGACTTAAGAAATATATAGCATTAGCATTTGTTTTCACACAAATTTAATTGAAATAATCTATCTAATACAGTTAAACGAGCAATTCTTGTATACATATGTATATATATAATCTGAATCTTGGAAACGGCTCCAATGATTTTAATGAAATTTGTTTTGTAGGTAGATTAGGGGACGATAAATTGATCTTGCTAGGTTTCATTTTTAGTGGACCCGGGTTTGCTCGTATTTTCAGTCATAAAAAATCCGAGTGGAACTCGGTCACACAGGTACTACTTTATTACTAATAAAATTTAAATCACATACTCATTAAAGATATGTACAAGACAAAAAACGTTTGTAATTAATTTTTATTAAACATTAACAAATTAAATATTATAACGAATTATTGTGGTATGTATTTATCCTTGCGTGCGACTATTGCGTGCGTTTAAGTTTAAAATTAATGGGCAACGTAAGAATTAATTATTTTTTACGTTGATATTTTTGTAACAAAAATTAGATACCTGTCATCAAGTTTTATCTTTGACCACAAGCACTGAAAAGAGTTTGAAGTTGAGTTTGAATAGTCCTAAAGAGTTTATGTGCCAAATTTCATAACATACGTTTCTGCCGTTTAATCTTGAAAAGGTAACAGACAGACAGACATACTTTCGCTTTTATAATTAGTTTGGATTAGTTAGAAATAGGATATACGAGACAAATAATTTTCGTAACTACCGCGAAAACTTAAGAGTCTATAATTCGACCATCGTCCGTGTCGCTCGCGCATATTCTACATTTTTGAAGATATAAAACAACTGAATGAACTTATAAAAAAAATCGTCCCACAGAACAACATCACAAGTTTTCGACAAAAAATTCATTTTAATCCAAGTTAATTTTCATACATAAAATTATTTTTATCAATTATTAACGTTAACATGATTTTTGTGTATGAAAATTAAGTTTTATCAAAATTATATGTTTGTCGAAAACTTGTGAATCTGTGGGAGTTTTTTTTTAATAAGTTCTATCCTTTTGTATTTACAAAAATGTTTGTATGCGTGAGCGAAACGAACGATGGTCGATAAGACATTATAATGCAAGTGAATCTTACTCAATACTTTCTCTATCCCAATAGAGGAACACGAACGATTGAGTGGCCATGGCTATAGGCAGGCGTGTGGGCCGTAGAGGACTATTGAGTCTTTTCTTTTTTTCCGTACTCGCCTCGTGGCCCGGCCACGGCACCGGCATTGTCCACCGTACACTAAAATAGCCCGCATTTTACTGCCCAGCAAAAGTACGAATAAAATGACGAACGACCCACAGTACGAGTTAGAGCTAAATGATTTATTGTGAACGTATTTTGCGAAACGGCTCCAAGAAAGCGGATTATCGTTTTTTGAAAATAATTAACAATAGTACGCATTCCGTAGCGCGGTGTGAGGCGATTAAAACTCACAAGACATTACAAAAACTGGAATAGCATTTGCGCAAATGCGATTGCGTTTGATTTCAATTTAAGTAATACTCAGTTTAAAAAAATCATTATTCTTATTATCATCATTATTTACATTACGAAATTACGATTACGCAAAAAGTTATTTTATTATTTTATATTTATCTATGTTTATTTTTATTTAAGTATATATGCTTACTGAATTAATTTAAAAAATGGCCACGCATCATCACAGCTTGGTTGGCAGGACGACCTACAGTTTAGGAGACAGACATACTTAGTCTGTCTGATCGTGATTAAGCTCTCCACCCCAAAACAAATATTTTTTGATGAACATGGATGTTTCTTCCCTATCTAGGTATTTCTATGTATCAGCATAAGTATGTCTTTACAAAAGAATAGAATATGAGTTTTGTATCTGGTTCCCATAGTACAAACTTTGTTTAGTTTGTGGTTGTGTTGCTGTATGAAAATATCCGCTAATATTTATTATCTCACCCCGTGTATCATAGAACGTAGCGATACGGTATCGTGTTATAATGATTTCATTTTAGCGGATTGGATTTCACAGGTCATATCTGTTTTTTCAAGATACATAATTCGCGGTTTTAAAATAAAAAGAAATGGATTCGTAAATAAACTTGTGTAATAAATAAAATTACTACTTTAAACAAATACTTACTTAAAAAAACTTTTTAAGTTAATCGGTTTTATTGAAAAGAAAGATAATGATGTAGGTAATGTATTTACTGTATTTGACTAGAAAAGCCCTTTCATTTGATACCCATATTGTGGGGATTGTGTAAAAAAATATGAAATCCGCCATTTTGTGGCGGCGGCCATTGGATTTACAATAATACAGAATATACTAAATTGTATTGTCATCAGGACTAAAGGTGTATAACCAAATTTTAGTCGATCCGTCAACTGCAAGGGGGTAAAATTTCAATTACTAAATTTGACCCAAATAAACAGGTCAAGCTAAGTAAAACCGTTTAAAAATAGAAAAAAAATAGAGATCGTAATTGGTATATGTTTCTTCAATGAATTGCTTATTTAATAAATTTTTTAAAAAACATTTAGCGACCCTTAAAAATAAATAAAAATCATTACTAAAGCTTAATTAAAAATTAAATTACACTCTACAAAGTGCAAATGTCTCAACGAAACGTTTACAATCAATTTAACGACGTAAGTAGAAATTAATAGCATTGTGTGAGACGCCTTTAAGCAGGCTGCATGAGTCCATAAAAACTGTTGGCGTTCATGCATTGAAGATACCAACTATCTCAACTATTACTCAGTGCGACATCGATGAAAGCCTACCCTTATCTTCCACGGACCATTGTCGTAAACTTCAGCACTGTACTTTGCACTCTTGAGCTCATTTATACTCAAACAAATTACAATGTTCTTGTTATATTCGAGTGCAATGCTGTCGTCCCAAAGTGGGCGAAAATCTTTGAATGGTTTTTGGTTAAATGTTTTCATTAAAAAAAAACTCAGGCCCTCCCTGAGTATATTTTATAAAAAATATACTCAGGGAGGTCCTGAGTATATTTTTTATAAAAGAAACTACTGTATACCAATTTTTCTAACAACCCGCATTATTTTAATCTGCCCAAAGCATGGTGCTTGCGACGCTTTACGCTACATGATCGGGCTTTATTTCGAGAGATATCTAGTAAAATTACGGGTCACTCATGTCTATTCTTTGATAATACTCGTAGTTTTAACTGTATTTAGTGGCCATTTTCAAAATAAGTAGAATTCCAAACCATGTCGATTTGAGTGATTTAAAATTACACTGAAATAAATATGAAACCACGTCATTTTCCATAGATATAATCAAAGCAAAAATTGGTAAATAATGTAAAAAATGTTGTTTTTATAAAAACTCTCTTTGCCTGGCCAACTTTGCGAACTTTTATTTGTAAATATCTAGACGTTATTGTTAACACTTAGTCAAATATTTTTGATTTTTCAAAAATCTGTTCCTTTTTTTCTGGAAATTTGTTACGTTAATAATAATTAGTATTGAATAACGAGACAAGATATATACTTTATCATGCACTTTATTTAGTGTTTAAGTATCTAATATAACAGTTTCCTATTTAAAAATATTAAGGATGTGGAAAACCTAATAAGTTGACTAATCAATTACAAATGCATATAAAAACCTTACAACTCCATAAAATATTGTATTACGCGTAGAAATAAAATTTCACATAAATTATATTATAATTATAGAAGATTCCTGAATGCCTTATGTGAAACGACAGGAGTGTAATGATTTGCGCATAATTGGCTGTTAGTATTTATACCTAGTCCTTAGAATTAATTTGTTCTTCAGTTTTCGTACTTAAATAAATTGTTTAAGCAGCACTTTGGGCTTTATAACAAAATAACTAAAAAAATGGTGGTGTTTTATTCATTAAGTGTTCGATAAAGTGCGTGAGTGTGGGCAAGTGAAATAAAGCAGTAAAACGTGTGATTTTACGTTGTCAGCAAAATTCCATAGAAGCTTCTAGTAAAGTCACCACCACTTTACTGAAGCAGGACTCGACTTATAAATTGACTGTATACGTGACTTAGATTGACTAGAACAACTTGTTTTATTCAAGAAACTTGAAAAAATCCTAATACTTGACACTGGAAAATGCTTTAATGCGGGTCCAATACAAAAAAGAAGAAGAACAAAAAAATGTCATTCAACTAAACGAATTGCGTATTATGAAGTCGGTTTTTTAATTATTTTTTTAACTATAATTATTCATAAAACAGGAGAAAATAAAATATCGAATATTTACAGGAGAAAAAAAATTCAACCCCAAATATTATGCATTTTCTCTGATATTTTAACCCCACGGCCCAAAAAAGGAAGTGCTATAAATTTGACGTGTATACATATCTGTACCTGCGTATATCTGTGGTATAGTAGTCTCAAACGGATGGACCGATTTTGATTTAGTTTTTTGTTTGAAAAATGTGATCGAGAGTATTTTTAGACATGTATCTCATTATGAATCTCTTCATCGAAATGAATTGAACCGTTTTTTATATCGGGGAGTTCAAGTTTTTTAAGCTTAGATACTTGTTTATATGCTTGGAATCAAAAATAGGGAGGCTTCTCTTTTTTCGTAATTTTTAACTGTTAACTTCGTAGTAATAATGAAATTTGAATGACTTGAAAAAAAACACAGGTCTTCGGGTACTTCGGCGTTTCGCACCGCAAGTGGTTCGAACCGCGGTCCGAATCACCTAAGAGCTCTTTTTGAATAGGTCCTTTCGCACCGCGCTGTGAATCGACCAATATCATTTTGGAATAGGTCGATTCGGACCGCAATGAGGAATAGAACAGTTCTCTTTTTGGTCATTCCTCTAATCACAAAGAAATCGCATAATATTAAGCAGAAGAAATACGTTTTCTCTCAGTTGTTTGGAGAAAATTTATCGATTTATTAGGCGAGTGGGTCGATATAGCTGAATGCCGAATCAAATTAAAGAGGTTTTGAAGAAAGGTCAAGTCAAAAGTACTCGTAACCGACGAGCATGTATGAAACCACTAATGAAAGTAGACGAACCGATAGACGTGTGTCAGGATCGTAACAAGTAGAAAGATAAAGTCTTTGTTTACCTCGACGGGAAAAAGAACGATTTTATTATGTGTTTTGGCCACGTGGTTCCACTCGCATAGTGATGAAGAACGGTGATGAAGATGAAGATAATATGTAGCCTATGTCCGTCTCTAGATTCTCAGCTATCGCAGTACCTACCGATTTTCATAAGGATAGCTTTATTCATTTTTTTGTGAAAAGATAAAAAATATACTATGGATCTGCGTAAGTATATGGTTTTAATATCAACTCGATACCTTCACGCGTTCCCGAGATAAAGGTCTTGACACCCGGTCGAACGGACAGACGGACAGACGGACAGACGGACAACAAAGTGATCCTATAAGGGTTCCGTTTTTTCCTATTGAGGTACGGAACCCTAAAAATAGGAAATTATTGCGCGAGATAAAACCTCCTTGTTACCAAAAAAAAAAGATACGAAAAATTACAAGTGAACGTTTCGATAACAGTTGCTGTCTGTAACATAAACTTAGCATAGAGCAAACGGTAGTATTAAAATCTCTTTGCATAAAGAAAATAGGTCTGTAACACTAAGATACTTATTTCAAACACCTAGTATGTCAAGCTATTCTTACTGTAGAAAATATATGAAGTAACAAACATTTTTAGATATAAAGAACATTTTGTTAAGTACATAATTAGTCCTGGTGTCAGTGTTCATGTTCATGTATTTGTGACATGTAAGAGTACGAAAGCCTCGATGTACAAGTGAAACTCGCACTTTCCGGCTTTATTTTTGAAATATGAATGTACTAGTTCCGAAGTTCTGATATACGAATACGCGCTTCTTTAAGCTTTAAACATCGTTATAATTGTTAAAACTTTAATATTTACATTGTTCTACTACTGCAAACGAGTAAACCTAAAGCAATGTTAAACTTTGTAAGTAATTATTCCCCAACAACGCGGGTTAACAGAGCTGTGTAGAAATTTAAGCTATTCATGTCGGTAAGCCTCGATAAAATCAATTTTGTACTTTACTGTCGGATGTCATAATAAATACTGCTATATAGCTTTTCATTTCCAACTTTATTCTGAATTAACTACTGCCTTGTTATTTATACAAAAATGTATCTTATCTACCGCCTACTTTAGCCTAAAATTGATGGGCAAAAGTTATAATATGATGATTTTACCTTTCTCATGTTACTTGGACAGTATTTATTTTTGTGTGAGTCCAAATTCTTGTTAGAATCGAGTGGCGAGAAAGAACAGGTTTTAAATTGTATCTGGAATAAATATGTAGATAGTAACGCCCTAGAGGCGATCTCTAGCAGTTATGGAGTATTTTAAATATTATCAAACATTTCAAATAATATCATGTTTTGTGACTCTATTATGTGCATGAATATTTATTTTGACATGTCCCAATCCATTTGGAGACACGTATGTATATCTACCTGTATTTCTTAGAATAGCATTAGTGACAAATTAATGTGTAGGTGTTTTTATGTAGTTACAAAGTTAGTATGTAAATGTTTTGAGTAATTTTAAGTCATTGTTTTAATAGATACCATCTTAGAATGCATGATTATTTAAGTCAATTATACAATTTACTCGGTTTTTGTACACGGGTTTATCAAATAATTTTATCTAACACGTTTAATCTGTAGAAAGATATTAATTTCAAATATATTTTATGTAAATTATAATTTAGTTTAAATAATTTTAAATTGGCTTTTAAATTCACATACGAATGTGCAACGACGAATTGTTAAAATATCTCCGTTAAAAATCGCAAAAAAAGATATAAAGGCAAGAGATAAGGTGGTAAGAAAAGTATTGCTGTTGACATATTTTCTGGTGAAGGTGACAGTTACAAAGTCAAAAGATGATGACGATTATACGACAACCCAAAAAAATTATGTATAACGAATATGTGCAAATACATATAAATGTTTATATGTCACCTCCTGATCATGCCATGCCATGATCTATCTATATTTTAGGGACCAGAAGTTTTATTATTTATCAAAATATTATACACTATAAGTATTACTATAACTATTGAATACATGCGAGTTTACCATCTTAATCTACTTTTTACTCAAAATTTCCATCTGACTTCAAAAAAATACAGTAGAAACTTGTTGCAGTAACAGCGTCGTAAAAATAAACTATGTCAATTTCTAAGAATCCAAGTTTGTGGATGTCGTATGCAAGTTACGTCAATCTGGAATGTCCCGCCCGGGTATTGCTCTCCACCGTTATCAAACCAAAATATTACACTAGAGACGCCCAATACATTATGCTATAGATGCGTGGGATCCATCAGTCAAGAAAAAAAAAGACTTCAAGGTTCACAACTTGAAGGATTCTCACGCATTGTACCATAAACGGAACATCGCTACTGCGATCATTATCATTAAATCTACTTGTATTATTATGTAAGTTTTATACTTACCGAGTTCTTAATATCATGGATAAAAACGGAGCATTCAATAAAAATGTCTTTTTATTATGACGACGATTATCTCATTCCTTTACTATGGAAGCCACGCACATTATAATTAAAAGCAGAAATAAATAAATAAATATTTGTGGACATTTCACACAACACCATCTAGCCCAAACTAAGCAAAGCTTGTACTATGGAACTAGATGGCTGATAGAATACATATATACTTTATTTTGTAAATATATACATATGATACATAGAAACACCCAGACACAGAATAAACATCCATGCTCATCACACAAATGTTTTCCCTGGGTGGGGCTTGAACCCACGACCTTTCAGTTCAGCAGGTAGACGTAACCACACTACCAACTGAGCCACAAGGCCAGTCAAATCACTCTATTTTGAGTCAAAATCTTAAGTGCTATAGTTTCAACCGCGTTCGACGGTCTTTTTTAAAACAGCAGCGCATTTGTTATTGCTGGTTTGCGTCGCATCTCGCATTACTCGATGGTGCAAAATTAATAATATGTGAAGAACCCATCCCGAAAGCACATAGCATATTGGTAACCACGGAAGAACTAACGAAACGTCGGACTTTTGGGATCATGATGATATACAGTATACCATGATGATATACTGTAGTTTCTGTAGCTGCACAATAAGGGACATATGCTAAATCGATGTGGACTAAATTAGAGCCCAAGATTTAATTTTTATCAACTCGCAGCTAGAACCTAAATAATTCAATAGATCTTTAAAAGGACAAAATGTCTAAAAGCTTAACATTTCCTTTAAAACATCATAATCTGTGAAACGCCATTGAAACATTACACGTGTAATAATCACAGTAAAAAGTCACAATACACAGCTATTCATCATAAAGCTATGTCACTAACCCTGACATGAATCAGTATTCAGAGCTCATGCAGCAGTGAGAAGGAATTAAGGGCAAACATCTTGTGATCCGGCGGAGAACAATAGAGACGAGACAATACAAAAAGCAGAATGCATGCACGTATGCTGGCTGCAGGAAAACCTGCGTCTGCGACCGACGTCGGGGGTTTTAATTAGTTTTATTAGGGCGACAATGCTGCAAGAAACACTCATCAACTTCTTCGCACTAATTAATGCCCAGTGTTCAAAACTTACGTTAGAAATGCAATCGCGCACTAATAAAGGACATTTATCTTTTAACCGAAACCGAAATCATTGGAACCGCTTTGCAAACGAAAACGAAACTACGTTTTAGCGAGACCACTTTTTGCATAGCAACATGTCAGGTTCGTTGTCCGGAAAATTAGGCGTAATCATGGTTGTCCTAATTAACGAAAAACTGTCGCCATTTCAAGGCGCCAGAAAAGGATGCCCAAATTACTCTGGCATTGGCCGTCTTGAAACTCAAAAAACTGTTTAAAAATCACTCGCCCCGCCCATCGTCCGCCCAGCGGCTCCTGCGCACTTATGATTTATCGTTACGAGGACAACCCGCCCCTCGCACTAACTACCCAGGTTCCGTATCTCTAATTATACGTACACATCGAACTCTCAAAATCTTAAATCGCATTCCCGATACTGTCCTCGGAAGCTTGAATCGACGACGCCGAACCATAATCGAATTCGATACGGCTTATTCGTCTTAAAAGTTTAACTGCGATTCACGTGCTCTACCCGTTTCATCTCTACCTCATTCACGCGTGAGACCATTATTTAGATAAAAAAACTTAATTAATATAATGGGGATAATTTACGAGTAATCACGTCTTAACGTCGAACAATAAATGCGTAGGTGGCTCGGTGTTGTGAAACATGAAATATGAGCGCTTATGATTGCACCTACGACAATATAAACTACAAGTGAATTACGTCAACTGCAGATCAAATAGCTAAGTCGGTTGTGCGATGGTTGGTTGTGTCTCGTGTCGGAAAGGATGGGTTCGAATCTTAGAAATAAATTTTGAGCTAACGGTGAAATAACATAATTATAGTTTAAAAAACTGAAAAAAATTGTCTTAAAAATATGCAATTCGTTTACTTAGATGACATTTTTAGAGTTACTTTGTTATAAAAACCAAAGTACTGGACCGATTTTTCGAACAAAAAAAATCATCAAAATCAATTCACAATTAGCGGAGTAATCGGTGAATAAACATACAAAAAAAACATACAGATGAATTGAGAACCTCCTTCTTTTTTGTAAATCGGTAAAAAATTGTGATAAAACGATAGTATGATGAGAATGTCACCTAACGGGTAGGACCACCCCAAACTGAAAGTTTGTCTCCAAGCAAGTAACAGAATATTGCGATAGGTGCGATGTGTCTGATTAAAGAGTCAGTTCTCATTCCAGAATACATGTGAGCTGTAGTAAAATGCAGAGCTTATCGTCCATAATATAAATATAGCTCCAGTATATCTAAGCACTGAACATGATAAAAATACTTAGGTGCTTTAGCTATTGTGGAGAAGATAGAAAGGCAACTAAATAATAGGCAATTTGCATACCATCACAGCGTAGATCGAGATATAGCATTTTTATAGATAATAGGCAGTGTCGGCTGCGAATACGTGCGAAGTAATACAATATGGTGTTCTTCGGTATCGCTCGGTGATTCAGTCGCCAGTCACGCACCAAGGACGTGGATCGAACGTATTCTGAATAATTTGGCAGTGACCAGGGCCGGTTCTCACGGTATTGGCATTCTCGGACGCTAGATAACGCGTATGCGTGTGCATAATGTCGTGATATTTTTAAAACATCACCAAACAGCCTCACTTCGACTCTGTGGCTTTTTATAACTTGACACATCTGTAAAATTATTGCAGTGACCGGCTGACCTTAAAAGCCAGACAGACAAACTGCCATAAATCCATCGTCTAAATGGGAAACAAAAACACGTTGAATAGTCGTTTGCGTTATTTTAATTTGTAAACTGTTTAATAAATGGATGTCGGTATTTCATCTACATTTCTACAGGCGTGAAACATGTAATCATTAGTTTGTATTGTTTTAAATCTAGCTAAAGCAAGTTTTACAAAGCGTTCTATGCTTCTTAAAATATCAGCAAGCTAGTTATTTTGACCACAGTGCACCTGGTATTAAATAGCAGCCACCAAGGTGATAAAACATATATCCTGGAATGGGAACTGTCACTTTATACTGAGACTTTTGGAAAACGTACTTGACGGCAGTTTTGAACTTGATGATGGTGGTGGTGGTGGTGATGATGGTCAACTGAACACTAAAAATACTTTAACACAATTTTATGATTTAATAACGATGTTTCCACCACGAAAAGTTTAAGCTCGTTAACCGGATTCAAACCCACACCCTCCAACACGGAAATCTGTCGCACAAATAACTGACAGAGGTCGCTATTTTTCTGTTAAATCCAAATTATTCCTATCTTTTCACTAACCAACTGACCATAATGCATTGCATTCTGTGCAAACGGTTATATATTAAAAACATAGATTTAATCTAAATTATAGGTTTAATCTAAGAAACAATATTAAGTAATAAGTAAGTTTCCGGCAGCCTAGTCGGGAGACCGTCTGACTTGCAATCCGCAGGTCCTGGGTTCGAATCCCACGGCACGCACCTCTGTCTTTTCGAAGTTATGTGCGTATTGGTGATTGCCGCCAACTTCAAATGGTGAAGGAAAACATCGTGAGGAAACCTACATGTCTGAGAGTTCTCAGTGATCTTGAAGATGTGTGAAGTCTGCCAACCCGCACTTGGCCAGCGTGGCAGACTATGGCCTAACCCTTCTCATAATGATAAGATGGCCCGTTCCCAGCAGTGGGACAGTTTGTGCAAACAGGGCTGATAAAAAAAAAACAATATTTGCATCCGCCATTAGCCACCAACGTTCAAACTACCATCCTTCCTCTATAACCATCCACTAAATTTGATTAATAATTTTATCAAGCACATAAGCATAATTCGTCATAATAATACGAACCGCCCAGTCGGTATGCCCGGTAGCGGCTGGCCAGCGTTCGTCGGGCCTGACGTAACGCGCGCCCAACAAAAACTGGTAAGTTTGGTTGCCAACTATCCTGTTTTAATTAATGACGGCTAAGTATGAACAGTTCTCGAGAGGTGGCGACGTTTTTGCACTAGCGGGTAGATCACCTGCTGGTATGCGGCACTGTCGTCTTCTTTAAGAAACTTGAACACAGCAAACTTAATAGGAAACCGATTTAAGACGACTCTACGGCTTTTGTTTAGTTTTAAATTGTTTTCATGTCCAAGTCTAAATCAGTCCTTAGTAAAATTCTTCCTAGTTATGGGGTGGGGTTGTAGTTATGGGCTAGCACACTTGAGCATCAAAACTGTATGAATATAAAAAAATATAAATGGGTTTATATAGTTTTATCTTTATAATACGTCGAAGACCATACAAAATATTTTCATGCTTCATATAAAACAACATTACCTAATTTTCATTTTTTTATCGGAAGAAATTAGACCTTTTGAGCACGGACACGACTCTTCGAAACATTTCTAAGAACATATTCAGAAAATGTTAATATTCCAGGAGTTAATACTTTGATATAGTGTCATAATATTCGATCTAGACATAAGAAGTTTACTGCCGGGCATGGCCTTCCAAAAAGACCGATCGGAAGCGGCTTGCATCCAGCTTCTTGCGATAGATACTTACGCTATTGCAACATCCCAATGCCCCAAAAAGGTAGCAAAATTCAATATTTGTATTATATACTTGGCAGGCGTTGAATGACAATTAATAACATTACTGCGGAATTGGGTTTACACTGTTATTTTAATAGCGAATAGGCTGACCATTTGACCACAGCTTACCTTAAGCAACGACATGATCTAAAACTGTAAACACATTTAACCTAGAATAGGAACTAACTCTCAAGTAAGCCTGCCAAAACACCGTTACTCTTCGATTGTATGATATTGGATTGGATTTGGTATTCATTAGCTGTCGACTCATAATGACTCTCAATTTAAAACTAGATCGAGTCAGACAAATCTAAATAATACGCAAAAAATAAACAACACGCTGGCTAGAATAGCAACAAAAAGCTGACACGGGCCCATTATAAACACAATAATCTGGTCATCTCATTCATTAATTTATAAAGACGTAAGTATCTTAAGCCTTTTAGTGCGAACGCATAAAGTAGTCGAGGGTTATCTATATAGATAGGATATAGATACGATAGATCTGTATAGCAATCAATATAAATAAATTGGCCAATAGAATTGCCCGAGGAACGCGGCCAGAGATCAGACACTATAACTCAGAACGTAACATAACTCAGAACGTAACATATCAATTAAAAGGCGTATTAAACATCCTCATCTTTCTGTACTGAGTGTGATTTAAATACGAATAAAGATGTAGCACTGCGGGACAAAATAATGACTTGTGGTATGACTTGTGGTGGTTGAGTACCGTAGCACAGTTACTAGCTTTGAGGTTACTAGTTATAAAATACAATAATTAAAAAAACTGAAACAACCGACAACATAACACGCAATTTGGTGACATTTTTAAGACCTTACTTCACAAGATTTTCTATAGGAAGCTCTTCCCAAGACACACTCAAGACGCGAGTTGCACCAAGCCATGTGATGAGACGTGGCACGGCGCCTTGGGGGTGAGGGGGCGGTGGCGGTCTGGAGGATTCTTTTCTAGCTTTCGATGATCGTTTACTCCTCGCGAGAGGAGAGTGGGGTGCTGTCGCTCTCTGAGTAATGACATAATTTTCCAGTAATTTCATTTTAAAACTTAACTTAACTACTTAACCGACTTTATTTTTATTTCTATGGGATCTATCTGGAATTCTTTCAAAGAAAAAATATATACATATAATCGGTTTATAAATAATGAAGTTATGAAATGAAAAGCATAAAAATGCAGCCGAATTGAGAACTTCCTTTTTGAAAGTCAGTTAAAAATAAAGTAGTATCAGTTAAGTACATCCGATGTGGCTTCAACTTCAACTTGTATCAATGGCTACTGCAGTGTTGCCCCAATTTCGCCAATTTCTGGTATAAGATTATTGAAAATTGTTCTGGTTGTTCGGTAGAAAGTTGCTACACTTTTGCGCTGATCGTCAGTAGAATTTTGCGAGTCTTCTATATATTCAGGTAAAGCATTGCAAGCCAACACTTAATTTGCAGTGGAGATTGATCGGTAGAAGGTTGATCGATTCTAAGCTAGATCTGAAACTATAGTCTGAAATTTTGTCAAAAATTAAAGTGAGTAAACCGTAATATATAAAAAAAAAATAACAAAACCAATATTTCAAACAGTGTTTAACAAATATAAAATACGAGTATTTAGCTTAGATCCTATAACCTAACAAAGACTGTAAGTACTATGAAGCATTCTGCGATACAGTACAATATCAAACCATTACTCGTACACATCAGAATCTACAATTACTCCGCAGATATCAGATTCCAGAAGGCATTAAAATAGATCTCGAACGAATTGATTTAATACTACGTCTGCGTAATAGGACAAAGCTAGTCATGCACATGCACCCTTACAAACCTAATAGCATTGTCGTTCTAAATCACAGTCGATATCGATCGTAAATAAGTTGCAATATATGACAAACCCGCAGATATCTCGTGAGCTAATCCGTGGTACTGACTATACATGGCAGATAGCCTTTGCTCTTTGTCAGATGGAAATGTCAGCTTTTAAGCAAATATCTGCGATTATACCCTGCAAATGATTTTAAATAGCGATTGTGCATTTGAAAGCACACATTTAATTACTGACTGAGATTATTTTGACTAGGATCAAAATAAAATATAAGAATGATGCCACTGATGTTACAGTTGTCCACAGGCAACGGTTATCGCTTACCATAAGTCGAGCCGTCTGCCTTGTTGCTGCACTTTTTACATTTTCTAATACATCTGAATATTTATTGTCAGAGCTAGAGAATTAGTAAGACACCGTTATCCGAGAAAGCAGTAAGTATGAAACTATCAAGTTTCAAGTTGGTAGAAGTAGAATTCGAATAGTAAAGAAAGACCTTAAATATTTTGCTGGGACTGGAAAAGCTGTTTTCGTATACAAATGACAGCTTTCGGGACAACAATATGAAATAACATTTGATATGATTGTTCTTAGGGATGTATTTTGTGCGATAACTATCATACATATACACTATATAACTTTAAACGATATTTTTATGCTTTGTACATAAGTATATTATGCATATGTTGGGATTGTACAAGAATATTACATTTTCTTGTACAATCCCAACATGTGCATAATTTCACGACCAAATTGCGAAAAGACATTGCGTAACCCTATATAACCGTTGGCGTGGCGTTACCAAGCCAAATGTCCGGCATTGCGGGATTAGTTACCGAAAGATCGGATACATGCCAGATTTCAATGAAAGAATTATTTAATCCTTAAAAGAAGCAGCATTCATTACTTTGACTGAATTCAAAAACGAGAAGGTTCTCAAGCCGATTATATTTTTTTCCTTTTACGTTTGCTACCACATAACACTTGACAGTGTTATGTGGTAGCATCACAACGTCGCTTAACATCAGGCGAGTTAGTGGTCAATCGTAGATCTATCTTGCATTAAAAAAAATACAAACCGATTTGAAAGTTTTTTTTTAAGAATATACTTTCAGGGTGGTCCCATTTCATCAAAATCGGTTCAGTAGTTTGATATTTAAAATAAAATTTCGTTTAAAAAAAAACGTCATCCAAGTACTGAAATCATGAAACTGCGTATTTTGTAGTCAGTTGTTTCAGTTTTTTGAACTATAATAATTATTTATACTATCTTCCTTCACCGTAGTGGTAGTAATAAACTGGGATTAAAACAATATTAGTATATAGTATCCGCTGTAAGAAACCGTATTACTATAATAAATTCATGTTTGAAATGAACAAAACTATTAAACGATAGACTTTTTACGATAAAGCAAAGTCGTTATTTCTGTGATAATCCTCATGTTTTACACAACACACCCCTTAGTAAATAAGATGGACAAGCAGCAATATATTTATATACAGCTAATTAAAATTCACATACAAGAACAATATTGCTGTGGCTATATTTATGAACATTTCTTGAAAAAATTACGACGCCTGCGGCAGCGCGCCAGCCAAGGTCGCAATATGGCATATAAATGAGGTGTTTTTTTTTACTTGATGGGTATGTCGGGAATCAATTTATCGTCATGTTGAAATAGGAGTATTATGCACTGCGGTGATGAAAAAATAATTTCAGTTGATTTATTTACGAGACCACAATGCAAATTGGAGGTATCGGCGTGCTATTTAATCTTGTATTGAATAAATAGCACGCCGTTGCACATGCACAGCATGGTTGTTAAATAATAATTATTATAGCTAAAAAAACAGACACAAACATCTTCAAAATACGCAATTTATACTTATATGACATATTTCTTCCAGTCAATTTGTATTAAAACCCTAACCACTGAACCGATTTTGATGGAACTCTATGGGACCAATCTGAAATTATATTCTTTTAAACAAAGAAATAATTATCTAAATTGGTTTATAAATGACAAGTTATGAGGTAACAAATATTAAAAATAAAACCGTATATCTATATTTCATCCTAATTTTTTTAAGTCGGTAAAAATACTCGTAATTTTACTTTTCAAGTAGGAAATCTGTTTTAAAAACAGTTAAGTGGTAGGTAACCATGATCTAAGACAAGTTTTTATCATGGTTTAGATGGGGTAACGACCCGTTACCCTCAGGTGCTCGTTACTTGGCGGATAAAAATATATCAAGATAGGAGTTTATTAGATTCGGTATAATTTTAATCTCCTTACTTGACTTCATAAAGTTAATGAAGTCAAGTAAGGACTTCTACTTTTTTAAACGACTTCAATAAAAAGTTACTTATGCCATAAATTTGCTAGCCATAAGTCTTATTAATTATTTTGCTCGCCATAAGTTTTATTTACGGAATTTTATTTTAAAATCATACAGTTTTTAAAACAAAATTGCGCATTTTGGGCGAGTTTTTTCGGTTTAAAAATAACATTTCAACATTAATTCACCTGATGGTAGGTGACGGCATGGCCGAGGATGGAACATGTCAATCTAGAAGATATCTATTTACTCTTAGTACCTCAGACGTATGAGGAAGCAAATGAATATACATAATGTGCATACCTATACACGGACTGACACTGACATTGTAACCCTCCTTTTAACTTCACCGCAGTCGGATAAATAGTACTATAAATAGTAATAGGGTAATAGTAGTATAATTTGAGATTATAATGTTGTATTTTTTATGGTTTTTACCACATTATTCCATTTTTTGCGAGTCGCGTCACCGACCGAGAGGCTCGTTTAAGCTGCTCCTTTGAAAAAAACCGCCGAATGCGGTTGAAACTATAGTCGGATTTTCTACTACAAAACAGACGTGAATAACCCTTAGTTTTTAAATAAAAACATTATTTTATCATTTTTAAACCGATTTGATTATTCTTTTATTGGAATGAAAGAATAGACCATACTTTCTTCAAATTGGTCATAATATATTCATTATTTCACCAAAATCGGTTAAGTAATTTGGTTTAAGAATAAAACAACTGGAAAAAATATATCATCTAAGTAAACCAAATTACATATTTTGAAGTCTATAGTTCATCAAAATGGTAAAAGCTCCCAGGTACAGATCGGGATAATGCGGGTTCAAGACCCGCAGTTGTCAATTGTTTCAGTTTTATAAACTATAATAATTATTATTAAATACGTACTGCACAGGAATGGAATTCTTTGCCGCTATCTCTGTTTCCTGAGACCTACAATGTTGGAATTTTCAAGGCTAGAGTGAATACATAGATATCTTCTAGATCAACGAGCTCCATCATCGGCCACCATCAGGCGAGTTGGTGGTCAATCGTAGATCTATCTTGCATAAAAAAATCTAACTTCTCACATTCTGTGATAAAGCAATTCATGCTCCAAAAAAAGGTAAATAAATTAGACCAGTAAGTAGCAGATCAATAACAAGATAGTCTAATGATCGTTTGATTACATCTTATTTGATATCATCACCTTGTTTCTTATTCAAGAGTTCTCACATATTAAACGCTGCAATAAACATAGAAACAAACAACACCTCTTCACTTTACAGTTAAGGCCATATCATTATACATTACTTAAACACGCATTCAATTAACGTTATTAACTTTACACATATCTGACGGGACTTCGAACCCGCACTATCCCGATCTGTACTTAGGAGCCTTTACTATTTTGGCCACGAAGGTGTCACGTAGGATGGTCGAAAATTCCTTTTTTGCTTAAACCTGCGATTATCTCGCAACACTATACTCCAAGCTATTTGTAAGGACTATACGTGTCCAATAGCTAAATACTGGCTATCAGTTCACCGGGACGCCAACCGCAAGTAGATAGCTACTTTTAATTAATATTTATATTTTATAGTCTTTTACACAATTGTCTTTATATTATATTTTATTTTAACTAAATTAATATGTAATGGGACTTGTACCTGAATAAAGAATTTTAATATTATTATTATTAAACCAATCAAGCGTGTGTAAAACACTTAAAAATTTCGAATGTTATTAACTCTAGTTTTTTTTTAACCATGATAGATCTACGATTGACCACCAACTCGCCTGATGTTAAGTGACGGTGTGGCCGAGGATAGAACTCGTTGATCTAGAAGATATCTATTCACTCTAGTCTTGAAAACTCCAAGATTAAAGTTCTCAGGAAACAGAGATAGCGACAAAGAAAAAATCGCGAGTGAATTGGTTTCTTCTAGGTAAGCGCGCTCCATCGTAGAGCGCAACGTCGCTTGACATCAGGCGAATTGGCGGTCAATCGCAAACCTATTTCTACATAAAATTAAATAAATCCATTAACCTGATGCGTGACCTGTGCGATATGCATCAATAATATGGACCGATATCGCTTAGTACGGATTTTTTGAGAAAAAAATTAAAGCTTTTATGAATTTTTATATAATTACTTATATATATTTCGTAGCGATAACATATGTACCTACTATCATCTCTATTTGATAAATAATCTATTTAGATTTCTATCTCTAGTGAAGCCTATCAAGTTATCTCATTTTCTATTTTAATTTAAAAGTCCGACTCACTCGCGCATACCCACATTTTGAAGATATAAAATGATTATAAAATAAAAAAGACGTGTGGCACTCGGAGACTGCCGCGGTAAAGCTATTGCATAGCATTTTTTATCAATTTATTTATTTTATTTATGCAGTATTCCTAACACCCCCCACTCCGACCGGCACAGCGGTGATACTTTTTAGTTTTGCCATCTATCGATGAATAGCAGAACTTTTAATGACTTTTTAAAATATCACGCTTGTCTCTTTAGTTCTGCAAATCGCCTCTAGGTGGCATTGGTTGTATCGGCGTTACTGCGTTAGGTTATTTTCGTTACAGAATTTCTGGATTCGGTCTCCACGCTCAAGGCCCGCGATAGAAGCTATGCAATAGCTTAAAATAGTCTTTCGTAAAAAGTTCTTGGGTCGGGGGTTAAAAATAATTTCTCGACCACTGGATGCTACTATAGTCTACGACTTATGTAGATTGGGAAGTGCCAAAGTAAGACTTAACCTATGTGTGATCGGACCAGTAGAAATTGTCCTAATACCGCTTTAAAAATTACTTAAGTTTTTTTAAGCAATGGTTAACATATTTTGTCAACTTCTCGCTGACACCTAATGACTCGTGCGGAAAGAAGACAGAGAATTTAAGACGATGGTTGAAGTAAAGTATCGTTTTTCGGTAAGGCCGTTTGTTTTGAAATCACACTTTTACTATTTTGTCGTGTTTTAAGACTGGCAAGCATTGTTTTTTTTTGTTAGGGTCTGGTAAAATTGCACTGCTTTTGCTATTTATAGGCTTCTACTTAGGTTATATTTACCACCTTTTTGGGTTTGTTCGTAATTATTATTTGAATAGGTAAGTACTGCTCGGTTGAAAATCGCAAGTAAACCATTTGTTAGTAGGTACTGTACATTCAAACAGTAACGCCTATAATATATTTTATCACAAATAAATGTATTTACTAGAATTAGAATTTGATAGCAGAGACGTTTTATTTATTTGTATATCGAAGCGTTGTATTTTCCAATTTATTTTATTTTAGTGATCATTAAACTTAATTTATTACCGCAGGCCCGCTATTAAAATGGCTTAGTGGCCGTACTTCGTTCATTTCTAGTTGTCATTTTTATTGATCCAAACGCACTTAAAGCTCTCTCATGAGATTAATAAAAGCATTGGAATGCCATGATATAAAGCAGAAATTACAGGACACGCAGGAACGTGATCAATGGGGATCAGAATAAGTAGGTAAGTATCTGGTTTTACTATCGAGTATGTATATACACAAAGCGAGCAAGTATTTATAAACTGGCGTATAAAAGCTACAAAAAATGCATTTGCTTTTGTATGTGTGTTGGTAGACCATGCGATCCTTGCACGCCATTTAGTGAGCATACTTTTGAAGTATCTTGACATGACGAATTCCCTTGCTATCTACTAATGTGCTGTCTAGTGCTCGCAGAGACACTAAAAAGGAGCTTATTTGATTGTTATCTAAGGCAAGTTTCTTCAAGACACAAATCCTGATACATGTGCATTTATGCATAAGGAGCTACGTAGGCATTGCGTTTTCTGCATTCCAATTTATTGATCTTTTAGATAAATACAATGACTTCAAAATGTTTTACCTGGCTGTATATATACATATATATAGGTATACGGGTGTATGTATGGACCTCCTATAGACTAACCAGCTTAACCGATGTTGATGTGAATGGTGTCGTATAATTTGCTTTGTAGAAATTATAGGCTAGAACTTTAACAAATAAAAGTTATGTTAGCTTCAAATAAAATATTTTTTCATGATAAATATGTAAAAATAAAACTCACAAACTGGGATATAAAACTCCTAGCTGCTTACTGACTGGCAGATTTATAGACCCTTACCTGAAATCAAAGAAAAAACATTTTAGAACCATTAAAACATTTAATACAATGGAATTATCTTCTCTCATGCTGCTATTGTGCTGCCTACTACTTGATCCCAGAGCGTTCGGCGCTAGTCCATAATTGACACTAAGACAATAACAGTGTCACGGTCAATTTATTCAGCTTCAGGTCGAATAATCAACGCATTTTCACGCTCGTTAAATAATCAATTTCTTTTGAAATAACATCTCAATTTTTAATACGTTAAGGTCAAAGGTCGTGTAAAGATGTTCTTTTCCCCTGTCAAAGTGTGAGACTCGGACGAATAGCATATTTGCCCCCATCAAGTACCTAGATAAAATTCAAGACAGATAAAAGTAAATATTTAATCAATAGTAATTATAGTCACTGGCGTATAAATACTTATTACAGTCATAGCCAAATAGAATATTATATTATCTTGTATTGTCTTGTCTTTAGTCATGGCTCAGTAAAGTGTTGATGTCTTTATTAGAGGTCTTATAGTTTGGTTACTAAAGAATTTTGCAACTACATGAAAAACCACATTTCACCAGCCTTATTTCACTTGCCTACGTTCTTATGCGTACAATCGTAAACACCAAATTTCAACACTTTTACGGCTGAAAAACCATTAGATTAAGAAAATAAAGCATCGACATAATTCTCCCAAGTTCCCACCAAAACTCGAAGGAAAGTTCAATATGTGATCTATGGCTCAAGTATCAGGAGCGAACCCCATAAACATGCGTTCTGCATTATTACAAGCTTATCGTGACCGGCCCTATATCGTCTGGTCATTTAGATCATAAAACAATAGAACAGTTGCAACCGGGAGAATGCATTGCTCCTATGCAAATAGTAAGGAGTCGCGACCTTAAACCATGAATATTGATACAGCATTGTCGAGATTACAGATTTCCACGCGATAGCCCGCCCTCTCTACTCTCAAGCACGATCCCGAACGAATTATAACAAAATGATTATCCAACGACGGCATTAGATCTAGACAATAGATGTAATAAAGATACGTCAAAGTGATTGAAGTTAAAATCCATTCGCAATAGCAATGTAGAATAAGAATAGCGCGAGGCAGCGAGTGGTCACGCGGCCACAATGGCCGGGCTAAGAAATGGCTTCAAAAACGTATATAACTTCGTCAAATGGTCATAAACTGAGACCCGTTTTATGGTGCACCTTTATAGCCGCAAGCTACGTAGGGATGAGCGGCGAATGCCGGCCGCGTCGTCGAGCGCTGTGGGATCGCGCGGTGGACGACAAAAAATAACCTCACCTACGTATGTATACGGAGATTACTTTATTAACGGAGTAGTTGTTATACTCTTGTTATGATAGAGACATTATTATGTGCGATCAACTAGTTGTGAAATGAGACACTGCGTGGACGATAATCGGACTGTTATGAACTTTTTCTGAGTTCTGGATATTTTAGATAAGTAAAAAAAGCATACAGTGGAATTGAGAACCTCCTTCTTTTTGGAAGTCGGTGAAAAAGCGTCACTAGGTATAATTAACTCAGTGACCTGGTAGTACTGTAGCAATGGAATATTTTTATGCTCGTAAAATATACCTACTTTTTGAACTAGATTGATTCAGTTTTTATGACTACTGTGACGTCAAGGTCTTGCAATAATTCAAATTTCTAAGCAACATTTTTCTCGTTTTGTTTGCAAAATATTAGGAATAATGTGTTATCTCTTATTTAATTTACAATTTCATATCAAGGTAATGTCCTGAATAATGGAACCTGAAACCAAGATTTGGGAATTGAATGGAAAAAGTAAATACATATTATGAATCAAAGACAAAGAACCGACTTCATAAAATACTTACTGCATTAGACAGACCCACTTACACTTTACATAACAAAATAAGTCATGTTGGTTTGGCTACAGTACCCAATTAGTAACATACATGAACATACTTACCTACAGCCGCTTGCATTTACCTATGGGCAGCAAGTCATGAAATCATCTAAAGCCAAAGAATTCAGTCCATTAGTATATATAAATCGTTGTCTAAAACCAAATATTAAAAATTCCCATTTCACATTTTCAGAGAATTACGTCAGCTGTCAAAAATTTCTCACAATTCAAAGTCGTTTAATATAAATACATAAAAAGGTTTATTATAACGTCTGACCGAACTGTTCATGCGGACCAAATGATTGTTTATAGTTTAAATGAAGCCGTGCCGTTAACGTCCCGCTGATTTATAAACGGTCTAAAGTTATTAAAACCCGAGAGTGACCTCTAGTTCCTCCATTCTCCTTGGGAATGGTAATGGTTTCTATTTTCCAATTACAATCGTGACAGCGCTGACTTTATGTGTCTAATTACGGTACGTACCTACATACCTATATTAATTTTAGTAAAATTAGGGAATAGGTCAACGTATCGCCACCAACTCACTTGATTCTATGCGAGGATTGATGTAGCCGGAAATAGTGCACGTCAACCTATAAAACATTTACTTACTCTAGCCTTTAAAATTCGAAGATTGTAACTCTCCAAATGTACCTACCAAAGTAAATGTCAGGGGGTTCCAGTCTATTGCAGTAGGTACTCATCGAGAATATGGACTGAAATCATTATGCACGAATTTGGGGCATTTCAATGAGAAATAGATGGTATGAAACTTATGCTAATGAAGCTCTTTCATATGATACTCCACATGATACGGTTAATTCACTTTAAAATTTGGACCCTCATGCCTTGCATAAAGACAATATTTATTGTGATTAAATTAAAAATGACCAGTTTTCGTTTTCTTTCATATATATAGGTATGTACTATAACACAATGCTTCTTGCAAAATTTCATAGTTCTAGCTCAACGGGAAGTACCCCATAGGTTTTGATTCCCTTGTGAGTGTCGAAATGTGCATTTTTTGTGACATATTTAGCTGTAGCTTTTTTTACAAAAACTGAGAAATTTGATTTTTCTTTCTGCAGCAAGAGACTATGGATCTGCGTATATGGTATTAATTTCAACACGATACCTTCACGCGTTCCCGAGATACAGGGGGCAATTCAGTTATTCAAAACCGATCCGTAGCTGAACCTTGTGCGAAGCATTTCCTGTCAGCTGCTATCTCTTTTGATTTAGTAACGAGCGAATTTCGTTTCATCAAATGTATCAATTTTATGACATAAAAATTATTGAATCAAAAAAAAAATGGCGGCCGGCGGGAAACGCTCCACTTATGGTTCGGCTATGGAGCGGTCTTGAATAACTGAATTGGGCCTCAGGTCTTGACACCCGGACGGACGGACAGACGGACAGACAGATGACAGATGGACAACAAAGTGATCCTATAAGGGTTGTTTTTTTCCTTTTGAGGTACGGAACCCTAAAATAGAACTAAATACACGTATTTTTTAATTTTTACTTTTCACAAATCTTTTTTTATAAATAAAGAAATACAATTATCCTTTTTTATCCTTTCTTTCGACAAAAATCCCTGAAAATTCCATTAAAAATTTATGAAAAATTAAATTGATCACCATTTCTGTAGAAATCATCAATAATTAATTTTTGTATCATAATTTTGTGGTATAAAAGCATAACAATTGTATGAATCATTGTTTTGTCATAACAGCAGAACTGTAGAGACGTTTTCTACATTGTAAGTTGATGTAAAAAAAAAACATGGTAATATCAGAATTTCCAATAGTTCTAAGAAGGCGCATTGTGTAAAACACCACAGATATTCGTAAAATGTCTACCTGGATCCATATTTTCTTATTACCATTGCCAACGCAACTTATAAAACTGTACATTTGAAATTAGACACTAAAGTTTTAGCATAAAGTATATATTCAATTTCAACCTCTACGAATTACACGGCAAATGTTCATAGAGAGTGACCCTAGCAAGGTTCAGGTAAGTGCGAAACCATTTGTTAAGGAGTTACCGCAGCCGGAAATGATTTTATTATGCTTAGTTAAACACAAATACTTATGCAGAAATGATTTATGTAATGTCACAAATATGTATAAAAAGTTTGTAAAAATATGAATGAGCTCAAAGCGCGCAGCTACCTGCAACATATCACTCACGCGCAACATAACTTTTTTAAACCTTAAATCAAATATATATAGTGTTGGCTATATATTTATAGTCAAGTTCTTGGCTATCATTCGTTCAATTTCCCAGAAACGTCTGAACAAGCTCTTTCATTGACGTCCGCATTCTTCCAAAACGGAACAAAAGCGAGCCTCCAGCTTAACTGAATTAAATATATTGAATAGGCCTATTAGTATTACATGGGGGAAGAGGTTAGCTGTTTGTTTGGCGGAATACGTTCTCACACTTGTTTTAAACCTGTATTCTTAATTGGTTGAGCGGTTCGCGCGGGCGCATTGTGAAGATCTACTTAGCTCCCGGTGTATCGAAGATTTAGTCAAAGATTAGTCTCTAATTACTCCAAAACTGACGTGACGTTTACTTACCTTATGGTTTGTTTGTTTGGTGATTTTAGAAATTATTTTTTATTACGTGATGGCCATTGCTGTATTTTTTATCATCGACAAACTAGGCGTTCGACCAGAAGTCGTCTGATGTGATGTCAATGAACTTTTAGGCTCCTGGGAAACACAATTAGGTGTTTGATGAAAGGTTTTCAACCTGATTTTAGTAAAACCAGCCTTGCACTATAAAGTACCTTACCAAAACACTATGGTTTCTTTAAAGTACCCTACCACTATACTATGGTGTCAATAATGTACCCTGCCCACTACACTATGGTTTCTATAAAGTGCCCTACCATTACACTATGGTTTCTTCACGATATTTTCTCTCACCCAAAATCTTAAGTTTATTGTTTAGATTTGAGCCCACATACCCTGACGACGTTAAAGTCAACGTTACAATGAAATCTTGAAATAGAATGGTATACAAATACAATATTTTACAAGGGTTCGTATAAATTTTCTACATTTTATGGTTTTTGAAATGTAAGTATGGCCATAAGTGCTTGGAAATTTTATTAATGTTATTCTGATTAAATAAAAAAACTGAACCACAACAAGACTGAGATTGAACTAAATGTCAGATTATAGGCCAAAAATATATACTTGTAGTATGACGAAGGATTCGACTGTATGTTATTTTACTTGACTTTAATTTAGTTAACTTTAATATACTTATATTTGAATACGGCACATGCGCGAATCGTAGGAGTTCAATATTCCTATACGGCAAAATCAAGAAGAAGGACGTCATACCGGACAGATGAAGGACAGACTATACTTTATCCAAAAATAAACTACATTTGTTTTGTTATACACAAATATTTATTCCCGATACAATATATCATTGATAATACACAAACTCAAAACAATAATTAGTTGAGGTATTTTGAGTTTCACTCCCTAAAGTCGATGAATATTATAAATACAGTTGTGTTAATTGTAATGTTGTATGTAAATACCTCCAAAGCCGACTGTAAACTGAATATAGAGGCAGGTTGCAGGTCGTGAATAGCTATAAGGTGTAATTATAGGTTACGCGCTAACCAAATTAAATATTTTTTACGGCTGGCTTCCTTCGACTAGAGATGTACGGTGATTTCAGTGAATTATCGATAAAATGTACCTATAGTTTAATTGAAATAAGATAATAATGCTTCTAGTACATACCTAATTAATTTACATTAGATACACCAGTTTTTTTTTAAACCTAAAATAGATCTACGTCTTGATGCGTATTCAGTAAGATTCATGAATACAATATTTAAGTTTAATATATTATCTACGTTTATAAGAGTACTGGTTGATTCAGTAAATATATGCAATTGTAATTAAGTAGAAAATATTACTAAAATAATTCAAGCGAAGTAAGCAACAACCAGCAAGCAACAAAGTAAAATTGTGTGTTGATTAATTTTAGTCGATGAATTTGTTCGACGAAATAATATAACTTACTGCGTAACCTTCTTCCTTTTGAACTCATGAGCATTTCGAAACAGAAATAAAATAAAATCGATTTATAAAAATCTATAAAGAAATAAAACATGAGGATGGGGTGGGTAGACTATCGACGGTACCCCATCCCTAGTTACAAAATGGCGTTTAGCTGCCGTTCGGGGCGCTTGATCATCGACAGCCAGCCTTCGCGCCCCTACAATTAGAGGATGAAATGTAGCTGACTGTTCTCTATTGTCTCTGCCTCTCCTCGTCTACGATTTATGCACTCGCCTGTACCGTAAGAACGATCGCTGTTATAGCGTGTTCAATGTGTGTTTTATAGTTAACCTAAAATAATAAAAAAAAAACTCTCAACTTAGTGTAATAAATGTTAAATAGCCAGTCTTTTGTAGTTTTTTTTCAAATCCGTTACCGGTAACTTTAAAAAAAATAAAAAAAAAATAATCATCGAAATTAAATAATGTTATGGGGCAAAAACAGTTTTTGTTTGCTAAAACGCGAAATGTCAACGTCAATTAACATTATTTTTTTTAACGTTTTTTCAAAAAATTGTGTCTGTGAAAACTGGACTGTCAACGTTTCTCACGAATGTTGAGCATGCAATTGCTACCATTTCACAGGCATTTACATTTACCATTTATAAACCTACTATTTTCTACCTATAAACATTATTTAATATTGATGTTTTTTACTTGATTGGAATTTGGAAACAAACAAGAAATGGCTGGCTAGGCTTCTACTATTTTTTTTTTTAGTTTGGTAAAAACACCTAACTCTCAATAGTAAAAATTCCGATTTTTCTCCTTATATATAAGCATTTATCGAATCATCCATATTCCAGGAACCATGATTTCTGAAAAAAGCATCAATCAGAATCAATGTGTCAGTATGGTCTCTGTGGACCACATAGGTACAAGCAGGTTTCGTTTAAAAAAATATGTACATATTTTACATTACATCAATATAAATTTGTCTTCGCATATAAACGATTTTATCCACAATCATTTTCCAATACTAAATCTATTTCCTCATAAACAACCCAAATATAAACTAAATCTCAATCCAAATACACCGAAGTTGTGTGAAAATACCAAAGTGAATAAAATAACGGTGCCAAAGCTGGGCGTGGGCGTAAGATTCTTAACGTTTCACTAGCACCATTTGCATTTTACAACTTTTATCGCGTTCTAAACGAGATTCTGGCTCGGGAGGCGAGAATCAGTGCGTCTTCCATATTGCGTACATTTTATGTTATGACCTCGAGTGTAAAAGGATTAGTGCAAAGCACATATGCACCAGCTTTAATTAACCGATTTGTAAACATCTTTTAATGATCTTTATTTGTTTGTGAGTTCGATTCCTTAGGGATTGTTGTGGTAAACGCTAAGGGGTAATTTAAATATCTGACGCGATGGAGTGACGCTATTCGTAAGCCAAATGGTGGTGACTAGAAGCGGAAAATTGAGTATCGGGTTGAGTAGGGTTCTATGGAAGAGGCATATAGCCGGTAGTGAGCTAAAGTGGGCTGATGATACACACTAGATATATAAGTTAGATTTAAGTTTTTGGGCTGATGATGATAATTATATTAAATGTGTCTTTATTTGAATTGCGTAGTCCAATAAAAAAATAAAGTAGAAGTAATTTTACTAGAATAAATCTAAATAATACGCATTTATAATCTTTTACAGCTATTTTACGCATACTTTCACACAAAAAACATATACTCAACAGCGTACTAAGTGTAACGAAGCCGTATACCGCTTTTCTGCCGACGGGTATTTTGTTTTCCTTTTTTTATATTTCTGTTAATGTAGATACATGTTAGTTTTAATTTCATTATTAATTGCACTTGTGAATATGCGCTATAGAAACAACATCCAAATGGCAATCACGTAGGTTGTAAAACATTAGCTAAAATAAAAATAACCAATGTAAGTACTTTATCCTACGTAATAGTTTACATAAATTATAATGAAAACTATAACGAGCACACTCTGCAAGGTACTTAAATACACCAACGAGGCGCAGACTTTTATGTACGTCTGCAGCTCTTGTCCCGTTTGTACCGTTAGCTTCACAAAGGTGGAGTCGAAGAAAAAGCTTAAAGGAAAACTTTTAACCATATAAAACATATATATCGTTGAAACCATAAATGGCTAGGCTTCTATTTGTTTTTTTTTTTAATCCTATCTTCAGTGTGCCCGTGGCAATGGTGAAATCAAAAAGAATCAAACTACGGTAAATTTCCTTAACCATGAATATAATTGTAGATCCGTAGACTTATGAAAATCACATAATATAGCCCAGTAGAAGCAAGAAAGTGGTAAATAGGAGTCCGTAGTTGCACTATAGTCCATCTCGCTCGCGTATACCCATATTTTTGAAGATATAAAATGAATGAAAGAACTTATTTAAAAAATTGTCGTTTGTAAAACTAGAAAATAACATCACAAATATTCGACAAAAATTTCAATTTGATCCAAGTAAATTTTCATACTTAAAAATCATTTTTGTAAGGGTTCGTCCATTAATGTTAAAAAACATCACGGGATCCGGTTGATCCTTAAACAACAGTTTAAGGATCAACCATACAATATACCTAGCTACAATGTTTCCCCCTCTCTTCCTAAGTGATACGTGGTGATTTTTTTAAACTGACCAAAACTACACGTGATCTGGAGTAGAGGGCCCTCTATTTCTATCACATGTATTTTTTATGCAATATATTTTAAAAATATCTGCGACGGGCGGTGGGTTGGTAAATTGATGCCTGGCAACTTCGAGTTAAGGTCTCACGCTGCTTTTCAGTTTTAAAATCGCGCGTTGAACGAAAATACGTGATATTTGTTTTTTTTTTCATAACCCGTGATTTGAACGAACCTCACGTGACTAATACTAATACCTTAGTAGGTTAAAGCATTTCGTCTTACACTACACAAAATAATTACACATACATAGATTGCTGAAATACAATTCAAACACTATAACTATACCAATACCCGAAGGCACCAGAAACAACATACTTACTATTTTCAAATTATATCACAAAAACATAACCCAAAATTCTGAAACGGACAACGAAAAATCACCGATAAAAGATCACAAACAAGCATTGTACAAAGCGAAATGTCAAAACGCGCGCCCGTAATTGTAATTTATTACTAACACGGAGTACGCTATCGAGATGATCCGACCACGGGTATTCCTTACCCAAATTTATTTGACTAAGGCTGCGTATCCACGAGAGATGTGCGAAGTAGCTGAGTGGTGCATAAAGTAAATTTTCACTATTAAAATTACTTTATTTTCCTGGCTTCGCTTAGCGTAGCTTTGATGAAAATAGGCTAGTGAAACGAGGTATTTTTACATGCAGAAAAGCGAGAATTTGTGCAAAAAACGCGAGCGAGGAATGTGTGCGATAAACAAGAAAGAGGAACGTGTTCGAGGCGGTGTAGCAAGCTAAAGCTACAAAATGTAACATGTGTAACGCATACACATGTAGGTACACATTCTTTTAGTAAATTAGTAGTGAGTAGTCCTGCCTTCGCACCAGAGGTTTATCAAAAACGCGCTAAGCAAGCATTTATATCGAACCACATAATATAAATATATATATATATTATCAGCCCTGTTTGTACAAACTGTCCCACTGCTGGGAACGGGCCATCTTCTCATTGTGAGAAGGGTTAGGCCATAGTCTGCTACGCTGGCCAAGTGCGGCTTGGCAGACTTCACACATCTTCAAGATCATTGAGAACTCTCAGATATGTAGGTTTCCTCACGATGTTTTCCTTCACCGTTTGAAGTTGGCGGCAATCAACAATACCATAACTTTGAAAAGACAGAGGTGCGTGCCGTGGGATTCGAACCCAGGACCTGCGTATCGCAAGTCAGACGGTCTCACCACTAGGCTGCCGGAACTTTTTTACATAATATATATAGCATTAATATAGAATATAGCAATACATACAAATGGAAACTCTCTGTCTCTCGCCAATCTTGGGTTCTTCACCCCGCACTTGCCCTGTCGTTTGAAGGAGTTTGCTGCACAATCATATGTCGGTCGAGGCAAGCATTGGGGGCTTCAAACGCTCGAGTTCTTACTGACGTCACAAGCAAGCGGCAACCAGATGGCGACCCTAACTTCATTACATGTTACTACTTCTCTAAATAACTATTAAAATGGAAATCGGGCTTACCGACTGGTAAGCCCGACTAGCAGATGGAAAGTCCGCTCGCACAGCAGTTTCTTCGCACATCTCTGGTGTATATGTAACTTAAGAAAACCTGAGCTTTTCGATGCACAATAACTCACTAAATCATATCAAATCGTAAAGCGACCGAGGTGTGTCCGTGGAGGAATTAAAATGCAATAATATGCCGGCCGGTAATACTGGCCTGTCTCAGATCTGCTGAGATTATCTTAAAGTATTTATTTATCCAGCATTCCCTTGGGGTAGATTGTATCAGAAAATCAATTTTGCATCAAAACGTCGCGGAGGCGTGAGGTTTGTGGCCATTAACTCACAGGTGCCTGTGTGATAATGAAAACCGACTAGAGATAGATATTACTTTCAACTCCAAAACTGTATTTTAGTGTGTTTTCTTGTTGTTGTTTTTTTAATTTTATTTAGATTTAATTTATACTTACACGGCCAAAAGTCGGACAGCAAAATCAAGATAAAATAGGATCATTAGGATAAAACGATTTTTTGTGCAAACCCCAAAATTAAATCGCGAGTGAATAGGTTCCCATTTAGGGTTCCGTAGTAAACGAGGAACCCTTATAGATTCACCATGTCCGTCTGTCTGTCTGTCTGTCCGCGGCTTTGCTCAAATACTATTAGTACTAGAAAGCTTTCTTAAGCTTTGTGTATTCTTATGTTTCTGTGTTAGGGAGTGTGTGTATATATGTATTTGTGGTGTTTCTAACTACTACTACTAGGTACTAGCGAGTATTAACTCGCTTGCAAACTATTGTAATCGTCAAATCCATTTTACACCACAATAAATCTATCGACTAAATTAATGCGGTAACGAAAACTAATAAAATTTATTCAAAATATCGATCTGGAATTTAATAAACCTATAAATAACATCAAACTTATCTCGCCAATTAGGTATTTATTATTATGTTCCAAATTATTCAAACAGTCGACCAAAATGTAAAATATTAAGCAATTTCGTTACCATCCGAATTAAAATTCCATGCGTTAAGTTAGTCTTGGCTTGAATATCCAATAAGTGTAGAAACACCATTTTATAAGGATTAAAATAAATAATTCAGTTCATACTTCGCATCATTATATTTCGAGAGCCCAGGGCCGCCAGACGTTACTTATTTAGTGACGGCCGAAATGTGTCTTACTGAGTAGTACTCGTATAGAATATGAAAGTTTGTTCTACTTGAATCTTGTACCGTGGGCCAATTTTGAGATATTAGCCACCAAAGTTGTTTTTTTTTAGCTAACTTTACTTATTTAGTGACAACAGATTTTTTTATTATGGTATTTAGGAAACTATTTGTAAGCAGACAGACGAATCCTAAGGGCCAATTTTCTTCCAGACGCATTTAGGTCGCGCTTTATTATATACATGTCTTGACACGGTCTTACCCACTTTATACTATATAAGAGTACTAGTACTCAGGAAATAACATTTCTTTCGTCACTAAATAAGTAACGTCTGGCGGCCCTGAGCTCTTGAGCTATTAGGATTTCGCGAGCGTTTATGACCTGATGACGTGCACTTAGATATAAATATAAAGTTTATTGGATTATTGGAGCGCTTCACTTAAGGCGCCAGATAGCGTATATCGGAAATCGTCTGCTGTACGGTAAACGCATTTAACAAATTTAGCAAAGCATGCTAAATTTGTAAAAATAAGAAAAGGTAGCATAGCTATCTCGCTTGCGCGCGGCAGCTTTTTTAGGTAAATTAAACTATAAAATGCATATTGTATATATATCATTTTTATTTGATTGGAATCATAAATGACTAGGCTTTTATTTTCTGTGTCAGATTTCGTTTTAAATTCAAAGTGACATACTTATACATAAAAAAATGCAAAACATGATAGCCTAACCTTTTATGATTTTATCCATGTAAAAAATCATCATAATAGAATAATCATCATTTTAGCCACAACGCACACATTCCTTCCGCATTTATTTCCAAAAAGACCGAATGGAAGCGGTTTGCATCCGGTCATCTGTGCATCTCGTGGCCGGTCTTGCGCTTGTCTGTGCGTGGTCTCCACTCTAGAACTTTTTGGTCCCATCGGCCATCAGTTATTGGTGCCCACTGCCTACCCTAGCCCACTGCCACTTCAACTTGCTAATCCGCTGTGCTATACAGTGACTTTTGTTTGTCCACTGATCTCTTCATTCCTGATTCGATCTCGCAAAGACAATTAGACAATATTTCAGAGTGAAAGCTTCCTACATTTGTATTAAATAAAAACGTGTAATATACTGTCGAAAATTTCGTTCTCAACGATTCTCTTATGTCTCATAAGTGTTTTGAAAAAGCGCGTGAGCAAGCCGATTGCAGCAACCACTGAAGCGCCTTAAGACCGTGCACACTCTAAAGACAGCCCATACAAGGCATAACATGTTTACTGATCTAATTTATATGAGTTATATTATCGCCGTACATAGCAACATCTACAAGGCTTAGGACATAAACAAAATAAAGAGAACAGCTACAAGTCTAGCGCGGCTAAGCTCCGATCACGCGTTCGTCAATAATACACAAATCATAATAAACTTCATCCAAGTACACGCGTTCTCATAACTATCCCTACAAAACATCGATGTATGACGTAGGAAGCAACAGAACTAACCGGTTTCATGTCACATGGATGCACACATAAAACTGTCCAATTAACTTAGGCCTGTGATAGTGAGATCAGTGTCCCCGCGGAGATCTGTGAAGAAGAAAGCCTCAGAGAGGGGAAGAAGGTCACAGTTGGCTGGTCGATGCGGGCATCAGGTGATTTGAAAGTGGTCTAAGTTGAAGAACTGCCAAGAAACCATTTTTAGCTGCCAATATCTAGTTTGACAGAGCTTACAAAATTTGTGTGAACTACGAATCCTTAAAAAAGATCCAAGGATACCCCTTGGATCTTTTTTTACGGATTCGTAGTAAACAAGGAACTTTTATAGTTTCGCTATGTCCGTCTGTCTGTTCGCGTTTTGCTCAAACACTATTAGTACAAGAAAACTGTAATTTGGCATGGATATGCATATTAGTTATGCCGAAAAAGTGGTAGAATAACATTTTGAAAAAAAAAAATGTGAGGTACCTCCCGTAAAGTGGCGATGAATTATTATTTTCTCATCTACCCCATCTTGTGGGGTATTGTAAGAAGATCAAAAAACCCAGGTGGCGTGCGAAAACCATTTTCAAGTTAACGAGTAATCGTTGATGAACTTAAAATATATACTTTTCATAGTATCAACTAGAAAACCCTGTTTAAAGTTCACATAAATTATGATTTGCAACTAATTTACGACACGCTCTTGGCTGCTTATTTTACATTAGGTAGATTTACAATTGACCACTTATGATGATGATTGAAAATAGGCTTACCTGAAGTACTTACTACTTGTCATAAGCCGTAAGTGAGCCGTAGTGAGCCGTAATGGCAGATGTCATTTTCCATCAAATGTACAATGAATTAAACGTGACATTGGCATAGCTGTGAAACATCTGCCATTTTAACCCCCTAATCTATAAGGGGTATTATAATCTGTGTATCTGTGCCGTTTGAGAGTAACGATGCCACAGACAAACGTTTGTGTTTTTATGTTTGAAATAAAACTTGATCGGGAATATTCTTAGTTAAGTTTCATCAAAATCGGTTCAGCCGTTTTTTATGTCGATGGTTTTGTAGTTTTCTAAGCTTGTAACAAAAGTTGAAGTTACAATTAATATATTTGAAGAAATATATCGGAAAATTACATCTATCGGCGCAAGAGCATCGCTTCAACCTTTTATCGTTTCAACGTAGATATATATAACAATTTGCAACAATATTTTACCTTTTTAAAAAAAATACATTGTCGAAATTGCGGTAACACCGTAGAACCCATTTGTTGAAGTTACAATGAATGATTCAAACGATTTAAAATTTATAAAAATACACTGTGATCATATCAATCCTTTTTATGCCGAGTGGCTAACCCTGGTGTCAGTCTTCGCCCGTGAGGCAGTACGGAAGCCTCATTAAACGAATCAAACCTGTATTTGGCCGGTTTTATTTCAATGTATACGTGTATACCTACTAAAACGCCTGACTAAAACGGTAGTCAGGCGGCAATTAAAGTTACTTAATTTTGAGATTTAGTATTTATTAGTCATTCTCTAGGTATAATAAAACTTCGAGGCAATTTTCTACATATTTTTGAGGATTATGCTACTTTTATTACATCAAAATATTGTGGTATTAAATTAATATAAATGAATCACGCATCTGAACCGAGATTATGTTGATAAATCTGATTTATCACTAAAATTAAATACAGACATAGATTCTATAAAACTGGTACTTCAGGCAAGGTCAGCTTTTCCTACTTCAGGTAAGTAATTAGCAAAGCAGATCATCGGATCGTTTTCCCTTAGAGAAATCTTATCTAGACTCTATCGGTGGTAATATTCTACTCAGTCTAGTTTTTCCTATCCAGATATACCTATAGGTACTAGCTGTGTGATGTGATTTTACATGGGGATTGAAAACGATGAAATCATCATCACCTTAACCATAAGAAGTTCATTGCTGAACATACAGGATATGGGGGAGGTGCCCATGGATTTTGAAAAAGACCGATTGGAAGCGGCTTGCATCCAGCGTCTTCCCGCCATTTATTCTAAGAGGTCGTCTATCTATTTAGTGGCTGGTCTTCCTATGAACCTAAGATGATAATGACGAATGAAACCTATATCAGATTCCAAGTTTTCAGCTATCTTTGTATTAAATTTGACTATTTATTCAAACGTTTGATCGCAAACACATAACCAACAAACAAACAGTCCGAAATACAGCTGGACAGATAGATCTAGTTCCTTTCGATTTTATAATATTAGGTAGGCTAAATCAATCTACTGTTGCCAGAAAGACATCACTATTAGTGATAATACTTCCTAGTATTACACTAGTTTTAGATTTTTTTAGAATTTCAGGTCTTTGTTTCATCTGGTGCAGTCAACGTGGGTAACTTTGACTCTGCGTCAAACATTATACGTAGCCTTTTTAGAGGGTTCTCTATTTTTTCCCCAACAGATTAGTAGTCATATTACTTGACTGGTTAATTTACAGTCGTTTTGACTACTAATCTCTCTCTAAATAATCTAAACCCTTCTAAAAAGGCCACGTACAATGTTTGACGTAGAGTCAAAGTTACCTATGTATAGAATCTCTTCAGTTAGAGAACTAATGTGACATTAAGGGCGCTGCTGTCCTTATTCGGCCTTACGGGAAAACGTTACTTAACTTTAACCATCGTCTTAAATTATCTGTCTTCTTTCCGCAAGTAGCATTACGTGTCAGCGAGAAGTTGACAAAATACGCTAAGCAATGCTTAAAATTAAGCAATGTTTTTCGGTAAGGCCAATTATGTTTAGTCGAGACCGCAGAATACAATATTAGTGCATACTTCAAGACGTTTCCTGTTTTTGCCACGATAGAACTATATGTCAGACTGTAATCAACGATTTATACGTACTAATTGACTGCAATTATGAATTTATCTTTCACTAATCGGTAGATTAAAATATCTGTGACATCATATTCTATGAAATGATTATTGCAACAATTCAGTGATGAATTAAAAAAAATTAAATTAAAAAATATTTATTTCCAAAAGTAAAAGCATACAAATTGAGTTAATAGTGATTTCCGCACTAGGCCGAGCCTGTGCTGCGGAAATCTAATACGATTACTTAATTCGATTTTCACCTCTAATTGAACGAACTGTTTCTTTTCTAACCATAAATCATAAATTTTGTGTCCTTAAAATTACATAATATTTAATAAATATAATATAATAATATTATATTATAATATTTATTTAATGAATTGAAATATTATATAGGTTGAGATAGAATGTTGATATTGACGGATTATATTATGAAAATGTAGTAGAGAACACTACCACTAAAAAACAGACACACTAAGACACTAAGTAGTTCAAAAACTGATAATCCCCTGATAAATCGGCTTCAATTTTATCAGGTATACGAACAAAATATTCATATTATAATCCAAACTAATATTATAAAAGCAAAAGTAACTCTGTCTGTCTGTTTGTTACATTTTCACGACCAAACAGCTGATATCAAATTTTGCACTGATAACTGGGAATAGGCCACTTTTCATTATCATCATCTCCGTTTTTCATCACTACGGGGGTGAAATCGCGGGTCACTGAAAAGCCCAAGCTACGGTAAATCTTGGATTTTACCAATAAAACCTAAGATTTACCGTAGTTCGGGATTTTGGAGTAACATGTATACTATATAATTGGTTATTTACTGTTACAAAATTACAAACATACATTTTCACGAAACCAGCAACTCGCCTTATGTTGAATGATACTGAGGTCTACTATAAAAAAAAGAAAAAATCTTGCCTAAAAGAAACCGACTCACTCTTCGTTTGAAGACACCCAGATTATAAAATGCAGGAAAATCTGCAGGAGGAAAATTTCAAGCAATAGCAGTACGGGTGATGAAAAAGTTATATGTATGCATCTAATACCACAAGCCAATGTAGCTATTCTATAACAAAAACATCAAGGATACGAAAATACATAAAACACGTAATGGCCTCTAAAACATAGACATAAAAAGAAAAACGTTCAAAAATATTATTGGTAATGGTTAATAAAATTGCCGGGGACGTAAATCAAAACATAATATACCTATCTGCTTTTATTTATTGCTATTTCAAAACCTGGTTAGTTTGGTATTATTCAAAAGCTAGATATTGCAAGACCTAGCCACAGTGTTGTCAGTAAAACTAGTCAACTTTCGTGATTGTCAAAACTGAACTTAGTCAATGTTTTAGAAATGACTGTAGCAAATGGATAGACAGAGAGAGAGAGAGATAGTACGTTAAATTTAAAAGAGTTTCCGCCTTAACAGAGAACCCTTAAAAACAAAAAGAACTGTTCTTCGGTCTATCAGTTTGTTATTTAGCACAGAGATAACTGAGACACTAGAAATAGGTAATACGAAGGCGATAGGGTAGGGAATACGAGTATACATTTGGAATCTGTAAATAGAACCATATGGCACAATTACCTACAGAGTATTAGTTTTTCATTTTTCTACTAAGTGGTGTACCAATTTTATTAACATTTAACCATAAAGATAATTATGGACAAAAGATACATCTAAAGAGTATGATGTTCGAGCAGAAACAAAAGAATTGATGTATCCAAAGATAGTAAAAATGTATGTTCTTGAAGTACTGACTGATATTCACTGTGACGTTTTTTCTAACGAATTTCATCTTTTTTTAAAGATTACGTCACAATAGTTGATTACTGTGATTAACAATTTTATATATAGTGCGACGCGCGCACACACATCGACACACACACACTGGGCTCACCTACACAACGCTGCGGCGATGAGTCGGTGAGCTGATAACATAATGTACTTTATTTATACTTATTTTCGCGAGAAGGTTTCGTCTCCGGGAAACAGGAATCCTAGTCCGGCGCCTGACGCACTTGTAATTATATCATGTAAAATTTGTCACAATAAATAATTTTGAAATTATTGTTTACTAGTTATAAGTCGCGGTTTTACTCGCAAAATAGAAACCTAAAGCTACAGAACTCGGACTAACATTTCCTACCACTATTTGAAACTTATGAAATGCTAATAAATAAATAAGATTATATATAGGTATACACATATAGAAGTGATTGAAGTTTCCGGCAGCCTAGTCGGGAGACCGCCTGACTTGCGATCCGCAGGTACTGGGTTCGAATCCCACGCACCTCTGTCTTTTCGAAGTTGTGTGCGTATTGTTGATTACCAGCAACTTCAAACGGTGAAGGAAAACATCGCGAGGAAACCTACATGTCTGAGAGTTCTCAATGATCTTGAAGATGTGTGAAGTCAAGAAGATGCCAACCCGCACTTGGCCAGCGTGGCGCCCAGCAGTGGGACAGTTTGTATAAACAGGGCTGACAAAAAAAAATACACATATAATCATATATGTTTCTGAAGAAATCAGACTTCAAAATTACAATTTATAACGGCTAAATACCGATAACTTGGAATTCAAAATCATTCAAATCTTTTTAGCTACATATGCTATTATCAAGTCAGATAAACATTTAACCGGAAACGATTTATTCCCCATGCAAGGGTAAATGTTCATAATACGCAACGTTGATCGACTGATAATTATAATAACTTTTATTATAGAATTGATCCTGATATTGTTGAAAAGGAACGTTGTTCCATTTTAAGAGGTTTTTTTTTTTTTGGAGGTTATCCTTCTACATTATACCCTTGACATTAAATACGAAACAATCCGATAATATGTAAGTAACAGGTGTATTTTTTTAAGTTTTAGATTTCATTCCGTAATCAAAGTTGTTCATATCGCTGAATACAATGACCCCTTAAAATATGTTCCTCAATCTACATGTTACCCTGTATTATACAGCAGTATACGCATTACTCACGCCGGTATGTAAATCGTAATCAACCGACGGAAATTACTTAATGCGTTTCGAAGATACAGAAAACTTTTTTGGAAACCAAAAGTTCTTTTACGATAAAGGTCTAAGGGCCGTGCCACCCAAACACGTTATCAATGCTTCTCCAAAACGCATTTAGCCGAGGTAACAGGTTGAAACAAACATTGATTTAAGACGAATCAGCACGTCTGACTCGGCTACCAATAAATTGATTGATAAAAAGCTAAACGTTAATAAGCTAGAGTCTGTAAAACAGCAATTTCGGACAACGCCCTTATGCGTTCGTGGAATTTATCGAATTCTGTGACATTTCACGTTTCATTACTCTAACGAGGGTAATGTGGATGTTTACAAATGATTAATTTCAGATTGGAAACGTTTATTTTTTTATATTTATTAACGGTTATGTATGAAATAAACTTTTAGGTTGCATTTTTCAGATATAACAGATTTAAACAGTCGAAATTCAACTGTAATGCATTTTACATCATAACACATATATTTATTTCAGCTACGTGTAGGTAATTTCTTTCCATATAAACTTTAACTACGCCTAAATCCAACTTTCACTTATTTTTTTATTTTTTTTTACGTCTTCTTTAAGATTTTCTAAATTTGTTAGCTACCGCTACAAAAATACGGATTTTATAGACTAAGCTATTAATATTTTTAAAGAGGGATCACAAAAATAAGGATTTTAACAGAGTAAAATTAAAACAAAATTTGAAATTAATACTGTCTCAGAATAACTAGCGTAGTTCTTTGCCACATAAGCTTTTGAACGGTCTAATAATAATAATTCTAATTCTAATCTACGAGTAGATTAGACCTTTTGAGCAGTTGAAATTTAAAGCTCTCTAAATACCATTGGGCTATTATAGGTAGGTAAGTATGAACATTTTTTTATTTTTAGCTCCACAGACACCGGGGTCCGTGACCTTTGTCAATTTTGCTATAGGTATAGGTTAGGTTTAAAGAACTTTATTATCAATAAAGACAATTTGTCACTTATGTGATAACATAGTTTAACATAATAAATATAATGTGTGTTCGTCGTCTATATTGCTAAATACATACATTGTTACGGGAAGTCAAGATTTTTTCTTTTGACGTGACAACGTCTAATAAATCGATGAACGCACGCAAACGTATGACTCATTGTCCCGTTACATTATCATCATTTCATGAATGTTTTGTTATGACGTTGTCACGTTAAACAATCGTCCGTAAACCGACTTTACAAACGTTTGACCACAATCTCACCTGATGGGAAGCGATGATGAGGGCAAAGATGTAGCACGCCTGCCTAGGAGATACTTATTCACTTTTTAACTTGCCTAACTTATTACTATATTGTGTGGATACCATGAGCAGACCAGAGACCCGAAGCATGAACCTTGACATAAGTCGAGCAAATTGCATATATTATCTCAGTTGTCTCTTACCTATATGAATCAATTATAGCTGAAATGTTATCTATTGTCACTCAAAATTAATAGACCCAATAAATCTAACTCGCATATATGTCAAATCAATTAGGCTACATAAATGAAGTACACAAATTCACAGACTTAAATTACCCAAGTTCAGTTTAGACAGACAGCCTCTCGACACATAAAACACAAGATGCATATTTCCTGGCATTTCCTTGTTCAAAACGGCTGCTATTTGTATCTTGTGGAATAACGCAAGCCATTTCACAGCAGTAGAACGTAACGTGTGCGTTCATTAGGGCGAGTGTCGATGGCCGCGCGGTGGTCGCAACTTGCATAAATCAGTCCCGGGAATGCAGCAGGCGCCTTAATGCGCTTTTGGTGTTGGTTGATAGCTGCCTTCTAACTTGCTCCTTTATTCTAACAGCTACGATTTTGGACTGTCTATCTTTTGTCTTTATCTATCCCTAATAAAGACAGTTTTCGGGAACTGAAAGCACTATTTCCATTTATGAAATGTAAGAGTGTTCAATGTTAACCTTTTTAACGTCTTATAAGACGATGAACGCCGGCTACATACGAAAAAGCATGACTCATTGTCACGTTCCGCCTGAGCCGAGCGTCCAAGAGAGACTAATAGAGAGGCAAGATCGGCCTAAGCGTTCGGCTTGTGTTGTGACGCATCGTTATCACGTAAAATTATCGTCCGTAAATCGACTTTACAGACAACCATTTTTTTCTAGAGTTATGGCGTATTTACGTTTTTTGTATTTCTCAACGTGCAGTAGTATCTATACATTATTATTGACACAGGAATCGTTACACAAATCGCAGTCACAGTAAAATAAAAGAAAGAGTCATAGTGCGTAAATAATTGGATTGTAAATACATAGGTATGTCATATCCTCTGTTTTAAGTTCAAATAAATTATAATGGGCTGCTACAGAACCCACGCACTGCACTTGACTATTTACTACTTTATTGTAGTCGAATAAAATTATATTAAGTGTTAGTTAGTAACAAGGTTAGTTTAAGTTTGTCACTTCCAAATTACATATACTTAGTGTTTGCTGACCCACGACGTATACTATCACTTACCACCTGACCATCTGACCGTGGCGTTACATGTTACTATTAATTACGAGTATAGGGAAGTGTCTTTCTGTCACTCTAACTGTATACAGCAATTATTTGGTATTTATTTTACATTTGGACTATAATAATTATTAAAGAAAATTAACAAGTACTTATCTATGTTATAACGTATTAATAAGTTTTATTTCTCAAAAATAACATTACATGTATGAGAAAAATGAATATAACTTGTATTGTACGCGATTATATTTTCAACATTTTTGTCTGTCTGTCTGTCTGTAAGGTGTGTCCGAAGGACACCGAAACTACTGGATTGATTTAGACAAAATTTGGCAGGATTAATACTTATACTATGTAGAATGATCTGGCATACTTGTATCCTGAAAAAAAATAAAAGGCCTGTGGGATACACTGAACAATATTAACATAATCGATCACCACGCGGGTGAAACCGTGGGGCACAGCTAGTTAGTAGTAAAATAATGATAATATTTCTATTTGTAACTAACCTTAAAGTGTATCCTTTTAAAGGCGAAATATTTTTCCAAATGGTTTATAAATATCGTAATTATGCAGTAACAGACATTAAAAAATAGTACGACGGAATTTAGAACTTTCTCCTTTTAGGAGTCGGTTGAACAGAAAAACAATATTCCCGACGGCCTACTGCATAAGAGCGCTTTTTGTAGCGTAACATGCGCTTACGTAGTGTATGGACACAAAACAGAGATAGTACAGAAGGCAATCACACGTATGTACTTCACTTTTCATACCTAAACTCGGCGGTCGCGCTAGGGTTGTAAGCTTTGGCTTGTGCAGAAAAAACTATCGTGGTAGTGGCACTCGTATCTAGTTATTTGATATATTGTTGAGAATAAAATAGGAAGGAATAGGAATAATAAACCAATAATAACTAAAATATTTCAATTTTAATTGTTTATTTCAATTGTTTATAGTAGGTAAGCTAGTGGAAGGCACTCGCGCTCATACTCGTCCCAGTCGGTCCGAGATATCGTGTGCGTGAGCGGTGTCTATGTGTGCGGTGCTCGAGCGCACTTTGTATGTAGAGTGTCTTCTGTACTATCTTTGTTTTGTGGTATGGTGTTGACAATTTTTAAGCACTATTTTTGTAGCTGCCTACTTATTTTGATCTTTTTGACCGAGCGAGCGAAGCGTCTCTGCATCAACTGGCCAAATTTTCTTTCGTCTGTCAGTTTGTTTGTCATTTGTATGTTCGTACTCGCGTACAGGGCGTAAATTTGAACCAATTTTGATGAAACTTGGTGTATAGGTTCTATGGATTATTTTTATTTTTAGTCGTCGGCGAGTTTTGATAGGAGGGGTGATTCCCATAAAAAGGGGGGGAGTTTATTGCGGCACTAATTACCAACCGATTTTAATGATATTTGGTAGGTAGGTAAAGTACACAATTATTACAACTTCACGTAAAAATAAGCAGAATTGGTCAAGAGGTTGTCGAGATATGACAACCAACTTGAGATTGTGTGTAACGGTGAGGGCGCGTGGATGTGCTTGATGCATATTAGCCCTGAATAATTTTCGTGATATTACGTTTTCCCCATTTATAAAATTAGTTTAAATGTAGGTATTATGTGCAGATGACCCAAGGTGAGCTGCAAATAAGCTCTCTCGCGAGGTGTACTGTTCGTAGAACTACTAGTTATTTTATTTTTCTCAGACGTTTCAAATTAACTTAAAAAATATTGAAGCGACTTAGGTGCAGCAAAAACGGAAAAGAAACATAATAATAATATTTTTGAATAAAATAAACCTTCATCCGACTCTCTAATTGTATTACGGTAAACGAGATGCGAATAATAAAATGCGACCGAATCCTAATTGAGTGTAAATCAAGTGTTCGAAATAACAAGATTGAGACCATTACAGAGTAAAAAGTTGTTAAAAATATACATTTTTATGACAATATATTGAGTAGTAAAGGTGACACTTCTCACTTGCGACGACCAATCGGTTTAGTTCGATTAAGTAAGATATTCGATTGGTATTCAAATAAGCGAGTTTCGAGCTAATACAGTTTTATTATTACTCTCCGGTTTTAGGTAGAGTACACAACGTCATGCCATACTATTTTCAACGCTTTTTAAATACTTACTACTAGCCGCACTTCGTAATTTTACGCGCTAGCAAGATTTTATTGTGGACCCAAATTTTAAAAGGAAAAACACCATCCAAATTTCATGCCTCCAGGATTAGCGACATAGGTAGACTGTACATTACCTGACAGTCAGCTAATGAGTCCCTCAATCAGGAGTATTCAGGACAAAATAATTATTATATTGGTCGATATTTTTCACACAGCACTATCTAGCATCAAAACTAAATAAAGGTGATATAAACAATACCTATACACTTACATAAAAAATAATATATATACCAATAAAATTAAAGAGAGTTTTTACAGATATATAAATATTAGGTACCCAATACCGGCTTGTATGAATTAATTTTAAATTTTGTAATCAAATTATTGTTACAGAAAAAAATTAAATAAATTTTGCAAAAAGCAGCCGCAAAATACGCATAAAACTACTGCATGTAAATTAGTTTATTTTTATTAACTATCACCGAAAGAATCCTCCTTACTCATAAAAAACAAACGAAATATATGCGCAAACGATGTATATATATAGCCAACCACTCACACACAAACAACAAAGTTACAGTGGAATAGAGTGTAAATTTTTATGTTGGTAAATAGTTTTGCTAGTTACTAAGAACAAGTACCAAGATTACTTAGTCGAATAGGTATTTTATTTTATATTATTTATTTGAAAACAACAGTAACAATAAACAGTGACATAGTAAAACTTAATAATTTAAAATTTTACAATAAAAGTATTATCTATGTCACCCACAGCACTATCCACAGATTATAACAGTAAGGTACTCACAGTAATGTTGCATGGCAACGTGTGAATACCGCTTAACATTTTTATTATTTCTCTCAATTTTTTAAAGTTTACAGCAAGAGTGGTATGCGAGCTGCTTTGGACGGCGGTTAAACATAACGGTGGTGTCAACGTGATATAACTCGGCCAGTTTTATGGACTGGCATATGATGGCAATGACGAGACGGTATACCTACACGTACTACTAATTGGCTTTTTTCTCTAAGCAGTTCAACCATAAAGACGACTGACTGCCTATATACAGGATGTAACAATTATAGACATATTTTAAGGAGGTCATTGTATCATTATGATTTTATGTTCTACTTCTAGTGGTGAAGATCTTCATCTTCACCACTGGAGCTATGACGTCAGCATCTCAGGGCCTCGCTACGTTGTTGTTGGCTCAGGTAGATACTGGCAGTGAGAAATGCACAATACACCCCAAGCGGGACGTCAGTAAATAAATAATAAATAAATAAATATTGGTGGACATTTCACACAACACCATCTAGCCGAAACTAAGCAAAGCTTGTACTATGGAAACTAGATGGTTGATATAATACATATAGACTTTTTTTTGTTGTAAATACATACTTATAATACATAGAAACAACCAGACACAGAACAAACATCCATGCTCATCACACAAATGTTTGCCCTGGGTGGGGATCGAACCCACGACCTACAGCTCAGGAAGTAGCCGTACTACCACTGAGCCATGAGGCCTGTCTTATCCTGAGTTCAGTACTTATCGCCCCCATCTCGAATAAGAATAAGATTGTTTTACTTCTACTATATAGCCAATTCTGAAATCGAGTAAATCATCATAATTAAATGTATTATTTTTTAGTTATCAATATTTTCATAACAAAAATTGGGACGTCACTTAATTTTAGTCTCGCGTGCGACCACAAACGTTGCAAAATGTTCCATGGTTCACTCGGTCTTTAATTATACAAAATACAGCCGCAAGATCCGTTAACAGTTAAATGTTGTTGTTTATTTTTTTTAAATCAGCTGTTTGAAAACAGAAAGACATTGACTTTTAACAAAAATAATGGTACAGCTGATTTTTATCGTGATTTCATGTTTATAATTATCAGTTCATTAGTAAATATTGTTCATAATGATATATACAATGACGCCTTTAAGTGTTTCCGTCGTTTACTGCTACACCTTGTACAGAACGTAATTTATAAATATAAAAGCATGAATAAACAATGATGCGAATGACACAAAATCGGTGTTCTATTACAAAACAAAAAAATCGCCATCGCTAAATTCGTCAGAGTCGATTAAAATATTGAATTACCAAGTTCATCAGTTAGTTGGTTGATCCAATTATGCGTGGCAATATATTGAAGATCTTTTGATACGCATAGGTTTTAAGGTTATAGATTATTACGTTATCGTAACTGAGGTTTAGTTATGGCTGTTATAGAGTTTTTTTTTGTGGCAAGCGTCTTTATTAACAACAACACAACAATATACAGACTCAGTTTTTAATTTGAACTATTCATACCTACTTCAAATTACTTCAGCAACCCTCTTTTCCACTTTTTATCTTTATTGCTATAATATACCAATATCTTTCTTCTTGTCTACCTATAAATATATAATACCTCTATCTATATATCTCTACTCATCCTACTTTATATAGTATATATAAGCCGCACGACAATAAAATGTACTGAACATTATTGCGTATGTAGCTACCAAGCACATTAGCTACTTTAGCGTCTCAGGTTTAACATTTATTCGTCAAAGGTGGAAGACCATCGTAATACGACGAGATCTTTTACGAGCACTCGACCAGTTTTAGGTATCTTTTTATTCCACCAAGAAACAAATAAAATGAACACTTGAATCTCGCAACTCAAAATGACTTTTTGAGTCCAGAGGTTAAGTTGTACTTGAATTGAATTTACGCAACTTGGATATATGGAAAAAAAGCATATATTCAACTTCGGTAATATTCGAGGTGCCATATTAAATTGTAAGGGACATTGATACCAGTTAATATTATGTGCATTTTGTGGCCAGAACATTGATGTTGTAAATTGAACATTTCACAATACAAAATTCATAAAGAATTTAGATAAAGACAAAAAATGTCAGTCTGGTACTTAAATTAAAAAAGTGATACGAAACGAACTAAAGTTATGTTCTGCATATATACATAATCTTTGGGGGTTTAAAACGAGTGTTCTGATTCTGATATCATTCGCGAGAAGGGACTTATCGTAATTTAGAGCTTCAGATTAGACTGCGCCGACCAACATACACTAACGAGCATTGCTTTTTCGTTTTATTTTTATTTCAACAACGGTATGGTGCCGATGTTTTGTCTTCTGCCGACAACTGTGCCAGTTAATTGGATTGTCCGATTAAATGCTAACTGTGGTTAGTACACTGTCAACGGCTTCCGATAAGCTCGTTCGCTTTCATCACAATAAAATTAATTAAAATTGTTACATCTAATTTAAAAAGTGACTCACCTTTGTAGTTGTAGTTTTCAGTGGCTTTCCTGAAGATACAGCACAAATTTCCACTTCGTACCGATCCACTCCAGCTTCTCTGTCTAGAGACACGGCAGTAGATAAGATTCCTAGAGAAGAATCTATGTCAAATAGTCTGTCCACTTGTTTACCGTCACCGGTCACGTTCACTATATAATATTCTAAACCAGATTTATAGTTGTTCGTCAAGTTCAAGACGGCTGTTCCTACGGGCTCATTTTCAGCCACAGATACCGATCTAACATTCGTCCAAGTCACACCTGTGAGTTGCGTACCTCCCATTATTACACTAACATAAGTCTCTGTGCTCTTCTGTTCACTGAGCACAGCCTCATCGGTAGCCTTTATAACAAGGTTCCATCTTGCTTCGGGCACCGCTGGAGGGTACCGTAAAGTCAATGCCCCGTTGCTTCTATGCAAATCAAATAAATCGTTCCCACCGTGTATGAGTTTATATGTGACCAAGCCATTTGTTCCTGAATCCAGATCACGAGCCAAGACGTTCATTATAAATATTCCGCGGCCTGCGCTTCTTCCCATTCTCTCCGAATTAATTACGGCTGCATTCATTGAAACAAAAATTGGAGCATTGTCATTTATATCTTCGACAATCACGGTGACTAATTTCTCCGCAGATAATCTCGCTGAAGGCGGCTCCGCTCTATCGTAAGCGGCTACAGTTATTCTAAACGTATCAATGCTTTCTCTATCAATGGGCAATAAAGTATGTATGACCCCGGTAACGTTGTTTATTGCGAAGTGCCGCCTGCTATCGTTGGGCTCTTGGTGTTTGATCGAGTAATAAACTTTGCCATTCATCCCTGAATCTGGGTCTTCTGCGGTCACAGTTACTATTGGGGTATGCTTCGGTATACCTTCTCTGATCTGCCGGACAATGGCTGTGTTTGTGAACACTGGTGCATTATCATTAGCGTCGATAACATTTACTATGAATGAAATACTTGAAGATAAACTAGGACTGCCATTGTCAGTAGCGGTAATGTGCAACGTATAAGAAGTCAGATCTTCATAATCTAATTGTTTATGCAGAAATAACTCTCCCGAGTAGCTATCAATAAAGAAAGCATCTTTTCTATTTCCGGACGTTATCGAATATTGAAGTTCACGGTTGATTCCGAGATCTGCATCTGTCGCGTGGAATTGTATTATCTTTTTGTTTACGGGCTCAGTTTCTAAAACGGAAACGTTCGATTGAGATTGAGTGAATTCCGGTGCATTATCGTTTTCATCTAAAACTGTTACCGAAATTGTTGTAGTAGCAGATAATTGTATAGTTTGTCCAGAATCATGAGCTATTACCGTGAGTTGATAGCGATCAATATTTTCTCGGTCTAAAGGCTTATTAATGAGCAATTGACCTGTAGCTTCATCAAGAGCAAACTTTCCAGAATCATCACCTCCAATAAGTTTATAGTATATGTCACCATTGAGACCTTCATCAGCATCTGTCGCGTGTACTCTCAAAATAGAAGCGCCTACCACCGCTCCTTCAGAAACTTCAACTTTATAAGGTGTCCGCACAAAGACAGGAGGGTTATCATTTATATCTGTGATGTATATTGTAACTCGTACAGAATCTGATAATTTAAGTTTTCCATTATCACTTACGGTTACTGTCAATGTTATATAATTTTGCCCAGTATTGTTAGACAAGCTTTCTCTATCAAATGGTTTTAGAGTTCGTATGAAGCCGTTTCTTGAATCAATTTTGAAGTCATTTTGCGCGATGGGTAAAGAAAATGTCAGTTCTGCATTTCTACCTATGTCCCTATCAGTAGCGGTTAATTTTCCAACAAAAGTATCTGGAGGTTCATTTTCCTTGATTTTAAAAATGAACGTGGTGTTGGTAAACTGTGGGCTGTTATCATTTTCATCCAAAACATGAATTACCACTGGAACTTGAGATGATCTTGGTGGTGTTCCACTATCAGCAGCTATTATTGTTAAGGAATAATAATCCCTTTCTTCTCTATCCAAAGGACTTTTTACATATAAGAATCCGTCTGGAAAAACACCGAATTTGCCATCTGTATTACCTTCCACAATATGGTAATGAATCCTACCATTTGCGCCTAAATCAGCGTCAGAAGCAGAAACTGCGAAGAATCGAGTATTTACCAAAGTTGATTCTAGTAAAGAAGTTTCATAAGATGTGAGATCAAAGACTGGCGTGTGGTCATTTACATCATCTACAAATACAGTGATTGAATGTTTGGTAGCTAAAGCTGGAGTCCCATTGTCTGTTGCAGTTACTTCAACAAATAATGCAGTTCCTGGTTCGCTCGATATTGGTTTGTTTAGGTAAATTACACCCGTAGTTTCAGATATATGAAACATATTTTCAGTATTGTAACTCAATGAATAGAATACAGTTCGATTGGATCCCGAATCACGATCAGCTGCTCTTGCAAAATATATTTCTTGACCAACAGCAATATTTTCTGGGATGTGAATTTCATCTTTGTCTTCAATAAATATAGGATAATTATCGTTTATGTCTAATATTGATATATTCACTGTCGTAAATCCAAATGATACTCCAGTCTTCGCCATTATTTTTAGATGATACGTCATTTTCTCTTCACGATCTACGTTAGCATTAGTAACGATAGTTCCAGTTTTTTCATCTATTTTAAACACATGCTTTGGATCACCTTCTAAAATGAAGTATGATATAGTATCGCTAGATATTCTAGCACTAATTTTTCCAACGAAACGTCCGATATTAGCTTTAGAAATACCTTCATCTTCAACTAACTTAAAACTGTAACCGTTGTATCCATCAAATTGTAATTTTTTACGTTGAGACGTTTTTAATATTTCTACAGTTGCATCTTCATATGCTTTGCGATTTCCTTTATCTCTGCATGATATTTTTAGTGTGTAAACTGTCTCGGATGCTTTATGAAAATCTTTCTGTAATACAATGTTTCCAGTCCAAGGCTCTATTTCAAAATAGCCGCTTCCACCACTTTCAAGTTTATACATAACACGAGCATTTTCGCCTTCATCTAAATCAAATGCTTGCACTTGAAGTATTGTTGAACCAGGAGACAGATCTTCACTGATGCTTTCTATATATCGTTGGGGGTAGAAAACTGGATCATTGTCATTCACATCTAATACTTTTAGAAATATCGTAGCAGTAGATGATTGTGGCGGAAACCCTTGATCTTTTGCTATAACTGGCAACTCATAAAAAGGTATTTTTTCTCTGTCTAGCTCTATTATTGCACTTAACTGCCCAGTAATAGGATCTAATGTAAATGTATTTGGATATTTTCTTTCTATGCTTGACGACAGGTAGTACGACACAGATCCGTTTGTGCCTTGATCATAATCTGATGCTGTAAGAATAAGAATTTCTTTTACTGGTTTTATGTTTTCTGGAATAGTTGCATTAATTTGTGTTTGTGAAAAATAAGGTGCTTCATCATTTTCATCTAAGATAGTTATTTTAAGCCTCGTGTAAGCCCATTTTGGATTTGGTCCACCGTCTCGAGCTGAAACATTTAACTCCACAGTTCCTTGAATTTCACGATCAAGTACAGATTTAGTTGTGACTAGTCCCGTCAAGTGATCTATAGTAAACCACCTATGTTGGTTTCCATCATAGAAATCATAATATATTTCAGCATTTACTCCTGTATCTTCGTCAGTAGCTGTAATACTAGCTACATATGTACCAGCAGGAGAAAGTTCTGTTAGTATCGCGGAGTATTCTGATTTCTCAAACACAGGCTCATGATCGTTTACGTCATTAACATGAATCACTAAAAAAGATGTGGATGTTCTAGGTGGTGATCCTTTGTCTGTTGCAACTACAGTAAGATTATATTTACTTATTTCTTCTCTATCTAAAATTCCGTTTACATGTACTATATAAACACTAGATGAGTTCTCCAATCTAAAGTGATTTAATTCATTACCTGCCACTATATTAATAGTTGTTATTCCATTTAACCCAGCATCTTGGTCAGTCACTGTAATTGCAGCTACAAGAGATCCATTTTTTGCATTTTCATCAACAGTAGCAAAATTTGCTGTAGGAGGAACATAGGTAAAAGTTATTACAGGGTCATGATCATTAGCATCAATGAGATTGACAGTAACGTATGTTCTTGCATCTTGCCGTGGTACACCATGATCTTTTGCAATAACTGTCAAGACGCAAGTCATATTACATGTAGTGTTGCTGCAGTATTTAGGACAATTGAGTTTTTTTGCAGTTGTTATAACTCCAGATTCAGGATCTACTGCAAATTGTTTTTCAGTATCAGTAACCTCATAAGTTATCTTGCTATTATCTCCCAAATCACTATCTGTAGCCGTCACTTTTAATACAGTCGTTCCTGGTGGAACACTTTCATTCAAAGATACTGAAAAATCGCTCTGGTCAAATATAGGAGGATTATCATTGACATCTAGTATACTGACGTTTACTTGTAGATATCCATACTTTGGAGGATTACCTCCGTCTCGGGCAGATATATTGAGAACATAAAAATCTGTCGTTTCTCTATCTAATTTTCCAGTTGTTTCCAAATGCAAATATGATGTTTGTCCACTAGGATTTACCGTAACATTAAGCCGAAATTTACCTTCACTATCTCCGTCTACTATTCGATAGTCATTAGCGATACCATTTTCTCCCAAATCTTTGTCTGTTGCAGCATCCAGCAATAACTTGGTTCCAGCTGCCGCGCTTTCAGAAAAAGCGACTGCTATGATCGGTTCAGGAAACTCTGGATAGTTATCGTTAACATCGGTTACCCGTAGCCTTACTTCAATAGGATAAGTAGGTTGGCTGGAAAGGACTACAAAAGCATACCGATCCACAGCTTCCCTATCAAGAACAGCGCTAGTTTTAATAACACCTGTAACCGGATCTAAACTAAACTCTTTCGGTGGTTCATTAAACCGATACGTAAATCCTGGTTTTATAGGAATCTTGCCAATAAAGGTTCCGGCGGGTTGGTCTTCAGGTACTGAGAAGTCAACGCCGGTGTCGACTGCGCGCGACTGCATCTGCTCGGCGGCAGCCGCGCCCGCCCAGGCAAGCAGCGCCATCGTGACCAGCGCCACGTGCCATCGCCCCATTCTTCTCATGACACCGATAAAAACATTGCAGGGTTGATTCTTCGTCAGCGAAAAAACGACTCGCGCCGGGAGCGATCGCTGCGTCCCGTTCGCGCAATGTAGCGCGCTCGCTCACGTCAGGTATGCAGCATGGCCGCGACGACCTGCGCGCGCACGAATATCTCACGGAGAGTGCGACCCGCCGCGGTTGCGCCTACGCCGTCACATTCATTCGTAAATACACGTGACACTACACTATCCACACTTGTTTATATTTAGTTTCCGCACGTGTTCACTCGATAATAAGTCACTTCACTTATACCGGTTGCGCTCATACACTTTCAGGGGTGTTTTCAGTTAATGTTTTGTTCGTTTGACAGTTGCAAAGGGAGCGCGATGCGGCATGCGGGCTGCGTCGAAGCCGGCGCGGCACTGGCAGGCGGAGGCTTCCACAGACTCCGCGCCCCTCCCCTTGCTCCGCCGCCCGCCCCGCTGCCGCAGCTTCGAGAGCTCCCACTGTGGCTTCGTGATGATGATGCCAAGATAATGGCCGCCGAAGGATTCTACTATTTATTGTTCGATACGAGTCACTCACTATTCCGAGAAATGCTCACGGGTGCACACTCTACAGGTAGGAGATTATGGAACATTTTTGGTGACGGTTATTAGAAGTTTTAAGTTATAATTATTACATATTTTTCTAATTGTAAGCTAGGAAGAATTGAATATGAAATTAAAATAGCATTGGAGTTTATTTAATAAATAAATATAATGTATGAATTATTGTAACTATGTACTATTATTTCAAGACTTTTTTATAATACATAATTACTTTTACAAAAATATGTATGCAACTAAAAAATCATGTCATTATGCATTGTAAGTATTTAATAGCATTTATAACGTATTACACCAAAGTGCTCAGTAAAAGCAAATTAATACGAATTTTATTGGCATTTTTCGTAGAGGACCGCGCGCGTTGATGTCTAATGTACGTGACGATGCGCTCGCGCAACCGTAGCAGAGTGTAGAGCAAACGTCTACGAACTTTTGCTGAAACTATACTTAAAATAATTACTAATTAAAATACTTACTAATTGAAAAACAATAAATATAGTTATGTCTTGTCTCACACTTCGATTATTTTCTGAAGTACCCAGGTTAAAACATCTTATTCTACGTATGTATAACTTTTCCTTAAATTTTTGCCCCATTTTTAGGGTCCCGTAATCAATAGGAAGGATCCCTTAAAATTTGACCATTTTAGCTCGTCTATCCTTCCGCGGCTTAGTTTAAAGTTTTACTAATAGAAAGCTATAATATGATGTGTATGTAAATCTCGTCAATAAAGCCGTAAAATAAAATCATTTTTTTTTATAACCATAAATAAAATGTATTAGTTTATAAAAGGCATGGACCTTGGAGTCTGTGGTGCTCGATTTTTTTTCAAATAAAAAAAAAAAAAAAAAAAAAAAAAAAAAACATGAAAAACTATTTTTCTTTAGGGTACCTGTTACTTACTTTACGTGGAATCAAAACTGAGGAACTCAAGACCGAAGATATAAGAATGTTGTATATTGTATTGTTTACTTGGTACGATGTTCTGATTTATTTTACTTTTTCCGCTCAAAAATAAGTAAATAAACGTAAATAAGTCAAAATAAATATGAAGTGCTTACCTTGAGTGATAAAATTGAGAATATGCTGTTTTTTATAAATATGTGTCGCTTAACATCAGGCGAGTTGGCGGTCAAGCGCAAACCTATTTCTACATTAGAAAAAATGTGTAAAAAAATCCAATTTAACCGAAGTATAATTATTGAAAAATGGATGGTGAACTTTAAAACACAAAATACTAATAACATGCGAACAAGAGAGTTCAACAAATCCCTCTACTGAGTTGGTACAAAAACTTTGAACCATTTCAAAGCTCTTTCAATCAGAGCTTCTCAGCCTTGATGTTACAACTTCAGCTAAGTGAAGCAAGCTTTCTACGCATTTGCAGCTTTTTCCGCTAGATGGCGTTAACGCGAATGATATCAATTGTGTTGTGTCATTATTACATTAAAGAAATGCACGTTTAATGCATTTAATAAATAATAAAATACTCTGATTAACCATTTATATAATAAAATCAAATTGTAAAGGTAGAACAGAGAATATAAGGTTAACAGGATATCCAATAAATATTTATTTGAGCGTATTAATTATACGCTAACCCTTTCGGCTAGATGTAATTCGGACATCATTTTTGTTGACCTAATTCCACCATCCCCCATGCTTAAAATTGCTATTCAACGATTGCGATCCATATTCTTGATGAAAATATATGCTGCACAGGTGTGAAACTTCCTGCCATCTACTGTTTCCTAAAAACAACAATCATGGTATTTTAAAGACTAGAGTGAATAGATATATTTTAGATCGACGTGTTCCATCCTAAGTTTCGACGTGTTTAAGACACCCACCAGGCCCGGCCCGGCCTTTCTTACCGGGCCCGGTTACCGGACCCGGTAGGTATGAAAACATCGGCGCGGGAGGGAGCGCGAAAATATAGAAAATTCGCATGACAACCGCCGCGAGCTGCCACGTTGCCGTTCTGACGCGCCAATAAGAATTTGTTTTGTTTAAGTATACTAAAAATTACCAAAGCTACCAAAGTTTATCTATCTAATCTAAGTTGTTATGACAAGTTTAGTGCTTAAAGCTTATTAGTTTCTTATTCTAATACTATTTTTCAAATGGAGTGTCCATTTGAAACATAGTATTAGAATAATAACGAATAAAGAGAAAGACCTGCTTGCTTAAGCTTATAAAAATTTATAATTACTAATTGTTACTATTCCGTCCATAAGTAAAAGTAATTAATTCTGTAATAAAGAGATATTGAGACTTTGAGTGAGACTGATTATTGTAATTATTGTTGATTTGCTAGTTTGAAATAAATATTAATTCGTAACCTTGAATCATTGTCCTTATCCATTCTTATATAGCAAATTTTCATAAAATACTTTAACGGTTTCATCGCTAACACATCAACCCGCCAACCCGGCCGGGCCCGCCGGGCCCGGGTTGAGAAACATACCGGGTGTTGGATGGGTTGGCGACGACTGATACCGGGCCCGGCCGGGTTGAAAAACATACCGGGTTGCAATCTCTACTTACCACCAGATGAATTAAGAGTCAAACGTACGAGTAGATCTGTTTCGTATAAAAATACAAGCATGATAAACTGATTTTAATGGTCTAATGACTTTTGAACTTTGTTTGCTAGTATACCAACTAGTATATTCACCAACAGGTTGGTAATAATCTAATAACTTTCATACAAGTAAGAAAGCTATAAAATGTAATAATATTTGTGTAGCCCGCAGATCCAATCATGCTCGCGTTTTTAATCAAACCTACGCAAAAATGATCAATGGCTGCCAATTTGAAATGAATGGAGATGAACCCACCTATTTTTGGGTGTTTTGACACCAAAGATGAATTAAGTATATTGTGTTCTTAAAATAAATTGAAAACCATGGACTGAGTACATTGTACATAAAAATAGGTTGACATTTTACTCGTGCCCTTGAATCAGTTCAATATGAAAAGGGCCAGATGCCAGAAGCATAACAAACAAAAACAACTTTTGCTTTACTTTACTTTAGATTATTGATATATGTATTTTGAAAAGGGTAGGAAAATTTGCATTTAAATCATTATTTCTCTTCGATAATATCATTTAATTTTAATTTTAGTTTTAATTGTAATGTAATTTATATTGATGCAAAACGTCCGGAATAAAATTATTTCATTTCATTTTATTCTTCATTTCATAATTAATTATCATTTTTTGAAACACAATCTCTTTGTTATGATCTTGACAATTATCCTTATTCAATATATGACTCCGTTTTCATCGCGCTTTGCCCACTATCGCAATTACGTAACATTTCAAGATATTCGTGTAACCAATAGCATAGTGCTCACTTTATAAAATCACTATATAATTTGCATTTTATAAATTATCATGTGCCCAATAACATAAAATGAAGTTTAAGTAAGCTTTTCATGAAAGATATTATTAAAAATAATTTTCCCAATCGGTATATAAATGACGGAGTTATGAGGCAACATATAAAATAATATCAATGTATTTAACTCTGTATAAAATACATATAAATATAACTAACATATAAAATACAACTAAATTGTGAACCTCCTCCTTTTCTAAAGTCGGTTGAAAATTTGATTTGACTAACTCCAGAGTATAGTGTATGTTTGGATAAAAAAACTATTGTGGCAAAAAATGGGAACTAATGTTCCGATTGAACAAAGTGATGAAATGAGGACAGCAGCGCCCTCAATGCCACACTATTCTGTACCCAAATTAACTCTATAAATGTAGCTAAAATATAACTTTGCGTCGTTGTACCCACATATCGTGCTGTAGTGTTTGTTTAACACAACCGCCATATTTATCGAAAATCACTTTTAAATGCAGTCTTGTTAAGGATTAAATTTCAGTTCTGTTGGTAAAAAAATAATATAACTTTTTGCTTTTAAAAACTACAAAAATATAGTTTAAAATTTCTTTGTTTAACGTCTACTTACGTATTTACTCGTTTTGTTGCAAAACAACTTCTAGTTTCTGCGTAATACGTTGAAAAATCTATAAAATTTAAATTCAATGTAAAAACGGATGATCTCGATACAGAGAAGTCGATAAACACGAAGTCTGGTGCTTACTTGCACGGGAACGCCTAGAAATAGCTGTTGAACAGTGTGGGAGTCATTAATGAAATATAGCTTCTATTCATAAACCTCTGATTTTACTTCAAGTAAATACATATTGTTCAGAAATCTTTGAAAATACTGTACACTTAACTGTACACCTGCAATTTCACTACCAAACAATAAAACAAATTAAATTACGCCGTAAATTATAACAAACACAGAGTAATATTAATAAAGCAAAATGAAATACCGACTTTATAGTTTAAACCATAATATTCAAGTGGTAAAAACTAATCTGATGACACCTTACACATCAAATCTATTAAATCAATTAGACTACAAGAAGTTGTATAGTTGTTCAAGAAGCCTTAATATATTATATGGAGCGAAGTGATTTTCTTTTCTGTACGTATATTATATACGCCAAAAAATGGTTGTCTGTAAAGTCGGTTTACGGACAATAATTTTACGTGATAACGTCATGATAGATGCGTCACAACCCGAACGCTTAGGCCGATCGTGCCTCTCTATCGCTTGTTCCGCGCTCTCGCTTGCACGCTCGGCTCAGGCGGAACGTGACAATGAGTCATACTTTTTCGTGCCTGCAGCCGGCGTTCCTCGATTTATAAGACGTTACCACGTCAAAAACATTATCCTCGGTCTTGGACAGTGTGATAAAAATGACACAGCAATAAATTTATTTACAAGCTCAGTACCAAACCGAAACTACTTATATAGAGTAACACATACAACAAGTACGAATGCGTCATATTATGTTGTGCCTTAAAATCATATTGATCGACATTCGGCACCTCAAGCCCTACCAAAAGGCAGTTTAGTTAAAAATAGCCTTGTTCTGATACCTAGTACCTACATTTTATAAGCACACTTGTTGCATGTTTGACGTCACCCCCCCTTTCCAGCTAGCCGTGCGCTGGCACCAAGGGGGCCGCACCCCTAGTGGGTCGGCTGCTGACGTAAGACCTTACATTCATGAATGAATTGAAGCCCAGACCCATCATGGACTGACTTATAATAGGCACATGTAGATACTCACAATAGTACCTATAGATGTCTGTTGTTTATTGCGCCTCAATGATAGATTGATGTCAGGAGCCGAGCACAATCGATAAAAGCGCTCAGGAGTCAGTAAGTACCGCTTTGAAATGTTTTAAGAAGATTCTTGTTCGAAATTTCGCTGTTTTTACCTGAATGCTTACAAAGAAGGCAATATATATTAAGGTTCCTGTCATTTGTAAGTTTTTTAGGGTTCCGTACCTCAAAAGAAAAAAACGGAACCCATATAGGATCACTTTGTTGTCTGCCTGTCTGTCCGTCTGTCCGGGTGTCAAGACCTTTATCTCGGGAACGCGTGAAGGTATCAAGTTGAAATTAAAACTATATACGTATATCCATAGTATCTTGCTGCAGAGAGAATAATCAAACATCTCAGTTTTTATAAAAAAAGTTACAGCCGAATAAGTCAAAAAAAGCGCACATTTCGACACTCGAAAGGGAATCAAAACCTATGGGGTACTTCCCGTTGACCTAGAACTATGAAATTTGGCAAGAAGCATTGTGTTAAAGTACACATATAGGAAAATATCCGAAAACTGGATATTTTTAATTTAACCACAAAATATAGAGTCTTTAAGCAAGGAAAGAGGGTCCAAATTTTAAAGTACTTTAACCGTATCATGTGGGGTATCATATGAAAGAGCTTAATTAGCACAAGCTAAAACAGGTTTTCAAATATTTTTATGATGTATATTTTTCGATGTATATAGATAACTTCGAAAAGACAGAGGTGCGTGCCGTGGGATTCGAAACCAGGACCTGCGGATCGCAAGTCAGACGGTCTGCCGACTAGGCTGCCGGAGTTTGTAAGCTTGCGCTTAGCTTAATACACAATTCACCTGATTTTACGTGACCATTGCGGTCTACGATGGCGCACGCTTGGAAGATTCTAGTTGTCTAAAAACACTCAGATCATACCTAAAGGGAAAAACCCTTTCAGCAGCCATTAAAGTAGAATGAACGTTCAATTCCTTTTTTGGATTGTTCTCAAGTGTCTTAAAAGAGGGTATATACACATTAGTATACCCCGATAATTTTTAAATATAGTATGTAGGATATACTTTATTTATGTGAACATTAAAGAGTTTATCTATCTATCATACTAAAAGACGGATTGTTTGCTTCACATTTTGATTTTTACAAAAACCTATAATATTCCATTATACCATACCTAACTTTTTACTAATTTGGTTTTACTGTTATAAATAACTAACACAAAATAAATAAATAATAACAATTTATATAACTAAAGTAATCTACTAATGAAACATTAGAAGAAATGTTCAAATTTCAAGTGGGCGAACCTCAAACAAAAAGAATGAGATAATAAAGCATGGCCTTCAGAAAAATAAACAGCTAAAGTGAGTCTCATTTCGGAACTGCTTGTCCGGCTTCCTCGGAAAGCTATAAATAGTCGCAGATGGGATCGATCCATCTCGCAGACATTATTTGTTTTGCTCTATAAGTAGTATAACCACAATAGAGACCCGCAAGTTTCACCCGATCCTAATATTAATCTCTTTCTATTCCGGACCACGCCACCCTTGATACTGAAATAGAGAAATACCTCTCGGTCTAAAAATAGTACACATAATACATTTTCACATCGGTCGAGTAAACAGTCTGACATTGTTCAAGAAAGGACAATGAAAGTGTTTTCAACAAGTACATACGTTGGGGTGAAATTCTGAAAGTTAATGAAGATCTTCTAATTAAAGCTTATGGAACGAAATTAAAAGAGTGTTACAAATTTGAATAAAACCTTGGTGTTATTTTGGCACTAATCGATACAAGAGACAGGCTATTTATATCTATCGACACGATAAGATTTTTTCGCTACGCTCATCGACACATTAGGATTATGATCCCTCCTCCTCTATTCGTTTGCTCACTGCTGAGCGTCGTGATGCTCCCGATCCTGGTGTGGCAGATGACGACAGATCTCTTTCCATCTCTGAGGATTATGATAACCTATATCTATTTGTAGATTCGAATGTAGAATGTAAAATATAAGAGTCATGCCTTCTTCTTTTTATTTATTTTTAATCCATTATGATAAGCTCTTCTTTGGTCACTAATTTACCCGTTGCGGTCTACGTCCATGATGGAATTGATAAGCGAATCGATGCACTTTCTTATAGAAGAAATCTGTTACTATCTAAATATTTACTAGTCGTACTACGTCGACTCTAGGTTTTTTCAGTTTCAGTAATCTCTATATCGGCCCCTGTTCTTGATACGTTGGAATTTTTAAGGCTAGAGTGAGTAGATATCTTCTAGAATTCTAGATCGACGAGTTCCATCCTCGGCCACACCGTCGCTTAACTTCAGGCGAGTTGTTATCAGGTGGTCAATCGTAGATCTGTCTTCCATAAAAAAATCATCATAATATTTTTTTATCGTGACAAACATAAAAGAAAACATAAACAAAGAGACAGGTCACTTTCACTTTTATATTATTAAATTGAGATTTGTACATAAAAATACCATGTTATCGTTAATTTGAACAAACAATTTGTAAGCTTTTGTTTCGTAGTTTTAATTAAAAAAGCAATTAATAGAAAAGCCATTTTGTCTTAGCCTTTTGCGGCACTCTTTACCTAAATGAGAGTTGATGCCAGGAATTTTCCACAGCCGTATTTAAAGGTCAACCTCATGAATATAAAATAAAGGAAAACATTTACGAACGAGGCAAAGAGGTTAGTAACATACCGCCTTTCGTTCAACGGTGTCCTTAATATTTTGAAGGGTAACAAGTAGGTAGGTACAGTTCAATAAAACCTTACCATTTTTAACCGACTTCCAAAAAGAAGCAGAGTTCTCAATTCGACTGTATGTTTTTTATGTTTGTTCAGCAATTACTCCGCCCGCCAACTATGAAAAATATGAAAAAAATAATCATCATAAACATTTTATGATAATTTTTCGGTAATAACTTCTGAGTTATTACCTACCTGTATAAATTGGTTCAGTGCTTTGGTTTTTATACCAAAATAACTGAAAAAATATCATCCAAGTAGACGATTTTTTTTCCGTATTTGGAAGTCGTTATTTTTTCAGTTTCTTAAACTATTATTATTTTAGTCAGTAATAGGCTCACTCTTGATCGCCAACTACCTAACGATAAGTTTCAGTCAACGATGAAGCGCTCTTCCATAGAAGAAACACGAATATAAAAAAGACTTTGCAGCTACAAACAGTTAAAAAAATGTCAAGAGTAATATTTAGCAAGTGCTCACAATGACAAAAAAGAGTATACGTAACTGATCTACTTTTGCCATTTATCAAGTTTCTATTTCATGTTTTTGCCACTCGCATCAGGACCTTGTCATTGCATGTAACTAGTGAATTATGTTCATGTATGCTTTAAGCAAATAAAGTCTAAATCGACGTATATATTATATCAAAATTCGTTAGACACGTGTTGTAAGTACTTCGTAGTTCTACCTGAACATGTGCAGCCTTACCGAAAATCGTTACTTAACTTTAAGCAATGCTTAACATATTTTGTCTTCTTGTCGCTTACACATAATTACACTTGCGGAAAGAAGACAGAGAATTTAAGACGATGGTTAAAGTTAAGTAACATTTTTAGGTAAGGCCTGTGATATTTATCATAGTTGCGAACAAATAAGGCGATATTTTCTTATTCTCCAGGGACGGAGCTGGGAGCACGTCCCTGAGACGTCCCTGACACTGCGTGGGAAGACCTTAACGCGATCCTTCACGGTTACGCAGAAATCTTTTTTGTTATTACGAATATCTGTTTATAGTAAAACAACATGTCAAATATCAATGATTAAAAGAAAGAAAAGAAAGAAAGAAAGAAATTTAATTTTAATACAGAAACATTAAACAACATTATAGACATTATGAAAAGATTATAAATTTTATTACGGGACGGGACATAACATTTGATATCCAAGAGAGGCGAGCGCAGTTCATTACCACACAGGTTTTAAATTGTAGAAACTCCTTATTTCCTAAAATAAAATAAAAAACTCAAGGGATGTAAACTAACCTACGGGAGCCTACCCAATGTCATATTGCCGACAATCTCTGACACTATCTTACTGATCTTATTTTTGTTTAATTTGTATTAATAAATAATTAAACTTGTACAATACATTTCATTTATATTTTATTTTTATTTTGATTCTGATAATACGCCAAAAGAGAGAACAAACGCTCCCGTAGGACCGAAATTCAATATCCACGCAGATACACGATATAAACTGGGAACATCTTGCTATTCAGGAGGTTTGTATAAAGAAATTTACTGGAAAATATTCCCTTTATTACAGAAAAGGGGATGATCTTATTTATTCAGGCTCAGATTTCTCGTTTGGTTAATACATTTATATGGAATATATATTATATTCTATTAACATCGATATGGAATCGATGTCTAGTAATTACAACAAAACAAAAAAAGCTTCGTTCACTAAGGTCGTTCACGTTTTTGTACCATTGCGATCAAATCACGTTTTTGTAAAATTGCGAAAAAGGCAGGCTTGGGTCCTGCTGGCGTTGATTTTGACGAGATTTTCGTCACCCCACTCGGACACAGCTTTTAAATCTTTCAGCATGATTCACAACCATAACTTCTCTCAACGCCTTGATTTCCGCCTTTTTGGCTCTAGGAACAGAAATGTAACTTTCCACAACTGTGCTGTCATCTGTACACCCAAAGATTCAGGTTTCAGCAGGTCATTAAGATGTAGCAGGAACAGAGTAGTAGAGAGTACAGACACTTTAGGTACGCCGACGTTGATCGCCATTTGATTGGAGGGCCAGCCGTCAACAACCACTCGAATCGATCGTTCTCTCAAAAATCTTTAAGAGTCCGTAGTTCGACCATCGTCCGTCTCACTCGCGCTTGCCCACATTTTTGAAGTTTTTTTTTTTTGTCAGCCCTGTTTGTACAAACTGTCCCACTGCTGGGAACGGGCCATCTTCTCATTGTGAGAAGGGTTAGGCCATAGTCTGCCACGCTGGCCAAGTGCGGGTTGGCAGACTTCACACATCTTCAAGATCATTGAGAACTCTCAGACATGTAGGTTTCCTCACGATGTTTTCCTTCACCGTTTGAAGTTGGCGGCAATCAACAAATACGCACATAACTTCGAAAAGACAGTGGTGCATGCCGTGGGATTCGAACCCAGGACCTGCGAATCGTAAGTCAGACGGTCTCTCCACTAGGCTGCCGGAAACTTGAACTGAAGATTTAAAATAAACTTGAAGATGTAAAATAATATAAAAATTTCAATTTAATCCAAGTTAATTTTCATACATAAAAAATATTTTTGCGTTCGCAAAAATGATTTTTATGTATGAAAATTAACTTCCATCAAATTAAAATGTTTGTCGAATATTTATGATGTTAAGTTCGAGTTTTACAAACGACGATTATTTTATTAGTTCATTCAATCATTTTATATCTTCAAAAATGTGGGTAAGCGCGAGTAAGACGGACGATGTCGAACTACGAACTTTTAATCCAAGAGCAGAAGGAGGCTGGTAGTCCATAAGACGAGAGCTTCATAGGAGACTGTCATGCCAAACCCTATCAAAGGCCTTCGAAATATCGAGGAACACAGCAAAGGCCTCTCCGTGATTCTCGATAGCCTCGCTCAGAATGTGGGTGGCATACAGGAGAAACTCCCTAGTCGACCGATTTCGGCGAAATCCGTACTGTCGGTCACTAAGGAGGTTGCTATGCCATGCGCTTCCTATACACGCTCCAACGTATTTTTATGTGAAAATACAATCTCAGTTGGACCACCGACTCACATGATGGTAAGCGACGTGTGGCTGATGGTAGAGTACATCCAGCAAGAAGATATACGTGAGAAGCGACACAACAATGTACTGCACTACTTTTGATTTGGCTTATTAAACTAGACTTTACTATTTAGTTTAGTGTAGGTCAGAAGTTTAGTGTTTCAGTTAGTGTTTTCAGTTTAGTGTGGCTTAGAAGTGAAAAAAATAGATAGGTAACATCTCTATCTCTATTTTTAAATATCGGCTTCAGCATTGGCTTATTGAGTACTCCTTAGGACTTCAATGAATCTGGAGTTACAATCGTAACAATATTATTTATATTTTTATATTATTGATCATTGTGAAATTATGTGTATGTGTAAATTGTGTGTATGTGTATGTATTGTGTTATTTTTATAATTTTTATTTCCGACATTTATTGTAATTTTTGTAATAATTTTGTATATTGTAATTTTTAATTTTTATTGGACGTGTAAATCGGTTTTATGAAGAATAAATGAATATGTTTAAGTATCTATGTTAAAATAAAAACAAAATACCCGACTGCAGAAAACAGTTTTTGCAGTCTAACTTACGATTTCGTTACGCTCGATATGCTGTTGAGTGTACGTTTTTTTGCGAGAAAAAATGCATAAAATTGCTGTAAATTATTATAAATTCTAGTAAAACCACTTGTTTATTACGAAAAAGTTCGTTGGATGTTACGAAAGAACACACTTATTTTTATTTTTGCGTGAGGTGTATTATAATTATAAAAAAAAAATATAGTCTATGACACTCTTGCACATCCAAATCAGTCAAGCCGTTTAAGCTGTAGACGATCATATAGAAACATATATACATACATACCCACATACATACATACACTCGAAAAACATAACCCTCCTTCTTACGTAGTCGGTTAAAAAGGACCAAATTTCTATACAAGAAATCTTGCCTTCGATGTCCTGAAACGTTTGTATTCAATGAGAAACGAAAAATACTCGAGCACTGACAATGGTTCCGAAATAACGGCTACATTAACTTGACATTCACTGCTCTTAATTATAGTCTAAATGGAAATTTTCTGAAGTACCTCGGTAGGTGTCTGGCACGCTAAATGTATTCCCGGCCAAGTCTATAACGTCTAAAAATAGACTGAGCTACCTCCCACGCCGCGAAAGGGACGGACGTATGCAGCCTGCGATTCTGAAGGACCTTTGCCTCCTCTTCCTGAACTCTGTAGCATGTAGATAGAATATAGAAGCCTCGCACGTAGTTTCCATGCGTCACAGAAACTTCGAGAACGTTACGGTTGCGTTTGGTTAAAATTTAAGGGCAGGCTCTTTTGTCTTCAGTTGTACCCAGTAAATCTAGTGGTTCGTGTTAAATGAGTTGTTTCAATGAGTTATTTACAGCTAAAATTGTAATTAAGATTATATTAAGATTATATATTCATGATTTATATGGACACACACATTTTATACCACTGATTATTTGTTAGTTATAGATATTGTGTCTAGCACAGTACCGTGTGTGCACTATCTACGATCTTGACCCACGTCTTTTGCTTCTACCACATTCATTACCAATCGACAGATTTCAACATATTATGAGCTGTCTTTAGATTCCTCATACTCGTACACGTGGAAGCTCTTGTTGCATGATTTGACATTCGTCTTTATTTGGTCCACAATGCAAGTCCAGGAATAACATAGGGTATTTAATAATCCCCGACTGACCATTACCAGCCGGATATTTTGTTATTCTTTTAATAATGTTAATTATTGTCAGGACGAAATCTGACATTTACAAATTAATATTAATATTAATTTCGTAAATTTTCTTTTAAGCCAAATGGTTTCAAGGTTGTGAACTGAGGAAGGTTACTTATTTAAAACAACGCAAAAAATTAAGACAAAGTAATGTTAATGCCGAGTAGACGTTTCATAAAAGAATCTTAGGATTTTATGACTAAGGAAAAATGTTTAATATTAAAATACAACCAAAATGAAGTTGATTTGTTTTTTTCTTATCTTGTGGGTGGATATTGCTAGCGATTTCTCTGTAGGAATACCTCTTACCATTTGTATGCTTCTAGAAATTTAAAAACCAGGCCACGATTTACTGAGGCTCTTATTTTGTTAACTACTTTTACGAACAATCACAAAATCTGTACTCGTGAGATCTATCGCTCATACGAAATTCATGTTCAAACTTGAGTATCTTCTGTCAAATATTAACAAAATTATCGGACAACAATGTCTCGTAGCATAGCCAACTGGAACTTTACATCTTGGCCGAATTCGCCCATATTTAAAATTCTTGTTTAGAATTTAGGAACCAAATATTTATAGCAGATATTATTAAAATCGGTCAGTAAATAGTGGCGCAGTAAGATTCCCTATATTCGGGGAAAATAACCTACTTATCAAAAATCCCCGCGAGCGAAAATTCAACACTTTATTAAATGGAATTGAGCGAACAAGACCTCATAAGTGGCGGGAGGACGCTGGATGCAAACCGCTTCCAATCGGTCTTTTTGGAAATCCATGGGGGAGGCCTATCTCCAGCAGTGGACTTCTTATGGCTGAGATGATGATGATGATGATGATGAGCGAACAAAATTAAACACTTTATTAAATGGAATTGAAGCGCTCAGGGGAGCGTCTTAATAGTCTTGTCCTTTATTTATATGAAAAAATGTACCATACCTAATTATGAATCTAGCCCACTGCCCAGGTGAGGTACTGGACCCGAAAAATACGGTACCGGCATCACCTGCTTGTTGTAAGAATCTACTGAGGTTTGAATGCTATTCATATAGGAACATGACCTTCCATCTCGAGCGTAACCTGGACGGTCAAGTATGTATATGGGTTCACTTCACGTGACCTACATGGTTACTAACGGAAGATATTGAAAACAAACATACATTTTTTTTGTGTTTTAGGGCAGTGTGAAGACGCCGATGTATTCTAAGGACTCCAGATTTTTTTCATCTACTATCTTGGGACTCACTTTGTTCTTTCTAACCTTAAATTAAGCGGAAGTGTACAAAAAATCAAAGCCGCAAGACAATGGACAGATTTTAATCTCGACATAATCCCGCTTATAGATAATACATATACATTTTAACTATAAAACATTAATTAAAAAATATGTTGTATATCTTTATTATTTAACTTGTTTAGGTTATTTTAGTTTAGTTTTATTTAAGTACATATGTAATTACATTATTTTTTTTTATTTTTTTATATTTATTTATTTATTATTATAATAAAAACGGATTACGGCCAATTACAATTATTATCAAATTACTTAAATTACAATTATAATTATTTAACAAACAATTTTAACAACAATTTATCTATTTTAAATTAAAAATAACTTTACTATAAAACATGCATCAACCGTTGTGGTTATATCCCACAAATGTGTACAGTACCTCTCTTATTATTAAACTATCTACCTCAATCCAATACAAATCCTGTTAAGCCAAGTCTAAGCTCAACCCATGATAACAATACAGTTAAGTACTTAAGCAAGTAGAAGTATAGAATAGAATAAAATATAACTTTATTGTAAGTGTTGTGTTTGTGTTGTATTGTTTGTTGTTTTTGTGTTGTTTGTGTTGTTGAAGTATGTTAATGTTCTATGGTAACAGCGTCCTTCAGCAACGTTGATAGTGGGAACACCCGGCTCGCTATATCCTTGAAAGTGCATTGCCTATCGTTGTAGTTATAATAGTATACAATGACCTAGTTTGTCGACCTGACACAGATTACGGTCAATCTAAATAGACTATTACGATATCTAATCGCTAAAAGCATATTAATATTGCTTATCGATATATGTTTATGAAAAACAGCAGCTTTAGCAGTTATTCGCGAATTTGTACGCTAGATGATATTAGTAACAAAATATTATTATTACAAGGTTTTTTTAACGTAAAAGGTTTCTGTTTCTAGCTGCACTCCGCGGTTTCCGGGGTAGTGATGAAAAACGATATGGATTATGATGATGAAATATAGCCTTTGTCCGCCTTCAGGTTTCAAATTATCTTTGTACCAAATTTCATGATAATCGGTTCAGACGTTTAACCGAATTACATATTGCAAAACCATATAAGCTGCTGAGTCGCCGGGGCCCAGTTTCGACACAGTGACACGAGGATGCACCAGGCATGAGAACCAACGTCAGCGGAATAAGCCGTCCACCGAGCCTACCTTCTGCGGCCTCGCTGTGGACCCCTCACTCTTCAGCTAATCTTTAGCTTGAGTCGACACTCTTATCCTAAAGACAGTTATTTAATTTGACGTAATATTTTAATGTAACTTTTAGAATTAAATTATTTCAAAGTAATTTTGTTTTTATTAAGTTCTTCGACTGCAGCTTAATATATTATACTCGTATTCTCTCTATCAAGTAAATAGATTTCTCAACCTTTTTGCCATAATTTCTATTTGCCGCTAGAAATATCTAACAATAGGTCTGCCCGGGGCATGTTGTGCTAGACACAACAACCTATTATACCAGTTTCCTCGTGTAATATCAAATTATTACATATATATTTTGTTAAGATCAACTTTATCCACGTGGAAGACATTTGATCACTGAAATTAAGGAAGGAAGGAAAAGCTGACCTATTAATTTATACCACTTTAACGTAATCAAAAGAAAAAAAACAACAGGAAGTTATTTAAAATTCATGAGTATATGGCAATATAAGTAAGTTTGTAAACATCAATAATAATTAAAAACTTGTATGTTACTTAAGGTAACATGCAAGTTGCGGGAAATTTAAGTTTCAAATAGTTTTTGTCAATCAGGTGTATTCTGTTGTAGTTGATCATATTTGAGACAATCTAAGATTATTCTTTATATTATCATGTCATTCTGTTTACCAGTAACTCATCATGTTAATTATATTAAACTAGAAATACATTTTCAGTAATAAGATTATACAATATAATAAGATTAAATAACGAAAGCATATTTAAAAATCCTTATATTTAGATTACAGAACATTTCGGACTTTTATCACGATTAGCTAACATAGATGATTATCAAAGTTATATAATTTTGTTTTGTTTTGTAATTGAAGAATTTGTTTTATTTGTTAGTGACAGCGTGTTGCGAATTGCGGTACCGCCACAAACTAATTATAGTTCTTAGGTACCTCTAAGGATTTTTTTTTGTATTGAATAAATAAATAAATGAATAAAATAAAAATAAATGTGCGAGTAAAAACACTAGCATTGTCATACTCAGAATATAATTATTATAATGACGTCAAATCTATGAATTGCTAAGTGGAATAGACAAATGACGTAAAATTATTCATTCATTCTTTTTACAGGTCATACAGGTGTAAAATGCAAGGAAAAATAATACAAGGTTACTTTTAAGGTGTGTACAATAAAAAGTTCATCTATATATCTATTAAAAACCTACACACAAAGTAAACACATACAAATATGTATAACTTTGATTAATAAGTAGTATGCCTGTCGCATAAAAATCTTTGCTAAATACTCCCGCCCTTTGTCACATAGAAAAGCCTTGAAAGTGCATTGGTTCCCAGTGCTTCAGCCATACCTGACCTAGTTTGGTGACCTGGCAGCCTGGCACGAATAACGGTCAATACCTGGAGGCTGTACAAATATCCGTCCCATATAACATTCTTGACCTGATTATTGTCATAAAAGACGTAAAAATATACATGGACAAATATTTATTTGTGAAAGACACAATACTGAAAAGCATACACAAAAAAATAAAAACCGGACAAGTGCGAGTCAGACTCGCCCACCGAGGGTTCCGTACAAACTAGTAGATAAAAGAAGGAAACCATATTTTTTATTTTTTATTTTCCTTCATAATCCGAAAAATATACATCGTAAAAACATTTAAAAACCTGTTTTAACTTATGCTAATGAAGTTCTTTCATACGATACCCCACATGATACGGTTAATTCACTTTAAAATTTGGCCCCTCATTCCTTGCATAAAAACATTTTTTTTTTGTGATTAAACTAAAAATTTCCAGTTTTCGGATTTTTTCCTATATATGTACTCTAACACAATGCTTGTTGCCAAATTTTATAGGTCTAGGTAAACGGAAAGTACCCCATAGGTTTTGGTTCCCTTGTGAGTGCCGAAATGTGCGTTTTTACGACATATTCGGCTGTAACTTTTTTTTACGAAAACTGAGAAATTTTATTTTTCTTTCTGTAGCAAGAGACTATGGATATGCGTATATGGTTTTAATTTCAACGCGATACCTTCACGCGTTCCCGAGATAAAGGTCTTGACACCCGGACGGACGGACAGTCAGACAGACGGACAACAAAGTGATCCTATAAGGGTTCCGTTTTTACCTTTTGAGGTACGGAACCCTAAAAACAGATAAATATAGGTACGATGTATCTATACATATACCACGAGTGGACGTACCGGCAAGCGCAGCGTAGGAAGACCAGCCACGAGATGGACAGATGACCTCATACAAGTGGCGGGAAGACGCTAGATGCAAGCCGCTTCCAATCGGTCTTTTTGGAAATCCATGGGGGAGGCCTATGTCCAACAGTGGACTTCTTATGGCTGAGATGATGATGGTGATCTATACATATAATAAGAATGTAACTGATCAAAATCTGTACCTACATTATATATTTTTGAAAAATGTTTTATTGGAGGATGCATTACTATCGATACAGAAGCTAAAACTGCATTTTTCCACATTTTTGTCTGTCTGTCTATCTGTACGGTGTGTCCGATGGACGCCAAAACTATTGGACAGATTTGGACGAAATTTGACAGGATTACTACTATTTTTGTTTATTATTCGACGATAGACTTGCGCTTGACCGTCAACTCACCTGGTGTTAAGCGACAGTTACGGTCTACGATGAAGCGTGCTTGCCTAGAAGAAACCTATTCACTCGCGATTTGAAGACACCTAGATTATATCTATTCGGAAAGACCCATTCAGGAAGTGCATTCCACATTTTGGCGGTACGCACAATGAAAGTGGAGCCAAAGCGTTTCGTACGTGTTTTCGGAATATCAACCATGTAACGATGTCGCTTTTTCGTGCTATACTATATTTTACTAAGTAGAAGGATCTGGCATACTTTTTATCCCGAAAATTTTTACAGTTCCTGTGGGATACACTTAACAATAACAACTCGAACACCACGCGGGTGAAACAGCGGGGCGCAGCTAGTTTATACCTTTAATAAGACTCGTGTCTTGAGTGACTCTGTGAGAGACTGACAGAAAACGTTCAACCTAAGCTGCTGTTATTATATACATTAATTGTGCAAGGTGCAAGGTTTCCGTAAAATATCGGTATTTACTAATAAAGTATTAGTCTGATGCTGCTGATCAGACTATATTACAAATATAAAAGTTTGTGAATATGTAACGGGTGCACATTATAAAAAAGCAGATATTGCAAAAATATCCCTTTATTACCTACCTTTGTGCCTGACAGAAGACATTAAAATTATAACAGGAACTATTCGATAGCATATACTCGTAGACTAGAATGACTACACTACTTATATTGGGAAAACTTTTCCTCTCCTACTTTACACGCTACGGTATGGGATATATTTAGTCTCGCTTGAATGAAAAGCCCCCAAACCTGAATACGACCCACGCTCCCCTATCGGCTCTTACGCGGCAGTAGGTACCGCACCCTTACAAGACCCTATTTCCTGGGCTAATCGCATCGCGCCTACACGACTATCACCGAATTTATGTGTTAGTACCAAATACTTTAAATGTAATAAAGTCGACTTTTGGCATTTTTCGTTAAAATGCCAAAAATCCGTACTCAGCGTTATCGATCCACATTCTTGTTGCGTACTGCACAAGAATAGAGTTCTTTGCCGCCATCTCTGTTTCCTGATACCTACAATCTTAGAATTTTCAAAGTTAGAGTGAATAAATATCTTCTAAATCGACGAGCTCCATCTTCGGCCACACCGTCGCTTAACATCAGGCGAGTTGGTGGTCAATCGTAGATCTATCTTGTATAAAAAAAAATGTAACAGACATACAATGACAGGTAAAATGTGTCACCAAAATACATAATTTGTAGCTTGTAAACAAAAACTTATCAAATTAATGGAAAATCTCCTAAATTTACCAATGGAAAATATTTTAACAAACATTTAAACTTAAGTATTCCTACGCTGGGCTTGCCGGTGGGTGGTCTCCACATTTTTTTTTTTTTATAGTAGATAGATCTACGATTGACCACCAACTCGCCTAATGTTAAGCGACGGTGTGGCCATGTGGTGTGGTGGTGTGATGAGAATTTTTTGGCCTATTATGTCCAACATTGGACTTCTTGTGGCTGAGATGATGATGAAAAATCAAAACAGGGAGGCAAGATTCATAAAGTAGCCTAAAAACCCTCACATGATTAATAGAACCAGTACTAATTTGTAGCTTAACAAATCATGTTAAAGTTTTTATTATAAATAGAAACTACCTTCATAACTTATTATTTCAATTTCTAGTTGAAGCTTGTAGTTATAATAAATAAATAATTATTTGTTATGCAAGGCTGCAAAGTTGGTTTTTGGGGCGAGTACTTGTATTGAAACCTGAGTAAGCGAAGGATTGTAGGATTGAACCACGAGCGAAGCGAGTGGTTCAAATATAGAATCCTGAGCGTAGCGAGGGTTTCAAAAGTACGAGATGCAAAATAACTTTGCTGCCGAGTGACACACAAAATTTTCTGTAGGGATACAACGAGGAAAACGCTAGTCCAGTGCTGCCACCTGTGGCTGGTCAGTGCGATTATTCAAAGAAATGAGGTTGGCGCACTGACATGAAATAAGTATTTAATGCATTTTCAGTGGACTTGCGGATAGAAAAATATGGAATAGAAAGGTTCGAATTTTAAAAACTCTTTCCACGCTAGCGGACAAAATGCACTTTTCCACTCAGATTTCTAATGACAAACAGAATCTTTCCGAGCTTGTGAGGTGAAATAAATATTTGTGTACATTTCACACAACACCATCTAGCCCAAACTAAGCAAAGCTTGTACTATAGAACTAGATGGCTGATAGAATACATTTATACTTTTTTTGTAAATATATACTTATGATACATAGAAACACCCAGACACAAAACAAACATCTTTTTCTCATCACACAATTGTTTTCCCTAGGTGGGGATCGAACCCACGACCTACAGCTCAGCAGGCAAAAAACTGAGCCACAAGGCCAGTCATTTATTAACTATAACATTTTCGTTACGCAACTAAGGAAAATTCTAGGTCTAGAAACTAATCATTTCAACCACACCCCCGGCAAAATAATACCGGTAATCAAATTCCATAAATAAACCTTCCTAGAAGATCAGAAATAAACATTTAACAACGAAACGATTTGCGTCAGAACGGTTAATTTGAAGTTCTAGAAACGTCTTTATTCATAAATTCACAATCATTATTTATTTATTGAAATTAACTTTGCTATTTCGATACACAATGGGTCTCCCTCTTGCTTGGTTTGAACTTTGACGCTGAATAGCAAAGCTAGGTGAGTCGTATTTATTTAGTATTATTATTTGGTTAGAGAATGTTTATTTTCTTAAGATGTTTGATGAATATAATCTGACTGAGAGATACATTTGAAATTGTGTTTAGACATCGGTGGTTCAAGTGGCAGAATGAAGCTGGCTGTAATCTGTTTCCAACCGATCTTTTTGGAATTCCATGGGACAGTTGGCCTTAGAGTGGACTTCTTATGTATGAGATGATGATGATGATGATCACTATAGTAGTTCAAGTTTGCGAAACCTTTGAGCATGTGTCAATAATTGTAGGTACCCTTATAAATTCACCATGTACATTCGTTTATCTGTCTGCCATTTTACTCAGAGACTACATAAATGAAATTTGGCCGATAGCTGTGTACTGTGTACCGCAATGAAATTCTGCAGTGAAATTATTAAAAAAGTACAAAATAAGGGTTGCGGCCCGTTTTTGTAAAGGGATGACTTTTATTTCAACCCCACCCTTAAATATCCCTTACTAGCTGCCCGACGCGACTTCATACGCGTAAGAAAATCTTTTCATATCACGCTCTTACCCGCACTCACTGCACCCCCGCCAAGCTAATGTTCCAGTACCACATCTGCCCTAAGTTTCACTCCTAGCTCAATCTTGCCGCACTGCCGTCCTGCTTCAGCCAAACTTCTGACCCAATCTATTAATGTCGCGTCAGTGGTCAACCGTAGATTTATGTATTTGAATAAAACTAACTCTCATCCCTTTCTCGCCCCGCTCCTACCCTGCTCTCATTGGGCTCCCAAACTGTTCCGGTTCTGCCCTTCTGCTTCCCTATCTCAAATCACTCTCACACCATTTCCACCCTACACTCCTATTAGTTGATCTAAATCTTACATTTCATGTCCCTAACATTAAAACGACATTTTATGACTATTTTTTTTACACCTTGTATTACATTATTGAAGTTTTACTAGGGATCTCTATTTTTTTCTAATACTTAATATAACCTACGTTACTCAAGAATAATGTAGCATTCTAATGGTGAAAGAATTTTTGAAATCGGTCCAGTAGTTTTTGAGTTACAAATCTTTCCTCTTTATATTGTGTGAAATGTCCACAAATATTTATTTATTTATATTATTGTAGATGAACGGACTGATGTTTTGACTGATAATTTTTTTGTCGATGAATATCATATTTTTAATACTTATTATCCTATTCCGGACGAAGACAAATCCAAAAACACAAAAATCATAAAAATTGGTCCAGCCGTTCTTGAGTTATAAATGGTGTAACTAACACGAATTTCTTTTATATATATATATATATTTGTGGGATAGGTATTTTAAATTAATAAGACTACGGTTTCGTATATCACTTTCGTCTCAGATTTAATATGTACGAAATATTATATTTGTGATGTATTTCAAAACTATTTGACCTACGTAATCTTTATTTAAATAAACATAACAATAGGTAGGCATAGAAAAATAAAATATATTAAAAACTGATTGATTGGAGATTATTTAAAATATCCATAGGCAACAAAGCTTATGGATATTTCAAACAATCTCCAGTTTCTCCAATTTGACCTAGAAATTTAGTAAATAGATATTGAAAATTATTTTAAATACTCCATCGATTATTTTGAATACCAGGTATTCAAAATAATCGATCGAGATTATAGCAATATATTATATGTAAACTAATTAAATCGTTATAGTACCGAGGGTTCTGTTGTTCAAATGTATGTATGTTTCTATTTTACCTACTACAGCCTAAAAAATTTGACAATTAAGGAACAGACTGAGCACAGAAATAAATATTTACTAAATATGTACAAAGTGATCAGCAAATTAACTCCAACTGAATTTTCCAACTTTCTCGGAACTGATGTAGTAGTAGTCAATAATCATGGTATAAAATGATGGTTATTCGCATCGAAAGGTCATGTGTAGGATAGACCTCGAAACTACATTACTAGGGTCGATAGAACGTTGAGGTAAATATTGTTATATGAAATTAGCTGATATCATCATCATCTCAGCCATAAGACATCCACTGCTAGATCTATGTCTAGAAATCTATGTTTAGATAGAGGCATAGGCCTCCCCCATGGATTTCTAAAAAGACCGATTGGAAGCGGCTTGCATCCAGCGCCTTGCCGCATCTTTTTCCCAATGTCCACTATTCGTAGCACGCGGTGCGGCGTAGCCATTTTCGCAGCAGTCTACGAGACTACATATTATTTATTTTATTACTTCCATATAATACTCGTAGCATTTTAACATGAATCCTCTTACGTCACAATTTCTCGGAGCTCTACCGCAGCTGAATAAATTGGATATTTCATTTTTACGACTGTATCTATATATAAGCCCGTTATATCTGTTAGCTCTTTCCCGTGACTTCGTACACGTGGACAGAAAATCTCGCTCCCATCCATTTAGTAGATGTACTCCAACCCAAAAAAAAAAAATTATATATAAGTACATTACTAGCATACTCGCTGTGACTTCGTACGCAGTACAGTAAATTTTCTTGCGACTTCAATCCCAACATAATAATAAAAATTTGAACGCTAGTCGTTATTATTTGATTCAATAGATGCTAATTCTGTATCCGACAGAACGTACATACGTAAATTGCTTCAAATCATAAACAGCAACTTCACATAAAATCGAGTGTATGTAAATGCAAGCTTATTGAACATGACAAACTGTTTTTATTTTATCAAAGTCAGTTCAGTATTTTGGTTTTTATAACAAAAGAACCGGAAAAATATGTCATCCAAGTAAACAAAATGAGTATTTTGATACTTATCGATTTTTTTACCGACTTCCAAAAAGAAAGAGTTGGAGGTGGTCAATTGGTCGGAATCTTTTTTCGTTATGTATGTTCCCCGATTACTTGAAGACTCCTGGAGCTTACTTTGGCTCAACGACTTGGATTATAGTTAAAATCTATTCTATACTTATAATAGGTACATGTAATTGCTTAATAAAACTAAACAAGTAATCGTTGAAAAACTATAGCAACCGACTTCAAAATACGCAATTAATTTACTTCGATGATGTATTTTTTTAGTTATTTTGTAATAAAAACCAAAATACTGAACTGAGTTTGATAAAATTTCTATGGGACCACCTTTTCAAACAAAAAAAAAATCAAGTTCAAGTTACGCGGACAATCTTACGAACTTTTCCTCTTTATAATATTAGTGTATATTTACGTCGTATTGTTAAGTTTATGTAGATTCTAGCGAAAATAACAGTGAAGAGAGTATACAAACGAGGAAAATATGCGATCCCTAATGTTTTATAGGATTTAGTTGTTATATAGGATGTTTTAGAGTTAACACACGTCGTCTAGGCGCCAGCCGGTCACTGACCTCTTGTTTGTGACTTCCGTGCCGAATCCTGATGCAATTTGGCTGCATTGATCCCCTCCCCATACTCCTGACCTACCCCATGAATCCCCCTCAAACACCTTTCGGTAACTTAAGGGAGTATAAAGTTTCCAACCTGATATAACTCTTATATATGTAGCTACTTAGCTGCAGTTATAATATCCAAAGTAATTCGCCTTATAACTATTTTAAGAAACTAAATACAATATAAGTATTTTATTAAAATTGTGTAATTTTAATGCACATAACCATTTTTCAAAGTTTTTTTGTGGAAAATGCAGTAACGTCAGAATCTCGCCTAGACTTGTCGATTAATGATTTTTATTAAATTTATATCAGGTGTTTTTTTTTATTCGAAAATAGGCTTGCGCTTGACCACCAACTCACCTGGTGTTAAGCGATAGTTACGGTCTACGATGGAACGGGCTTGCCTAGAAGAAACCTATTCACTCGCGATTTTAATGAATCAAATAAAATAAAATAAATGGGGGTTAAATCAATCTGAATACAAGAAAATACAGTTTTTATGATGACGTGAAGCCGTAAAGTAAATAATCCTGGTATTTGCGGCCATTTTATTTTACAAATTAAATGAAAAACATTAATCAAATCAAATCAAATCAAGTCATTTATTTGCTAGAATACAATTATACAAAGAGTTCTTATTATTATTCTAAGACATTGTATTCAGTCTGCAAGCAGACGTGCAAATATTTTATGTAATTATATTATATTATGAGAATTAAGTCTATTATCTGTAGGTATTTTGTATAATCAAAATATTCCTTAACACTATAAAAACAATGGCTAAGAAGCCATTCCGTCAAACATTACTCAACTCAACTCAGACCTAGGTGAGATTCGACGTCACAGCTTTCTCCACAACAACATTTTGAACAATAACTAACTAAGAATCAAACAAAACAAACATCAAACAAACAAAACAAACATCAGCAATCTCAGGTAGTTTTAAAACATGTTGAATTGTTCAAATAAAAGCATAAAATAAACACCTCAAAAATGTTTCTTCTACTCAAGCGTAAAAATGTTCAAATTATGAATTAATAACCGATATCGACATTACAATAAAATTAACTGAACTAGAACACAAAACCTAAAATATAGACTTCAAACTCCATACCCCAGACTACATACCCCAGGCTCACGATCCAAGAGCTAAGACCCAAAACCCAAAATTTAAGACCCAAGAACCAAAGTCCAAGACTAGACCAGTTTTCTTTATCATAGACAAATTTATATGTCCAATATCACGTTGTTAAAACAACAATTAAAGCCTCGTATCAAATATAGGACTTGAATAAAAATACCGGTAACATCTGTATTACAGAACCAATGTTATGGTGCGTGGGGTAGTTGGTATTGTTGTGGGCAGTAGATGTGAGTGTAACGTTATGTCGCTTATTACGTTTTTGCGTTGGTGTGTGGCAAGTTTTTGTTGCTCTTTATTCTTATTAATCTGAATTCAACAGAATATTGAAATCCACCATCAGTAATGAAAACAATAATAAAAAATCTAGATATATTTTATGAAAAATCGCAGCTGGTCTGAATTTCGCAACTTTGTCGCAACAGAAAATGTTTGTACATTTCAATGCTTAACAAATTTTTTAACAATTAAAACTTTTCCAAAACACTCTTTCATATTCAAACCTTACAAATTCAGAATAAAAAGTTTGGGAAACAAAGGCATTGATTTCTTGCTAGCACGCCACGTGTTAGTACACGTGTCTGCGTGCTAGCAAGAAATAATAAGGCAAGCAAGGCATAGGTGTCTACAGAAATATGTAACAGTTTACGTTGCAACTTTAACTCCGTGTTTAACTTTATAAAGCATCTGAAGTGATACTTTGACTCTTTTTGTGCAACTGTTAATTCATCATTTTTCATTAAGATGATGATGATGATGAAAGATGGTTCCATTAAATTACACTAGTTTTAAAATGCTCCAATTATATAATATGTTTTATTTTCATACAAATGGCCATAAAGATAGAAATAATACATTATCTAGTGACAACAGACAAGATACATATAAAACTACATACATAAAAAAATAACAAAACTGGCAAATTATGGCTGTGGATTAGAGAGTTAGCTTCGGCTCCAAACTAGGCAATGAAGCCTGTGCCTGGATATGAATAATATGTACAAGAGTCTTCATCAGGAACATGTCGATTCTTCAGTCTTCAACTATAATTATAAGGCCTAGGCCGCACTACGGTTTTTTCCCGCAAGTGGTAACCGCTATAAATAAATAAATAAAATAAAATTAATTTATTTCAGGTAATTGAAACCCATACAGTTAAAAAGAGTAATTACAAAGAAAAATAAATACAAATACCGTTTTATAATAATAAGTCATAATAATAAAATCAATTGCACATAATTATAAAAATAAAATAATCACAATATTTTAAACATTTTCAAATTATATAAATGAATAAAACCAAAAAAATTACAGTAACTTCATTATGTCAAAATAATACATTAATAATCACAATGTCATAAAAATAAGATAAAATACAATAATGTCATAAACCGCGAAACCGCTCGAGACGGTACTAAATCAATCGCGGGGAAAAACCGCAAGTGCGGCCGCTTGTATTCGTTTTCCTGTTTCATAAACTCACGCGGTTAAAAACCGCTGCGGCTTAACCGTAGTGCGGCCTTAGCCTAATGAATAGTAAAAATGCAAAGATCATCTTTAGCTAACCATTTACCGTTTGCGATAATCAGTAAACCCGTAGCACCGTAGCACCGTAGCACAAGCACGCTACAAGAAGTCTACTACGCGAGCTTATCGCTGACATTTATAATCACAGTTTAAGAATAGGCTTCCACACAAAAAGGCGAAATAAGTATTTGGTATTTTTTAACAAAAAAGTAAAAGAATAATTCTTCACTTTTATAAATAAATACGAATATGGCAAGTATATGGCATTAAAAATTAAAGATGTTTATTGAAACGGAAAATGAAGGCTCTTGTTTATTGTTAGCATTATGAGAGCCAGAATCAGGATAAAACTGTCTAACTGTATTAGTTACTTTGCTTGTTTACACAAATAACTATTTTATGATATAGACGAATATATTTATAAATTAAATTTTTCTGTTTTTATTAGTAAGTCTCATGTTATGAGACTCCCGAAATATTAACATTTAAATTTATATAATGAGATATAAATAAAATACGTTTTATAGATAAAAAACAGACCTCAGGTCCGAGAGCAACGTTCCCACAAGGCTGACGACATTGCCTCATTGGATAGTTATAATTTTATTTGATGTTTGAATTTTTATATAAGCATTTATTTTTAATATTTAGTATATTTAATTAATTAATAATTATTATATAACATTTTTGACTTGCAACATTGTTACCAATAAATGATTTGTATATGGGGAATATCATGAAAAGCTAGCTATTTAATGATTTTTTCTATTAAAAGGACACATAAACTAAGCTTGTTAGGCTGTAATATTATTTATCTAATGATATTTAACACCGGTATGTGTTTACTGACGTCAAATTAGTAGCACTTGCGTCATACCAAAGTCAAGTATGTTTTGAACTATGAAGAACCTTGTTATTCAATAGTTACCAACCAATCGGATTATGTACTTCGATAAGCCTATCCTGCAATAAACAATATTACCTGGGTGACCGAGCTCCACTCGAATTTTTTATGACTGAAAATACGAGCAAACCCGGGTTCACTAAAAATGAAACCTAGCAAGATCGATTTATCATCCCCTAATCTACCTACAATCCAAATTTTATTAAAACCGTTGGAGCCGTTTTCGAGATTCCGAGATCACCTAGGTAATGTATTTACAGTATTCTATTAAAAAAAGCCCTTATATTTGATACAGTGGTGGCCATATTAAATTTAGAATGATACTAAGTACTCGTATATTTCATTGTATGGTTGTCATCTAAGCTAAAGGCGTGTACCAAATATCAGATCAATCTGTCAACGGGAAGGGGGTCAAATTTCGATTACTAAATTTGACCCAAATTTCATAAACAATAATATCAACAACAAACAGGGCTGTTTGAAAAAGAGCAAATCTACCATGCATGTCTGGCACAAGCGTTAATCTAATTTACGTATTTTTCCTCTATCTAGTAAAAACCTGTTTTATCTCCCCAGAATACTTCCAATCATGGTTTTTATGAACTAATACAAGTGACAATTGATGAGCAATCAAATTGCTCATTGAATAATGTCAACGCAGATTCTGCCTTAAATTATTTCATTTTCGACCTCATCGACACTCGTTTTAGATAATGAAGCCAAGGATAAAATGTATTTACCATAAAATCACGATTTTATTGCTGTGCTATGAAAGTATATATGTGAAATCAACTTATTAACAGCGTGTGGGAAAATTCCATTACACGGAACTCTGCTTCAGCTTCTACAAAGACATCTTGAAACACTTAATGTAAGTAAAGACCACAGACTGTTCAAGAATTCATGAAGAGTGTAGGCGGTAGTTTAGACATGATGAGATGGAATGTCTTAGCAGCTTGTACAGGGAAACCAACTTAATATTTTTAAGTAGAGATTTGCCCAAATGGTGAAGTTAAAATTTTCTTATAAAGTTATTAGTTTTGTTAAAATATAGATATGTTAGCCGTTGTTTAACTTTACGTATGACTCAACATGTTATATTTAATATGCCTACCAATTAGATATTGTGATTGTATCCAGTGAAGCGTGTCCAAAGAAAACAATTTATTTCTAAAAACTGAGCTGCCATGATATATGTGATTAATAAAATTAAAAAATAATTTGATCAAATGTTTCATTAACATTTTATGTATCTGCCTCTTTGAAAGAAAATTAGAATTCAAAGAATCTGTGATTTTTCCTTAAACGTGAATCGCTCTCCTAGACGCCTATAATTTTCATCGCTTAAGCAACGAAATACCTACTAAGTATGAAGGAAAAAAGTGATACGGTTATTATATATAATAGCTATTCCCAAACTCCAAGCGAAACGCTTTGGTTTCACTTATATTACACAAATCTCGGAAGCGTAAAATGTGCTGCTTACTTCATTATTCACTTTTATTTCAAGTGAAAACTGACCTAAAAAAACTTAAAATGCGTCTCTCTGTAAGTCCATTTTCTTTTGTAAAAACTCTGTCTCTAGACGACAAATATTGTATCCTGTGGTTATGAATACGTCCTGCAAAGCTGAATGGATGTATGGTTTAGGGAATACATTTCTACAAATAAACTGTCTATGCACGAGTAGTTAAGAAATAAGGTTTGACATTGGTTTAAAGTTTAAAAACCCAAAAGCGGCAAATAAATGTCATAGCAGGCCTATTACGATTTATGAATCTTCCAACTATCCAACAAAACAGCAATTTCTACTGCGACTTACAAAAATAATAATATAAATTTTTCCTTAAGCATATTTCACAGAAGAACAATGGCACCAAAACAAAGAAAATATTGTGTTTAAGTCATCAATATCCAATCTAGAATAGTAAATGTTAGTCGTAAATCATAAATACAAAAATACCTAGGTACTATTAACCCTTCGTTCTATTATTAGCTTTATTGCTGCCGTAAAGAAATAATAATACACCAAAACACAGCGTCTAAATTTATGTCAAAGAATCAATGTACCTGCAGCGCGGTATAAAGATAGGTTCATGTACGACCCTCCGCTAGGCAAATGCCTCCCCGCAGACCCATTTATAACGGGCAAAGAATTTTACCGCACTTTAAACGCATTCGACGCGTATTTCCAAATTTGGGATTAAACGTGATAGTGGGAATCTTGGAAGTATAGGACACGTCAACATTTCTACAATAAAAACATTAGCAGAACGAGTGAGATGAATAATCTCAAGCTCGATCAATAGCAGTATACAGCGGCGAGGAGGGGTGTTTTGCGGGGGTGTGCAGAGGGGTGTCGGTGGGTGAGGTTTCATTGAGAACGTGTGGGCGGCAAGCGTGGGCGACCTCCTTATAAAGACGCCTGGCTCTCCCCTCCTACGTGTAGTCGTGCTCCGATCGCGAAAAGAGAAACATCAGCCAGTGTGAAATGTTCAACATGCATCCGACAACTTCAAGGTAGGTGACCTGTGATTTAAGTTTGTCTCATTAGAATTTACGTTTTTATTGGTGTAATTAGAACTTTTTTTGCCGTCCCGTGTCTTTTTATTTACTGCCAAATATTTCAACGACTGCATAATTTACTGTCATATTATCCAATACTTAAACATTTCCAGTTTAGATTTTAAATAACTAATTGTTATTTTTTGTTATAGGCTACTAACAATCTTACTTGGCTACTTGGTAGCGCAAGCAAAGACATATCCCATGCAAACATGGCCAATGTATCCGCAAACTCCTAGAGAATATGCCGACGATGAATATTATTATACTCCGAAAGTGCAATATTATTACGACGCGCCTGCCATGAGCATACCCGATATGCATGAACAAGTTCAATATCCGTATTACTACGACCCATATGGTCACTTTGTGCCCAACGAAATCCCGAAAGAACAGGAAGAGAGACTAGCAGCGCTCCCTATCGGGCAGGAAACTTGGTTCGAGAGCGACCCGCCCCGCTGGCGGTCCAACGACGTTGATGACGTCAGTGCGGCTTTCCTCGACAATTTAATCCTCACTCAAATGGCTCAGGACGCACAACGGCGCCGCGAAAATGCCCGCGCAGCCTTTCCGCCTGTTGATTACGAGGAAAGAGACGTTGAAGACGAAGACGTCAGAGAACTGAAAGCTTTAGCGGGCAAGCCTCTCTATCATGTACCTAAAACTGTCCCCAAAGTATACGACGAGGACGATTATGCCGCGGACGATGGCTTCATCAACTGGAATGGAAACAAAAGAAGCGTGACGACACTCACTCCTACCACGAGTACACAAGCTACACTGACTGACGGCCAGAAAGAGGTGGCGGTGCCACGGCCCGCACAGCCGCATACCCATCAATACCAGAATAAACAAATCAAACGAACCAATTTCTATGAGACCATTGCGCAACTTCTGGCAAACAAATCTGCGAAAACACAATCCCAAGTAAGTTTTTATGTTGTACAATAAAACTGTCTTATATCCATATTTATTAAAGTGGGCTCTCAAAAGAATCGTATAAGTATTAAAATATTAGTGACGGCCGTCGGAGTACTGAGTCGGGCGGTAGAAGGCCCGAAGTCTAAAAATAGCCTGCCGAAGCCGGGCCGGGGGGGTGGGAGGTGGCAGCGGGTGACACAGTGGCTCGGGGCCGGGTCAATCGAGCGGGGAGGGCGATGCTAACGCCACTACCACCTACCTTTTACCACTTTGAGATCACTTATGTTAACACACTCTTAAATCCTCCCAAGTGACTGCTTCGTTTTGATAACATGACACGTTTTTGTGAACAGGATCCAACAAACGAGCGAAGAATCGAAAAGCGTTTCGTAGCCGGCGACTCCGATCTGGTTCTAGAACTCCGAGGCCTGAAGCATCGCATCCCAACCTAAACAGAATGTATCTGATTTATCGCCAACTAACATGAGACTGAGTATTATGTAGACTTTATTAGAAATTTCATAGACGGCACTCCAGTCGTCATACTGGAAAACAAATCAAAAAAAATACAAATTATTTTATGCATTGCTCCTGTACTGTCTAGTTAATTAAACTCTGGATTAATGTACGACTTGGCCTAATGTACAATGATTCTTACAGTCTTCTTAGTCATAGATAATTTTCTAGCAAATAGAATTAATTCGAAGGCATGGTAAGAAATTTGTTGGAAATAATCGTACAAAGCGTGACTATAATCCCAAGAACAGATGTGTCTATTGTATTTTGCATAATTTAGAAAATAATTACATAAGGTACCTAATTTTGAAGTTGCTCCCTTCAAAATGCAGCTATTAGTTCGCACAATATTATGTGCATTTGTAAATATGTGTAGATAAAGTATTTAAGACTTAACTAAAACTAAATTGTAATGAAATCAAAAATCATAATTTAAATAAGTTACCAACTATTTAAAATCTCTGAAATCTAAAGCCTAAAGAACTATAACTTAATTACAAGGCCTACGAGCTAAACACTACTCAAGCGGGTGCTAAGACGTATTTAGTTTTTTAAACTTCATGAAATGACAGTCTCGTGGACAATACCAGAAAAAACTTTTGCAAAGCAAAATTTAAAGTATACCTATTTCTAAGGAATATTAATTCTCACGGGAAGCGGAGGATTACGTGATATTTTAGCTTTACAGCTTCTTAAAACGTAATGATTTTAACACACAAGGTCTAAGACCTGAATGACTAACATGTTAAACATACAGTTCACTCGCCACTATTTTGAGTCGATGTCTCTGACTAGCCGGATGGCGTCGCACTTTACGTCCCTTTTGAAAAAGACTGCCAAATGCAGTTGGAATCTGAGATTTCAACTTAAAATAGACTTGAGCAACTGTACTTTATCTTAAAAATTTGTAATACATATAACATAAAATACCTGTTTTGCATAAGGTATGCTAATGTCTACTATCTTTTGATAAGATCTATCAACATGCGAATACTTGTTTTATAAACATTTTTAAATCTTACAATGTTTTGCTACATCATTAGATACATACGATTAACTTTGATAAAAAATATCTTTCCTAAGCACATATCTAATAAAATTTATAAAAAAATGTCAAATTACTTTTCTGTCATAGGAAAAACTATCCAATTCTTTCACTTACATGATAATATCAATTAGTAGACCTGTATAGTATTATTAGTCAGTTAAAATTGTTGTTGTAAAAAATATGATGAAGAAAAATGTATAAAATATTGTAGGCATATAATTTCTGAGATTTCAATAAAAGATATTTTTGTTTGTAACAACTTGTTTTGTAGAAAGAAGTACTTAAGACTTCTGTGAAGTGCATATGTGTCCAAACGAGTGGAAACTGATTTCTACCCTTAAACATGATTTGATTTTAGAGGTTTTAGTTTTATAATGACATAAAACTAAAACCTCTAAATCAAAATAACCATTGCTTTATTTTTATTTAAGCTTAAGTTGAAAGTATAAAAAACCCTTGTCATATTTTATGGTTCTAATCACGTAAAAGAAAATCATCTAAATCGGTCAATGTTCAAGGGTAGAAGAAATTACGTTCACCGTGTAATAATGCAAAATAACGGCAGAGATGACATATTAATACTTCACAATCGCCTTAACTAAATCTGAGTTGTGTGAAAAGAATCCGTAGCTAGATTGTGCCTAAACCATTTGCTCATAATTTTTCATAACTACCTTTTATGTACCTAGTACTTATCTAGGTATTCGTAACAGTCTATGGATGCATGCCTATTTGTGTATCTCTATTTATATAGACATTTATGGTATTTTTTTAATCAAAACTTACGTAATTGTATTGTCTGTACCTATGGATACAATACTGAAATTAGGATTCTACGACGACCTTGTATGTACTAATTACCTGAAAATTACAAAAAAAAAAAGTATGATAAAATTAATCGGAGTCAAAGACTTACAAGACTCCTAATGCGATACAAAATATTGTTCCAAAAACTTAACACCAAATCAGGTGTTTGCTAATGACAGGTCACAAACGTCATTTAATCTTAAACGTCATCTCATCGCAATCACTTCTCAATTCTTACGGTGCCAAGATGGTGAACAGTGTTAAATCTTGTAAAAATTACAAACTTCTTTATAAAACTACGGAAAACATTATCACCTTCCATCTCTAAGTAGCAAAAATATATTTCTAACAGTATAAAAAGCGAAATGAAACAAATTTTTACGTATTTGTAGCGTATGTTCGTGTGTCACCTATGACCACGGATGCTCCAGTGTTTGAAAAATCGGGTCTTAAATTATGTGAAATATACGCGATGAAATTGTTGAAATTTATTTCATTTCAATAAATAACATTCGCGAATATTAGTATAAAAAGCATATAAGCATATCATTTCATAAATTGATTTTATTATTTATACAAATTACTGCAAAGAATTAGAGATGGGTCGATGTAATATAAGTTATCGATAACAATTATTATTTTTACGGACTTCAAAAACGAGATTATCAGTTAGCTTATATTTTTCTTATATGTTAACCGCATGATTTCGTCATTTAAATTGATTTAAAATTCCTTTCAAATCTCAAAATCGGTCAGTAGTTTGGTTTTTAAAACAAAATTGCGAATTTTGAAGTCGGTTATTCTTGTTTTGTAAACTATAATAATTATGATATGTGAATCATCATCATCATCTCAGTCATAAGAAGTCCACTGCTGAACATAGGCCTCCCCCATGGATTTCTATAAAAACCGATTGGAAGCGGCTTGCATCCAGCATCTTCATGCCACTTGTATAAGTTCATCTGTCCATTTCGTGGCTGGTCTTCCTACGCTACGCTTGCCGGGGCGTGGTGTCCACTCGAGAACTTTTCAACCCCATTGGCCATCAGTTCTACGTTCACTGCCACTTCAACTTGCTAATCAGCTGTGCTATGTCGGTGACCTTTGTACGTGAAACATGGTATTTGATTTTACGATAAATGTTTTTTTTTATTCTCAAACTAACACAGCACCATGCTAACTATTCTGTTTAGATTTTCTAGTTGATGCTGTACAAGCAGAACATTGGGCAGATATAGTAAGGCGAAGTCAAAATGATCCTTGGTGGAAACCGAATTCTCGCTTAACAATTTGTTCAGTGAATTTTCAAATTTAAATTTATAGTCCCATAGAGAAGTTGGAATCACAGAATGTTCAAAATAATTTTCATTGAAAGTATTTAATATGGTCTACTATTATGGTTCATAATGAATTTTTAGGTCTTAGTTGAGAAATGTAGGGGGGGGGGGGGGGGGGACACAACTTTAGCGAGCTATATCTCGCACATATCACATCTGAGACACGATAGGGTGGGGGATACAAAAATGATCCAGTCTTTATTGTATATATAAAAAAAAACAATCTCTATTTTATTTATTTTTTGAAAATTTTACTACGGCTATTTGTAGCGGCTCACAAAACACAATTATGTATAAAAAATTGTTTTTATAGGGTTAATAGTCTCCGAGTAAAATGACTGTGACATACGGACAGATAGGGAATTATAAGGGTTCCCCGTAGTTACTACGGAACCCTAATAAAACGATGTTTCTTGAAACGTTACAAAAAAAATCAAAAGAAAAAATTGGTACCTATAATTACTTATCGATATCGATACTTTAATACCTCTTGGTCTATCTCTGGCTTAATGTCATTAGGTTTTTTTTTTATTTATTTCAGTATTGCCAGTATATGTTTTCTCAATTTCCCTGTATCATTTGTAATTACCTGTACTATATTGTTTGTAAATAGGTGTGAAAATTTATTTATTCAGTAGAATTTAATCAAATTAATTTGGTCCATTACTGGTGCTACGAATTAACCATTGACATACTTACCTAAGTATTGCGAATTGCGATAAACCCATTAGATTTCGAGAGGCAGTAATGTGTTAATGAATACGGAGGACAAAAAATAGTGCTACGTTAACCACAATGTAGGAACTCTGCTATAATAAAATAAACATTTGCTGTTTTATCCTATTTTCAAAAATGAAGTTCCGAATGAAATAGCTGGGCGTGGACCGTTGCACTCCAACAAAAAAAACTTAATATATGTTTACCTGACTGTCAACTGATGCGAAATCAAAAAGAACCTTCGTGATCTTAACCTACATTATGTACACATTTATCACGCACACACACACACAAACACACGTATGTTTCGCCGTAGCATAAAAATATAGTCTTTCCAGTCACAATTACTTTGACTCTTATTCTTCTCAACAGATCGTGCAACTCAAAGTCCGTGTTAAGGCCGGCTTAAAGTTTACTAAAATAAAATATGACATATTAGAGTCAAATTGAAATGAAATGAAGTTTATTAGAAAAAATAACTGCGAATGACTTCTACTGAGCTATTGAGTTATTTTTTTATGAATGAGGTATTAGTCGATTCATTGCCGTTGTGACATCAGTTATATGACGTCACAATTTGTAAATTGCATGTATAAACTTATTTAATAAATACTATCATCATGAACTGTATTTTTTATTTACAAAATAAAAATACATTCGATTCTTTTATAAAGTGATGAAAGTGGCGCCGCTGCCTGTTTCGCTCGCACGAGGCACCCATAGATATAAAATTATTTAAATTACTGATTTCATTTTTGATTTCAGATTTTCTTTCAGAGTCATAAGAACACTATTACAATGTATTAACAGTAGCTGTTATTTTATATGTGATATTTTGACCGTGATAAACGTGTAACCGACAAAATTTTCACGTTTATACCTAAATTTCGGTCAAAATAACAAATATAATAATTTTATAATTTAAAAAACTGAAATAGCAGACTTCAAAGTTACTATTATTTCAGTTATATGATTGTATGAATCTCCCATGGACCATTCTGACTTTAATCATGATTACCCGATCAAATCGGGAGATATCCTTTTCAAAGGCAACTTTGTAGATAAATTTGGCAAATGGACGTGTATCTACAGTTAAAATAAATTTATAAAAAAATGAAGTGTCAAATTGAAAAAATAAAATTGGCCCGAATTTAAAAGGCGGTTTGTATGGAGATTATCCTTCTGGGTCCTATGTAATAGGGCGAATTCTGTGATCGGAGTCTTATTTTTATATCCTATGGAAATCCTATAGTAGAATCCTCTAATTAGGTAATTTCAGTCCACGTTCTTGATACGTACTTCCCAGGAATGGAACTCAATGCCGTCTTCCCTGTTTCCTGAGAACTACAATGTAAGTAAATGTTAAATCTCACCATCAGCTTCTGTAAACTATATTAGGCATTTTTTTTATAAGTTCTGTTTGTACAAACTGTCCCACTGCTGGGCGTCTTCTGTCACTGTTGTGGGTCTTCTCATTTTTATTAAAAATATTTAAATAATTCAAAGAGCATTGCGGCATCTGTGATGCTACACACTTACTGGAGAAACTTTAGCAAGTTAAAAATATACTGCAAAAGAACAACCACAAACTCCAACACTCGCATCACACAAGCCGATTCAAAGCACCTACAGCCGAATGAATGTTACTCGTACAACGAGGCTATTTAAATCAAGATACACCGTACACGAACTTCAATATAGAAGATAGTTAGCAGGTGTCACCTGTATGGGACAGTCCCAGCACAGATCTGTAAGACCTATCGACACAGCTTTTACGCGCATAAGGAACAACTATGCATAAAGTAATAGGCGGAAGACAATTGATATTTTAAGGTTCCGTACCTCAAAAGGAAAAACGGAATCCATAAGGAAGTGATTCTATAAAGAATCACTTTGTTGTCCATCTGTCCGTCTGTCAAGACTTGTATTTCGGGAACGCGTGAAGGTATCGAGTTGAAATTAAAACCATATACGCAGATCCATAGTTTCTTGCTGCAGAGAAAAAAAACAAATTTCTCAGTTTTTATAAAAAAAAGTTACAGCCGTATATGTCACAAAAAACGGATATTTCGACACTCGCAAGGGGATCAAAACCTATGGGGTACTTCCCGTTAACCTTTTTTTATTTATTTATCACCAATTTTATACATTAGTTTAAATCAAAGTTGTACCGAAAAACCATTCGGTTTGTCGTGGTACAGATTTACCGTCTATGCTTATGAAGAACATAAAAAAGAAATTATCAAGGTACCTCATGACTCAATTCTATAACATATAAATATTTGAAATTTTAATAGGCAAGTTAACTAAAAACAAACTATAGATACTTACGGTAAGATAAAAATACAGTACAAACAGAGGCAAACTAAACAATAAGCTACCTGTAGTTTAAATATTGTAAATAAATTAGTTTTTACGATTGATATTATTTACTTCAAAATGAAGCGGCACGTATTTACTTAGAATGCGCTGCTGTTACTAGTTACATAATTCTATAATAAAATAATCATTTACTTATACGAAGCACACTAATTCACACTATTATACCTTGTCTACTAGATTATAAAGAATAATAGTAGATTGTTAAACAAGGGGCTAAAACAACCCATTGTAACGAGGTAGATTTTTATTTACTAGTAAATAGAAACCGAGATACAATGGGTTTTAGCCCCTTGTTGTGTGTTACACTCTACTTTTCACTACGAGTGCGAGAAAATAAAATAATCCAATACAATAATTCAAAGTTTATTTTATTAAAAATGATATGTACAATTTTTACAATTCTGGATATTTAACGAGATATTTGCAAAAGGAATGTAAATATATTTCAAAGAGATTATTCTACTTTTGAAAAATACAATATATAATAGATAGATTGAAGGTACCTACTCACTTAATTATATCTAACTATATGGACTATAATATTAGTATGTATACGGTTTATGCGGCTAACTTTTCGATGGCATCTTTATTTTTAATCACTACAGGTGTATCATTGTCATTTTTCCGTGCCAACACCTTCCCGTCCAGAAACCAGATGTATTTGTAGGTCGACTTAAGCCTTTGTTTGAACTGCCATAATAAGAACTTATTTGCGATGGTTAGGGCTCGGCGCACGGTCACCTTGGAATTGGCTGCAGCTACGGGAATTTCCTCGACAACATTCTCGATATACACAGGACTTGTCTTCGCAGCATGCACCCAGCCATCAGCTTGTTCTTTTGATTGGAGTTCCACCAAAATTGTACGTTCATCTCGCCCTTTTCGAAGAGGGAGACGTTTGACACAATGTACCTGCTTGCTGTCGACCTTGAGAGTCGTAGCTAATTGGGATAATACGCTATCTAGGCTTTCATCTTGCACTTTAGGGATTCCTGCTACTTCTATGACGATGTCCAAGCGATGCTGGTCGATTTTTCTTACATGTTGTTTAAGCGATGTTAATTCGAGTTCTATGTTATCATAGTTATTTTTTATATTCAAATATTTGTTATCTAGTCAGTGGCGGACTAACAGGGGGCCTCATTCAGCTTTGCCGCCCCGGGTCTCTGGCGGGCTTAGTCCGCCACTGTATCTAGTTCCTTGATGTCTCTATTTTGTGATTCTACTGCTATCGCTAGATCATCAATTTTGTTGCAACAGGCAACAACTGAAGCTTCCAGTAACTGGAGTTCCTTGTTTATCACTTTCTTTATTTCGGCGGTGATATCTTTTAAAATCTTGTTCATGTTAAAACAATTTCCCGTGTTTTCGCTTGACATTACTTCTTCATCGTCGACTTCCTCCTCTTCATCGGGTATGATAAGCGATGATTTTCTTAGTGGTGAACTTCTCGGGCACTCTTCACACGTCCACTGAATGTTATCCGAGTTCCGTATCACCGAGATTTGTTTTGATGTCAAGCCGGTACATGCTTGGCTGGCATGTACTACCTTGCCGCATGACCTGCATGATGCCGGTACATGCTTGGCTGGCATGTACTACCTTGCCGCATGACCTGCATGATGCCGGTACATGCTTGGCTGACATGTACTACCTTGCCGCATGACCTGCATGATACCAGTACATGCTTAGCTGGCATGTACTACCTTGCCGCATGGCCTGCATGATGCCGGTACATGCTTGGCTGGCATGTACTACCTTGCCGTATGACCTGCATTCCAGTCCTGGTATTTTCTTTGTAATATTTTTATCACAGTTAATACACTTAATTATATTTGGCAAATTAAATATTTGGTGATTGAAACTGTGAAATTTGGCAAGAAGCATTGTCAAATAGTACACATAACGGAAGAATTCCGAAAACTGTACATTTTTAATTCAATCACAAAAAAATAGGGTCTTTATGCAAGGAAGGGGGGTCCAAAATTTAAAGTTCTTTAACCGTATCATATGAAAGAGCTTCATAAGTACAAGTTAAAACTGGTTTTTAAATATTTTTACGGTGTATATTTTTCGGTTTATGAAGGAAAATATAAAAAATATACAATTTCCTCCTTTTATCTACTAGTTTGTATGGAACCGTCGGTGGGCCAGTCTGGCTCGCACTTGTCCGGTTTTTATAACAATAATTATAGATTGAAAAACTAAAACAACTGACTTCAAATTACGTTAAATTACCATTTCATTTAGTCAGATGACATTTTTCCAGTTATTTTGTTTTAAAAACCAAAGTATTGAACTGATTTTGATAAAATATATATGGAACCTATAAAAAAATAACATCAAAATCGCGTAACAATTATACGATTAATTATAGTTTAAAAAACTGAAACAACCGACTTCTCATGGATGCCATTGTCAGAACTGGACGAATTGTAATGGGGTCACACAGGAAGCACCAGCTTTCAAATAAAAAAAGAATCATCAAAATCTGTTCACCCAGTCGAAAGTTCTGAGGTAACAAAAAAATACAGTCGAATTGAGAATCCTCTTTTTTGGAAGTCGGTTAAAAAAACGAAAAGAAAAAATATACAGCCGGATTGAGAACCTCCTCCTTTTTGTATTACTTTACTTTGAATCCCTCGCTACGTTCAGGATTCTACTAAAGAATCCCTCGCTACGCTCGGGATTCTGCTCTAGAATCCTTCACTTCGCTCTGGATTCAAAAAAGCGCCCTCGCCGTAAAAATATTATTTTGCTTCCATATGATACAATGTACTATTTAAAGACATTTCTCCTATGTAAATAAACAAATCTGACTCTCACTTTTCTAATATCGCTAATCAGTGATTTTTTGTTTAAACATTTTTTTACGCGCGAGAAAGATAGCTGCGCGCTTTGAACATTTTATTTGCTACGTAGATATATACGTGTGATCAACGATAATCAGTTATTGCTATTGTCGTTGATCATACGTGGACTGTGTGATGCTAAGCGGCCACCCCTTATTGATAAACTATGAAAAAAACGCATGTTAAAATCTTATTCACTGAATAAGGACTTGTCACTCTCTGTCAGACGGGAAATGTCACGTGCAAATTGGAACAAAACACTGTTTAACTAAAATGCACTTATTTAGCGTTTATAAGTAAGACCTGATTGACATCAGACGATCTTGTATAAGATTGACATTGATAACAACATAAAATGTTAAGCGTATCCAAATACAAAAAAAAAACACATAAAATGACAATGACATGACTGACACTAACAATTTTTGAAAGTTTTTGTTTTGTTTTGGTGTTGTGTTTGTATTTCTTGAAGATATTTTTGTTATTTATTAATTACTTATTTATAAATTTTTATTTAATATTAAAGCATACAATATTACTCAAATTATAATATTAAAATATCAGGCAAATAAATTAAACTGAACTATAACCCAGTCTAAGTGATTGTATATCCCGTTAGTCGGTAATCCACGTCAGTAGTTTTTTGTCGGGTTCATTGATTTCACTAGGTCTCTTCAAGCAGCGTAATGAGACGTTCAAAAGGATACCAGGACTTAGATGACAGCGGTGTGGGGCCACGAGCCCCAGCGCCTCCGATGCCTCCTCCACAGGAAATTGAAATGGCATCAGTCTCAGTTGTTCCTGATGGTAAGTAATCAAGCAAAATGCACCGACTATTGACAGACTATTTACACCAAATAGCCCATTTTGGAGACTACAGTAGCATAGTTTCTTATAAAGGCTGTGTCGTAAGACATTTGGCTAAGCTCTCATGAATTTCACACAGCTATGGAGTGTCCTAGTAGTAAAGCCAATGTGGTTCATATTGAATTAAAGTTGCAGTAGTTTTTTTTTTTTTTTGGTATATAATAACTATTTTTAGTCTATGTCATGCTTTTAGTGCAGTCTAAAACCAATACTTGAGTTACTATATCTATATGAAAGAGAAGATTCTTTGTTAAATAGAGCTTCTCTATTTTCAGATACATTCACTGTAACCCAAGCTGTAAATGCTCTGGGCTTTGGATGGTTCCAAGTGAAACTGTCGCTCTGCACTGGACTGTGCTGGATGGCTGACTCAATGGAGATGACTATATTGAGCATCCTCTCACCAGCTTTGCATTGTGAATGGAATATTAGCAAGTAATTGAAAACACAAAAAAATACAAGAGTACAAGACAATGGTTGCTGTAATTATAAATAATAATAAATATTGGTGGACATTTCACACAAGTCCATCTTGCCCAAACTAAGCAAATCTTGTACTATAGAAACTAGATGGCTGATAGAATACATATATACTTTTTTTATTATAAATAAATACTTATGATAGATAGAAACACCCAGACACAGAACAAACATTCATGCTTATCACATAAATGTTTGTCCTGGGTGGGGATCAAAGCTTCAACCTAGGCTTAGCAGACAGACATACTACCAACTGAGCTGTGAGGCCAGTTAAATTATTTATACCTGTATCCGCACTTTCTGAACTACTAGCTGTTGCTATAATGGCTAAATGGAAAACTCAGAATTCTCTTACTCCACATATAATTTCTCAACTGGAGACCACATGCCAGCAAGTACAGAGTACAAAGACCAGCCACAAGATGGATGGCCTCATACAAGTGGAAGGAAGATGCTGAATGCAACCCACTGCCATCAGTTCTTTTAGGAAAATCATGGGAGAGGCCTATGGCCAGCTGTAGACTTCTTGAGGCTGGGAAGATAATGATGATGACATAATTTCAGAGCAGGCAGGTGAAACAGGATATCGCACATGGGCTATGGTTCTAACAACCAATGTGTTAATATGATGTGAATAATCTATTGCATTTTCATATTCATATTAATTAGCATAGTATGTAGATGAATGACATGCTTTACCTTAACAGTTGCATGTTATCTTAACTGTTTTATTCTATTTTTACCTAGCCAAAAAGGACATTAATGATTTTCGTTTGTAAGTCTACAAGTAATTAGTATATGTATATGTTTTTATATTACCCTCTGCAGCCTAAGTGGCATACCAGATTTTGATTTGTCTATAGTCTCTACCTCCTATCTAGTATCATAGGCTAATGTATTATGAAAGTGAAAGTAATCACTTTCTGTTACCTTTACACTATCAAATGGCTAAACTGATTATTATGAGATTTATTTCAGAGATTGTTTTGAATCAAGTGATGGACAAATGCTATAATACATTATCGTTTTTCATCAATACATGGGTGAATTGAATCCTCAGGACATAGCTAGTATTTTATAAAAAAATACTTTAAAAACGAGTGTCTTTAAATTGAGCCCTGACAATAACGAGTGCCAGTACAAAGCACCACTGATTGCTAATCATTGTAATGATATTTAATCCCTGGTTGTTAATATTTTATTGCACACAATAGGGTTTTTGATTTTGAATTTAATTATTCTTGTTACTTACAGATATCAACAAGCCCTAACAACAACAGTAGTATTTTTAGGAATGATGCTCAGCTCCACATTTTGGGGTAATCTCAGTGACAGATATGGAAGAAAAACTGTAAGTAATGAATGGCCAAGTGTGTGTCGTACCATGCTCAATGTAGGGTTCCGTAGTTACACATCATAAATTATGTGACCTTAAAACAGGATCTCGTTTGATACTATGAACATATAAGTCATTTTTAGGGTTCCGTACCCAAAGGGTAAAAACAGGACCCTATTACTAAGACTTCCCTATCTGTCCGTTTGTCACCAGGCTGTATCTCATGAACCATGATAGACAGTTGAAATTTTCACAGATTATATATTTCTGTTGGCGGTATAACAACAAATACAAAAAAATTGAATAAAATAAATATTTAAGGGGGCTCCCATACAACAAACGTGATTTTTTGTCGTTTTTATAGATAATGGTACAGAACCCTTCGTGAACGAGTCCGACTCGCACTTGGCCGGTTTTATTTACTTAATACTAAGTAATTATTTTAAGTTGATCAACTATAACTCGATAACTTGTAAAGCCTACTTAGCCGTGATAATTTTAATTTCCTTTTAATTTTATCATATATTCTACTAGCATGTTTTTTTTTATATCTCCAAAGTCAACCGTTTAGCCAGTAGAGGCACGTGACTCTAACAAAAATTATCACTTCAAAGTTTAATATTTCGCAAATGGATCCCTAAATTGAAAAATAATTCCTGCACACCCCCAATGTTTTTTGATTAGCTATCCAATGATACTCCACATGATAGGATAGATGAGAAAAAATAGTTCAACTCCACTTTACGTACCCCAAAAAAATTGTTTCTGAATTTTATTCTACGACTTTCTCCGCATTATTAATATACATACCTACATCAAATTACAGCTTTCTAGTACTTATAGTTTTTGTGCAAAACTGCGAACGAACACAGACGGACAAGGCGAAACTATTAGGGTTCCTTGCTTACTACGGAACCCTAAAAGTAGTATTTGACCCATTATCAAAAATACCTATATAAATTTTATTTTATCCCTCAATAAAATTTGATGTTTTCTTTTACAGGCCTTAAGTATGTGTGGAGTGTTGCTGTTCTATTATGGGTTATTAAGTTCAATTGCACCTAACTTCCTGTGGCTTTTGTTTTTAAGAGGCCTTGTAGGCTTTGCAATTGGATGTGTGCCTCAATCGTAAGTAAATAACACACAAATATGTATTCACCATACACAGATACATTGCAAATATGCCTGATAGATCAAGCCTTGACATGTATAAAATGATGTATGAAACTATGAAAACTATATTTTTATATGAATGTAAATGACAAAACTTTTTAATTATTTAAATATTTATTTCGATCGAGACCTATTCTAATGCGCAGTGTCCATCAACAATTTCCGGAAGAGAGAGGTGACAACTAATTTAGTACCTTAATGCTTACTTAGTGATGTAGTAAAACCATACATTAAACATACAAATGATATTATTCTAACTGAAACCGTCATTGGGATGAATCACAATTTTGGCTAAGATTGATTTGACAAAGACAAAGAACTTCGTAATCTAATGAGTTTATATAATTAGATTGAACGCACTTCCAAGCTGCCTCGTGGCTTACCGCTCAATGTGAACATTTGGTGTTCGGCCTCGTAAGTGTTCTCGCAATGTCTATACCCGGCTTAAGAATACTTAAGTACAAATTTCTAAAATCTGTTCTTAATCTTCATTTCTATCTATTCTATTATTTTTTTTCTTTTTTGATTGTAGAGTCACATTGTATGCAGAATTTTTACCAACGAAACAGAGGGCTAAATGTGTCGTACTTCTAGATGTAAGTATAGGCAATTCGAGACTATGTCATCAATCAGAAAAATACAAATAAAATAATGGCAACCTTATAATGTATAGAAACATAATTCCTCTATGATATAGGCGTGAACAAAACTGAGAAGTTACTATTCCATTTAAAGTGGTCCATAACATTAACTTTCTTACTTATAAACGCTCAATAAGCGCATTTTAGTTAAACAGTGTTTTGTTCCGTTTTTGCGCGTGATAGAACCCGTCTGACAGAAGGTGACAAGTCATTATTCAATGCATGAAATTTTAACATTACTATATTTTCGTTTGTGATGATAAAAAATATTCTTTCAGTGTTTCTGGGCTCTCGGCGCGTGCTTGGAAGTAGCGCTGGCGTTGATAGTGATGCCAACTTTAGGCGTACACTGGCTGCTTGCTCTTTCGACGATCCCACTTCTAATATTTGCCTTAATTTGTCCTGTAAGTTCAACAAAAAATATTATTACTAATTATTAAGTATTCTATTAGCAGTAAAACCAAATAACTAAATAAATTAGGTATTTTCTGAGTGTATATGAATCGCTTTCTTAAAGGCTAGCTTGCTCCATCATATATCGCAACAATTTGGCATTAAAGCACAAGCCTATCAGAATAAAAAATGGTGTCAAAGAAGTGGCATCGGTTGAATTCAAAATCTATTTATATTTCTCGCTTCTAAGTTTTCTAGCCAACTACTGGATAATGTTGTTTTGTAGAATGTGTATAACTGTAAGTTTTATTTTCCAGTGGCTGCCAGAATCGGCGAGATTTCATGTCGCGTGTGGGCAACCGGACAAGGCATTAGCTACATTGGAACAGGTATATTCAACAATTTATTGCAACTTTATGTAGATATGTAAGAAAAACATGCTAAAGGTCTTCCTACTAATGAAAGACTGTCACTTGTCACGTTGGATACTGGAGATGCTAGCACTAACGCAAGTAAGATATTGCTCAAAACAATAGAGGTTTTTTTTAAAGAGGCTTCTTTGATACATCTTTCCGTGCAACCTTAAATTGTCTTAAATATTGTTATTTTAGTTAGAAATACTTACTAACTAATAATAATGAATATACATTGGATAAACGTTATCCTTTATTTGGACAATAGGCTTGTTTCCACTAATAACAAATTGTTTGGCTTATAGTTTCTAATTATAAATGAAGAGACGTAGATAAAAAAAGTCTTTTTTTCATAAAAGTTAAAGATTATTAATATTTTTAGAAAATAAATTCGAAAAAAAAGGCATTAAGTCACGTGACAGCGAACACCAATCAAAAAGTGTTACGTCACGCCACGCAATTTGTTGTTGACGTTTTCCTACAACAGAGCAGGTTACTATGGTTACTCCGTATTGTTTTGACACTTGACACAGATGTAAACAGTTTGATTTCGCATGGATTTCGGAAACTGTGACGTCATTCAAGACGCCATGACACTATTCATCGTTTTCAAGGGAAATCTAAATTGTTTTTTTTAATACAAAATACGTAATGTAAATGTTACTTTTTCTTTAAAATATAGGTTTTTGAGATAAAATAGATATTAAAGTATATAATTAACCAAGTTTTCAAATTTAGGCAACTAGCCTATTGAGTAGTAATCACGTCTTGAATAATCAGTACCGCTTTGCGAACCAATTTTGCTGTATGTAACACGGTACAGTGCCTCTCTGAGCAGAGTTGACCTATTTACAGCCGCCGTTATTCGACTGTAGGGAAAAGTTTTTAGACCGTGCTACCCTTAAGTAGAATCTTACGCCAAGCATGTAACAAACAAAATTTGTGATGTCCGATAGCCTCATTTGAGACTCAGTTATCATTCCAGGCTGAGTTGCTTTTTGCACCTTGGTTATTATTTCCAGATAGCTCAAGACAACGGAAGACCGATGCTGCTCGGTCGCTTGGTCTGCGATGATTCAGTCGGGATCGGTCAGAGGGGGCGACTGAAGCATCTACTCATACCACAGCTGAGGAAAACCAGCTTGTTGCTTTGGTTTATTTGGTGAGTGTTGTATTCATATTGCATTAGATAAGTTATAGTTTAAATGCGAAGATGTCAATGTGTGGGTCGGTTTGTCGCAGTACCACACGTCGGACACTCCATTCAACGGCATTCTAATCAGTGATGTTATATGCAAATGTTGATACGCAAGTTATGTCTGTAGGTGTAAAACACACACACATGTGTGAAGTTATGGTCTTGCCGCTCGTTCGTGACGCCTATTAGGATTCAAGCGCTTAAAGCCTGCACCGCTTGTCTCGACTGTCAAATGAATGGCGCCATACCGCCAAAGTCCGATAAACAACTGGGAGAGGGCGAGGAACCCTAGATTGACATAAGGCTGAAAGTGTCCGTTCTGTATGTAATCTATTAATCTATTAATAAACTATATAACTATAAAACTATAAATCTATTAATCTCTTCTGAGGCAGTACGTAATTCGCCGCTGCTTTATAAGTATTGTGAAATCGGTTTCCTTCCCCCTCACCAAATCTGCACGAATCTCCCCATTCTCGCTGAGTGTTCTAAGATACGTTTATTTTCAGGATGTCTTGCGCTTTCTGCTACTACGGCCTCGTTCTGATGACGACTGAGCTGTTCGAGACGGAGCCAGGCAGCTTGGAGGAGCCGTGCGCCGCCGACTGCCGCCCGCTGCAGACCACCGACTACATGGACCTGCTGTGGACCACACTCGCCGAGTTCCCTGGTAACTAAACTAGTATTCCAGCAAGTAATCCCAGAAGTTGTAACGTAATCTATTTAATTACGAGATGATTTGGCGTACGAGGGTAGCGAGGGCTCCAATAGTTCGAGTGCCTCCAATAAGTTTTTCACCCGAGGTAAACACTCTGCTTTTCATTTCGAATATAAGGAAAGTAGACAAGACAATCATTTTTTTTTTTAAATGTCGAATAAAATTTGTTGAAAATTATCTTTATGTGACAAGACTCAGGACTCAAAACACAAAAAATACAAGACACCAACAGACACCAAAAGACACAAAAAACTAAAACAAAACCTACAAGACAAGATACAATTTGAAAATGGCAAATGCACTGACCGTGCGAGTCCACATCCCCATGAGGGATATAGTGATTTTTAGTCATTTGACAGCAAAAACGATTCTCCCTAGGGACGAAAACACAGGCAACTTAAAGCGTACTTCCCGAGTATGAGAAATGACAAGGAACTAATCGCACTGCACGACTGGTTTGTATGTATTTATATGAAATGAGTTCCTAACGCCGCGGCGGTAGCACGTACAGTTGACGGCCAACAACGTGCGGTCGGCAGGTTAGCTCCGAATAGTACCTTAAAGGTGTTATTGCGAGCTACACTGCAGACTGCAAGTGCAATCGCCGTACATTGGTGCCGGACAAACGAACTCTTCAGTTTAGGGATATATAACGCTACAAATACATACCACCTGCCGATTCCACCGGACGGCTTACTACTTTGCCGGGCGACAGAACAGATAAAAGTTACACAATATAATGATATGCACTCTATAAATATATATATATATATATATATATATGTGTGTGTGTGTGCGGGGGGGGGTGATGTAAGGGTGGGTGTGTGTGTGTGTGTTGGAATTCGAGCGCTTAAAGCCCGCAAATATTGACTCGACTGACAGAAAAATGCGTCGTGCCGCTAAACTCCAGCAAAACGAAAGGGCAAGCGCTGGGATCAGGTGAAGAACCCGAGATTGGTGGGAGACGGAGAGTATTGTGACTGTATAAATAATATTATTAATGTGTTCTGTGCTGTGTGTAGCTAACGACAAAAAATTGTAATTTTAAAAAGAAACAACAAGATTTACGTAAATTAATCTGTCATTTTCAATCTCCAGGTATTTTCGCCACTATATTCGTAATAGAGAAGTATGGACGGAAGAAGACGATGGCGGTGCAATTCGTCATCTTTGCTGTTTGCATTTGCGTACTGATATACAACGGGAAGTAAGTATTTATAGCTGTTATAGTTAGCGCAATGGTCAAAGAGAATAGAACTGTATGATAAGAGTGGGATCTTTCATAGAGAAAAAAAATAAAAAAAGATATTTCAAATTTTGATTTGTACATATATTATTATATATTTAATAATATTTTTATTAACATTGAACAGTGTGGAAAAAAATTAAGTGTGATCGAAATGTTCCAGCCGAACGTTCCTGACTTGCGTATTGTTTCTGGCACGAGGCATCATCGCCGGTCTCTTCCAAGCTGCTTACGTTTACACACCTGAGGTGAGCAACTGTTATTTATTTTATGTAGAATTTCAATCAGCAAAGGTGATTAGTGTCCGGCACGCTTGAACAATTTTCCGTAAACAAAGTTGTGCGGAAATAGTCGCAGTGCTTCTTTTAATTTTTGTAGACTAACTAGTGTAGAAAAAAAAACAGTGTCTATTTCTTTTGTAAACTGACTAGTGCACAAAAAGTCGCATTAGTTCTTTTGTATTTTGGAAATGAATAAGTACGTTTGTTTCGTTTCAGGTATATCCAACTGCGCTGCGGTCGACAGCGGTCGGTGCTTGCAGCGGCGTGGCTCGACTGGGCGCGATGGTCACTCCTTACGTAGCCCAGGTAATAATAATTTTTATTTTTGTGCAACTCAAAGACGAGACAATTTGCTCGCCTGATGTTAAGTTTGACATACCCATAACAGCTCAATGACAATGTTTTCTAAGGTTTTCGCGATTTTTACTCATTGAATTTAAAAAAATTAACGGATTTGTCGTGTATTATAGTGCATCCTCTTTGGTATTAACTTATACTCTGTGACTTTTTTGTTAATTTAATATTCTGTTTGGCAATTCCAGTTTTTTTATTCGATTAGATTTTCGCTGTTTTAGTAAATTACTTACTTAATACTTACTTACTTAATTAATTACTTTGTAAATTAGTATGATTTGGCATGCATATTAATATCAAACAAAATGTTTCTAGTGTAATATGGGTGAAAATAATGTGATATTTGTTTTCAGAGAATGGGTTTATTTGTATATGTACTGTAAGTAGTGTTAGGTTATGTTATTACCACAGTTTTATTACACATCATCATTTTACTGTTGACAAGACACTTAGACTTTATAAAATTCAGTTCTTTAGATTTAGATAATAACATATTCTTAAATTGTGCATGCCGTTAGGCGGAATATGGCGTTCTAGTTCGTTATTTTTTTCCAACTCTGTACACCCATGTTCGCAATAAAATTATTTGAATTTGAATTTGAATTATATATTTTTTTATTAGCCCTGTTTGTACAAACTGTCCCACTGCTGGGAACGGGCCATCTTCTCATTGTGAGAAGGGTTAGGCCATAGTCTGCCACGCTGGCCAAGTGCAGGTTGGCATCTTCTTGACTTCACACATCTTCAAGATCATTGAGAACTCTCAGACATGTAGGTTTCCTCGCGATGTTTTCCTTCACCGTTTAAAGTTGCCGGCAATAAGCAATACGCACATAACTTCGCAATCTGCTATCGTGTATAATTTTTACTTAATTTTATAACCTGAAGTTTCGAACACTTTGCAGCAAATTAAATTGCAAATTATACGCGATAAATCCGTTAAAAATTGTTTAATTTCAATGAGCTCAGTGACGCGTAGAAACATCACTGTACTATTACGGTTGACTAAGCTTTGAATTCAAAACCCCACTTACTGCACTTGTCACTCTGAGTTAAATATTAAATTACGCTGGAGATATTACCCTTAATTCTGGGACATAGTAATATTTGCTCACTACTCTTAACCATTGAAGCACTGGCAAAGTAAGAAAGAATGCTCAAAGTCAAAAGAGACTGCCTAATGTATATGCCACTTTGCTTCAAAAGCTTGTGTTGTTGTCGGACAGTATATGTTGTTTTTTTTTTTTAAGAGTAGTAAAGATAGGGAAGAAGGTGTTTTGACAACAAGTAGCCGGCGCTAACGGTATACACCAGCTACTTGTTGTCGAGGGGGGTGAGTGGAACGTGTCACGACAAAAATTTAACCGTTACATTGATTTTTAAATATTTGTTAAAATTTGATCAATATTTTTTATCTATAAAGCGGGATTAATAGATAATCGTATATATTATTACTCAAATAAAAAAGGCTAGATATATATTCGCGCCAAACCGTACTACATAAAATCTCCTTGGTTTTAACTATGAACATTGAACATGTTATTGTTTTTTTTTCTTAATCTTCAATGTTCCGTCATCTGAGACTTTAACGTAGCAGAAAATCAAATTGAAAATGGCAACAACGCTAACCGCGCGAGTCCAAACTCCGTAAAGGGCAAAAAGAAGAGGAAGAAAATCAAAATAATGTACTTTAAATTGTGTATGAAACTACTATTTAGTTTTATTAATTTGCTCTCTCCTTTGTCAAAAGGGTATCTAAAAATGATCGCATTGTTTATTTACATGTGATTTTATTCAAATATCTACACTTAGACGTAATAATGGGCTATTAAGCTAATTAAACTTGAAGCGATCTTGATCGGGCGGGAATGAGCCGTCTCCTTTGTAATTTTATTATTATATTTCAGGTCCTCCTAAAGAATTCCATAGCGATCGCAACTGGAGTGTATTCGTTGGCAGCGTTACTCGCCGCTATCGCCTGCCTCGCGCTACCCATCGAGACGAAGGGCAGAGAAATGAGAGAGACTGTCACGGTAAACACTTAGCTACCTATATCTCTTTACATGTGCGTACCGAGAATAAGAAAAAAAAATAAGACAAAACAAAAATGTTGGGGGGGGGGGGGGGCGGTTGAATCCCCCCGTTCTTTTTCAAATTATTATTATTATTTTATTTTTTTATATATAAATAGGTTTTGAGGGTTAGATCCACGACTGCATTTTTGTTTTATTTATCTTGGTGTGCTAATGTAGAAGAGACAAGACTAAAGCGAACCAACTTATAATTAGGCCTGACATTAAATCGTTTTTTTTTAAACTACGAACAAAATATATCGAACAATACTTTAAAATTATTTTAAAAGTGCAGGCTAAAAAGTAACATATCTATGTCTTGCAAAAGTATACTCGACATGGAAAAAATACTATTATTAAGTATATTTTACTTGAACCTTTGCGCATAAATAAGATCTATTACGGTTTATTTAAATTCAGATCTGACTGAATAATTAATCTGATCGTCGAATTCGTTTGTTTCCAATGACAACACCATATATGTAACAATTTGGTGCTAATTTGTACTTATGAATACTGATTATTATAATTATTCAAGGGGTGCGTTCATGAGATGCAACTAACCACCAAATGGTTGTTTTAACTCCACGACCTGAACCCGCCATTCGAAGTATCCTGACGTTTCGTAACCTTAAATAATAACAATATAAACTCGACAAATGGCAAATGTGGAAGCATGATGCCAACATCAAGAAAAAAATAATAATAACAATGACAGACAAGACAAAAACAATTCATGATTTTCACTTCGACATTTAAAGCGATTTAAATGTCGAATTTAGTGCATCAGTGCACCTACCATACAAAAAAAAACAGTACGCGAATGAGGTAAAAAAACAGCAATCATTCGCAGTGACGTAGTAATCTTGCCGCTCGCTCTCGTGTACAGAACATAATATTATTGTATACTGTGTTAACACACACATACCTACTGACGTAGTGTGAGTGAGTGTACTGTCATGTTCCGACTTCACTATCCAGAACCGCAAAGCGGTCGCGTTTTTAACGAGGCAAAAAAAACCTTCAATAACTTTGGATTTAACGGATTATACTCTTCCAAAGCAATAAAATAATCGAAATGTCCTAATGTAAATAGCTATATAATTAGAATTCAAATTTCTTTTGCGTGCATGAGCCTCATTGTAACCTAGTTGCAAGCTCATGCCTGGATGACTTGATGGTATGCGCTTTTATATTTTACACCGGTCACAGAATATTAATTAGTATTAAACGCAACGGACAATCCGCCTCCCGCCAATCTCGGGTTCCTCACCCGCTCCCCGCGCTCGCCCTGTCGTTTACCGGACTTTGGTGGCATGGCGCTTACATTTGTCAGTCGAGAAGTTTTGCAGGCTTCAAGCGTTTGAATTACAATTGACGTCACGAGCGAGCATCTGTTAGACGACCATAACTTCATAGATGTGTGTGTTATATACATACATCATCTTGCATGTGTGTCACTGAATATAGCGCGCCTTTTTATGGAGTGTCCGGCGTCTGTCCCGGTGGTCCTTGAAATAGCACAGTTGCTCTCCAAGTACATTCCATGTCTGGTTTGATCGCGCCCCAGTAATGCAAATAGACTAAGGACCAATAATGTATATCTAAGTATTTAATTTCGTTTTTATAATAAACTAATTTATTGATTTAATCTATGTCGTGCATATATAGCTTCTTAAAATTGAAAATATGTGTAAGACTGAATAACGTTTTCTAGTAATGAACAATTGCATTTTTTTATAATATATGTATATAGATTAAAATAATACTGTCTCAAAACATCCGTTCGCTTATACATATGAATAATATAAGGTCTTTCTTAGAGAATCTTTGAGACCGAAAAGAAACGCAAAACAAAGCCCAGCGATATTATAATTCCAATCAGTTAGAAAAGGAAAATATTTTTTATATTGAAATGATGAATGAATAATAAATCTCCTTTTGTATGGACAAGTGAGCGGTAAACGTTTTTTTCTCCTAATAGATGCTAAGTAATCAAATAACCTGTGAGGAAGTTATTTATATCTTGTGCCTTATTTTTACATCATGTACAGTATGATGAAATTCAATAAAACATTGACATATGCTAAATTATATTTACATGAACATGAATCTCTAAAATTGATATTTATTTTAAGAATCCTCTTTACCTGAACAACAATACTGAACCAATATTAGAACTCTTTTTTTTTATTGCGGGTTCTCAATGTCTATGATTGTCTGTCTATGATCCGTAATATTTTTTGTCCAAATTTTATTTGGCCGAAACCTTTTCTTAAATAAAACTGTCTGATTCCAGATGCTCTACTAGACATAGTTTCTGATTCTGTAAGTTTTTATTCCATAAGTTTCATTTGTCCGAACATTACTTTATGTTGGGTTAGGTGTCTGTCTTTATTATTTGAACCCAGAAACATTATGCACGTATAGTCGGTATATTATCATGTCGGGTCATAGGTATGGCAAACTGGCGACCAATTAAAGTTCTTAATTTCGTATAAAAATCATAAGATCTCATTGGTTGGCAGTTGTTATTGTTGTGGGGAAATACAGACTTTACCTTCATTATACAACTTTTATTGTAATAAAAATTTTCTACTCTTTGTATTTTTATATTAAATATATTGTATATGATATATTTTTACATTACACATGATTGTGAATTACGACTGAAAAAATGTATCTCCGTCCTTCCTATATGCGTCTTCCAAATGTTATTTGTCAGTATTAAAGTATTACGTAATGTACCTAAACAACATAAAAAAGGTTGTGATATTATTTATATGAATAAATATTTATGGTGGCGTATCCAGTGTTATACTGAAAGGATGTACTGGAAGAAGGTTCGTTGTACAACTTTTAATTGAAGGCTGAAATGGCGAAAACAGCTGTTCCACAGAAAATGTCATTCTCACTAGACTCGATATGCGGAACGGCTGTTTTGTATAATTTAAAAAACTCTAGTATATCATCCTTTATGTATAATGCAATATTATTCTTACTGCCAGCCAATAGCTAAAAGAACAATGGAATATTTGAAAATACTATTTTGTACTTATTATGATATTAATATTGTTATTTATCATGTAATGGCTTTTAATCTAATTACTTATTAATTATTATTAAATAACGTGTACCTACGTAATTTAATTGTAAACATAGGCTAGCAGACAATATTATAAACCAATAAAAAATATGATTTGGCTGTATTTATATGTAAAAAAAAAAACACACATAAGTACAAATATGTGTTTTTAGGGCTCCGTACCTCAAAAGGAAAAAACGGAACCCTTATATGATCACTTGTCCGTCTGTCCATCTGTCCGTCTATCAAGACCTCTATTTCGGAAACGCGTGAAGGTATCGAGTTAATTAAAACTATATACGCAGATCCATAGTCTCTTGCTGCAGAGAGAAAAATCAAACTTCCCAGTTTTCATAAAAAAAAGTTACAGCCGAATATGTCGCAAAAACGCATATTTCGACACTCGCAAGGGAATCAAAACCTATGGAGAACTTCCCGTTGACCTACAACTGTAAAATTTGACAAGAAGCATTGTTATATAGTAAACATAAAGGAAAAAATCCGAAAACTACATTTAATTTAATTTAATCACAAAGATATTTCTCTGTTGTGTGATTTGGGGTCTTTATGCAAGGAAGGAGGGTCCAAATTTTAAAGTGCTTCAACCGTATCATGTGGTGTATCATAAGAAAGAGCTTCATGAGCTAAAACAGGTTCTTAAATATATTTACGATGTATATTTTTCGGTTTATGAAGGAAAATATATAATTTCCCCATTTTATCTACTAGTTTTTACGGAACCCTCGGTGGACGAGTCTGACGCGCACTTGTCCGGTATATTTTTTATATGTACAAACTATACTCTCTTTCCTAAGCATCTCTTTAGCTAAAAAAAATTGAATGTCTGCCAACGCGTTTTCCCATACACGTTACGTACGCGTTTTTTCCGTTTTCCCGTGATAGGTATAGACTATAAAATGTTACAAAAAAAAACAGTAGTAACGGACAGAAATGACTTAATAAACACATTTGAAATACTCTCACTTTTATTTTGTATTAAATGCAATCGATACCAAAAATATTTTTGCAATATGCAGCGCAACATGGAGACATTATATTTTAGTTTTTCGAGCTTAGAAAAATACTGGTAAGTCTTCCACATACATACGGACCATTTAATAGCCAATCAGTCACTCATTCGTAGCAAACTTTGCACGCCTCAAACTGAGGAACGACGGTCGGCCATCGTCTTTTTAGGTTTTACCTGTCCTACCGGATAGCTAATACAACGTTTTACAGAAACGTCCGAAACATAACAATGAGTGGGATAACTTACGATCTGAAATATTTTTGTTCGAATCCTATTTGCCCGAATGTGTTTCATAGAACTGCCCCCTTATTCTGAACCCATTCGGTTTCGGAATCGATTCGATTTGTATATCTCCGTCTCTGTCATTCTCTATGGAAATGACAGAGACGGAGATATACAAATCGAATCGATTCCGAAACCGAATAGGTTCAGAATACGGGGGCTGAATAATCCCGGATGTTTTACTTGACACAAGTTCTATTCAATATTATTCACAAAGGTTTGTTCATCATACTAGTAATCAAATGAACATTAAAGATTGTGATAGTGTTGAGAAAATGGTTTCGGGAAATGATTATTATTTTATGTTTTATATTTCGTACAATAGATAGGTAACCCACGTGTAGTCGTCATGTATTTCTAACTTTATCAAACAAAAATATTGTCTGCTGGCCACCTGTCGGAGTAGCTTGACTTTTTGCACCTCATATTATTTTAGACTTGTAGGTTTAATTACACCACCTCAGATGATGGCGAATGAAATGTTTCAAGAATGAGAGTAATGTATTTTTTTTGAGACTAAATCCGTCGTCTGAAGTGGCTAAAGAAGGATACTCATTCATTAAAATTGTAACCATGCAATTAAAGGAAAAATGTTCTACAGTCCTATCACAGTTTATTTGCCTCGGTTATTTTAAATTTTATTCTTGTAAAGCTTTAGCGGCTCCACAGGCTGCCAAATAACTATGAATAGACTATAGGGCATCTATCAGAGTCTAGTAATGTTCACAGTAACCGTATCTTGAGCGTTCGATTGACCTTTGGTTTACAGAAAAACCGACAATATTGTACCTAGAACATTTTAGTTAATCAGGGCCTAGAAGTAAGATGTTTATGAATAAGACACATTTTTTTATTATAGTGACGAGTGACGGTTACTGTACGGATCGATAGTGTGTACTCGACCTTCAGTAACACTACCTATTGTATTCATAGTATAAGAAGCTCATCGTGATATAATCGCGTGCTCACCAAATAACTATATTATTTTGCTTATTAATTGTTAAGATGACACTGGCTACTTAAATAAATTTGCACATAGAGATATGACGTATTTTATTTTATTCTTTGAGACAAGTGCTGTCGCGCGCGATATCCCGATACAAATTGGAGAAAAAAATATTCTACCCCTAAATTATTGACTTATTTCGATTATTATTTTATCTCATTGTTTGCTTTCACGAATTTCTTTATAATTTACACATTATATTTCCGAATGTCGAAGTTAAAAACATAAAAGTTTAAATTTTCAAAAAAAGAAAATAACAACAAACTATAGAGACATAGCTATTAATCGTTCCAACCATATAAAAAAAATCGAAATCGGATAATATTTAGTGGTAGAAAACAGCTTTTTTCTTTTATAAGAAAAACGCTTAATTTGCAGGCAAAAGATCATGAGACAATGTTACTAAAAGCCATAGAAATTGGTTTTTTTGTTTCAAACTCACTATAAGCGACCATCGTAGGTTTACCTCTTTCCATACTAGTTTGGTAATACAGTACCCAGTAGCCTTATAAACAACCTATACATTACTAAGAATATTTAATTTTTGGGTCCTAGAACCTAATCTTAAATAAATAAAAAATGTATATCTATGGGTTCCACTAATCAATACAAATAAAACCAAGGTAATACCATAGAAGAATTTATTAGAACTATTTCCCTAAATGCTATTATTTATTATTCTAAATAATACTCACGCATTTAACAAATGTTTTCGTTTTTGACAGAAAAACTAAACTCTGAATCACAGTTTGTAATAATGTATTGGTGACGGGAAAACGCAACTTTTCTCAAAGAAAACGACATCATTGTCAGATTTAATACCTAGCAAGTATAAGTTTAGAAAAGTTAATAAACCCCAGACAAAAAAAAAACGGCTGAACCGATTTTGATAAAACGGCTAAAACTAGATCAAAATCGGTCTATCCGTTTAAGAGTTATGATGCCACAAACAGACAGTCAAACACACAGATATATAGATACACACGTCAAACAACACCTGTATTTTTGGATCGAGAATGAAATATAGAAGTTATTTGGAGTTGCCGTCAGTAATTTTTCTCCAATTTACAAACTCCAGTAACAACGCCGGGTATTTAATTAAAGCTAAGATCTCACGTACCGAAAACTCAACCTACTCGTTTCTTATATTTCACAAGTAGCTACTGAAATTCACACGAATTTTCTTGTGAATTTTATCAACAGCGAATCAATTATTATCAATTATTATTGTCGCAGCGAGCATTCGCTACGCGACATGCCTATCTTTAGGCGTCAGCAATATTTGAAATCTGAAATTACCCATTATATGTTTCAAAACATCTATTTTACAAATATGAGTACCTATAACAATAGTACAGTCAATATGTAAGAAAATATATGGTTATAATTACAATCCAAGAATATCGTCACCAATACCTACTTATTTCAGCAGGGCTGTATCTACACCTTTTTAATACATAAAATGGGACATAAATGGTAATCAATTTGATCTGATCACAATTACGATGCAATGCAATAGTTACAATGAGAAAAATAATATTTTTAAAGCAAACAGGCAAGAAAATGTTATACGACACAACGGTAATTTGATAGCATTCGTCGTATAGATAATAAGCATTTACACTCTTTCGCATACACAAACAAAACATCCAGCCCCTCAAAGAAGCAATTCTACAAAATTGTTTTACATGGAATCGCACTTGTGTCAGCCCAAAAAGTAGTTATTATAGGGATTCATTTATAATATTAAATTAATATCAGTCATTTGCACGAAAGAAACGGCTAAACTATATTTAATTACTTACCTAATACATATACCAAATAGATAATAATGTGCTTGAAATTACTATTATAAGAATACATGATTACAGGTGTCTCCATAAAAATTGGCCGAAATATTAAGGCCAATTTATATGAAGACAACAGTCGCTAAATTCACTGTCTGCAGAATATTAGCGCTAGTTTGGAATAGTGTTCAAGCAGATTATTTTGTAATGAAAAATAATTATTTTATGCTATATCAGAATTTGTTATAATGAATTAAAATAATGAGTCTGGAATTTATAAAACGCCAGCATCGTTGTCAACGAGATGTTTCTAATACAATGTTGTTGTTGTAGTACAATACCTACTCATTATTTCAATTGTTGCTCAAAATTACATTCAATTTGAAATTAAATCTAAAAAAGTAACGGCTGCATTCATCAATCCCTTCTTCCCATACATAGACATAGGCAGACATAGTTTTTATTACTAAACATTTTATGCTCTATAGAATTATATATAAGTTGAGCAATAGGTCATCCTGATATAAAAACGGACATATAACCACCACTTATAATCTGTTGATAAGACCTACTTAGCACTTTCAAAGTCCAGGGTACCACAGAGGGTTCTACTTACTTTTATGATTTCTATATTGGGAGTTTTTTATTTCTAGTACATAAGTATAATTTTGCAGTTTTAGTTGATCAGCGGGCATTACCCACTATACAACTATTCATAGTTGAGTAAGCGTTGGTTGATTGCCCACTGCTCAACTTTATGCCATTGGGCAATCTAGTTGAGCTGTAGGGAAGAAGGGTCATCAATATCTATATTGAAAAATACAATAAAAAAACCTAAGAATTCATTTGAATTAATTATTAGTGTCCTATATACCTAACAGTTTGCCCTGAAATTGATAATATTGGGTGTGACTCTAGCATGTCATTGTAAAAATTGTACAAATGTTCAGACAATCAATTTATACAATTATTTGATATATATCAAACAGCTACAAATGTTTCTTACACCTAAGGCTCCTATACTACTAAATCAAAATTTTGTGATGAACATATCTAAATTAGAAGATCAAAGCAGGCCAAGAAAAGACAGAGATATACCATATACTTTTACAAATAAAATAAAATATTATGAGATCAATTACCAATTTTATATACCTTAGTCAGCTGCTATTTTAGGTATGAGTCATATATTTAGCGAATGCAGTAAAAACGATAGGTAAGTATAGATAATACGTTTTTTTTTCTTTTCTTTAAATCTTGGCCTTAAGCCTTATATTAAGGCTGTAGATTTTATTGAATAAATAAAATTTTATGTTGTACAATACAATCAGATTGAATTTTTAAAGAGTTACCTTTCTAAACAAGTTACACAAAATCCTGACTACATGCCTACAATGAAAAAGATTATCATCAACAAAATTTTAGTACTAGTTATAGAGTAGAAGTTATATTGAACACAAATACTTAATCAATTTAAAGCCAATCTATGCGAAGACAAGTTAATGGTGCTGCTGTGTATTTGACAACAGGCCAACGCCCTTGCATAAATTGGTCAGTAGAGGTACAGCCAGCATCACCAGTCTCCGAATATGATATTTACAGAATACCGATAAAGAAGTCTCGCTTTGCAAACGAATTTAATTAAATAGCGATTCTTGTTACGAAGCAATAATGTACAAGTCAGCTCGCAATGTCGCTAAATGCCTGTTCATATATTAGCCTACTGAAACTTACGAATGCATCTCATTCAATCGTGTAGCTCTGATTCTCTAACGCGCAGCTAAAGTACTGAAGTATTTGTAGCATAAAGCGCAATACACACCAAACCCGCCAGTGGCCTTTATAACATAGGTCGGGCCTGTCGGGAAAGCTGCCGACATAAAGTCGGCAGGGTCGGTGTGTATTGCGCTTTACACTGCACAACTCATCTAACCTGCTGGCACCTAATCAACATTGACGAAATTGGCAGGTACCAACCAAAATTTTATGAAAATGAAAAGTAGGTACCTAATATTTAAACAGCATTTTAGCAATGCATGAGTATAGGTTTATACAACCAACTTAATGAAAATGGTAGATATATTAAGAAATCTAGTAATGAGGGAATTAGTAAGTATACACTATTTTATTCCCTATCCCTTAAAAATTTAAGAAACGGTGGGAAATTAGTTTTAATCTTTGTAGCATGTTTACAAAGGTTGTAATTTTGAAAAAAAATACAGTACAATCACTACTCAAAACCAACTCATTTGTTGTGGTTTTCTTCTGCTATTTTCAATTTTTTTCCAAAATTAGCAAATAGTATGTATGCTATGCTCCATATTGAAATGGTAGCAACCCTCTATATAAACATCAAATCAATAGGCATGTACCTAAATAATGTGCCTCTAACCATTAGTCTTACTTAATTTATAAATCATTGACCGTAAATCTTGTTCTTTAAGTAAGCTATAAACGAATATACATTACACATATCATTATTTTTATAACTAAATCTTATCTATACCTAAACAATATTTCATAGTATTCTTTATTTCTATTCAATATGCTTTCTTATGTATGTTCTTAAAAGATAGAAAAATGACTCTAGTCATAAGTAAATCAAAATTATTTATAATTTAAAAAATAATTACACTTCAGACTTCAAATTAATACCAATTACAATTAAAAATTCAATCAGCATCTAATCAGTAAACAATGATAGATTGCCTCATTATCATTTGTTTTGTACATATGTGCCTTTTGTGATACAAGTGTGATAGTTACATTTTAGGTTGGCTGCCCACTGGGCTCCTAGTCTCTGCCACTAAACTATCTTTAAATATCTTTACAAGTGACAGCCACTGGTGGCTGGTTGCAGCTAATAGCCTCTTGGAGCTAGAATCAATTCTGCTTCCCTGAGTATTTCATAGCAAAGCAGCAAGACTAGAGGCCAGTGACTGTGATGTATGTGATAGAATGGCGACTAAACATAGCCACAAGCAGCTTGTGGCCTCTTGAATAAATCAGTTTACACCAATATAATTGCTAACTTGTGAAATGATAATTTATGAAAAGTCTTATCAACTTGTGGTTATGTTTGGTGGCTGCCACTGTTAGCCCAGTGAGTATCTGGCCTTACACACCCAATGAGCAACTTTACTAGTTACATTAGAACTTATTTCATGTGGATTTGTACTAACTCAGCACAGTATTTTTATTTTTTATAGTATCTAGTCATCATCCAACTCGATGACAATAGGAACAACACATTCTGTTGCCTTTGTATACTCCTCTTTAAGCTTTGTCAGCAATGCACACTTTGGTATCTTTAATTCATCTGCTTCATCTATTAGACCTTTCAATTTTTGCATTCTTCCTATTATTGGTGCTGTTGGCAGTAATATGTTCTCAGTTTCTTTCTTCCATTTATCAAAACTATTTACTCTAAATTCGATAGTTTGCAACATAATGTGCAGTTCGTCCATATCATAGCGATAGAAGATGGTTTTCTCTTCTAGAGGACACTGGCAAAGATCTTTGGCATGTTGCAAGCATGCCATATGCTTGCATAGGCTACAAGAGAGGGAGGACAGGAAGCATGTCGTTTTACACACTTCACACAAACGCTCATCGTCTCCTAAGAGCTCGAAAGCAGTCCTTCGAGCACTCTTCAAACCATCTTTCGCCAATGTGCCTCTTAATGTACCTTCCTCTCTAGCTGCTCGCATAAGTTCTTTTTGTGTCTCTAAAGCTGTTTCTAAATCTAATCGATCGCCTTCTAGTGCCATCTTGCAAATCAATTCATCATGTGAAAAAACACAAAATCTTTTTAAATTTTTGTAATGCATTATGCATTCTCGACCGATTTTTAGCCAGTCAGGTGGTGCAAAGTTTACTGCCTCAGCAAAATTGTATCCTTGATTGAAACCAGCGTGATAGGCTCGAGGAAATGTGACCACAAATTCGCCAGCTTGCTGGTCAGTTCGATATATAGGCACACCGGCTGCCATCAATATATTGGGATTCATGATGGTGACTAGCTGATGTAACAAGTCTGGTTGAGTCTTGAAAAGATCTGGTGCCGCAGCTTTCATGGCATTTTCTAATAGCTCAGCTCCACCCCCTGGAACTCCATACCAGGTTTTAGCCTCTCCCCAATGTAAATAATTTATGGAGTAACTCCAGTGGTCTTCATTATGCCAGCAGAATGCAGAAAAACACATCCCCACATACATCCATGGTACTGTCATGCCAGATATATCAGCATTGATAAATCTCAGGACAGAACCTTCGAGAACTGGGAGGTTATTAAGGTTCCAGCCAGAATCAACATATTCTTGATCTCCAGGGTACAAGTTAAGAGAAGATTTTGTTGGAAAACCAGAGCCATGGTCCATGGAATGTAAATCTGCTCCATATTCTACAGTGACATCTTCTTCAACAGAAGAAATAATTCTCCAGAACTCTTTCTCCACTACTTCAGTTGGCACTAAGTGACCAGATTTCCCAAAATATTCAGATTTAAAATTATCAGCCATCTCTCCAAATTGCTGAAGGGTGTATTCTCTTTCTGCTTGAGCAAATCCAAAAGCTTCAGCTGGTTTGTGAACTTCTTCTGCAATACAGCAAGGACACCTCCAGTCTCCATCAGGTACAGCACTTAATGGAGGGTTCAGACAAAATGTGTGATAAGTATCATTACAGCCATTGCAAATTAGCATCAGATCTTCTCTATGATACTTCTGGCATGTGGTGCATGTGTAGTCAGCCAGTGGATCTCTTTCATATCGTGGTCTCTTTCTAGATTTTGTGATATCAAACTCTTCATCATTCAAGCCAGGCATTTTAGGGCCTGGTCCATAACATGCCAGTCTTTTCAGTTCTCTGTTCCTTTTGGTTTCTACAGTTTCCACTTCACATTTTTGCTTAGGGCTATTATGGTCAGGGTCTATTTTTATATCTGAACCTGTTTTGGTTTTCTTTATATTACAATGAGGTTTCTCTTCTTTTATTTCTTGTTTAGTTATAGATTCAATAGGTACTTCTCTGAATATCTGTTCCACATTGTCATCATCTTGCTTAGTTACTTCCAATTTCACTTCTTTTTTTACAGTTTTACTTTTTTCTAAGGTTTCAAAAGGCAGCAAAATTTTTTCATAATTATTTCTCAGGAAATTCATAGTATTAGCATTTTGGCTGTATCCCATTGCTTGCGCAATTTTACGCCATTTTTTCGGAGTGTTACAATTTTGAAAACCTCCTTCTTCATTAACCCAGAATTTCAAGCAGTATAAATCCAGAGTTTTATTTTCAATCATAGGTATTTTTACTGGTGTTCCTTGAAGATCCCAGAATTTCAGAATTTTTTCAAGAAATAAAAGTTTGAGTCGTGTAATGGCTTCCAACTCATTAACTTTCTGTATTCTGGGCACGAATTTTAATTTGTCCACATCTAACGAAAATGGAGGCTGCCAACGTGCTGGAGGTTTTATTTTACAGATCCCTGTCTTTTCTGCCACTGGACGAATTTTAGCTATGTATCCCAAAGGATCCAAGAATTCTTCGGGTGTGGGTTCAAACACGGGCGCTTCAGGAGGCGCAGTGAACGTAAACTCTGCACTTTTGTGCATGGCATTTTTCTGAATATTTTTGGTATCCATTATAACTGATAATTTAATTCTGCAATCTTAAAACAAGCAACTGATCATCTATCACAGCTCTTTTGAATCTTAATCATTTTTGATATCGTTTTCAGTGTACGTGACTACTTGCCATCAATAAATGGCACCATCCATGATAACATTCATTACTACCCATCCACTTCATTCAAATATTTTATTCTGTATTTTTTTTTTCTAATGAAAAGTCCACAAATATCACTTCGAATCACTGACAAACTTTAACGCAGTCAAGATATTAAATAGAGTTATACTAAGCACAAATTAAAATCGATAAAATCAAGTCTCTCTCACGACACGAATCTCACATCACAATTTATTTTTTAATTTTTATAAGCCATGCCAGAAAATGGAACTAGTTTAGTTTTAGAACGAACGAAACGAACAGTGTTGTCAACTGTGCCGTCATTTATGTAGCTAAACAGCTAAACCCTTCCCAAAAGTTGCTAGATTTTCAGATTTTAGCCCAGAAAGTAGCTTTCAATTGAAAATGTATTTTTTTTACTGTATCGTCATGTCTGTGTCTAAGCTTTTCTCATAAAGTTGTTAGATTTCCAGAACTTATCCCAAAAAGTAGCTGAATAATGAAAATGTAATATATTCAGATTTTCCTTCCTTCTTTCTTTAGTTCAGTTATGATACAACTAATTCATCTAGTCCAGTCCAGTAACACTCGAACGAACAAGACAAGTGAACGAGAATAACCAAGTTGAGCCGAACATTGCTCAAGAACTTATTTTCCAATGTAGTTCATTTCGTTCAGAGTGTAAAACAAGACACGACCCGCCTTTGTAGAATTGAAATAATTTTCTGTTTTACACACTCGGACTCTGACTCGGTAATGGGAGTGATTTTATGATTCATGATTCATCTAATTTTCGTTTTCATTGCTTGTTCAATAGAGAACGAATAAATTACAAATATATGTATCCAGCCCCCGTATTCTGAACCCATTTCATGGAAATGACAGAGACGGAGATATACGAGTCGAATCGATTCCGAAACCTAATGGGTTCAGCCCCCGTATTCTGAACCCATTCGGTTTCGGAATCGATTCGATTTGAATATCTCCGTCTCTGTCATTTCCATAGAGAATGACAGAGACGGAGATATACAAATCGAATCGATTCCGAAACCGAATGGGTTCAGAATACTGGGGTTGTACTGGGGTTGTTTAATCAAGCAATTATTGTTTATTAATATATTTATTCAACTTCAACAATGTTGATAACATTTGGTATGTAGGTAGTTTTGGGGGGATAAATCAATTTAATTTAGTTTAATTTTTAGCAAACCCGGGTTTGCTCGTATTTTCAGTTATATAAAATTCGAATGGAGCTCGGACGCCCAAGTACTATAAATTACGTAATTCGATAAGAGTAATAGAAAACTGAACTAAAAGAAAGATATAGTTCACAATGAGAAAAAGATACATATCACTCTTTTCTGTTTAGTGATACATTTTTCAGATAACTAATTGCCACTATTATTTTTTATCGTAAATTTTATTTCAATTGATGATGATGATGATGATGTCCTCCTTGACGTATCCGTCAACGGCGAACCCTGCTATATTCGGTTGTGCGCCCGTATGTGGTTGTGTTTCAATTAATTTCTATTTCATAGCCTAAGTGGGTAACTTTGATCTGAAACGGTTCAAATAAGCAGATCACAAAGGTTTGAACCGTTGATCTGCTGCTCAATTTTAGAATAGGCACCTCATGCGGCTCTCGTAGCTCACTGCCATTGGCATCTATCTACTTGAATCGAAGGAGATAAACATTATAGCAAGCAAAAGATATAACCTATATTTTGCTTCATCCACCGCGCCATGCCCTCACCGCAAGGAACTACGATTATCCGAGAGTGTGTGTAAGTTGCGAGGCAAAACTTTTCAGAGGCTTGCGCGACTCAAGAAAGATGACTCTGATTCACATTGATCTGAATATTCAAATGGGAAAAACGTCGATGCAGTCGACCTGAGATGAGCTGATCTGTGAACCGGTTCACAGTTTCAGTTCAAGTGGTTGATCTGTGAGCTGAACTGTAACTCACGCAAATCTGTTGAGTTACCCATGGCTACCTTTTTGACTACTGGTGAATATCTAAAACTGTTGTCACAAGTCACATACAATCTAAAGATGCCAGTAGGAATTTAAACAAATTATGGTTAAAACGATAGGTTTAAAAAGCTCTCAGCTAAGTACAAATTTTCCGTGCAAAAATTGTTTAAGGCACATACCTGCTACTTACTTCGCTATTGTAACTGATATACCTTAGATAAACAATTTAGGAATAATCACATAAAAATTATGAATCTTGTCGTTATCTTTAAAAGATGCTAGAAAACGTAGCTAGTAATTTAGCTACAACTTTTTGAAAATTGTAGCTAACTGTGGTCTAAAAGTAGCCAGATCTAGCTATAAAGTAACTAAGTTGGCATCACTGGAAATGAAACGGAAACTTGATGCGAAACTCTCGGAAATAGTGTTGCCATGACTCTCAAGTCTAAATTACCTAGCTAAATCTTAGCTCGTGCGACCTTAAAAAAAAATCTAGGATATAACTCAATTATTTATAAATATTATAATTAATCGAAATTTTCTGTAAATGGTTAACTACTAAATTAATGTACGATAAATTTGTCAAACTGTTAAAAGATGACAAAAATAACAGAAGAGAAGTAACAGTTGAGGCTCGGATTAAGGCATGTAGTTCGAAACTATTTTCAAGTTCTGTATTAATTAATAACTATCAAAACTTGTAATAAGCCTATTGATATTTTACATTTCAAATAAGCGGACCAGTCCGTGTTGTGACACGCGCAATATACAAACTAAGGAAGAGGTCAAAAATGGTACTTTATTCCGATGAAATTATACGCACAATAATATATACCTCATTACAGCTTATGTTCTGAGGTACTTAAAAAAATGTAAGAAATATTTTAGTGTCTCTCTTAATTAGAAAATAAAAAAAAATGATTTGGATTACACATGGTAACACTAAGGTATGTTTTTTTTAAACATTACTGTATGAATTCAATAATGTCATGTTCTGCCACTTCCAGCTGCTCAAGATTTCGATTTCGAAGATGCTCTGTTGTGGCTCAAGTGGATTCTTCAAAGTCTGTTGAGTTTACTTGTACTTGGGTTTATACTTGTAATATTACAAGTATAGCTATCATTGTCAGCGTCATGCTGTAATCTGATGTCACTCTCAAATCAAAGATCAAATTGTTGCAAATTACGGCAACACTCATTACTTACGATTGAGGAAGGTAGAATGCAACTATTATTTAAGCCAAGTTATTTGGAACATAGCATTAACTAGCATTAGATCAGTTAGCAGTTATAAATAATATTACCTAGCATAGCTATTATGTTATATATTAGTAATATCATTCAAACTTATTTTTAAAAAAAACAACGAGTTGCACTTCAGCCCCCGTATTCTGAACCCATTCGGTTTCGGAATCGATTCGATTTGAATATCTCTGTCTCTGTCATTTCCATAGAGATTGACAGAGACGGAGATATACAAATCGAATCGATTCCGAAACCGAATGGGTTCAGAATACGGGGGCAGGAGTGCCGGCAGAAGTGAAAACTAAAAAATAAAATAGCAAAAAGACTTACATTAAAATATTAAAATTTACATACAATAATGAACTTTAAATGCAGAGCGTTAGAATAGGTTTCTGACTAAAATAATCCGTTCGTCTTACGAATTCGATCTGACGCGATTTTACCCATCCAAAAAATGCACAACGCCGCTAAAAAAGTTTCCACTTCAAAAGTGGAGGCATGTTCAGCACTTTTTTATATACCTAAATGTTTAGAATAATAAGCTGTTCCTTCATGTTAAAGAATTGTATTAAGTATATTTTTCAACTATTTTAGTGTACATAGAATATATAATAAACCTTTTTTTTTAAATACGTATATATGAATATGATGCATATAAACACCCAGACACGACCTACAGCTCAGAAGGCAGATATACTACCACTGAGCCATGAGGCCTGTCTTTTGTTAGTTTATAACCGCAAGCTTTTATGTTATGTAACTGCAAATTAACTATTTTCGGTTTTTTCCTGTAATTAGGTGAATGGCAAGCACCCTGTACATTTTCATTTATGTACTTGCGTTGGGAGTATCAAAATATTGGGCACGTAGCGTTCTCTTACTAGTAGGAGGAGGTTTTCAATTCGACTGTATTTTTTATGTTTGTAACCTCAGAACTTTCGACTGGGTGAACCGATTTTGATAATTTTAGGGTTCCGTACCCAAAGGGTAAAAACGGGACCCTATTACTGAGACTCCACTGTCTGTCCGTCTGTCCGTCCGTCCGTCTGTCACCAGGCTGTATCTCATGAACCATAGTTAGACAGTTGAAATTTTCACAGATGATGTATTTCTGTTGCCGCTATAACAGCAAATACTAAAAAGCAAAATAAAATAAATATTTAAGGGGCTCTCTAACAACAAACGTTATTTTTGCTCGTTTTTGCTCGATATTGATAACAGCAACAGGTAGACGCTTGAAATATTTACTGAATATTGAGTTATATTATTCACTTTAAAAATAAATAATTAAATTAAAATAAAATTAATATTTAAGGGGGCTCCCATTCAACAAACCTGATTTTTTGCCATTTTTATAGATTATGGTATGGAACCCTCCGTGTGCGAGCCCGACTCACATTTGACCGGTTTTATTTATTTTTATTTGAAATCTGGTGCTTTCCGTGTGGTCTGATTTCAATTTGGTCCAGTTCTGATAATAGCATTCATGAGAAGTCGGTCGCTTCAGTTTTTTAAACTATAATTATATTATGCTCATTTATAACTTTCATTTTGTTATAATTTTAAGGGATCATTTACCTTTGTATTAATAATAATTTTAGCTTGATATCTCCACACGTTCCCGAGAAAAAACACCTTGACCAACAGATCAATGGGTAGACTTATAGCAAAGAGTATTGTATAGTTCCCGTCACGTAAGAAGAACGCTGGTTTGTTCGTAAACGCGAACAAACCAGCGTTCTTTTTACGTGACGGGAACTATACTATACTTACAGACAGATAGGTGGATGGCCATGGTTGTGATTATATATGGGTACTTTAAATACTATATCATAAAGAAACGCGCGTGTTGATGGAGATTATTCGGAAAAACATTTTTGTTTGCCGCATGCCGCATACTTGTTTTGTATCATTCGTAGCCCTTTTAAGTAGTAGAAAAAGAAGTTTAGCCAGTTAACTGATTCAATAAAGTAATAACGTTGTTTTTGTATTTTATACGTTTATTTTTTTATAACATCACAAAGGTTAATTATTTAGGCTAATAATTATGTAATATGTATTAGATTATTTAATCCTATACCTGACGAATTAAAAGAATATGTTTTTTTTTAATTAAAAAAAATAGCTTGTCGCAGTGGCTTGCTGGAAATGTTTCTAGGATTTGAATGAGTTTGTTAATAGTAAATATGACATATGAAATGTTAATATGACATGAAGTTAACTATAGATTGGAATTTTGTTAGTTATTAATATTAAATATATTATAGCGTTTTACTTATAAATGCTGAATAAGTGCATTTTTGTTAAACTGTACACAAACGGAACAACCATTTTCACGCGTAACTGTAACCGTCTGACAGAAAGTGACAAGTCTTTATTCAGTGAATAAGATTTTAACAAGCGTTTATAATAAAATTAAGACAGATAACCGTAACAGATAACCGAAATTCTGAAACTAATTGGTAATCCGAAATAATTTCTGATCTTTTTTTAAAATAAAAGCTACGGGTTCCTCACGTCGAAATTCATTTAGATTCGAAGCTTCCGACTTAAATTTCCATATTTTAGTTTCAACCGTATTCGGCGGACTGAGAGCGACGTTTTATTTTCGCTGCTCCTTTGAAATAGACTGCCAAACAGCCGCAGTTGTAATTATAGTCGGATATTTCTACTCAAAGCAGACGTCAGTGACCCGTAATTTTTATTTGAAAGATATGTGAAAACCACATTAGTGTCCATAGTTATATTTCACATCTGTAACCATAATCCAAAACCGATATAATATATTTCCTAAATCCAGAACCCATTCGGGTTCGGAATCGATTCGGAATGTATATCTCCGTCTCTGTCATTTCCATAGAGAATTATAGAGAAGGGGATATTCAAATCGAATCAATTCCGAACCCGAATGGTTTGGGTTTAGAAATCAGAATACGGGGGCAGGTTTCTAAATACATACCATACACTGTCTTGATAGCCCAATTAGCTAGATATTACTTTTTCTGGCAGCATTCTTACTTTTTTTTCATTTCGTTCGTCATTGTGTTTTCCTTTTCCGTCATTATTATCGATCGAACATCAAAGTCATTAATGTCATTATGAATAGAGACAAAAAAATGACAAATAGTTATTCTGAATAACATTTTCGCAGCACATTTGGAATTATTTTATTTATTATTAAATGAGCAATTAAAGTCACAGAATCAATTTATATATCGACTGTTTTTCCGTGGTTTTACTAATTATCCATGTAAATTGAAAAGATTACAAACATATCGAAAGTCTAACCTCCAAAACAATGCTAACTACTTTCCGTGGTGCTAGATTGTGTAATGTACAGTTCCAACAGCTCAGACATGGACACAGAATTAGAGGAAAGGCTCCAATATATTGCCGGTCAATAAAAGAGCGCTTAGAGGAGTTGAATTACAAAGATGAATTGTATACGACTAAGATCAATATAGGGCTACCAAAACTTGTGTAAGCTAGTTTTTAGTTAAATGTCACAATACCAGTCATTAAGATTCTGATAAAATTAATGTATTCCAGGTTTATATGAAAATACATATCTCTCGTGTCTATATTCTATTGAAAGCTACCATCAAGATCAGTTTTCAAATCTAGACCTGTCTTTCAATTATAGTTTTAAAATTAAATTAATCTTGTTTATAATTCCTTTACAGAACTTTATCAGAAGAGGCCCGTAAAGCTCGTCTAGACCATGTAAAGAATATAAAAAATGACCATAAATTGGAGCAACTAGCCAGAAATGTTAAACTTGAAATCAGTTTAGACGAAGCAAGAAAGGTTTGGCTTGAAACCAATGGTCCATTACATAAAAAACAAATTGCAGATCACTATGGAATCTTTGAACATTTATATGGAGAAGGTTTTTTTATTCCATACATCAATGTGGAAGTTCTGTATGACTTGAAAAATGGTTCTTTTCTACCTGTATATTCAGGAAATATTATCAAACCAACAGAAGCACTTGAGATACCTATAGTTAGCTATGAAGCTAATGAGGGCACTCTCTGGACCCTTGCCCTAACAAGCCTTGATGGTCACTTGTCTGAGAGTGAGAAGGAATATGTTCATTGGCTAGTAGTCAATATTCCTGGTAATGCTCTAGAGAAGGGTGAAACAGTAATGGAGTACTTACAACCTTTCCCTTTAAAAGGCACTGGATATCACAGATATGTATTTGTTCTATATAAACAAGATGGAAAAATATCTTATGAATTACCAAAAGGTACTTAATCAATTTTAATATTAATATCCATCATCAGAAAATACCACATAACACTGAAGAAGTAAAAATGAATCTACCAATATCTAACACATCAAATTCAGCTCTGATGTTTAGGTTACAAAAAAAGAAAAACAATTAAGTATACAAAGGAAGCAGTTTATGTCAAATAAAGTATCATTCTTAAATAAGTATACATAAAAAAGTTAAAATTGAATTGAAACTATATATCACCTGAAATTAAATAAATGTTAGGGCGTCAACTGTGTTTTTATCTTACTGTTGACAAGATAATACATACACTTGGGGTATCTATAGAAATCTATGTGCACAGAAACTAAATATAAAATAGCTTATGTGCAGCTAGGGTACCTCTGTTTAAATTTAATTTAAATCTAATACTTATGCTGTTTTTGCATGAAATAGTAATAAAGTAAAAAAAAAAACATTCATAATATTAGTGAAATAATCAACCACTGCTAGTGATTTTAATTCTTATTTGTCGACAATTGGCTGTTATAGGACTTGTAAACATTTATTGATTAATTGTATTTAATCAGAACATATTTACATTTTTCCAGTGACATCACCATCATTAGATGATAGGACAATTGTTACCAGGGACTGGTATCAGAAGTATCAGGATAGCATCACTCCAGCAGGGCTTGCATTCTATCAATGCGATTGGGACAGCTCAGTCAAAGAATTCTTCCATAAAACCCTGCAAACTAAAGAGCCTAGTAAGTATTTGCCATTTATTTTTTATATTGGGAGGAGTCAAGAGAGTTTGCTATTATGCTCTCACGTAGGTATAAATATATAGGTAGGTATAAATTGACTAAATGGTAGCAGAGCAGGTCCTTAAAGGCTGCTATTTGAGCTATCACTTGTTTGCCACTCGCTGATAAGATTTAGCAACCATTGTGACAAATTGTTAGTCATGACTATGAAATAGACTAGAGATTTGTCATATTAGGGAACATAAATTTAGCAATCTTAAGCAATATTTAAATTATAACAACAAGTGGCGAACAAATGATATTTAAAATAGTAGCCTAGCACCTGACAATATATGCAACAAATGTGGATGAAACTTCATATGTAGATTCCACAATTTTATAGAGTTTTTGCTTTTGGTGATTTTTGATAAGATAAGTTTGCTATGAGGCCATTTATCAGCTAATTTTCATAAATTTGACAGAAAATTTTGATACTTAATTCTGAATGAGAATTTTGAATAGGTATGTGGAGTAAACCTTATGAGCAAAGACTTTTTACAACAAATATTATTGCATGCAATTATGCTCGCAAGAGCTACTGTTCATAGAACTAATAGTTAGATTCTTGGACAAGCAGTTGATTTTTAAGTTAATAAATATTCCTTTTTTTACAGTATACGAATATGACTTCCCAGCACCATACATACGCCCACAAGAGTGGTTCCCAAGACGAAAACCATTCAATCTGTACATGGACAAGTATAGAGACCCGAAACAGATAAATAAGGAATATTTACTGCGCAAGCTCAAAACTGAGGATCCATTCAAGGTACCTCCACCACCACTGAAATTCCCCAATGCGCAACCCTTGCCCCACAATATGCCTTCATGGTTGAAACTTCATGAGAAAAAGATCAGACTTAAATGGGGAAGAGTGAATGATATTTGAATTATTTTTGATTATAGCAATTTTAGATGGAATAGTTTTATGGAGTTTTATTTTAGGTAAACTCGTTTTTTTGTATTATTTTCTGACTTCAATAACTCATATATTATGAAAAAGTGTTTTTTAGGCTCCCATACTAAGGATGCCTATTCATGAGGCTATGGCATGGCGTATTTGGAATTTATACCTTTACACAACGCTCCATAGTGTTGAGTTCGGATCATCATCATCATCTCAGCCATAAGAAGTCCACTGCTGGACATAGGGCCTCCCCCATGGATTTCCAAAAAGACCGATTGGAAGCGGCTTGCATCCAGCGTCCTCCCGCCACTTGTATGAGGTCATCTGTCCATCTCGTGGCTGGTCTTCCTACGCTGCGCTTGCCGGTACGTGGTTTCCACTCGAGAACCTTTCGGCCCCATCGGCCATCAGTTCTACGTGCTATGTGCCCTGCCCACTGCCACTTCAACTTACTAATCCGCTGTGCTATATCGTTGACTTGTATGTCTACGTATCTCTTCATATCTGACTCGATCTCGTAGAGAGACTCCGTGCATAGCTCTTTCCATAGCTCGTTGCGTGACCTTGAGCTTCATTATAAGGCCCATAGTTAGGGACCATGTTTCAGTGCCGTATATCATCACTGGTAACACACACTGGTTGTAAACTTTCGACTTGAGGGACTGAAACTATCGGACGAGAAGACGCTTTTAAGTTTCCCGAACGCTGCCCAGCCGAGTTGGATACGACGATTGACCTGAGTTCGGATATACAATAAAAATATATATAGCCGTATTAAGGATTTCAAAGTATACCCGAGTGCAACTTTTTTTGGGGTATACTTTCATGTAGGACATTCCATTTTGCTATACTATAATCCATGGGCGTAGCTATAGCTTTCTCATGGGGGGGGTCCGCGGGTACAAAAATTTATAAAAATATACTACTATTTGCCTCTTTATTTGCGCAGACTATACGCAGACGACTAGTTTCTAAATGTCAATGTTTTTATAATTAAAATCTTTATATAATTATAAGTTATAAACATTTAAATACACGAAAATTAAATTACGGACAAACGTATACCTACCTGTAAATAAAGTGTAAAAGTAACGTCGGAACAATATAAATTGATATTAAACTAGAGGTACTCTATGACTTCACCCGTTTTAACGAGCGCTCAGCATTTGCATGACTCAAGTAAACAAAAACATAGATAATAAGCATACGCGAGCGAAGCGAGCGCGAACATTTTAGTAGTGTTTTTATATTAATATGATTTATTTCTCGTATTAGTGAGCCCGCAGTATTTTCATGACAAAATAGCACCTAATAATGCGCGAGCGAAGCGAGCACGAAAATTTTTAAGGTTTTGAAAATGAAATCTTGGAAATAATTTAATTCATTGATCGTGTTAGAAAGTGGCCCAGATGAACCAAACAAGTATAAAAGTGTTTAAAAAAATGAAATATGTAAAATTGGCTTGGATCGAATTGAATTTTTCATGGAATATTTGTGTTTTTTTTACGTAAGATAGATCGATGACTGATCTCCAACTCGCCTGATATTTAGCTATATTATTTTCAAGATTTACGAACGAAGATCTTTTTATGAGTTCATTCAGTCGTTTTATATCTTCAAAAATATGAGCATGCGCGAGCGATCGCTTCGCTTTGGCGCGCGAAAAATATTGAAGCAAATTAAGTAAACTTTGAAAAAGAGCAAGGATTTTTCATAATTGCCAGGATATTTTGAACCCCTAAGCCCCCCCCCCCCCCTGCTTACGGCCTTGTTCACAACTTGTCGGATTCGGAATAGGCCTGGAAACTATATCTCTATCTCTCTCAATTTGTATAGATATGACAGAGATGGAGTTAGGGTTTCTTAAAAAGTATGTATATTAAAAAAAAACAAAATACCATCAGCAAAAAAGCAGTTTTTTGCAGTCTAACTTACGATTTCGATACTTTTAATACGCTGTTGAGTGTACTTTTTTGTGAGAAAGTATGCGTAAAATTGCTGTAAAAGATTATAAACGCGCATTCTTTAGAATATTTCTAAAAAAATACTTGTTGATTACGAAATAGTGCGTTAGTGATTACGAAAAAACGTTTTATTTTTATTTTTGAAAGAGATGTATTATGATTACAAAAAATATAGCCTACTCATGACACTTTGGAAACGAAGACGACTGTAATGACACATCAAAATCCGTCAAGCCGTTCAGGCTGTCATATAGAAACATACATGGGTAATGATGGGTATGTATGTATGTTACATGACATACACTCGAAAACATTACCCTCCTTCTTACGCAATCGGGTAAAAATATATAGTTTCCATTTGATATACGCGTTTGTAGTATGCGCGGTCGAAAGACGAACATGGATCATACTGCATCTCTTTAGCTAAGCTGTAGTTATGCACACACATTACCGCACATCAGGTTTTTATATTATATATTTTGTAACATGCGTGCCATCCGCGATACCTATTCCGGAATTTTGACAGCATTTTTTTTTTCGGCCAATGCCATGGGGGGGGTCCGGACCCCCTGGACCCCCCCCCTTATATACGCCCATGCTATAATCTATGCCCGTTTAGTGCCTTTCAACGAATATAGAGACAGACAAAGGGATGGTTATTTTTATATGTTAGGATTATACGTTAGGTTAGGTAAGGTTAGGTCAAGTTTTATAAAAAAAAAAACCTAACCTAATCTAGGGTTAGGTTATGGGTTTTTTACTCGTTTCGTTGCGGCCGGGTATGTTTTAAAATAACTGCGCGGGCGTTTCCAAACTGAAAGTAGGTATACCCGAAGTCAACACGCACCAGTGACGTCACAAATGTTAGGTAAAGGTAGGCTTTAATGAATAGATTTTCGCTTTCTGGATTTGAAAATATACCCAACAGCAACACGGTCTCTGACGTCATGAGCGTTGTGTGAAGGTATAAATTCCATATACGCGGAGACATGGCCCTTAGGATCGCTAAGAATCCTGCCTGGTCCTACCCAAATTGCTCAATAGAAAAAATGCGTTGAATACCTACCCTGAGCATAGATACAGTAACTTAACATAAATATACGTATAGTTCCCGTCACGTAAAAAGAACGCTGGTTTGTTAGCGTTTAGGAACAAAGTGAACAAACCAGCGTTCTTTTTACGTGACGGGAACTATACGGAGACCTTGATTGAGTGCAAATATTGGAAGATTTTTATAAAATGTCTATGGTTGGAATAATGAACTTGAGACAAAAGCTAAAAATAAAAAAAAACCGTTAAAGTCTGTGTCAAATAGCATAGGTGTCATTTTTTGCAACTGTTTCTATTAAGGCGGCTCTACATTGTGCACTACATTGGCTCTGGGACATTGGCTCCACATTCACGGGGGTTCATTTTTCGTGAAACCTGCCGTGAAATTGACGTTGAAGCTGTTGCTGCATTAACTTTAAGATCTAAGCATCTTAAGGAAGGTGAACAAGACGTAATGCTGGCTTTGTACGCGGACGACAGCGCATATATAGCTTCCTCAGTTGACTCCAGAGTGGGAGCTCATAGGATCCAGAGAGTATTAGATTTACTGCCAGAATCTAGATAAGTGGAGGATACATCAGGCTCAGGCGGAATGTGACTATGAGTCATACTTTTTCGTGCGTGCAGCCGACACGTTCATCGATTTATAAGACGTTATCACGTCAAAAATAGTTATTTGTTATACAAGAGTGCAAAGTTGCTTTTTAACCGCGTGCTCAATTTTGATGACCAAGCAAGCGAAGGATTCTAAAATTGAATCACGAGCGCAGCGAGTGATTCAAAAATAAGAATCCTGAGCGTTAGCGAGCGAATCAAAAGAGCACGAGTTGAAAAATCTTTGCACTCGAGTGCAACACGTAACTTTTCATCCCACCTCAGCAAGGAAATGACTAAATGCAAAAAAACCATTTACAATCACAAGATACTTTTATTTCAGTTTAGGTATTAACTACTACATTATGATAGGTAGTATTACAGAATAATCTTTAAATTATAACAAATAATACCTAGTTGATGACCAAATGAGGCTCTTTTTTAAAAATGCCACTAATTTAGGATAGGTGTCGATATGTATGTATTTTGTCATCTTTATTGTTGCTTTTAGCATTGAATACGTACTCCATAGAGTGCTTGATTTCTTGGTCTCGGATAATTCAACAAAATATGCCAGCAAAACGTTTTCGGAGAAAGTTTTGGCTCCTTTAGCTAGTCGCCACGTGATAAACATATCGTACTGTTTCAAATACTTCTTGCGTGTTTGTTGAGGGAGAAAGCTCATTATTAACAGTTTCAGTCAATTCTGTTGGCGTCAAATAAACTTCTTCGTCGCTAGAATCACTCTTTTTAGGTTTTTTACTTGTTTTCCAATTTCTTGTTTTTAACCTAGGATTTTAACAATATGTCGTGAAAAGAAAATGGCGCGCGCAAAGCAAATTTAAAAAATAAGTACACCAAGAAGGTTCCGAGTCTAAGTTTTTAACAAATTAATAAAGGTCGTATGATAAATTAAGCACCATGGAGGGAGAAGTAAATAGGTTTAATGATGTTTTGAATTCACAAACTCAGTGCACACGATGTTCTAAATTTGAATTTACTTTATCCTCTAGAGCAGTGTTCCGCAAAGTGTGTGCCGCGGCACACTGGTGTACCGTGGTCATTAGTTGGTGTGCCTCGGAAAAGTAAGGTTATCTCATACATAAAGCTACGGACGGACGGAAAAAATACCTACACATAAAATGATAATCACGCGAGCGCACATCTGGTTTCGTTTAGTGCGGCCGGCCGTCATATAGAGACATACATACTAATATTAATTTAAATCTGGTCACACTGATTTTATGTGTATAGTATGTGTACCTAGCTTGAGCACAAAAAAAACTTAAGCAAGGCAACATGTTCCAATGTAATCTCTACATAGGTTCAAGTCTATGAATCTCTATTGTAATGTCCTGTGACATTGGCGAGAACTAAGAACGCCATAGATAAGAATTGAATGGAATTGAACTATGACTTGCCTCGCAACAGCTGTTTAATGAAGCTACGAACCAGGGTTGGAATTTGTAGTATAATTATACTATTTGTAGTATAATTTCGTTATGTGTAGTATCTATTATCCTAACACTAGGATACTACGCGAATGTAGTCTAATTTTAGATTTGGGTTACTTCGTTTTTTTTACCTCCAGTTTATGGAATGTACTTACATGTGGCAGTACAGAATCTGAGTTGGGACTACTTGGGATTTCCTGCACGGTTTTTTTTTTCGACAGAAGGTAGTTCCTCGACTTAATGACAGAGAGATATGGAATCACTTTTCATGCATAGACCCTGGGCTTTTCATGTAAGCGTGTGACAAAGTACCCTCTGGACCGCGCAATTAGCTATTTGCCAGTGTCAAGTATTGAACGTAAAATGAAACGTTTCACTGCTTTATTTTATTTGGCCACACTCACGCACTTGATCGGACACATTAATGAATAAAACATCACCATTTTTATCGCATTATTATTCAAAATAACAAAAAATCTTAATACTTGACACTGGCAAATGCTTTAATGCGGGTTCAATACAAAAAAGAAGAAGAACTACTATCCAAAGAAAAAAAAAAAGAAAAAACTGAGTTTCCTTTAAAGAATGATGCCCAGATTTGACTATTGAAATGTAAATGAGCTTTTTGTGTTGTATTGTAATGGTCAATACCTCAAAAAATAGGTAATTTTTCGTTATCGTCATATCACAAACATATATCAATAAATCTTGCATTGTAATTAAGGAAATCCTAATTGAACTTTCGATTTTAATAACTCGTTCCGATTGTCACCAACATAGCCTATTTATAGTAGTCATTAAAAAAATACGTTCCGTTTTCTGTAGTTTATGATACAGAATTATTAAAAATGAATTATTTTTGACGTTAAACAGACAGATTGTATTTTTTCAGAACTTTATTATAATCAAGTTATATTTTAGATATATATTCATTGTAATATTAAGGATAATGTGCAAAAATAATACAAAACCGTTCTATACGTGTAAGGACTGTTTCACGATTGTACAACGAAACGTATAATTGTCAATGAGAAATACATATTGTACGTATATATAATGCACAACACAATAATGTACATCCAGGAAGGAAGCCAATTGGCATAGGGAAAGAAATAGTATATAATGTGGTTATGGTAAGCCTGAAAGAAAAAGATATATGCATTTTTTGGAATTATCGGTATACAGACCGTGTTTGGCCCTAATAATATGTGACATTTTGTGATAAATATTTAGTGTATTTATTTTAACCGATCAAAATCAAATTCAATTATCAATTCAATAGCTTTGCTATTTCTCAACGGATTACGCTGATCCAAAAAGTGGTATAAAAATCCCAACGCCTATGTACTTTAAATTCAAATATACATATCTAGGGGGCCATTCATTTGTTACGTAAGACTATTTTTGCCAGTTTTTGACCCCCTCCCCCCACTATATAAGAATCATTATTTTTTTCAGAAGAAAAAAATTGAGCTATATTTGAAAAAATAAGAATAGGCCGACCCCCTCCCCCCCTGTGTAATATTATAATAAGTAAGAATTTCAAAGTATAATTTTAACTTTTATTTTATTTTTGTGATATTACGTAAGAACTATCAAGACCCCCTTTTCAGAAAAAATAAGACATCTTCGACCCCCCTTCCCCCCCCCCCCCCACCCTAAATCGTCTTACGTAATAAATGAATGGCCCCTAGTGTGCATGAATAATCGACCCTATATTTGGACGTTATATACACGGATTCCTAACTGCATTGCTGAATGTCGAATATTGATATAGACTCAGACTGATTTTGTGCAGACAGTGAATGCCAACGAAAAAAAAGTGAAAAGTGAAAACTAACTTAGTTCTCATTTTTTTCGACGATAGTTCTATAGGCAAATAGACTATAATGCGAAGCCATGTTCCTGGCTGTACAACATTGACAGTGGTCGTGCATTATTGGTTTCCCAATGATTGTTGTCGCAGTCCTTCGTTTGCTCTTGCGTCGATGTGTACTGTGCGATTTCCCGATCTCAATATTCTCTCTTCAACGACCCCTGCATTTCTTCTGGACCGATTTCCTGTATTTAAGACGACCCCTGCTTTTCCAACGGACCGATTCCCTGCGCGTGCGACGACCCCTGCTTTCCCAACGGACTGATTTCCTGCACCTAAGATTACTTTGGCGAAATTATTTGGACTTGTTTTGTGTTTGTGCATCATTGATAGTGCAAGCAATGGAAGAACGAGGGCGGGTTAGGCCCCCGCGCATACAGTGCGTCAACTGCAATATATGCATATCGTCACTGAAAGCACATACCAGCTTCCTTGTTCTCGAACAAAACACAAGAATCATATCTTTGATAAGCAATTGGATAGCACCTCTCATAGTAAGTGTTTGTATTACAGTTAAATACTTCTTACGTAATATTGCGACAGGAAATTCATTTCAATTTAAAAAATTCAGTCTTTTAAATAATTTACATATTTTGTTTAATAAATGAATTATAATTTTACCTTTTTGTTTCTATTATAGATTACTGAAGAAGATTATATATGCGAAGCATGCTTCAGTCTGGCTATAAAAGCAGTGAATCATGAAATTCATAATGACCCAAGTGCAGGTCCATCTCTTCGTGGCCATAAGGAAGTTTGCCTAATATGTGGACGATCAGTGGCGAAGAGGCAAAGTCATATAATACTTCACCAGAGTTCACTTCATTCTGCTGAAATAATACAACTTGTTCAAAACAGTGTTGCTCCTCGTGAGGTAATTATATTATTATTTATGAAATTCGCATTATTAGATGCGGCCATAACTATAGTTAGCTTATTTGATTATTTATCTACTAATATAAGTGCTCCAATCCAGGGCGTTGTTTAAAGCATATGACAAGATGAAAAAAGACCTGTGACAAGTCTCAACTTTTCATATAAACCGAACTCAGTTGAAAAGTTGATTCATACAGTTGATTCAACACAGTTGAGTTAGTAGAGAATTGGTGTTGAATTATCTCAGTACTATTTATCTTGGTCTGTGATACAACAAATCAAAACAATATGCAGGGCATACATAGTGATACTAACTTACTTTGTATTAACTGGCTGTATGAGTCAACTTATCAATAGAGATTGGTTGATAAGAAAAGTCGAACCTTGCAGTCTTGATCTGAAGGTTCTTGATCCTAGTTAATTCTACAATCAAAAATAAATCAAAAAACATAATGTACCTGTGTATTCTATGAATGTTTTAGTATTAATAATTTTTTTTTATAAGACAAATAACATAGTTTTTTTTTGGTTCTAGATACAGTTATCTGATCGCTTATGCCATGCATGTTATGTGCGTATGGAAAGAAGTGCTATTCGTAACAAGACACTGTATGAAAGCGAGATAATAGAAAGTTCGCAGGATAGTTTACCTGCTAATGTACAAACGGAGAGTTCAACACTTGATGAAAACAGAGTAATAGACGTTTCAGAGGTTGGTTTACCTGCTGAAGAACAACCTGAGAATTCAACACTCAATGAAAATAGAATTACAGAAGGCTTAGAGGATGGTTTTTCTACTGAAGAACAACCTGAGAGTTCAACACTCGATGAAAATAGAATTACAGAAGGTTTAGAGGATGATTTACCTACTGAAGAACAACCTGAGAGTTCAGAATTGCCTGAAAGCCAAGACCAGCACACTTTTGCTGCACCTACTGCATATGAATCAGATTCTCAATCAGAAGATATAGAAACTCCAGAGCCCCATCTTCCAAATACAACTTTAAGAAATTACCGGAGAGCTCCAAACACAGCATCACGTTGTATTTTTTATGCATGCGATCATATTTCAAGTCTTCACATAGTACCCGATACTCTAAGAAGAATGTTACTAATCAACCACAAATACTATGTGCCAATATACAGTAAAGTCTGCTCAGAACATTTGAGACAAAATATTTGGCATACTCTATATAACTCACAAAATAGCATGTCAACTTTTACCGTTGAGCAAATCGAACATATGCTATCATTTATAAATGTGGCAAGGCCATTTCTGGACTTCAGCAGCATGGCATCTGTGGAGGAAATGGATGACCACCTTTTCAAATATTGGATGGGAATTACTAAAGAAAACTTTATAACTTTGATAACAGACACACCAAGAATACTTGAAGCACACAGAGGTATATTAGGCCTGGCCTGTATTTTAATCAAAATGAGGACAGGGGATTCGGATGAAAGAATTGCTACTCTACTTCAAGTACCAAGACAAACTCTAGAAAGAAAAATGGCCAGTGTCAGAGAAATATTATTACAGGACTTCGTACCAAGTTACCTTGGTATCAACCACAAGACCCGAGAAGAAACACTTCAACACAATTTATTAATTCCTAACGGATTACATAATGAGGACAACACACAATGTATAATCATATGTGATGGAACATATATTTATTTGAACAAAAGTGGAAACTACATGTTTCAGAAAGACTCTTATTCACTGCACAAGTATAGAAATCTCATCAAACCGTTTATGCTTGTACTGTGTGACGGATACATCCTGGATTGTTTTGGTCCTTTTAAAGCCACCACATCCGATTCAGATATAATGAAATATTTATTTCAAAATGAGGATTCTCCTCTGCGTCAATATTTTTGTGAAAATGATGTGTTTATCCTTGATAGAGGTTTTAGGGACTGCATCGACTTGTTAGAAAATGAATGTAATTACCAAGTTCGCGTTCCAGAGTCCCTATTAGAAGGCGAACACCAGCTTACCACCGCCCAAGCAAATCGAAGCAGATGTGTGACGATTTGCAGATGGGTGGTGGAGGTTGTGAATGGTTATTTTAAAAGGGACTATAGGCTGCTGCGATTTGACTATTTCAATAAAACTTTACCAAATATGATGACATATTTTCAAATCGCAGCAGCCTTGATTAACAAGTTTGGTGTTCGTCTACATGATAGAGTCGATGCAGCCCAAATCCTGGGCATAATAAGAGAGAGGATGCACCTTGAAAATAACTTATCAAATGCAGTCAACATATTGAACTTGAACAGAAGGGCAGCCTCTTTCAGAAGCATAACTGCAGGTCAAGAAGAAGTATTGTTTCCTAGACTGGATTAATAATTAATATTGTTCGCATGTGGCACTTATCAAATTAGACAAGCCCGTTCCTACTATGGGGAGCACATTCGTTTTCATGGAGGGTATAAAATAGAAGTATGTAGGGGAATAATCAACATGGAGGAATTTAATTTACGAGGTAGTGGAGAAAACTCTTTGATTAGGGCAAAATTCAAATCCCGACATGTGGGCAGGCGCCAATATTACGTATATATTATAATAGAAAATAACATTAATGGACGGGAAGCTATCCAGGAATACTGTTGCTCATGTATTGTGGGTCGACGCACTGTCGGTTGTTGCGCCCACGTAATGACCATTGTTTGGTACCTAGGGTGGGCCAGATTTCAAAACAATGTGTGCCCACCTGCAGGATTTTTGGACGATGTTGTAATAAGGGAAGATATAGATTACTAATAAATGTATGTTTCACAAACATTATATTTTATTTACCTATATCCTTCCTATACATTTTCTACACATTTGTTTTAATCAATTCAAAGAAATGGTATCACATTAGGCAGGCACACAAAATAATTAAAAGAACATTACATTTTCACTTGAATAAAAGTTATAAAACGGTGGAGATAGCTACACTACATAGGTATTTAAATTGTATTGGTTTTTACATTTTGCACGATAATGTCAGGTTTATAATCTTTGTATTCTATAGATCTCTTTTAGTCCTTTTAACTCCCGACCCAAAAAGAGGGGTATTAAAGTTTTATGCATGTATATGTCTGTGGGAACGTAACGGATTGATCGATTTTAATGTAATTTTTAATTTGAAATAGTATTTGGATAATACTGTTCTTAGCTATGTTTCATCAAAATTGATTCAGCCGCTTGTTTTGGCAGGGCTTGTATATGTTTCTAAACTCACTTGTTATTCTAGTGTCTTAATTTCTACTGATTATATGAAAAAATATACATACGAATTATGGTTTGACAGCTAACATAACCTCAAACTTGCTAAATCTATAACTCTTTCTGGGCACACAGAATGTGAAAGTTATTGACACAGTGATTTCTACGATCATTCACAATTATAAATAAGCAGTGTCATAATTATTCATTATTCAGACAGAAAATTCGTTTCACGGGTTATTCAATGTATGACTCGTGGGCATTGTTCTTTAGTACAAAAAAAAAAAGTTGTATAATTGAAAAGTTTTGCCAAGTTGATCTTTTTTACATCCCTGAACAATAATTTTCCGAGAGCCTGATTTTATGAGCCTGATTCCAACCCTGCTACGAACGTACATTTTAGATTTGTTTACTGTATAATTACCATGATGGACCTATGAAAATGGATACAGAAAACTTAAACTCTAATTTGGTGATAAAAAGTGAATCTATTTCCATTAACCCTATAATTGCTAGTGCATTTGCAGGAACATATTATACTGATAGATTACATGAATGCCCGTTATGTGGTTATAAAACCTCAGACCTCAGTTATTTGAAAACTCATATAAGAGCACATACTGGCGACAAGTCATTTAAATGTGATGTATGTGATTTTAAATCAGTATACGCAAGTGTTTTGAAACGACATATGCAAACTCACACTGGTGAAAGGCCATTTAAATGTAATATATGTGATTATAAATCTACACAAGCAAATGCTTTAAAACGACACATACATAAACACACTGGAGAAAAGCCTTATAAATGTGATATAGGGTCAATGTGCTAGTTTTCGTCCAGTTAGTGGAGTTGTCAAGTTCGGAAAACAATATAAAATATTTAGACTATGCAATTTGTATAAGAAATTATTGCAATATACTCGTCATATATTCTATTTTGATAAAATGTATTTTTTGTGGTTGTAAGTTTACTGGTTTTTTTAATAATTCATAAAATGCTCAAAATTGCTGTTTTGCTAGTTTTCGTCCACAAAATTCAGTTCTTGTCCACCTATTAGCTAGTTTTCGACCACTCACTTGGAAACTTTGGAATTCAATAGGAAAATATATACTTAGGTACATTTAAAGAAAGTCAGTGATTAACATTTTATTATCTTACATTTTAAACATCTGTAATTATTGAAACATCTCTAATACCTTCAATCTTTAACATATTTTTTTTACTGAAACTATAAAATTTAGGAAAATGAAATCGTATTTTACTTAATGTACACTATATTTTTACTTTAATTATGAGTGTATCTATTACAGTAATTAGTTCTTTTATATTATAGTTATATTAAAAAAAATATGATCTTATTTTCCTTAATATCCTTAATATACACTATATTAATACTTTTATAGTATCACTGGGTAACACTGATTCTTCTGTAACATTGACTCTGTCTTTATTTATTACCTTCTGCAAAGCAAAAACAATTTCATATTAGTATATTTCAAATTTTCATGAAATTTCTGCTATAAACCAAATACCGGTCGTAAACTGACATGTTCCCCTAAGCATTTTTAGTTTCCGACCGCATGATTTTCTAATGCGTATTTTATTACGTAATAAAAAAAAAGTGGACGAGAACTGGTAATTAAATAGTATCCGCACATAAGGTTTAAATTTCTAAATTTCATTTACTTGATTTTCACAAATTATTAAATATCGAAAACAACCTTATTGGACGGAGCCAAGCTAGTCTCCGACCACGCGGTCGAAAACTAAATGTTCTAAGAAAATGGTATTTCAGTTCTTGACCACTTAATTTTGTTTCTTTAATAGTGACATTCAAAATAAAAACGATGTTTCCCACATTCTATAGATCATAAACAAGGTCTACAAACAGTAAAAAAAACCAAAATATAAAAAAATCAATAAAATACTTACTGTGAAAGTCGCGGTGTGCCACTATTTGTTTTGTAATATTCACGTATCCACACTGGGTCGATACCAACCGCCAACTGTTGTTTTTTTTTACGAGTTACACATACACATTAGGCTTTGTGTGCTTGTGTGTATATGTGGTTTAAGTCTTCAGTCTTGCAAAGAAATATTTTTTTTTGTTTTAAGATTGTCAGTATTGCTATTTTTAAACGATTTGCAAGAACGATCCGTCCGATGGACGAGATCTGGCTGTGGACGGCGAACTGGCACATTGACCCTATGTGCATTTAGGACATCTGAACCGGGTAGTTTGAAGAGACACAAAGCGACGCATTCTGAAAAAAAACCATATGAGTGTGATGAGTGTGATTATAAATCAGGAGATAAAAATGTTTTAAGAAAACATATGCGTGTACATACTGGAGAAAAACCGTTTGGATGTGATGTATGTGATTATAAAACAACACAGAAATATAATTTAAAACTACATAAATTAATACATACTGGAGAAAAACCATTCAGATGTAATAAATGTGATTTTAAATCAGCACATGCAAGTTCTTTAAAACTACATACTCTTAAGCACACTGGAGTAAAACCTTATAAAAAACCTTATAGATGTAATATGTGTGAATACAAAACAGCAAATGAAAATTGCTTAAAAAAACATACTTTTAGACACACTGAAGAACAAATTCATGAATGTGATATGTGTGATTATAAATCCAGAGAGGCCAGTCATTTGGAACTGCATATACTTACACATACTTGTAATTACAAACAGGGAAGTTCACTTAAAGAACACAGTGTAGAAAAACCTTATGAATGTGATATATGTGATTTTAAATCTGTAGAGGTCAGTCAATTAAAAAAGCACATTCTTACACATAATAAAGAAGAATCATATGAATGTGATGTGTGTGATTTTAAATCACTAGAGGCCAGTCAATTCAAACAACACATTCTTACACATAGCAGAGGAGAATCATATGAATGTGATATATGTGATTTTAAATCTGTAGAGGTCAGTCATTTAAAAAAGCACATTCTTACACATAGCAGAGGAGAATCATATGAATGTGATGTGTGTGATTTTAAATCACTAGAGGCCAGTCAATTCAAACAACACATTCTTACACATAGCAGAGGAGAATCTTATGAATGTGAATTATGTGATTTTAAATCTGTAGAGGCCAGTCATTTAAAAAAGCACATTCTTACACATATTAAAGAAGAATCATATGAATGTGATATGTGTGATTATAAATCAGTATCGGCCAGACACTTCAAAGAACACATTCTATTGCATGGTGTAGAAGATGAAGAATCATATGAATGTGATAAGTGTGGTTACAAAACAGCACAAGCAAGTTGTTTTAAACAACATATTCTGATGCATAGTGGAGAAAAATCATCTGAATGTGATATGTGAAGGTAATTTTCAGTCCTTCATGTCTTTATTACCCGACTGTTTAAGAAGGAGAGTTATGTTTTTCGAGTGTATGTATGTTTCTATATGATCGCCTACAGCCTAAACGGCTTAACCGATTTTGATGTGTGAGGTGTCATTAGATTCCTCTTCACTTCCAGAGTGTCATTAATACATCTCTTGCAACAATAAAAAAAATACTTTTTCTCGTATCCTCCAGTGAACTATTTCGTAATAAAAAAGTGATTTTACTAGAATTATAATAAAGAAATCGCATTTGTAATCTTTTTGGGCGATTTTACACTTAAACATACACTCAGTAGCGTATCAAGCATAATGATATCCCAAGTTAGACTGCAAAAACTGCTTTTCTACAGTCTGGCATTTTGTTTTTCTTTTAATATACATAGGTACTTGTTTAAACTCATTTAAGAAAGTAATTTCAATTCTTTTACGATTAATTTCTTAAAATAGTTCATAGGTTTGAATAAAAGCATAAAATCTTATCTTCCCCACCTAGACCCTACTCAAAATCACATGTATATTTTTTGGTACACATTTAAAAAATTCGTTAAGTATAGCGATGGTAATCTATAATAATATATATGTTTGTTTGTTTCAGAGTCTGTTCTTGTCGGTCTTGTTATACAATAGCACACTGATTTTGGTTCTTAAATAATATACTTGCAATTGACCAACTTACCTGAAGTTATGGATATGCATACACTGATGTTATGCGATGAAACATTACACCAATTCAACTAATCAGTTGGATGATTTTGTTTCACTGCTAGTATCAAGAGAACTGACAGACAGCTCACTGGTACTCTAGTGAGGGATTTCTTATAAGACTTGGCAAAAATGTAGACATGGAACTATAAGTTTTATCTGTCTAATGAGACAAGTAAGTTGCCTGCATGATGTTAAATACTACTACACACTATTACATCTACTTGCCTACACCAGATAGTACAAGTAGAAAATGTAGTTATATCTAATAATTAGGTAAAAATACTTATTTCTTTGTATGTAACATAAGTTTATGTACAATAAATAGAATATACATAGAAATAGTTTTAAATTATATAATTTGTATATCACGGGAAATATATAAATAAATATTTGTGGACATTTCACACAACACCATCTAGCCCAAACTAAGCAAAGCTTGTACTATGGAATTATATGAATTGATGAGTAGATGATAAATTGAATACATCATTCTATACAATTTCTAAAATCGATAAGATATATTCATAATCGAGATATGTAAAATAAATATTGCCATACATTTCCTAAACTTTATTTATTTATTTATTCATTGCTATATGTACATTCATTATCTGAAATATGGATAGGTATCCTGTCCAAGCCATAGAGATGGTCCAAACACCTGAGGCAGCTGAACTCGTGCGCGACTTAGAGCATCCCTATTGCTATTTCAGTAATCATGTTTCAGTGCAATATAAGTCATCATGGTTAACACACACTGATCGGAAACTTTCGACTTGAGGCAATGAGGTATATTGGCCGAAAAGACGCTTTTTAGGGTTTCGTAACAAACAAGAAACCCTTATAGTTTCGCCATGTCCGTCTGTCTGTCCGTCCGTAATCCGCGGCTTTGCTCAAAAACTATAAGTACAGCTTTCTAAGCTGTAATTTGGCATATTAATAGTCATTATAATTTCAAAAAAATTGGGGTACCGAAAAGTGGGGATAAATTATTTTTAACACGCTTTTATTAGGTCGACCTGTATGTAATGAAATCTAAGGTAACTAATTTAACCATCTTCCAAGGATCGTAGCGTCATGAAAATTGATAGCTGTATGTAGTTCTGATGACAATACAATAATATGGTACTGTCGAACTGATCTGATGATGGAGCCAGATATGAACTAGAACTTCATGATGAAACATCGTATCATAGCTGTGTTTGGATTTGTTAGAAAAGTCTTGTAATGAACTTTGACCACAATAATTTGTAGCGTGTGGGATGTCGTTGGATAGGGTGAGCGAAAACCATTTTTAAATTTTAGGGGGCGGGCGGCGGGCGTCGCCGCGGCCCTTCCTGGTTATTTTAAATATAAAAATGTAGTTTAAGAATTTAGATTAATTAAATAAGCTCATGCCCTTCCTTTACTTCGGTCTTTTATTTAATCACTAGTTTTATGAAAAACACCATCGTCTCCGAAGTTCCCGACTCGACTTTGATATATATATCGAAGGCCAATTGTTGACCGGATCTGGGTCATTCATGAGTGTATTGCGGTTTACTACAGGCAGGGGATATCGATGCCGTACTCTAATGCGCGGAGTAGGTACAACAGTACCCATATTTCTTTATTTATAATTCAAATTATCACCGTATACACGAATTATGTTAATGATTTTACAAAATAAATAGGTATGTCAATTCAAAGTGATAACAATCATGTCAAAATTAATAAATTATTCACAATCACATATCTATTCACAATCATTCGTTTTCGAAATCGTGGCTGAAACTATCTCTGTCATTATGTACCTATGGAAATTACAAAGATGGAGATATAGGTAGTTTCCGATACGATTCCTAATGATTCTGAATAGGGGATATTCAACAAATATAGTTTACTATTATTAATAATAATAATAATGTAGTTTGTCTCTCTTTCCTTAAATTCATATTGATCGGCATACGTATCTCTTTCTGACGCGTCGTATAACATCGTATATCGTCTTTTTTTGTAGTATAAATATTCGTCATAATCAACAATGACAATGAATGGTTTAGAAAGAACACGAAAGTGGAGGAGCTGTTCGGTGAAGCCAACATTTAAGGGGAGGTAAAGGCTCACAGGCTGCGGTGGCTAGGACACGTCGAACGGATGGAGAATCGGGTGGTAAAGAGAGCGTATCGGGGACGGCCGGGCGACGCCCAGTGGGACGTCCACGATACCGCTGGTCTGACGCCGTAGAGGCGGATGTACAAGATCTACAGCAAGCGAATTGGCGTGTACTCGCACAGAGCCGTAGACTGGCGTCTTTTGGTGTCGGAGGCCAAGACCCACTGCGGTCGCCATCTTATGCCCGGTTCCTATAACTTGTGAACGGATCGTTTTGCTCACGCTCAGCAAAATTTTAGACGCGGCGTGACTCAAAACTGTTTCTATATTGTACCTTTTCGTATATTACAAAGTACTCTTTGATTGTACCGATGCCGAGCGAGATTACCGAATGCTGGCTACCTACGGAAGGGAGGGGTTGGAACGGAGGTTCGTAGCTGAAGTGAATTATACTTACAATTTTAATTCGAAAATGATATACCTACTTACTTACCTATTCATTTAAACGAATAAATATAGAAAGAAAATATACCTATGTGTACTTACATGAAAATGACTATTTATAGGTACAACGTCCTGGTTTTTTTTAAATATTTTCATTACTTTTTCTAGATTTAATGTACTTATGATAATAAGTAAAAAATATTCCTATAGGTATTCCATCATATTTTATTATAATAGAATAATTTTAATTAAAATATAGTCATATCAGGCATAATTAAGTGCAACGCGAAAAAAACATACAAAAATCACGTAAAATATACTCATGTAATATATAGATTTTAAATTAAGTGGGTACTTTATAGTTAAGTGTATTAGGTATACCTACCTAGTTTAATAAATAATCGGTACCTAATCATCTATCACAGAGCCACCTCTATCTAGCAATACAATTAGTGCGAAAAAGACAACATTTATTATTACCTGCTTTTGTTTATTATGGTCACAAAAAGTCATCTGTTTTTACGCGCAAGTAGGTAGTAGATTCTATGAAGGGTCGACATCCCGCGAACTATAAACATGTTTGAAGGGCAAGCATCTTAACGTCCTCGACATCACAAAATCATTTGTAAAGTAATGAAAGTCAAAGAGGGCCACAATACCGACCGTTATCCGTCCAGGCAAGGCATGCTGAGCGCATTGTGAAACACCCAAATTCTGTCGGTAAAAATGGCGTCAGAACGGTTCGTAGCTCAAATAGATCGGTTGTTGGTAAGTTATAGGAACCGGGCATTAGTAAGTAAGTAATCAACAATGACGGTTGTGCAAAACAGTAAGATGAAGCTGTGATTTTGATTGACAAAAATTAAGATTTAATTTTATTTTTCGTCGACACTTATAAAAAAATATAAAAAAAGTCGGCGTTTTTTTAAATCGTTGAACAACGACGGTTTAAAAAAAAAACTGTCGTTTGACGACTAACGTATTGAGGCCTTGTGACATATTTAAGAGAGTAAAACTTCTGCGATTTGTTTAATATTTTTATTAATAACCACATATTACAATAATAAAATAAAGTAGGACTTTACAATAAGAGACAAACAAGAGGGAGTGGTGTAGAGAAAACACCCCTCTCAAAGTTTGTCTCTCAAAGAAAAGTCATGCTTAACATGAATCATGAACTAACATAATAATGGCGTGTGAAAAATCTGCTCTAAAGGCACTGAAAAAATATTTGCCTATTATTAGTGAAAACTTGTAATTGGCCTTATTAATCTATTGATCTACTTATACTTCTGTATCTAGCTGTAAGTTTTCCAAAAATAATTAAAATAAAATTATGGTGTTCTAGATGTTATCTAACTAGATAGAAAAAAAAATGGTCCAAGTTGCAAATAAAAAATATGATATGAGCCAAACAATGTATGCAGAGTGGACAATGATTTGTTACATTTAAATCGGAACATGCTATATTTTGTATGCGTTTTTACTATGCAAAATAAATAAGCATTTCTCCTCTAATTTTGCAGATTTTTAAGCACAGGAACAGTACGAGATACAATCTCGCACCGTTTCATAAGACAAATAGGTAACCACTATGAACTATAGTATTGTGGTTTCAGCAAGACTATTAAAGAACTGATGTATTTTATAACACTGTGATGACGACACTCTTATCACTCTCTATTTAACAGTTTAGAGACATTTATTGAGTGAAACCAATTAGCCACGAGTGTAACAAAAGCAACGTCATTGTTGTATTGTAATCTTTGTCACACTTGAATTAATTATATATTGAGTCGTGTTTTAGTAAGTGTCAACATGCGCTCGTGTCTCTCGGGATCTCGGGCTTATTCGGGCACTTAATCGAACATAATATTTATATCCTCGTAGCATACGTGAGGTTACCTATGCCTATGATCTAAAATATAAAACATCGAATTTAATTCCCCCGAAAACTTTATTTTGTTCAAAAGTTCAAAAACTAAATTCCAAAGGCTCATTTGACAACACGTCTGATAATAATCAAACTTTGGCAAATAATAAAGTATCTGAGTGCAAATAAAAAGAAATCTTAATAGACGTTAAATTAAACTTAAGGCTAACAAACATTGAACCAAAAAACCAAACATTCAAGTAAAATATCTGAAAACTTACGAAACAAATTCGGGCAAATAAGATTCGAACAAAATATTTCAGATCACAGATAAATTACTACAAAAGTAGACTCATTTCTTCCGTGTTAGGATTTTTAAGCCATATTGTTACATAAACTTATGTACTAAGTCAGATACCCTAGCTAGACTATCACGAATTTTTAAAATGAAGCACTTCACAACTGACTCACTGTTCAATGGAATCTTTATGAGATCCACCAACAAAAATGCAAATAACATAGATTTGTTTCACGAAACGATCAGCACCAATAGAACATATGATATTTTAAGAGATAAAAAAAAAATTACAGTTAATTTGTATAGCGTTAACAAAACGATAATTGTTTTCTTTGGCCATAATTTTGGACCAAATAGAGACTAACTTATGAATACAGTCTTAAAGTAGAGAAAACACTATGTTGACTCTATACCTTCACCTTAAGGCTTCTTGACCATGATCCACACAAACAATTCTGTACTATTGCAGTGGTAAATTCTAGTTTTAACCCGTTAAACGTAACGTCAGCTTACAAGCGACAGACAAATTTGCACCCAGAAAATTAAGAATACTTTTATTTGTCTGACATTACATTAGTGATCTGCCACTCTGAAGATGACGTTGCGAAGTATCCGACCGACGCGGTTATTTTTACAGTGGAAGATCTCTATATTATTATGTGAATTGTTATTATATGTATATGCATAAACTGTGACACTTATAGTACCTACAGAGTCACAATGCGTAAACACAAAAAATAAAACATTTGAGTAGTGTTATACTTTAAGATAATTATTGTGTGTAACCAAATAAATGTGTACTTAAGAGTTTTATTGTAATCTTTGAAGAGTATTTAACACGCGGAAAAGTTCTTAGCGAATATCACATCGTGCGCCGATGCCATGCAACTAAACTAAAAATCAGCAGACTTAGTAGCACTTCAAAGTTTATTAAATTAAAATCATTTAAATTCAGATTTGCTTCGACCCAACAAAATAACATTACAATTGAAATTTATTTAATCACTGTGAAATCAAATTAAATCCGAATACAATCAAATATCAACTTCTTTTGTAGCAGACTTTTTTTTTACATTATTGTGATTCTGTAGACATACACTAACGGTAAGCTAAACTGCAATGATTAAATTTGGTTGAATTCATTATTCGTAGTTTAGAATCATGGTGTAGAACGGGCCCGTTTAGTCGAGGCCGACGTCGTCATCAGATGGTTTCGAGCCTGGATTTGGTGCGCCGCCGAATCCTGTCAAAATGAACATAAGTTTTCGATATTTTTGAGTGTTTTATACACTTAAGTATCTACAAATTTATATACAGTTCAAAAATTACACATATCCGACGGGACTTGAACCCGCATATCACGATCTGTACTTGCGTACACATGGGATGGTCGAAATTTTCGAACAGTATTTTTTGTAAAACACTTTTTTAAACTAACACGGTCATTCATTAAAACACTATTATTATTAACGGAATATCGGGAGCTCAAAATTACCGCGAACCACGGTAAATATCCCGTTAATAATAATAGTGTTTTAGTATTTTTTGTTTTAACCAAACAAGCGTTGGTGGCGCCTCTCGTAACACACGCTACAAGCGTGCAATTACCCAGCCAGACGCGGGCCCTTTACAAGTTCCATAGACTGACGAGAGATGTCGCACGTCTGATGATGATTTGTGTCGTATCAAGTACAGATCGGGATATGCGGGTTCAAGTCCCGTCGGATGTGTGTAATTTATGAACTGTCCATACATTTGTATGTCATGCAATTGAATTGTCTTTAGACCTGTCGATTTGCTTTTTGTGTAGTAGTTTAATTACATATAAGTATATATACATAGTTTGTATTTTGTATGGAGTTGTTCACTATTAAAAAAAACCTTTTATCTAGTTACTAGTTTGTGGACATTTCACACAACACCATCTAGCCCAAACTAAGCAAAGCCTATGGAATTAGATGGCTGATAGAATACATATGTTTAGACTTTTATCTGTAAATATATACTCATGATACATAGAAACACTCAGACACAGAACAAACTTCCATGCTCATCACACAAATGTTTGACCTGGGTGGGGATCGAACCCACGACATACAGCTCAGCAAGCAGACATACTACCAACTGAGCCACAAGTCCAGTCAACATAATATACCAATGAAAATGCTAACCAGGGAATCCCCCGGCGCCACCTTTCCCGAGTTTCGCTTGTAGTTTCTCGATAACAGCAGAGATCTTAGGGTTGTTTTGGTACTTCACGAAGTTGGCCGGGTTAGAAGACACGTCCTGGAATGCGGCCGCTACCTCCGGGTCCTGAACACATTAACACATTCGCGTTTTTAAAAAAAAGTGTTTCTATACGGGTTACAAGCAAGCAATATCCATTCCAATAGATTAGTCTACAGAACATCAATTTTATACAAAAAGGTGTCCGCCGTTAAGTTAATCAAGTCACCTTCTATTATTACCACTTAAAGGGGGTATGTATTGTTTTAGTTATTTAAATTGAGATTCTATTCGCGACTTTTTTTAAATTTCTTTCACCATCAGGTGAGTTGGTGCCGTTGGTGGTCAAATATAGATGTATTTACTACAAAAAAAAAACAAGTTATGAATTTCAATATCATCTGTATAATAATAAATAAGTTCAAAAACTAAAACCCAAATACTGAAAAATCACGCTTTAAAAAGTATGAAACAAGAAAATATTCTTTGTCAAATTATAATAGTTATGAGGGAACAGATGAACATTCATATACATACACATACACACATACCAGTCATACACATTACCCTCCCTTTTGCTTCGCCGTAGTCGGGTAAATAGGTACACTTAGAATGAAAAACTAGTTCCTAAGAACACGCGTCTTTAAAAAAAAAATACGTCGATCGAAGCTCAGTCGCCCGGGTACTAGTTTTGTATTGGTCTACGGCTCTACGCTATTCTCATACACATGAATCTACATTAATTTATAATAAAATAGCGTGACGTACCTGGAATGCAGTTAAGATTTCCGGGTCCATCAATAGAGAGGAGAAGTCAGCAGGGTTGAAGCCAGCGCCGGCACCGCCACCGGCGCCCGCACCGGGCCTTCCACCGGCGCCAGGGAACCCGCCCGGGAAGCCGCCGGGAAAACCGCCGGGGAACCCAGCTCCCGCACCGGCGGCAGACGCCTCGGCTTGCGCCTTCGCAGCGCGGGCGCGCGCCTCCTGCGCCTTGCGTGCTCGACGCAGCTTCTCGCCATGCTATGGAGACAACAGTATTTTAAAGGAAACATAAAAATTGTTTACATTATCCGTTATGGATAAATTCTTTTACTCGACTATGGATTTATAGGATAGGTATGCTTTTATCTGTCTGGAATCACTAAACAATCAATCAATGTACCTACACTTTTATTTACGACATCTAATTTAATTTATTATTTCTATTTTAATAAGTACGATTTGATGACTGGCTTTTGTTTTAAATTTAAATTATTTTGCTTGAAGATAAATTAATTAGCTATTAAAAATTACATTATATTATAATATTCTTGCAAATTAAGAATGAAATATATCAGATCAATAAATAGCTTTTCAAATTTAGTTACAAATTTGAAGTGACAGAATTTATATGTTGAAAAAAGCAAACCATACGAGTATAACCATTTATGATTCCAACTATATTATATATAAATGGCCAAGTGTATGTCATGCCACGCGCAATATAGGGTTCCGTAGTTACATAAACAGAGTCTCTTGTTTGATACTACGAACATATGAGTCAACTTATTTTAATTTAAATGGAATATTCATTTTTGACTTATATAAGTAATTATTTTAAGTTTTTTTTAATTTATTTATTTTAAGTTGATCGATTATAACTCGATAACTTCTAAAGCCTACTTAGCCGTGATAGCCCTTATCATATCTTCTACTAGCATTTTTTTCCATCATATTTTTCATATTCATATTTTTTTTATATCCCCAAAATCATCCCTAAATTAAAAATTGTTTTTCGCACACTCCTGATGTTTTTTGATAACCTATCCAACGATGCTCCACACGTTGGTAGATGAGAAAAAATAATTCATCCCCACTTTACGTATAGTGGGAGGTACCCCATAAACATTTTTTTTTAATTTTATTCTACGACTTTCTCAGCATTATTAATATGTACCTAGTTAATATGTACCTAAGTATATACCAAATTACAGCTTTCTAGTACTTATAGTTATGATTACAGCCGCGGACGGACAGACAGACAGACAGACAGACAGATGGACATGGCGAAACTATAAGGGTATTATGTTTTCTATGGAACCCTAAACAAGAATCATCGAAATTGGATGATATTGATAACAGTCTAAACGGTTTTCTCCTGTTGTGTGAAAAAGCGCAACTGTACTGGCGAAAATAAGTTGTAACTACCATAATATTATATAGAGAGTATAGTACATATAGGTACAATTTTTCAATACTGCATATTTTATATTTGCATGCCGAAAAGTCATTTATGGCGTTCGATTGTACTACTTCCCAACTGTCTTATTTTACCCAGAATTATGTGCAAATCAATGGTACGAGTATTACTAATTTTTTTACCTCCTTTTCTTCCTTCTTCCGCTGCGCACCCAGTCTGTGTTGGCGCAGCTTCTCAGCATTAGGCTTGACTTCATTCAGCCACTCGTTGGTCTGGTCATCATAGTCGATCTTCAGCGATTCACAGAGGTCATGTGATGCTTCCTCAAACTTTCCGAGTAACCTAACAAAAATTAATAAATACAATAATGAATCAGACAAATATTTATTTATTGGCAACCAATATGTTATACATTCTTACATTGTTAAAAGTAACAGATGAACATAAGTCTAAGATAAATAAATATTTGTGGACATTTCACACAACACCATCTAGCCCAAACTAAGCAAAGCTTGTACTATGGAACTAGATGGCTGATAGAATACATATATACTTTTTTTTGTAAATATGTATATACATAAGATACATAGAAACACCCAGACACAGAACAAACATCCATGCTCATCACACAAAATGTTGTTTAACATAATTATAGGCACCGACAACATGCAATTAGGAAACAAGTGGTCAGAAAATTAATTAAATAGATTTATGTCAAAACGAATTACTTAGCATAAATTTATGAATATTAGAATACAAAAGTGTGAATAATTATGTCAAAGTGAATAGTACATATCAGGTCAATGATTGAAATCTATGTTATAAGCGGCCCAGTTTAAAGAGTTAAAGCTGTAAGCAAAAAGATCCAAGCCATATTTATTGTGTATTGTTTTCACCTCCGCACAAAAGGATACAGAGTAGGCTGCGGTTTTTACTCGCCGGAGCTGGGATTCAATGAATCTGTAGCTCTAAATAAAACTACAACAGCTCTGCAGGCGGAGGCAGTGGGTGTACTATTAGCCGCCAGAGCAGTTGAGCCATTTAGTGACATTCTCATAACTTCTGAAGTTTCAGACAGCAAAGGAACTCTCATGTTCACCGTGGACAGTGCGGCCACTATATACGCACTAAAGAGACCCACAACAAGGTCAAGAGTCATCGCGGAGTGTCACACGGTGCTACAATCACTAGCAAAAAAGCACAAGACAATAGTGAGGTGGACAAAGAGCCACGGGTCATGTATAGGCAACAACATAGCAGACACCCTTGCAAAAGAAGGTACTAAGAAGCAAACGAACAGAAACGTGGTAAGTTTCTGCAAACCAACTTCGATAGAAGTGCGAGAACAATTACGACGGCACACGGAAAAAGAACAACAAAATCTGTGGGAAAAGAGAGATGACTGCAAACACGCTAAGGCAGCTTTTCCAATCCTCGACAGAAACGTTACGAATAAACTATTGAAATTGCAACGACAGGACCTCCGAATATTAGTGGGCCTTATTACCGGTCATTGCAATTTGAATAGCCACTTATACAAATTGGGAGATACGGACAGCCCTCTGTGTAGGGGCTGTCTAAAAGAGGATGAAACCGTGGAACATGTACTTTGGCACTGTGAAGCCACGGAAACCACCAGGAGATCCACAGAATTGCATGTGAAAGCTTCAGCTTCAGCTTCGAACTCAGCCTCAGCCTTACCATCGCTTTTGTCACCACCACAACAGCATGCTACCCCATCATCTTCATTATCATTATCTGCTCAAACATCCTCACTACTGGAGCAGTTGTGCCAGCAGCCCAGAGCCGTGCTCCGATATTTCAAGGAGCTGGGCTGGCTCGGGTGATGCTGGTAGGGGGAAATGCACAATACACCCCTAGCGGGACGTCAGTGCAGGACCCATCGCCCCCACCTCGAATAAGAATAAGAATAAAAAAGGATACGGAGCTGTACACCGGGAGTATATTGTCACTCCGTTATTCTGCATCCTGTCGAGCTCTTCCGTTGTCTCCATATACGTGTGCCTGGTCCTTGGTGCGAGGCGACTCTACAGACCAGCTGTTGACAGTCTGTACAGTGCTTTACAGGCCTCGCGTTCTATGTACAAATGCAATGGCGGCAGTCCTAGGATCATTTCCATGGCTATTGTTGGTATTTTTAGAGAATGCCCCGGTACCCTCGCAGCTTGTTGAAGAAATTTCCGCCTCAGTTCGAATGTACGAATTTAACTGATACGACTTGTAAATTATATCAATCTGTAAGGCGGGGGTCGCTTCCACCCGCCGCCCGCGGCGTGCGGCGGCCCGTCGCCCGCAGCGTCTATATCAAACAGCTGAACCGCCTCAGCAGCGGTCGCGCTCACCCGACGCGTGCAGCCGGCGGGTGAGCGCACCGCTGCCGAACATTCCCGAACATAGCATATAGACGCTGCCGGCGACGGGACGCCGCACGCCGCGGGTGGCGGGTCAAAGCGACCGCCGCCTAAGTGTTTATAAATACCTGTATGCGCGTCCACGGAACTTGTAAGCGGCCGCACTGTCACAGTTGAGTTCCAGCGCACGCGTGCAGTCCTTGATGCACGATAGAAGCTTGTTCAGCTTCAGATATACCTGAAATGTTTGTAAATGTGTTGTTTTCTCAGACTTGAAGGAGGTTAAAGTTTTTCAGATGTGAATGTTACTGTCCCATGTCCTGCATGCCTTCAACAGTTTTGATGTATGATATAGCATTAGATTCACCTTCACCAACAAGTGTCATAGACTACTGTCTTGTGATTGAGTGTTACTGATGTGTTTTCACATAGTCAAAGTAGTCAATTTTAGTAATATATAATGGAATAATAAGGTCTACTAACCAGACCACAAACTTGTTAGGTATTTATACATTTGCAAGCAAGAAGTACATAGTGAGGAAACCATATTATTTTAAATTGAAGCTCGGACTTATCAGCTGCTCTAACACAGAATTCTAAATATAGGATGACTATTCATTAAGTAACCAATATAAATATAAAAAACCGGACAAGTGCGAGTCAGGCTCGCCCATCGAGAGTTCCGCACAAACTAGTAGATAAAAGGGTTTTTTTTTCTTTATGTGTACTATATAACAATGCTTCTTGCCAAATTTCACAGTTATGGGTCAACGGGAAGTACCAGTAGCACGTAGAACTGATGGCCAATGGGGCCGAAAGATACAATGGAGACCACAAACCGGCAAGCACAGTGTAGGAAGAACAGCCATAAGGTAGACAGAAGATATCATACAAGTGGCAGGAAGACGCTGGATCCATGGGGGAGGCCTTTGTCCAGCAGTGGACTTCTTGTGGCTGAGATAATGATGATGATGGGAAGTACCTCATAGATTTTGATTTTCTTCCGAGTGTCGAAATATACGTTTTTTGCGACATATTTGGCTGTAACTAACTTTTTTATGAAAACTGAGAAGTTTGATTTTTCTCTCTGCAGCATGAGACTATGGACCTGTGTATATGGTTTTAATTTCAACTCAATACGTTCATGAATTCCCGAGATACAGGTCTTGACAGACGGATAACAAGGTGATCCTATAATTTTTATCGTCTAGCTTTCCCATATACGTTTTGTGTAGCTTTGGTAAATACTTTAACTGACCATTCTACTGCCTGAATGTGACAAAACAGCCTCAGGAATTCTAAATTAGTTGCTCCCCCAAGTTCAACCATGGCTCGCAACATTTGATGATAATATTTTTTTAAATATCATACAAGCTCATATAAATATTATTGTCAGACAAACATATCTAATTGCTGAAATGTTTTACGCTAAAATTTTATTTCAGACCTTTACAATTTTGTTATCATCATATGTACATTTATTTCACGAGCTTTTAAAATACGAGGTCTGTTTAAAAAGTAACTGAACTTCTAAATTGTGTAACAATCAAGTATCTTAGCTTGCTGAAATTTTACGCAAAACTGAAAACAACTGTTGCAGATACATTTTAACACTTTAACTTCAACAATAATGCTCCAATGTTCAGAGATGATGGTTCAAGTTGTACACAGTATTACAAATGGTTTTGCTGATTCAACAAGTATGTATAATAAAAGAAAAACAAAATACCCGACTGCAGAAAAGCAGTTTTTGCAGTCTAACTTTTGATGTTAAGGCAAGGGCTCTTACAATGGTTCGATTTTAATATTTTTTTTACTTTGAATACTAGTTACCTTCTACAACATTTAGCGACTATTCCAAATCAAAATAAAAATGTTTTTTTTTCGTTCCACCCTAATGTCCAACTCCAGGTTTTCAGCTGTATTTGTACCAAGTTTCATAACATTTAGTTCTGCCATTTGGACTTTCTTTTATAATATGAGTAAGGATTTAAATAACTTACCTGGCCTCTCTTAGCAAACAACAAGGCACTCTGTGGGTTCAGTTTGATGGCCTCTGTGTAAAGATTGATAGCTTCATCAAACTGTTGTTCAGAGAATGCTCTCATGGCCTCCGAGCGCTTCTCATCAGACTGGTCACGTTCCTCATCTGAAGGTTCTTTCTGGCCATCGCCCATCTCTTGAGACTCATCCACTGGTACGGACTCTACGACACCTGGACACAATTTTTTTAATATAGTTACATTATTTGCTTGTTAGTATAGGTTTATTTAATATAAAAAAATACCTGAAAACTCTACCAAATTGATCCAAAACAGATTGAGTCAATTTGAATATAAATTAGTGTATTACAAGTAAAAGAGACAAAATTTTCTTTCAAACAAAAAAAATTAACAGATCAAAATTGGTTTATCCGTTTGAGAGCTATAAATGCCACAGCCAGCCAGATACACACATAAAATTTATAACATCCCTCTTTTTAGGTCAGAGTTTAAAAATACTGATATATAAATAAAAAAATTCATAAGGATATAAATCAGTACATCCCTCTAGGAAGTGAATCCAAGGGTCAGAATATCTAAAGTGTAAAAATATCCAGATTTTACAAAAAATACTAGTTAAGTCTTTAGGTAAAAACCCCGAAATGTCAAAATGTTACAAAGAAATGTCATTGACATTACCATACTTATTGAAGTATGGATGTGGATATGGATGATTATGTAAACCTGCATCAAATTGTCAAAATGGTATAACCTCAAATTTAGAGCAAATTTAATTTATTTATAATGTAAGCAGTAATAGCAAGTAGTATTTTCAATTAAGTAATAAACATTTATTGGACTATAATTTTAGTATTTGGACATTTTGGCAATTTGTCATTTTAGCTACTGAGTATTTTGATAACTGCAGGATTTGATAAAATATATCTTGAACACTCTGAACTTAAGACTCCCTGGAGGTAGATAAATACTTGCCTTCCATGTCAAGTTCAATATCTGATTCTGGATCATCTTCCTCATCCGATGATGATGAACTTTTGATATCCTCATTGTTGTTTGCAAAACTGAAATAAAATTATTCATTGTTTGAACTTTATAACTAATTCATCACTACATCTTAGACATGAATATTATTGTTACAATGACAAGTGAAAATTTGAAATACCAAACTATCTAACTGGCCTTGTGGCTCAGTTGGTAGTATGTCTACCTGCTACGCTGTAGGTTGTGCGTTCAATCCCCATCCAGGGCAAACATTTGTGTGATGAGCATGGATGTTTGTTCTGTGTCTGGGTGTTTCTATCTATCATATGTACCTATATATTTACAAAAAAAAGTATATGTATTCAATTAGCCATCTAGTTCCATAGTACAAGCTTTGCTTAGTTTGGGCTAGATGGTGTTGTGTGAAATGTCCCCAAATATTTATTTATTTATTTATCTAGAACAATACAATCCCAGGCTTTTTTTAAATAATGCAATTCCTACATTTTTAGTACTAGTGCGATGGGTGCTTCATACAGACATTATTCTGAGATACTTAGATTAAATTAACGCCTCTATTTTCATCTGCATCGAACGATTACCAAGCATATCGTTAATTAGCACTTACGTATCTCCAGAAGGTGCCGATGGCGCAGAACCGAATGTCGGAGCCGGGATTGTGACGCCTAACGACTGCAAGTAATCTTTGAAGAATTCAAGCTTCGGGTGATGAAGTAACAGCGGCTGAGTTTTGCAAAGAGTCACGAATGCCTTCAACTCGGTGAGTTGCTGTTCATTGAATGGGCAACTCATTGTTCTTGATATGTCGTTCCGGCCGGCGAAATAACGCTATGATCAATGCAATAGACACGAGTATATCTGTAAAGAGATTATTAAACTTAGACGCGTAAGAATCTATTGAAATATGAGAAATTCACGTAGAAAAACTGTTGAAAGTAATAAATTATTCTCACTTTTCTAGAAATTCGCAGAAATCACACAAATCGAACGAAAAAGTGTAACCAGAACCTAAATTCTGCTAAGATCTGCTAAATGTTTTTTTTTATAAATGCCAAAATTCTGCTAATTACAGAATTCGTAATTTGTACGAATGAAAATACGTTAAGAAAATGTATGTTAAATAAAAACGTATAATAAATAAAAATTCAGCATGCTCTTTCAGCTGGTGGTTTCATCAGAACATTGTATGTTAATGCGGGAGTTTTGGCGGGAACGTCATCGAAACATGTTGTTGCTTTGTTTTATTTTCCTAAACTTGTGTTATTTTCAATATTAATGCGATAAAAATGGTGGTGTTTTATTCATTTAGTGTTCAATCAAGTACATGAGTGTGGGCAAGTGAAATGAAGCAGTGAAACGTGTCATATTACGTTGTCGACAAAACTCCATAGAAGCTTCTAGTAAAGTCGCCACCACTTTACTGAAGCAGGACTCGACTTATAAATTGACTGTATACTTGACTTAGATTGTGACTAGAACATTTACAACTTGTTTTATTCAAGAAACTTGAAAAAATCCTAATACTTGACACTGGCAAATGCTTTAATGCGGGTCCAATACAAAAAAGAAGAAGATGTTAATGCGGCAGCTTTTGTTCGTTTGCATGGGGCCATTCATTTATTACGTAAGACGATTTAGGGCGGGGAGGGGGTCGAACATATTTTATTTTTCTTACAAGGGGACGGGCGGGAGTCTTGCTAGTTCTTTCGTAAGATTACAAAAATGCGTAAAAGTATAATGTTAACTAACATTATACTTTGAAAAGCGCGGGCAACCACGCGAGTGCCAAAATGTCTCGGATGTGTAATTAAATTACTAGTTCCTTTGTAACTACAAATAAACATTCCTAAAAATTGTTACTTTGAAAAATAAACATTACAATAAATCACTCGTGTATTCATTTTTTCCTTTAGATTCTTACGTAATAAATATTACACGCGGGGAGCCTACACAACACAGCCTATTATTTTTTTTTTCTTACATAGGGTTAGGGGTCAAAAACTAGCAAAAATAGTCTTACGTAATAAATGAATGGCCCCATGAGAACGACTGCGATTTCGGAATCATGAAAACATTTTTCGAGTTTCTTGCTCAAATGATCAATCACTTGAAATGGTAAATTATCTTCTGCCAGAAACGCACACATCTTGATCTCTGCCTTCTTTGCCTCATAAGTTACAGACCGTTTTCGCAAATAATGTTTGAACCTACAAATCAGAACGTAGATTAGATACATATTAGGTAGATTATATAGATTATGCGGAATTCCCCTAAAGTTATTTGTTTCCTTAATTTATTCGTAGCTATGGATACAAGTCCTTCAGTCTAAATTAATAACAATAAGGGCTTAAGGGTTGCAAGCACAGTAAGTATAAATGGTACATTTACACTACATTATTTATGTTTTTTTAAACATTTTAGCGCATCTACCCAAAAGAAACACAGATAATTAGTCAGTGTCTAATTCTGATAGTTTTCTGCGAAGACTATAAAATTCTGCCAAAAACTGCTATCTTTTCAGATTCTGACAATCTGTTAAGCCGTAAAATGGGGTCTAACTCTGCTAGAATCGCAAAATTCTGCTAAATCTGGTCACACTGAACGAAATCTCGAACAAAATTGAATGAGAATGGAATGGAAGAAAAAAAAATGTCATCAAGCTTAAAATGTCACTTTCAATCACACATTTTTTTTTTATTTGCCCAACGGGCAGGCTAAGGCCGTGTGACCATACTGCCTTTAGTCACTTTAATAAAAAACTATTTGTCAAGTTGTCATTTTACTCATTTGTCATTTCATTTTTTAAATCGGATTTGGACCCACTTACAGCATTTGCCAGTGCCAAGTACTGAGATTTTTCAAATTTCTTGAATAAAACAAGTTATAAATGTTTTAGCCACAATCTAAGTCACGTATAAAGTCATTTTCAAATTGGAATCCTGCTTGAGTAAAGTGGTGGCGACTTTAATGGAAGCTTCTACGGAGTTTTGCCGATAATGTAAAATGATACGTTGTACTGTTTTTTTTACTTGTCCACACTCACGCAATTGATCAAACATTTAATATATGAAACGCCACAATTTTTGTTGCATTAATATTCAAAATAACACAAGTTTAAGGAAATAAAATAAAACAACCGCTTCTTGTCCGCCGCGGGGTCCGGTTCGGTTGTCCGGTCAACCGGACCACGGAAAGATGATCTTTTCCATAGTAGGTACTGGTTACTATGTAATTTATTGCTTGTTTTCATTGTATTTTAGTGGATGAATGACTGGATACATTTTGTACATTATGTTTTTTTATAATTTAATTTGTGCCAGTTTTGACTATTAAATTTTTATTGTATACTTACTGTTAATTTATGATTTTTATAATTTGATATTGCCATCGACAGTAATAATAATAATGATAAATAACCGCAGGGGCGTGGTGAGCCGTCGGTGAGTGGCGACACCGCGTACCCCGATGTTTCCCTAAATGAGACCCCTGACCTCCAGCTTGCCTTAACCGGCCGGCTGTGTGGTGGAAACCGCAAGAGCTAAGTACCTAAGCTCCAGGGTGGAAGTGTTAAAGGGCATAACGCCGCTAGTAGCTCTTAGTGAACGCGCAGCACACCTCTCAACACCCTCAGCCACCCGCACCAATATTGCTTCTTCGGCGCCAATATGCGACGCCACTATAGGGGGCCTATTCAGTGGGTGGGGAGTCATCACCTGACTCAATATTTTTGGATAATGAGACAAAATAGGCAGGTGCAATGCTCTCATTCTGATGCTCACACACAAAAGTACCGCATGTTGCTCACTGTGTGGGAGCATCAACCAATAAACTAGTATTATAAGTCATAACCATTTCATCTCAATAGCCCCGATTTATCAAATTCCATATAGTACAATAGTTCCATCATCTATCCACATACCAAATCCCTGTATTTTTTACTTTATTTTATGTAAAGGGCCTCTCAGTGTTGGCTTCGGCTCCACTGATGTCCATCAAAGGACCGGGCTGCGACTCGAGATTTAAGTGAAATAAAGTATGATAAATAAATAATAAATAAAAATAAATAATAATAATTACTATCGGAAATATATCATGAAGGACGGTACGGTCGACATCTGTCGGGCATGCCACAGTCCCGGAGAGTCTCTCCGACATATTATTTCCGGTTATTCACATCTTGCTAACGGCGAGTATTTGCACAGACACAACCAAGAAGCCAGGATCATCCACCAGCAACTTGCCCTTCAATACGAGCTTGTCGAGTCAGAGGTGCCGTACTATCAGTACGCACCAGCGCCAGTTCTCGAAAATAGCCGTGCATTGCTCTACTGGGATCGTTCTATAATCACGGACAGGACTATTGTTGCCAATAAGCCTGATATCGTGATCGTAGATCGGTCTCAGCACCGGGCAGTGCTCGTCGACATCACCATCTCACATGATGAGAATCTCGTGAAGGCCGAGAAGGACAAGCTCAGCAAGTACCTTGACTTGGCTCACGAGATAACCGCCATGTGGGATGTTGACTCGACGATCATTGTCCTGATAGTCGTTTCGGTGAACGGTGTCATAGCGAAGAGCCTCGAGAACAACATCTCAAGAGGCTCTCGCTCGATGATTGGGTCAAGGGTCGGATACAGAAGGCAGTCATCCTAGACACGGCACGTATTGTCAGGAGGTTCCTCTCTCTGTATCACCGGCAGCTTGAGCCCCGCCCCGCTGCCGGCGGCACCCTAGTTTTAAGTTTTTTACAATATTTTTGTTTCTTTTTTATAAGTTTATATTTATGTTGTAAAAAATTAAAAATTAAGATTATAAATAAATAAATGAGATAATAATGATGATAAATCTATTTTCAATTCTAATAAGCTAATATTAATTTGATTTATTTTTGCATTGTTATTTATTGCTGTACCTATTAATTTTTGAATTTTTAATTTTAATAGAATTACCTAATATATGTATTTGCTTCACATAACTATGGATTCCGATCTGAAAATAAATAAATTTAGAATTTAGAATTTTTGAATTAGTAATGGAATAGTAGATAGTAATTAGTAATTTCGGCATTACCGAAAAACTTATCTACAGAATCGGCTTGTATTGTTTTCTGTTGAAACAAACTAATAATTCATCTGTCATCTGTCTGATCTGTCAATCTACAAAAGATTGACATATGGATAAAATAGTCTGGGTAGTGGGTCTAGACTCTAGACAAACACTAGGAAGTCTAGGAACAATTTTCAGAAATGAAATCATGTACTGTCAGCGTGGGTAACTTTACACACACTTTTTCATATATTTGACAATATCAGAGTATTAATGTATGAGTCTAATAGTATTTTACTTATTTAAGCGTGTTCTTTCGTGGTCAATTTTAAAGTAAAGAAGTAATAAGTCCAATAGTATAGAAAATATTTAAGAAATTCGCGTTTAAATGGCCTGTCAAAGTTAAACATGAACTTGGGTAAAGTTGACTCCCGTTCATTTCGATAGCGGAAAATCTTCATAAACGATCATCGTTTTAGTTTTACGTAATTTAGGTTGGATTTATTTTACTTTTTTGATGTAAAAAACATAGATCTATCAAATTAAATCAGTTTGTCATATTCAATTATGTTCATTTTCATGGGAAATGCCATTTAAAAACTTTGAGCTACAAGCGAGCGGAAAAAATAAAATAGTTTAATTGCATTTTTTTTCCTAATGAAATAATTTCTTAAAAATCAAATAAAGCCAAAAAATTCTACAATCATTTGAGCGTTGAACGACATCACTATCAACTATAAATTCTAAGATTAATAGTGAGTAATATCAAATTTAAAAAAGATTCACCCCATTCCATGAACTGCCTATTGTTTTCCATGAACTACCTATTGTTTTCTTTATGTTTCTTGAGTTCTCTTTTGTTTAGTTTTTAGAAGACTAGTTTTAGGGTATGTACTAACTAAAAACAATTAAAAAAAATCGGTCAAGTGCATGTCCGGCGGTCCGGCCACACGCACTGTAGGGTTTCGTAGTTCCATATCACAATTTATGTCTATGTCAATATTATGCGAACTTAAAATAGGGTTGTTTCATACTAAGAATATTCTAGCTACGCTAAGTTGATCGTCTATTACTCGTTAACTTGTAAAACCTACTTACTTGTGATATTTTTCCTTATAATTTCGTTAAGGAAATTAATTGCTGGATTTTTTCAGCATACCTATTCGACAAGAACCATTTAGCTGATAGAGGGGGAGAGACAGTCCCTAACAAAAATTATCTATCATTTTAAAACTTAACATTTTGCAAAAGAGATCATCCCTACTTTACGTGTAGAGGAATTACAAGGGTACCCTTGTAATTAGTCTATTCCCATAGAAAGTGTTTTCAAGATATATTTTAACTACGCTGATAAAGTAGTAAAATTTATTTTAGCACTTGATAACGAGGCCCTAGAAATGTAGAAAGTGCTAAAGTGAAGCAATGTCAGCGCAGTTGGTTGTGCATTCATCTTTTATATTGTAAAGCACCTTTTGAAAAACAAACTGCGAGCTAATCTTCCGTGTAGGAAAAATATCATTAGGAAACTGAATTATGGTGGTTGAGTACGATTCCATGACTATCAACCACCTACTTGAGAGCCAGTTCTTATTCCGTGTTATGTATGCTTACCATCTTCGACCACATTATATTGCTTAAAACATCTCTGTTAGACATAGAAGTGAAATAATTCATATTATTAATGCAATTATTAATTAATTTTTAGGTGTATAATTAACTGAAACTCCATCGTCAATGTTACCCACAATTAAAGAAAATACGTTGACTTTTTTGTCTAGAATATTTTTACGTAGTAAAACTAAATAAGACCAAGAAATATTGTTTAAAACAGCAAGATAGATCAATGATTTATCGATATTAAATAAAACTCATGGGATTTAAACAAGTTTTGTATAATTAAATTCGAAATCTTAGACATACATTTTTCAGTCACAAATTCTTGTGTTTAGAAAATGGTTTCATATAGGTATAATATTGTCCACAATATCATTGTTCATCAATCTCAAAAATACACGTAAGTTATTGCCTAAAGAAAGGATAATTTCATAGTATGTCACATGTTTTCACAATATAAGTTATCTATGCGTGTTTTTTTCATATGATTTGCTGATAGACCATAAAGTTTCTACGTAGATTCTATTGGGTGAAAGAAGGCCCCTAATAAATATAATATTACTCCTGGCTCCTTGGGCCCAATCTGACGCTGTAAGCATTCGACGGTCTTATAGAGCACTCATCACCATCATATGTTGATGTGATAATGACCATGCTGATGAAACCCCGGGATATAAGTACCTAATCATATATTCATAAAGTAGATACCTAAGTACCGTTCCCAATGGATGACCTTAAATCAAACCCAGTACTACAAAGCCGGAAGTTGGTTATTGGCCACAAAGTCCCATAAACAAGAGCCACTTATTTTTATTTGGTTCATGAAGCTGAAGAATGCCGCATGCAGCGAAAACGTAGATTACGTTTCATTCATCGTAAACGTTATCCGCATAATAAAATTACAAATTCATGACAAAGACAATGAGTCCTAAAAATGTTTAATACAACGTTAAAATAATGTGTTTCTGACAAAGGCTTCTATTTGGTAACGATTGCACGTTCCAGGACGATTGTCGAATCCACTCAAGGCACTAATAGGGCTGGGGCTAGTCACTGAAAACAGTTACGAGTACGTATTATTGTCGATTTAAACTCATGAATATTGACAGATTTTATACGGATTTATTTAGCTTGCCCTGTTTGTTGTTGTTGTTAAACTTTTTTTGGGTCATATTTTAATAATCGAAATCTTACATCTTCTAACTTTCATCAATCTTGCTGACATAAACTGATATTTGGTACGCACTTTTAGTTTTGATGACAGATGCAATAGACTCAAATATCATTCTAAATTCAAGATGGCCGCCGCCACAAATCGCGGATTACAATGGAAGGGCTTGATTAGTAGAACAGAATAAAATACTGAAAAATTGCAAAATTTTTAGTTTTCATTTTGTCAATATAAAAACTTAGGATATGGTACGTTCCATTTCCATTGACAATAAAGTGAGTTGACCTTTGAGTGGTATAGCAGAGATAACAAACCTTTTATGACAGTGATTATAATTCATTTTATTTTACTTAGCGGTATGTTTCATTTACAGGAGTTCGCGTAGTTAGGTACCAACAGAATATCAAATATTCTGCCGCCAAGCAGTACCTAGTAGGTACTTAGTTTGAAGTTTTTAAAAGGACTTTGTTACTCAACGTTGTAGGTACCTACTAGTGCAACAGGCATGCGCAGCGCAGGTGTTATAACTTACCATCAGGAGAGCGCCAAAAAATAGTTAGGCACATAAACAACGAAAGTACTTATTTAATGCCATTTATTTAAAAGAGTAGGTACTTATCTATTGTCGTAAATAGAGCCACGAATTCTGTGATATTGTCAATTCTGGAGCTGACATTAGACCATTCCATTCCAAAGGTTTGAAATAATCCATGCACAACTAAAGTTGTGCTTGGTACGAGTATAATCTGTAACTATTCGGGCGTGAAGCACTTTCATGTTTTTCTTATGACCTGATTTGGTAGCTAGCTGAGTCTTGGTTTTAATATTACCCAAAACCTAGAGAAAAAGAAAATAATCAACGATATTAAAGTCTATTTTTCGGTGAATAGACATCCCTAGTCAGTAAATCGGAACTGTCGTTAAGCTTATCGGTTACATGTGACTTGTTCAGGTGAAATTACTTCGTTGCTATTGTAATGAGCTAAGTTTCAGTTGATAACGGACCACTGCGGGTGCGGTGATTGTTTTGGATCATTTTCTTTAAATTAACCTTGATTTGGATTTAGTTGTTTCCGTTTATGCGAAGTGCGTTATGGCATAGGATACTTAATAGTACGAACGTAGGCTCCAAACATAGGCGTAGCTAGGGCTCACCCTAGAAAAATACCCTTCCTCATACATAAAATAACTTTACCTGAATTACCTTATTAAGCTAAATTATCACTTACCTACGCCGCAGGCGCCGCGGCGTCACTTGAGTCTAAGGCGAGCTCGCTCGCCAACCTGCGATCCACACACACAAACGAACAATTTTTTCTTCTTCTTTTTTGTATTGGACCCGCATTAAAGCATTTGCCAGTGTCAAGTATTAAGTTTTTTTCAAGTTTCTTGAATAAAACAATTTGTAAATGTTCTAGTCACAATCTAAGTCACGTATACAGTCAATTTATAAGTCGAGTCCTGCTTCAGTAAAGTGGTGGCGACTTTACTAGAAGCTTCTATGGAGTTTTGCCGACAACGTAAAATCACACGTTTTACTGCTTTATTTCACTTGCCCACACTCACGCATTTTATCGAACACTTAATGAATAAAACACAACCATTTTTATAGCATTAATGCTCAAAATAACATAAGTTTAGGAAAATAAAACAAAGCAACAACACGTTACTAAGACGTTCCCGCCAAAACTCCAAACGAACAATCTGCTTATAATTGTTACAATACACGCTTGATCTATCGTCCCGCTTTCATTGACGTCTTTTTTACTTAGGATAGTGTCTAAAATGCAATGGCACGAACGGGTGGGCGCTGGTCCCGATGTGGTCCCTATACCGTACCGAGGTGAATCAGGTGACTGGCGCGGGGCATAAAAACAATAGGTCAAGGCCGTAGGCAGGGAGGGTATGAGTGTTCAACCCCCCCCCCCCCCCCTTCTGTTACAACATTAACAGCAAATTAGCGTAAGAATACCTAAAATTTGTCAAAAAGTTTTAAAAAATTTCGCGCTCGTTCTCTCGCGCCTGATTATTTCCTATTATTTTTACCCGACTGTGTAAGGAGGGTTATGTTTTTCAAGTGTATGTATGTATATTGGTATGTTTTTACAAACCTAAGCGGCTTGACCGATTTTTATGTGCGAGGTGTCGTTAGATTCGTTAGAACTCCAACGAGCTTTTTCGTAATAAATAAGTAATTTCACTAGAATTATTCTAAATAATGCGCATCTATAGTCTTACAGCGGTTTTGCCCATTTTTTCTCATAAAAATGTATGTCTGTAATTTTCCATAAAGTCATATGTTTAAATTTAATTAGGAATAATACATTTGCAATCAATGCATTCAAATAAATAAATAAATAATAAAATAAATATTGGAGGACATTTCACACAACGCCATCTAGCCCAAACTAAGCAAAGCTTGTACTATGGAAACTAGATATATACTTTTTTTTTCGTAAATACATACTTATGATACATAGAAACACCCAGACACAGAACAAACATCCATGCTCATCACACAAATGTTTACCCTGGGTGGGGATTGAACCCACGACCTACAGCTCAATAAGCAGTCGTACTACCACTAAGCCATGAGGCCTGTCAAAAAAATTGTTGTAAATGGTTGTATTTATAATTTTTGATAACGTAAAAGTCGTTCTTATCCTGTCGGGAATTTCATTTTTCTCTTAACACAGATACTTAATTGGTTTATCTGGACCACAAAAACCTAGGACATGTTAACAAGATCAATGAATCAAATCACTTCCAAGATTTCATTTTAAAAACCTTCTAAATTTTCGCGATCGCTTCGCTCGCGCTTTATTACTATATTAACATAGAAATACTGTGGGCTCACTAATACGAGAAATTAAGCATACTACTATAAAAACACTACTAAAATTTGAAAAAAAAAAAAAAAAAAAAAAAATTTCGCGCTCGCTTCGCTCGCGCCTGATTATTTCCTATTATTTTTACCCGACCGCATAAGAAGGAGAGTTATGTTTTTCGAGTGAATGTATGTTTGTATATTGTGAGTATGTTACTATATGATCGCCTACAAGCCTAAACGAAAAAAAAACTGTGAGCCTAAATTAGAATTACTATTAGTATATGTATAATAAAAACGTAAACTCGTCAACATATTATACTGCAAAAACTGGTTTTCTGCAGTCGGGTATTTCGTTTTTCTTTTAATATAATACTTATACTTGTTTATTTGTATTAGTCATAAAAGTGCCGGGAACTTGCTAATACAATCAAATAAGTCAACAAAAAATAATCACTAAGCATAAACAAGAAGGCAATAGAAATGCTATGTAGGCGGTTCCCGACCACCACAGTTATGATCAGCAGCCCTAAAGCAGAACCAGTTGAGCTCTTAATTATCTGACTGCGACATCACGTACGTGACTAATTTTAAGTGGACGTGTAACAATTTAATAATGCCATACTGTGCCGTTTTAGAATGCAAAACTAGTAGCACTACAAAAAAAATATCAAATGGAAGTATTTCATTTCACAGGTAAGTGTTATTTTAATGAAATAAAACAATTTCGGGAAGATCACAAATTAATTATATTATTACAGTCAAAAGACAACTAAATCCTTATCGTAATAAAGTATAATTTGCACTAATAGGGTTAGCGCTACTCAACTCAACATGAAGTTGCGTTAGGTAATTTTCGACTTTAACACTAAGAACTTAAGAATTTTATCAGCTAAAATTAATTTAGTCGACATCTAGCGTGCAGTGCAGAACTAGTTTGTGTCATGTCGATTTGCAATGAAATAAGTCATAAGTATTTATAGATCTAATGCCAAAAGTTTAGCATTTAAGGCATATTTTCATATGAGCTGTATTTGACTATTGTGTTTAGTGAACTGAGCTATAAAATGCCAATGTGATAATAATTGCATTTGTAGTGCAAAATTCGATATATCTTACTTGTGTAAGTTTGCCGACAGTGGTTCTGCGTAATACTATGTTTGTATGCCATTTCTATTGCCTTCTCTTTTCTGTGCTAAGTACAGACACCGGACACATGTAGATACTTAGCATCGCTTTGTATGAAAGTGTTTGTGGAGCAATCCACAGTGACCCACGGCCACGCTATTTATGATAAGTAGGTATGCGTAGCCTCTGGGTGCGCATCCTTCGCCTATGGGTACACAAAAATGTACTTAACCGTAAACGACTAACATATTTTAAGGGGACTAATCATCACTATGAACATATTTTATTATGGTACAATTGTTATAAGATCAAAAAAAAAAAACTATATTCCACTAATGACATTATCAAATTGTTATTGTATTCAATACCATTTATTTGACCTTCGACAAAAAGTATGGGACAACTTTTGTACCCACCAACGATATTTTGGTACCCACCCACAGTAAAAGTTGCTTAAGACGAATGTAATGAATCCTGGGCTTTAAGGGTCCACGGTACTCTGTCATTAACAAGCGTCTGTTTTATTAATCATGCCTTTTTTTAACCGATTATCCAAGAGAGTGTAACTTTTTGTACGTTATGGAAAATCAATTTTTGGTATAAAGCTGATTATCTATTTAAAAGAAAACAAGCATATACCACAGAAAGAAGAACAATTAAACACAGGTCAAAAAACTATTTAGACAAAAGCTTTTCATTATATTCGGTTCCGTTTCCTCATTAGAACCTTGTCAAATATGCGTATAACAATTAACACAACTATACATTCGAAGCCATTAAGAAGTGTCAGTGTTAATTTTACAGTTTTAACGACATACTAGCTTCGTAGTGAGTGGCTATAATCAAATGGCATTGTCATCGAATTTACGTAGGTAAGTAAGTACTTAATACCAAATCTCAGCGAGAAATTATCCAAATAACGTTACTAAGGTTTGGACATCCACCGTTTTGTAAACCTAAATAAAGACTCGTGAAAAATATTAAAGATTGAGAGCCTTAGGTACCGAAAAACGTAACTTTAACCAACGTCTTAAATTCTCTGTCTTCTTTCCGCAAGTGTAATTACGTGTTAGCGAGAAGTTGACAAAATATGTTAAGCGGTGCTTAAAGTTAAGTAACGTTTTTCGGTAAGGCCGATAATCTTACATACATATCTACTTACAGCTATATCTACTAAAATCATATATTACCTCTATGCCTAAAATATTTTATCATACTTCTTATGTAAAAACTAGCCAGTTAAAAATAAGTAGGTAGATTACTTATTATTATTTTTACCTGATTGCGCAAAAAGGAGTATTATGTGTACGTACGTTTGTATATATAGGGTGTTTGTATGTGAGTGTTATATGTATAAATATATATGTGTAAAGGTGTATATGTGTATATATGTATAAATGTGTTTATTTATTACCTCCTGCAGCCTAAACAGCTAGACTGATTTTGAAGTGCGATTGAAGTGCGTGTCGATAGATTCGCCTTCACTTCCTGAGTGTCGTTAAGCTACATTTTTACAATAATACAACTTAAAAAAAAATGCTCTCATTCGTAACTTTTTCGTAAAACAAATAATTTTACAAATATTATTCTAAGGAATATTCATTTACCTACATAAATTATACAATATCTTTGTGCGTACTTTCTCTCAAAAACGTACACTCCACATCATATCATTCGTAACGTACGCGTAAATTACACTGCGAAAATCGCTTTTATGAAGTCGGGTCTTTTTTTAAATAGATACTTGCTGTAGTATCAGCTGGCACAGCTGCAGTAGTAGTGGTTTTCGTTGTTATTTGTCCAGTTTTGGTGCGTAGTGCAAACATGTGAAAAAAAAAAGGAAAGCATTTATTCAAAAAAAAAGTTATTATTACATACATAAAATAGTCTGCCAAACTATAAAATAGTTTGTTGGCAGATAAGCTCTCTGTTAGACTATAATATTCGGAGTTCCATACCTAGTTTGAATATCTAAATCAACTTCATATAGTCTTCCAGTAGTTCAGTGGCTGTACATTTTTTAAATTCCTGTTTATTTATACTAATTATGTTTATGAGTGATCGAGTTTTAGGCAAATTAATTAATTATTTATGTGGAATACGCTTTATGAGTACGTCTTTCCTGATAGAATCCCATCCTTACTCATACCACACACAACATAATCTAGGTATCTTTAAATCTAAAGTGAATCGATTTCTTCTAGGTAAGGTTCTCTATCGTATACCGGAAACACGCTTTAAATCAGGTGAGTTGACGATCGCTTGACCCCGACCGCCCCAATCTATTTGGATTTAAAAAATAACTTCTAATAAGATCTCATGATCTTTTTAGGGTTCCGTATGAACTACGAGGACCCTTATAAATTCGCCATGTTATTGGTATGCTATCGTTTAATACAGGCTGATGATGATGAAGGTACTTACATGTATTGTAATATGGTCCTAATCCTATTTATTTTATATTTACTCCCAATGTCTTCGTAAAACATATTTTAGTCTAGATATAGATGGGAGGTTTTCAGGGTTCCGTATTTTATCATACGGGTATCTCCAATTTTTATGGGCGGAAGATAATATTTTTTCGGTTTCGACAAACATCGAAAGCACATAAATTTGGGTTTTATCGAACTTGAATAGATATTCTATATTACTCCAACGAGCTATAAAAAGTATAAATCACACGAAAATGGGACATGATAGGCGTTGCTAAGAATACTATTTGGTAAAATTCTTTCACCTTTTTAGCGAGAATAATCGTAGAACGCAGCTAGTATATAGGAATATACGTAGAACGTATATTCCTATATACTAGCTGCGTTCTACGATTATTCTCGCTATTTATCTATCGTCAAGATGTTTGTGTCTTACATGTTAGATATCTATTTAATCTAGCCTTGAACATTCCAATAGTATTATACCCTACCCGGTACCCGATACCCGGTAGTTTGGCGTACTTAACGTACTTCAAACTTATATGAAAATACATACATTTGAAAGATGTTACCCAATTTTAGGCAGCCGAGTAAAAATAAGACGGGAAAAGCTGTGAGACGAGGCTTAACTCAACCTAAATAACGGAATCGGACATCCTATTCAGACTTCAGAGATACAAAAGTAATTCGATGAACGGAAACAAAGGAGCTGAAAATAAAAGACGAAAATATAATAACTGAGAATTGGATTTGAGTGAAGATGTTCAATAAATGCAGGATACTTGGCCTCCTTTGATTATGAAAGGTGAAGAGAGCGGTACGACTTCGAGGACAAAAAGGTGGAGTGCCGAAAAGGGTACGTCACGACAAAATTGTACTAGAGTGCCCTTCAGTGAATCTCGGCGTTTCACTGCGTCTATACTGTCTTGGTGCGAATACGTCGTCTGGTAAATTTATTGGATTAGAAAATGTGCTTTATAGTGGAATGAGTGTCGCGGAATATATTGGTATTCCAGTGGGGATGGTAATGGCTTCCAGAGCACGTAGTGCTTTCAGAAGTCTTTTTAGCTTCTTTCTTGAATGTATGTGTTGATACCTGGGCTTTAATTTTAGCTGTTTCTCTCAATTTGTACAGAACTAGATGTTATCCACGACTTTGTACGTGTAGGAAAAACTGTCTAGTATTCTATTCTATTCTTTCTATTATTTATAGTATTATTTACATTGTACCTATTGATCTATTCTATATAATTATAGTTTAAAAAACTGAAACAACCGACTTCAAAATACGTAATTTCATATAGGTAGGTACTTGGATAAAAAATGCAGTTATATTGTTTTAAAAACTAAAGGACTAAACCGTTTTTGATTAAATTTATAGGAGACGAATCTGTATATAAAAATTGACTTAAGAGTTATAGTGACGGAGTTATTATGGTGACAATCATAAAAAAGTACAACAGAATTGAGAATCTACTTTTTTGAAATCTGTTAAAAAGGATGATACTGAGTCTGTCCGTCTCGGATGTTCTTTAGAATCAAAGTTTAGGTAGATCATAAGATCTGTTAAGCCGCTTATTCGTGAAAGGATAACAAAATGGCAGACAGAGTGTTATTTTCATTTTAAATCTCGATCCAAAAAGAGGGGTGTATAATATCCCAATTTTTGGGTCTCTTTTGTTAGTTTGACATGTGTGTCTGTGTATCTCTCTCTGTAGTATCGTAGCTCTCAAACGGATAGACTGATTTAATTTTTTTTTTTTTTATGAAAGGGAATTTCATCGATAGTACAGTTCTTAGCTAACTTTTATCAAAATTGGTGTGGTCGTTTTTTTTTGTCGGGGATTTCCTAGTTTTCTAAATTTATACTTGCTATAATATAAGTAGGATTATTCTTACTATACATAACACCTAGTTTCATCTGCGTTGTTATATTTAAGGATAAAAGAAGCATAATGTACTCCAGGATATAACCTAATTCAGCTCCAGCTGGCTCCTACTTTTCGGGATGGATGTTTCGATATCGATTAAGGACCACCTCGAGCTCTTATGCGTTACTTTGACGTCCACCCTTAACTTTGGCTCATAGATTGAGTCAAAGGCTCAATTAGCTGCGAAAGGATACCCAACTTTTGGCCCGTAAACCTGTACGAAACCAAAGAGTTTCGTATGGGTTGCGCACTTTTATTGTGCGTACCGCTAAAATGTGGAATATGCTTTCGAATGGGTCTTTTCGAATATATATAATCTAGATGTCTTCAAATCGCAAGTGAATAGGTTTCTTCTAGGCAAGCGCGCTCCATCGTAGACCGTAACTGTCGCTTAACATCAGGTGAGTAGACGGTTAAGCGTAAGCCAATTTTCGAATAAAAATAAAATATAATCTTCTAATTGGCTAGCTGTGGCTCACCGTTTCATTTGTGTAGTTAAGAAAAAGTGTAAAATGTGGCCACGTCGAGCGTTTTAGCTTTGATTTATAATATCAATATAATTTTAATATTTACTATAAATAAAATAAAATAGCGGGCCGAAAGGTTCTCGAGTGGAGACCACGTACCGGCAAGCGCAGCGTAGGAAGACCAGCCACGAGATGGCCAGATGACCTCATACAAGAAGCGGGAAGACGCTGGATGCAAGCCGCTTCCAATCGGTCTTTTTGGAAATCCATGGAGGAGGCCTATGTCCAGCAGTGGACTTCTTATGGCTGAGATGATGATGATGATGATGATTTAATATATATTTTTTATCAAATGGATTCTTAAATTGATAAATGGTGTTTGCACACGCACAGTATTTTTGAATTACCTATGCAACGAACCCACACCAATGTAAACGAGAAAATAAAAATCGCCCCACTTTTACGTGTAATTAATATGTATACCTGTGCTAAATTACAACTTTCTAGTACTAACAGCCTTTGAAAAATGCCGCAGTCGGACAGACAGACAGACAGACAAGGCGTAACTACAAGGATTCCTTGTGTCCACAAGGAAACTATAAAAAGTTTAAGAAATACAACATTGGTTAACGAAAGAGAAATCAACGTACCTTCAATCATCTTTACTCAGTCACAGACGAAATTTTATCTGAGCATAGTCATTACCTAATAGGCCAAGTGTACACCACAGCTTAGATATATCATTCAGAACTTTGCAGCGCGCCAGAAGAGATACGAGCTACTAAAAATGAGATCTCTAAGTGTACAGACACCTAGAGATCTCATTCTTAGTAGCTCTTATATCTTAGGTTAATATAAGAGGCGCAAAACAGCTCGAACTTGCCTGCGAGCTGATTTGCGCCTTATTGCGTGAAAGAAAGGGTAACTATTGTTTAATTTGCATTTCCGGAGCAGTTTTCTGTAGGTGCACGTAATTAAGTATTAGATATGGGGTATTAACATTAATATGTTCCAAGCGGTTATGATCCGAAATACATTTGTTTGAACCATACTTGGCCGAATCAGTTTCATAAAACGACACGAGTTTCTGATTCCCTAAGTTTGTTAACCGTTATTATTTTTATTTGTCTGGAAAACTAGATAACTAAGCAATATAAATAACTAGGTACCTAATGTGTACGTGGGTCTTCAATAAGTGGCTGAGTTTTAGTTTCCACATAGAGAAGTATAAAGACAACAAGTCTTAGACTTCTCTATGTGGAAACTAGAGCTCAGCATAGAGAAGTCTAAGACTTGTTGTCTTTATACTTCTCTATGTGGTATTTTATGTGGCTTTATTAACAATTTATGTATGTTACATTTATGTATAAAAAACGCATTATTTTCCATTAGATGGCTACGTAGCAATTCGAATATGTCAATCTATATTGTAAATAACTAAGTAAATGTCAATTCTAAGCGTCAAAATTAATGAATCAGCAATAATGTCAATAAATAAAAAAATACAGATGTCTCAGATTACAAATGTACATAATTACTCGACGCTATTTACATTATCATACCATAGTAAATTGTTGATAAATTATTAAGCTAGTTTTTGAAAACACTAGTTTCCTATTTGAAATAAAATTACAGGGTTATTTTATGTCAAATAGACATCTTATTATCTGTTATTAGTTTCATTTATTCGAACAGTTGTTTGCTTAGGTTCGTTAGGATCCGTTAATTATACACAGAAACCTTATTACAAATATTCGTTTACTAGACGCGTTGTCAAATAAGATTCCGGGATTTTAATAAAGTGACAAAAAAATGTTTTCGGGAAAATGATATTCGATATTTCATAATTCGAATCATAGATAGGTAACCATTCCGATCACTTATTACTTTATATAACGACACCATCACCCACAATGGTTGAAGCTAAGCACTGAAGAAAACATAGTGACTCAATCAAACCAACGCAGCTGTGCCAAACGTTTTAGTGCGAATAAGTCTGTTTGACCACCAACTTGCCGGTGGAAAAGTGACGATGTGGTTGAATATGAAACAAGCAGACTTAGAAGATATTTGTCTATTTTGGCTTAAAAAGACCCACATCATTAGGTATGTTGTATCTCTCAGGACAGAAACGGTTGCGGGAATGCGGGAAAAAGATAGAAAACTAGATAAATTAGAATTTACACACACTTCAACATTATGCTAAAGGTATTTTTAGGGACAATTGTTATTATATTACAATTTGTTCGGTAAAAAACATTCATTGTTTAAATCTTGCATAGTGTTTTCAGTGTAAAAAAATGTCAGCTGTTCCATACAAAAACATAATTAAAAAGTGACACAATATAATTATGGTGACGCTGTTTTTTTTCATGATACAGAACGCTTGGAGGACGCTAAGAAATAATGATTAAGCTTGTATTTATATTTCTGTAATTAAAATGGCCAAACAATAAAGGACCTTACCTGATTTATTAATCGACTTCAAAAAACAAAATTGGCTATTGACACTGTACTGCGCGCGTTACTCTAAGATATTATTTTTTACTTAAAACTTGAATGTATTACAGAGAATCGTTTGCACCGCTATGCAGATTAATAGCTGGGAAAGGTGTGGTATTTCCCAAGCGGCAAAAGAGTTTCATTACTACGAAAGAGCTCTACCACTACACAATGCAGATAAGTGTATACGAAACTTTCTTAAAGTATTAATAAAATACTTATATCCCTTGAATTAAGAAGCTTAGTGTTTGCTAACTGAGTCTCAGTAAACACAATTAAAACGACATTTCGCATGTGGACGGATTCCAACAGACTTTGGTATAATTTTCCGTAGTAAATCCCGGCTTTAGAGGCACCCTCGAATTTCCTCTGGCCTACGGGGAATTTCTACTACTCTCGAATACTTTGGCACACCAAATTGAGTGGTAATTATGTATACAGATACAAAGTGATACGAAGTAATTTTAATATTAACAAAATATTCAGTGAATTGTTGGCAAATACTTTCGTGATATCAGAGACTTGCGTGGGTGTTTGATAATTTGATTAGAACTTATAAATGTGTATAAAGTATGATTCTGAAGTTTGCCTGTTTCTGAATCACATGTGTATACCTATTTTTTTCTGACTTCGCATGAAGGAGGATATATAACAAAAACAAAAATAGGTAAACTATTTATTTATTGTATATTATTTTTTTATAGCGCTCTTATACAGTTGAGAATTTTCTTTTTCTGTAATAAATACTTGTTCCTTTTCATTAGAACAATTATTTGCTCGTTTATTTATGAGTACCATTACTGCACAATTGCCGTCAGCATATTTTGGAATTTACTTGACCCTACCTTATCTAACCTGGTAAAAAAGTGCAGTGGGTAAATTACATAAAATGTTGTAGCAACATAGCTTGTTTACGCATAATTCGTAGCTGTGCTACGATGACATGTAACTATGAGATTTCGTAGTACTTATTATATTTATTATCATCACAAATGCCATCGATCATTAGTAGTTCTGTAGTAGAATGCTTTAAATATGTAATAAAAATAGGAATGTGATGTAGTTTTGGTGAAAAGTATGATCTGCTACATTTCCGTAGTGCTACATACGTAGCACTACGGAAGGAGCTTCGTCACTATTAAAACACAGTAGCACTGCACAGTACACCGAAAAATAAGCTAACTCCTATTCATTCTATGGAACGGTGACGTCATAGAAATGTTCTGCATATTAAGCGCATCTCTTATTTCGCTAACTCTTTAATGTTGTAGCATATTGGGTATGTTGCCAAATTGGGTTTGAGTATTTGAATTAGAGTTTTGTATCTCAAAAGTAAAAAACGGAACCCTTATAGGATCACTTTGTTGTCTGTCTGTCTGTCTGTCTGTCAAAACCTTATACCTCAGGAATGCGTGGAGGTATCAAGTTGAAATTAAAACCATATACACAGATCTGTAGTCCCTTGCAGGTACAAAAAAATCAAACATCTCAGTTATCGTAAAAAAAAGTTACACTCATATATGTTGCACAAAACCGCATATTTCGACACTCATAAAATAATCATACCTGTAGGGTACCTCCCGTTGACCTAGAACTATGAAATTTGGCAAGAAGCATTGCCAAATTTCATAGTTCCGTATCATGGTATCTTGTAGGGTATCATATGAAAGAACTTAATAAGTACAAGCTAAAACTGGTTTTTAATTATTTTTACGATGCGTAATTTTCGAATTATTACAAAAAATGTAAAAAAAACCTTTTATCAATGACTAGCTTCGCCCGGTAGTTCTTTTATTTAGTTTGTACGGAACCCTCGGTAGGCGAGCCTGAATCGCATTTGTTTTTTTTTTATATTGTAGTTTAGGTCGTTTTTTGTTAATTTGTTGTTAAAGAAACTTGCCCTTAAAAACATACATGCATAGTTATGCACACACCCGAAAAACCGAGCCCTACCCGGGGTAGGTAGGGGTTTCTGCGGTAGGGGAAAAAGTCAAAATAACACAATACCAATTACGGCAAAGGTCAATCCAAACCTAATCTGTAGTAAAGGGTATGTTCAACGTCTGGAATTTTTCCATAGCGGCGTACAGCCGTAAACGATATTCTGTGTCCGCAATAATGGGGCGGTCCGGTTCGTTAGCCCGCGTCTGTCCTCTATTCTGATTCAGCCAGAGTGCTGCCGGAATATCTGACCCCTTTCTTACTTGATAACGGAGTTACGCCGCACTGTTCTACAATGAAATTACTAAATTAAAACTATCCTTTAAAAGCTGGTTTGATTTAATCAACATTTGGTGTTGATTAAATTATGTTAAACCATTTTTGTAACCCGAAGTTCCCGGCAGCTTAGTGGTGAGACCGTCTGACTTGCGATCCGCAGGTCCTGAGTTCGAATCCCACGGCACGCACCTCTGTCTTTTCGAAGTTATGTGCGTATTGTTGATTGCCGCCAACAAACGGTGAAGGAAAACATCGTGAGGAAACCTACATGTCTGAGAGTTCTCAATGATCTTGAAGATGTGTGAAGTCTGCCAACCCGCACTTGGCCAGCGTGGCAGACTATGGCCTAACCCTTCTCACAATGAGAAGATGGCCCGTTCCCAGCAGTGGGACAGTTTGTACAAACAGGGCTGATAAAAAAAAAAACTGTAACTTTCGATAAACAATTAAATTATATTCAAACTGACTAATTCCTATTAAATTACTTAGCAAACCAGATAGAAACCTATTTCAATTCCACCTAAAATTGATATTTTCCTAAACTCTAATACCTAGATAATCCCTCCTGACTCATCGTTAATGTTTTGCAAAACTTCGCATTCAATAGGTATGTACTAACCTAGTACGAGGACTATGTGGTTATAATCTTTGTTAATAATCCACTTAGTATGACATAGTTAGGGTTGATATACCTTTTCGTCCTTTTCGTCCATCCGCGATAGTTTACGAACAATATGTCACTGCGAAAGCTGAGAATATAGTTTTTTTGAGAATGCTCGGAGCACGAAACTATTTCTTTTTCGCTATCGCCATATTTATTGTAATAAAATCAGACTATTTTTGTTCAGAGCTAGACATAACAGAATGTTCCCCACACTACGATTCGCCCATTAAACGCCTTTGCGGGCACGTAATCTAACTAGAAGGCGTTATCGATATTTGAAAATAATAAGTACCTAACTATATTAAAAGAAAAACAAAATACCCGACTTAAGAAAAGCGGTTTTTGCAGTCTGACTTACGTCTTCGTTACGCTTAGTACGCTATTGAGTGTAAGTTTTTTTGAGATAAAGAATGCTTAAAATCCCTGTAAATGATTATAAATGCGCATTCCTTAAAATAATACTAGTAAAATTACTTGTTTACGACGAAAAAGTTCGTTGGAGGTTACAAGAAAACGCATATTTTTCATTTTTTCTTAACTCATGTCGAGTTGTTTAATGGGGGTATTTATAATAAATTCACTTTTTAAAAGAAAAATCCTGTGAGTACCGCTCCGTGATACCGCGTACCTCAAGTATGACTGTGAATTGATGGCCTTGATGACTGGCCTTGTGGCTCAGTTGGTAGTGTGTTTGCGTCTACTGCTGAACTGAAAGGTCGTGGGTACATTTGTGTGATGAGCATGGATGTTTGTTCTGTGTCTGGGTGTTTCTATGTATCATATGTATATATAAAAAAAAAAAAGTATATATGTATTCTATCAGCCATCTAGTTTCATAGTACAAGCTTTGCTTAGTTTGGGCTAGATGGCGTTGTGTGAAATGTCCACAAATATTTATTTATTTATTAAAAAAAAAAAAACATTGCTCACGGGTTGAGGTAGCGCGATTTGGTGGGAGGCGAGGAGTGTCCGTTCTATAAATAATATTATTATATATTCTGTGGCACAGACATGAAAGTCTATTTTAACAAACAAAACGTGTAATACCTGATTTCACATTTACGCCGTAGCAGATATGAAACGTGGCCGCGTGGTTCGGGTTAATGCCATTGTTGTACTTTGTAAGAGGAGTCATAACAGTTGATCCCGATTTTATTGCAGTTCCGAGTGCAATATTCAACGGTGTAATACTCGCCAACCTGTCTGCCAAGTGGAGGTAATGCCCGCAATACTTACTTTGTGTTAAACCTTGGTTTTTGTACGGGAGGAATTTGTTAGGTTAGTTTTTAAACGCGTAATGTTGGATAGGAAGAGGAGTCGTTGTTTTTTTTAGTACGAGGAACGCTTATAAATTCGTTAAGAATGTTACAAAAAGCCAACTGCTTGTTTCCTGTTCTTGTACATAAAAATTCTTTGTATGTCATTTCGTTACATGTCACAGCCATTTTTATTAACCCCCACCCAAATAGAGGGGTGTTATAGGTTTTACTGTATGGCTGTGGTAGCGCAGTTCTCAAATGGATATAGATTATTTAAAAGAGGATTTGATCGAGAGTGTTCTTGATGAAAGCTAATATTTCATCAAAAACGGTTAAGGATTCTTTTTTTAATTCGGGAGTTTTTAAGTTTTCTAAACTTGTTCAGGGGCTATTAGCTTTACATAAAATAAATTTAGCAGGTAGGTCTTCTGTATATTATGTATACGTTACACAGTCCTGCAATGAAATTATGAAAAAAGGAAAAAATATGGGTGACACTACATACAACAAGGGGTTGATTTTATCAACCACACCCCTTCGTGTGGGATGTGGGATACACAGATCAGATACATACATACACATCAAGAGTTATCTATCTCAAACGAATAACATCCCCCTTTCTGGGTCGGGAGTTAGTAAAAATATGTAATAAAAGCAAGCTTATTCTAAGTCTATTTATTGCTGATAGATGATTATTTGTTGATAGATGATTCTATACCTTTTGTTTATGTTTGGTGTCGTATGAATGCGAAATGAATGGTTAAGTTAACCAACTTACTTTTTTTTTATCAGCTCTGTTTGTACAAACTGTCCCACTCCTGGGAACGGGCCATCTTCTCATTGTGAGAAGGGTTACCACAAAGGGTTAGAAACAACTTACTTATCTACATGAAATTCGTATATTTTTGATAATTTAATAAGTAAATAAATTTGTTTATGATGAGAAGTTGGGCTACTAGAGTCCATGGGGGTCCAAAACCCTGGAAGTATGAGTAGGCTGGTTTTTATTTAAGTGTAAATTACTATGATTAAAACGCATTGAAACCATGACAGTGCTACGTAAAAAATGTAAAAAGGATATAAACTTTTACTGTTCTCTCAAATAACAAAAACTGAAGTGAATGAAAATTAACTTCTTCAAGAGCAAAGGCGAAAATAAAGAAAGATAATCAGGAACAGGTGTCAAACAATCCTTTTATATTGGTACCGACCACGCTCGCCACCGGGTAGTCGTAAAAACTTACCACTTCATCGAGTGGGTTTCATGAATCGGGTTTCATTCGGGGGAGATCGGGGAGGCTCGGGAAACCTCGGCCGTTTGGGCGGGCGGGAACTCAGTCTCAGATCGCCGCAGAACGAGACCGCCGCGCGGTTCACATATTTTATCACACAAATTGTAGGTGACATCGTTAAATTATTTGTTGAAAACAAAATTAAATTCACAACTAAAAAGTGTTGCAACAATATTACTGAAGAAAATTGTGATCAGTGTAAACCGTTTGAAAAGTGAAATTGGATTGTGTACAAATACTAACTAAAGTAGCGGAAAGTATGATAAAATGTTCCGCTGAAATTATGACGTTTGCTCAGGTAAGATTGTTTTAAAATTAAGATACAAATGAGTATTTAAATTTAAACTATGTGACGTGTAAATTACTCTCTATAACATGATACAAAAAGTATAATATATGCTGAAGTTTGTGGTTATTTCAAAAAAGAGTAACCCTGCTGAAGTTGGCGAGTTGCCGAGGGGTGAATAAGCGGAAGCCTTATAGTTTCTAATTTTTACGGATCATTTATGAGTCGTTCACCTTATTGATGATATAGATACGCACATGTTTTATAAATATACATAGGTAACAGCTAGATAGATATAAGTCAGATCCATTCGTCATTGAAACGGCTAGACTGAATGAGAGGGGTCAACTGGTTAGGATAAACGTTACAGGAATAACCCAACGAGTAGGCTAAACGTTTTTTTAGCTCTGTCAATGAATAATGAATAGGGACATTTTAGTTACAAAAAGTAGCAAGACATGACAAACAAAAAAACAAGAGCTAATCGCTTTCAAGGTGCTACCTTTGAAATGCCGGCTAGACTAGCTTTTCAATTGAGAGACTTATTAATTGAAGCGGCTGGTTGGTATACGTATGTTATAAAGTCAGGTCAATTTAAGGCTAGTATGTGAGCATTAGAGGTAGGTGATATGCCTATAAGACATTGTTAAATCAATAGATATTAAACATTTTTAACGGGTTTATTGCGTAAAAGAAAACGTCGAGAATCGCGAAAACATTACAGTTAAATCAAGCAAATTGGTAGCAGCTAAAAAATCGGTAATTTGGTTTTTACCTACATAACCACGTAAATTGAGAACTGCTGAATTGATTTGGTTGACTATTCTGCTAAATATTCCCATAAGGAATCAATTAAAAAAAAAAGAAGTGGAAAAATTCAGTAAGATAAAAAATTGTTTTTATTTTCTACGAGATTTTTGTCTGGATCAAGATTTCAGCATTTTGGAAAGGCTGAGGTCTAAACTGGCAGGACATCGTCTGCCGGATCCAGCTAGTTGATAATCCTAATATTATAAAAGCGAAAGCAACTCTGTCTCTCTGTTTCTTATCTTTTCACGATTAAACTGCCAAATCGATCTTTATGAAATTCGGCACAGAGGTAGCTATGAACCTGGACCTGTCCAGATTCACTCCATCATCATCATCGCCGTCGTTTTTAAGTACTATGCTGGTTAATGTGCCAGCACAGCACATCCATTTTCTAATATTTTTTATGCGACAAGTATTAAATGATCAAGTTGCTGGATGCTAAAATCTATTGTGCCTGTAATTAATCGCTTCTGTTCAAGATTTAAGATTAAATTTTTGGGTGATATTAAGCTGAAATTTGGTAAAGGTTTCTTTAGCAGAGGCCTCCAGGAACAGTAAATACCACACCCTAGCCGAGTCCTATGTAAATAGGGCGAATTCTGTGCCTAGCCGTTTATTCCATTCCCAAGCACTACTGAGCACGCGCTAGTTTTCCAGATCGAAGGAAAATAATTCCAGCGTGATTTCTGGGCTTAAATAAATTTCTGAATGGCGTATGTACAAGTCGCTTATGATTTCGGCTTTCGACTGATGGGGCGAATGGATTGTTTAAGAGTGCACCGTTATTTCTTAAAAAAATATATTTTTGGGGACTATATTTCTTGTCACCAAAGTTTATTTATGTCATCAACTTGTATCATCTAATCAACAGATCTATCGCCACGAAATCAAATTAATGTATGTATTTAAAACAAGAGAATGATTACCAATAAAATCGTAGTTCATTAGGTGAATATAAACTTCGTTCTTATAATAATGTTAGTTTTTTTTAAATTGTGGAATTGATATTATATTGTTTGGCGACTACACTTTGGCGACAATTCTACTATTTTGCGACAAAACCCTATTATCTAAGAAATACAAAACCAATTAAATTGACGATAGCTTAAATGATACCCATATTTTTTAAAGTTTGTAACCGATTAACTCCGTTATTTATAAACCGAATTTCAAGCATGTACTTTCAGATTGGTCCTATAGAAATTTCATCAAAGTCGTTTCTGTAGTTTGGGTTTTAAAACAAAATTGCCCATTTTGAAATCGATTTTTTAGTTTTTTAAACTATAAGTAGTTATTATATTCTGTAATAGCCAACTTACCTGATGTTAAACAACTTTGTGGTCTATAATGGAGCGCGCTTACCTGGAAGAAACAAATTCAGTTGAGATTTAAAGACACCCGGATTATATCTATCGGAGAAGACCTACTCAGGAAGCATACTCCACAATTTAGCAGTCCACACAATAAAAGTGGTAATGAAGCGTTTTGTTCGGAGTTTTAGATTATTGATTTAGATTATTCACCATGGAACCACGAGACGCTTGCTGTTTATAACTGTCCGATAGTAAAAAGGGCAACGGGAATTAGGTGATGCAGTTCAGATGTGCACTCACCCACATGAATCCGATAAAAATCGCAAGTTAAACGATTTGCTTCTATCGTTACTCGGTAAAAAAAAACCCTTGCCTACATCTACTTGGTGAATTATTTTATTATGTTATGAATTGCTACGTACTGTGCTCATCACCCTGCTATATTATTCATATTCATATTTATTATTCATAACAAATATTATGTAACATGTCAAATAATAAACAAGGAAGTAATAAAAAAAAAACATTCTTTGCTTCATCAATTAGAGTTAGCAATAAAACTCTTTATCTTGAGTAACTGACTGGCTGAAAACGTGTAGCCTAGACCGCTGGTCCTAGAGTCATTGAATTTGGAGGATAGCTTCCTTGTGAATTTTAGCCACAGAAGACTAATAGTACTACATAGTACAGCTAAGAAATAATTTTTCGATTGCAAGTGAAACCGCCAGATGCAGCTAGTATATATAATAATAATAATTTATTTCTGAAAGCTGTTAAATAGTATTTTACAAAGTTCCAATTATAATAACCGATCATCTTACTAAATGTATAAGCCCATTAATATAAGTATGTTTAACATTAGTATAACTATCCCTGAAACTTATTTTTAGCTCCCGATCCAAAAAGAGGGGTGTTATAAGTCTTACACGTGTTTATAAATCTGTTTTAGATTTCTATTTTTAACCGACTTCAAAAACGGAGGACGTTATTATTTGGACAATTACCATTATTAACTACGACTGTACAATATACAAACTACTTATAATATAGTCTAGCCTTGTGGCTTAGTTGGTAGTATGTCTGCTTTCTGAGCTGTTGGTCATGGGTTCGATTCCCACTCAAGGCAAACATTTGTGTGATGAGCATGGATGTTTCTTCTGGGTGTTTCTATGTATCATATGTATATATTTACAAAAAAAGGTATATATGTAATATATATTTTATCAGCCATCTAGTTCCATAGTACAAGCTTTGCTTAGCTTGGGCTAGATGGTGTTGTGTGAAATGTCCACAGATATTTATTATTTATTTCTTTATAATATATAAATATTATCACTTACACTACTACACAAAAATAAATCACATTTCATTAGTCAGGTTTCCCAGTTCAAGTTAAAATTCACACTTTTAGTAAATAAAACACAATTTTATCTAACATAAGCATATTTCATAAAAATTATGCGGCACTTTCCATGTTTTTTCCATTTTGGGGGAAGACAAATGTGTTGAAATATATTCCATTATTCACATTGTGTGAATTAATTAATGAGGAACAATGGATGCTTAATTAGTAGAACATAGAATAAAAGGAGCCCTTCCGTCCGAGGATCCCTAGGTCAAGATAATTACTTATCGGCGAGAGGGTATATTGCGGTTGTGATTTATCTCTCTGCATTTAATGAGAGGATGCGCACGCGTGTTTATTCATACACTGGTAATTATTAAAAGCGGCTATAAGTTATCTGTGACCTACTAAGATCCATTGTTGTTGTCGCTGTACAGTTCTCCAAGTTCTGCATCTGCTTTCACAACACAATGATACAACCTGTTTCCTGCACAAAGTGCTGGAGGACGACTATGACGTAATACCTATTAATAACCAACTTCCAAAAAGACGGCGATTCTCAATTCGACTATGTTTGTTACGGGATTACTCCGGCAATTATTTGATGCTTCCGGCATGATTTGTTTTTGATGCTTCTGTTTTGTTTGGTACATCAGATGTGGCCCCATATAAGTTTTATCAAAATAGGTTTAGTGCTTAGGTTTTATAACAAAATAACCGAAAGAATGTCATACAAGTAAACGAATTGCATATTTTGAAGTCTGTTTTTTCAGTTTTTTAAACTATAATTATTATCTTATGGTAGATGTGTTTTCACATCTGTATGCAATATGAGGTTACCTAAGTATACCTATATCTAGGTAAACTCATATTGGATACAGATGAGATCAAGTTGTGTTTGTGCATCAGCAGCGGTGCCAGCGGCCATTAGTAACGAGAACTGTGTCTTTTACGCACAACTCGTCTTACTTATAAACGGTAAATAAGCGCATTTTTGTTAAACAGTGTTTGATCCGTTTTTGCACGTGTCAGGTTCACGGCTGACAGAAAGTGTCAAGTCCTTATTCAATTAATAACATTTTTTAACATGAGTATATAAGTAAGATGGAATATCGTCACTGTGTCATCGACGTCATCGTATAATGAATAATTCATTAACGTTAAGAGCGAATCGAACACGTGCTTACCACGCGCCGCCCAAATGGAAATGCGGCTTAATCTATTTTTTGGTGCAAATACATTGTGTATTGACATTTATTACTGTTATGACCAGTGGATAAAACTATGCAAGTTAGTCTTTTTTCCGCTTCTTGTCCGTGGTCCGGTTCGTTTGTCCGTTCAACCGGACCACGCAAAAAATATTTTTTTCTATAGTACTGTGACCGAACCACGGAATATTAATTTTTTCCATTGTTCGGTTGACCGGGCCACGGAAGATTTAAAATGGAATGGATTTTACTTAACCTTTTGAATGGTAACAAATACGGTTTTTGTACTAAAAAGCGATGTGAAAATAATCTGTTTCTTACATAATAGTATATACACACATACACATGACAATCAAAATTAGACTAGCGTAATTAACTTAGCGTAGCGTAACTTGAAGTGTAATTTTCATTGTCAACGCACCCACGTCCAATTATAACTCGGCCGGTGGTCATACGGAATCAGGGCCCAGGTGAGACCAGGTGGTCCTTATAGACAGAGCCCGAGAAATCGGGTAGCGTAATAAGCTTTTGATCTCAACATGTAATTGTAATCTTTTTGTCTACAAAAATGTTAGACTAAAATATGTGTGTAAATGATGATGTTTTTTACGGAATTGAACGTTGTCAAACAAAATTAAACTCAAAAAACTTGTATTTTAGACCTTTAAGATTGAAATCAAACGTGAAAAATATACGAAACGTCATATGGTTGGAATTCATGTCATATTTGGTCCAATTTTACTGGTCGTTCCCCTTTTTATTTGTTCAGCAACCACAACGCTTGCCGTGAGGGGGATGATAAATGTACGAAATCTATGTCACCTTCTTTCTACGAGTAATAAATACCGCCTTTACGATTTAGTTGTGTTCAGAACCCATCTAATGTTGGGGTTGTCTCAATACATGCGTAAAATAATAAATGAAAATAGTTTTTATAACAAATTATAATATAAGTAATTATAGTTTAAAAATCGGAAAACCCGATATCAAAATGCTCAATTTTGTTTTTAAGACCAAACTACAAAACGGATTTGGATGCAATTGAGTTGATTAAACGATTATGTAGCTGATAATCGGAAAGTGAACACTAATCCAACGACATCTCGCACATCAAATTCAGTCAAGCCGTTTAGGCTGTAAAATATAATATAGAAACATACGCAGACATACACATACAAACAAAAATATACTTACTCGAAAAACTTTTCTTCTTGTTCAGTCAGAAAGAAGAAAAACCTGCCAAGAACGAGTTTGTTTTATGCAACGATCGTTCTGTGTCCCTCCACCCCTTATCCCCCACGCCTACTACAAAGTTCATAAACCATGAAAAAAGGTTAAAAATTGCTTAAAACAATGTTTTTCCATATATTCCAAACGGGGCTAGTCTGTAATTTCTAATTTTTTTACTTGTGACAAATTAGCAATTTTCGTACTTTTACTACGTTTAAGCCACCTTGCTACTTCTAAAATTTCGTGACAATCATGAAATTTATCACTTTTCTACACGTTAGTTTTAAGCCTTAAGGATTCACTCAATTTGCCCAGCTATCTCTCTCGCGCATCACAACCTTTTTAAATACATATAATAATTGAATAGGAATATTAGAAAAGTAAGAGCTGAATTTGTTTATTTAGACAGGAGAAATATTTAAAAACAACTTTTACTTCGATATCTTTTAAATTGGCTGAGGAATAAGAAAATATATGTGTTTTTTTCTAATTCCGTCGCCAGTATAAATGATATCCGATTAAAACTTAAAAAAAAATATCCTCTCTTAATAAACAAATTTAGCTCTTACTTTTCTAATATACCTACTCAATGATTTTATATGTTTAAAAATGTTGTGATGCGCGAGAGAGATAGTTACGCGTTTATATCTCGACCTTAAGAATATTCTTTTTAGGGTGCCGTACCTCAAAAGAAAAAAACGGAACCCTTATAGGATCACTTTGTTGTTCGTCTGTCTGTCTGTCTGTCTTTCCGTCTTTCCGGGTGTCAAGACCCTTTTTTCTCGGAAACGCGTGAAGGTATCGAGTTGTAAGTAAAACCATATACGCAGATCCATAGTCTCTTGCTGCAGAAAAAAAATATAATTTCTCAGTGTTCGTAAAAAATTTACAGCCGAATATTTCGTAAAAAATGCACATTCGACACTCACAAGGGAATCAAAACCTATGGGGTACTTCCCGTTGACCTAGAACTACGAAATTTGGCAAGAAGCATTGTGTTAATGTACATAGGATAAAATCCGAAAACTGGACATTTTTAATTTAATCACAAAAAAATAGTGTCTTTATGTAAGGAATGAGGGCCCAAATTTTAAAGTGAATTTACCGTATCATGTGGGATATCATATGAAAGAGCTTCATTAGCATAAGCTAAAGTAGGTTTTTAAATATTTTTAGGATCTAAATAAAAAAAAAATGGTTTTCTCTTTTTATTTCGTTTGTACGGAACCCTCGGTGGGCGAGTCTGACTCGCTCTTGGTGGTTTTTTAATTCATACGACTATCATGTATAATAATAGGTCAAATGTCAGATATTGCATTGTAAGAAATATTTGTGGCGCCATTCTTTTTGACACATCATTTATCAATTTCGTCGTGTGCTGTGTCGCATATGACAAGGGTATCTTGGGGTGAATAAGGTACTTATTAACATAGGCACAAGCATAATTTGAGAAAGATTGTGGCTCCTTTATAACAAAGTCTTCTTTATATATATGACAAATTTAAATTCGTTTAAAAATTACGAAGTTGTGGGGATGTAACTTTCTCGAGTTGAGACTAGACTGAAACATGTTCCCTAACCATAGTTAGGGACCACGTTTCAGTCTAGTATCAGCTACCTTGAGCTTCCTTATGGGCCTTATAAGGAAGCTAAAGGTAACGCAACGAGCTATGGAGAGGACTATGCTCAGAGTCTCTCTGCGAGATCGTATCCGATATATACATATGTAGATATCCGTAGACGTACAAAATTTACCAACATAGCACAGCGGACTAGCAAGTTGAAGTGGCAGTGGGCAGGACACATAGCTCGTAGACCTGAGGGCCGATGGGGCCAAAAAGTTCTTGAATGGATACCAGGAACTGGCAAGCGCAGCGTAGGAAGACCACAGGTGGTGGTTTTGATCTCCACCCAAGTCAAACATTTGTGTGATCAGCATGGATGTTTGTTATGTGTCTATGTGTCATAAGTATGTATTTAAAAATATATATATATATATATGTATTCTATCAATCATCTAGTTTCCTTAGTACACAAGCTTTGCATAGTTTGGGCTAGATAGTGTTGTGTGAAATGACCACCAATATTGAATGGTAGTTAATTACGTACAACAAATTTCTGTATGATTGGATCATTGGAGATTGTCCTGATATGGATTCCAAGACAATACCTTTTTGTTTACTGTTGATCGTACAAATATCGAAACAAATAAGTAAATAGTTTTAAGCACTCATAATTTAATGAAGCAATTCACTAACTTCATATTTTCAATGTTAGTATCGCGGTATACGTATTCTATGTCTAAAACATTAAAAGCTATTCGTTCCATTCCATAAATTAACAGACTATATAAAGCGCCTAATGCCTATACCCATTAAAATTCACTCCAAAAGTGCATTTACATTTTTCCTGTATCGATGACACGAACGTTAGCTACGTTCGTGTAAAGCCCCTATAAAAGCGCTTCCAAAGTGCTTTTTTTGCCGTTGAAAATAGCCCAAAGTGCAATAGCTAGTTATCTGCTGGCACTTGCTACTTCGTTACCCACTAAGGGGATTACTGACGTGTCCGCCGGTCGCCGCCGCCGGTCGCACAGTCCGTGTGACCATGTCAACATCTACTGGTACATATATGGTTGTGTCCGATGGTCCGAGCGAATGTACTACACTTTGTTACGAAACGGTAAACGTTTCAAGATTCTCAACGGATAGGAAACTATTATATGGATGGGGGAAATGATAACCTTTTTGTGTTGAATGGACTCTTCCACTTGGAGTTCTTCGTGGAGAATAGGATATATTATTGGGATACTATTATTTTTTCTGTATTATTTCGTAGTATATAGCGTGCTTAATATTTAAGAAAGATGTTGTTCTTTGTTCTTTACTTTCGTTTTTATAAAATTTAATTGAATTGTAGTGATTGTTTTATCTAATTAATTATAAAGCTCTCTGAGAAAAGACATTAGTATGAAACTGCTTAAAAGTATTGAACTGCGCTGGTCACTGATATTTCATTGGTGACATTATTTTTCAACCTACAATACCAGAACCCTTCTCACAATGAGAAGATGGCCCCTTCCCAGCAGTGGGACAGTTTGTACAAACAGGGCTGATAAAAAAAAATATTAAAAAAAAACAATCCGTCATAACATATTATGTAGCTGCGTTTACGCTATTGCTTGGTAACTAGCAAATTATGGCACTTCACCTGGCAGCCTGTAAAAGAATCCTACCACAACAAGTATTCGTTTAAAAAACAAAAAAAAAACGACTTCATAATACGCAATTCGTTTACTTTTTTTTTAACGCACAAGCAACTACAACAAAACAATATACAGATTCAACTAACTAAACTACTACACAAAAACCATATCTCTTACCCCAGACCGATATAGATCTAAAGATAATACAAATGCTTAACTAATTTGTTTACTCGGATGATATATTTTTCCAGTTATTTTGTTATAAAAACCAAAATACTCAATCTATAACTTCTATGTATATAAAATTTCTACTCTTCTTTTTTTGTGGTGGTGGTCCACCACCACAAAAAAAATTAAATCAGTCCAGAGGTCTTCAATCAATCGGGCAACATAAATAAAAAAAACATAAATTAATATAAATTTAAAAATGATAGCTTCTTACAAATTTACCTTCACTCTAGAAGCCAATAATTTATAAAAAAAAATGTATGACCATTACGTAATTAATTACACTCTTTGACATGAGCATTCGAATGATATAGAATGATGTACGTGTTTTTAAAAAGAGTTAGGAAATGAAGTTGTGAAGTTGCAAATTTTACTTACCTGCAGTTTAAACTTACGGACGGAGTGAACTAAGGCTGGCTAATTGCTTCGCTGAGCTATAGGCGACTCGTATTCTAAGCATATCACTTCTATGTATATTTTAATAAAATCTATAACAATTACTACAAGACTGGGTACTGTTATATCACCCTCAACTTGTGGAGTAGCACTCAAAACGAAATTAATTTTGGCTTGCCCTCGACATCATCGACCTTAGAATATAATTTAATTTTGCAATTAATTAAGTTCTTGTACAATCTTATTAAGTTACTTTGTCAATTTCTTTTTTTTTTCATGGTATCAGTGACGGTTGACATATCAGGATCAAGTGGATCAGTTTGTTTTTCTTATTCATTTTTGTATGTGGCACAAAGATTTACTGTACTGATGTCTTTGCATACTGTAGGTAGAAGAAACTGTTCAACAGATGGCAAATCCCGGATAATTTTATCATAACTGATAGATTAGTTACGAATATTGCAAATAGGGAATGTAATGTTGATATTTTGGGATCTGGAAATATCGAGATCTCGTATAAACTTTGTGATTAATCTAAAATAACACAATATCTCGCAAGATTTGCGAAATTACGCAAGAACATACTTGTAACTGACTTCCAAAAAGAAGGAGGTTCTCAATTCAACTGTACGTTTTTTATATATTTGTTTACCGATTATCTTTTTTGTTTAGTGGATAAATACCTCAGAGGTGGTCCCATATAATTTTCATCAAAATCGGTTCGGTTTTATAACAAAATAAACTGGAATAAAGTCTACCAACCCGCACTTGACCAGTGTGGTAGACTAAGGCCTTGCCCTTCTCACAACGAGAAGATGACCCGCGCCCAGCATTGGGACAGTTTACACAAACAGGGCTGATTTTGATGTAAGAGACGACCAGAATAAAACAACTAAACTTCAATACCATAGGTACGTAAAATTGCTTAATTTCGTAGTAAATAGTTATGTTTGTATTTTTATTTAGAAGTTTTTTCTGAAAGTTATCTAATATAACTTCGATGTTAATACAATATAAGACCAGGCAAGTGTGTAGATATCAGCGCGCGCGCAGCCTAAAGTTCCGTAGTTGCATATATCACAATATGTGAACTCAAGACACGTCTTCTTGTTTTGCTTTTTTGAAATTTTGTTTGATACTATGAACATACGTTTTATAGTTAATTATTTTAACGAAAATTTCACATTCACTTTCTAAGAACTTACTTACGGTAGTACGGTAGTACTTAGTCTAGAGAGACACTAAGAATATAAGACTATAATAGTACTACATACTCTAATAACAATAAGCACTTTCAAATTCTTCAAATTCTATTTCGCAATTGGATCCCGGATCTCAGATTTGAAAAATGATTTTCGCACGACAACTGTATATTTGAACTATTTATTTATTTATTTAAAACTATCAATTCAACATACATATACTTACGTATAAGAAAGCTATACCGTGTTGTATTATTTGTAAAACCACTTGCTTTACTCAGCAGAACTACTTAACTGATACGAAGCGTTTTTTTATCAGATATTATTTTACCACTGTAGGTGTGATTAATATATGTATGTATACCTATACCAAATTACAGCTTTTTAGAGAAAAGTCGCGGACGTACAGTAACTATCACACTAGTAACAAACGTACGTAGAGAGGCGGACAGACGGGCAAAATAGCAAAACTTTGTAAGGGTTACTAGTTCAATACGTAACCCAAAAAAAAATAAAAAAACCAAACCCAATCATCCATAGTTCCTAGAAAATCATCAGTTGGGTTATGTGTATGCGTAGAATTTAATTTTCTCTTCAATCTAAACATTACATTTCTATCAAAATTCCTCGCTACGAAGCTCAGAATCTTGAAATATAAAATACCCATTTCAAACATGAATTCGCGAGTTGATTCAAATATCAAGTACCTAAGCACAAATACTGTCCTTGTTGCTAAGTACCATATTCATCTTAATGAAAGTGACAGACGACAGCAAAGATTTCTAAGCCCTCAGATATATTTTGAAAGGTGAAGCTTACATATAAAACATATACCACATACAATTCTTACGCCCGGGTGTCTCTAGGGGCAGAACACCAAGTTTTGTTCTCATGTTTTTTCAAGTGGCTTTATTTTATTTGAGAAGAAGTTTTCGAGCGATTTATGTGATGTGCGTACGGTTAGTAATGAATATATTAGTATTTAAACGGGCATGTTATAATAAATGTGATAGTTTGTTTGTTTATTATTTTTTGAAGTCATAATACGAATTAATTAATTTGAAACTAATTTTCTAGCTGTAGCTTATTACCAAGGCTAGTATGTCTGTCTGTCTTACCTTTAATCAGCTGTATCTTTTGAACCGTAATAGGCAAAGAAGAAAATAATAAAATGATAGAAAATTAGGGGCACAACAAACGTTTTTTTTTGTATGGGACCCAAAAAAAACATTTTTTAATCTTTAGTTTTATGATAGTTTTTCCCCTTTTATTTTAACTACTGTACCCAACACAAATTTTTTTGAACTTTATTCCTAATTGTGTGAACGCCTGGTATTTCGCTATTGGAGCTATACCGACAGAATAAAAAAAAATATTTAAAGTTACAAACATTATGTTTGTAACATGTGATAAAATGTATGTTTTACTGAATATATAGCTCTGCTGTCACTGTTAATTTCGTGTATGAGTACGGAAGCCTCGGTGTGCGAGTCAAACTCGTAGGTTCTCTACAGTATTTTTTTTGTATATATGAATAAACCATTTTCACAGAAACTTTCAAGTGCGTATGTACGTACGTGTGCAGTCCACGCAAATATAACCACTCCTTAAATATTATTAAAAAAAATATTAAAATTAATGCTTTAAAGCAAGGCGTATTATAATATTAATGAATTCACTCAAGACAATTTACCTTCACTTATTGTACCAAATTATATTGTCAATTTTGCCTATTTTTATGTATTGTAAATGAAATTTTACAATACAAATTATTTGTATTTGTAGTTCTATACCACACTAAACGGCGGGCGGTGATATTATTTGAACATACTTCCACATGCTTAGTACATAAAATGTTCACCTATACAGTATCCCAGTTTAGTCCCAACGTAACTGCGCTAATGTCACACGAAGCTGTCACACAAGCCTGCAATAGAAACAACTGTTTAGATACGACAAAAGCTGTAACTGGGCCACTTACGTCGTCCTTTGCCTTGTTTACAGTAACAAACGCTCATACGAGAATGCGGAGTAGGCAAACTGTATTGGATAAGCAAATGGCCTACTTGCTTGCGAATACTTCTGACTTGACGATGGAAGTTAGTACGTCGTAGTATACGTCTTCATTTTTGTTAAAAAGTTGTTACTAATAGAGGCGCTCCTTTTTAATCCGGATCCAAAAAAAAAGGGATTTTATAAACTTGACGCGTGTATCTTATCTTTTATTTAGCTTAGCTATCTTTTCGTGTGTCTGTGGCATATATCGTAGCTCTGAAACGGATGAACCAATTTTGATCTAGTTTTTTTTTCCAAAGAAGATTTGATTGAAAGTGTTCTTATCTACATACCTACATACTTAGATATAACTTTGAGTTTAGCAATAATAATCATTTGTTTTTTTTTTTAGAAAACGTCCCATTGCGACATGAAAAAACAAAGAAATGCAAATGAATTGGGAGCTATTTATAAAAAATACGGAAAATTTAGTTCATCGCCATTTTTACCCGCTGATTTTGATAAAATATTTGGTAGCAACATAAGAAAGATTCCAAATCTGAACAAAATCATTCTAGAAGTCGTCGCAACAGAGGGTTGCGAGGTCTTAGTTAGAAATCAGAGCAGTTTTCTACGAAGCCATATCAGTTGATTTAGATAATATTTGGCAGAAATATTCTAAATCTGAGCGATATCGGTCAAAATAAGTCGTCGCAAAAAAAGTGCATGCGAATCCACTGTTTGAATAACTATTTTACCTAATTAACCTGACAGGAAACCGTAGATATATTTCCCAGTTACTTACGGAAGTCAGCAACAGAGCAATAGAATAGAATAGAATAGAATAACTTTATTGTACATCCATACAGAGTAACTTAAAGTAGTTAACTAACAGAGTAGTTAAACGTTTATGGTCCGCGTATATTTAACATAAGTACATCTTTTTAAAAGTTGTTTTGTTTGACTGATATATCCCTAAAGTACCGTCTGGAAACTTCGCAATGTTCGAGAACGTTCAACGGTTTCATAATCTTTATGCGTAAGTTTTCTTTTATCTGTGGACGACGTGATCTCGCATTTCAAGCAGGGATTTGAGTTTTGCGGCTTCCTTTAATAGGCCGTGTGGGTCCATGCATGCCGCATGAGGTGTAACATAAAGTTTGGCGCTGTTATTAAAGTCGATAGGCTATAAAACTACGCCTTTGTTATACAAGGTATAACTACAGTGACTAATTGTGTCGTATTTATGTGTATATTTGGCTTCCAAGTATGTTATAAATACAATGAAATTCATTTAAATTATAATGAAATTAAAATTTTAATGAAATATACTCCCATCTTCTCAGCCTTGTTTATGCTACACTGAGTATCTGGGGGTACGGTAGTGACCCCGGCAAAGTCGAGCAGCAAGGCCTCGCTGTACCATCATTTTCTCGGCTGATTTTACGGATATTTACTTGGAGATGTCACGTGTCAACTGAGCAGTGGCAAATGTATGAGGCCTGTGTCACTAATTTCACCTCTATAATTGTATCTATCTATAGCCATCTACAGTACTAAAATAGTGATAACCAAATATGCATGAATACAGTTTGACACCAATAACACTTTTAAATAGGTCAGTGGTGTTGGTAAATATCGAGCTAAAGCTTTTTTTCTGGCTAAAACAATTTTCTGGCAGGTATCTTTATCAGAAATATAAGATAGCCCCTAACAAATACAGCCTTAGTGGGCAATGAAAACAATTAATAGTTTATATTTATACTGGCCTGCAAAAGGAGGGTCATATTTTATAGTGTATTTAGTGTATGAATAGCCAAGCACTGCTTTAGTACTTTTTAGATAGTTAACCTGTTTGACAAATTTTAATATATATGAGGTGTCATACAAAGTAAAATTCGTTTGAGACAACTAAAACGAATCATGGTAGGTATAGGAGTGAAGAGTATATTATTCACACCACTGCCCATATACTATTTTCGGAATAGGGTATTGTATATTTATTTTAATGATAATAAGTACTGTACGTGAAATACTACAAAAATAGTAATATCAAGTTCCTTTCTTTTTATTTTCTTAATAAAAACACACATTGTTTCTGATATAATGAGGAAGGTAGTAAACCTGGTGACAGACGGACGGACAGACAGATAGCGGAGTCTTAGTAATAGGGTCCCGTTTTACCCTTTGGGCACGGAACCCTAAAAATAACCTAATGATAGGTATAGTAACCAAAAACATGTCATAACGCAAAAAAAATTTCGCCGTAATCACTGTAATTTTTAAACTATTTTACCTCAGAGCTAGGCAATTATTGTTAGTGGGTCGCGTGTATAAGTAATTTCGAACACGGACGTTACTAACCTTTCAACTTAATAGAAATACTTGAAACTTTGCTTAGGATATAGTTTATTAAGTTAGATTTGCAGACTGTGCTTATTGACTTGCAGGGCTATTCGCAATCTATCGGATTTGGAGTCTTCATTTTCCTCTCTATCACATACATTCAGAATGACAGAGAGAAAGATACAACATCTGATCCACGCAACTTGACTAAAAAGATGTGATACATCTTTCTTCTCAAGGTCTTTCCGTCGAACTTCAACAAAGTATGTTTAAAAAAGAGTGTATTAAATTTTCAAGCTAGGTCCAATGCGTGCTACTCTCTCGCGCATCAAAACATTTTAAACATATAAAACCATTAAATAGGGATATTAGAAAAGAGAGATATGATTTTGTTTATTTTGAATTTTAAAAGTTTTTCAGATATCATTTATACTGGTGACAGAGTACTGAGTGACTGACAAACGACGAGTTTGTCTTTAGGTGGTGCTCAAAGCACGCAGTGATCTCTCTCGCGCATCACAACATTTTTAAACATATGAAATCATTTAGTAGGGATATTAGAAAAGTGAAAAGTAAAAAAAACTTTGATATCATTTAAATTGGCTGAAAAAATAGGAAAATACAAGTTTTTTCACTACTTACTCCGTCCGATGAAGAAAAAAACCTTACTTTGCCAGATTATAAATTTTTTGGGAAAACAGTATAATGTAAATAAGTCAGCAACTACAAATTTCATGTTTTAGTTGTGTCATATTGACTTATTTTATGTTACAGTCAATGTAAAATACTAAAAAGCTGAAAAAAAATTGTTAAGAATATTAGTATTCTTAGTATTGAAATGAAATTTGGAAATCCTAGGTTTTGATAAAAACAGTGTTGGAAAATATAGGTTTTGATAAAGGCGTTTGACAAAATTCGTATGTGGCCTCGCCGTAGTCTTATTTTCGTATTACAATTAGCCACTTCAACAGTCACTTCATGAAGAAGAGATTTTTATCACCAAAATTTACGAAGAACACTACTGCCAAAGAAATGCTCTGATTTGAAATGATTTGACAACTTTGAAAACTAGTTTAAACTTCAAATAAAATTAAATATTTTTTTATTAAATTATGAAAATAATATTTCCAGACATTTGTATCACGTCGAGGTCACCAATATGCCGGAGGCTGGAGGGTTGGTGTTAATGAGACACATGCTGGTATCGGTCTAATTTATTGCAACAAATAACTAAGCTTATATACTAAGTACTACGTGCTAGAGGCCTCCTATTTATATCAGTCATACTCTTATTGTCTACATATAATCACGCATCACGAACACTAAACTATGTGGCTACATTTGACAAAATAAAACTAATAAAGCTTTAGAGATTTTAATAATGTTTTGATGAAGTCTTTGTAATAGCATTGAATATTGATCGAAACTCCATTTCAAATGAAAATTTATATTGTAAAGCGTATGTTTTGACATGGTTTTACTTAAGTAGGAATGGTAAATCGATTAAGCCAAACTCATTTGGCTTAATCGACGACAATACACACACAACACACGACACTACACGACACGACATTACACGATAGTTAAAAAAAACTTCAAAGCGGAAAAATTTGATTTTGTTCTTCACCTCCTCGCTGTCGTGAATTCTTCTATACAAATAAAAAAAAACTCTTCTATCCAAACCACAGACATGAAAAATTTTCGATACGCCTAAAGTCTTTGACCGAAACATAACGAAAAAACCATATCTTTGGTTCTACCCCTAAACATAATCTGATTTCAATGGTAGTTTTTTTATCCGATTAGAATCGTAAATAGATGTTCCCTTTTTTTTTGCCTGGATAACTTTCTTCAAATTTCGTTATAACTCTAAGGATTATTGTGACATTACTATATTTTCTTTGTAAGATTTTTATTGTCAATGTATAGATGTACACATTGTAGGTGAACTTTATAAATAAATAAATAAACTCACTACTTGCAACTTTGTTTCTAAATCCTAAAATCTGCGGACTCTTCCAACGTAGAGTTGATTAGGTATCTTCTGGGTAAGCGTGTTCTACTTTAAACTTTGTCTTTGCCGTGGTGAGACAAAGTCAAAAGTGAACCCACTAAGCAAACACATCGATATTTCTTTATTGCATCAATAAACAAACTTAAATACATATAAACAAAAAAATGGCTATGTGAGTGTCGTGACACGCGCAATGTTGGATTCCGTAGTTACATATCATAATTTATCTGACCGTGAAACAGGTCTCTTGTTTGATATTACGAGTTAACTTATGTTAATTTAAATGGAATATTTTTGTCTTGTCTAAATAAGTTTAAGCTGATCGACTATTACTGAATAACTTGCAAAGCCTACTTAGCCGTGATAGTGTTCCTTTTATTTTCATCATATATTCTACTAGCATGATTTTTTTAACATCTCCAAAGTCTCTGACAAAAATTATCACTTCAAAGCTTAATATTTCGCAATCGTATGCCTAAATTGAAAAATAGTTTTCCCACAACCCCCATCCTTTTTGATTACCTAAGTAAAAATACCACGCACGATGGGGTAGATGAGAAAAAAATAATTCATCCCCACTTTACGTCTAGGGATGGTACACCAACAAAAATTTTTTGGCATCGCGAAACCATAACTAAAAACTAGAAAATTAAAATATTTGTTGGTGACTTTATCATCCTAAGCGGTTTATTCCATGCAATCTTAGTAAAAACAAAACTGAAACGAAGAATAATTGGTTCGGCGGTACAATCAGAAAAACTTTTTTTTCTAACAAAAAAAACTTAACTAAAACATTTTAATCATTAAAAAGTCCGATACGAATTTTCGTAGCCATTAAAACGCGAAGAGCTTTTAAACTAGCAACGTTGTCAATTTGTCAACGGCAGATTCGGAAAAAATTGTTTCGGAAACCTTTTCAGAGTTCCCACAATTGAATGGTTATCGAAAACTTCGTTGTCAAAGCAGTTCTTGGAACCAATAATAAAATACCGCAGCGAAATAGTTACAACTGCGATAAATTATATTAACGACAGTTAAAATAGTTAAATGGATGGTATATAGTTTGATTTGTGCTTTCTTGTCAAGGACTGGAATTGTTTCAAATATCGGCAAACGGGGCACGTCCGAGTGCGGTGTGCGCAGAATGCTAATATAGACGCTTTCAATATTTTTGTTTTATACGGAAATACTGAATAGGTAAGTAATACGTTACCCACTTTCGTATTGATTTCGATCGGTGTGGCTTAGGAAAGAGAAGTAAACAGGTGTAAGCAGACCTTTTATGTTACTTATTTTTTGGGGGCACGCTAATTTCCGAATGTTGTAAATCAAGATAGACAGGAAAGATAGATTAGATTTTGTATTTGGATAATTCTGACCTATTAAAAAAAAAACATATTTTTTGTAAAGGTTACCAAAATTGATAATTTTTTAATTTTTTTTCAGTTTTTATGGCAATTTTTTGATATTTTGGAAATTGTCTTTGGGAGTACTGCGTGCCCCCACAAAAAAGGCCCTGGGTATAATTAAAAACAATGCCAAATCTTTTTTTAACTAATGGTAACTTATGTAACAAGTTGCGCTCCGCGATTTCACCCGGGTAGTGATGAAAGACGGTGATGATGATGAAAAGTAGGCTGTGTTCGTCTCTGGATATGTTTGTACCTAATTTTATAATGGTTGGGACAGCCGTTTGTGTGTGAAAAGGTAATAAATGGACAGAGAGACAGAGGGCCAGAGATATTAAGTTACTTATTCTTTTATAATAATCTGGCTTGATGATGGAATCGGTAATGTGAAACTGGAAATTTCTGATGGCCCATAGAAAATGCATTGATTTAAAGTTAATTTGTTTAGTAATTTTAAGTATTTTACATTTTTAGTAAATACAATGACAATTCTGTCGAGGGAGCGTAAAAATGTACAGGGGAAATATCACATGACAACTAGTGGACCCATGGTTGTGCTCATTTTTAAGTCATTGTGAGAACACTCGATTTTATTAATTAAAGCTGAAATCTACTAAATGTTATTGGTATAATTTTAATATATATTTTTAAGAAAGGTATAAGATATCGAACTGCAAAAAAAATATTGGTGGAAATTTACACAGCACCATCTAGCCCAAACTAAGTAAAGCTTGTGACTTTAATTTCTACTAGATTATCGTATATTATTATTTTTCAATAAACCTATAAATCTACACAAACCTATAAATAAACCTACCATTTGGAAGCATACATGCATAGTACGCATTTAACTGCTTAGGTTTGAACTATATTATATTGAGCACTGTTTTATTTAAAAAGTAACTTTTTTCAAATGAATTAATTCTAAAGTATTTACCTACCGTGCAGCCAAATGTTAACATCATACTTTATTGTAATACTTATATAGATGTTCCCATTATTTATGACAAAATTTTCAGCAAATTCTGTGTAGGTATTGTTCGAAACTTTTTAGATACAGAAAAACATAATTTCACTTACTTCTGCGAACAGAAGAGAGAGTTCAGCGATTTCCTTTGTAAACTTTCACGATCTCTCAGTTATTGATTCGGGAGAACTTTTAAGTAGTATTAAACAATTTGTGTTTACCTTTCATTAAATATTAGGAAGGTAGTGAATTAGTTGTGTAAGCCTTCAATCGATAAAATTTGACTTTAGGTATATTGAATACGTGATTTAAAGATTTTCTGGACATTTCAATTATAGTCCAAGAGCCCAGGGCCGCCAGATGTGACTTATTTAGTGACGATCGAAATGTATCTTATTGAGTCGTACTCGTATAGACTATGAATGTTTGTTCTACTCGAATCTTGTACCGTGGGCCAATTTCGAGATATTAGCCACCAAAGGTGTAAAAAATCATAGCTGACTTTACTTATTTAGTGACGGTTGATTTTTATTTATATTATTTAGGAAACTATTTTAAATATATTTGTGCAGCAGCCAGACAATCCTATGGGCCAATTTTCTTCCAGACGCATTTAAAAGTCGCACGGACTATATTATGTGCAAAATCATTAGTAGAGTAAACGAAATATCTGCACTTTGTTTTCTCTCGGTTTCGATCTATTGTATTCAAGGCTACCGCACCTGGAAGTATTCTTTACAAACAAGTGGCGAAGACCGTGTCGAGACATGTATATAGTAATGCGTGTCTTCGATTTATAGTCTAAATACTACTCAGTAAGACACATTCCGTTCGTCACTAAACAAGTAACGTCTGGCGGCCCTGGGCTCTCGAAATATTAGTTATTGAAAACTAACTGTGCTTCACAGTATGATATGGGCAGTGATGAAAAATATGATAGTGATGAAATGGAACCTGTGATAGTTTTTGCGATCTTTGTGCTAAATTTCGTCATGTTCTACCGTTAAGTCGTGAAAAGGTAACAAACAGTCAGAGAGACTGAGTTACTTCCGCTTTCAGTAATCTTAGGTCAGATCTGGGTAATGCGTAGCCATTTTCACGATTTCCGTACCTGCTTAATGAAAATTGTATCAATCTATTTTTAATAGAGTTACGATAATTTCGTACTATATAAAACGAAATTTCAAGTGAGCCTCAGTAAAAGATTGGCAGGAAATTAGATTAAGAAGTGAGCGAATTTTTAGGGTTTCAGCAGATCTCTTTGTGGCGTAAAATTGTGAGTTATGCCTTTTCTCGGAATCGAATGAATGAAAGTTATTATTTTGCCATCGAGCTCTTAACAGGTCTATTTTATATGGCCGAGCGAAGCGAAGGTCAGAGTCAACAGAAATAAGTTATTTAGTTTCATCATCACGTAATGGTGTATGTGTTAGGCCCTAACAGTTAGGTAATAATTTTTTATCTATGGCCGTAGACAAATTTGAAGAATACGCCTTATTACATCGCAGCAAAAATCATACACTGAATTTTACTTTGCTGTGGTTGGTGGAATATTAGTTCCATTTTTCCTTTTTAGGCTACGGTGTCTGTCTGTTTGTCTGTCATACACTTTTAAACGGTAATATATAGGTATATATGTTACTGTAAAAGCCCGAACATTGGTAAATCTTAGGTTTTACCAGTAAATCTTAGGGTTTACCAACACGAGTCGGTAAATGTAAGAATATGTAAAAAGAAACGATTTTATCGGGCTTTTACCATTAGAATTTAGTACATGCTAGGTTTTACCTGTGACGGTTGGTAAATGTTGGATTTGGAAATAAAACAATGCATAATAGACCAGTTTAGGCTAGGCCAAACTAGTTGATCCTGGTATTTTTTTGTATAAAAAAAAACCATAACCTAATCTCTGAAGAAATTATTGCTTATTCCTAAGACTGCGTTGCACCAAGCTACATCGTTCAATCAAACAAAATATGTTATTATATATGTTACTGTAAAAGCCGAATACAGTAACATATGCATTGTTTTATTTCCAAAACTAACATTTACCAACCGTCACTGGTAAAACCTAGCATGTATTAAATTCTAATGGTAAAAGCCCGATAAAATCGTTTCTTTTTTACATATTCTTACATTTACCGACTCGTGTTGGTAAACCCTAAGATTTACTGGTAAAACCTAAGATTTACCAATATTCGGGCTTTTACAGTAACATATACATGTTTTAAAATTGGCAAAATTATAGGGGTTCCTTTGATGTAAATCAAGAAATACTAAAATCTGGTCAAGTGCGAGTCAAGCTTGCGTAAATAATTGGAAAATATATTTTTGTTAAAACCTTGTTGATTGCACAAAAAAGAAACTAAAAGTGATTAGTGAATGTTTCGTTGACAGCAGGTGTCATGTTATTTTTTTTTAATAAAGAAAATAGATCTGTACTTAATAGAACTTGATATTGTATATGAACGCCTAGCATTTCAGGCTATTCTTACTGTAGAAAATATGACATATGAAGTTACAAATATTCTTAAATATAAAGCATAGTTTGTTGAGTAATTAGTTCTTGTTCATGTATTAGGTATATCATAGGAATTCCGAAGTCTTGGTGTGCGAGTGAAACTCATATTTTGTCGGATTTCACTATTTATTTTTTCAATAGGATTTTTCACTTCCACGCTTATTTGAATGTAGAAAAAATATATCATAATAATGACTGATCAAACGATAAAAAATTCCACCATTTTTTATTAGGTACACGTAGTAAATAGATACATTCGTTTATGCCCAGTCTTGATGACAGTATTTTGGGTCAACTCTATTCAACGATATCTAGGAATTTTCAGTATACACTTGTTTTTGTTAAAAAAATTGGTTGGTTTTGTTTCAAAAACAAAGAATACTGCATGTAAGATATCATTATATATTACATTATAATAAATGAAATATATTTTATTTAGCAGTTTCAGAGGATATTTATTACAATTTTCCTTCACAGGGAACGGGCAAAAAATATTGTCTGTTATTACGTGAAACGGCCAGACATTTTGGATGATTTATTAATTTTTAGCGGTTACCTTTTCTTACTTTTGTTTGTGGGGTAATGAGAATCTGTGAAATGGTAATTTTATTTTATATACAATGTTTTACCGAGTCACTGCTTTGAAATATTTTTTCATGAGACAAAATTGTGTTACCTTTGTTTGTTGTTCAATTCGAGCATATAAGCTGGATTGGCGCTAAATTAGCATCTTACCCAACGGGTAGTAAAGTTGTTTGGTCCTTGGCTAAGTATATCGAATCGAATTTCTGTCGATCATCTCTGCCTCCACGGTTGAAACCGGATCTCTAGCTCACACCGCTGTAGAAAAAGCGAATCTATTCGCAGGTCTATTTCCGGACAACTCACGTCTAGATACCTCAGGAGAAACGCCTCCAAAACAAATAAAACCGGACAAGTGCAAGTCAGACTCGCCCACTAAACTAGTAGATAAAAGGGGGAAATCATATTTTTTTTATATTTTCCTTCATATACCGAAAAATATATTATGTAAAAATATTTTAAAACCTGTTTTAGCTTGTGCTAATGAAGTTCTTTCATATGATACCCCACATGATACGGTTAGAGAACTTCAAATTTTGGACTCTCATTCCTTGCATAAAGACACTATTTTTTGTGATTAAATTAAAAATGTCCAGTTTTCGGATTTTTTCTATATGTATATTCTAACACAATGCTTGTTGCCAAATTTCATAATTCTAGGTCAATGGGAAGTACCCCATAGGTTTTGATTTCCTCGTGAGTGTCGAAATGTGCGTTTTTTACGGTATATTCGACTGTAACTTTTTTTTACAAAAGCTAAGAAATTTGATTTTTCTTTCTGCAGCAAGAGACTATAGATCTGCGTATATGGTTAATTTCAACACGACACCTTCATGCGTTCCCGAGATACAGGTATTGACACTCGGACGGACGGACGAACAGAGGGACAACAAAATGATCCTATAAGGGTTCCGTTTTATCCTTTTGAGGTACGGAACCCTAAAAATAACCGTCGTCTAAGTCTAAGCCTAAATTCTTAGGCTTGAACTTCAACTGCGTATAGTAATGCAGTACTCTCTAAATATAGATAGTTTTTCTGTGGTGGTATATTTTGTACGTTGTTTGTGGAAACCTCGTTTCTCGACGATGTTCGGTTGATTTATTAGCTTAGGATCCAAAAACATCTAGTTACCGAGTTTTGTGGACGCTCCCGAAGTACAACAACAAACAGGGAGTTGGAGGTTAATAGTTTGATAAACAATTTGTTTGGGTTCATTACGACAGGCCAGTTTTGGACGATATGTGCCCGGAAATCATTATTTCTCATTTTTCTCTCATCTCTCTTTTTTCTCATTTTTCTCTTCATCTCGTTTTTCTCTTCATCTCATCTCTCATTTCTAATCAAGATATTTAGTCTGATGATCGATTTCTTTTGCATTTGGTCAGCCTCAACTGGATGGGTAGGTACTTACGATGGGGTCGAAACTTACTTATAAGATATCTATTACAGTATTCACATGAGTAAAATTCAGGGTAGGTTTTACTTAGTAGGGAAGAGAGACCCCCGGATAATATTCCACATTCCTGCTGTTTTCTCTAAAAAGGTACAGCGGAAACGCATAAGTGCGTCTACCTATATACAATTTCCATCGAAATCGAAACAGTCAAGTGGATAAGAAATGTCAGGAAACAAATTTTACATACACTAAATATTATATTTTTTTGATTTTCAATCAAGCGATCTTTAAAAATTTTAACGTCAAAGTTGCCGTCAGTTTTGTATCTGTGAATATAGTAATAATTATAGTTTAAAAAACTGAAGCAACCGACTTCTCATAGATGCCATTGTAAGAACTGGACCAAATTGAAATGGGACCACACGGGAAGCAAATTAAAAAAAACCGGATAAGTGAAAGTCAGGCTCGCCCACCGAGGGTTCCGTACAAACTAGTAGATAAAATAGGTTTTGATTCCCTTGTGAGTGTCGAAATGTGCGTTTTTTACGACATATTCGGCTGTAACTTTTTTTACGAAACTGAGAAATTTTATTTTTCTTTCTGCAGTAAGATACTATGGATCTGCGTATATGGTTTATAATTTGAACACGATTTCTTTCACGCGTTCCTGAGATAAAGGTCTTGACAGACGGACGGACGGACGGACAGACAGACAGACAGACAGACAGACAGACAGACAGACGGACAGACGGACAACAAAGTGAACCTATAAGGGTTCCGTTTTTCTCTTTTGAGGTATGGAACCCTAAAAAGAATCATCAAATTCGGTCAGTCGAAAGTTATGATGTAACAAACATAAAAAAAATACAGTCGAAATGAGAACCTTCTCCTTTTTTGAAGTCGGTTGAAAATAAATAGAATGGCTTTTAACTTGTAGAAAAAATTTATTTACACTAAAATAATTTCAATTTATCATCCTACTTCATTAATCTAAGTAAACGAGGCCTCCTTTTGGCCTCGTTTACTTACACTAATAAATGTCTTAAGATTAAAGTCCTAATGTGACCTTGATAGATTAAATAGAAGATATTTTAATCAAAAACTTCAATGGAACCCTTTCTAGACCCTTGTTAGAAACTTTTCTCGAACAAAGTAGGTAATTTAAAATCGCTTAGTTATAAACGATTTAATTCTAAGTAGTTTCTAACATAAACTACTTTTTAACTTTATTTATTTGATTTTTATCTCTTCATCAATTAATTTTGGTAGAGAGAATTTCGAATTTATATAATTCGTGGAAAAATTGGATCATCAAGTGATTTTTAGTTCTTATTCTGTATTTTTTTAAATCTTATTTACTATAAATAATATACAATAACTATATTTTTTTAAATAGGATCAGAAATGAGACAGAATTACCAACAGCATATCATGATTATTTAAATTAATAATACTAGACGACCTTTGCAATGTGTTTACGACATTTAAAAAGACAAAGTCATTCCAGGGCTGCTAAGTAAATCAACTTTATAGCTTAAAAATACCTTTCAAAGAAAATTTTATAACTTCTTTTAATGAAAATTATTTTTAACTTTGAGGATTAAATTATATTTACCTATTACAAAATTCAATGTCATTTATGAAATAATAATATACTAAGTTACTTATAATGAACAAAAATGTAACCCGATGGTTTGATTTCCATACAAAGGTATTTTTACTAATGATGATCGAAAAAAGTATAGCTTTAATATTGTATAGTCTTTATTAGCGGTAAATCGCGTTTGTTGAAAAATAGTTATAGCAAATTTTAATCAAACATTGTTTTATCGAAAATTATGTATTTTCAATTATATTCTTAATGCATAATAACGATGTAGGTAAATACAATTCCTTAATCTAAACTCTTACAAAAATAAATGTAGACATCAATTTATCTCGACACAAGCTAAAATAAATCAGCCGGTTAAGGCAATTTCAGTCAAGATTTTCATCTACCTTAATGAATTCCGCGAATCTGCCAATTGATTTTAATCTGAATTGATGCTTCCAAACTGAGGAATAGATGGGCTTAGGCATAATAAATCAAACCGTTTAAGGGCTTCTTTCATCATCCCCGAGTAAAGTTCGAAATTGGCTACTCGCCACTTGAACCGCCAAGTATGTGTAGATTTCAATTTCATAATGTCTGAGTAGCCTTAACCATCTCATAAACTGGCCCGTAACTTATGTTTGACTTCATCCCCCGAGTATCGGAGATAATCGACGAGTAAGGCCATTGTCAGTCATAAACAAATGTGCCATTCGTACAACCTCTTTTGTAGATGTCCCTGGCTGGATCTTATTGTTTTATGACCTTTTGTTCAAATGTGGAGAAAGGACGCTATTTCCAGGTAAACTACGATATCTTACCTACTAAACGATAAACATGAATTGATATATAAAATCGTAGTATTAAGAGTGTACTGAGAGCCAAAACCAAACACATCTCAAAAAAATTGGGTTTAATTCTATTCTGTTTATTTCTAACAAATATAAAGAACAAATAACATCAAAAATTTTATAGTTTGAATTATAGAACTTAAAACTAACCTCATAAAATTATCATATATCGTACCACAGTTGTCAGTTAATATTTTCATATTAAGTACCATGTAAAGTATGCGATTGTGGCGCTACGTATATTTGACTAACTAAACAGTTGTAACAAAGGAATTTGAACGAACAATGAATGTTTTCGTTCTTTCATTCGGGTAACCCCTGAGTTATTACTCGGAGCTAGGTTTTCGTTTGTGAAACTGACAAAAGTTAATCGGGACTATTACTCGCTGAGTAACATTACTCGGCACGTAGCTACTTCTCACTTTACTCAAAGATTATGAAAGAGGCACTTAGACTCAGGAAGGAAGATAATACGATATTCGGGGCTATTGTTATGCATCCCACAAAGTTTTGTGAGGTATTTCGATGTTTCCCGTACCTGCTCTCGCCTATCTCTTCAGGCACGATTCATGGTAGCGAATAAAACGGGGCCAAATAATAGCCATCATAATTATTCGTGCCACGGATAAGGTATTTGACCTTTTTATAGGACTGAGGCTTGATCTTCGGGAATACTTATAATGATTCACTTTATTCAACAAGAAAAACCTTCAACTTCAACGGTAAAAGTAGTTTTTTTTATGCATTATAGATCTACGATTGACCACCAACTCGCCTGGTGTTAAGCGACGGTGTGGCCGAGGATGGAGCTCGTCGATCTAGAAGATATCTATTCACTCTAGCCTTGAAAATTACAAGATTGTAGGTCTCAGGAAACAGAGATGAAACAGGAAACAGGGATTTTTCGCTTTGTTGTAATACCTACTTGACTTTCTTATAGATATTTACTAGATATTGTGGACTAAAATATTTGTATTGAATTGATTACGGGAAGACTAAAAGCTAAAAATATGGAATCACGATAATGTTGGGTATTAGGAAACAAAGAGGTATTAAAGCCGTACGGGATGAAATCTAATTTATGAACACCTTAGATTTCATCCCATATATCACAACGTAAACTGCAGAAAAGAAGTATTTGCAGTCTAACTTATGATTTCTTTACGCTTACATTTAATATGCTGTTGAATGTACGTTTTTTTAAAGTATTTGTAAAATCACTGTAAAAGGTTATTAATTCGCATCATTCAGAATAATTCTAGTAAAATTACTTGTTTATTACGAAATAAGTAGTTCGTTGGTTCGTAGAAACATACATACATACACCCACACATACATACATACAAACTTACTTACGCAGTCGGGTAAAAAGTACATTTAAAGTTTACGAAAATACCTAAAATGTCACACTTGTCTATGTTAGCGCTTTGCCTATAAATAGTGAGAAAACATTAGCATAATAGTTTGAAAAGTAGTCACAAATAGAGCAGTCGGGACGCGACGACCCTCGTCACGGCTCCGAGTAATCCGCAGACAACATTAACGTGTAGACAACACGAGTAATTAATCTCGGATATTACGAGACGACACTCACTATAGGACGGTATGTATTTACACAGAGTTCGTATGTGTGTCGTCTAACCAAAAGCTCTCTATATCAGGGGTTCCAAAACTTATATAGAATTTGAATTGGCGCCCTAGCTAGGCAAAATATATTGGGTAGATTGATAAATATAATGAATAATAACGAGTCAGACTTGTCCACCGAGGGTTCCGTACAAACTAGTAGGTATGATGGATAGTTCGGGAATCGAGTGTTGGATTAATATAGTTTTTTTAGGGTTCCGTAGTAACAACGAGGAACTCTTATAATTTCGCTATGTCCGTCTGTCTGTCTGTCTCTCTGTCCGTATGTCATAGTCATTTTACTTAGAGAATATCAGCCCTATATCAGCCCTAGATAAACGAAATTTGGCTTGTAGATGTGTTCTGTGTATCAAATTCCATAATTATCGCTTCAGCCGTTTGATGGTAAAAAGATAACGAACAGAGAAATAATTTAGTTTTAATATTAATGAGAATAAGGATGTACGCGATAAATCGTATAAAAATTGGATAATTTCAATGAATAACAATCGAAATACCTATATTATGCTTGAACAGTCCAATGCTCTTTTATATTAACTAGATTCTGCTTCTACATACATACGCTGTGCATGCAGTTATCGGCACCTAACCTAATTAAGTGGCAGGCGTCGCGCCACGTCTACGGGACTTATTTCCCGGCGCGCATTCTGAACTAATAGCTTTTCATTTTTACTCGACTGCCCAAGAAGATGGGTAATATTTTATATATATTTTATATTACGTTTTGCACCCTAAATTACCACTTTTGATGTGTAAGGTATCATTTGACCTTCCAAGTAATCATGGAATTTTCAAGGCTAGAGTAAATAGATATCTTCTAAATCAACGTGTTCCATCCTCGGTCACATCGTCCGTCGCTTACTATCAGGCGAGTTGGTGGTTAAATGTAAATCTATTTTAAATAATAAAGTGTGTAGGATTTTTTTTTTCATATAATTGCTTTAATTTGCAAAAAAAATGCACTATTTCAAGATTGGTAGTAGTAGTATTCAAGTGTAAATGTATACTTTTGGCATGATTGAGCCTTAGCCGTTTGACGGATTTCAATGTATGAAGTTTCATTAGACACTCTTACTAGTGAAAATTAATTTAATGGCTACAATTTGAAGTTTTTTTTTTTTTTTTATTTTTTTTTTTATTATTAATTCACAGGTTGCCTTGAAACAGGCTGCGCCTAGTAAGGCAACCGGCAGATATAGTTGTTTTTTAGCAAAGTAAGTTGTGAATAAATAAATATTCATATTTTTTTCAATAATATAAATTGAGAAGTCGGATCATATGAACGTCGCTTAAAGACAGTTTATTACATTTTCGTACTTATACACACAGTAGGATCAAGTTGTTTTTAGAATAGCTTTGACATACATACAGATTAATCAATACAGAGAAAACGTAGATTAAAAACGTTTTTAATTGTCCAAGACGAAAACGTGCTTCAATCAATTGGATCGCCACACAAAATCCATTCGATTCAAAAAGGTCGGTGTGACGGACGGGCCTGCCCGAAAGGCTCTTGTTAGTTATTCCCAGGAAATCGTATCGGAATCTTGGCCTGATGCAGTATTCGAGCCGGCCGGCGGGTGGAAGCAATAAAGCCGTTCAAATCGAATCGAGCGGCTTCGAATAGAGAGGCAGGTCGGACGATCCCGGCACGCGATTGCGTGACTACAAAAGGGCGCTCTACAATTACACCACCAAAGCGGCAAACGACCCTCGCCTCTACACGCGAATGATACTAATAAAAGATCTGAAAACTCCGAAACAGCCGTATAAAAATGAAATGACCAATGTCCGGCTCAACTATGCATTGTTTTCCCTAAAATGATTGATTTTTTTATCAGGCAATTTCATTTTTCATTTCCCCACGATTTCCCTGTCAAACATTAACATTTAACACGCTCGATGTTTTTTTACTGCCACGGTTGTACGCGAGGAGTTTCCACTCCCTCCGTATAGAAATGTACACAGTATTCGTAAAATTGTGACGTGAAAAAGGAAAAGAATATATTTCACTACATTTTTGAAAGGATTATATGATTCGGCTTTTTAGGGAATAATTTAATTTGCCTAAAAGAAATTAAGAGAATTTATGTCGCCTTTGCCCATGATTTTATTTATAAATCTGATCGGAATTACAAATGAGTAAGCTAGAGTAATTGCATTTTTACTTCCGTTTTAGCTTCTAAATTAAAAAAGTTAATACCTTGTAAAAACCAATATTTTTCAGTTTATTTTAAGAAATATAATATTGTAATTTGATACTGTTTAGAGACGAAAACCGTTTTACCTCCACCTTCTTTTTGAAAAAAAAAGTAATATAGTGGAAGCAATTGAGCGTTCAGTGATTCTTTTAACCGTTATATATTATAATTATTGCTAGTCACTATTGCGCACGGCCTTTATTTGTGTTCTAGTCGTGTGTCCGTCTCACTCCGTTCCGCACACACATTAACGTAATGCTATATGAATGCTCACAAAATAGTATATAAATACTACATGTAAAGGCTTACGAATTCTGGTGAATTGTAACATTGTGTCTTTGTTCGTCTAAAAAATAATAAGTGAAATATGTTCATTGTTATGTTTCTATTAAGCAAGTACATTAATTTAACGACATCATTTTGAAACAAAACAGAAGAGGAGATTAAGATTTGGGGAGGAATTGAAACGCATTAAATCGTCTTTCTCCCATTATTCTGTTGAACAAAGTGAAACAGTACAATTAATTCTGAATTTATTTCCCTAAAAATATATATTTTCGGCTCCCATGCAATTATAACGTCGGTGCTCTCCGATAAACTCCGGGAGGCGAGTATAAAGGTGGATTCGTAATTAAGGGTGGCTTTAATCGGTGCCGCCTTTTAATTAGCTGCCGATAAATGAAGTAAATCGGAACTATGTATGTGCTGTAGTGTCGGTCAAATTAGTAGGTATCTAATGAGTGCTGCGGTAGTTAGTAGCAAGATGTATACGAGATACTACCGGCCTTACCGAAAAAGTTCTCAACTTTGATTCACGTCTCAAATTCTCTGTCTTGTTTTAGTAATTGTAATTACGTGGCAGTGAGAAGTGGATAAAAATTTGAGCATTGATTAAGGAGTAACGTTTTTCGGTAAGACCCTACTACATGTTTACAATCACGTTTTGTCCCCTGTTGGGGTGGACAGAGGCTATCTTACTGTCTCAACCATAAAAATAATAAGTTTAGAGTAAGAGTCGAATAAAGCAACTTTTAACAAGCCTTTTAAGGTTTGTATTTGTAATCACTCTGGTACTGCACTTCGCTACACACGACAGGTAAGCAAAATCTGGCACAATTTCACTTCAAACTCTGTGAAAAATAAGTCTTTTTACTTTAAACATTATCCGCACACATTTTGATAGAATTTTGACTTCACCCATCCCATGAACGGAATTTTTTGTATAACATATGTGTTTTATTCGATAGTAAGCTTGCATTTGACAGTTAACTCGCCTGATATGAAACAATTGTGGTCGATTACGGAGCGCACTTGCCTAGAAGAAACCTATTCCCTCGAGACTTGATAACACCCAGATTATACCTACTCGGAGGCCCAATTCGGGAAATGTATTCCAAATTTTCTACGTCATTTGATACTTCTACTTTCATTAGTGATTTAATACATATTCGTTGGTAAGTGTAAATTGTGGATATTTTGTATAGTTTATAGCTAGGCATTTCACCACTTCTCACCTGATATCAAGTCAGCGTGTGGTCCATGATGCTAAACACACTTAGTATCAAATGCAACCTGTCGCGTATTAGTAGTATGCAACATTATGCATAGCATTATGTGTTTCGAATTCATCGAAATATAGCTTACAGAGAAATTCAGGGACTCTGTGTTATCTCCGAATGACGAATACGCTACATTGCTACATGATGTTTTGAACTGTTGAAGTCTGCTGCTGTGTTAGAATTGGAATGCTACGGGAAAACGCGAAGTATCACGAGATAGACTTCTGGATGTCTTCAAATCGCGAGTGAATAGGTTCTTTTAGGCAAGCGCAGTCCATCGTTATTGTCTATCTTATACATAAAATACCTAATACATCAGCGTGCTGGGTACAGAGAGGTACTGGATTGCAGCATTTGTATTATTTTTAGACCTTACCTGTCTGAAGTATTCTTATTGCTTTTTTGTTTAGTACAACCTACATGTATTCTTTTGTTGTCTTGTATATTTTGTTGTACCCGACACTAGCGAGAGCACTGAAGACTTATGATTTATAATTATGATTAATTATGATTATGATTATGATTAATAAATAGTATTTTCATATCGAAAGTAAACATATTCTTACATTTTACTTTAGCCAGGGCAAACTTCCAAAAAATGTTTATTGACTGGTGAAGTATTTTCCAAAATCAGTGCTATTGTTATGATTCATGATACACACGTAAAATGTAATCGAACTGAAAACTTTCCTTTTTGAAGTCCGTTAAAAGTATGTTGGACTGCAAAAGTTTTAACATTCTAAATTCTCAAATTCCGTTCCATTCGTCTTGAGGAAGAAAACAATAGCAAAAATATTGTTACAAATATTTGATTGTACAAGGAAAAGCTACATGAATGGGCGTGTCCTCACCAAATAACGCAAATGTCACGGTAAATATCGGAAATCCGTTATGAAGAGGCCGAGGTAAAAGCTTCAAGCACCTATCCGTTAGAGATATGATTATGTTGTCGTTTTTGTAACGTGTTCTCTTACCGAGAATATGTACTTTCGATAACTATATTTAGCTACATACATATATATATGTCTTATTTTTTTTAGGTTGGTTTTATACTAAACTTTTTATATTATTTTTTATACTACTAAATTTACTTACTACTGTTTTATACTACGTAATTTACTACTGTTTTATACTACGTAAATAAAAACACTTATGCCCCTAATAATAATAGCAATAATAGCTATTTTTAGCCCCCAACCCATAAAGAGGGTTGTGATAAGTTTCGGTTGGTCCATCCGTTTCAGAGCTAGGATGCCACAGACAGACACATATACGCGTCTGTGAATTTTTAACTAGTGTGTCTGTACATCTCTACAGATAAAATTGGCATACAGATACACACGTCAAACTTATAGCACAGTTTTCCTAAAATTGTAGGGGACATTTACCAAGCGAGAGTTTCTCAGGGGCTAGCTGTTGACAGCCAAACAAGCCTAATCATCATCATCAAAGCTACAAGATGTCCACTGCTGGACTAAATCCCCATGAATTTTCAAAAAGACTTGAAGGCAGCGGCTTGCATAGAGCGTTTTCCTGATCCATCTTTTGGCTGGTCTTCCTACGCTGCGTTTGGCGACAAAGTGAGCATTGCTGGGCGAGTTTTTGCTCTTGGCGCAGCACCAAAATAGTGAACAAGCACTATTATACCTGCATTTATCTTGTTTAGGTGAAGTTTTGATCTTTTCATTTACCTTGAATATGCCACGACGATAGTTGTGTCTGCGTGCGTATCACCGAGCATGCAGATGTGGGTGATAATTATCTATATCCAGAATTTTGGTACTATTTTTTTTTGTCGAAAATAACCTTACACTTGACCGTTCCCTCACCCTAGGTGTTAGCCTTGAAGAAACCTATTCACTCGCGATTTGAAGACACCTAGATTAAGTATATCTAAACGAAAAAACCCATTTAGGAAGCGCATTCCACATTTTGGCGGTACGCACTATGAAAGTGGAGCCAAAGCGTTTCGTACGGGTTTTCAGAATATCAACCGTGTACCGATATCGCTTTTACGTGCTTATTACTGTCCGATAGAAAAATGGGCATGGCAGAATGAGATCATGCAAATCAGACGCACACTCACCGAATTATATGCGATTAAAAACCGATAAACTAGCAACTTTGCGACGATGCTCCAGACTTTTAAATTTTGACTAATTGTTTCGTTTTCACTATAGGAGCCAAACTGTCATAACAGACACGTTCTACCTAACGTGGGTATAAGGGGTAATAGTTCAAAGTACATACGTACCGTACGCTAACGCGCTGGCGAGGTTATCTATTGTTATTTGATGGGCGAGGCGTTCGGAACATGTTCCACGGGATAAAGATTAACAAGGGTATAGGATAAAGCGTGAACGTGTTAGGCACTTCTTTGTTTATTAAGTAGATTGGTGAACGTTGGATCTATAATCTAAATTTAAGATAAATGAAATATTGCACTCAGAGAGGTCTCAGATTCGTAATGGAGAAGAATTGCAGAATGCAAAATATTATCATTGGAATTATTTAAACAACTACTGAAACATAAAATATCAAGTTCAAATGAGTACCTAAGTGTTACTGGCTCATTTTCTTTATACAAAAAGATTTTAACACGACCGATTACTCTATTTTCAGTTTATGTCACATTATACGGAAACGTTCACTTTTCACATTTCATTTTCACATTTTTTGTATCTTTTTTTGTGAAATGAACAAGGAGGTACACAATAAATTTCCATTTATTCAAAAATTATTTACGCTCTTGACCAGATTTTAGTATTTGTTGATATATATAAATTAAATCATAAATTCTTGTCAATTTTGAGACTTGTATTTATTACTATTCAAAAGATACAACCGTTTAAGTGTAGGATAAACAGACACAGACAGAGAGACACCCTCAGTAGCCTCACATAAAAATGACCTCCAAGTACCGACATGAAAACTAATAATCAAACATCTGTAACAGATTTGCCAGATGAATTTAGCTCGCTTGGTCAATATGCATTAAATGCAAGTACATATAGTTCGCTGGCTAAATGTAATATGAAATTGAAGTTTAATTTCGTTCTCTGTCGAACCACTAGTACATAAAAAATACATTTGTCAATATCTATTTCTGGGCCAATTCTGTAATGCTCATAAAAATCTAAACTCAATTGATTGATCTAAAATATAAGCTGCAGTTTTCTATAATAAAAAAGTAAGCTCTATTTTTAGTCCTATAATTACGTTTCTGTGATTGTTCTCATCATCTATAATTACTAAAGCGGCTCGTACTGACAAAGCTCCTAACTTAGTATATCTATAGTGTGTCTATCTTCGGCACTAACCTTTAACCACTACTGTGTCTGTCAACACAAGTCCTATTAAGGTATTAGGTTAGTAAGTAGATGTGAAAGTATTTGTTTATATATCATATCACATTATTCACAAAAATCCACAAATCGACTGCTACATATAGGCCTCCGTCATGGTTTTCTAAAAATACTTGCTGTCACATGTATAAGGTTGTCTGTTCATCCACCTTGTGTCTGGTCTTCCTACGCGGCACTTGCCGGTGCGTTGCCTCCACTCAAGAAATATTCAGCCCCATTGGCCATCAGTCCTACGTGTTGTGTGCCCTGTCCACTGCCACTTGTTAATCCGCTGTACTATATTGTTAATTTTAATACGTCTATGGATCTCGTTGCTCATTACATGACATTGAGCTTACATATAAGGCCCATAGCGAGTCATCTACATAAACATTGCCTTTAAATATTTTCTTTATTATTTTCAGATATCGCTGACTGCCCATAGACCATCGAAAATACTTAGAATTTGAGGTAAGACGACCTATATTCCTAATATTTTCTGCAGATTAAATTAATTAAAACAATATTTAGAGAATGGTGAAAACATTAAAAAAAAAAACGATTACTAATATTTTGGGGTAAAATGAAGAATCTTTTAACCAGCAATGTGATGTACATTCCTGGTTTAGGATTCTCGATGTTACTCACGATGACAGTAGCGTTGCTTTGGGATTTAAAAGGTATTCAGTTTTTCATATAAGTTTTGATTTGGCCTATACCAAAATTTATTAGTATTGGTTATATAATGTATATCTATCTAGCTTTGTTATATCACAATTTTAAAGTTACTTGCAGCTTTAGATCCGACGGGTTTTCTCATTAGTTCTTCAGTGGAAAGCGAACTATCCAGGTTGATAAGGTAAAAAAAACCTTTCTTCTTGGGCTGTCTACTAAAAAAAGGTATATAAGCATAATAAGGTACTGAGGACCTATTATTAATGCTGGCGCGTATCTGGCCCATCGCATAAGCATTGCCATTCAACGTGGCAATGCGGGCAGCATGCTGGGTACGCTGCCAACTGGTAGTGGGTTTGAGCATTTGGATTATCTTTAGACCTTTATCGGTCTGGGGTGATCGATGTGCTTTTTGTGTAGTAGTTTAGATAGTTGAGTCTGTATATTGTTGTGTTGTAGTTAATAAAGGCGCTTGCCACAAAAAAAAAAAAAAAAACTACTTTTGTACATACGCTATTACCACACCCCGGACACTCGACCAAATCTCCATACAAACGTCGTGGCCTAACTACTTATTACAAAGATATCGATATACGGAGAATCTGTACACGTGCAGTTATGTATGTAATGTCAATGGTTGTCACTATTTTAGACTTACCAAGAAAGTTTTGTAATCACTTACGTAGTCATTGCATACTTCGAAAAATCCACATTTTACGTACTTATACTTAATAATAAGTTTTATAGGTCTAATCATAACAATTAACTCAATTATGTAACGTAGGACGTAATAGGAACATATATAGAGAATAACATATATTAGGAATATATATATAGAGAGCTCTCGTCTCGTCTGATCGACGCAACACGTGATCAGAATGCTGGCCTCTACTTTGCTCAAAGAGTAAGTATCGCTATACAACGAGGTAATGGGGCCAGCATCCTGGGAACAATTCCCGCTGCTAACGGTATTTTAGAGTAGTTTTATTTTTATTCATGTGTGTGTGTATATAGTTGTATTTTGTTTTAATTTAAATAAAATGTCGATAGGAACAAGGAACACACAAAATCCACTCAACTACTAATCTCCCGATATGTAAATAAGTAAAATATTTAGGCACATTATTTGAATCGCATATACGCCAAAAAAGTTTCCTACTTAATTAATCTAAAGGATAATAATTATAATTACATAGTGTCGATTACCAAAAATAACTTGGGTAAGTACCTTATTTTATCCATAGGAAATATATAAAATCTCCTATTTTTATCATGTCGAGTTAACATTCAGCCGTAGACGGCACAAAAATGCCCCACTGTCGGTATTTTTAGGGTTCCGTACCCAAAGGGTAAAAACGGGACCCTATTATTGAGCTATTATACGCTGTCTGTCCGTCCGTCCGTCCGTCCGTCCGTCTGTCACCAGGTTGTAACTAATAAACCGTTATAGTTAGATAGTTGAAATTTTCACAGATGATGTATTTCTGTTGCCGCTATAACAACAAATACTAAAAAACAGATATATATAAATATTAAAGGGGGCTCCCATACAACAAACGTTTATTATGATGATTATGCTCGTTTTTGCTCGATATTGTTAACGGCAACAGACGCTTGAAATATTCACTGAATATTGAGTTATATTATTCATTTAAAAAATAATAATAATAATATTTAAGGGGGGCTCCCATACAACAACGTGATTTTTTTTGCTGTTTTTATAGATAATGGTACGGAACCCTTCGTGTGCGAGTCCGAACAGAACAGACAGACAGACAGCGAAGTCTTAGTAATAGGGTCCCGTTTTTACCCTTTGGGTACGGAACCCTAAAAATGAACATTCAGTCCGTTTAGAAACTTCTAGTTTCCCTTCCAAGGCATTTATGAGAGTAAACACGGCGGCCGTCCCAAAACTGAAAACAAACAATTTTATGCCAAAGGCTGAAATACCAAGGAACGTTTATTGTTCGTGGTAATTTTTCATAGAAAATCCAATATCCTGTTACATTTTGTTGGCTGACGTGAAAACGATAATAATAGTGTCGAAGCATTTGCAAAGATAAAATATTTTAGGTAAAAAAATGTTATGGAGGATGGATATAAAAAATTGGATTCCTACTCAGGAATCCAATGAAAATAAGTGCGTAAGATTATAGAATCGCAGAGTTCCTAATCTTCGAAGTTGAAATATTGGTTTTAAAACGAAAATGCGCATTTTGAAGTCGGTTTCTTAAAGTTTTATAATATAATTATTATACAATGAAGTAATTGTGGATAGCTTTAATATCATTTTTATTGGCGGTAAATTATATTTATTGAAGAAAAAAGTTGAGAATATTAGCAAAAATTACAATTATAATATATAATTTACTTATATATCGACCGATAAAAACATATTTGAATGAATTGGCCCTTTAGGGCCAACGATACCCATGCGGCGGGAATACAAATTTTAAACAGTTTTTGTGGCCTTGTACCTAGCTCTGTTAATTCTTGTAAGTATTCACAATGTTTGCTTCAATATACTTATCCTAATTCGTAGGTAAACATTCAGGTTTCGCTAGTACATCTACGTGATTGTAAAGAGGCCACTATACCTGAAAAGCAAACACAGGACATAGACGCTCACGAATTTCTATTCAAGACGGCATGTCAAGGGTTTAGTGAGATCCCACTCTTGACATAATTATCGGAAGATTAACGATAGGCCCGGAACTGATAATAATAAATGTGGAGTATACTCCATGGGACGACGACATTTCATCGTAATAACTAACAAGACTACCCAATGTATAAGGGTGTCTCTAAAACTTGCCTTTATGCAGTGAGTCGCCGAGAGCCGTAAACGAAAAAAAAAAAATTGAAAACAAATCGTGAAATAGTAACAAAAATATCGATATCAAATTTTTATCTATTCAACGAGATGATTGCTCAGAATCCAGACGCTGACATATTTTTTGATAGGTTTAGCGTAATGCTAGACATTTGTATGCGTTTCTCGGCTACTTCTTAAGTATTATTATTGTTATTATGTAATTATTGGCTGCTGTGCGCTTTGGTTCTCCTGTAAGCACAGTAAGCATTTGAATAAAAAAAAAAAAAAAAAAAAAAAAAAAAACTGCATGTTAACCTAATAAAGTCAGGATCTCAAAGAGGAAATATATCGTGGTAACATTGGCTTACAAGCTTAGTACAAGATTATAACGCGATCTGTAATGAGTGCCAAATAAATAAATAAACTATTTATTGTATTGTAATTAAACTATTTTTAAAAGATGTAACGGAGAAAAAGGTAATTTCACACTTTGCTATAATCTAATTTAGTCAGTGTATTCTGTAAAAAAAGAATATATAAAAAAACTACAAAAACCATCGACACGAAGAAGAAGAAGTGTCTTCTGTTGCCTGGCTACTTAGTCTAAGTCGCGATGAAACTGAAGCCCTTATACATAGCATTTATAAGGAATAGATATGGATGGATTATCTTATTTTACAATATAGCATCTGTAGCATACATCTTCTGCCTTTCCTCCTACAAAGTACTGTGTAATACACAATTGTCCAACTTTCTGTAGTTTTTTTTAACACGCTTTTATTAGGTCGACCTGTATGTAATGAAATCTAAGGTAACTAATTTAACCATCTTCCAAGGATCGTAGCGTCATGAAAATTGGCAGCTGTATGTAGTTCTGATGACAATACAATAATATGGTACTGTCGAACTGATCTGATGATGGAGCCGGAAGATATGAACTAGAACTTCATGATGGAACATCGTATCATAGCTGTGTTTGGATTTGTTAGGAAAGTCTTGTAATTAACTTTGACCACAATAATTTGTAGCGTGTTTTTTTGTTTTTTAAACTGTAATTTATTTTATCATGTAACTCGTAGTTTTAACCTTATTTGTTGTACACAACAAAGCCCCTAGTAACATCGCACGAGAGTCCCAAGACACAAACCGTGATCTTAGTTTGGGACTCATTGCTCAACTTTCTCTGTTTGTACAATTTTGATTAGATCTTAGTTTATTAATGTTTTGTTACTTCATATAATGTACCGTAATTACATTGTACTTTCTTTCTTCTTTCTGCCTTTTGGTGTGGAAACTTTAGGTCCATGGGGTCCGAGGGCGTGACAGCTTTATAATGAAATAGCTATGCGACTGATAGAGAGAACAAATGATCAAAGGGCTGGCGCTTACCTCGGTTAGCGGATTAGCATTGCTATCCAACGAGGCAATGTCGTCAGCCTTTTGGGAACGTTGCCTTGGGACTGTGACCTGAGTTCTGTTTTTTATCTGTAATATGTTTTTTATTTATAATAATATCTTTAGTTATTTAGGTCATTTATTGAAATGCTTTCTTAAAGTAATAACATTTGATTTGATTTGTATATTCTATCGAACGGGAAGATTCAGAATATCATTGTATAAAGGTCTTCCTGTCGCGCTTCAATAAAGAGCGTTTTAAAAATACTAACAATCAAACACCTCTTCAGATTAGTCTGTAACTAATATAGCATTGACATCGCTGCTGTTCTTATTACAATATTTTGTTCGACTAACAACACAATCGAGATGACATTTCCCATTTTTAGGGTTCCGTACATCAAAAGAAAAAAACGGAACCCTTATAGGATCACTTTGTTGTCCGTCTGTCCGGGTGTCAAGACCTTTATATCGGGAACGCGTGAAGGTATCGTGTTGAAATTAAACCATATACGCAGATCCATAGTATCTTGCTGCAGAAAGAAAAATAAAATTTCTCAGTTTTCGTAAAAAAAAGTTACAGCTGAATATGTCGTAAAAATGCACATTTCGACACTCAGAAGGGAATCAAAACCTATGGGTTACTTTCCGTTGACCATGAAATTTGGCAAGAAGCATTGTGCTAGAGTACACATATAGGAAGAAATCCGAAAACTGGTATTTTTTTATTAAATCACAAAAAATAGGGTCTTTATGCAAGGAATGAGGGCCCACATTTTAAAGTTCTTTAACCGTATCATGTGGGGTATCATATGAAAAATCTTCAGTAGCATAAGCTAAAACAGGTTTTTGAATAATTTTACGATGTATATTTTTTGGTTTATGAAGGAAAATAAAAAAAAATATGATTTCCCCCTTTTAATAGTTCGCTTTTAACGCTTCTAATAGTTTGTACGGAACCCTCGGTGGGCGAGTCTGACTCGCACTTGTCCAGTTTTTTATCACGGTATTTCTCTATTCAAATAGAGTCTGTTTGTGAGTGAGTGTTGAGTGTTGCAGATAAACAAAATCAACGATTATCTAGTCGTTTCCCACTATTACTTACCTCTTTCTTGTTACTCCTAATGCATAATGTACGACTGTCTATGGCAAATCATTTGCTAGAATGCATTAAATTTGTTAAACAAGCCACCATCTATTTATTATCATCACATCTCCATCCCTTGGTTGCCTGGAAGAGATCGCTATTAGCGATAAGGCCGCTTAATGTTTCACTAGCATTTAACCCCTTTTTGCTATGTAATTTGTGTTTTAGTTAAGGTGTAAACAATAAAGAGTTTATCTATTTATCTCTTTCTATGGAAATAAAAATGACGAAATTGAATCAGATACATAATTTTAAGACCGAATGACTGCAGTTTTTGTGGAGATATAAATAAATCAAGAATGAAAAATGTTAACTTTGAAGAAACTATCTCAATTATTACAAAGTATTACAGTTCTTATTATTTTCACTGTAAAGTATAATTTTGTATAGTTATTTATGTGTTAGTGCGTTTGCTTAGGTCGATTTTCATAACTTATTATTATATTGTAGTATATTTAGTTCTCCCAGTGTTCATTTGGATATAAATAGATTTGTTTTCCAAGTTTTTGCGTAGAAGAAAAAAGATGTAGTCCAGTCTTATGTACATAGGTACATAATTTCAGGTAATTAGGGTTATAGGTAGCTAATAAACAGGTACGTATTATAGTGTCATCTTTTAGTGAAAGAATAACTAAAAACACACTGCTAAAGCTGATCCCTACCTATATAAGGAATTCACGCTGAGCTTTTATCCTTCAGTTAAGCACATTTCGTGAGTTTTATTATGAATTTTATTAACGTTTTTATAGTTCCACCGCAAGGTCCTGCGGCTTCGGCGTGGGTCATTTTTAGACTTTATGACTAACGATGATTAAAACGTTTGTTTTAGTACCTACACATCTAGAAAACTTGCATGGAAGCAATGAAAGTAAAATGGATAGAGCATGGAGACAAAATGTATGGTGACTAATACTAAAATGAATGGGAAGTAGGTGTAAATGTTGGATTACATTTTTCACATGTTCCAGTTTGACACAAATAGTTTCATGAAACTAGTAAGATAGAAATATATTTCATTTACTTTTTCAAAAAGAAGGTGCAATAAAATGCATAAGTATATTTTTTATATTTGCCTACCTAATCTTGGATTTAAGTCCTAGTCATAGACTTAAGCACTAGTCCTAACCTACGTAAAAGCTTAAGCTTTTACGTGAGGTATAATGAAGTATCACGTTTCTTCTGAATAGAGTGCCCCTCTTACATAACTGCTTCAGGATCTCTCAATACAGGTCGTCCATTTGAGAAATCTAATATCGTCTGATAGATATGTACTATTCGCTTATTCATCAGTTTGGTTTGATTAGGGTCTGAGATCCAGTTACTTCAATCAATATGAGCCCATATTGGTGATTACACGTAGACGTCCACAGAACACTCTTCTTATAACACTAAAAGTACTCTACAATCCGTTCATATTATGTAGGATATTTTACATCTGACGTAAGTCTCTATATATATTTTTTTCTTGACACAAAATTGAGGGCTATGTTTTAGGGTGTACATCATTTTTTGCAATTTAAAACACAGCTTAAGCCTTATCCTGACGGATGTCAGGATGAAACAAGCGATGAAAGCTCCATGACGATAACATGTATGTGTGTTTCTAAATTCAATTATTACCCAAATGACTTGGCTGACTTCTGGTGTTTTAATTTCCTTGCCACCTTGGCAAGGAAATTAAATCGTGCTATTGCATACAATCTAATAATTTATATTCATGGCTTAACTTTTAAAAACGTCTACTACCCTAGTATTTCTGGTTTTGAACTTAACATAGACCTGTCAACTAAACTATTAAATATGAAACGAGACATTAATTAAAAGACGTTCCACTTTATTTTACTTGCCCACTCTCGTGTACGTGATTGAACACTTGATGAAGAACGACCATTTTTAATTCCTTTCTCATTATAAATAATACAAGTTTAAGAACGTCCCTCACAAAATATTATGAAACTTTAACGAGTATTCAATTCAATTTTCAATTAAATTCAATTCAATGAGTATGTTACTCAAAGGCCAACCAAGGATTTTATTAGTGGTTTAAGAGTCCGTAGTTCGACCATCGTCCGTCTAGGTTGACATAATTAACATTTTTGAAGATATAAAATGACTGAATGTACTCATAAAAAACTCGTCGTTTGTAAATCTAGAAAACAACATCACAAATATTCGACCAAAATTTCAATTTGGGTCCAGTTAATTTTCATACAGAAAAATCATTTTTGTGCTAATAATCTCTAAAAATTATTTTTATGTATGAAAATTAACTTAATTTATTTGTGATGTTGTTTTCTAGTTTTACAAACGACGATTTTTTAATTAATTCATGCAGTCATTTTGTATCTTAAAAAATGTGGGTATGCGCGAGAGAGACGGACGATGGTCGTACAACGGACTCTTAATACAATCCGGAAAAAGCATTTGAAAAGATTTTGGTGCTAGATACTTGTAAAGTCTTAGACGGAAACACTTCTTACGTCATCAATCGACGTCCATCCGTGACGAATTGAAATGAAAATGGAACGAGTGCCCTGTGACCATTACTTACTTTAAAGTAAGTAATGGATAAAGTATATGAAACATATATTTCTGAAATTGAAAACATCTTTTTCAATTTCAGAAATATATGTTTCATATACTTTATTTATTTACCAATAAGCACTTGAATGGAGGGAAAACTGTATAGCTGTATAATCTAAGAAACAAGTACTTACATTTGATACCCATATTGTGGGGGTTGTGTTAAAATATGAAATCCGCCATTTTGTGGTGGCGGCCATCTTGAATTTACAATAATACAGAATATACTAAATTGTATTGTCATCAGGACTAAAGGTGTATACGAAATTTTAGATCGATCCGTCAACTGCAAGGGGGTAAAATGTCAATGACTAAATTTGACCTAAACAAACAAATAAACAAACAGGTCAAGCTAAATAAAACCGTTTAACAAGCAGGTTAAGAATACTGTAAAAGTGAAATATCAAAGCTGGTGTCAAAAGAACAAAATGTTTTTGTGTACCGTCCCTATAGCCGTTTCTGTGGTAACAGTGGCTACATTCTGGTCTGTGATAGCTACAAGTTGTAATTAGTATTGCCAAGGGGCCGAAAACCACAGCCGAGTTGCGTTAGGCCACAGGAATTATACGCTGGTCACGGGTACTGCACGATCACGAACATATCAACGGTTTGAGTAAGCAGTCTGTATATAGAATGACGTGCGTTTATAGAGAATTATGCTGACTATAAGGATAAGGATAAGGATAAGGATAATATAAGGATACTGGATTTCCAATAAGGCGTTTTTGTATCTAACTATATTTTCGTACTTTTTTCAAAAATCCTTTCATTTATATATAGATGCTCATAAAATTGGTCCACCATTTTTGGGGGTCTGTTATATTGGATTCAGAGTGATGTCATCTAAGGATGTCATTTAGCTAATCATTCGTTATCATCTAAACCAAATGCCTAATTATACCTGATTTAAAATTCAGTTGCAAGGTTTGACCTACACATACTATCTAACAAGGCAAGTTAAAAGCTTTCAGTAAAAATCCAGCCATTTTCGACTTGAGAGTTGAAATTGGACTTAAATGTGTAAATTTTACTAGGAATTTATTATTTTGTCTCAAACTCACGCATCGGCAATCTTACGAGTAGTGGGATACTCGTAAGTTTAATTTTATTTTGTTTCTAAATATAACCTACCAACTAGATTCGTAAATAATATTTATTAATAAATATCTGAATAATCTAATACTCATGTTCGTGAGAATAACTCACCAACTTAAGGCAATTTTTTTAGAACCTATATTTTTCGTAGACCACGTCTAGACTTATGGCCTATTTAGCTCTAGGTTAACCTATTTTGAACACGCAAATTACTCTATAGACCGCTTACGCACGGAATATTCTCGCCCAAGAACATGAAAGCATTGAAATACACAAGTACATATGTACGTAATATAGATGAAGGCCTCTGTCTTAATTATTTGGTATACAGCGTGTAACAAAATAGTGTAGCAATGCTGTTGTTAATATTTTTGACCTTGATATTTCGATCTCAGGAGACAGTGTTTTATATAATGTTTTCTAAGGTTTTATTTAATGTTTTTTAAGTTTCCGGCAGCCTAGTCGGGAGACCGTCTGACTTCCTATCCGCAGGTCCTGGGTTCTAATCCCACGGCGCGCATCTCTGTCTTTTCGAAGTTATGTGCGTATTGTTGATTGCCGCCAACTTCAAACGGTGAGCAGTGGGACAGTTTGTAAAAACAGGGCTGATAAAAAAAAAGTGAACAAATTAAATCTAGGATCAAGCCCAATCTTTGGTAAGCTTCAGTGAAGCTGAGGCCAATACTGAAAGGTTTTTCGACAATGCCATGGGTGCCTAAAAGGTGTCGAAGAGAATTGCTGCGTTTTACTAAACGGTACTCACTGCGTTAGGGCTGGTTTACACGGGCTTAGTAGTTAAGTGCTTAGTACTTTTCACTAATACTAAGTCTCAATGTGTAAACTGTGAGATTAGTGCATAGTATTAGTGTTGGTGAATAGTGCAAGTGAATAGAAATCGATCCTATTTACTAAGCGACAAATGGATACCTGACCGCGTGTTTTCGCTTGCTCACCTTGTGTAAACAGCTCGACAAGTTAGTAAGTGACAAGTTGTACCGGGAATTAACACGTTTTTATTTGTTGACGTATTTTTTTAGATAATGAAAGGGTTGTTATTCTAAAGGGTCCAAGTGCCAAAAAAAAAACATACATAATATTATTACAAAAATACGATTTAGGTGCCAAGCCTAATAATACGCAAATGAAAGAAAAAATATAAAAAAAAATGCCACTTAGACCTTTTAGACTTACAACCCTTCAATTATGTTTGAATAATGTTTAAACACACTGCGCAAAATCAGGCGACGTCGTTCCATTTCGAATCTCTGGTCACTAATATCTTTTACTAGCTCCAACGTGTAAACGGTTACTTCTCACTTGGCACTATGTAGATTAGTACTTGTCATTAGTGTAAACCAGCCCTTTAATATTTCCTTCAATTACACAAAATCATGTAATACTTAAGTACTTCCTGTTTAGTGATCCAGATATCTAGCTAAGAAAAACTGGTGATCAGAGGTTTTATATAGCCCCAGTAAAATATCGGGATTCGTGTTGTCGCCACTCTCAGTCGGCTTGCCACAAAGCTGCATGCATTTTAAATACATAAGCAGCTAATCAAAATGGAATTTGGTGTAACACACGTGTAAAAATGTGGAAAAGTATCAGCGAGATATCGAGTTTTATCGTTGTAGGCCCATTAGTATTACTACATACTCCTGTATATTTATTTGTACTGTCATGTAGGAAGGACTGTAGATCAGAGTGACGAAACTACTAACTTTGTTAAGAGCGGGATAGACATATAGTTATGTAAGACTAAGTTAGAAAACTTTGTCTTGGCCGTGGGGCATAATTGTAAATTCTTGCGAATTAGTGTGAGTACTAAAAATATGTAGTCACTCTTTTTTTCTGCCTTTTGTGGCGTTTGTTAGGATTTTAGTCTTATCCGACTAAAGTTATGATTTCAGATCGTTATTATGTATGTTTGCTCCCATATAACTTTAAACTATTTACAATCTTTCTTGGTCTAAGGATGTTACATTAAATAGCGCCCTCTAGTGGATAAAGTAAAGAATTTTAAAATGTTTTGAAAGGTGTCGGATTAAATGAAAAGGCTTATTTAACACATTATAAATACGTAAATGTAAAAATCGTCATCATCTCAGCTACATGAAGTCTATTGCTAGACCTTATTGTGGATTTCCAAAAATACTGGTTGGTTGAAGCTTGCAACCATCGTTTTCATGCCAATTCATTGTAATCATTGTTACTGGATATTTACCGTGATTTGTATTTACATAAACTGAGTTACCGATATTTCAGTGCAGTTTCATGCGCTATGTTCACGGATGACTGAAGAATGTGTGTGAAATTGCGCATGAAACTACACCGAAATATCAGAAAAAATATCCCTTTAGTAATTAATAATGACAATGTAGTAAATAATCGTGATAGTTTAAAAAAGTGTTCCTGCCACTTGTATGAAGTTGTTTTGTCATCCAGGGACTGATTTATCGGTGCCTTGCTTGCCGGTGTGTTTCTCGAACATTTTTCGGCCCTATTGGCCATCAGGTCTGCGTGCTATGTACCCTGCCCACCGTCACTTCAACTGTGTTCTGTCGGTGACTTTCGTTCGTCTACGTTAATAAAGGCGCAGTGTAGTTTTATATTTTCAAACCATAGCTTGTCACGTTTCTATTTAATATTGTAGGACTTTTAAACCCTTTTATGATATAGTCTGATGATATTTTCTTAAATATTCCATTATATCTAAAAGTGGAAAGGTATCTCGTCAGAAGATATTGTCCTTTCATGCTCGAGTGGAGTGTCGTCGTGAAATTAATGATTTTGTAATTGCGAACTCTGTGCTTCACTTTGAAAATCAAGTTACGCCTTCAATATTTAATTTGTATTTATTGTTTTAATAATATTTTGATAAAGCGACGCAATGACAGCGATAAATTGACAAACACTTATTTAGTTGAATTGTTTTTATTATTTTAAGTGTTAGATTTTTTTTTCTAAATATAAAATAAGCATAACAGCCATAAATTGCCACTAACAATAGTTACCAGAGTTATCTGCAAGGATAAAAAAAAAACTGAAATTTTAGTTTCCCGCTGTATATCTGAGGAATCTGGTGGTTATTTCTCGCTCGCACGAAACGCCTTTTTATTCGACTGCGTAAGAAGAAGGGTTATGTATATCGAGTGTTTGTATGTATGTGGGTATGTATGTATGTATGTTTCTATATTACCTCCTACAGCCTAAGCTGCTTGACCGATTTTGATTTGTAAGGTGTCGTTAGATTCATCTTTACTCCCCGAGTGTCATAAACTAAATGTTTTGTAATAATAATATTACGTCTCTCGCAAAAATAAAACAATACCTTTTTTGTAACCTTCGACTACATTTTTCCTAATAAAATAAGTAATTTTTACTAGAAATATTTTAAAGAATGCGCATTTATTACCCTTTTCAGCCGATTTTACGCATACTTTCTTACAAAAAACGTACACTCAACAGCGTATCTAGCGCAACAAAATCGCGAGCTACACTGAAAAATCTGGGGCCGTACCACAAGCGTTCAAGCATTCTTATATCAATATTACTTTGACTTTATCTCGTTCTTTCTATAGTTGTGAGATTAAGACAAAGGTCAAAGTTGATTTTTTTAATAATATTGAAATAAGATTACTTTTAGGATTGTGGTGACCCCCTAGTCGGGTATTTTGTTTTCTTTATATTTGTATATTTGTTGGGCTTCCGTACTAAATATAATTGTTAAAGCACTTTAGATAGTTCGGTACGGGAGAAGGGAGTTGAAATTCCTGTAAGATAATGCGAATTTTAAACTCTCTAAGATGCAGAAGTAAGCCTATAGGCGATATCTTCACAGGAAGTAAAATATCGTTGTTAAAACTTGGGCTCACATCCTGTGACGCATCTTTAAATAGCAAAGTTAAGGCAGTGCGAACTTAATATCAATTATTTGTTAGCACCTAAAGGACTCAAAGTTAAGTAAGCAACCGCTTTCGTGTCTCCTGATTTTGGGCGGTGGTTGTAAAACTTTAAACTAGGTCCTTGACAGTTTGGATAGTTTGCGGCCAGTGGCAGCGGTGTGGCGTGCTAAGTGATTTAATAATAGTTTTGGAGTTGGCCTTTTTTGGCGATGCAGAAAGTCGTTGATTATTTATCATAAAAACGTATTTGACAGTTACCTACTTATCGTCATTATAACCCTCTTTAACTCGCCTACTGTCTTAAAGCCAAAGAATTTTATCCTTTGATGAATAATTTAACTTTGCTGCTCGACTTGGCCGGGGCCACTGCCGTGCCCCCAGATAGTAATGATAAGATTACTAACAATACAAAATAATCGGCCAAGTGCGAGTCGGACTCGCGCACGAAGGGTTCCGTACTATCATCTATAATACTACAAAGTTTAGTTCTGTTTATAAAATAACGAGAAATCAACGAAATTCCAAGTAGTAAATTGCAAACTTATAGGTAGGTTTTCGATACACATCCGGGCAGCATGACGACGCTCGCGCGAATACGCGCGGCTATGGCTCGCTCCGTGATGTTACCTCCCCCGCTACCCGCGCGTTCGCGCCACCACCACACCGCGGCGCGGCGCTCGCACCGCGTTTAGATGCACGGATTATTTTCATTTTGTGAGTTTTTATGTATTAGATTAGGTATTAATTTTTATAGCTAAATATTTACTTACAAATATTCAAGTTTCTACCTGTTAATTAAGATCGAGTAAAAATTGCTTAAAAATTACGTTTGTTGTATGGGAGCCCCCCTTTAATATTTACTTTATAGTTATTTAATTATTTATTTTGAAAGGTAATATACAAGTAAGTATTCTGTGAAAATTTTAAGCGTCTACCTGTTACCGTTTTTAATATTGAGCAAAAAAATACGAAAAAAACACGTTTATTGTATGGGGACCCCCCTTAATATATATTTTTTTTAATTTTTAGTATTTGTTGTTATAGCGGCAACGGAAATACATCATTTGTGAAAATTTCAGCTTTCTAGCTATCACGGTTTATGAGATACAGCCTGGAGACAGACAGACAGACAGACAGACAGACAGACAGACAGACAGACAGACAGACAGACAGACAGACAGACAGACAGACAGACAGACAGCGAAGTCTTAGTAATAGGGTCCCGTTTTTACCCTTTGGGTACGGAACCCTAAAAAGTACCTACCTATATATTATACGCCCAAAATGAGTAAACTGTGAGACAACATTATTTTATGAGACCATATACCAGTACCAGTTGTATGTACCAGTTTCTGCAATAAAAGATTTTCTGATTCTGAAAACTCCACAAAATATCCATTAAAAACGTATGTATGCTTCTATATGACCGCCTACAGCCTAAACGGCATGACCGATTTTGATGTGCGAAGTGTCGTTAGATTCCTCTTCATACTTCCAGAGTGTCATAAGCTATTTTTTTTTTAATAATAATAATACATCTCTCGCAAAAATTAAAAAAATGCGTTTTTTTCGTAACATCCAACGAACTTTTTAGTGATAAACAAGTGGTTTTCCTAGAATTATTCTTAATAATGCACATTAATAATCACTTACAGCGATTTTACGCATACTTTTTCACAAAAAACGTACACTCAACAGCATATCAGGCGTAACGAAATCGTAATTTAGATTGTAACAAATATGTATATTATAAGAGAAACAAAATACCCGACTGCAGAAAAGCAGTTTTTGCAGTCTAACTTACGATTTCATTACGCTTGTTTATTACTAAATAGTTCGTTGGGTGTTACGCGTTTTTTTTATTTTTGCAAGAGATGTATTATTATTATTACAAAAAAATATAGCCTGTGACACTCTGGAAGCGAAGACAAATTTAACTACTCCTCGCACATCAAAATCGGTGAAGCCGTTTAGGTCGTAGGCTGTCATATAGAAACATACATACATACGAGTACATACATATATACATACATACAAACACACATACACTCGAAAAACATAACCCTCCTTCTTACGCAGTCGGGTATTTTGTTTTTCTTTTAAGATAGAAATTTGTTATATGCCATTTTATCGGCAGCCTAGTCGGTAGGCCGTCTGACTTGCGATCCGTAAGTCAGAAGTCAGAGAAGAGGTCCTGGGTTCGAATCTCACGACACGCACCTCTCCTCTGTCTTTTCGAAGTTATGTCCGTATTGTTGATTGCCGCCAACTTCAAACGGTGAAGGAAAACATCGTGAGGAAACCTACATGTCTGACCTGTTCACAATGATCTTGAAGATGTGTGAAGTCTGCCAACCCGCACTTGGCCAGCGTGGCAGACTATGGCCTAACCCTTTCACAATGAGAAGGTGGCCCGCGCCCAGCAGTGAGACAATTTGCACAAACAGGGCTGATAAAAAAATTAACATTGCACATACTTACATATACACCTATACACACTAACCTAACCTGTATCTTGAGCAGTCTAATTATGAAGAAGGAAGGTGGGTCTCCGAGTGGTTCTTCTATATAGGTATAAACTGGGTGTTATTGAATCGAAGATGGATCGGTTTCTTCTAGACCAGTGTGTTCCATCGTAGACAGCAACGATCACAGGCTAGTTGGCGGTCAAGTATAAGTAAGCGTAAGCGTCTACGAATAAAATAAACTTAATTAAGTACCTACCTACTTTTAAAGATACATATTTTGCTTTGACACAGTGATTTCCGTTTGATACTTAGTTTCATAATGATTGGGAGCGAGATAAGAATGGGACAGAAGCTGTATTGGAACGGGATAGATAACAATTTTACTATAATATTTTTATCACAAATAAAGTAGCGGGCTTCAACAAATCTTATTTTAAATTAAACCCCTTAGTATTCTGTTAATAAGAAAATTAATTTGTAATACCGCTATATTTCTAGATTATCGGAATAGGCAGATAAGTAATAACTAATTACTTACATTACAAAGTGCTTTATTATTCAATGTAATAATGATAAAGTTTAGTGCCTGGGGTAAAGATTAACGCGAACACAGAACCTTATGAATAAGTAAGTGAACTTAGTAAACGACCGTCAATGTTTCATCCGATATTCAGATCCGTTAACTGAGACGAGAGCGACGCCGAAAGGAATGAGACGTGGCGAAAGCGCGAACAAAATTTCGTTAAATAAATAATAATGACAAGCGAACACAATATTAGGTTTATTTCGCGGTTACGTTATATGAATACTATACCTTGACCGTCAACTCACCTGGTGTTAAGCGACAGTTACGGTCTACGATGGAGCGCGCTTGCCTAGAAGAAACCTATTCACTCGCGATTTGAAGACACCTAGATTATCATCATCTCTCATCTCAGCCATAAGAAGTCCACTGCTGGACATAGGCCTCCCCCATGGATTTCCAAAAAGACCGATTGGGAGCGGCTTGCATCCAGCGTCTTCCTGCCACTTGTATGAGGTCATCTGTCCAACTCGTGGCTGGTCTTCCTACGCTGCGCTTGCCTGTACGTGGTCTCCACTCGAGAACCTTTCGGCCCCATCTTCAACTTGCTAATCCGCTGTGCTATATCGGTGACTTTTGTACGCCTACGTATCTCTTCATTTGTAATTTGATTTTGTAGAGAGACCCCGAGCATAGCCCTCTCCATAAGTCGTTGCGTGACCTTGAGTTTCCTTATAAGGCCCATAGTTAGGGACCACGTTTCAGTGCCGTATTTCATCACTGGTAACACACACTGGTTGTAAATTTTCGACTTGAGGAACTGGGGTATACTGGACGAGAAGACGCTTTTAAGTTTCCCGAACGCTGCTCAGCCGAGTTGGATACGACGATTGACCTCCCTCGTAAAGTTGGGCCTGCCTAATCGGACCGTTTGTCCTAGGTAGACGTATTCGTCAACAACTTCAAGAGTGGAGTTCCCCACAGATATTGGGGTGGGCACTACTTGGGCGTTCGACATAACCTTCGTGTTTGTAATACCAGTAAATAGATAGAAAAGTTTTTGTACGTTATGACATGACTGATGGACCTTTTTATTATTTACTCCAAATCGGCTCCGCGACTGAAAGCCAAACATTTATAAAGCTTTTTGTATACCTACACTGTTATAGTGGCGTTAAATGTTTTGAAATAATGGAGTCTGCTCACGGCGCCGGAATATCGTTTGGCTCTATCACTGCACAATACAAGAGCTGTTAAGTGCATCGATTGGATTATCGAAAATAATGATTTTTTTACAGAGCGCTCGTTTGATTAAAGTGGCTCAGTTGGTAGTATGTCTAATCGACTAACTACTAAGCTGCAGGTTGTGGGTCCGATCCCCGCCCAGGGCAAACATTTGTATGAGGAGGATTTTTGTTCTGTGGCTTGGTGTTTCTATGTATTTTGTGTATCTATTTACAAAAAAAGTATATATGTCAATTATATCAGCCACCTAGTTCCATAGTACAAGCTTTGCTTAGTTTGGGCTAGATGGTGTTGTGTGAAATGTCCCAAAAATATTTATTTATTTCTTATTTTTAAATAAGCTGTACCCTGTGTCACCCGCGGATTCACAATTCAAATTTGGATTTCATTTTATTTTATATACTTATACGGATTGATATCTAATTTAATCAACCAATCAATTAATATTTATATCATAATCATAAGTACATTCCAAATTGTGTAGAAATACAATTATTTTAATAAGCGTAGCTTGTGGAACATGATAGTGACGTGCAGCACCTACACTAAGTAAAACTTATATCGCAGGTAAAGAAAGAAGAAAGAAAGAAAGAAAATACATTTATTCACCACATACAAGTACAATACGACAAAAAAAGCATAAAAACATGAATTGTGTCGAAAGGGTCCATCTCGGCATTATTGCTGATTGCCAAAGACCGTCAGCGCCGATTTTCTGATGGACCCTTTGGTTCACAATTATGAAATAAAAACAAAAAACTGGTAACTAGGTACTGCATAACCCTTCAGTGTACTGTTAGAGGATGACACGTTTCATGAGCATTTTATAAGTCTAGACACTTATTCATGCCACTAATCACATGGGGATCAAAATTATTGATTTAAGTATTTATAATATAACCCATAGCCCCGCGGAAAATTGATATTTAACTTAGTCATTTGCTTCGATATATATTATATTTATAGTTATAATAATTAGGTTTATGTGATTACGAGAGAGAAACTCCTTAAATGGTGGACCCAACCAGTGAATATTAATAAGTCAATAGACAAGATTTTTACTGTGGCAAAAACTTAAAAAATATTAACACGATTTAAAATTAAAAATTTAACTAAACTACAACAGTTTTTGCCACAAGCCGGCTCCAGCTCAGCATGGTGCCAGTTGTTGACAACCGGCGCTGGTCTTCCGCTGGATCCGGCAGGTGACGTCACGCACAGCACAAGCAGTCATCGTGAGTTCTCTGTAACGTGCGTGATAAAACATTAAACATTCTCTTTTTAAAACATTAAACATTCTTTATTATAACACAATCATGAGGAACAAATATTATATTGAGGCACTGCCTTTTGCGTTAGCTAAGAAACTGTGTTGCAAAAGGCAGGATCTTCCAGTGGTACATACGATATGTTATGTAGTGGTACAGACAGTCAATTTGTTTAGGCTAGGAGTGCATAATAATGCAACTAATATAGCGTGTATGTGCGTGTGTGTGGAGGGGTGTGTGGTGTGTGTGTGGGGATGTGGTCCTGTGTGTGTGTGTGTGTGAGTATGTGTGTGTACTAAACACACATACTCACACACACGAATACGAATAAAAACGATACTTTATTCTTTATATATGAATTTGAAGTTTACCTATTTCCTTTAGTAAAACGTAGTAGTGACCTTTATTTTTTGATGTTAGAGGTTCCAACTATTTGTAGAATTTGATACGAGATTAACAAAATCACTGCGATGAAAACTTGAAATACTTGAGCTCGACAAACGGCCGAAATTCACGGAAAGTTTTAAATAACACCCATTTACACGGCCCGTACAAATTGCATACATTGTGATCTCCCGGCATCCGCCCACGGTTCCGGTTAATATATCTTATCTCTGTGACTGAAGCAAAGCCGAGGAAGTTAAAAACATAATATCATTCTCATAACTAATCCCAATGTCCCGCAAGCGGTCTCATTTACCCGGGTACCAACATAAACGTAGCTTAATTTTAACGTTCCAGTAAAGGAGGCGCAATAAAAACGCGCTTATATTTCCCTCTGAGACTTGGAAAAGGTCGGAGTGCGAAAGTGCGGTCGTAAATAATCGACACATTTAACTTTCGGGATACATTCAATGGCAAATTCACCGCGTAAACGAAGTACACTCGATGCTTTCGTCTCACGAAATTACTTAGCGAGTTGTTAAAGAATACCACCCTCTGAGCTCTAATTTTTCACGAGTGGGCCGACCGGAGCAATCCAATTGATGCTAAATTATTCAAACATTTCAGGGATCGAGACGCTGGATCATGTCGTATAAATAAGTGCCGACATAGACTTATTTCTCGCTCACAAAACAATCTTCATTAACTTTTTATGAGAGTCCTTTAAAGTAAAAGTGCATTCATAATTCAAGAAGCTGTTCTGCCTATTGGACGTAGCAATGAAAACGTTAAGTGACAATATGCAAATTTTTGCATAAGTAATTTAATTCTTTGAAGTAACCTTTGCAAACAGCCTCCTTAGACAAATGGCAAACGTTTCTATTTCTACAAACGCCTACGTTTTAATATGTAAGAAAATATAACGAGACGTCACGTGACATTTCGTTTCTACTGGCGTTCATGAAATTAAAGGCCACTAGTCTAAGCCCCTGGTATCTGAAAGCTTATACGATAAAAAATGTAGGTCATTGTATAAAACCCGCATTTACTTAAAAAACTAATGCCTGCACATCATGACCTTTCTCTATTATACCGTCATGTACACACTATCGATCGAATAAAAAACGTTTTGTTGGAAAATAGTTTTTAACTCTAGTGATTTAGGGTTGCACTATAGATAAATCTGTGCGGTCGGTTTACCACGCAAAAATCATGTAAGCAAACAATGAAACTCGCATGTGAAAATACCAAACACGCGAGCTTCGCGTGACTTCAAGTGACAAACAATAATATGTATGTAACTGAAGTCTTACTTCGCTGATGTTGTTTTCAAAACTAAAGTCGATATGAATACTATAGAATTCGTGGCCCTAATTCTTTGATGAATGCAATATACTTAGCAGAATATAATTACTCCATATATCAGATTTATAATAGTAAAATATAAAATTGTTGATTAATAAAGGTTATTGTAATTAGAGTGTTATTTTTAATTCTTTAACCGAGTAGCAAAACAGGATACCACTAGAATAAAAATAATTAATAACGAGCAATTGCTCACGAAATACCATAGGACCCACACCACGGCACGCACCTCTGTCTTTTCGAAGTTATGTTGATTGCCGCCAGCTTCAAACGGTGAAGGAAAACACCTACATGTCGGAGAGTTCTTAATTATCTTGAATATGTGTGAAGTCTGCCAACCCGCACTTGGCCAGCGTGGCAGACTATGGTCTAACCCTTCTCACAATGAGAAGATGGCCCGCGCCCAGCAGTGGGACAGTTTGTTCAAACAGGGCTGATAAAATATATAAATATATATATAACTTGTCATAAAATAAATACGCCGTCCAATATTCCACCGTGCGGTAGGGTTCCCATAACACTGGCAGCGTTTAATTTCGGTAATTAAATATTATATAATAAGTATATATACATATAAAATCTCATTACGACTCAAATGAATTCTTATAACTAATTTTCATTTAGAAGTTATTATTTTATTATTTAAAATAATTCAACATCCGAGTCGATAAAAGTATTTTTATCATGATAAGTGCTGTATCGCTTTGAAAAGTTTAGCGCGCTATTTGAAAAGTAACATGGCACAAATGCTATTTATTTCTATCACGGAATCTAAACTCATGAATACCCTTCATGGAATGATGAATGGCTATCGGGCTCCTACAAACTGTATCTCTGTATTACAAATGCAATTCTAGATATTATGCACTGGCGTATGAATTACTATTATGCCTTGACATGCTGTTAAGCTATGTTACGACCGTAAGATAAGATGTCAAGCCGCACTATAAATTATTACAACAAAGAAACATATGTACATACATACATAAAATGACAATTATTTGTATCCGACTGTCTAAGACGGGGAATGATGTTTTGCGTATATGTACGTGTCACAAATAATATACCCACATAATAGGTCAATAGTCTGAAGTTTGAACAGGAAGTCCTGTAGCCAAAACTGCTTGACTAATTCTGATATTCGAGATGTTAAAACGGATTTCCAAGTGTTATATTTTACTATAATAATCTCAATAAATCGATAGCAAAAATAAAACCTTACCTTTTTAACCTTACAGTATAATATTTAGAACTATTAAATTAGCACCGGACAGATAGAGCTCAACATATTTTATTTATTATTATTATAGGTGGATTTTATATTGGCTTTTATCCACAGATCATTAAAACAATGATCTGTGCTTTTATCCAACAGCAGTTGGATATTGATCTGAAAAGGATATTGTTTTTTAGGAGTAGAGATATATGTATATAATCTTTGGTATGGTACACAACCTGTAGCGTTTGAAGGTATCTATATGACGTGTTATTGGATTCGTGTCATGATATAGAGTACATATATTACTAATATATAATTTATTTAGGTTTTTGGTTTTAAAATGAATTATAACAATTAAATTCATTGTAGATATTTTTATCCCTTACAGGGTAGATCCAGTATTGAAGACTTAACACCATTTGCGGCCACATGTTTTTCAGAGCCATCGTTTACAAAAAACGCCGTTTTCCCATATACCCTTTAATTTGCTTTTACAACATGACGGCAAGAGAAACAACTGGCACATTACATGTTTTTTTACCTCGCAGTCCAGCTTAGTGTAGCTCAGTAGGTAGTTTAAGGTATATTTGTTTATATTATAGTTTTATTGGATAAAATAGTTACAATAATAAAAGCAATTTATCAAAACAGGAATAATAAGCTAATTGGAACGAACGTTACAACTATCTATTTTATATACAATAGATGTTCGCACAAGTTTCAATTCTATTACTGATATAAAAACTTCTACAGTGCAGTTACTACTTATCTGCACAGATGAATTTAAAACAAAAAAAGTACGTTTGTCTCTTCATCAACTAAATAATTTTAAAGTTTAAAAAACTGAAACAACCGACTTCAAAGTACGTTATTTCGTTTACTTGTAATACATAATTATATGTCAGGATAATAATTAAACAAGGAGCTCAAGCGTTGAATTAACTCTAGTTTCTCCTTATACACATTGGATGAGGATTAAGTAGGTTTTACTTTTCAAGCTCAATAAATCTCTCACGATTGTAAACTTTTTGAAAGACCTCTATTCACCCGCTCGTTTTTATTTCAAGAATGACATTTGTCACTGAATGTCAAATGCTTCGTCGTCGCAGATTAGAAAATGTGCAGGTGTTTAAAAAACCTCAACATTTGACACTTTTGCAAAAAAAAAAACGTGTCAGTCAGTGGAACTCTGCGATTCTATAATCTGACGCACTCACTCAGGAATACAATGAAAATATTTTTACTTTTAGAGATTATTCAAAAAGTAATAAAGCAATGTTTCTAAAATAATTATGGGACCAACTTGGGAGCTTTCTCTATACATCAATTTAAGAAACATAAAAATTGGTTCACGAATGACGGAATAATTCGTGGTCATACATTAAAAAAAAATATACGGTACGAGTTGATAACCTCCTCCTTTTTCGAAGTCGGTTAAAAATAATGGTCGCCTATTTGACATCAAAACATCAATTTCAACATTTGTCCACAGCGCACCTGATTATAAGCATCATATAACTTCGTAATTTTTGAGAACCCTTAGAAATGCAAAACTGTAATAAATAAAACATGTTAACAAGAATATAGATTGAGATAACTGTACACTTAGATATGTAAGACTTAGTAGAGATAAAATTCTGTTATTTAATTACCCCTGATCACGTTAGGGATTATTGAAATCATAGACATAGAATGAAATAAATATTAAATAAAACCGGCCAAGTGCGAGACGGACTCGCGCACGAAGGGTTCCGTACCATTATCTATAAAAACGGCAAACAAAAATCACGTTTGTTGTAAGACAGCCCCCTTAAATATTTATTTTATTCTGTTTTTTAGTTTTTGTTGTTACAGCAGCAACAGAAATACATCATCTGTGAAAATTTCAACTCTCTAACTATCACGGTTCATGAGATATAGCCTTGCGACAGACGGACAGACAGTGAAGTCTTAGTATTAGGATCCCGTTTTTACCCTTTGGGTACGGAACCCTAAAAAAAGAACCCTTAGAAATGCAGGTTTCCCCATGATATTTTTTTCAATGTTTGAAACTAGTAGCATTAACACAAACGCACCAAAGATAGCAGTGCGTGCCTTATTACATTTATCCTTTATCTTCAAGAATTTAGGTTACGTTATGCAGTTGCTCTTTTAATTATATTATTCTGGGTCTTCTTCTAATCTTGGGTTATACGTCGTCTCAGTCACTCATTCATTCAGGACATAACTTTATATAAATAAGTATAATTCTGATACAGCGCTGTATTTAAGCAGATATAGAGACGTAACTAGTGTCGTGTCGACACACGGTCTATGGGTAACCCTCGGTCACTACGCTAGTTGTAAACCGTGTCAGACGGCGAGGTGAAACAATGGCTACCGTACTCCAGGCGCCTACTCCTATTTGCATAACAGCCGCAAAGCTGTAAGCTAATACTTGGCACGAAAGCTTAACTGTTCAAAATTGTACCAAGGTGTATCCGATTCAACTCTCCAACTCGAACAGTCCCTGTTATTTAGCCGGGACGACACGTGCAACCGTTTTAATCAAACTGACAATAACCTTTCGCAAGTTTGGTGCTCTTTCTGCATGCGGTGCGCGCCGGATACCATTTTGAAAGCCGCTTTCAGTTATTTTCAGCTAAAATTTTGAAACAACTTGGATGCAGTTGTATTATGTTAAAGGTTAGGTTTTAGATCGCGATTCGCCTAGTATGTCACGGGAAATTGTTTTAGGTTGAGTTTTATGACAGCTAAATAAAAAAACAATTTTATGAGAGGTTTGAAAATTCAATACGAAGAAAATGTCGTCTTTTCGTCAAACGTTTAAGGAATTTCACAGTCGATAGCGCTTCATATAAATTTCCCAAGCATTTCCTTAAGTTTACAAGTAATGAACATCTTATCTTATAATGCAGTAAAGTTTTCTTTCAACATTTCCTCTTCGGCGATTGGAAGAGGAATAATTAATCGAAATTAAACTAATAGTTCGATTTTTGTGTGCAGGTGGAAGGCGATTCGGGGGATGTCGCTTGACGCCGAGGACGAACGGTGCGGTGCTGGGTGAGGCGGCGCGCGGCATGTGGGTGCTGGCGCTACTGGCGTTGGCCGCGGCCGCGGGCGCCGACTGCCCGCGCCACTGCGAGTGCAAGTGGCGCAGCGGCAAAGAATCGGCGCTGTGCGCTCGCGCCGGCCTCACCGCCGTGCCGCCGCGCCTCGATCCCACTACGCAGCTGCTTGACCTTGCAGAAAACCGCCTCCAAACACTGCAAAACGACGTTTTCTCTAACGCGGGCCTCCTCAACCTTCAACGGCTGTACATCCCCGCTTGCGCCGTCCGTTTCGTTCGTCAGCACGCCTTCCGAGCGCTTGTCAATCTCGTCGAACTGGACCTCTCTCGCAACCGAATCGACAACGTCCCATCGCACTCTTTCGACGCCATACCCGAACTTCGAGAGCTCAAACTGAGCGGCAATCCCATTACAAAAATAGGAGACGAAGCGTTTATCGCTTTACACCATTTGGTGCGACTTTCACTGAGCACTTGCAAAATATCCGAAGTGGAGCCGAGAGGGTTCGCCGGACTGGAATCGTCTCTTGAATATTTAGAGCTCAGTAAAAACAGGCTACAGGTGTTGCATGTGGCGGTTTTAGCGCCTTTACGGACGTTGAAAGGGTTAGAACTGGCGAGTAATCCGTGGGAATGCACGTGTGCATTGAGACCTTTACGCGATTGGATGATAAGAAAGAACGTGCCAGCTACGGTGGTGCCAGAATGTGCGCTGCCGCCGCGGTTGGTGACGCAATCATGGGATCGACTCGATTTGGAAGATTTCGCGTGTCAACCGGAAGTGAGCGCTGCGGCGAGTCAATTTCAAGGGTTGGAGGGAGAGGAGGTGACGCTCGTGTGTCGCGTGAGCGGCGTGCCAGCGCCGCGCGTGCGCTGGGTGCGCGCCGGCCGGCTGCTCGGCAACCACTCCTCGTCGAATGTCAATTCTGGTAGAGCTTTTATGTTACGTAGCGAGGGACAAACTAGCAATTTAACGATAAAATCAGCGGACATCCAAGACTCCGGTTCGTATACGTGTAACGCTGAAAACAGAGCCGGGAAAGCAGAAGTGATTTTAAGTTTAGCGGTAGAAAAAAAGCCGGAAGGTAAAAGTTTTAGTGGACGCGCCCTAATGGCCGGAATGGCGGTTTCCGCAGTGATAGTATTGAGTTCTTGTCTAATAGGGCTGTGCGCGTACGAGACTCGTAAAAAAAGACAATTAGATAGATGGAACGAACAGATAGTAACGGCCAATCACCGCGATGATAGTTACGAGAAAATAGAGGCTAATTTTAAGGGGAGTGCGGAAGTGCCGCGAGTGATATCCTCAGATAGTAGCCGTAAGCGTGGTGATTATAGGAATGTTCCGTTAAATGAGCCGGAGGATGAGTACGAGGGGTACCTGAGGGGAGAGATGCGGGGTGAGCGCGGGGAAGGCGAGCGCTCCCTGACGCCGCCCCTGGATGCGGGCTGGAGGCGTGCGGAGTTCGAGCCCAGTGCCAGCAGGACGGCTCCCGAGCGAGATCTACACATACCTCGGTTTAGCGATTATAATTTAAGGTAAGAATAACAAGAAAGTAAATGTAGTTAGTTAAAAGTATGCTAGGATGTATACAGGATGTAGAAATACAGGAAAACTACCAGAAAGATTTTATTTTAGTAATGATTATCAAAATTATCAGTCAGTTTTATAAACAGAATTGAATCAGCAAGTGCTTTAGCGTACCAATAACTAAGGTAGGCAAAATCTTCGACAATTTGCGTAAATATAAATTGATCTCAGCTAAGAAAATAGCTTATAGTTTAATCATGATATCACAGTATTATAGAATTTCCTCGCTGAGGATTTATAAGAATTACGTGATGTCGTTACTATAACGATATAGTTTTTCAACAGGTAGCTCATTTGCAAGTTTCTCTTACTTTGTCTTTAACCCAACACGTGCACATTACACGTGTCTTGTTACATACAACTCGAGTTTTTGGCAGAAAATCGTAAGACATTTCGCGACTATACTAGATTCTGTAACCTTAATGACAAATAGAAATAGCTAGAATATGAACAAATTACGTAATTCGTGTTCTACTCAAGAAGAATATATAAAATTATCTCTCGACGGGGCTCGTTGATTATATTTTCTCATCTCTATTTTGTGCTAAATTATATTCATGAAACGTACCTAATATACTGGCAAATGTATTATGTTTACAAGCTTAGTTTACAAGATTCTTTTACAGGCATATGAATGAGGCTACATTTCTCTTGTTTCAGATCTGATGCATCTGAATCTGTGCAGAGTTCCAACTCGGGTATGATGAATGCTCACATTGAGATAATGTCCGAAAGTGGGCGCTTCAACAACAACCCCCGCACGTGTCCCCGCGCGCGCACCCGCGATCGACTTGATAACGATCTTTCCGGCAGTGATAGTGAAAAAAACTATCCAGACCTAATAGAAATGAGTGCCCTAGGAGCTTCATCTTACCTCCGAACTGAGAAACACGACCCTTACTACTTCTACACGATACCTCGAAGAAAAGACGGTGACAGTCGCAGCCCGCTGCTCAACAGCCGGAGAAACAGTTCCGGTGGTGATTCAATCTCATTTCTTGATAATAGATCATACGACAAGCTCCGACAGAGGGCTAGCAGCAGGCGGTCGAATAGTTTTTTAGATCTTTCCACCGGTGGGAATCGTATTCGTCGAAATCCGAGCCTGCCCGCGTCGCCCTCGAGAGAGCAGCCTACGGTGCCGTCCGCCACTCCGTTGCTTGATTTATCCGGACTCCGGGACTACTCACGTCCCGGACAGACAATGGAGGACTACGATTTCCGCGCGTCACAACTTGAAAAGTTTTTAGAGGAATATAGGACGCTGAGGGAGCAACTTTCGCGAATGAAGGAGACGAGAGAAAATTTGCAAAGAACGAGAGCGGGTGAGAATGATGAGCTGCGATCCATTTTGAAAGGAAAACCTAGCGTCGCCGTGACGGAGATGTCCTCTTCTGTGGCGATGGCTGATGCAGCGTCACCTCTCGCACTCAGTCCACCTGAATATAAGCCTCAGCAACCGAGACCGGAGTGGCTAAAGACTTTATTATATCGCAACTAGTAGAACAATTTCAATTCCCATTATATTACCATGCGAATCATATTAAAATGTTTAAACATTTAAAAAGTAAAGTATCATTTGATGATTACCTAGAAACGTAGATGTAAGGTTTGTAAATAACTGTAATTGAACTGACGTCGTTGATAAGGTTTGTTTGTAAGCGAGATGCATCCGTGCAATCTTTTAATGTTGAAATAAATGAATTTCAATTTATTATGTTTATTTTATGGACAGTTGATTAATTTTCCCATGTTGTAGGATGAGGGCTAATACAAACAAAGCAGACGGTGGCAACCTGCGTCGGATAATGTTACTGTATTTACACTTCAGAACGACGATAAAACGTAATATGAAATATTAAAATGACGAATGGCTCCCGTTCATAATGAACAAACAACCTGTTTTATGAATTGAAAATAATTGGAGTGAAAACGCTCATCGATGAGCGAAAACATTTATAATTTTTGTAGGTAGTCAAAAGCAGTACATAAAACTGGCTTCATAATTTCCATAGTACTAAAACCAATCTTTGTAGTATCGTACCTTCCTTCTGCCGGCCTCCTTCCTCTCCATCCTCTCATCCATCTATCCTTCTTCTTAATATTTTTGCAATTTCTAACTACAATATGAGTTCCAGGATTATAGTGACAGTGATATAATTTTTTAAATGACTCATAATTAAGATCTATCTCAGTTATGAGTCATTTAAAAATTATATCATTTTCGTTTAATATTATTTTAGGGTTAGCTTTAGCATAAATGTTAAATGACTTTTTTATTGTAACTCATAATTTTAAAATTGGTCTTAACGATATTTCAAAATAAGTAATTGTGTTTATGAAGTAAGAATCTCACTTCATTTAAAATGAAGTGAGATTCACACAATATGTATTTAACAATGGTATGCTTTACGAAATATGCCCCGCAGAAGAGCCAAAATCGCGATACTTAGCGATCAAATTACTTGATTAGATTTGCAAATGTTCAATGACTTTTGAAGGTAATTCTGGTTTGATATACTAATAATTACAGTTTAGAAATACAATCTAAGCTGTAGTTAGTAGTACCTTTAAGATAACTGAATTAACTTCAAAAATCATTGAACGTTTGTAAATCTAATCAAATAATTTGATCGCCAAGTAGTTTTCTATTGTGTCAATACGTTTTTGGATTTTTTTATTATAGCCCAGTCAAAATAGACATTCAAGTTAGTCAAAATTCACATAGAGTTGAAAATTGGTATAGACGTTATATAAACCATTACTAATGAAATGTCAAAAATCCCCTTCGATCCTACTTCTGCGAAAAAAATCGGCTGTAACTTTTTTTTTACGCAACTGAGAAATTTGATTTTTCTTTCTGCAGCAAGCGATTAATGTACTGAAGTATTCACAGATGTCATGCTATACGCAATTTCCATTGTTTGTATAGTCTATTTCAATTCTACTCACGCGTTATTTGGCATCGATATCAGTTAATTGATTTTAAGAATTGCGCCGCAATTATCTTTGCCGCGCATTTTTTGAATTTGGAACATCTTAGTCTTCAGCGCCAAAGAATAAGTTTTTAGTTGTTTTATTATTAGATACTATTTAATTTCAATTTAGTTGTTTCTCTATATTTTATTAAATAATAATATTACAATAAAATATGAAGCGCCTTTTATTTTCTCATAGAGGGTGATGAAAAGTAGAGTGTATCACTCGGGCGCAATATATATTTTTGGCTCGAGCGACGTACTTTGAATCCCTCGCTACGATTAAATAATCGGCCAAGTGCGAGTCGGACTCGCGCACGAAGGGTTCCGTACTATCATCTATAATACTACAAAGTTTAGTTCTGTTTATAAAATAACGAGAAATCAACGAAATTCCAAGTAGTAAATTGCAAACTTATAGGTAGGTTTTCGATACACATCCGGGCAGCATAACGACGCTCGCGCGAATACGCGCGGTTATGGCTCGCTCCGTGATATTACCTCCCCCGCTACCCGCGCGGCTATTGCTTAGCAACCGCCTCGCGCTCGCGCCACCACCACACAGCGGCGCGGCGCTCGCACCACGTTTAGATGCACGGATTATTTTCATTTTGTGAGTTTTTATGTATTAGATTAGGTATTTATTTTTATAGTTAATAATATTTCTAAATATTTACTTACAAATATTCAAGTTTCTACCTGTTAATTAAGATCGAGTAAAAATTGCTTAAAAATTATGTTTGTTGTATGGGAGCCCCCCTTTAATATTTACTTTATTGTTATTGAATTATTATTTTGAAAGGTAATATACAAGTAAATATTCTGTGAAAATTTGAAGCGTCTACCTGTTACCGTTTTTAATATTGAGCAAAAAAATACGAAAAAAAACACGTTTATTGTATGGGGACCCCCCTTAATATATTTTTTTTTAATTTTTAGTATTTGTTGTTATAGCGGCAACGGAAATACATCATTTGTGAAAATTTCAGCTTTCTAGCTATCACGGTTTATGAGATACAGCCTGGAGACAGACAGACAGACAGACAGCGAAGTCTTAGTAATAGGGTCCCGTTTTTACCCTTTGTGTACGGAACCCTAAAAAGTGCCCTCGCTGTAAAAATATTATTTTGCTCCCTTATGATACAATCTAATATTTTATCGATTCAGTTTATTATCGTTTATTTCCACATTATATTTGCTGATTAAACGTGGAAAATAAGTGAACAGTACTGCATGTGTTTGGTATTCATGCAATTTGAATTTAAATTATTATGAATTTAAAACTATGAAACTGTTAAGCAGTTAAAAATTTGCATCGAATATTTCAATTAAGTTTCAAACAAAACTTGTTGAAAATGTGATAGAGTGAAAAGCGAGCCTTTCTCTTTCTATATTATTTCTCCAATTAAAATTACAAGTACCCTGTTACTTTTACTACAAAGTAGCGGAGTCTGTAGAAATAACGACCCTGCTTTGATAATACAGTTAGCAGGCTACCTAGTTTGCGATTGCAAACGTCTTGCAGACTTGCTATGCTTCTTTTCAGCAGCTTTCTTTGATTTCAGCGGGGCTTTGGGACAGACGTGCCAGTTCGATATGAAAAGTTCTTATTCTTCGTAGGTATAGAGGTATGCGTGAGTCTGAGCGGTAGTTGGTGCTTTCAAAGTTCTTAATAGGTTTCGGAATGGAAGTTTCCGCAGTTCAATGAACTAAATGAATCAAAGTATTCAGATAGCGAAGACTTCTACGTATCGCAAAGGGTCTACGTTTTTCGTAGCAATTCGTAGAGGTGAGTACAAAATGAACATACACAAATTATATAGTTTTGTTGTAGTTAATAAAGTAAAATGCTTAAATGCTTAACATTTTACGTTATAAAAATTATCACTGAAACACTTGATAGCTTATTCCCAATACGAATTGATAACTTGAAGCATTACTTTCAAATAACAATAGATACACTGGAAAAATGCCATAAAAACTACGGATCACTCACGTCTGTTTTGAGTGGAAATATCCTTCTTTGAAAAAAAAACTGAATGCGGTTGAAACTATTGTCGGATATTTTAACACAAACCAGACGCGAGAGAACTGTAGTTTTTATTTAAAAATGTGGAAAGTAAAAAGCACCTTAGTTTCGATAGTAAAAAATGCTTACGTTATTGTTCTGATTTTTTTATCATCATAGCTTTAACAATTTCAATCTTAAACCACAGAAGTCCTTAATATGCTTAAACTCTCATATCTAACAAGAAAATAAAGGTGTAAATAAATTACCGGAATGGTTATACAAAGTTATAGTGGATATGACTAAACTAATAAATGAATAGGAAATTCAAATTATTACATACAAGTTTAGCAATTTGCCCAAAGAAGACTACTAACCAAATTAAACCGCGAACTCAAACAGAATATACGAGATCATCACCCACGCAGAATATACGCGTGCCAAGTGCTGATGACAATCTAATAAGCTGAAAGTATCTTTACTAAATTATGTTCTCAAAATTTGTGAGTGGCATTTGACGGCGACAGGTGCGGTGCGAAAGCGACGATGTAATTACGTGAACAAAGGCAGGCCTCCAGCTTGTATGCCCTTTTGTAAACAAGAAAACAACACACCCATCGCACCGCATCGTGGGAAAGGAAAAATGCCAATTAAGATTGTATTGGTTGATTAAAAATATATGTTGCAGATGTTTCGATTTAAAATAAATGGCTCACAGACGGAGCCGATGCGGTCAACGGCATGTTATATTGTTATGTTGTATCGAATTTAGAAAATACTTTGTTTATAAAAGGTCGAGCGAGAAATGTCAAATGACGTTGATCCGTGATATTGGAAAAAAATCACAAAATGAACTATTGTGTTATGTTGGAAGACATTTTACTAGGTAAAGAGTTAAATTTTTTTTACTTAAATAATTTTAAATACAATAGTGAAATTGGCTGTAATTGGACTTTCTTGTAAAAATACGAGTTGAATTCGTACTCAACTAGGGATATCATCATTATCAGCATTGGAAACTGACAGGCTGAATATGATGATATTTTAGCTATACAACCCTAACTAGCGCTTCTAATAAATAACAATAAACTTACAATTAAGTTAACTTGGCATTTATAAATATAGTCAAAAAAATAAAACGTGAAAGATCAAAAAACAGAAGCTTGATGTAATCGGTCTGATCACACTGAGATTTTATTACGTATATGTACGTAGGATATCTTACGTACGTTATCTTTTTGTTATTTTTACATTTATATTATTTTATTTTATTTTTATTATGATTTATGTATTGTAATAGATATCCCTGTATCTTGTAGGGTAGGTATATCTACACATTACAACAATGTTTGTGTTTTGTGCTTAGATCAGATCAGATCCGTATTATATTTCGATGTTGATTGATGAAGGTTGGTCTATAGTTCGAGTAGACAACGGCAAATAGCTGTGGCGTACCATGCTTCTTGGGTTATCTAAATAGCGATCAAATAGGTATGAATAAAATTACGTCAACAAACATGAACGGCTGTGTCTTCCCTTGATAGTGAGCTGTTAAGAGATGACATAGCCTTTTAGTACTCTTAACGCTGCATAGATAACTGTATCGCTTGATAGAGATCTAGCAAGCAATATAATAATATCCCATCAAAAACATATATGTGAAATGAGAGCCAAGTTCAATATTATGATATATATCTTAGTTGTTGACTTCAACAACAAAAGAAGTGAGATCTAAATGGGTGCCAAGTTCAATGATCAGTCCTGAAATTTATTTATAGCAACGTAAAATATTTTAGAAGAACTTCAAATATAATTTCTTCTTATAACTTATTATAGAAAGAATATAGAATAATATATTGAAACCAAGGTCTGACTTGGCTAGTTTTCATATACGATAACTAGCCAAGTCAGACCTTAGGTTACCTTCATTCTTTTTGAATGCATTTTAAAAATCTTAAAGCTGTCGCTACCTGTAAGTAGGAATTAAACATGTTAAAGCGTTCCAGAGTTTCTTTCGAAGCAGGAATTCCTTCGTTTACTATGAATGGTTTTTTATTCGAAAATATGCTTGCGCCTGAAAATATGCTACTAACTCGTTAAAGTATGTGTGTAATTTCTCAGATGTGTTATACATTTTTAAGAAAATTTTGTTCATGTGGATATTTATATTAAATGTACATCACAAATTAGTTGACAACCAATGAAGGCTTCGGAAACATACACAATATTAATAATTATCCAAATACGCAGTTTTGTTTTAAAAACCTAACTACAAAACCGATTTTAATCAAATTTATATGAGACTAATCTAAAAATATTTCCTTTCAATTAATAACATTATTTTTCAAATGAATTTAAAAATGACGAGTTATGCGGTAACAAACATAAAATAAGTGGTCAAGATCGTGTCGAGACACGCTTATCGTAAGATTGCGTAGCTAATGCTGTAATCTAAAAGAAAACCTACTTGGCGAGTATTGATTGCTTAGACTACTTTGCAAAATCGTTAATTACCTCTGTACTATAATGATTAATTAAGTGTTTTACATATTTATCGCTAGGTATATCTCGAAAAGTAGTAATCACAGATTGTTAAATATAATTTTCATTGAAAGTCTATCAAGGACTTGGTCATGGTTTGCTACCATGGTTAATCATGAATATCTAGAATGGAAACTAACCTGGCTGTTACACATCTTTAAAATATCTTATGTTTATACTCACGTTTATTTTTGAGTCGATATTTCTGACTATAGTTTCAACCGCATACGGCGGTCTTTTTCATAACGCGCGGCGCAGGCTTTAGCTCGCAGTATGAGATAAGACGTCCTGGAGTGGCCGTCTGGAGTGACTTTTGCGCTGCTTCTTTTGAAAAAGACTTGTATGCAGTTATGCGGTTGAAAATATAAGTATAGTCGGAGATTTCGACTCAAAAATAAACGTGAGTAACCCATAAGATATTTTAAAGACATGAATTTCGAGGTTTAATAGTTTGAGGGGGGATACCCAATTTTTTTCACCTTTGGCGGGCTGTATCTCGCACACATCATACGAGTATCTGAGAAAAAAATTATATATTGAACCTCAGTCTTATTTAAAGAGATCTTTTCAACGATGGAGTCTTTACTCCAACACGTCTTTACGTTTTTTTTTTTTTTAAATAACTTTTTGAAAAAAATTATCCCATATTTGTATGTAGAGAGTGCCTTATTTTTATTTTTATTTTACAACGGCATTTTTTAGATGTTCATGGAATAGATCTACATGCTAAATTACGTTTATGTAGGACGGATAGTCTCTGAGTAAAATGACTGTGACATACGAACAGACAGACAGATCAGACGTGACGAAATTATAAGGGATCTTCATAGTTACTACGAAACCGAAATTGAGGACTTGAGAAATAAAATATAATTGATAAACCTGTGTATTGCTGTTTGCTACTTGGGCAGGCGTTTCTTTGGATGTACTCGAGTATTTCATTTACTCTGTTTTTTAGCATCAAAGGTTGACAGATGCAAGCTTTACATTTTTAATGAGGTTCACAGCTTATCCCAGCGTGAATCGCTGAAAACACGAATCCCTCGTATTTCATATTTCGACTTTTGTACATGTTTTGAAATGGATTTTAATGATCACCTCTCTTTCTTGTGTTTCGTCGTCGAGTTTATTACATGTCCTCGAATCACCCTCTGAATTACAGAACGCTACGATATTGAGCGTATACCTTCCTAATATACATAGGTACATACCAGACATATCGTTTATATTTACATATGAATTTCAGGTTTCCCAGGTTAAAGAATATATTCTGACCCATATATATAGGGTTCCGTACCTCAAAAGAAAAAAACGGAAACCTTATAGGATCACTTTGTTGTCCGTCTGTCTGTCTGTCTGTCTGTCCGTCTGTCCGAGTGTCAAGACCTTTATCTCGGGAACGCGTAAAGGTATCGTGTTGAAATTAAAACCATATATGCAGATCTATAGTCTATTGCTGCAGAAAGAAAAATAAAATTTCTCATTTTTCGTAAAACAAAGTTACAACCGAATATGTTGTAAAAAACGCAAATTTCGACACTCACAAGGGAATCAAAACCTATGGGGTACTTCCCGTTGATCTAGAACTATGAGATTTGGCAAGAAGCATTGTGTTAGAGTACACATATAGGGGAAAAAAAACGAAAACTGGACATTTTTAATTTAATCACAAAAAAATAGTGTCTTTGTGCAAGGAATGAGGGTCCAAATTTTAAAGTTATTTAACCGTATCATGTGGGGTATCATATGAAAGAGCTTCATTAGCATAAGCTAAAACAGTGTTTTAAATATTTTTACGATGTATATTTTTCGGCTTATGAAGGAAAATATAAAAAAAATATATAATTTTCCCCTTATATCTACTAGTTTGTACGGAACCCTCGGTGGGCGAGTCTGACTCGCACTTGTCCGGTTTTTTGTTAAGCCGAAGAGGTGCTTGCTGTAAACACTGTTTTTAAAACACTCTTTGTTGAAGCTAGGTGGTCAACTTCCGAGGAAGGGCTAAAATTCTAATTCTAATTTGAGTTGGGGGTGATAAGACCTGCACTGACGTCCCGCTTGGGGTGTATTGTGCATTTCCCCCCACCAGCCTACCCAAACCATCCGAGCTCCTTAACATAACGGAGCACAGCCTTGGGTCGCTGGCACAACTGTTCTACTTCTCTTGCGTCAGGTGTCATGTTGCAGAGGAAGGGCTTTCCACATTTTGCTTGTTGTGTCAGTTATAGTAGTTTAAGTTTAAATTGTATGCATGTTTCACTTTTATACTACGTTCTGGACGTGGATGCCTTGAGTTCTCGTAGAGATCTCTGAACTCTATGTGATAAGATTATCGACGTAGGAGGAGGGAAATTGGGAAACGAACGAAGTTAGTTATGTGTAAGATACTCTTACACAAATCTTCTGTAATGTAAAACAATTAAACAGTGGTAGTGGATTTCAGTAAGTAGAATAGCGATTTTTTGACCTAATAGTTCCTGTCGAATGATATTTATTTAGCTTATTGGATCACCTTTCATCAATTTTCTTCAACATGTGTCTACTGTCCATTGAATTGACTGACGTCCGAGCCGCGACAGCGAATCCGTAAGTATAAAAGTGTGATAAGTATCAGCAATAGCCATTTGGAATGTGTTTCGCATGTAGCGTTTCATTCACCATTTGTATGCATAGAATACCTCACTAGTCCACAAATAACAAGTATAAGTTAGAAACCTAAAAACCCAAAACAAAAAAAAAAAACAAAAAAAACGTCTGAACCGATTTTGCGAAGTGGGGGTAAGACGCTGGATGCAAGCCGCTTTCAATCGTTCTTTAATGGAAATCCATGAAGGAGGGATATGTCTAGCAGTGGATTTCGTATGGCTGAGATGATTTTGATGAAACATAGTTAAGAACACTATCGATGAAATCTTATTTCAAACAAAAAAAAAATGATTAAATTTAGTCCCTTTTTTAAACTATCACGGTCATTCATTAAAACACTGTTATTATTAACGGGATATTTACCGTGGTTCGTGTTAATTTTGAGCTCCCAATATTTCGGCACAGTTACATGCACCATGTTCACGAGCGACTGAAAAATGCAGGTGGATGATACGGTTAAGAGCAGACAAATCTGTCTACCCTCTTTCTTTGTCTTTTACTGCGAAATATCGGGAGCTCAAAATTAACGCGAACCACGGTAAATATCCCGTTAATAATAACAGTGTTTTAAAATTGTCCATCCATTTGAGAGCTACGATGCCGCAGACATACCCACAGAAACACACAAAAACTTATAACACCTCTCTTTTTGAGTCGGGGGTTAAAAAAGCATCGAGTAAATGATTTCAGACCAATAATTTATAGTTGACATCAATGAAATGTCATTGACGCCCATAGCTTTATCAAATATTGACATTGATATTTCATTGAAAATAATACTCTTTCAAAAATATATGTATGCACTCAATTTAATATTTGCTCTGCAGTAATTTCCAGATTTAGTGGAAAAACTTATTACAGCTATACTTACACTGTTCATGGAATACGTAGTCAGTTGGAAATACAAACTGAACAAATACAAATTCCCAGAAACCGATAGAAATGCAATACAAATGTGCATTTGAAATGTGTGAAGCTTTCAATTCAACAAACAAGGTGCATTGGAATAAGAAATTGTACCCGCAGGCTTGTTAGGAATCGACGCTTTTACTATAATATGAGAGTACTTGACATATATGTCATTGTTTTACTGGTCTTCTAATGTGATACCACACAAATCTATGAATAGTAATATATTTTCTAGTAGAAATGATAGATGCATACTTTTTAACCGACTTCCAAAAAGTAGGAGGTTATCAATTAGGTCTGTACGTTTTTTTGTGTGTTTGTTCACAATTGTCAAAATTGTCATAAAGTAAAAAACATTGTTGGCACGTCATAAAAAGCCCAGGTGACCCAGGTTTTGGCCAGCGAAGAACGGTCATGGACTATTACTGGATGAACTTTTGCTCGTCGTTGGCGCGGCATACTTGATCGTTCGCTCGGCTCGCACAGTGTGTTATTATAGTTCAAACCTAACCTAACCTATTTTTGAGACGACTTGATTTCGCCAACATCATGGTCACGGTATTGTACGAATGACCTAAGCAGCCAGACAGTTAATTATAATGTTTTTATATAATATAGTCTAAGGCTATCATTCAGGTAGCTAGTTCAATGGCGACGTTTAATAAAAAGACTCGGCTGTTAATTAAATGACTAATTAAGCTAGTTGGCTGTGACATATATATAATATCCTGTGCTAATACATATTTCAACCTTGGATATGTTTTATTCGAAATACATTAAAACCTGTTTTAAATATTTTTAGTATCATAAATCCTTTGAAAATGTGGTTGTAACTAAATACATAAGCGTTTTTCAGCTAAAAACTTGCAAATAGATGAACCAACAACCCGACAGTTTGTCTGTGGTGTAGCTCAGGATATTTTTATGTGCACGGAGTTTATTTCCAACCACACCGTTGTCACTGACTCACTGTGGTTTTCTGCAGTAAATATAAATCTAACATGGAAGTGGTGGAAATAAATTAAAAAAAAATGTGCAAGATTGTCTTTCCCCTAATCTTATTTTTTTAATTTTGGTAGTTTTGAGGTAATTTTTATGCAACAATACAATGCGCTGGTTAAATAACGATTTTGAAAATTAAACACGATGAAAGATTAATACTTCACATTGTTTTTCAATGTAAAAAAGTACTTCACAAATAAGAAAATTGAGATAATTAATCTAATAATGTTCTTCCTTTCCATACTTCTGAATTGGACTTTTAACTTAGGGAGAATCTTTGCCCAATAGTACAGGTTGAATAAAAAAAATATTTTAATCATGATTTCATTCCTAAAAAAAATGTGCTACTCAGAACTTTAGATTGGATCTCAACAGTTCAAAATTGCGTAGCAATACACATCACTCTTCTGGAGCGATACTAGAACGATTGGCTTTTTTAAATAGTTAAAATAATATGTATTAGATGTTTTTGAAGTGTTTTTCCTCATTTAAAGTTACTGGAGTTTAATTTAAGGTTACACAATTAAAATGTGACCGGAAGATTGAGAAAAAACCGCGTACTTTTTTTTGTAAAATTTTGGTGCAAAGGAGATGTCAATATTGGTACTTTATGCAGAAGAAATTCTACACAAAATTATATATACCTCATTTAAAAGTTTATATAGTAAGGTATATAGAAAAATATTTTATAGTGCCTCCCTTAATAAAAATGATACATAATATAATTCTGCCTAATGATTTGGATAATACATGGGAACACTAAGGTCTGTAATCTTTACGAAATGTTTTGTTTTTGCAATCTTTTTATGTTCAGCGCCTTTTATTTATGTCTGTATGTTTAGAATACAATACTCTTTCTTCATGTCAAAGAATTATTTTGCATTTATTTTTCAATTATTTTAGTACCAGTTTCCATACATTTTTGACCTCTTCTATAAAAATTGTCTTAATAGGGAGGCTGGCGATCGAACAAGCGAAGTATTTTTAAAATTAGCAAGTGTTAGTATAGTCATACTGACCTTATCTATATATAATACCTTTAAACGAGAAATTCTTGTATATATATCATCTGAACCTCGGAAACGGCTCCAACGTAATGTTTGGTTTGTAGGTAGATGAGGGGACGATAAATCAATCTTCCTAGGTTTAATTTTAAGTGAACCCGAGTCGTAGTGCTCGTATTTTCAGTCATAAAAAATCCGAGTGGAGCTCGGTTACCCAGGTACTTTATATTTATACCTTTCACGTGTACAAAGGTGCAATTTCTGTTTGATTTTGAATTTGTGATATTTATATAAATAAATCCAACAATAATCGTAAGTTCGCGGTTCGTTGAACTATTCTGTGGGCTCACGGCGAGTGATATTAATTCGATCGGTCCGCACCAGCGAGCGTGATGCTAAAACAGTGGGGTCTAAATTACGGGACCAATAGACAGAGCGAGAGTTCGCAATTACAGCTGTCCGAACGAATTGTGTGTTCGACAATAAAAGCGATACTTTTATTGTTGCTGTAAATTGCCTTTCCGTTGTCGAGAGAGAGACGATGTCGTCGCTTTCCCGTTGCGTATTCTAGGCTATAACTTCATGTTGATTTAATGTTATTGTCTAGTAAATCCGACAGTTTTGCTGGAACGGATTAATGCCCAAAAAATAGCTCAACTCTATTAAGCTCAGTTACTGGCTGATTTAAATTGCTTTGCGTCAAATTTATCGTCAAATGCCTACATATTTAGTAGAATTAGTTTAGGTTTGGGTGAGTTTTCGTCGAAAAAGACGAGTCATTTTACTTACAAGCGTTCAAAATTTGCATAACAGTGCCGCTATTAGGTAATGACCATGCTATGAAATTATTAAAGACATAAAATGGGTTTTGATGTGAAATATGAGAAAAGTCGAGTAGTAGAGGCATAAAATACTGCAAATTATGATGGTAAGTAGCAGAGTGGCGGCCAACTTATTCGCCATAAAGTTGCAAAATTACCTTTGTAACTTTTTTAATGACAGCGCGGCGTAACTTTGTCTATTCAATTTATTATTTTCCTGCTGTCAGGTTCAAAAAGGGTCAGCAGAACCATGAAATTTGCAGAGAACGGTATATGACTCCCTATTTCAGTTTTTAAATAAAAAAGTTGAATTGTAAAACGACTTCGCTAAACATAAAATTGAAACTTGAAACTGTTACATTGTGTAAAAGTCCTATCGTTTTCGTATTATTTAGTATTAACCTCTCTTTGTATTTTTAACTTAAGTATATAATCGGTATTCGAGCTATATGGAGCCGAATGCTGTGAGTCTAGAATACTAAATGCAAAAGAGCTCTACGAAAATCCAATATGTTTTCTTTAGGCTAGAAACTTATTTCTACAGTTACCATGTTTTATAGGTACCAGTCCACGCACGCAATATGAATGGTATCGTGGGCCTGCGCCCTGTGTTGGTATATACGATTAGCATATAAATTATTCGTCTTGCATTCACTATTCGTTTGGAGATATTAAACCAATTTCTTGATCTTAAAGAGAGTTATTTTGTGGTTCAATTTTTGTCAAATATTTACTTTTAGCGGAAAAACTTGATGCCGAGAACGATAAGCAATAAAAAGCAATGTTAACTCAATTTGAATAATAGTCACATTCACATTCTTTGCTACGCAGGAACGAGTGTGCGAAATGTTTATTTCAATTTTTCGTGACCAAGGCGGGAGGCGTAGCGTCTTGAGTCAGCGTAGAGGCTCTACGACGTAGATGTATAAAGTATACATCTACGACGTAAAGTAAGTTCGGACCTATCGTAAATAGAAATTGACATCGGTATCATTTTTGCCCAAGACTGGGCGGTAAGTCCGGGCGAGGGTCGCCTCGTCGTTTTTTCAGCCGCAGTCGGCCGGCCGCAGCGCACTCCGACTGCTCGTTTAGCAAAATGACGGACGGACCTTTTTTATCTCGTCCAACCGCAATTTGTTGCCAGCGATTTCTGCTTGCGATACACGGACTCCACTACAGACCCGACGTCCCGAACACATTTAAAATTCCTATCCTATAAATATTAAGGCATTTCAATGTTGATGACGGACCATTTAGGTTTTAAGTTTCCCGCTACGAGGTTTTAAACGTATACGAGTATAGAACATTGGAAATTTTATTTCAGATGGTCTACATTTTGGGTATACTTTAGTTGCTAGTGAGGTTCGGCTTATAAATGTACGTAAAACATGCCACAGTCCAACAAACGTTTCTGCACCGGAATTAATTACTTTTGTGCGGGCACTTGGCGTAGTGTGTAACAGTACACTATGACAGTAACCTATCCGTACCTTACTTGTCTAAGTGAATCAAGAGTTGGCCAATATAGCATAATAAAATAAAGGTAGTGTTCTTTGGAATAAATAATTTTCATTTCATTTTAGCCTTCAGTAATTCTTTTTTTAGTTTTTATACACAGATACCCATGTCAAACTTATAACAACCCTTGTTTTTTTTGTCAGAGGTTAAAATAGACGAAAAAATCACTTATCACTTTATATGGAAATTTCGAACTGCTTGTCATATATAACTTGTTCACCTTCATACTCGTAGATATAGCGATTGACATAGTTATGTATTACTATATACCGTTTTGTTATACTTTGTGTAGACATAAATACAATTAAAAAAAGAGGAAGCCAAATAATTTGTGTAAAGTTACAAGGATCAATTTCAAAATCCCATTATAGAAACTTTTGAGTACACAGAGCTGAAGGATGCGAGATTTTTTTCAAAAGTACCGTGTCGCTTTCAACAGCAGAGCTTTCCGGCGCTGTTGTGAGTTTCTCGTTCAACTTTTTCAATTCATGCCTTGTTTCGTATTATTTCCCGCGACCGGAGTGTTTCTAAATCTTTGGACTTAACAAAGACATTCTTTGACGCTTTCAAAAATAAATAAGTGGCCAAGTGCTTGTCGCGCAAGGTAGGGTTCCATAGTTACGCATTCTTATTTATGTGAACTTAAAATAGAGATACAATGAACATACGAGTTACGTTATGTTAGTTTAAACAAAATTTGCACAAAATTATCATTTTGTACATATCTAAGTACATTTTAAAGTTGGTCGACTATTACTAGATAACTTGTAAAGTCATTAAGCCACAGATAGACAGACGGACATGGCGAAACTATAAGGGTTCCTTGTTTACTATACTGTACCCTAAAAATGGAGCATTTTTATTATGACGATTAGAAATATATAAATTTTCACATTTAGTACGTACAAATTTCAAGAAAAAAATATATAGATTCCTTAATAATTCAGAGAATACCGTTTACAAGATATTTAGATACATTTTGCGCGCCCCCTATGTACCTATTTGTTTTAAAGCAATCTTGTAACTTCTGAAGTTTCCGGGAACGCAAAGTTTAACTTCTTTAACAGTTTTCTTACGCCATTTTAACGCCAATAAACATTGAGTGAACTAGTTTAACTAAACTTGTGAAAGGTTACGTGTAATCACATCTGGAAGCTTGAAAGCTCACAAAGTAAATAAGTTGGCAAATAAACAGCAGCAAAGTGAAATTAACTTTAATACATATTATAAATACATGAATAGATTATGGAAAAGTATTATTTATCATGATACATATAATCACGCCTGTTTTCCCTTACGGGGTAGGCAGAGCTTCAATGCCACGTCGATCAATCAAAGTCGTCAATGTCGTGTGATGTCACATATGACCGTGGTTAGAGGGTCAGATACGAAGGAGAGGGTATTAGAAGGTGAGATGTAATTTTGGCCTGCAGTGATTGGCCTGGTCAGCCTACCGCCCACATAAACGCAAATTTCCCTCGAGTCCCTGAACGGATTTTTACAGCATGTCCGGGAAGAGAAGCAGCTGGCACATTTTATGTTTTTCTTTTTCTCCCAGTCTAGCATGGAGGAGCTTTTTTGGTAAATAAAATACATATGCAATAATTTTTTCTATTAAAAAACCGAATTCAAACGCAATTTACTAAATCCTTCACGATTGTAAACTTTTTAAAGTTACCTCTCTTCTCCCGCTCTTTTTTTCTTTTGTCAAGAATGCAATGACAAATGTCATTGAATGTCAAATGCTCGTCTTCGTAGATTAGAAAACGTGCAGATGTTTATACAATAATTCTTAATATTTGACACTCTTGCAAAGAAAAACGTGTAGGTGGAACTCTGCGATTCTATAATCTGACGCACTTACTCAGGAATACAATGAAAATATTTTCATTTATAGAGATTATTCAAAAATATATATATATATATATATATATATATACGGTACGAATCAATAACCTCCTCCTTTTTCGAAGTCGGTTAAAAAGTAATAAAGCTATGTTCATAATATAATTATGGGACCAACTTGGAAGCTTTCTCTATACACCAATTCAGGAAACACAAAAATTGGTTCTCGAATGATGGGAGTAATTCGTGTACATACATAAAAATATATATATACGGTACGAATTGATAACCTCCTCCTTTTTCGAAGTCGGTTAAAAAAGTACTTTAGTTTGCTCTATCATAATCAACCTTAATTATTTGTTGAGACTATTCAATGCTGTACTGAAGTAAAAATATGACTATTTTATTAATTAAAATGAATTATAAGAGATAAGAAAAAATAGTTTTTTATTGTAAATATAACGTACTTGTATATAATATGTCTTTTTTACCGATTTAAAAATAGGAGGTTATCAATTCGTAGCGTATCTATATACCTATATATATATATTTTAAGAAAACTATGTTTATTTTAATTGCATTGTTATGAAAGATAATATTTTCTTTCAATATTGTGCTTTATAATATCCGAAAGAAAGGAAAATTTAACAGGCAACAACATTAATATTAAAAATATTATATAGTTTTACCACAGAGTAAAAAAGGACAGACTAAATGTCATCGTAATTCAAACGTGAAATAGCAGAGATAGAAATAATTTTAAGCTCTTCCTGGATTTCTTACAGTTGAATAAAAGAATCGACATTCCTTTGCCGAAGCCCTCTGTTTTTTGCACCTTTTACTTCTCTAATATGTTTCAGTTATACAACCGCGGAAGTCTAAAAACATGTCATTAACATTATATAGAAATACAAAAAGCTAACTCGCAAAGTTGGAATAAGATGAATTTTTGATCCGAAGTTGAATTTAATATGAAAATACCTGAGAACATTTACCATGTGTGTTTGTGATAGACATGTGGCGTGATATGGTTTTGGCGGATCCGGAATCACACCGACAGTTTACCGGAAAACGATTTACATGTAACAATAGAAGATTAAACGTCACGGATTTTAAATGCTTAAGATCTATAGGTTATAAAATATGAACTAAAAAACACTTCTTATTTCATTAAAAATATTTATTACTCTTTTATATTTCTATCTACATGTAAGGTGATCTTGTCCTACTACAACTAGAGAAGGTAACCGATATTTTGATTCCGTCTGGCTCAAACTTCGGCGAAACGTATGGTCGTTTGTAATGCTTCAGTATGGCTTCAACGCTCTGTACTAATACACATTTAACGCAAATCTAAACTACCGGGAAAAAGTTTCTTTAAAATTGTAATATAAATCATATATCAAAATAACAAGATATTTGCTATATTTATAAGCAGTGGGCAACTTTGAACATAAATACATCGTTATTTTTTTCAAATGTTTTCATTTTTTCAGTTTTTATGGCAGTTTTTCGATATTTTCGAAATTTCCTTTGGAGGCTCTGCGTGCCTCCACAAAAAACCCTAGTCATACCTACTATAACGATGTATTTCAGAACATAAAATCTATTATGTATGCAAAAACCGTAAAACGCATCAAATACTACCTGAAACCAACTCACCGTCGTGGGCTAATATGCTTGATGGAAAACCCTTTAAGCCCGTTCTTAGGTCAATCATAATCATATTAAATTTTATGTAATATGATAGCATGAATGACTAATCTAAAATATGCCGATTCAGTCAGACTCACCAAAGTAGCCGGTAATCACATCACTATTCCATAGGTACGTAGATTTTGTATTTCATTCGTTTGTAATGTAAATTTACCTTTCCTTAGTTAGCTGAAGCCATCGTCGAGCCGAGTGAAGGGAGACGGCTGCCCGTGACGGACGCAGATTGGCTTGTTATTAACTTTTACCTAACGTATTGGAAAGCTTTTAAAGAAGTTTTTACCGAGTATAAATCGGAATCCTGCGGAGAAAATTAGTACTCATGTTCACTTTTTAACCGAATTCAAAAAAGGAGGTTCTCATTTCGGTTGTACATTTTTAACCGACTTCCAAAAAGGCGGAGTATTTTTTATGAACAATTCGACTGTACTTATGTTTGTTCAGCGATTACTTCGCATTTTTTTTTGGTAGGTTATACTTCAAAGATGGTCTTACGTAAATTTATAAAAAATCGGATGAGCTATAATAAAATAACTGGAAAAATATGTAATCCAAGTAAACGAAGTCGGTTTTTTTTTTCAGTTTTTTTAAACTATAATTATTCATTTTATGTTTGTTACCGCATAAATCCGTCATTTATAAACCAATATCAATAATTAGTTATTTTATGAAAGGAAAAAGTTTCACATTTGTCCGTTATTATATTGATTCCATAAATTGGTCGGCAAGCGCAGCGTAGGAAAACCAACCACGAGAAGGACAGATGACCTCTACAAGTGGCAGGAAGACATTGGATGCAAGTAGTTTCCAATCGGTCTTTATGAAGGAGACCCATGCCCATCAGTGGAATTCTTATGATTGAGATGATGATGATGATGGATGACAATATTGGTCAAAATCGGTTTAGTAGTTTGGTTTTTAAAACAAAATAATTGAAAAAATGGCGTCCAACTAAACGAAATTGTGTATTTTAAAGTAGTCGTTTTAGTTTTTTTTAACTATTATAATAAATTTGTAATCGACTAGAAATCATCTATGTTTAGTGACGGAGGACGTTGAACGGTGGACGGATTCTGTCAAACTCGATCAATCATTCCTTGCGCGGAATGTATTGTCATACGATATGTTAACGTTATTTTTAGCAATGAGTAGTAAAATGTGTGACAGAATTTATATTCTGATAATGCCATAAGATAGTAGAACAATTGAAATGAAACAAATGTTTACGAATTTATTGCGTATATTTTACATAATTTTATGACCTGAGTCTCACTTGTTACCACACTAGACGCTGCAAAGTGTTCGAAACGTCACGTCAAAACTAGCCCAGTATAGCTGGCTTTTGAGTGAGCTGCCGGAATAAAGTATTAGTTGTTTGGAAACATATTTTCAACTTTAAAGTGGTAACTATAGTCAGCCAGGTACTGAAAAGTAGTCTATTGCCATGCTAAGATTTTCTTCATTCAACGTTCATTGTTGGGACACACACACAACCAACCGAAATATCGCTTCTTCGAAAATGATTTGAAAAATATGTCTGAAATAATATTGGCTCGCAACCAAATAACAATTCCGGAACTTTGTATTAATAATGACTAAGCATATTGGGCCTTACCGAAAAACGTTACTTAATTTAACCAACGTCTTAAATTCTCTGTATACTTTTCGCAAGTGTCATTACGTGTCAGCGAGAAGTTGACAAAATATGTTAAGCGTTGCTTAAAGTTAAGTAACGTTTCTCGGTAAGGCCGTTAGAGACGTTATTTGACTGACGGTCCCAAATTAATAGTTACATTATGATATAGATCAATAAAATTATATTCTATGGTAAAAGATTATTTATATTTTTAGTTTATATCTTAACTATCAACAACTATAAAATTTGCATGAAAAAGGAATAAAAGTGGAGGCAATTGGTGGCGGCTCGTCAAAAGTAAATTCGAATAAAACTCATCAAGTTCGCAACGCAGCTGCGTGCTAGTACGAAATATTTCACAGTAAATAACATTTAAATTCACCTGTAGCAACGGACCTACTAAAAGATAAAAAATCACCGAAGCAGCAAAAAATAAACCTTTACTTTCGCCCACAGGCCGCGCCCTCTCTGGGATTTCCTGTCGATAAGTTGCAAATTAGGGTTTCTCAACACAAAAAACGAACTTTTAGATGAACATCGGGCCTTTAAAATGAAAGGTTTTATTTTTATACGGGAGTAAATATTTAGTTTGCGAAAATCACTACCTTGTTAATTGGTAGGCAATAGAATTTTAGAGGTATGACTAAAAAGGCTAGGTGTCGTAGTTGTATTGTTAGCGTCCAGTACCTTTTTAGAAATATAAATATTTACTGTTCTAGCTGAACTCATCACTATTTTCACTTTCACTTTGTCATTCCTGTTTGGACACTCGCCAGCACAGTTATATTTATATATATATTTTTTATAGTTGATTGCCACCAACTTCAAACAGTGAAGGAAAACATCGTGAGGAAACCTACAAGTCTGAGAGTTCTCAATGATCTTGAAGATGTGTGAAGTCTGCCAACCCGCACTTGACCAGCGTGGCAGACTATGAGACTAATGAGAAGAAGGCCCGTTCCCAGCGGTGGGACAGTTTGTACAAACAGGGCTGATAAAAAAAAATAAAAAAATTATCAGACTTAAAAAAACTGGCAACTTTTAATTTTTTTTCTTCCACAAAAACGTAATTAAAACAATTGTAAATTTGTTTATACAAAAATTACAAATTCCATTCTAAAGTATGCGCTTTCAAATGAACAGCGTTTCATTTATTCAAGCGCATAAGAATTTAAATATAAATATGCGAATGTGAGCTCTGTGAACATCGCAACACAAAAAATTTAGTCACAAAAAAAACAAAAAAAAACCTGAATACATTATTAATAGGGTTCTCAAGATGGTGACGTTTGAATATTTATATCAAAAGAAGATGTAATAATTTTACATTAAAGAGCTGTGTTACCTACCTACTGAGACTACTGAGACCACAATTGTAAGTAGATACTAAATATGTAGGCATAGATATATAAATTTATTTATTTCTATAAATTGTATAAAAGTACGTATGCATAAACAGATATCCAAGTATTCGAGATAATTTTCAAAGAAAATTCTTAGTACAATAGCTGCATTCTTCGTAAAGCCCTCACGCTCCATCTCGGTCTTTGTTCGACGCCTGCCAGACGGAAGAATGTAAACGGCACACAGTCAATTTTCAAAAACGGCATCGTTAAAAATAGTGGGAAGCTAGTAAGAGTGTTCAAGGGAACTCATTACCGAACTCCTTGAGGTACTATTTCGGGTGAATGGGGGAGTCGGCGCGGTGAGATAGCGCGCGCTTATGAGCGATATCGCGACAAACTAAGTGTACCCGAGTACAGCCGAGATTGAAGTGAGTAAAAAACCTGCTACAATCTGCAATCTACCCGGTGTGAATGTGAGCTAAGGATGTGGCGTCGAACTTTGTGAATGTATAAACTGGCAGCGGATGTTGGGTTTAGCGGCCTGTTATTTTGTTTGCTAAAGTTCATCGTGCTGAAAACCGCAACGAGCCTACGTCAGGGATTCGGTGTGGAATAGTTTAGCCGCTCACGGGTGAAACCACGTGTTGATTTGGATTTTTAGGGCATCATGATATAATAAAGACTGCGGCAGATGATATTTGTACCTATGTCGTCGATACGGATGGCTGAACGGCTTAGCAGGCCGGTGTTCAGTAGGATGCCTAGGCTGGGAAGGAGATTATACTCAACTTAGTAGGCTCGCGCTTGTTTTTACATTAAATTGTGATATTTTTAACAATCTCTTCAACTTTTGTATCTTAATTGCAGAATAATAGTTAAAGCTGCAATAAAATCGAGCTCTCTTCTGCTCTTCTGCTGCTGCTCATCTGTTCTTCGAGCTCTTGCGCGAGAAGCTTGAAGAGTCATTTACAGATCTTTTGTTTTTAAACCCAAACTGTTAATTTTATTAAAATGTGCCACCTCTGTGGTCTGACCTACCAAACAAAAAATAATCATCAAAATCAATTCATAATTGGCGAAGTAATCGCTGAACAAACATACAGAAAACATATAGTCGAATTGAGAACCATTTTTTTATACATTATAGATCTACGATTGACCACCAACTCGCCTGATGTTAAGCGACGGTGTGGAACCTTTTTGGGAGTCGTTTAAAAAGCAAGATAGAAACGGGCACGAGCCAACTTTACTTAACTTTTCTTCTATGAGTTGAATATAACCCTGCTGATTGTTGCACGAATTATATTATTCAAAGTGACATTCAATTGAAAATCTAAACACCGAAATAAATAGTGATTTGGTAACCGTATTTCCTTATCAACACGTAAACTATTAAATATATTTTTTTATGTTAATTCATAGTATATGATATTTTAGCTAGATATTTTAAACCAAATTTAAGGTAAAAGTCCACGCTCAACGGCATTACGTATTAACGTAAACTAAAACTTTGAACACTGTCCACAAATTCAATATGAAAGCAACTTCGCAAACAACACTCTAACTGAAATTGTTTCGTATATTTCAGCTAATTGAATTAAGAAAAGCTCAGCTAACTCCTGAAGCATCTAGACGTCTATCTTGAGACTAACTTGATAATATCTATAGATAGACGCCTCGGGTTGAAATTGCCAATCTGACTGTCTTCGGTGGCCCACAGTTACCCTGTGCAAATGTGCTAATTGGTAATTCAAATGCTCTAACTGTACATCTGGAGCGTCTGTTGCCAGGAGCTGTGTAAGCCAATATCTCAGCCAGGTTTATCGTACCTGGGAAACACTCGCTGTTCGAATAAAGCTCTAGGTTACCGCGGCGTTAGAGACAAAATTGTAAAGGGACGTGTGCAAAAGAAACTATTGTACAGATTTATGTAGTGATCTTTTGCAGAGTAGAGAAGTACCACATTTTAGCCAGATATTCAAACGCCAAGCAGTAGAATGCATGCATTACTGTTACAAGTTGACAATTTGTTTTTAGTATAATTTTCGGGCATACCGAAGTTTAACATCATGGTGACGACACACAGGGTTTTGAGGTATGGAAGTTCAAACTCCTGGATGGTATCCGACGGGAACGTGTGACCGACTTGACCAAAAAGAAAAAAAAACTGATGCATTGTCATGTACACAGAAACACGAACGTATATAATTTGACACTCGAGACGAAAGATCGAGTCTGCGTACCGCGCGATTATCCGCTTCGTTGCTGAGTCATCATTTTTAAAATGTCACCGCGTTTCGTTGTTAGAACCCACAATCGCAAGCTACACCCATTCGCTAGAGTCTGGTATTGTTCTCTTCGCTATACCTCTGTTGCGACGTATTTCAATTCAGCTTTGGAGGATTTGTTGAGCAAGTGGTTATTTACTGAATGATTCACGATATATCCGGTTTATTAATAAATTTTAAACGAAGAAAACTTCCGTCTCGGTACATATTTAATAAAATTGTTGACATTTGAAGGGTCTTATTTTATTATGTTAAGCTTATCGCGAAACGGGCGATCATCCGCAAAAACGAATAATATGAGAAAATTCGCAGGAAAAAGATACTAAAAGTTTATAAATCGCGTTATGATAGCTCCGGGGCGATATATTGAAGTCGTTTCACTGCAATACGAAGCTCGGAGGTCGACTGCTCACGACAGCTGAGCCAATTATGTGGGAGTAGAGACCATCACCGAGAATCTATTTTTATCCCCCTGGACCTCTCGTCAAGCTGTTAAGTTAAAGAGATTGTTTTAATCAACGCAAAAGACAAAAGGGATCTCCGAGTCCTGCACAAACAGATGCCTATGTACACACAGTCATTGTCCTTTCATGGAGTTATTTTCTGGGTTCAAATGAGAGCTTCTTGAGTTAGTTTTAGTCCACTTTCAAGGTATTAAACAATTTTAATGAAACAATATCCTGGAAAATATCCTACAAATTTTCGAATTCAAATATCCATCGAAAGTTTTGCTGAATCAGTAGTTTTTTCGTTGTGCAGCGAGAGAAGTAATGTAAATGTCTATTAGTTCGGTGCTCCATTTGCAGTGAAACATAAAAATAGAAATAAATATCTCCGTATATTTCAAAGAAAATGCAGCGTTGCTAAGGATGCTTTCGTGTAAAAGAGACTTGGCGTGAGCAAAACGGTGTTTTTACGGATTTGAATACAGATAGATAATACAAATTCATGAACCCGATTCCGTTGTTTCTATAATTGAATGAATCAAACCCGCCGTGAAACGAGAACAAATCTCTGTTCGATAAAGTAGCTTATGATAAATTTAAAATTTAAATTCGTCATACCGTTTCAAATAGCGGAAGGACGTCAGTTGAGTTATAAAATAGTTGGTGATAATAATACTTATAGAGAACGGAAACTTGACTTTTAAAGAATCTGTTTAAAATCATTACCATGGTAAATAGAGCTTGTAAGTTCCCGAAGAAATAAAAAAAAAGGTGAAAAAATCTTACAAACGACACTATTTGTTGTGCTCTGATCCTATTTCGCAAATATAATGTGAAAATGGTGGACCCGGCATTCATTTCTTCTACACATTTCTAGAAGAATTTTTAATTTAGGAATTTTTAGTGAAAAATTCTTCTAGATACAGTCAACGTGGATAACTTTGACTCTGAGTCAAACATTGTACGTAGTCTTTTTAGAAGGTTCTTAATTTTTTCCCAATAGATTTGTAGTCAAATTACTTGATTAATTAATTTACAGTTATTTTGACGACTAATCTCTTGAGAAAAAAATCGAGAACCTTCTAAAATAGCCACATACAATGTTTAATGCAGAGTCAATGTTACCCACGTTGACAGTAATAGATTTTTAGTGTAGTTTTTTTTTTGTTTAAATTAAATAATTTAGTAATATCAAATGACTTACGAGCCTCAAACAGTTGAGAATTATAATTAGATGGAAGACTTAGAAAATGGAAAAATCTTATTATGATATCTAAAAAAATATTCATTTAAAATAAACATAATATATTATGAGAATAAAATCACAAAATAAATATATACAATAAGTACTGTCAACGTGGGTAACTTTGACTTCGAATTTAACATATAGCATTATAGCTTTTTTCGATGGTTTTTTTATTTTTTCACTAAAAAGATTAGAAGTCAAAACGACTACTAATTAATTATATAAGTACTATGACTACTAATCTTTTGGGGAAAAAGTCAAGAAACTTCAAAAAGCTATGTGCAATGAATGTCACGTTGACACGGAGTCAACGCTATCTCTCTCGCGCATTACAACCTATTTAAACTTATAAAATCATTGGTTTGAGATATTAGAAAAGTGAGAAATGAATTTGTGTATTTAGATAGGAAAAATATAAAAAAAAAGTTTTATTCAAATATTACTTATACTGGCGACAGAGTAGTGAAAAAACATATATTTTCATACTACTCAGACAATTTAAAAGATATCAAAGATTTTTTTTTATTATTTCTCCTGTCAAAATAAATAAATTCATTTCTAACTTTTCTAATAGCCCTCCCTACTCAATGGTTTTATATGTTTCAAAATGTTGTGATACGTGAGAGAGATAGCTGCCGCGTTGAGCGAATCCTTTATATTTTTAATCGATTACTAAAATGAAGGAAGTTATCAATTCGACTGTTTTTTTATTTGTTCAGCGATTCTTTTTACTTTTTAGATCTCAGAGGTGGTCCCAAATAAATGTTATCAAAATCAGTTCAGTACTTTGGTTTTTATAACAAAATAACTGAAAGTATATCATCCAAGTAGGCGAATTGCGCATTTTGAAGTCGGTTTTTTTCAGTTTTTTTAATCTATAATTATTTGACGGCAAGATACACTTTTTCCCCACGCATTACTGTTTTAAACACTCATCAAAAGAAATTCCTATCACACTCGTGTCATGAAATTTGATTATGTCATCTTAAAGCCACACGACTTCAAATAAATTTCTCTTTCATTAGTTTTGTTGAAATAAAAGAATGCTGTTTAATTTTGGAGAAAAGGGATATTCAAAATAGCACCGTCGGTTTGCGGTCTGGAGAAAATAGAGCCAGAAACAAATTGCAGCTCGACTAAGATAAAAAGGCCCCGTCATTTTGTTAAACGACTGAAGAGTCCGACCAGGGCAAATAACATGGAGCTCGAGCCAATACATTTTCTACAGTCTTGTTCTTAATTAATTTGCAGACGGAGATTTTAAGATATTTTATGAAATCTCTTCTGTTTAAATTTACTCTAATTATGTTTATATAGGATGTTTATTAGTTGAGTGCAAAGGTGTATTAAGATAAGAGTGAACATTTATTGCATTCTGAGAATATATTTAAATATAATAAAATAAAAAAACTAAACACACTTACATAGGAACTGAAAATGGATACCAAAAGCGGTGTCAATTGCCAAGTATAGTCAGATACAATGTAATTGTACTTCTTTGAGTATAATATTTTTCTAAATTTAAAATAAGTCACATTAAAGCATACTTTACATTTAAGTACAAATTAACAAATATCGTTGTTTTCTGTGCTGAGATCTCAGGTCACATCTAAGGCGCGTCGCTCACTGGTAAGTCGAGGCGCGGTAGCGGCGGCGTCGTGGCACAGTCGAGGCGTGGCGTTTATGTTAGAGTCGAGGCGTGGGCGGCTATGCTTCCTTCACACACTACAGTGTAAACACGTCTACGCACGAAACAAAATAGCGGTGGAGTCGCGGCGCGGTCGCGCACTGCACCCCTGCCGCGACGCCGCCGCGACCGTGCCTCGACTCCACGTCGCCTGCGACGCGACTCTAGTGTGTGGGCGCACTGCCATTTGAACCTGAAGGAAACGTAGGAGCAGCGCGCCGCTTGTGCGCCCGTGCCTCGACGCCGCCTCGACTCCACCTCGTGTGGGCGATGCGCCTAAGTCAACGGAAAGTAATTGGGATGAGAAATGGTTGTATTTTTAGATTTAGTAGACATAAAGCGTGATTTTCTTATAGCTCTAGAAGACTACAGACTTTATAATTTTATATTAATTACTTCTTGGTACTTCCACACGGTCGTAAGATAAAAGTAATTAAAAAAAATTAAACCGACTTCAAACTGAAAAGAAAGAAATAAGGTCGATATAGCTCAGGGCCTGACACCAACCTCAAAAATAGTTGGTTTTCTTCGAGTTATTTCTTTCTTTTCAGTTTGAAGTTGGTTTATTTTTTTAAATTACTTTTATTTATTCATTTCTATAATAGTATTTAAGCCGTTTTGTTTGAAATTAAAAATTGTATTAACAATACAGGTCGAATTGATAACCTCCTTTTTTTGGAGTCAGTTAAAAGTTGGTTAAAAACGGTCGTCAAAGCTCATAACCACTCATGTCACTGTCTATCAAACAATTGAAATATAAGGTGTAGACACTGCTCTGCAGTTGCGATGAACGAAGAAGTAAGTGTTCAAAAGCCCATTTCTTGAAAACTACTGAACCGATTTTGATAAAGCTTACCTACAGTGACTCCTAAGTTGAAAGATACTTTATTCAATAAAATAATAAATTTTGTAATACGACTTCTAGTTTCTGCGTAATGCGTGGACAAACATATAAACCTACAAACATACATACACAGGTTGAATTGATAACCTCCTTTTTTGGAAGTCGGTTAAAAAAAGGTCTTGGTAGACACACAGACAGACGGTAACAACAATACGCACATAACTTCGAAAAGACAGAGGTGCGTGCCGCGGGATTCGAACCCAGGACCTGCGGATCGCAAGTCAGACGGTCTCCCGACTAGGCTGCCGGAACTATGTAGAAGTATGTACTTACTACTAATTACAAAAACAAATAATTTTAGCAGAATTCAAAAATAATTTCTTGGCTTCACATGACTTGCTTTCAAAAAACAGTTGAATACACGGTTATAATCTTGCCTCTACATATTTTCAACCTACCAAAAATCTTTCATAATTTAAACTTACTCAAAATATCTAAACAAAATGAACAACTTTCAAATAATTCCCTACAAATCCAACTATTCGTGTCCTGTACATCATTCTGCCGCTACCATTTTCGATATAATAGGACGATAACTCCACACAATACTCGTAGTTGATTTACTAGGAGCACTCGTTAGCTGTTATCACAACAAGCAGCCCCTCAAAACTCAGCGGAGATGTATGAAAAGCTCTTTCATCGCGCGTACTCTTTGTCTATCCCCGAATTCATGTGTAAGCTGTCACGAGGGAGGCACACTGATGACGCTAAAATAAAGTGCTGTGCACTTCCTCTACAAGTATAAAGCGGAGTATACGCTTAGTCACATGTGCTTGAATACATATGCTCGCGTCTGTGAATTTAAAGCTGCTTTAGAGTGATTCCTTGCTTATTAATCTAATGAGTTGGTGTCGAAGTATTTCGAGTATGCGCTGTTAGCAACGAAAGTTTTTGTGTTTGGATTCTAAGCAAACAATATGTCGGTTCTAGTTGTAGTAAAAAAATGTTGGCGGTGAAAAATACATCACAACTTTATGTTCTAAAGTACCACTGCCTAGTTTCTACAAGTAAAGTAGAAAGTTTGGATTATTTATTTCTGTTAAAGAAAAACTTTTCAAGAGTTAGCCATTATCATGGGATTAGCTTTCAATCACCTAACTCATTAAACGTTAAATCGGATGTCCAACGGCTAATCTAGCTATTTAATTAAAGGGCGGATCCATCCACATCGTGCTGACCCATATATCATTTTAACTAATACATAGTGTGCCACGTGCCTAAAACGGTACATGTCGAAAGTGACGAAAGTCACCATTTTTTAGGAGAGCAAAAGCGAACTAAAATATAATAATAATAATTTAAAAAAAAAAATTACTTAGCTAAAAAGAAAAGATGGAACCAAATAATGAAATATGCTTAAAATGGGGGCTACTTTATGTTGTGAAATATTTTTTTCAATATTTGGCGCTTAAATATTCAAAAACTTGAAAAAGGTGAGACTTATACCGTATGAAAGTTTCAGTTCAATGTATGTGTTTAATAAGTACAGTTATATCTATTAACACAAAAAATGGATTTGGTAAAAATAGATACTGAGTTATTTTATTTTAAGAATATTTTTGTAATTGAATCTTTAATAAAGTATGGGAATGCCATTGTTTGTAATGCTCTAAAAAGTCATTGAACAAAAAAAAATATTAGAAATCAGTCATAGATTTTTAATTAGAAATCAGTCATAGATTAATGCCTATAGAGCTTATAAACATAGTATTTTTAAGATATAGATAACTTAAAAGTTACGACATAAACCGAATTTTTGCGACGTAGGTAAGTCGTGTTAAATTAAGAAACAAAAATAACAAGTAAAGCGGAAAAAAGTGCTAATTGTACCAACCTATCCCTGAAACCATACCTGAACCTATCGGTCTTTTTGGAAATCCATGGAGGAGGCCTATGGCCAGCAGTGGACTTCTTATGGCTGAGATGATGATGATGATGATCCCTGAAACTAATGCGAGTTAGACTAATCGGCTATTTTTTGCTTAGAACAAAACTGTTGAAAACGCTTTATTTACGCGATTTTAATTATTAAAATTGCGTTTTTACTCGACTTATTTGATGTCGTTTTACATAGGAGGCACATAAATAGAACAATTTATAAATATGAAGCTAAATTTTTAATGAGCATATTAATTCGAGTTATAAAACAGGCAAAATCAAAATAGAAACTAATTCGTCGTATACAACGACTAATGAATTTTATTTGTCAGAAAATCGGTAGTGTGTTAAACAAACAATACTTTCTTAACTCCCACCTCCTTTCGTATTCCGGAGGCAAGCAAAACGAAACAATTTACTTAAGCCCTGAATTCACTGGAGACATTAAATGCTAGTTACAAAATTCTCTCTCAGATATTTTTCTACTTACTTTATTTAAATCTTGGGAAAATCTATTTTATTTCCGTTGGTGTCTAAATTGACTTGTTGCTAAATGGAAAAGTAACTTAAAGCAAATGTTTAAATGGTAAGTTTGATAAATAATATTGTTACTCATCTCTTTTTCCAGTTCAGCTAGCTTCTCGTCTGGCCTCATCGTGCGAATATTGTGTGTTACCAGGGCCAGTCGTCATTTATGTAGGTGGTCGTAGCCGGGTCTCTGCCGGAGATTCTTAGCACCCCTTGCTCCGCCGCGCGCCGTTACCGGGGCCGCTACCGAAGCCTGGAATAGCAGAGTTGCCGGAGACTGGGGACGGACCTGTTTTTTTTGTTACTCATCATTATGGGGTTTTTTGATATTACACGCCACGTTTGGGAGGCGGCTCAGCGAGCACAGTAGATGGCGTTTTATGCAGAAGGTGCTGCTGCCCACTTCTGGTGATATTTCCCTTAGCCGGTTCTTAGGGCGTCCACGGGAAGAGAGGGGCAGGTACTATTCTTGAGCCGGTAACCCACGGCATAAATTAATGTCTTTATATTTTCTTCCATATTGTAACTTCAATTAAATTACTTCTAGTATATTGTGAAAATTAAAATGAAAATTAGCGTTTCATTTTCTTGTAATCTATAAGTAATTATGTAAATGTTAAAAAGTTTACCATCTTTAGTTTATATTTCCGATCAACCCTGTTTGTATAAAATGTTTCAAAGTTAGGCGTGGTATTTCTTTTCATAAAGCGGGTTAAGCTAAGCACGCTAAGGTGGCCTAGTGGGGGTTGGCAGACTTCATATATTCATAATTACGTCAAGAACCTCTCAGACATGTCGGTTTTTATTTTTGCCGCTTGAAGTTAGCGTTAATTAAGAAACATTATTTTGAAAAAAGAAAGCCTGACGATTCAAAGGTTATGGGGTCCAAAGGTTCTTGCCATGCTTATGAATATATGAAGTTTATGTTTGAATTGTATATCAAGCTCCAGAGCCAAGATGTTATTTTTATAATTACCTATCTGAAATCATGTAATAATATATTAGTTTTTTTTTTAATATAAATTTAATTAATAAGAAATATATACATATGTCTGAAAATATACATTCACTCATTAAAACTGAGTATTTTCACTTTAGTTATGTACCTTAGAAATAAAAATACATAGGTATATTAGGTAGGTATAGGTGTTTATTAGAAATAAAATAAAAGATGTCTACTGACGCATACAAAACACAAAAAAAGAATTATTGCAAAATTTCCATATATTCGCCAAAAAAGTTATATTCAATGAAAATCAAAGTACCCAATTGTAAAATGAATCTACACTCAACATTTCCTTATTGAAATAATGTATAAACAATATGCCACTTCTACTATTAAGGTAGTAGAAGTTTTACAATGAAGTAATAGTAGTTAACTTTAATATCGGTCTTTATTGACGGCAAATCACATTTGTTGGAAAAAAAAAACAGGAAATTAATAACAAATTTTATTCAAATATTTTTTATTTAAAACCATGGATAAATATTTAATTGACATTTTTGCTATTAATCTCAATCTTTTTCTCCAACAAAATATGTGACTTGCCGTCAATAAAGACCGATATTAAAGCTAATCACAATAACTTCATTTTAAATCTATACTCGTTTCGACACAAATGATTTACTTTTATATGGGATTCGTACCAACTTAATGTTTTCTGTGCTTCTACCATACATCTAAGGACGCCTCATTATGTTCCAATACTTCAAACAGTTTAGGATGTTAGAGCGCGCCTAAAAATTAGACATATGTATCTATAAATACTATATATCCTTTATCGGAATGCCTTATTATTTTACAACGCAGACGAAACTTCGTGTAGCATGGCAATAATCTAGACATTTATAGAACAAAAATAAGGTCGTAACCAACCTTACCAGAGTTGCTTCTCCACTAGCTTAGAGTATAGTTGTACTCGCTCCAGTGTGGCCACACTCTGGATTAGCCGCATCGAGCTGTCCTCGGTTAATGGAAATTTAAGGTTCTTTGTCTCGCTCAAGTATTGGTTTCAGTGCCTCCAACAATAGTTCAAGCTACAGCTTTGAAATTGAAATCTACGTTGCTTAGACGTAAAATGTAAAGCTAAATCGATAAATTAACCTGTAGACAGAAAAAAAAGCTCGTAGCCAGCTTATTGAAAAATAAATTATCAGACCTCAAAAGAAATGGTGAGCTGATAGTAAAGAATTGGTTTCAGGACGATTTGTAACATTTTATACCTTTGTACTATACGATTTCGCAAAATGATTAGTTTTATTGGTTACTTAATGTTTGCACTAATCAATTAATGAACACTAATTAATGTTGTTTACTACATTCTTACAGGTGTAGAAACTGATGTGTTTTTAGTGTTCGTTAATATGACAAAGAACTCATTAAGATCGTTGTGTCCATCGGTTTCGATATCACAAAAGTATTGATTAATCTACAAGATTTTTTTTAATTACTAATTTGTACTATGACATTGTAGACGTTGACTATGACAAAGCCTATTTACTATAATTTAATATAAAATTAAATATTTTTCATTTATAACAATTTCAACATGATTATACTCTTATATTTAATGTTCTTATTATAAATTCTTGGAAAACTTTGTAAAATGGGATGTTTCTATGTAAGCTAATGTACCTACTTTAAGGTTACTGCATCGAAGGAGGTAATTCAGTAAATATGCGAAATAAAACCCTATAAATAATAATGTTTTGTTCGGCTATATAATGACTATATATACCGTAGCAAAAAAAAAAAAGATGTATAGCGTAAAATAAGTACAGGTCAGCTATTATTATAAGCTTAGAAGATTATAGCTAGAAGAAACTTATTTTACTTGCGATTTAAAAACGTTCAGATACATAATGAAATGAAATGAAAAATTATTTATTCCAGATGTAAATCCATATCAATTAAATTATGAAATTGTAAAATCAAGTAAATAAAATAAAATAATTATATATAGGAATAAATAAATAAAATGAATTAAATTAAGGATAATAAATTATATTATGTTATAATGTAGGTATGATAATGTCTATCAATTACAATCCATTCAGCTAAGGATCCTGCAATTTTTGAAGTTCATACAATAAAAATAATAACAAATCACTCCGTTTTGTTAAAATAATGTAGATTCAAAACCATTTCTTTATATTATCTCGCAGTTGGTGTAAAAAGTAGAGTATGCACCTCGGGGATCAAGGTGTTTTAGTCTTGGGCGAGCTTGAATCCCTCGTTACACTCCGGATTCTTGATTCTTCCTCGTTACACAACTCTTTAACCCTAGAATCCTACGTTACACTCGGGATTCAACATGTCGCCCGTGACATAAAACTCTAATTCATCCCCTTGGTGCATAATCTACTATTGGGTAAGACTGGCCTGTTACATAAGTTTGGTAAGCCTGTGTTGTAATATCAGCGAATGACTTGCTCATTTTGGCAGTCTATTACATAAAGACAATACAGATCTCTAAACACCTCTATCTTTTTTATTTCACCATAAAAATGTTCTAAATGCAATACGAGAAAAGATCCTCATATTTATTTTAACGTTACTTTACTTTACATTATTACCACCTGTTTTGTAACTCATTGAAAATTTTAATAAATATTAAGACCGTAAAAACATATAAACTTACATTTTTATAGTGAAATACGCTATTTTTTCTTATCTAACTACAAAAAAATAAGTAGTAAATTCTAACGTTTATAAAACTACCATAAACTTGTTCGAAAAGGCCCGTATTTTTGGTCCCATCCATTTAAAAGACAGGAAAATTTGTCGTGTGTGTGGAGTTGGGCAAGTCTTTCGAGATGAATGGAAAAATAAATATCAGGAAGAGGGGTTGTTTTGTCTCTTATCTGCTTTGTAACTACATGTAGTGGATCATGTTTTACATTTATCTTAAAGGGTAATTTATTGGTTATTGAAACATGTAAATGCTAGTATTGAGTACAATACTAGCATTTACATGTTTCAATAACCATAATTAACTGAGTACAGTTAATTATGGAGTGGAGTAGATAATGTTTTTGAAGTTGTTTGTGTTCTTTATTGGTTATAAATATAAAAATAGACAATATCTCAAAGACAAACTATCTAAATAGTGACTTTAGTCTGCAAGCGCTTGATTATGGACTCAGCCGCTAAACTGGATCGAGTGAAAAGGGCAACTGAATCAATTTTTTTCATCGGACTATCCGTAAACGATTCGATCGAAATTAGAGTAAAAATTGTAATAATAAAAATGAAGCTGGGTGTAAATAATACAAATATACGTGTCCTAGATTAGAAAAAAAAACAAAAGGTGTAATTAAATCTCCGTTTAATAACTACTTGAAAATTTCCTGATCTACTATTAATTAAATATGGTCTTTTATTGCTAATTTTCTAATACATTATATTAACACTTTTAGTGATTTCTCTAAGAAAACCTAGTGGAACTGGTGGAACCTAGCAAACATTGTCCAATCAAATCGGTAACTGTTAATTGTTTTTTATTCTGAGACGCAGTTCATATTCGCCTATTTCGGATTTGGACTAATTATTATATGCGCTTATTAACCGACTTCAAAAAAAGGTGGTCATATTTTTTTTTGCACGAACAAGTCTGCGTTTGATCACCAATTCGACCTGTATGTTTGTAATACTGTCAGAATTGCACATTTTTTGTATATGTTAGTCTATAACAGCTTCTAAACATGTGTGCCAAATTTCATAAATGTATGTATGTTTGAAGGTTTGTATGTTTGTCCACGCATTACGCAGAAACTAGAAATATTATTTCAAAAATTATTATTTTATTGAATAAAGTATCTTTCAACTTAGGAGTGACTGTAAGTTTTATCAAAATCGATTCAGTAGTTTTCAAGATATGGGCTTTTGAACACTCAGTTCGTTCATCGCAACTGCAGAGCAGTGTCTACACCTTATATTTCAATTGTTTGATAGACAGTGACATGAGCGGTGATGAGCTTTGACGACCGTTTTTAACCGACTTCAAAAAAGGAGGTTATTCATTCGACATGTATGTTTGTAATATTGTCAGAATTGCGCAGTTTTTGTATATGTTAGTCTATACCAGGTTCTAAAGATGTGTACCAAATTTCATAAGTGTATGTATGTTTGTCCACGTATTACGCAGAAACTAGAAGTGGTAGTGCAACAAAACGAATAAATACTATTAAAAATGAATAAATAAAAGAAAAATAACAATTTTAAAAGGATGTAAAAAAGTAATCAATTTAAATAAAAGTAATAAAAAAAAACGACTACACACTGAAAAAAGAGAAATAACACGAAGAAAATCAATACTAGGCGTCTACCTAAGTAGGTACGTAAACCAACTATTTTTGAGATCGATTTGATTTAGAACCAGTAGTTGCTTGGTAAGTGTATTAAGGGGGGTATGGGTAGAGGCTAAAGCAGAAATATAGTGAGATACTAGGGCTATTCCAAATCGCACCAAGATTGAAGCGGATTAGTAAGTACTATCTAAGGAGGTAACGTAGTTCCAGCGAAACTATGTGACCTTTTCAGATTGTGGTGAGATTGATGGATATTAGTTAATATACTAAAGGGGCTAGGGGCTAATTCAGTCGTGGAGAGTCACTGCGACATTCGCATATACATTCGCGATACGCAGCTCCAGCTCCAGCGAGTCACTGAGACTTTTGGCAGGTCGCAGATAGCTTTCATAGCTGACTAAAGGGGCTAGGGGCTAATGCAGTCGTGGAGAGTCACTGCGACATTCGCATATACATTCGCGATACGCAGCTCCAGCTCCAGCGAGTCACTGAGACTTTTGGCAGGTCGCAGATAGCTTTCATAGCTGACTAAAGGGGCTAGGGGCTAATGCAGTCGTGGAGAGTCACTGCGACATTCGCATATACATTCGCGATACGCAGCTCCAGCTCCAGCGAGTCACTGAGACCTTTGGCAGGTCGCAGATAGCTTTCATAGCTGACTAAAGGGGCTAGGGGCTTATGCAGTCGTGGAGAGTCACTGCGACATTCGCATATACATTCGCGATACGCAGCTCCAGCTCCAGCGAGTCACTGAGACCTTTGGCAGGTCGCAGATAGCTTTCATAGCTGGCTGACAAAGTCCTTTGGTCCATTGTCATAAATGTGTTTATATCAAAGTTATCCGGCGGTATCTCTACCGCCATGCAACTTTGATATAAAATTAATAAGTCTGCTTAAGCGTTGATGTGTCTATGGATTAGGTAGACATGCGAGGCATGGACTAATTATAACCACAAAGCCCAACGAACTTCACTTTGATTGATTCACAGCCATTGTACGTTCAGTCAGTATTAATGATGGAGCGAAATACAGGTGCGTTTTTACCCGACTGCGTAAGAAGGAGGGTTATGTTTTTGAGTTTATGTATGTATGTTTCTTAAAACATACGTACCACATAACATACATTAAACGGCTTAACCGATTTTGATGTGGGAGGTGTCCTTAAATTTATCTTCACTTCCTGAGTGTCATAGGCTATATTTTTTGTAACAATAATAATATCTCTCAAAAAAATTAAAAAAGTGCTATTAATCGTAACTTCCAACCAATTTTTTCGTATTAATAAATTATTTCACTGGAATTATTCTAAAGAATGCGCATTTATAACTCTGTACAGCGATTTTACACATACTTTCTCAATCACCAACAGCGTATCAAGCGTACTGAAGTAGTAAGTTAGACCGCAAAAGCTGCTTTTCGGTATTTTGTTTTCATTTAATAAATACTTGTTATATGAACTGTGTTAAATACAAGCAAGTGTTATATAGATTATTACTGTAAGTACATGGTTATTTGAAATTGTGCAATCGCACGCATAACCCATATCCCAGTAAATTATGCATACGCTCAAAGTTATAGACGCAAAATGACACATATAAAGCCATACATACGTAATCAAACATCCTCTCCTCCTATCTATAAAAAAACCTCTTTTATATACAAATTACCACCACTCACTGCCATTTTTTTTGTAATATCTTAAAAACATACTGATTAAAGCAGACTGAAAGACTAAAGATTCATCATCATCATCATCTCAGCCATAAGAAGTCCACTGCTGGACATAGGCCTCCTCCATGGTTTTCCAAAAAGACCGATTGGAAGCGGCTTGCACTAAAGATTAAATTAATTAATTTAATTTTAATTAAATAAATTAAAGGGTACTTAGTGAATTTTCAAACGTTCCATAGTTTGTTCATTGATGGGGAAATATTGTCTCAAGTTAGCAGCCAATAACAACGAAACATGTATTTATAATTATGCAAATAGACGTTTATTAAGAAGAACAATATTTCCCAAGGACATTTGCGTAGTTAGCACAATAAAGACGCCGCTGTCAAGGAAGCGCCACTCTAAGCTAATTTATCTAGTTCAAGAAACTTTAAGTAAGTGTAACAATGAATAGGTAGGTACTGCGGAATAAATGAAATTGCTCAGCTGCTGCTTCCGCGGAGAAAATATACTCAGTAAAGTCGCAGTGTAATAAATAATCTAGACGGTACTTGAGGTCGCGATATTGTCGTGGAACGTTACGAGCAAAATTATAGCAGCCGAGTTAGATCGTTTGACTTCCGATCCTGATGTCAAACAGAAGACTGGTTGTAAATCCGAAAACCTCTACTTTACCTTCTTACCCTTTTACTCAACTTCGCAAGAAGAAGGGTAATGTTTTTCGGGTATATGTATTTATGTATGTTTAGATAGCCTCTTACAACTTTAATGGCTTGATTAATTTTGATGTCTGAGACGTCGTTAGATATATTTGTATTCACTTCCTGAGTATATTAAAGGCATTTTTGTAGTATCGGTAAGTAAATAAAAACACTTTTTCGTAACTTTTTTTTTATACATTATAGATCTACGATTGACCACCAACTCGCCTGATGTTAAGCGACGGTGTGGCCGAGGATGGAGCTCGTCGATCTAGAAGATATCTATTCACTCTAGCCTTGAAAATTCCAAGATTAAACAAACAGACATTAGAAATTATTAGAGATTTTTGAATTTAGACATTTTAACATTTTTTTAGACCAATTATGCTAAAGAATGGTCATTTAAATACATTTTATTGATAAGTATTAGTATTATACTAATAGATTGTAATAATATGCGCGCAAAATTTCAACTCAAGCGTAACGCATTTATAGTTTTCATTATAAAAATCGCTCTCATGCAGTTGGTCATTTTGTATATATATAAACTTGTTATGTTTAGCTTTGTCATTTTGAAGTTACTTAACATTGTTATTCAACTACCGCTAACTTTGAACGGCGAAGAAAAACATTGTGAAGAAATCGTCATATAAATTATTATTATTTTTTATTCATTCTAAGAGTTTGCTCTTGTCAGCGAGGTGGAATGCTGTATGCTTCTCACAATGAGAAGAAGTCCGGTAATAGTCTGTGAAACAAGATCGATCTGAATAAGGTGGAAGATATTTTTTTTACATTTTTAGTGTTCCGTACCCAAAGGGTAAAACTGGATCCTATTACTAAGACTTCGCTGTCTGTCCGTCCGTCTGTCACCACGAACCATGATAGTAAGAGAGTTTAAATTTTCACAGATGATGTATTTCTGTTGCCGCTAATATAGTAACAAATATTAAAAAACAGAATAAAATAAATATTTAAGCAGGCTCCCATACAACAAACGTGATTTTTTGCTAGTTTTTGCTCGATATTGATAACGGCAACAGGTAGATGATTGAAACATTCACAGAATATTGAGTCATATTATTCACTTTATAAATAAATAATGAAATTAAAATAAAATTAATATTTAAGGGATACCCATACAAAAGACATGATTTTTTTGCCGTTTTTTATAGATAATGGTACGGAACCCTTCGTGCGCGAGTCCGACTCGCACTTGGCCGGTTTTATTTTTTCTATTTTCAAACAAATAAACAAAATTACACTTATGATTAGAGAGTTCAGGTATAATTTTTTGGTTTACTATAGAATTGAGTGTTTCCATTAAAAAGGATAAAGAAGTTCAATATTACACAATAAATAATCGGCCAAGTGCGAGTCGGACTCGCGCACGAAGGGTTCCGTACTATCATCTATAATACTACAAAGTTTAGTTCTGTTTATAAAATAACGAGAAATCAACGAAATTCCAAGTAGTAAATTGCAAACTTATAGGTAGGTTTTCGATACTCATCCGGGCAGCATGACAACACTCGCGGTTATGGCTCGCTCCGTGATGTTACCTCCCCCGCTACCCGCGCGGCCGTTGTTTAGCAACCGCGTCGCGCTCGCGCCACCACCACGCCGCGGCGCGGCGCTCGCACCGCGTTTAGATGCACGGATTATTTTCATTTTGTGAGTTTTTATGTATTGTTTTTTTATATTAATATTTTTAGTGTTTATTATGTTTATCAAACTTAAACGTTTAATATTTTATACAAATTTAATTACGATTTGATTTGTTAAAATGTCATTGGAAATAAAAGCTTTGTTATTATTATTAATGAAGATAAGCAATAAAATTGAAGCATCTACTCTGCATTTAAGTTAGATGAATCCAATTTTAATTTCTATATACATAGTTTAAATATATAGATATATTCTAACTACAAATTATATAAAATCTTTAAAGGCCAAATTCAAGCTCTGCTGTGAAAGTAAATTGCGGTAAAGTAAAGGAAGAGCAGCCAAAATGATTAATTACAAAGTAAAATACAAAAGAATGATTTTTCCCGACGTTCCTCACGAAAGAAGGTATAGCGCGCTTTGAATTATTTTCCGCTCAAAAGTCGCCATGAAATGGATTATCCTGATTTTAGAAAATAAATATGTGTATATTAATAAAAGACACAAGTAACTAACACTAACTTGTTTGGAAAAATCCCTAAAATGTTTGGTTTAATTTATTTCCAAAAAAAATATACTGGAGTGCATTGTCACACGTATTTAGATTTTAGATAATTTGCTGTTTGGAGTTTGAGTTTCCCGCAATGTGTATGACGTTTTACCATAAAGAATGTAATGAACTCATATACACAGAAATGTCAACTATCAAAGATTGAAAGATCAGAATGAAAGTACGAGAGGCAAATAAGCGAGAACTGGAATGTAAAAGTAGATGGATAGAAAAGGTCTCCAAAAAATTACATTGGAAGTGATAGGAAATATAAAAAAGAAAAACATGTAGGTTTGGTATCTATAAATAAATATTTCTTTATTGCCATTTAAACTGCCATCCGACAAATACCAAACCGAACAAGTACCGAAGCATTTCAAATGCTACTCGCGGTCACTCATCTAAAAATTATGTTATCATAACTCGTTGTAGCTACAAGCGTACATTTTGTCTTTACTTTAGCTACCCACATCGACAAAATGATAGCAACAAAAATAAAATTTCGTTTTCGTTATAATAATATCGAAAAAACCCTAAAATCAAATACAGATATAGACTTCTACCACAATGTAACTGTATTCTATACCATAGATCTGTTTTTATTAAAAGCAAGCCAGATGTGAGTTTTGATCAGGCATTGTATTTTTAGAAATATGACTTTCGGGCTGTTTTCTAATAATCACAAATGTTTGCTTTATATGAAATATACAAAGATTTTGTAATATAATATGGTACATTGACTGACGACTTCACCAGTCTCGTAGAATTAGATTTAGTCTCGTGGAACCTCATCGTATTTATTGGTATATATTACCCGAATGTGTCACGAGGAGGGTTATGTTTTTCGAGTGTATGTATGATGTAAGGGTGTATGTAGGTATGTATGAAAGTATGTATGTATATGACTATATGATCCCCTACAGCCTAAACGGCTTGACCGATTTTGATGTGCGAGGTGTCATTAGATTTGCCTTCACTCCCTGAGTGTCATAGGCTAGAGATATATTTTAATAAGTTATTATAATAAAAAATATAGGTAATAATACGACTCATAAAAAAAAATGCTGAATTTTCTAACCTAGCTCCAACGAATTATTTCTTTATAAATACGTGATTTTGCTAAAATTATTCCAAAGAATGAGCATTTATAACCGTATACAGCAATTTTACGCATACTTTCTCACAAAAAACATTCACTCAACAGCGTAATGTAATGAAATCATGAGTTGAAGACTGCAAAAATCGCTTTTCTGAAGTCGTGTATTTTGTTTTTCTTTTAATATAGGTAGGTACCTACTTGTTAATTGATGAGTTTTTGTCATCATATTTGTTGAAGAAAATAGAAGGTTAGCAGCTAATTTTATTCAGATATTTTTCTATCAAAAGTTATGGATAATTGACATTTCTGGTTTTTTTTTCTTCAAAACACTACAATAAAAATAAGGACCAAAATCAAATCTAACCACAATTACTTCATTGTAAACTCTTTTAGACCACAATTGGTAAAACTACTATTGTTTGGTAATCGCACAACCATAAAATAAATAGTAAACAACCGTTAAACTCTAATCGCTTTAATATAATATGAATTCAACTTGTTCAAAAAGCCGTAAATAGGAGGTACCGCTGGGCGTACGTGGTCCCGCATAACGAATAGCCCTAATTATGCAGTCCGGCCTGAGTGGGACATTAAGCGTCTTGGCGAGGGCTAATAATTAAATTAATTATTATGGAATGGCGATATTCACTTATCATAATGATACTTGAGATATAATACGACGCGCCGTTCTAGCCTCTACCGCTATCAATATAGAATTTCATTGATCAGTACCGGGTGAATTTTTAAGGCCTGTTCAGACCTAAGTGTTATTCGCTGGCGCTGTAGGTAGATGAAAATACGGAGCGGATTCTGATTGAAAAAAATGTTTCGAAATTCTATAGCTTGAGCAAAATTTCAGCAGGTTCCGTCCAGGCAGGCTATATATGCAAATAACGAATAAGCTAACAATTAGAGTGTTACTTTGTACATTCTCTTGATTCAGAAATTTAATTTATTTGGATTAGTTACATTTATTGTCATTTTTAGGGTTCCGTACCTCAAAAGGAAAAAAACGGAACCCTTATAGGATCACTTTGTTGTCCGTTTGTCGGTCTGTCCGTTTGTCAAGACCTCGGAAACGCGGCGAGGTATCGAGTTGAAATTAAAACCATATACGCAGATCTATAGTCCGTTGCAGCTGTGAAAAAATCAAACTTTTCGGTTATTGTAAAAAAGTTACAGTTATAAATGTCGCAAGAAACTTAAGTGGTTACAAATTTTAAAGTGAGTTAACCGTATCATGTGGAGTATCATATGAAAGAACTTCATTAGCACAAGCTAAAACTGGTTTTTATTTTGAGATCATAGGCTACATTTATTTGTAATAATAATGCAACTGTCAGTAAAATATACAATTGTGCTTTTACCAAGACCTTCTGTGACAAAATAATCATGTTTTACAAGATATATTCTAAAAAGTGTAATTTAAATAAATTAATTGTACAACGGTTCTGTTGATATAAATATCTATCAATGTCGTTATCAAGTGTAAGACTCAAACTTCTAAAGTCACTATTCAAAAAGAAATACAAAATACTCGACTGCGTTAGTGCACTTTATTGTTTAATATTTTTTAAACGCTCTAAAAAGAAGAAAATATTTTTATCCTTCAAAATTTTAATTATCAACTTATTTATATGATCATAAAAGCTTGTCGCGAGGTTTAATTACCTATCAGTATTTAATTAAATTGAAATTGAAAATATAATAAACTTAGCAGATCAATTTACATAATTATTTTAATTTAATTATTTCTTAGTCGGCTATTATGATAGTCACGGGAGACTGAATGCTATAAAGATTATTGGCTTTATAGCTAGCCAGCCATTACTTTATTTTCTTTTTTTTTGTTGCCCAGGGGAAACCCTTTATGGGTACCACCGCGCCTCGGAGGAGGCTGCGTGGTTATGTGGGAGTCCCGCCCAGTTGACCGGTGTGCCGGAAAATCCAGTCCAGTCATCCGGTATGCCAGGTTACCCACTAAAACCCCTGGGGTGTTTCGTCGCAGCGCCTACGTGCCGGGCCAATGGGTGCGTCAGTGAAACTCGTCCACAGACCCGGCAGCGCTGGTCCCTTAGGAACCCTAGGACCCTGCTCATTCGGGGCTATCTCCGCCCCACCGTCTCGGCCGAGTGGCGCGCGGAAACACCGCGCGCGCCATCTCGGGGCAATGCTATGCGGGCAGCAGACTCCCCCGAGTCTGCCGATTAGGCAAGATTGTAGCTAAATGTACTAACCTACGTTAGAAAGTATGATTAAAAAAATAAGGCTCACTTAAACGTACCACACTGGATACTTTCATCAACAGTTGTTTCTACTTTAATGTATTTTTTAGTTTTTAGAAGCACTATAGGTATAAAAAGGTTGGCTCTGGCAACACCTGCTTTTACATAATGACGTCGTTAGTCCTTCCAGCGACTGGCATTTTTAACGTAGCCTACATCTACTTTGTGGGTTTATGTAAAAAACTTGGTATTCCAAAAAAATAGCAATATCACGTTTTATGCAAAAACTAGCGAAGCTTCGTGGTAACACTAGTATGGTGATGAAAAATAATGAAACTTAATAGTTTTTTGCATGATTTTTCATCAAAACGAAATTCGATAAAGATATTATCAAATTTCATCTATAATCGTTGAGTGTGAAAAGAAAATATGATCTAATAATGTATGTTTGTATTCTTAATGTTATAGATAACAACTAATAAGAATTGCTAACTTAGACCATAGCTTTTAGGAGACAAAGATAGAGGACATTAATTTAAGGACACCAAAACTTTTCAACCATTTGTCAAACTGTTCAAGTCTTAATTATGAGATAATTATAATGGCTTATTGCTTAAGATAACGTTATTTGATAACGCATTTTGAAAGTCCAGAAAATATTACCTAGGAGAAACTTAAGCAACTTAACTTCTTCTTAGTCTTTCTTTTAACTTCTTCTTAGTCTGTCTCTTAGTCACTGAAATTAGGTAGCTTTTTACAGTTTTTATTGCACTGATGGATAACAGTAATCATGATGAATTGTAGCCTATGTACTAAATTGGAGTATAAGCTATCTGCATACTAGTTACATGCAAATTGGTCAAGCTGTTTTTCGTGAAGAGGTAACAAACAAACACACAAACTTTCGCCTTTATAATAATTATTAGTGTATTTTAGTGTGATTCCTTTCTCATTCCACGGGATCACTACAGATTTTCGGAATAAAAAGTAGCCTATTTGTTAATCCAGGGTGTTAGCTACTTCCATACCAAATTATAATCAAAATTGGTTAAGCAGTTTGAGCGTGAAGAAATAGCAGACATACAAAGACACTCACAAACTTTTAAAAAAATCCGAAAACTGGGCATTTTTAATTTAATAACAAAAAATAGTGTCATTATGCAAGGAACGAGGGCCCAAATTTTAAAGTGAATTTACAGTATCATGGTGGGGTATCATACGAAAGAGCTTCATTAGCACAAGCTAAAACAGGTTTTTAATATTTTTACGATGTATATTTTTCGATTTATGAAGGAAAATATAAAAGAAATATAAGTATTTAATTTCCCCCTTTTATCTACTAGTTTGTACGGAACCCTCGGTGGGCGAGTCTGACTCGCTCTTGTCCGGTTTTTATTTTGTGTATCTACCACCTCTACCACCACACCCACTGTGGCATTAACTCCTTCCATTTACGTAGCAAATTGCAACTTAGCGAATAATTAAAAATTAGCAGTTTAATCAAATAACCCGCCGCTCAGGCTGGGATCGCTAAATGGAAAATTAACTCTATAGATATCCATCTCCCTACATAATTGTATACTTGAACTAACTCAAACAAGAATATTGTAGTCTTTGAATGAATACAAACTAATTTGGAACTTTATAGTAATTTTATCGTTATCTAAGCTACACTTGTAGGAATTATAGGGCTCGCGCGAATCTTTTTGTGTACGAGCGCACACGCAAAAAGTAATTTTACAAAATTTAACTGACTTATAATCTATCTAATTAACTGAAAAGGGAGAAATAATACGAAAAATATCAAAACTGGGCATCTACCTAAATAGGTACGTACACCAACTATTATTTGAGGTCGGTGTCATGCCCTAAACTACCATCAATTAAGTCCTATACAGACACCGACCTCAAAAAATAGTTGGTTTACGTACCTACTTAGGTAGATGCCCAGTTTTGATATTTTTCGTATTATTTCTCATTAGAAGTAATTTTTGATAAATTTTCTAAAATAGTCGTACGGTAAAATTACCATATCATGATGAAAAAAGAACTGAGGGACGTCTTGTTCCAATCGTCTAGATTTTTATGGATAGATAGCAAGCAATGGATTTCTAATATATGACCTTAAAAACGAACTAATTAATTTTTAACGAATTATATCGTGATCAATCCCAACAATCCAAATTATTTCATTTTGATTTATTTATTGTAATTCTATCTCACTTTATTTAATATAAAAAAAACTACGTATTACGTACTAAAATTTCGTACAAAATACACGTATTTTCCATACGTGTATTTTGTACGAAATTTTAATTCTTAGAAAATATATTTCATAAACACTGAAATGCAAATACTATTTAGATTGCCAATAAAAAACTGCAGTTTCCATTTATTTCGTTAAAATAAATTTAACTAAAACTGCGAATAAAAGTTGCAATGTCTCGAACAAGCACGACAGAAAAAATAAATATAAAAGGAGCGAAATAAAAGAGTGTCTCAGCCTATTTCAAATGTAAATCTCTGTCGTTGTAACGGGTCGACTCTCCTGAAAAATAAGACGTAGGTCGACGATATTGTCGCCGCTTGCTTTCGTTGACTTGGAAAATTTCTCAGGCGCTTGCAGTACTGTAGGATTTGCGAGTTTATGTGTTGCCAGCAGAGAGAAAGTTAAACAATACAAGGGATGTTTATATGCTGATCGACGGAGTTAGCGACGCGTATTCCGACAGATATGACTCGATTGCGCCAGGAAACTCCGGACTGTTCTGTAAAATTGATATTGCACTCGTGACAATAGACCCTACCCTAAGTATATTATGATGACCTATTTTCTTCAACAAAAGCGGGTTCTATATTTTTGTATGTCTATAGATCTTCGAACTTCATTACGAGAATGGAGTCTGAGATATAGCAAACATATTTTGTTACAGTTCCTGCGAAAGTGCTTACATTATTTGTAAGTTAATCATTATCTGTAATGAAATAGATATGTACAAATTCTTTACAAAATTAGTGCTGCGAAACTTTATAAAATTTTGATAATCTAAAAAGAGTTTTAAGCGCTGGGTTAGTTATATTATACCTAAAAATTAACTGCCTAATAAAGTAATTAATATTATATAAGTACGTAAATAAAACACAAAAGCCTGTTTTAGCCTGAGGCCAAACAAGCGCATTTTTTAATAGTATGTTATCACGCAATTTACGCTGCATCCATTTTAATATAAATGTCCGGTTTGAGCCACACGACGAAGCAAAATGAGTTATTTATTTCAATAGAATCCAAAATAGCTACAGAAAGGAAAACCACTCAAAAATACGTTTGTTTGGATTTTCCTTCACTGGCATATCAACATTCAACTAAAACCACTGCTCTTAGATACATACAGCACCAACCGATCTTAGAACACAACTTACCACAACGAAACAAAACAAAACTCAACACAATTTTAAGCAGTCCTTAAGAGGCGTCTAAGTAATAAAAGTAACGCTGTACACAGATTTAACTCAAAATTTATTCCCAAACTTTCCACGATTATAAATATCTGTTCCATAATATCTAAAGTTAATTACGGAACCCGAAACTGGTACAATAAAAGTGGAGTGACAACCCTCTATCATGAAAACCCGTAAACAGGGTAAATACGACGTGAGATACAATTGGGTCTGTTTACCGGGCCGTAACAGCCGGATCGTCAGATAGATAAGTCTCGCAGAGTAGTTATCGGACCACAAGGGCAGTAAAAGCTAATTGCCGAGGCGGCGGTAACCGGAGACTCGCCGCTGCGATTGGGAAAATTAACCTCTTCCTCGCCGCCCCAATTGGTGGACTATGATTAGTTTGTAATTTGTGATGGGCTTTTGCGAGTTGCTCACCGATACGCGTAGATTGTATGGCCGTTTGTGTTTTGCTGATCGTCCATTGTTTTCGATTGGATTATAATCCTAATTATGTTTTTTCTAAAAAAAAAAAACTAATAATCTTATACTTATAAAAAAAAACGTACCTGGCAGAGTTGCTGCTTACATTTTGATTATTTTTCTAATAACTGTTTCATCACCCCTTAGCTTATAAGAAAACTTTAGAAAGTCTTAATTCTAACAAGTTTTTTGAATTGTAGAAGTTTTGATAGATTGTCGAGATGGAAAATAAAACAAAAAAGTATTTTAAGTGGATCTAAAAGATGCAACTTGTGGGTAGAGCTAATCCCGAAAAATGATGAAAGTGGTCAACTGACCTTACGGGCTCAGTGGGTTGCGGACTTAGTCGACCGCCAAATCTACTCTTCTGAGGAACTAGGTAACATTATATTAACTTCTTTAGAGTACAAAATATTATAATTATTATTTAACCCGAAAAAAGTTGTAAACAAGATTAATTTAAAAAAGGCACTAGTTTTTATTATTGCAATGAAAAGTACTTATCACATTATCTAACAAGTATCCATATAAAGAAAAACAAAATACCCGACAGCAGAAACGCAGTTCTTACATTCTAACTTATGATTTCGTTACGCTTGATAAGCTGTTGAGGTTTTGTAAGAAAGTATGCGTAAAATTGTAATAAAAGATTATAAATGCGCATTTTTTGAATAATTCTAGTAAAATCACTTGTTTATTGTGTGCTTATTACGAAAAAGTTCATTAGAGGTTATGAAAAAACCGCTTTCATAATTTTTGCGAGAGATGTATTATTATTATTATAAAAAAGTAACCTATAACACTCAGGGAGTGAAGACGAATCTAACGACACCTTGCACATCAAAATCGGTCAAGCTGTTTAGGCTGTAGGTGATCACATAGAAACATACATACATATACAATTATACATACATAAATACAAACAAATATACATATACTCGGAAAACATAACCTTCCTTCTTGCGCAGTAGGGTAAAAAAGAGCTTAAAGGTGAGTACAGACTGGTGAAACGTAACATGAAATGTATCAGTCTACCTTTCTTCGAAAAACCAACAAATCATGGGTCGCTCCGCGCGCGGCTTGTAATGCTTGTAGCGTGCGCGTGAAATGCACATTTCGCGCGCACAAGACGTCCAAACTATGAGAAATTGTTGCAAAGTGTGTTACCTTTCATGATACATTGCAGCAATGTGTAAGGCAAATTCTTTAATTACATGATACATTTCATTTTACGTTTCACCAGTCTGTACCCACCTTAAGCCCAACTACCTTAGCAATTTGCGTCAGGGAGTTCTAGTCGCAATCTCCCGTCACCATCTTCGTACCCTCACTCTCATCTAATGAAAGGTACTTGTACCTAAAGCAAGACACCAAGTATAAACAATGAAACTAAACAGTGAAACAGTGAAACTAAATAAAATCTAGTAATAAAGATTCGAATGCTACACTAAAAGTATTTATAAATATTAAAATCGAGTTATCGAACTCACAATTATAATTTCCAAAAGCATCTTTTAGTGAAACAAGCACAGTATTCAATTGGAAAACAATTTCCTCAAGTTTAAAACAAACTTCCACGCAAGAATTCGCCGATATCTCGACGATGGAGAAGTGTTAAGAAGATTCACGGCGCAATTTACAACTTTAAAAATCTTCCCAAATAAAGCTGCGACTTTTATCTATCATCTTATGCTATCTAAAGACGATTCATCGAAAACGAAACTGCTGGTAGTGAGGATAGTAAATTGTGATTAATACGAGTTCCATTTCTACTTTTTCCGCATACATCTAAAACTGACTCTAGCTGACGTTAGCCATTTGTCATAAAAGAAAACAGTAAAAATTTAAACCTTTTGTTCACTTATCTCCAAGAGTTATTAAAGTTTTTTTTTTTGTTATGCATGCATAAGTCGCTCACGGTTTTAACAGGTATTGCAGATCTGTGTTGAGGTTGGGATTTTATTAATTTGATGACCGCGTCCCATGCAAGTGGCACTTGCCAACCATCTTCTCTAATTTCCTAATTTCAATAGCCTCGCGTAACACTTGGTACATAACGCGTCTCTCTAATATTTGAGGATTATTATTATATAATAACTGATGTAGCGGTTTGGCTTATCTAGTGCATGCTCATACACTGCAGACCTGATAGAGCGTCTGTTTTTCCTTCATCCTGGGCCCGATACTTCTCTTACATAAATTTATAAATAAATAAAAAATAGATGTATAAATCCATTAAAAAAAATTAATTTCAATAATTAGTAACTTAGGTACTTATATGATAACTTACTTAAATTTGATTTTAATAGATGGCCCATGTTGGTCTTATAAATCTTGAACAACGAAATAAAAAAATGGTAGTATATGATAAAATCAAACAATTGAAAGGTACTAAAATAATGTTAACGACGACACGATAAAATAAATAATATTATGTATATTGAATTAATCAAAAAGTTAAGAATGAGAATAATTAATGGCGCGCTTAAAGAAATTTAATTCGAGTGATATGGTCCTTATTTGTACAAAGTATTCATAATACTTAAAAACAAACGAAACCGATGTTCTGAAAGTTCAGTGATCTCCTTAAAATTGTGCATCTGGGGATTTATTTTTCGCGGAAGCATGATTTACGGCTGTCTACAAGCAAAACTTTTCAAATAATTCAACTTATCTAACATATCTAAAAGACGTAAGACCAGTAACATGTAATTAAAACTTGTAAACGAAGGAAATAAGAAGTTGAAATTGGCTCGTGCAAAAAGAGCTTTTAGCGTCATTAATTTGGATCCCTCATATACTGCTTTGCTTTTTATTTCTTGGGCGCATCCACAGAATTCGTGGCCCTTTATTTTTTCGAATAGGTACGAGTATTTACGGCGGAAAGCGAATACCAGTCGTAAATAACTGATATCGGGACCTTTTGTATAAAACAGATAACAAAGGAACGAACACACAGAACATTTCCATCTTGTTAGGTACCTACAAAGCGGAATTATTCAAGGAGTCCTGAAGGAGTCGAAGGGACGCGGCAGGACGACTCAATTGTGGGGCATAGCAGCTCGGCCGAGGGACCGGGGCCTTTTTACGGCCTATATTATTGAGCTAGATAGCCGAAAGATACAAAAAAAAACCGGACAAGTGCGAGTCAGTCTCGCCCACCGAGGGTTCCGTACAAACTAGTAAGTACATAAAAGGGGGAAATCATATATTTTTTTATATTTTCCTTCTTATACCGAAAAATATACATCGTAAACATATTTAAAAACCTGTTTTAACTTATACTAATTAAGCTCTTTCACATGATACCCCGACATGATACGGTTAATTCACTTTAAAATTTGGACTCTCATACCTTGTATAAATACACTATTTTTTGTGATTAAATTAATAATGTTCGGTTTTCGGATTTTTTCCCATATGTGTACAATACAATGCTTCTTGCCAAATTTCATAGTTCTAGGTCAACGGGAAGTACCCCATAGGTTTGAAAATGAGAAATATGCACTTTTTACGAAATATTCGGCTGTAACTTTTTTTTACGAAAACGGATAAATTTGATTTTTATAGCAGCAAGATACTATGGATCTGCATATATGGTTTTGATTTTAACACGAGTTAAAGGACACCCGGACGGACGGACAGACGGACAACAAAGTGACCCTATAAGGGTTCCGTTTTTTCTTTTGAGGTACGGAACCCTAAAAATATTGTGATACTTGCAGTGTAGGTGCATATAATATTACCGTTCTTAATTAAGCTAGGTGTCCATTAACTGTTAGTAACGCAAACGATGTCTATTACTTCTGCCGATTTAGAACGAAGCGGACCTTCAATTGAACTCAACTACACAAGGAATTGAATTCAACTACACGCTCCTAGCGTGTAGTTGAATTCAATTCTATATTATTTTATTACATTGTATTTTAAAAACTATTAAAATCTATTAACAAAACTATTTTAGTTTGCACGCAAGCGCCCATAAATTGTAAACTACTTAGTATAAAATTTAAATAGATCTCAAATGATTCGGTATTCAAATTCAAACAAAATTGAATTTAAACTTTTTAAATTATTAAAATTTGTTAAGTACAAAAATAATTAATTTTAAATTAAAAAAAAATAAACATTCGAATAACATTTTACACCTGATAATGATTTATTAATAAAAAGCAATATACTCGTATTTGCAACGAAAAAATATTACTTTATAGAATTATGCAGCGCGTATTTCTCCGTTAACAAGTACATATATGTTCAAAAATCTCCGACAAAAAACACCAGCTGTACCGATTTTAATGTACAAACAAAAAACTAGATCAAATCGGTCTATCCGTTTGAGAGACACGACGCCACAGACAGATACACATGTACACAGATATACAGATACATGGATATATAGATAAACATATACAGACACATATGTCAAAGTTATAACACCCCTCTTTTTGGGTCGGGGGTTAAAAAGGAGCTAATTGATATTTGTCCTTAAATCTTGCCTTGATCAAATAAATGATTTCGTAATATTCACTTTGTTTTTTTTTTCATATGATTAAAACTATCTTTACCTTATTGGACCGGAAGAAAACAAAAACGTAGCATTCTTCAGCTCTCGTTCCTAGCACACAAAAAGTCAATGGATTTGTGGAAAATTGTTGTTTGCGTCCGCAATAGACTGACCCCCTTTCAGTGCAAGTTTTGTATGTTTTAATCTAATGTCAAACGGCCTCAATGTCATAAACTTGATCCTCTGCTGCCTACCCATATTTGTCTACTGTAGTATGGAAGAAGACTTTAAGACTTTTTAGCAAAATTAATTATAATTGCAAGAAATTCACAAAAAGGCAAAAACACATTTTTATTCGAAAATAGGTTCAACTCACCTGGTGTTAAGCGACAGTTACGGTCTACGATGAAGCGCGCTTGCCTAGAAGAAACCTATTCACTCGCGATTTGAAGACACCTATTATATACTGTCGGAAATACCCATTCAGGAAACGCATTCCACAGTTTGGCGGTACGGACAATGAAAGTGGACTTTGGCTCCACTTTCATTGTCCGTACCGCACGTTTCGTACGTGTTTTCGTACGTGGAATATCAAATGTAACGTTCGGAATGTCATGTAACGATGTATTTTAGCCATTTCATCATTTCGACATGTTTTGTAAAAATATTTAAGTATATGTTTATTTCCTATTTTCACGTCCACGTTTCCCACTAGGTACTTTAGTCAGTTCACGAGAACTGTTATACGGAGAATGAAACCGCACGACACCGCATTTCCACTTCACATACCCGTCTAGGTGAAGAAATATTTAATTTCACATAAAGGAAATATGCTTGAAAAGTTTCTGAATTAAATATTATATCTAGTTCTGGATTTTCAAAATGCGGACTTCACATTTCCTTTCTACACAACTTAAAGGAACATTTTACCTATATTATGGAGACTAGCATGGTTGTCACATGTCTTTAAAATTCTCTCGATTTCGGCTCAAAGATAAAAGTGAAGGAATCTGTAATATATTTAAGGAAACCCTCAAAATATTTCAGTCGAGATCTTCCAATGAGGAATCTGTTACCAACAACACTTTTATATAAATACCTGCTAACATTTATTAGGCCTGGGAAAAGATATATTTAGTATCATATACTACATTTACATTTCTGAAATTAAAAAAAAAACTTAGATTTAAAAGTTGTGATAAAAATGTATGTTATGTATCTAATCAGTATTCATAATATTAGCATAAAATTGGTGTAAGCATTTTATGTCTGGTAATTTTCAAACAAATTAGACCCGCAGAGTAGACGTAGTGCGTAGGTAGGTAGGTATAGGTATATGTAGGTAGGTAATGTATATGGAACTGGAATACTTGAACTTATGCACGATTAGAATCTAATCAGTAATTTAGCGAACTAGAGAGTGTTAGCACGATGACACGGAACGAGATACTTCCAATGTTCTATTTCAATCTATGTCCTATGCTTACGTAGCGTGTTCCGAAAAAGCTCTCAGAGAAGCGGGGTTACTGAATACTCTGAATGACTAGTATGTAGGTATAATGTATACCGGGATTTAGCAGCAGAGTATGGATATGGAGTTCAGGCTGGGAGCCCATTAGAGTCATAATCCACCGCACGAGCCTTGTACAGATTACTGCATTGTACATTTCAACAGATCTAGATTTTACGCATCCAAAAACCATATTTTAAATGGATGCCAAGAAATTATATTTTGTTTAGGGTATTTTATTAAATTTGTTAAAAGTGTTGGGTTTTTGTAAAAATTTAACAGTTTTTAGTCTAAGTTTGCATTTATTAATGGTAATAATTCTAAGATTTTCCTATAACTATGCTAGTCTGCCCCTTTGTCTGTTCGTTTCCTTTTCACGATCAAACGGCTGAACCGATTGTTATGAAACTTTGCACATAAAGCGTGGAGACGGACCTAGTCTATATTTTATCAACATCATTATTCATCATCGCCATCGTTTGCCATCACTACGCGGGTGAAACCCCGGGTCACGTATAGTTATATTGATAAATAAAATTGGCCAAGTAGATTGGTAGTACTAAAATCTACCCAGGTTTTAGTACGTATTCTAGTATATAGGTTAAAATACTGAAAGCTGGGCATGCCACTCGATATAAATTTATAAATTATAGTAACGACAATATGAGTAAGTATATTATAGAGATTATGTATGTATTTCATTACTTAAATGATTTTCTCATTTATTTCGGGATCGCTATACAACCTTGGTATACATTTTTTGTTTTACTTCAAAGTCATCACTAAAATTATAAGATTAAATAAATATAAATACCTATTTGTGGACATTTCACACAACACCATCTAGCTCAAACTAAGCAAAGCTTGTACTATGGAACTATATGGCTGATATAATACATATATATAGATATACTTTTTTTGTAAATATATACATAATTATGATACATAGAAACACCCAGACACAGAACAAATATCGATGCTCATCACACAAATGTTTGCCCTGGGTGGGAATCGAACCCACGACCTACAAGTCATACTATCAACTGAGCCACAAGGCCAGTCTATATTATAAGTAGTTTAATTTATTACAACAAAATAATATAAGTACCTAATGAACATTTATTTAGTTAGGTACTTAGAGGTTAACGATTTTTATATGGCTTGAATAATTAAAAACTACTGATCCAAAATAATTGTTAATAAATCCGCCATTATTTAAAAACCTGTACAAATTTAAACAAGATATGAAAAAAAAAGATCAGACCAATTGATCGTAATGCACATTTTACGATCAATTGGGTCGATATTTTAGTTTTTTGAGTGCATAGTTAGCATACTATTAATAATTCTGTGATTAAGATACCTACTAGGTATTTGAAACTTGCAAACCAATACTAAGTCTGATAGGTATAACGGTAATAGAAAATACTCTGTAAATAAAACCAGTTCAAATCGCTTGCTGTCTTGACACTATAAAAAGAAGGTAAAGTTTTCACATTATTTTGTGAGGGAGCGGCGGAGCGAGGCAAGAAGTGTGTAAGTTTGTGGGGGATGGTTAAATTGTCGCATCGGTACACGAAACTGTTGGTGGTGTGTGGCGCCATCTGTGACCCGCTGTGAGTAATGTCAGAATGAAAGGGGCTATTCTAGTATTAGTCCAGTAAAAATAAAATTTTGACCTCATAAAATGCAATAATAGAAAATTGTTATTTATGTGATAGTCTTGGTGTTTGGAAATACATTTGTCACATAGTCGTAGTTATGAGTTGTGAAGAACCTGAGAAATACCATGAAAATACCTAAAGTTGTGCTTTTCAAGTTTATAGCTAAACAAAACATTCATATTGATTGATAATTATTGAGAATTATACTTGAGGATATACTTAATTTATAATCATCAGGGTAATTTAGTAGAAACATAGAGAAAATGAGTTTTTTTCATTAATCATTTATTTGAATTCCCGCGCGCTACCGATCGCCGCGCAGCGGGGAGCTGTGCGCATGCGCGCAGCGATGCGATGGCGCTGGATCGGGTTATGCAATAAATTATGATTTTAAAGTACATTTTTGACCTACTGACAGAAAAATTATTTTGATTGTTAAGTTATCAAATTGTAGAATGAGAAAGAAAATCAACGAGATCAGTCTTATGTAGCCCTTTCATAAATAAGTAACAGACAGAGACAGAATTACTTTCGCTTTTATAATAATTACTTAGGATGATTAGGATTAAGATAGGAAAAATACTATTTTTAGTTTCCGTTTAAATGAGATTTGCCAACAAGTATATATAATAAAATACAAAACAAAATACCCGACTGAAAAAATGAGGTTTTTTCAGTCTAACTTACGTTTTCATTTCTTACGTAAGTATATTACATAAATATTATTAGTGTTATGTGATAACATCACACAAATAAATAATCATGTGTTATGACACATTCGGCGGTACCTAGGTTAAAACGAAAGCTATATTTTTTAACATCTAATTACTTGTTTCTAATTATATTGGTATTTGTTAGGTATAACACCATCCATTAGACTCCATACTTTTCGATCGTTTCTTACCGGGGCGCCCCCGGGGCGACGACGCGATCACGGCTAAAAAAAACTCTTATTCGATGCTGCGATGCGATGCAGATTATAGTGAGACTCTCAGTTTAAAATTGTTATAAAAATGTTAGTTTTCTTTTGCTATGAATATACATTTTGAATCATGTCCTGTTTAATATGTAAATAAAAAATCGGCCAAGTGCGAGTCGGACTCGCGCACGATGGGTTCCGTACTATTATCTATAGTAGAAAATAACGAGAAATCAACGAAATTCCAAGTAGTAAATTGCAAACTTATAGGTAGGTTTTCGATACACATCCGGGCAGCATAACGATGCTCGCGCGAATACGCGTGGCTATGGCTCGCTCCGTGATGTTATCTCCCCCGCTACCCACGCGGCAGTTGCTTAGCAACCGTCTCGCGATCACGCCACCACCACACCGCGGCGCGGCGCTCGCACCGCGTTTAGGTGCACGGATTATTTTCATTTTGTGAGTTTTTATGTATTAGATTAGGTATTTATTTTTATAGTTAATATATTTCTAGATATTTACTTACAAATATTCAAGTTTCTACCTGTTAATTAAGATCGAGTAAAAATTGCTTAAAAATTACGTTTGTTGTATGGGAGCCCCCCTTTAATATTTACTTTATTGTTATTTAATTATTTATTTTGAAAGGTAATATACAAGTAAATATTCTGTGAAAATTTAAAGCGTCTACCTGCTACCGTTTTTAATATTGAGCAAAAAAATACGAAAAAAACACGTTTATTGTATGGGGACCCCCCCTTAATATATTTTTTTAATTTTTAGTATTTGTTGTTATAGCGACAACGGAAATACATCATTTGTGAAAATTTCAGCTTTCTAGCTATCACGGTTTATGAGATACAGCCTGGAGACAGACAGACAGACAGCGAAGTCTTAGTATAGGGTCCCGTTTTTAACCTTTGGGTACGGAACCCTAAAAACAATTAGAAGGTGACACAGTTACTGTTGGAAATAAGGGCCTGAAAACTTTGTGTAAATTTAGTGAACTTAGAAAAGACAATTTATTTTCTTACACGGAAAATATAATACCATTGTTCATTTATATCTATTATGTAACCCAAATACCAAATTTCAGGCCCCTAATATCAAAACCCAGGAACTTTCATACATTGTTTACCCCCATTTCTACCCATTTGTTCACCGATTACTCAGCCAATCGTTTCGATGCCAGCTGATTTCGATGATTTTTAGGATTCCGTACCTCAAAAGGAAAAAAACGGAACCCCTATAGGATCACTTTGTTGTTCGTCTGTCCGGGTGTCAAGACCTTTATCTCGGGAATGCGTGAAGGTATCGAGTTCAAATTAAAACCATATACGCAAATTCATAGTATCTTGCTGCAGAAAGAAAAATAAAAATTCTCAGTTTTTGTAAAAAAAAGTTAAAATAGCCGAATATGTCGTAAAAAACGCACATTTCGACACTCACAAGGGAATCAAAACCTATGGGGTACTTCCCGTTGACCTAGAACTATGAAATTTGGCGAGAAGCATTGTGTTAGAGTAAAAATATAGGAAAAAACCGAAAACTAGACATTTTTAATTTAATCATAAAAAAATAGTGTCTCTACTTATATGCAAGGAATGAGAGCCCAAATTTTAAAGTGAATTAACCGTATCATGTGGGGTATCATATGAAAGATCTTCATTAGCATAAGCTAAAACAGGTTATTAAATATTTTTAAGATGTACATTTTTCGGTTTATGAAGGAAAATATATAAATTCCCCCTTTTACCTACTAGTTCGTACGGAACCCTCGGTGGACGAGTCTGACTCGTACTTGTCCGGTTATTTGTATTTGGTAGGACAAACTTCAGAGATGGTCCCATGTAAATTTTATCAAAATCTATGTACTTAGTACTGTAGTTTTTCTAACAAAATAACCGGTAAAATATCATCCAAGCGCCTGTAGAAAAGTGAACAGCCAGTTGCGTACATATGTATTGTATTGCGTATTTTGAATTCGGTTTTTTCAGTTTTTTTAAACTATAATTATTATTATTAAAATGGTATAAAACTGATAATGTTAGACTAGAGTTTGATATTTAATTATTATTTTTCGATTTCCATCAAAGTGAACCCTATAATCTTGCCAATTTTGACCAAGACTTGTATCTAAAAATACAACCGTTTAAGTGTAGGAAACATAGGCGGACAAACACTGTAGCCTCATAGGCTCCCGCGCCCTTAGTACGGAACCCTAAATATGAAAATTTTGTGCAATTTTATTTAAACGAACATATACCTTCTTATATATATACTTATATATAGCTTAGCACGCAGTTGTTCTTTTATTTTTTACTGACTTCATAAAAGGAGGGGGTTATTAAATCTACTCATTATAGGTACTTGATAAGTAATTACGCAACAATAAATGTGTGTTTGATAACTGCCTGTCTGTCCTACGAAAAATTGACAAATTCTCTTTCCAATATTTTCTGCAAGAAATTAATAATATGGTATCGACGACTACGAACGAGTATGTAATAAGCAGATAAAACAGTTAAAACTTATCCTTCTTGAGCAGTTGCGTAAAAATGTCTTTGTACCTACACGCGAAATTAAAATATAGGTACGCGAGTATGAGGTGGCCGGCCGGCCTCCCCTGCCCCGCGCACCCCCGCACCGCCGCGACGGCCGGGGCCGCCTGCGCCGCTTCGCGCTGCGGTTTGTAAATACTTACTTATAGGTATATGTACTTGTGTATTCATCCGCGAGATTTTGTGTTTTTACTGAATTATTTAAAACCTTCAATAGATTTTTTGGAAATTCTTGTCATTTCTGATAAACAGAAATTAATGCTATCGAATCACATAAGAAACCATTTGTTATATTAAACCTACAATAGTTAAAATCAAATAAAACATCTTTTGTTGCTAATTACTAAAGAAATATGTATTATAAATCGGGGATTATTGTAGATCTATGATTTTTAGTTATTTTGCTATCATAATTTCAAAGAATCCCTCCTACTGCAAATATTGCGGTCTGCTCCATACAAACGGATTTATTTTTACTAGACTATATGTATTAGCTCGACTTATGGAATATAAGTTGCATGTTTACCGAACCAGGAAGTGACTTGTTTATGTTTCTACTTACCCATAAATAATAATGTATAACAGCTATGGGAGAGTAAGTACTCAGACATGTTTACGTGTTTGACATAATAAGAAGATAGGTATCAAAGTTTCTTTAATCATCAATGATGATTAAAGAAACTTTGATACCTATCTTCTTTGTGTAGACATTTTATGGTTGAAATGATGATGATTCATCATCATTTCAACCATAAAATGTCCACTAATGGGACTTACTTACGCCTACGTAAGTCCGCCTCGCTCTTCCTTCTTAGTTTTTCAATATTCGAGAATATTCTTGACTGTTCGTGGTCTATTAATGAACGATGAGAGTCATCACACTCTTGGTTATGGAAAAATAAAAAATAAACTGGTGTTGTATTTTGTTGTAAGCTAGTGACATTTATATAACGGAACATCATTTTTTTTTCATTATTTGGGTTTTAAACCATTGTTTGAACCACCAAAACAGCATCTAATTACGCCCATGGAACCAAGTTAGCGATCTATCTGGAGTGCAGCGAGTCAAGTTTCAGCCCAATCGCAGTCCGAGTTACTTAGCCGATGTCGAATTTCAACAAAGTTAGTTTGTTACGGATTCCCAACATAGCTGGCGAGTGGCCAGCAGTTGGTACAATCGCCTTGCCTGCCGATTGTACCAACTTCCAACCAAAACCAATTCAAATATTGACGAGCTTCACAGTTTAGCTCCCCGTAACCACTTCGCCTCCAGATAATAATATAAATTAATTATTTTAGTCAATGAAGGGTTCGAAAGTTGGAAAAGTTTTAAAGATTATGTCTGGGAATAGGAAACGTTGAAATGGTAAGAACTACAAAACATATGGAATCTAACGTGGTTTTCACACATTATAGTCGGAAACGTGGTTTTTTATTGTTGGATATTTCGGCTCAAAACAGATGTGAGTGACCCGTAGATTTTATTTAAAAACTACAAAACATATTTCAATTATGATTTTATTTACCTAAAATACGTGTATTGTATTGTAATGAGCAATGAGTTTATTACGATATAATTATCTGAATATTTATGTGATATTTAAGTTTATTCTAGGCAAGCGCGCTCCATCGTAGACCGTAATTGTCACTTACAACCAAGACGAGTTGACGATCAAGCGCAGACCTATTTTCGTTTTTTTTTTAAAATCTGAAACTTAAGAACTTCTGAAGTCTTCATAATATGTTACAAAACTAAGTGTATTGTATTTTGTATAGTAAAACTAAGTTTTTTTTTTGCGTACAACTAAATCTTCTTCTACATGTGTAAAAGTGAAATACTGACTAATCATGAAATCTATAGCTACTTAGGCAACGTAGCTGAAACTAATCAAGTGGGTTCAGGTAGCAGAAAAAATAGTACACGAATAAAAATGAGTCTCATATGACAGTTGCATAAATAGGTGTTACGAAAGTTTGACCCAATCGAGGCATAAAAATAATACTTGATTTTAATTAAAGATCGAGATTCAAATTTCATAAAACGCTGTTGTAATTACTTAACATGAGTTTCCAAGTAACTGAAGTAACTCCATTTAACATTGGCAAATAAACGTTACCCAAGAATATAATGTACCTATAACTACGCCAAGTTAATCACAAGGTACTGGCAAAAACCATTTGCAATCGTTTGAATACACCTACTATTTATTACCTATGTGGTAGGCATAAGTACAAGCTCGTACGTACGCGGCTTTGAATTTCATATTCTGAAAACCTTGTGATGGTGAGTAGTAGTAAATTGATTGGAAGTAGAGTCTGTTTGGATAAAGAACTAACACGAAAACTATAGGAATTAAAGTTTCGATTTAACAAAATAATGAAATGAGGATTGCAGCGTCCTTGTTCTCGAACAAAAAAAAACAAATAAGGACAGCGGCACCCTTAATACCGCATTAGTTCTCTTACTGAAGAGACTCCAGTTTATATTTTTGTTTATAATTTGTTTCTTATTACCCGACTACGACGGAGCAAAAGGGAGGGTTATATTTTTGACCGGTATGTGGATATAGAGGCGGACTAGCTGTCTTAGCCACCCTAGGCCGAGTAAAAAGTAAAATCAACCGCCCTCTTTTCAGCACTCTGAATAGGGGTGCTTTATCCCAATCTACCGTTTAAGATGACATGTGCGTAGCTATAGTGTTACGTGATCTAGGATGCGACAATATCATATAATGCACGATCGTAGCGAGTTCAAAATTATTTAGATTTTACATAAATTTTTGGTAAGTACTAGGTACTTTCGTAATGCCCATTCCGATAAATAATTTATTTCAAGGATCACTAGGCACTGAGGCAGAGTGCATGCTATTCCTTGGCTTTGGTAACGTTTAGCTTCCAATACACTTTCGTTTGGAGCGCTTGGGCAAGGTACGATTTATAATTGGGTTACGGTTAGTTAAACACAGGCAGAGCTGCGGCAATTATGGTTGAGCAATTGAACGCAAACCGGTCACTTGGAATAGGTGTTATGTTAACTACTAGTTCGTAGATGAAATGACAGAGCGATTTATCTTATTCAGATTACTCAGACACTCTTGATTACAATGTTTAATTCTGAAAAAAAAAATTACAAATCTTAAGGATATCAAGATTTATAGTAATGAACCACTTCTAAATTTATGACTTTATTAATTATATAAACTTGTTTAATTCAGATGAAAATACAATAAAATGAATGTTAGAAGTAGCCTGATGTTGCACCCGGGATTATCTGCCTGACGAGCAATCTTCTCAACGGTTAGTGACATGTGCATGAACTTTTGCATCGTTTATTTTACAGGGTGTATAAAAGATATAGAGTATATAAGTGCTATGTAAGTATAGAGATAGATCTTGAAATATTTTTTATTTATTTTTGGCCACAGTTTACCTGATTTCAACAGACGGTGTGCTCTTAGATGATAAATACACCCCAAAATGGGAACTAGGTCAATATGAGGCTATCAAAAAACTTGAATGAAGTCGTCTGTCTACATTGTAGATGGCTGTCTTACATTGCACTTGCCGATACGCGCAACTAGAGAACTCCATCAGTCACCAGTTCTATGTGATATATGCCTAGCCCAGTGTCACTTCAACTTGCTAATCTGCAGAGCCTGTAGACAAACTAACGATATCGATATGGTGATGTTCATTGTTCTACGGATTTCCTAATTTCTGATTCAAACTTGTAGACGTTCCGACTATTCTGGGCATAACCAGAGCGTAGCTCATAACAGGAATTTTAGCTTTATGAGTGATCACGTTTGAGTATCATAATTATAAAATCACTGGTTGCACACACTAGTACACTTTCGATCTGAGGTTGAGGTATATTGTCGTAGTTCACGTCGTCATTAAAACTAAATCTCTTATCAAATTTAGATTTTTATGCATTCTTATTCTAAACATCCCAGTCTAAAATAACTAACCTATATAAATCAGTCTCTGCCAAAACATGCCAAGCGTCTTCACGAAAATCGCCGTTAAAAAATTAGAGATAACACAGACATCACCGAAGACTCTCCTTTTAAATTAAGTGCGTTTAATTTAGACGAACCCATTTACTTAAATGTAAGTGGATGTTAGGCGAATAACGTTCACGGTAAAGGATTTAGGTCACTTCCTAGCGGATCCTTGGGAGGGTTGTCTCAAGTCTCCATCTCGGAGCCGAACGTTTACCTTACCCTGTATTAACGCACCTTCGGGCTTTTTAAGTGGGTATGTAAACATAACTGAGCAGTAAATCAGGGAATTCAAGGAGAGGCTTTTAGGGGTTTGACAATATACGTCGTCGCAAGGATGGATCGTAAAAGATAAACTATTTTATATGTATAATGTCTTCTTAAGTTTTTTCATTAATACATATAGCTCAGGCCTACTCTTCAATATTAAAACGGCTGTGTTTTGGAATTATAATAGATAAGGATAGGAAGTTATCTTCCATGTGGACTAGGAGAAAAAGAAAAACATACAATGTACCTACCAGCTGATATTCATCCCGGGTATACTGTATGACTTACAAGAACTATAAAGAGTAGCCTACGCTATTTGCATATCCTTAAATTACACAAACATGGTCTTTACGTCTGGTTTAGACAGTAAATTAATAGGCCAATTCGATTACGGCATAATCGTCTACACCGTGAGCAAGCGTGTGTTGTGACGGATGGCATTGTATTACCGTTTCGCTGTTTTCATGATAAGGTCATCAAACCAAGCCCTGTCAAGAGCCTGTAGACCTTCTCAGACGCGAAAAATTAAAAATTATATACGTACAGAAATCGCGTTGCTTCAATAATTATAGGACCAAATTAGGAGCTTTCTCTATACACCAATTCAAGAAACACAAAAATTACGTACGAGTACATACGTAAAAAAAACGCTACGAATTAATAACCTCCTCCTCTTTGAAGTTTAAAAAATGAAATAAATTGTAGAGCGCCACTAAACGTAAGCAAATTATACTAGACATACTACTCTACTACCCACATACGCATGTAAATATAATCAATTTAACGAATATTTTAAGCTTACACTTAAAGAATACATTTTTTGTGATATTAGCATGTAAATATAATATCATCATCATCATCTTCTTGCTCTTATCACACTAGATGGGGTCAGCACGGCATGTTTCCTTTCGCCACTTCACTCTATCAGACGTCATCTCTACATACCCTTTACACACACAATTCATCCATTCTTTCTTAGGTCTGCTTCTCCCGACCCTACCTCTTACCATCATATTTCGGGCCCTCTTGTATACATGGTTAACATCTCTTGTACAAAATATCATCGGCAAACATCATACACCAGGGTGCTTCTTCCTGTACTATGTCTGATGTCAATGCATCCATTACCAGAAGGAACAAGTAAGGGCTTAGAGCCGGTCCCTGATGCAGGCCTACGCCCACATTGAATTTGTCGGTTTCGCCAGCTGCGGAGTGAACATAAGTAGTAGTTCTACCGTATGTAAAGATAAGATATCCATGGAATAAATCTCATAGTAAAAAAACCTTACAAGTTCCTAATTAATACTTCCAAACAGATTTTACTCTATGAAGCAGTTATTTGTTTCGTGATACTAAATGTCAAAGGACCTACAAATAAAAAGTTATAAATAGCGTTTGTTCTATTCAAAACTTTCATATAAATACCGGTGATATATACGTAAAATATCATTTTTATTGGAAAACTTTGCCAAAGCTGGCATTGCGTAATACGAATCTATCTCTATTCCATTATTTTCAGCATTGATTGGAATGGACTGTTACGCGTCATAGAGTTTTAGATATTTATTAGAATAGAGATTTTATATTTTGATATTTTTATTTAAAAGAGGACAGCAGTCAACAATTTTATAAACTATCATTTAGAATTTTAGATTAACGAGATAATTACGTACGGACTATGGATGCTGGGTGTTAAAGCGATGGAAACTCTATTTATTAGAAATTTTATATAATAATTTGACAAGTATATATGTGCATTGAAAGAAAAACAAAATACCCAACTGCAAAGTAGCAGTATTTACAAAGCAATTGATACGCTGCTTGAGTGTACTTTTTTGTGAGATTGTATGCAAAAAATAGCCGTAACAAATTATAAATGCTATTTCTTTTGAATAATTCTAATAAAATCACTTGTTTATTACGAAAAAGTTAGTTGCAAGTTACGCTTAAACGCATTTTTGAAATTTTTGTGATAGATGTATTATTACAAAAAATATGACACTCAGGTAGTGAAGACGAATCTAACGACATCTCGCACATAAAAATCGGTAAGTAGGCGATTATATAGAAACATACATACATATGTACATACATTTATAAAATAATCTTGGAAATAAGAAAGATATAGATTTACTCTAATTAAATAGATATCTGCTAGATCAACTAACTCCATCCTCGGCCAGACCGTCGCTTAGCATCAGGCGAGTTGGTGGTCAATTGTAGATCTATCTTGCGTAAAAGAAAAATCTTTTTGGGTAACTATAATAGAAAGGCAAATTTCACGGATTTATTACCTACTAGCTGTACCCGCGACTTCATACGCGTAAGAAAACACATCCGCCGCGCTCCAACCTAACTGCCGACTCCATTTATTTGTGTCGAGTATGTGGTGAAACGTAGATGTATTTAAATGAAGAATAAACTGCCGACCCCTTTTTTAACTCGATGCAGCCCTGCTTAAGTTCAGCTCCTGTCTCGATTCCACCTCGCTTCTACTCCACTCCTGCCTCACATCTTTTCTAGGTCCACCTTGATCCCGTCGCATTCCCGTTCTGCTGTCACCTGCTCCTATTCCACCCCTGTCCAACTTCTGCCTTATGCCATATTCCCGCCTCGCTCCCACTCTACTACGTCAATTTCATTTCACTTTCTCCTCGCACTTATAGCGCTTACATCTTGCTCTTCTCCCTCTCCAACTTCGCTCCCACCGTACTTTTTTCTCGCTCCCATTCCGCTCCCGCCTCGCTCCCATACTACTTACGTCCCGCACCCATCTAGATCCTTTATTGGACTCCCATCGCACTCCGTCCCTCGTTCCGTTTCATTCCTGCCCCACACTAATTCAGCTCCCAGGTCGCACCTGTCCCATTTCCACCTATACTACTACCACTATATACTACTTGTCACAATTAAAGCTTGCTCACAACTCGTTCCCGTTCCGACCCGCTCCCTCACGCTGGAAATCGAACTTTATTATCGCCCCGGTCTAATCTCCCTCTAGCCCGCTTCCGTCCTGATCAAGCTAAGATTGCAAGTCTCTTTATAAAAAAAGTCATCAACCTCCTTTTTTATCACCTTAAGCCATCCCTGGCGCAAAATATTATAAGAGTCTTCGTTCTTATTTATTTGTTCGCGTAAATATTAATTTCAATCTCAATCCCCCCTCCCCCCCCCCCTTAATTCATCCCTGTTTGTAAAAATATAATAACAGTATTAGTTCCTGTCTAAATAAACCTAAATGTTGTTATTTGACGCCTCTAACATGAAAATTGTGGGTATTTTATAGAATAATTCGAACCTAATTTGACAACCTTAATTCAGTATTCAATTATAAATGTTTGTGATTATTAATTGAATACTCAAATACCAAATTTTACGCCCCTGTCATTAAAATCGTGGTACTTTCATGGAATATTTCAATCCTCTGTTGACCTCCTTAATTAATCCCTGTATTTTTTTTAGATAGTTGTAATTTGTATTCATTTTATAGTCCAAATACTAAATTTCAAGATTCTAACATAAAAAATAAGGAAGTTTCATACATTCGTTTACCCCCCAATTTTACCCCTTAATTCAGTCCTTTCGCAAATTTCGTTCTTAGCTGACCTATTTACTCTATAAGTAACCATACATGTTAAATTTCAGATTCGTAGCGTAGTTTTTGAGATTTAGTGACGAGCAACGCAAAACTCGTAATGTTGAATGCTGTAATTTAATGCTACGAGTATATCCTAGGGGAACTATGAAATTTTTCGGGATAAAAAGTATCCAAGATCCTTCTACATGGTATAAGTAATAATCCTGCCAAATTTCGTCCAAATCCGTCCAGTAGTTTCGGCGTCCATTGGACACACCGTACAGACAGACAGCCAGACAAAATTTAAAAAAATTGCTGTTTTGTTTTTTCGATAGGAAGGTATCCTCCAATCAAAATTTTTCAAAAATATTTAATGTACAGAATTTGACCCGTTACAGTCTTATTATATGTATAGATAATTATATTTACATATTTTTTTTTATTTCAATATATGAGAAAATGGTTGCGTATAAATTAAAATACTAACCAATACCCCAGTGCAGGTGGCTAAAGCAGTTTGGGAGCGATTTTTTGTACAATTAACTTGACAAAATTCAATATTGAGGCTAGTTGAGAGGCGATGCCTCGATTTCGATGTATGATTTCAAACGGTTTTCCATTCTAGAGATTAGTGGGTTAAAATAAAAAATAAACAGTTTTTAGGGTTCCGTACCTCAAAAGAAACAAACGGAACCCTTATAGGATCACTTTGTTGTCCGTCTGTCTGTCCGTCTGTCCGGGTGTCAAGACCTTTATCTCGGGAATGCGTGAAGGTACCGCGTTGAAATTTAAACCATATACGCAAATCCATAGTATCTTGCTGCTGATAGAAAAATCAAATTTCTCAGTTTTCATAAAAAATAGTTACAGCCGAATATGTCATAAAAAATGCACATTTAGACACTCACAAGGGAATCAAAACCTATGGGGTACTTCCCGTTGACCTAGAACTATGAAATTTGGCAAGAAGCATTGTGTTAGAGTGCACATATAGGAAAAAATCCGAAAACTGAACATTTTTACTTAAATCACAAAAAAATTGTGTCTTTACGCAAGGAATGAGGGTCCAAATTTTAAAGTTCTTTAACCGTATCATGTGGCATCATGAAAGAGCTTTATTAGCATAAGTTAAAACAGGCTTTTAAATATTTTTACGATGTAGGTATATTTTTGGGTATAAGAAGGAAAATATGAAAAAAAAAAAACTGATGTCCCCCTTTTATTTACTAGTTTGTACGGAACCCTCGGTGGGCGAGTCTGACTCGCACTTGTCCGGTTTTTTTATACCATCTAGCCCAAACTAAGAAAAGCTTGTACTATGGAACTAGATAGCTGATAGAATACATATATACTTTTTTTTTTTGTAAATATATACATATGATACGTAGAAACACCCAGACATAGAACAAACATCCATGCTCATCACACAAATGTTTGCCCTGAGTGGGGATCGAACCCACGACGTACAGCTTAGCAGGTATACCTACTACCAACTGAATCACAAGACCAGTCAAATATTATGAGTATAGATTATCATGATTACTCAAGAAATAAAACGTTGTATATTTTTAAAAGCTTTTATTCTACTTGCCCTGTTAGTATGTTAGTATGGGACAAATCTTGCGAGTTAAACTAGAACCACTTCCTGTCGTTAGATTAGGTTGAAATTTGGTTTACTTACGTAACTTCGGTGACAATGCAATAATATGGTACCATGAGAAGCTGGTCTCAAGATGGCGTCGGAAGGTGGCTATCGGAACTCCTAAACTAAACGAGATAAAACCGTCGAGCTTGGACTCGTTTGAATAGTCTTGACAAGCACTCTTTTTTTAGTCTAGATAGTAAATAAAAAATTAATTGAAAAAATATTTTATAAACAAGCTTTTATTTAAATGCTCTAAAACGAAGAAAATAAATTTTATATTGATAAAAATAAAAGCTTGTCGCGAGATTTCAAACAACATCGTACCTATCTACTAAGTAATATTTAATTCCAACAAAAGACTTAGACGCGTTCTTATCATTTGCTTAGAATTAAAGTTAGTTTGTTCATTTGAAAAAAAAAAAAAAAAAAAAAAAATGTGTTCTCGCGTCAAGCTTATATTTATATCAATACAAAATTTATTTTCTTCGTTTTAGAGCATTTAAATAAAAGCTTGTTTCAAAAAAAAAAAAAAAAAATGTTATTTTAAAAATTAAAGTGAGATAATATCACAGTTCCGTAACATAACCATCACAGTCGTTCCAGAACATTCAGTTACATTTTCCAAATACGCAACAGGATAAAAACAATGGAGCCATAAAGCCTTTGGAAAGAATTACGTTGTCAATATAGCCGTGCCTACCTGCGCTATTTGGAGGAAAATAAATAACTAGAGCCCAATCTATACGACCGTTCATCTCAAAGGTCTGTAAGTAAATAAGGCATTGTCCCAAAATCCGGCTAGGGTCATGATCCTTTTCTTTTTTGTCATGATTTTTCCTGAACTCAGTCGGGATTGGGACACTAATGAGGGGCGGAGTTAATGAACCTATTATTCACACGTCTAGCATTTCGTCTCCAACTTTTGCGTCATTTTTAATATTATGAGAGCGTATAGAATTACTTTTAAATAGCAAATTTCGTTAAAATGTTTCTAATTTATAATATAATATTTTTTCTCGATTAAGGCTGAAACAGAAGGTTGCAATTTTAGTTGTATGTCCCGGGTATTTTTTATATAACTCAGAAAAACTTTTGAGAGGAAACTTTGAGAGAGTCGAATCTATTCGGTGGAAAAGCTACTTTAAAAAATACTGAGATTTTTGTATGCATTTAGGTTTCACCGTAGCGTTAGATTAATAGAAATGTTGTCACGCTATCTTCCATACAAATAGGAGAAAACTTTTTTCGACCATTGTTTAGACAATAACCGATTTCAATGATTCTTTTTACCTGATTTTTGTATTTACTATCATGTAAGTTATATATACATATAACTTACCTGTAAGTATTTTTCTTGTATATCAGTTTTCGAAGTTAAAACTACTAAGTGATGCGGAAAAGATTATAACTTTGCTCTAGAGCTTCTTAATTATGCAGATAAAGCAAAATAATTTATTTGCCGCGCATTCGAACCTACAAACCTAAATTAAAGTTAAAGTTAAGAAAATTTGGATGCAGATGCAGTCCGAACAAAAGGAAATATAAACGAGCTGGAATTTATTAACACACTTCCCTATTCTGTCGTGCGAGCGTTACACTCTATCAAAAATGCTGTCTTCTCGCTAATTAAGTAAGTTAAAGTTAGTCGTGGAACATTAGCGAAATTAAGGTGTAATTTAATAAGTAAGCGAGCAGCGAAGTGCCGTGACTCGCTAGCGGAGTTACCGGAGTACCTATCTATACTCAGGAATTCGAGAAATACCTAGAGTGCATGCATGTACTGGTATTGATATCGGAATTTAATAACGCATGGACGTGATACAATTTTGGTATTGAATAAAATGGATGAGTCATTGAGACGGCAGACGTTGAAAAATCGATTTTAATCGTGTTTTAAGACCCCGCTTGTCCGCAAAACCAGCAAAAACAGCTTTTTGAAAATTTACAAAAAATACTTGTACTAGTAATTCAAGCTCAAATTTTGAGTAAGTATGTAAAATGTTGGTCTTTTGGCTAGGGTTCTCTTGGTACAAAAACACTATTGCTGAAAAGTCTCAATAGATTTTTTAAAATATACTATTTTACTATGGAAATTAACGTGGTTTTCACACATTTTTAAATTTAAATTTTTATAATAAAAATATTAAATTTTTAAATAAAATAAAATAGTATATTTTAAAATTTTTATTTAAAAATATACTATTTTATTTTATTTTTAAATTGATCTCCAAGTTGTTTAAAGTCACGAAAGTTAAGTAGCTATATTTTTTTTTTGCGTTCTACTGGTATACATTTTTTTATACGTTTAGTGCACTATTTTATAGAAATTTATTTTACATTAATTTTGCTTGCGAGCAGCCGTCCCGCGACGCGCGGCTCAGTGGCGTCGTACGTACTTCTGTGCCACGTACATGCAAACACCGCGCTCATGACAAGTCCGGGCTGAGGTAGCGTAAAATATCTAAAGTTCTGGGGAAGCCTTGCCTTAAGGCGAGACTACAGTTATCTATTTTCGTGTTATTTATAGTCTGTTGAGTTTCAATTTTTGCTTATGTTTTCCTCCGGCTGGAAATTGCCGATTGTTCTGGTCAAGAATAGAATATCGTACTATCAACACGAATAATCAATGTTATATGACTCAGATTGGAGGGGCGTGTAAATAGCCCTTCCAAGGGTGTGATTGCTCACAGATGTGTTTTCTGTTAATAAATAATATAACAGAGGAAAAGTGTGTCGGTGAAGGAGAAAAAACACCTGCACTAACCTGCAAATGCCAGCTTCAGTTCCTCGTCTAGAGTGGCAGACTCCAATAGTCTCGTCTTCTCGTACCGGCCGGCACAGATCCACAAAAGTTCTCCTCACACCAAACACAAAACTTCACCAATAATATAAAGGAAAGTTTGTATGATTTAAAAGTCCAGAGTTCCAAATGTAAGCGGTATATAAAAAATTAAGCACCTCAAAGGTAATCCGCCATTGAAAATTGAAGACACAAGAGTGCTTGCGAGAAAGGTCTCGCGTCGTAGATCTTCGCACGTCACACATGCGAGCGAATAGCGAACGTTCTTCATACCATCGCTGAGGATGCGTAGCGCCATCTCATACATTACTGAAGTACTTCAGCAAAACAAATGCTAGTTTGACAGGTGCGTTACTTCACCGACACAGACGTGGGAAATTTAAAATTATAATAAATGATATAATAATATGTGAGTCGCAATAAAACATTTGATGCGCTTCACCATGCACCCCGCCTTGGAAGTCGCCAGATCTTACAAAACGAACGAACTTCATAATTGGTCAGAATACATTGCGTAATATACGATTAAATAAAACTAATAGGGCGTAATGCTTAAGAACCAACTTATCTATTATACTAATACTATAATTAATGTATGTATTTAAGCTAAGTTTTCTTTATTGCGTAGGAATAGGGTATAATTTCGTGACAGCACGTTTGTAAATGCCAGTTTTGGTTTTAACTTTTGCTACACGAATAGTGTTATTTGCGCCCTTGTAAACTTCTACAATTACTCCTAGAGGCCAATTTAAGGGAGCAGTATTCTCCTGCTCCACGAGGACTACAGTTCCTAACTTTACTGGTTTGTCAGGAGTGGCCCATTTTTGTCTGACTTGCAACGTGTGCAAATACTCTACACGCCATTTTTTCCAAAAGGATTGGACCATGCTATCAAGCAACTTCTTGCGTTCTAGCAAGTTGACGCGTTGGTTAGACATATCTTCTGCGGGTAAGTATTGCAACGGAGTAGACATCAAGAAATGCGAAGGTGTCAAAACCTCTGGATATGGGTCTGACGCAACAACTACTAGAGGTCTAGAGTTCAATACAATCTCTACCTGTGTCAAAACTGTTTGAAGCTCCTCATAAGTAAGAAGTTGATCTCCAATTACTCTATATAAATGCGTTTTCATGCTCTTTATATTACCTTCCCAAATCCCTCCGAACGAAGGTGCTCGTGGGGGGGAATTTTTCCATTCGATGCGACGAGAGAGCAGTTCATTAGAGAACGCGGATTTATAAGTAGAGCTCTCCAAGAAAATATAGAGCTCATCTAATTGCGCTTTTGCACCAACAAATGTGGTGGCGTTGTCTGAATAAAGACAAGAAACTGGTCCACGACGTGAGATAAAGCGCTTAAACGCAGCCAAAAACATGTCAGACGTGAGACTTGAAACGAGCTCTATATGTAGAGCACGAGTCTGCATACATATAAACAATAAAATCCACGCCTTTTGTGCATGCTGACCTCTACGACGAGACAGAGTTATACGAATTGGCCCAGCGTAGTCCAATCCGGTATGTGCGAAAACTCTGCATTCTGACACACGATAGGCAGGAAGATCTGCCATCAATGGCGTTGGGTGAGATGGATTCGTTTTAAAACACGTGTAACATTTGCGCAATTTTGATCTAACGACAGTTCTCGCGTCTAATATCCAGTAGCGTTGTCGTATTATGGACATAAGAAGTCCAGGACCAGTATGACAGTTCATAACATGCTGATGTTGTATTAATAGATCAACAATGTGATCATGTTTTGGCAGAAGAACTGGATGCTTAACATCAAAGGGAAGGTTTGATGCAGAAAGTCTCCCTCCAATACGTAAAATGCCTTCTTCATCTAAGAAAACTGCTAGATTTTGCAGTTTCTTTGGAAGTAGCTTCCCTGCCTTTATCAATTTAATGTCTTCAGCGAAATAGACAGACTGAACAGCACGCAGCAAAGCTTTCTCAGCAGCTAACAATCCCGATACAGTTCGGGGTTCAATTTTTGATTTAGGTCGAGCGAACTTCAGCACATATGCGATAATACGGAGCAATTTCTCCCAAGAAGAAATACGCTGCGCTAAAGCGTACAGAAGCGGCGGATCTACATGTGTAGTAACTATCATCACAGTTGCTTTATGCTCAGGAAGCTCATTACAATCAGCGGGAGAGAATGGTTTGATCGGCCATTCTTCAGGAGCGCGGCGGATCCACAGAGGACCGTTCCACCAAAGATCGTGGGACAATAGTTGTGATGGAAGCATACCTCGTGAAAGACAGTCGCTAGGATTTATAGCGCCAGCTACGTGATAGAAATGCTTAGCAGCCAAATTTTCCTGGCATTGTGCTACACGGTTGCTCACAAAAATCGACCAGCGGTGTGGTGATGAATGTATCCACGATAAAGCAATGGTAGAATCTGAGAACGCATATATATCTGCAATAGGAATGCGTAGTGCATAAGTATCCTGCACAGTTTTCACTAACTTTGCCATAAGCAAAGCGGCGCATAATTCAAGGCGAGCGAGAGTTGTAATTTTAGTCGGCGATACCTTTGACTTTGCACAGAGAAGGCGAGTTTGGATACCAGATGGGTAAGTGCAGTGAGCGTATATGACACATCCATAACCGCTCATGCTAGCGTCACAGAACGCTACCAGCCGTAACTCGCAATCAGTTTTGACGCCTACATGTCGCGGAATCCGTAGCGTGTTAAGTAGATGGAGTTCTTGCGTGAGGGCGCCGAAACGAGCGCGTATGTGTTCCGGTGCAAGAGCGTCCCACTCGTAATTGCCTTGCCACAATTCTTTAATAAGCAATTTCGAGTAGAGGATTACTGGTGCTACCATCCCTAACACATCAAACAAGCGTGCAACAACCGAGAGTATATTTCTCTTCGTGCATTTCTCTGTGACTACAGCAGATGTGAAAAAGAAAATATCTTCACACGGATCCCATGATAGACCTAAAACTTTCGAGATATTATCACCAACGTCAAAAGACAGTGACTTGCGGTGCGAGTCGGGAAGACTATCTAATAAAGCTAGAGAATTGCTTGACCATTTTACTAAGTCAAAATCACCTGACTTGAAAAGTTTTATCAAATCTTGCGCTAGCTGCTTCGCAGTTGCCTCATTATGGACGGAATGAACTAAGTCGTCCATATACAGCCTGTTCTCAACAACTTTGGCAGCGTCAGGATAATGCGGACTCATGTCTGAAGCCAGCTGTCGTACAGTACGCATAGCTATGTATGGGCTCGACTTGAGACCGAATGGTTGCCTATTAAAAGCAAAAGTGCGAATTTCTTCGGATTCATTGAACCGAAATAAAATACGTAGGTATTTACGCTGGTCAACAGGTACACCAATGCGTAAATAATGCTGTTTTATATCAGCGTTCATAGCGATGGGAAATAACCTAAAATCTAAAAGCAATAGAAATAAGTCGGCTTGTAAATTGGGGCCGATGTGTAATACATCATTAAGCGAAAGCCCCGTGTGCGTTTTAGCGCTTGCGTCCAATACAATTCGTGGCATTGGTTTGTCAGACCGAACCACAGCGTGATGTGGTATGTAATAACCATCAGAAGACAACTCAGACTCGTTGACAAGACTGAGGTAACCGTTATCTATGTAATCTTGGATCACTTTATTATAATTTTCGCGTAACGTTGGTATTTGACGAAACTTACGCTCAAGCGTCAAATAGCGGCGGTAAGCGGCAGCATGTGAGTTACCTAACTCGGATGGATCTTTGCAAAATGGAAGAGATACTGTGTAGCGACCGACATCGTCGCGTGTCACGGTGGATATGAATATATTCTCACATTCCGTTTCTTCCGGTGAAAGAAAGCGCTTCGAAGGCATTTCTTCAAGTTCCCAAAATTTATGAACCAAATCATTAAGGACTAGCGCGGAGAAAGAAGAATCAGGCGTTATGTCAATACGCGGGTAATCGCCCATCAGGACCCAACCAAACGTCGTAGACAACGCGTCGTAGACAAGTATATATACGGGAAGAGTTGTGCACCCAGTACTATATCTATATCACCTGGTATATTCCAACTTAAATCAGCTAATTGAAGTTCGGAGAAGATGCTATTATCACACTCAACAAATTGAGTAGGTAGCTGTTCCGCAATACAATCTACTACAAGCGCGTATATCGTATACTGTTGTTGTGGAGATACGCGTGATTGTAATTCAACGTAAACATACCCGATTATAGGACGTGAAGCTGCACCAACACCTTTTACAAACGAATTATGCAATGGTGTTATCGGTAAATTCAACTTCCGGCAACAATCAGTTGTTATCAGATGATTTTGCGACCCGTTATCTATAAGACATCTAACAATGGATGACGTCATACTCCCTTTAGAGCTTGCATACACTTGTGCCGTTGACAACAAAATCGTAGATTTCGTTTTAGTTCCAGCCGCGAGTAGTGTCGCGGCATTGTTGGTCGAAGACGGCAACGATGGCGGGTGAATATTTGGTACGAGTGGCATACGAATATGATCGTTATTCATGGGCAAGCACGGTTGAAGTTGCTTATCAATTTCTGAAGCGGGTAAAGGCGTGATAGTACACAGCGGTTGCGGCGAGCGAGCGTCCGACACAATGGAGTGAGCGGGCGCTGAAGACGGCAACGAATGTCCGTCGGTATGAATCAAAGCGGTATGCGAATGACTATTTTTATTTTCACTATTATCTTTAGTGAAACAGAGTAAGGTGTGATGTCGTTTTTTGCAACATTCACAAACGGAATTAGAATTGCACTTCGGTAAACTATGCACTGTGCTAAGACAGTTTACACATCCATGCTTAGACTTGATAAATTGATACCTACTATGCGGATCTCGTTTTTTAAATTGAGCGCAATTATAAAGATGCACGTGATCACTGCTCGAGCAAAAAGAACATGTATTGCGTTGCATAGGTGGCGCTGAAGCATACGCAGTTTGCGTAGATAAAGGCATCTGTATATCTGAATCGGTCGCAACAAATGACTTGTAGGTATTTTGATTGCGCGTATCACGATTTGTATTAGCGGGCGTTCTATTCGACGCAGTGTTATAACGTGACCGTTCCAATATCTTCGCTTGATCCTGCACAAAACTTATAAGTTGTTTGGTAGAAGGTATCTCTGTATCACGCACAGTGAGTTCAAAAGATTGAACAGTTTGCGTGTCTAGCTTCCTAAGCGCACATTGAACAAAAATAAAATCGGTTAAGTCTTCGATTTCTAATTGTTTTAGCGCCGACATCGACGCAGAAAATTTGCTGATAAATGTATCGAGATTATTTGCATTATGCGAGCTTGCTTTCAAGTCGAGAATATTATTCAAGTAATGACAACCTAATGCGCGTTTGTCTTGAAATTTTTTGACTAAGCTATCCCACAGAGCATTGTATGTTTCTCCAGTCGGAACAATACCGGCGGTGAATTTCAACGCGTCGTGAGTAAGCTTTGAAATCAAATATTGCATACGCTGCGAGTCAGACAACTGATTATTCGAGTGTATATTAGCTTTAAACGACTGATAAAATAAATTCCAATTTTCAGGGCGTCCATCAAAACTAGGAATGACTAAAGGTTGTAATTTAACTACTGGCATTGACGAGTTACTCGCTCCATTCGAAGTGACATTGTTTACATAGGCAGCGGTCAACTTGTTGCGAACGCGTTTTACCTTTGTATATAAATCTTCAAATGACTCGAGACATGAGTACTCAGGGATTGCATCTGATTTTAATTTCAATTTTATTGTGTTATATTTGTCTACAACAGATTCAAATTTATCATGTATGTCGTCAATCGTTTCTGACTCAGCTAGGAAGTTTTCATTCGAACGCGAAGTTGAATCAAAAGAAACAATATTTCTAGAAGTATTGTACAAACGATTCATGCGTGAAAACAATAATTCTTTCTTTTGATTCAAAAGAACCAACATTGCTTCCATATCGGATTGTTTTTCCGTCATGTTTACAAAATTAAATTGACAATAACACGAAAAAACAAACGATCAAAAGTAAATGTGGGTAATTCAACGTATAAAATAAAGTTAATTACAAGCAACTTTTAAAAAAGTTACACAAGTATGTGGTGAATATAGCAAAATAATATGGCGTATTAATGTTATGGCGAAATAATATGGCGAAATAGTTATATGGCGGAATATGGGTGCATAGGCGGAGCGGGAAATAATTAATTGAATTAGGTAATCTAACAATTTGGACAATGGATTTATCGAAAGGCGTAGTTATAAAATGTAGGTAAATAATAAAATATTTAGCGTAGAAATCATGTGATTTTTTTCTTATTAAGCGGTTAATGAGGGTGGATGTCTACCAAAAAAAATTACGTAGAACAAACAAAATTTGAGATTCTACCAAAAATACGCAGAATCTCAGGCGAAAATAAAAGATTTTACCAATAATCACGTAAAATCCTTAGCGTAATGAACAGAATTTACTAAAATTATGTAAATCTGAGTATAAATGGGGCGATAAGCGGGACAATCGTCGAAATGACGTATGTAGGTATGAAGCGATATTAATGTATTTTAGCAAGAATTCACCAATAATTACGTGAATCTGCAATTATTTACTGGACAATGCGACTCGAAAAGGACCATAAAAAATGGAGGGGCGTGTAAATAGCCCTTCCAAGGGTGTGATTGCTCACAGATGTGTTTTCTGTTAATAAATAATATAACAGAGGAAAAGTGTGTCGGTGAAGGAGAAAAAACACCTGCACTAACCTGCAAATGCCAGCTTCAGTTCCTCGTCTAGAGTGGCAGACTCCAATAGTCTCGTCTTCTCGTACCGGCCGGCACAGATCCACAAAAGTTCTCCTCACACCAAACACAAAACTTCACCAATAATATAAAGGAAAGTTTGTATGATTTAAAAGTCCAGAGTTCCAAATGTAAGCGGTATATAAAAAATTAAGCACCTCAAAGGTAATCCGCCATTGAAAATTGAAGACACAAGAGTGCTTGCGAGAAAGGTCTCGCGTCGTAGATCTTCGCACGTCACACATGCGAGCGAATAGCGAACGTTCTTCATACCATCGCTGAGGATGCGTAGCGCCATCTCATACATTACTGAAGTACTTCAGCAAAACAAATGCTAGTTTGACAGGTGCGTTACTTCACCGACACAGACGTGGGAAATTTAAAATTATAATAAATGATATAATAATATGTGAGTCGCAATAAAACATTTGATGCGCTTCACCACAGATTAAAAACAAAATTAAAATTACCTGTGGTAGTTTCATAAAAAAACATGTTTCATAGTGATTAACTATATATATATATTGTATTCTATTAAGTTTACATCTTATTTACGTTGAAAGTAACTCTTCATGCAAAGTTATAATTTAATCCTACAACTATTCTACTTCATACATTCATTTTTTCGATTTTCAATTAATTTGAAAGAAAATAATCTGTCGTAGCCTATACGAGCTAATAAAATCTTTATTGTAACATTAACTTCAGATAAATTTTAAATTCAAAAAAGCACACTTACGAAATTTAACAGACGAAATTTACCAAGAATCTGTAAACGTAGCGTGTAGCGATTGATCGATATAAATTTTGTTCGATGTGTAGGTCTTAGTGGTATACCTACTTACTATGATAGGTTAACATAAATTTGTTATTGAAATCACTCATATTTAACTATAACCTAAATGATCCATCATTGTCATCATCTGAGCCATAAAAAGTCCACTGCTGGACATAGGCCATGGACTTCCAATAAGACTGATTAGAAGCGGCTTATATCCAGCATCTTCCCGCCGCTTGTATGAGATTATCTGTCCATCTCGTGGCTGGTCTACCTACGCTGAGCTTGCCGGTGCGTGGTCTCCACTCGAGAACCTTTCGTCCCCATCGGTCATTAGTTCTACGTGTTATGTGCCCTGCCAACTGCCACTTCAACTTGCTAATCCGCTGTCCTATGTCGGTGATTTTTGTTCTTCAACGGACCAAAATGCAATGAAACTAAATATTTATGAAGATCGAGTTGCATACAATTGTAGCTACAATACTCGTAATACTACTATAAAAACTATAATATTAAATATTAAACTATAAAAGTTTGCAGTTATAAGTACACACATTGGAAATGTTATAACTACTTAACTGTTGTAACTACGTTTCGATTTCCAATACCGGTAATTTCCATTTTAATTGGTATGCAGTTTGGCAGAATTATGTAAATTTAATATTTCAAGTTACATCCACTACTAGTTACATCTTAAGATTAAACAACAAAAAATAGCTTAGTCTTGAAACTTTTAAATTATTTAAAATATACGCCGCACGTGTAACTTACAGTTGATTACAATTAATATATCTAACACTTACAAGACAGGAAAACCCACATATTAATCCAATATTTTTTAGCGGGATTTTTGTATTTCTTAAAACAACAGTGCCAGAAAACGTTATTTTTACAGTAATACCAGATAGGTACGTACAAAATAAAAAACTGTTGGCAAAAATTCAACTAGTTCAATATCCGATAGCGTGTAAGTGTTTCATCGATTATCATAGTTTATAGCAGACGCAGATTGCAGTTGCACGAATAGTCAAAAGCAGCAAAGCAATGGTGAGAGCTATAACCATTGATGTTTGAGATGAGAGAATGTTAAAGGACATTGTAACTAAAACTTCTGTGATACAGACTCATGCAGACAAGGTAAGTGGTAGACTTAAAATTAAAACTGAAAATTAGACGTTAAAGCCAGGATTGTAAAGCTCAATTGTGAACGTTTATTTAGGTTGTTAGAGCTTCGAAGTATAAAAAATACAAGCTTAGATATTCATGATTTTAATTTCGTAAGAATCATCAAAATCGGATAATGTCCAGGGATAGAAGTTATCATAAAAACTTTTTACAAAAAAAGTAAACCTCCGAAAAAACTGAAAAGCATAAAATAATAAACCATTTTTATTTAACTTTAATAACTAAGTCCGTGATACGTTGCGTTGCGAGTGGTCGTGCGGAGAGTAAATTTTTTGGAATGACAATGTTTATTGCTGAATATTTCATTGTTAATTTGATTTGAATTACTTAGATATACTTACATTACTTTAAGGACTTGATTATTAAAGTTAAATAAAAACGGTTTATTATTTTATGCTTTTCAGTTTTTTCGGAGGTTTAATTATTTTGTAAAAAGTTTTTATTTTACAATTTTTTGTAGCTTTAGTCTACTAATTACTACATGCTTAATTTTTTACTACTTTTAAAATAGCATAAGGTACTAACCTTATAATACACAACTCGGCATTAAAATCTGCGAGTGAACAATAAATCCCCCCTATTTTCCCACCCTTAGGGTAGGTTTTTTTAAAATTTTGATGGAACCAACTTCGAGATATACCCTATCTAATAAAAAAACAATTATCAAAAATAGGACTGCTTTGTAAAAAGTTATGCGTGATCATACATAAAAAAAAATATACGCGTCGACTTGAGAACCTTCTCCGTTTCGATCGTCGGTTAAAAAGATAATTCGTTTGTATTTCTACTCGACTGCGTAAGGAGGGTTATGTTTTTGAGTGTATGTATGTATACAATACATACACAAACATTCATATACTCGAAAACATACGTATCAATTGAATGAATAAAAAGAGTAAAATAAATTAAATCATTAAAAAAATATAACCTGCATTGTATTATTATGGCAACTGAAAAGCAAAAAACAAGCTTTCTATACAATAAAATAAAAACTAAAAAATCACTAAAACTTAATTTTTTTAAATAGTAGGGCAGGCGCCTGGACAAACTAAATAGTTATAATTGATTAAATTAAATAATGCCAAATGAATATGATATAGAAAACTTGTTTTTTTTGCTTTTCAGTTATGCAGTCGGTTTTTTTTAAATTTAATTTATGATAACTACACGTAATTCAGTCCCCTTAAAACATTGTACAAAATATTCAGAATTAAATAAATAAATAAAAAAACAATATATTTTAATAGTGTAATCATGAGGCTGACGATCTAATATTTATTCCTTGTTAATTTTAATTCTAGAAAATTAAAGGTATTGTAAGGTAAGGTGTATAACAACACTGCGCTTTAACCATTTTTCTCGATTCGGCGATGAAAAACATCTTATATATAATAATTCTGGTAACATTGGTTCAATATTGTTATTAAAATTCAACACAAAGGCTGTCTCTACAATGCAGTAATAGTAAAATATTAGAATACCGCTGAGTGGAAGCTCCTAAAATCGTTTATCAATAAGATCGTTAGAGAGCAAGATAAGGAGCAAGACAGTTATTGTAATGTTAGTTGTTTAGTTCAGTTTCGACATCAGTATGATTACCACGTACCGTACATTAATATTGCAAAGCGGTTTTGGGTAAAGTTTAGGATATACCGCTACAGAGTTGCGAGGGATTTACTACACAAGAACAAATCCCGGCGTACTGCAGATGCGCTGAGATTTTATGTCGCGCACTATTTGGATATTGTTTTAGCTGAAATTGAGTTAGACAATCTATAACAAAAGAAAAACAAAACCAACTTTTTTTTTTTAAATATTATGTCTAACAAAAATCCATACCTGATGCCTGTTGTTTCACAAGCATTTAAGCCCTTTCGAGTGCGGAGAGGCAGAAACACCGTTCTGAAAGTTATGTCGGAACTTCGGAAGATCTCAGCAGGCCTATATTGAGGCATTTCGCGCGGACAATGATTCCGCCCGGAATGCCTCCCAAATACATGACGCATTGAGTTACACTGATTGTTTTTTAGTATATTTATATTTTTCACAATGCAAGCAGGATAAGCACTAAGCGGAGTTTTAAGCCCTTATAAATTGTTTCTAACAGATTGGACCATGATGTCTTTAAGTAAAATATTTTTAATTTGAATAAAAGCATTGTTTCTAGTGTGAGTTACACTTTCGTTACGCTACGAATGTAGGTTTTCGCGAGAAAATGAGCGAAAAGCGTCTGTACAATATAATTAAATGGACATTTTCAAAATAATTCTTGTGAAACCATATTTATAATCGGAGCCGGACACTACGAAAAAGTACATCTTTTAATTTCTGTGAGAGCTGTGTTATTATCACGATAATCTCTCTTTTTTGTGCAGTCTATAAACATCTACCCGGGCTAGGTAAGCATCACGACACCACAGTTGTTCATATCTAATAGAATGCAAGCGTTTGCCAAGATTATTTAAAATTAGTTGAAGAGTTAACATTTTGAGCTTTTTTCGATCTGAAACAATTGCATGATACATTTATAAACACCTCAGATTGGCACAATAAGTCTGAAACTATACTATGTACTATTTATCCTTGGATCCTAAAAATGTTTGTCAAAGTGAACAAATGGTTAAATAAAAAAAACTATATTTAAATATAAGCCAGTCTATTTTTACCCGGCTGCTAAAAAATAGGGCGGTATTTTCAGGTGTGTATGTATGCTTGCGAATACGTAACATTATATATAATTTTTATCTCGTGAGTGTCATAGGTTAAATTTTTCAGTTGGATATCATAACAAATCACTTTTAAATTTTTTGATCAATGATTAAATTGCAAGGAAGAATATTACTCAGGTTTACTTCATAATTTTGACAGTGACTATTTCTAGCTGTTATTTACAAGAACATTATACCTAACCTCCGATGCTGCTTCCGGTGATGTAAGGCTCGTCTCAAGCTGTGGCAGGAAGTACACGTAACGTTCGTTGACTTTGAAGTTTCAGAGGGCACTTCCGGTCTGCCCTGGCCCCATAGTACGCTTGGAAATCTCAAAAGGATATACTGACACCGGTAATCTGTTTCAATATTAACGTATAATTATTATATTCTAATAATATATTCTAGTGAGTATAGTAGAATAATATATTTACTATGATTATAATAGGAAACGCAGGGGAATGATGTAAATAGGCAGTGTAAAATAGAAATATAATCAGTCAAAACTAAATTAAAATATAATATTATATGATTATAAATAAGTATTCTGGCTAGCAGAAAATATTTTTATTACAGCCAGATATATTGCTACAATGCGGTTCAAAAATAAATGAAATAAGTAAATATATTAAAACACTATTATTATTAACGGGATATTTACCGTGGTTCGCGTTTTTCAGGCGCTCGTGAACATGGTGCATTTAACTGTGCCGAAATATCGGGAGCTCAAAATTAACGAGAACCACGGTAAATATCCCGTTAATAACATTATTGTTTAAATGAATGACCGTGACAGTTTAAAAAAGTGTTTTAAGTAAATATATGTACCTAACCATTCTCTTATTCGGACTGAGCGTCGTCGAAAACTTGCTTTATATACAGTTTGTTGTTATTTGACCTCCGATCCAAAAAGAGGGGATAAGTTTGACGTGTGTATATGTATATCTATCTGTGGCATCGTAGCTCTCAAACGGATGGACCGATTTTGATCATTTTTTTTGTTTGAAAGAGAATTTTATCTAGAGTATTCTTAGCTATGTTTCATTAAAATTGGTTTAACTGTTTTATTTTGTCGGGGTTTTTTGGGTTTTCTAAACTTATACTTGTTATCGGATACATTTCGAAGAGTGTATATCCGATCTGCATGATCTTTTTTTTTTATATACATGATACATCTACGATTGACCACCACCTCGCCTGATGCTAAGCGACGGTGTGGCCGAGGATGGAGTTCGTCGATCTAGAAGATATCTATTCACTCTAGCCTTGAAAATTCCAAGATTGTAAGATTGTATTCTTATTCTTATCCAGCATGCTGGCCGCATTGCCACGTTGAATGGCAATGCTTATGCGTTGGGCCAGATATGCACCAGCATTTTGGTCACGCGTCGCATCGTTCAGGCAATCCGATAAATTTTTGAAAATTATATGAGTTCCCGGTCTCCACGGGCCCAAAGTCTCGACACCAAACGGCTCAAATGTGTAAATGTGACCTTTACCGAGATTAAAATCGGAATTTGGACAAGCCAGCCTCCAAGCAATCTGGCCCTCGGCCAAATGAGCAACAACTACATCAGAATGGCTTAAAGACGGAGCGATATTTTTTTCAACAAATTTATGAGTACTATGAACTTACGACAAGAGAGCCGGTAAAGCCTGAAAGAGTATTTCTCAATGGATATAATCGGGAGTTTTCAAAACGCGAGTGAATAGGTAAGCGCGCTCCATCGTAGATCGGCAAAGGTCGATTTAAATCAGGCGAGTTAGTGGTTAAAAGCAAGCCTATTTTTTTTAAATACATCAATATAACTCTCTGCTTATTCTGTGGTGGGGGAAGGGTGGAATGAACTCGTGAAGTTCTCATTATTTTTTGGTTTGCTCTTTCGCCTAACTAAATCATTTAATACATATATTTCAATATTTCAATATTTTAGTTCCAAATAAAGAATATTTCATTTCATTTCATATACTAATGATGTGTTAGACTCGTTATTAGATTCATCTCAGTTGTGGGAGTAGCATAGGATATATTATTTACACGGGTGATAATAGTGACCATTCGCAGACTGGCATTTTATTTTCACAAAGGACAGTATAGGAAGACCAGTCACAAGGTAGACAGGATGCCTTATCTGGGAGCACGGCAAAGGCCCCAGCCAAGTCAAGCAGCAAGGCCACGCCGTACCATTCTTTTTTTTTATTTGTCAGGAATACGCTGGTTGCAGGCCGCTTGTAACCAGTTTTTTTTCATGGAGGAGGCCTATGTCTCGTAGTGTACTTCTTGTAATCCAGCCCTAAGAAGTATAATACTAGACATAGGAATGATAATAATGATAATAACTCGTAATTCATTCAGATGAATAACATTTGCGGTAACTCCGAATATCATCGATTTATCTCTCGTATATTTCAGCTGAAATTCCAAGCTGTGTGGCAGAACGTAGACATCAAACAAATCGGACTTCAAATTGGATCAATCTCTAATGACTCCTCCCCACGTTTGATCACAAACAGTTTTGGAATCGAATTTAACGGCTTTGACATTCTTTTTAATTGCAAATCTTTGCTGTGCCCTCGGTTGCTTTTGAGCTATCAAAAAGGCTTTCAATCGACGGTTTTTAATTGAAAACTCTCATTTGAGTTTAGTAGCAATTTCAGGACATTGAAAATGTCCTGCATTTGCTTGAACATTTATAATATAACTAGATTTTTGTATAATTTTAAAATTTGTCTACGGTTATAGTTTCTTTAAATTTATAATTAAATTTAGTCTCAATATTATTTTTGTTTGTTTTTTAGCTTGTCTGGTCTTGAGTGACAATATTCTGTATCAAAATGGTAAACACACTTAATATACGCTTGAATAGAAACTTGTTCTCAAGTTAGACTGTCTTCATATATCATTAGCACTTGAAGTGACCTCGAAATACTACGTGTGAGGCTTTGAAAAATGTTTTGACATTATTATTATTATTATAAGCCTACATGCTGTCCCACTGCAAGGCAAAGGCCTCCCTACCCTATTATTTGACCTATATGTAGGTATTACAATGGCTGTTGCATATCGATTCGTGGATTCGCAGATATGGCGGCATAGATGTCAATAGGAAATATGCATCAATTTTATTTAACAAGAATAATAGTTTAAATGTATATTATATAGGTACATATACCAAACAAAAAACAATCGGTCCATAACTTCCGATATATACTTAAATGTTTTTTTATTCAGAGGTTGCTCAATCCCATTCCCACGAAATGAAATGCTCTACGATTAGAGATTGCAAACCGGGTTGAACCCAGCCGGGCCCGGCCCGGTAGGTATGAAAACCGCGGCGCGGGAGGGAGCGCGAAATCATAGAAAATTCGCATGACAACCGCTGCGAGCTGCCACGTTGCCATTCTGACGCGCCAATAAGAATTTGTTTTTTTTTATACCAAATACCAAAGCTACCAAAGCTTATCTATCTTATCTAATCGAAGTTATTATGACAAGTTTAGTGTTTTAAGATTTATTAGTTTCTTATTCTAATACTATGTTTCAAATGGACACTATAACGAGTAAAAAACCTGCTTGCTTAAACTTATAAAAAATAATATTTACTAATACTAATGTTACTATTCCGTCCATAAGTAAAAGTAATCAATTCTGTATTAAATCAGAGAATTTGAGATTTTGAGTGAGACTGATTATTGTTGATTTGCTAGTTTGAAATAAATATTAATTTGTAAACTTGAATCATTGTCCTTTTCCATTCTTATAAAGCAAATTTTCATAAAATACTTTAACGGTTTCATCGCTAACACATCAACCCGCCAACCCGGCCGGGTTGACGACGAATGATACCGGGCCCGGCCGGGTTGAGAAACATACCGGGTTGCAATCCCTATCTACGATATTGTGCCTAATATTCAAATTCAAAATTATTTATTGACAATAACATAAAAACAAACAAATGCAGCGAATATTAAATTAAAGTGCTTGTATCTTTTTTGACATGAAGACATTTAAATTTTTTTTATACAATTAATCTATTTGTGATTAGCTTAAATGAGTAATAAAAAAATAATGCATATTCCCTTTATATATGCATATATTATTTTTAGGGTTCTGTATCTCACAAGGGATAAACAGAAACCTTATTGGATCACTTTGCTGATTGTCTGTCTGTCTGTCTATTTCGAGACCGCGTAAATGTATCGAGTTGAAATTATATACCCAGATCTGCAGTCTCTTGCAGGTGAGAAAAAATAAAACTTCTCAGTTATCGTAAATAAAAATTATAGCCGTTTATATCGCAAAGGACCACATATTTCGACACTCACAAGAGAATCAAAACCCATAGGGTACTTCTCGTTTACCTAGAATTACAAAATTAGGCAAGAATTTGTGTTATAGTATATATACATAAAGGAAAAATGTTTAAATTGTACATTTTTAATTTAATCACAAAAATAGGGTCTTTATTTATTATTATTGTTATTTTAATATTTATTTATTTATGGATGGAAAAAGGGTGTTTCATTTTAAAATGAGTTAACCGTATCATGTAGGGTTTGGGTCATCTTACCTATCATACGAAATAGCTCTATTAGTACAAGCTAAAACAGGTTATTTATTATTTTTATGATGTATAATTTTTGGTTTATAACGAAAAATGAAAAAAAATGTAATATCCCCCTTTCATCAATGCCTACTTCGCCCGAACTTAGATGTTGTGGGATTTCCGGAACCCTCGGTAGTCAAGTCTGATTCGTACTTGTCCGGTTTATAAATTTCATGGGGGAATTCCTTTAAAGCACAAAAATGGTGACAATCAAAGGCATGAACATAAATTGACTAGTGCGTGGATAGAGGTCAGTGAACATATTGATGGCGTATGAACTGCCACCGAAGATTTTATAAATAAATGTTGTCATCCATACATCGTCATACATATATCCCTTTCTACCAGTAACAACGTTTTATAAACGATATGAAACTTGCTAAGTTAAATTAAAAATACCCGAACCGTAACGTATGGTTGTTTATGTAATTTTAACAAGCTGGCTCAACACGCAAAAGTCAGCAATTAAAAAGAGAACTCTCCAAAATGTTCATCAAATACGCAATCAGAGCTTATTCAGTTTGGGAATTAGGCCAATGGCGCCGTGTAACCAGAGTCCTCGAGAGTTTCGCAAATAAATTCTCCGGCCCTTGAGCAAACACGACCCGTGATTGTACGGATACCTAGCTATTATTGTAACTGTACTATTACATCCGTATCCCGACGAGAATCCAATTCGAAACACAGAAGCTCTGCTGTTTGTATCTTTAGCACAACTTACGCTGGATATAATACATAAGAGCGAACCCTTTAAAAAAATGCTAGTCCTTGTGTGGATTTTATGATTTTTAAAAGCTTTTATTCTACATGCCCTGTTAGTATGGGACAATTCTTGCGAGTTAAATTAGAACCACTTCCTGTCGTTAGATTAGGTTGAAATTTGGTTTACTTACGTAACTTCGGTGACAATGCAATAATATGGTACTATGAAGCTGGTCTCAAGATGGCGTCGGAAGGTGGCTATCGGAACTCCTAAACTAAACGAGATAAAACCGCCGAGTTTGGACTCGTTTGAATAGTCTTGACAAGACCTCTTATTTACTCTAGATAGTAAATATAATATAATTAAAAAAATATTTTAAAAACAAGCTTTTATTTACTTAAATGCTCTAAAACGAAGAAAATAAATGTTATATTGATATAAATAAAAGCTTGTCGCGAGATTTCAAACAACATCGTACCTATCTACTAAGTAATATTTAATTCCAACAAAAGACTTAGAAAGGCTTAGAATTAAAGTTAGTTTGTTCTTTTGAAAAAAAAATATATATGTTTGTGTTCTCGCGTCAAGCTTTTATTTATATCAATATAAAATTTATTTTCTTCGTTTTAGAGCATTTTTATAAAAGCTTGTTTTTAAAATATTTTTTAATTTATATTTTATTATTCTCTGCCGTATGAAGCCTTTGTTTTATTATTTTGCTAATTTATATCTAAATAAGATTTTGTTATGAGTATTTTTTTAAAGAAATAAATATTTACTGTGGGTAAAACATTGTGGTATATTAAAAAAAACACAAATTTTGAACACTTATTTATTAATCCCATTTTTTTCCTTTTGATGAAAAAACTAGGTAACGAACTGATAATTATAAATAAATAAATAAATATTTGTGGACATTTCACACAACACCATCTAGCCCAAACTAAGCAAAGCTTGTACTATGGAACTAGATGGCAGATAGAATACATATATACTTTTTTTGTAAATACATATTATTTTTTTGTATATACATATGATACATAGAAACACCCAGACACAGAACAAACATCCATGCTCATCACACAAATGTTTGCCCTGGGTGGGTATCGAACCCAACGACCTTTCAGTTCAGCAGGTAGACGTAAACACACTACCAACTGAGCCACAAGGCCAGTCTTGAAATAAATGTGTAAGTATCAATTCGTTATAATTACAATTAAATATTTTAATGACAAAATTGACAGGCTTATATTATGACGTATTTAAACTATTGATTTTATCTTGATTGACAAGTGTTTTTTTTACAAATGTGATAGAATCCATCAGATGACAGTTGACAAACTTGACAGGCTGTTATGTTTTAAAATAAATTATTTTGAATTTCAATACTTAAAAACACTAACTTAAAAATTACAAAGATATAAATTAACGGTTTAAAGAAGATAAATCGGGAGATATAGGCGAGAAACATACATATACCTATGTAACAGTAACATTGATACAAATCGGCTAAAAAATATATTTATTTTTATTTTGTAGGGAAAACTTAAACATTGATGACTATCTAATGTTTAAGTTTTTAAATGTAACTACCGGTATTTAACTGCCATTACTTAAAAAAATAATCTCGACATCATGACCATACCTAAGGTTGTTAAAGTCTTGCCGTGCTTAAAGGTCTGGTTCCATTAATCCAAAACTGATACATTCAACCTTATGGTTCCGATGTCGAGAAATACTTTGGCATACATCAATAAACAATTCGTTTACCAACAAAATTAGATGAGTAACGAAGACCTTTTTGCTTTAAAAAAGAAGCTATATAATATTCTTAATGTACCCAAGACATCAAGACGTATTCAAGGAAAACCATGTCTCCCACAAAAACTTGCCACGAAAAATTACGAAACCGCGTACATATTCGGCTTTCAGTCGGCTCTCCGGCCAGTAATACAGACTTGGATTGGAGCTGGTAAATTCTCCTGGTAGTAAGGCAAAAAACGGAAAAGAAATACAAAAGGCGCAAACCTACAAAATTACACGAGGCATTAGGGCGATGAAATATCCACTGTGGGCGGTAGGAAATAAGGCACGTATAAAATCGTGTAATATATTGGCAGACATGTTCGTGAGCTTCATTTGGGCAAAGGGAGGTCAAACACTTAAACTCCGGAGATACAAGATTGCAGACGAGTAGAGCCAAACGAAGCAAGCCTTATGAATCGCTTTCGTGCATGCGAGGTGTATTTTTGAGGCTAGCTGTAAATAAACTAGGTATCTCCGTGATACGTGGCCACTTGAATGCTGAATGTTCGCTCGACTTTCGGGAAATATTTTCAGATCATATTTTTATAGGAAGCGCTTTTGAAAATCGGGTTAAGTGTTTTTGTAAAGAAATGGATACTTTTTAGGGTTCCGTATCTCAAAAAAAAACGGAACCCTTATAGGATCACTTTGTTGTCCGTCTGTCCGTCTATCTGTCTGTCCGTCTGTCCAGGTGTAAATACCTTTATCTCGGGAACGCGTGAAGGTATCGTGTTGAAATTAAAACCATATACTCAGAATTATTTGAATAATATGTATACAAAAGAAATCATTTTATTTAGTATCAGAATAATATTTTTTTGAATGTAAAATAAAGTCTATGGGTAAAATATAATATTTTGAAAATAAATAAATAAAACACCAATTTACTATTTCAAAATTAATATTATTATACTTAAATGGAATTAACTGAAACAATATTTTTAGTATTGTACAAGATAATATAGATATAGATAAGTACAAGAGAATATAGATAAGTACATGTACCTATTCAAACTAATAAATTTAAAATAAAGTTAATGTTATCGGAATGTCAAAATTGGTACTTCCAGTTCAATAAAAACATTTACAAATAAACACACAATATGTATAATACTCCAAGAAGTAAGCATAATTCCACTTATATCCCAAACGGTACATAAATCTCATTGATACAGACAAGCAAACTTCAGACGATGTTGCCTACAGCACGGGAAACGTTTGAGTAAAGAGGAAAGAAATGAAAAAATGTGTGAAAAAATAGACTTTTTTCCCTTCGAAAGGCGCGAATGCGTCGCATCACCTATTTCTAAAGGAGAGTAAATACACGCACCTTGAAGAGTGCGTTTGAATCGAGACATACAGGGTGATACATGCTGCTGTGTCAACAGAACAGAGATGACACTAACACCAAAGGATAACATCGCTAATTTTGCACTGGAAATGTAGCATTTTTAAGCGACTGCCTAGAAAGGGAGTAATGTTTTCCGGTATATGTAGGTATGTTTCTATATTAAGTTACGGCAGTTGCTCTAATAATCTGTAAAATCCAGATTAAAGTGATTTTAAAAAGTAAAAGTAGTAATGTTTTCCGGTATATATAGGTATGTTTCTATATTAAGTTACGGTAGTTGCTCTAATAATCTGTAAAATCCAGATTAAAGCGATTTTACAGAGAATATTATGTTTTCACGCATTCAGTACAAACAATAGTGAAACGAACAGTTTAATCGTGATTTGGTAGAACAATCAACCATCGACCGTGACGTTTTATGTTGTTATAATTTCTATGTTTCATGCCAAAGGTGTGTTTGTGCGGTTGTGCTTTAAAAGGTGTTTCAAAAAAGCTTTTTAAAGTTCTCGTTTATCCTACTTCGAAGATAAAAGGGCTATAAATATTTTACAAGAATTGTTGAAGATTGTGATACAATACAATTGTACTATTATGTCATATTTAGATCTGAACAAAAAAAATAAATGTTTTTTTTATAATAAAAACCGCTTCGAAGCAGAAAAACTGGTCTCCCTCTCACTAACTTCGGTAGCGTACCGCAGCCAGTTTTCGTTAGGCATAGCGCAGCGGTCTCTTTGATACAACGATCAAAGCTTCTGCATTTGACATCGTTACTCTCAAGAAGATTTACTTTGACCTAATGCAAGAGTTGGTAAAGTAGGTAAACCTTATTTAATCATATATGAAATGTCTAAACCATTTTTCGTAATAAAGAAACTGGAGTTTTACTATGAAAATTAACGCGATTGTGCCTATTTCAAAAAAGGAGGAGGTTATCAATTCGTAGCAATTCCTTCAATTCGTTATATATATATTTAAGTTTATCCGACTAGGTATATTTTTAAACGCCTTAAGCAGTATTTAAAAAAAATTGCGCTCTTTGTTGGTGTTTTTGTTGGTTTTTTTTATTTTAAATAAATTATTTTGAAAAGATAGGTACATGAATACTGTAAATAAAAACTTAAAAACTAAGGCGCTGCCGAAAGCGGCCAGGGTTCAAGCTGCTATTGATGGGGGTTACAGGTTGAGGAATCTCCTAAGAATGCGCGCCACCGCGCTATTTCTATAGGTATTCGACTCTTGATCCAAATATGAAGCGAGAGCCTCTCTTTTATTATTAGGTAAATTTAAATTCTAATTACAATTATTTTACTGAAATGAATGTAGGCCTATAAGTTGTTGATAAATTCATCATATCCGTACATAATATTCTTAAAATAAAACTGGTTATATATAGTTCAAAAGATACGGCCGTTTAAAAATAAGAAAGACAAAGAGACAACGGAGGCTCATTATAAAGGCGCACCCTTTAGGTACGAAGCACTTACTTGTTATTTAATTTACTTAAAATACCTATACCTTACATCAAAAATATATATACATAAATATTATTTAATTTCTAGTCGTAAAAATTTAAAAGTCGTTTTTAGGGGATGCCCTTAATTTTTTTTTATTCTAAGCGTCGTCGCGTAAAAGTAACGTTCCGAAGGAAGATATGCTGCCGTCACCATAGCGTAAAAACTATTCTGCGCCAAGATTTCTCTCTAGAATCTAGAGGTCCAATTGAAGTTCAAGATTAATGGTGTCATTACTTGAATGCTGCAATTGGGGAGACAAAACCGGAGGGTCGAAGGCGAGGAAATAATTAGAGAAACTAGTTGTTCTCTACGGACGATTAATGCTCGCTCACCGTCCGCTTTACAGTGGAGCGCGCGAACTTTGCTCCCTCACAATTGATTTATTTCAACCGTTCCAATTGATTTCTTCATCCAACTATCTCTCTAAATTCGATAACTTTATTATTTGCTTGCTGGTTGAATTGTGGACATTTCGAGAAGTGTTTTCGTGTTAAGGCACTGTTGGTAGTAAATTTATCTGTATCGCTTGCGTTTATTAACAGTTTTGAAGAAAATAATACTATACAGACAAGGAAATTTGGGTATGCAAAAAAATTTTGAATAGAGTTATAAACATTTACCATAAATGCCAATTTAATTTAAAAAAATTAAGCCAATTTCCCATATTTATCTACAAATAATAAATAAATAAATATGTGTGTACATTTCACACAACACTATCTAGCCCAAGCCCCAAACTAAGCAAAGCTTGTACTATTGAACTAGATGGCTGATAGAATACAGTATATATACTTTTTTTTTGTAAATATATACATATGATATATGTATACAAATGTTTGCCCTGGGTGGGTTTCGAACCCACTACAGGCAGACATACTACCAACTGAGACACAAGGCCAGTCAATAGGTATTTAATTTAAAATAAAAAGAATTACAATCCGTTTTTGGAACGAAAAAAATAATTTTAAAATAACGGGTTGCTCATAATTATTTTTGAGTCAAAATCGCCGACTATAGTTTTAACCGCTTTCGGCGGACTTTTTCAATAGGACCTGCATAGTGTCATTCCCGAAGGACGCTTTGTCTGGTATAATTTTGAAATACTCATTTCGTGGCTTTTCATCATCATCATCATCATCTCAGCCATAAGAAGTCCACTGCTGGACATAGGCCTCCTCCATGGATTTCCAAAAAGACCGATTGGAAGCGGCTTGTCGTGGCTTTTATTAAATAGTAAACCATTATTAAATTATCCTTTTAACAACTAATTTTCTCATATTTCTAAAGAAATCAAGAAAACTGCTTAAGATTAAAAGAAATATCTGCCATTGTTTTATTAATTAGAAGAATACATTTGAGTATAAAATACTAATACTCAAAGAAGAATACTAATACTAATACCGGAATATCGGGCTTTTATCAAAATCTTACGAAATCTATATTGTAATTATTAGTACTTAGTTTTTATCTATATTGATTTTCTAAAAAAAAACTTCTTCTAATCAACATTTGATCAACATTTTTTTGGCATTGTCTTTGTAGCGACACCATAATCCACTTCATAGAAAATTCGATCTGTTACTAAGCCAACTAACGTAACCTCAAAATAAATATTTTGGAGACTTTTGTTACCTTTCCTGTTAATTAATCCACGTTTAATTTATTTGATCTTCCGTTCCTTATTTCCTAGGCAATTATATAGTTACAGATTGCCGTTTTTTTTCAACCGTATTGTCATCGTAAATAAAAGAATTTTAGCGGATATTTATTTCGTATCACCAGCAAGCACAGCGTAGGAAGACCAGCCACGAGATGGACAGATGACCTCATACAAGTGGCGAGAAGACGCTGGATGCAAGCCGCTTCCAATCGGTCTTTTTGGAAATCCATGAGGGACGACTATGTCCAGCAGTGGACTTCTTACGGCTGAAATGTTGATAATGATGATACAGTCACCATGGGTAACTTTTAATCCGTATCACATATTATACATATTTTTTTTCGAATGTTCTTGATTGTTTTCTGAAAAAAATGTGACCAAAACGACAGCTGGTTATTAATTAATTAAGTAATAAATTTGACTACTGTTTTTTTTTTCGTGAAAACTTCAAGAACTTTAAAAAAGCTATGTACAATGTTTAAACACGGATGCAAAATTACCCACGGTGACAGTACCTATATAATAAAAAATATCTAGTAAAAAAAGTAATTTAACTTCAAATTAGGTACGTACTCCAACTATTTTCTTTTGAGATAAGTTCCAGTTGTTAAATTATCGGTCCTATATAGGTACTGCCTTAAAAAAATGTATCTATGTAATTAAGAAGATGTTCAACTGATTTTTAGGGTTCTGTAGTCAACCACGAACCCATATAGTTTCACCATATCCGCCCGTCTGTTCGCGGCTTAGCTCAAAGACTATTACTATTAGAAAGTTGTAATTTAGTACGGTTATATATTATACTTCTCACGCCAACAAAAAGGTAAGATAAAATCTTGGAAATAAATATTTGGGGTACACTTGATTTGCTGTTGAGTTTACATTTATACGAGATTTTAAAATGTTATATACAGTGAAGTTATACAATTTATTTTCTAGCATTTCATTAATGCTATTAGATCTTTGAGTTTTCAAGTTCTCAAATTTCCTAGAGAGGAGAAAACTTTTCCAACTTTAATTTTCCCTAAAATCTTATTCGAAATATTCGAATCAAATGACATCACGTGCTTACTAAAAAAATACATGTGAGTTCATTGTATTGTACGTAGGTATATAATGACCTTATAAGTAAACATTATATTGTAAAAATAACAGTTTCATTATTGCTAAATATACCATTTCGTACTTCAAAAAAATATAATAAAGTTCAGGTGTTTACTTTCATGTCATACCATTTTACGTTAACGGCGTAGAACAAATATCCTCAACAAACACTCCTAATATTAATTACCAAAAGCCGGGCAAATCCCTGTATAAAAAGGGCGACATCCCTTTCTTTTCCAATCCCTACCTTTCCCGTCCACGCAAATATCTGCACACATATCAGGGATAATGTAGGTTACATACCAGCTACTAAATCTGCTATATCTGAAAGAAATGCGACAGATGCAAGGAAAAAAACCGGCTGTAACATATGGCAGTATTTTTCATAGGTTTTTTGTAAGACACCGCACTTTGTGCTTGTAAGTAATAAAAGTAACTCGCTCGAATATATAATGCTGATGAAAAAATATTTGGATGGTTAAGCTGTCTCACAAATCAGAGTAAAGTGGATCTTATCTGAGACGTACGTAAGTGCTTTGGCAGGGAATGGGGCCCGTCACTACTATGAGTTTGCTTTTTATGATAAATTACTATAAACGCTGATAGGTACACTTTCCTTGTAGGTAGCGCAAAGATGTGTGTTTCTTACGTGTTTTTACTTACAGAAAAAGTGAGCGTTGGAAATGCGACGAGACAGTGTATTATTATATTATAATATAATATCGTTATAGTCAATGAACCAACTACCAAGTATTTATATATAACTAACTGCAATCGGCAGAGCCATTAACAGAAATGTATGGATAGTGGGCATGTGCAGGTTGAGGCCCAATGACCTCATTTCCTGGTTGCATTATCTTTGCATGTTTTCCAGTTCTGAAACCTTAGGCCTCTTCAGCCTTTTGCCTTGGTTTGGAGTTTCTATCAGCTATTGCTTATTTGTATAAAAAAATAAAAAAATATGGATGGACAAACGTTGTCTTTCCTTATGGAAGGCCCGCATTCTCATCCCTATTTCATCGTATATTTTTTAATAAGTCAAATCTTACAATAGCAAAACTATAACTACCACTCCCAAAATAACTTATTACAAAGATAAGTATAGATAGGTAAGTGCAATCATTTTATCTGCTGAAGCTTTAATAATTTGAAAAGGGTGATATTTAAACAGGTATAATATTAACTGTATAGGTTTTTTACTATCACAATATGTCTCTCAACTAATCCGTCGAAGCGAATTGACAAACGTTGATAAAAAGGGTATAAATACGAAACGTCTGTTCAGATAAGCGGCCCCTCGCATGGTCCCCGCTCGTTCGTATTACCAAAAATGTCGTTGAAATCCCTACAATCTGTACAGAAATAGACGGGCCGTATTAAATACAATACTTTCCATAAATACGGCCGACCCGGCCGCTAACGAGACCGTCATGAATATTCCTGATTTCTTGCATATTCAACGGAATATGAATCATAATACTTTTGTTTAATATAATGAAACCAGGTGAAAGCCTACATTTTGACAGCAACCTTGATACCTTGTGTATAATTTCTGTGAAACATTAGTTTATTAGGAATATCTATGTATGAATTTAAATAAAAATAAATAAATAAAATAAAAAGAAAACCCAGCCAATTGCAAATATATCATAAATATGCAGACTTAAAACAACAAAACTTTTATGTTAAGGCAACTTATTCTACATACATAATTTTTTTGTATTAATTCTTGTTATTGATACTACAAGTATGAATGTGTGAAAGCACGTTTGTACGTGAAAATACATTTTTTACCTGATTGAAATATAAAGTAAGTTGAGCTGTGATAGTTTTTCTATTAATTTCTAAATATTTTGTTTTTGCGAGAGTTTTATACTAAAAACCGGACAAGTGTGAGTCAGACTTGCCCACCAAGGGTTCCGGAAATCCCACGAAACTGGGAACTAAGTTGTAAACCTTACGATGAAGCTAGTCATTGATAATAGGGGGATTTTTTTAAATTTTTCGTGATAAACCGATATCATAGTTCTGGGTCAACGGAAAGTGCCCTATAGGTTTTGATTCCTTTGTGAGTGTATCCCGAAATATGTGGATTTTTGCGACATAAACTGTAACATTTTTTACGATAACTGATAATTATTGACGTGACAACGTCTTATCAATCGATGAACGCCGGCTGCACGCACGAAAAAGGATGACTTATTGTCCCGTTACGCTCATTGTAACGTTTGCATTTCATCAATGTTTTGTTATGACGTTGTCACGTTAAACTATCGTCCGTAAACCGACTTTACAGACAACCAATTTTTTTTCACAGCTTGAAGGGACTACAGATCTGCCTGTACGGTTCAAAGGTTAATGGTTAATCCTTTTTTTTATTTATTCGAAAATATGCTTGCGCTTGACCGTCAACTCACCTGGTGTTAAGCGACAGTTACGGTCTACGATGGAGCGCGCTTGCCTAGAAGAAACCTATTCACTCGCGATTTGAAGACACCTAGATTATATCCAGTCGGAAAGACCCATTCAGGAAGCGTATCCACAGTTTGGCAGTACGTACAATGAAAGTGGAGCCAAAGCGTTTCGTACGTGTTTTCGGAATATCAACCATAGAACAATGCCGCTTTATGGGCTCGATGGGTCGATGTCGCTCCTATAAGGGTTCTGTTATTTCCTTATGAGGTACGGAACCCTAAAAATGTGGTCATTCGGAAAGTAAAGACGAATCACTTCGCACATCAAAATCGGTCGATTCGTTCGGTCATTTTTTTTTATTTTAACCTGTAGGAAGGAATATAGATATATCCATACATATAAATGTATGTCAAACAAATATATTATAAACATACATTATTTTAGACCTTTATCGGTCTGGGATATTTAATTTTTGTTTAATAGTTTAGTTAGTTAAGTGTGTCTAGTTTGTATAAGTATTTTTTTGCTTCTGTAACAACTTTATTTTACGCAGTCAGGTAAAACCTTCCATTTTTTAATATTAAGACTTGAGTTCCACAGACCCGAGGTCCATACTCTTTAAAGAAAGTCATATTATTTTTAAATTTGGTAAATTATACAAAAGGAAGACAAATTACACTTATCTTCACAAGCATGCGCTATGTGAGCATGCGTGTCTATGCTGCTGTCCAGCTTCCGCTACTATGTCGGGCTATATGCCTGCCTACAAATACATACGACCTGCTGGTACTTCACTTCACTTCACAACACTTCAGTACTTTGACGCACGACAGAAAGGATAAAAGCTAGACGACAGAACGAAATAGATTCTGTAAGATATGTAGGTAAATGTAAGAGTAGTAAGCATAACTACAAACTGATTTTCACTTTATTTTGTCATAAATAAAGTCGCTGTTGAATGAAACGTGTTTGCAGAATGAGGCTTGTGTTGTGTACCTGACTATAACCATATTTGATCTTTGCCAGGCGTGTCGCTAATAATCTAAAGGTCAAGTTGTTTGAAGAAATTCGACTCGAGAACCTGGACCTCTACCGTCAAGTTCAAAACGACAGACCTAAGCTCTCCTATATGCATTGTTTAAAATTCTAGGGATCAACTGTATTGCGGCACTTGCGACGAAGCCGATATGCGGGTGATATTTACTATCTATGTATGTTTAAAATAAGCTTTCAAAAAAGTTCTTCATAAAAGTGATTTGTAATCATCAATTTTCACAAGTTTTAGTCTTTATTTCTTTAAGGTATCTATTGCACTCATTAATGTTAGCTCTTTGAACTATTGACCGAGAATTGAGTCGTAGAAGTGGAATCACACACTAGTTCGACAAGTTAGATTATTTTTTTAATGGTCAAATTTATTAAATACATAATTATTTGTGTGTAATTGATATAGTTACTTTTTTTTTTAAATTTAGGATTCATAACCGGTTTATTTATTTCGAAAAATAAATATGTGATCAAATCAGCCAATTCTAACACGCGGAATATAAAGACGCAGTGACACTTGATTTTCTTAAAACCGGGTCAGTAGTTTAACAGATTATGCCATACGGTAACCTATTTATAATCAGAAATACATTTGTTTGAATCTTACACGAATTAATTGCATAGAACTGCCTGATACCAAATTTAATGTTTTACTTGATACGAATTTCTGATTCCATAAGTTTGTTTGTCATCAGTTTCATTTACCTGAACAGTTATTAAGTAGTTATTAGTTTAGGTTTCTTAGATTTCTGATTTATTATTTAAAGAAACCTTCTTATCTACAAAGGTTCGGTTATCAGAGACAATTATTAGGTTAGATTCGTTAGGTTTCTTTTTAATATAAGTACGTATAAATATTTACAAAGATTCGGGGGTATCAGATGAATGGTCAAATGAACTATCGGGATTTTGAAAGTGTAATTTGAAAAAAAAAAAAACGGAGAATTTATATTTGGCATTTCACAATTCGAGTTACCTAGATAGGTAACTATGAGCATAAACATACCTACAAAGACTGTTAAATCAAATAAAACAGTTATTATAAACAAGGCTTACGTATAATTTCAATTAAATTTTATAGCTTTGGGCAAAAATGAATACAAAACTGCAAAATTGTACGCCTCTAGATATCTGCGCCACGAAACCAACAATACAAAAAAGTAGGCTGCACTAAAATCGAAAATAATATTTGCAAGGGTTTCTAATGTACCTATTACTAGCAAGGCATTGGCTCGACTCTAAATGATAACAGAAACTGGTGCTTATCTACAGCATAGCAGCTTGTTTGTTAGGGATAGAACTCACCTATCTATTCACAACATACATATTTATTGGAGGCTGCATAGTGGAGCTTGAGATATTCAATATAGGAAAAATTAAACGTACCTAAGTTTGTACTCATTTTGTAGTTTTTAAGGACTTGTTGTTGTAAATAAGTGCTTATAAATATAAATAATAAATAAATTGACAAATTTTTAAGTTAGACCTGATTTTTAAGCGATTACCTTAGTTGACCCTGTTGATGTTGTTGTTTTTTAGAGTTCCGTACCTCAAAAGGAAAAAAACGGAACCCTTATAGGATCACTTTGTTGTCCGTCTGTCTGGGTGTCAAGACCTTTATCTCGGGAATGCGTGAAGGTACCGAGTTTAAATTAAAACCATATAAGCAAACACATATTATCTTGCTGCAGAAAGAAAAATAAAATTTCTCATTTTTCGAAAAAAAAAGTTATAGCCGAATATGTCGTAAAAACGCACATTTCGACACTCACAAAGGAATCAAAACTTTAAGGGGTACTTCCCGTTGACCTAGAACTATGAAATTTGGCAAGAAGCATTGTGTTAGAGTGTGTTAGAGAGTACACATATAGGAAAAAATCCGAAAACATTTTTTAATTAATCACAAAAAATAGTGTCTCTATGCAAGGAATAAGGGCCCAAATTTTAAAGTGAATTAACCGTATCATGTGAGGTATCATATGAATGAGCTTCATTAGCATAAGCTAAAACAGGTTTTTAAATATTTTTATGATGTATATTTTTCGGTTTATGAAGGAAAATATAAAAAAATATATGATTTCCCCCTTTTATTTAAGTAGTTTGTACGGAACACACGGTGGGCGAGTCTGACTCGCACTTGTCCGGTTTTATTTTAGTAATTGAAATTCTATCTCCTGCGTGTAGACAGATTAATCAGATATTTTGTAGTTTAGTTTTCATGACAATATAATTAAATGTATTCAGTATCTTTGTAAATCTAAGACGACCGCCACCATAAAATGGCGGATTACATATATTTTCACAAAAACTTTATTATGGGCGACTAAAAAATCGAAAATGTTTACTTATTTTATTTTTTACTTAATACTAACAAAATAAAAAAAATAAAAAAAAAACAAAAATTGAAATAAATAAATTAATTAAATGGATTTATTGAAAAGAAAGATAACAATTATGTAGACAATGTACTAAAAGCTAAAAACTAATTAGGTTAGTCCTCAGTACATTTTCGAACATGCTTACGACCTCAGTCGATTTAGAACATGTTCTAAATTGATGAAAAGAGTGGCGATGTAATGATTATGTAAGTAGCCTAATAATATTATTATTAATTTACAATTTCTCAATAATTTACATTTAATATAACATTTACATTAATTACTGTGCTTATTTATCACATTAATATTGAGTTTACCCTTAAAATTAGTATTATTTTGTAAAAAACACAAGTTGAAGTAAGAACTTTTCGATGTCGACTTAAAATTCCAACAGCATTTCCTAAATACAGAACGGAATCTTTTAAAGTCGCCCTCAAATGATTGATAGAGACTGAAGGCTCGACATCAATCAATGCATAAAATATGCGAAGGTAACACGACCATTTTCCCTCCATGCCGCGTCACATAATAAGTAAATGCAGTAAGGACATAAGGACTAAACTATACAGGTTACTTTTTAGTTAGCAAGTCGTGATATATATATAGGTAGCTTCTGTATAATACAGCACAACGTACAACTTTTATTCTTCTTTTTTGTCGAGTTTTCTTGGACTTACCTTACTCGGAAAAAGGGAGGTTTTAAAATCGTCAGTGAATATTTGTCTATAGAAGGAGCATATAAATGTATGCTTTTATGTATGCTTTTTATTTAAGCTTTACCTTAAACAATATTATCTATATATATATTTTTCTTTTTTAGAGTTATGTACCTCAAAAAGAAAAAACGGAACCCTTATAAGATCACTTTGTTGTCCGTCTGTTAAAATCTTGGAAACGTGTAGAGGCATCGAGTTGAAATTATAACCATATAGGTACGTAGGTATGTAGTTTATGTAGTCAAATTTCTTAGTTATCGTAAAAAAAGTTACAGCCGTTTATGTCGCAAAAAACCGCATATTTCGACACACACAAGGGAATCAAACCTTTAGGGGTCTTCCCGTTGACCTAGGACTATGAAATTTAGCAAGAACAATGCGTCTTATAGTACACATAAAGGAAAAAATCTAAAACCGTACATTTTTTATTTCATCACAAAAATAGGGTCTTTATGCAAGGAATGAGGGTCCAATTTAGAAGTGAGTTAACCGTATCTTACGAAAGAGCTTGATTACCACAAGCTAAAACAGGTTTTTATTTAAGTATTTTTACAACATGACATTTTTGGTTTATTACGAAAAATTTAAAAAAATAATATAATTTTTATCAATGACTAGCTTCATTCACCCTAAGGTTTAACAACTTAGTTCCTGGTTTCGTGGGATTTCCAGAACCCTCGGTGGTCGAGTCTGACTCGCAGTTTTCCGTTTTTATTTTATAATTTAATTTGAATTCATAGAACAGAAGCAATTACTAGCTAATTAAATTGAACTATATATTGTTACTGTGCACGGTAATTTCACAAAAATAATGTTTAATATTTAACCAGAAAAAGTAATGAATTTATTGCCATTCTATTGATCCGAATGTTTTTCTAAAACAGTATGCCATTCAATAGAAGAATAAATAAATTGCTATTATATTAATATTTTATACGAGAGTTATTTATTATCTATCTATAAATAGAATATTAATTTATGCCATTGGACTTTAAAATCGTCCTTTCATATAATAAACCACACCCAACGCTACTAAAATTTGAAAGCAACATTCGTATTCCTTTGACTTTTTCAAGTTACAAATCTCGAATAGACTCCCATTGACCCAGATTCCACGTAAACAAATAAGTAGATACCCTCATAAGTCAGTGTCCGTCAATCCTATTGGTTCATAAGATGGTATTCCCCTTTCTATTCATGTATTTTTTTTCAATAGGCTAGGCTTGGGTTTGTACGCCAATTTGTCCGATGTTAAGTCTATAGAGCACACATTCCCAGGAAAAAACTGAACTAGTCGTAACTTATGGCGGATTTTATTGTTCTGTCAGGTCTAGTAGTGCCTATTTTTTCACTCATCATTGTTGTCATAAAATGCGATTACAAGATAAGGATGTGATGTATAATAAGATAAGGATGTGAACCTGGAAGAATATTTTTGAATCTAAAATTAAATTATATCTCAATAATTTGCTAGAAATTGAACTAAGGATGTGGATCCTTAGAGTAACTAAATTTTAATTTGTAAACATCCGTAGGATCGCAACGAAACAATGCATTTCAATTCACTGACACGCTATGCATGATTATTCCAAATTGTGATGTGTACACTGTACAGCATCCAACTCCGCTATTGAATCTCAGCTTTACTTTGTTTCTAATTGAATGTTTGGCTCAAAATTTCTAGACATTCATATTCATATTCGTTTATTGAGATAAAAACGTAAAAATACCAATTACAATTAACTCACAATATTCAAAAACTATTCTTAAACAATTCATGTCTTAACATTAAGAAATATTCATTATATAAATACAATATCAATTAAAATGTTATTATAAAAATGTCAAATGGGCAATACGCCTAGCATGTCAATACAAAAAAAATACATATCAAACAAAGTAAAATATACCGTTCGGGTAAGTACTCAGAGTACCAAGTCAATAAACTCAGAGGTTACCGTCAAAATCCAATTAATCGTCAGGCTTTTTACACCTGTCCCATTGATCCATAAAATTTTCACAGTAAGTCAAGGAGGTACTTAATGTGTCTTCCAGTTACCATAAAAAAAAAAAAAATTACATGAAACTAAACAGCTTGTAATTATGTAAGAGTGAGGAGCGCAATGCATTTTGGCACAGATGTTGAATTGTGGTAAGTATGACGTTAACATCAGGCCAGTGACTAGCTCGTTTCGTCACATAGTTACATATTGCTCATTTCACAAGTAAACTTGAGTTGCGTATACTGCTTGTTACTATTTGTAAGTTGCGCCTTACTTAGGGCTGAAGCATGGCTACTGGTACGTATTATTGTGTTATTCATGAACCGCTACAGAAACAAGCATCGTTTTAAGTGGTAAGTTGCTGAAGGAACTTAGGGGAACACTAAAAATGCTTAAGAGAGTTTTACGGGATTCATTCTCTTTCGATGCCACACTGTATATTTCTAACAATATTATTTTGATTGAAAAATAATAATTGAAATGTTGTATTTATAATAAAGTACAAACATTTTATATTGTTTATAATACAAAATTTGGTGAAAAAAAATTATTTGTTATTTTGTACTAGTGTTATGTTATTCCCAGTATTAAATTAGTCTTAGTCTTGAGCACTGCCATAAAGTAGCATGTCTGTCTATATTTTACAAGATTCATTTCGGAGAGTGTGCGCAAGAGCTTCACGACCTAATTCCACCCTCCTCATTTCACTACAGGACTAGCAGAAGTCGGGGAATTACCACGCATTTCTCGTTAAAATACCAAAAATTCGTACTCCGCCATATCAGTCCACGTTATTGATGCGTACTGTACAGGAATGGAATTCTTTGCCGCCATCTGTGTTTCAGAACTACAATCTTGGAAATCTTGGTTCTGTGTGCAGAACTACAATCTTGGAATTTTCAAGGCTAGAGTGAATAGATATCTTCTAGCTACATCCTCGGCTATACCGTCGCTTATCATCAGGTGAGTTGGTGGTCAATCGTAAATCTATCTTGCGTAAAAAAAACTGCAACCAAAAACTGTGTAGCAACTCTCTTAAGTGCTCATAGCGGATAAGTTCAAGTTCAGGAAGAGCAACTTTTTATGGCGAAGTATTTCATTAAATATTTTGTTTTCATAAAATATTAAGTAATAAAGTTGGCGAGAGGGATTTTCTCGTTATTTATGGTTATGAAGTTGCAGGTAAAAGGCTATTTTATGTTCAGCCATATTGTTGTGTAGAAAAAGGGTGCCAAAGAGAGCATCTTCAGTTTTTTTTTGATTCTCTTAACATTGGGCAAGTTGCTAGTCAAGCACAAACCTATCATGTATAACAAAAAAAAAAAGAAGGAGGTTTTCAAATCGTCCCATCGTTTTGATATTAATTTCAACGATATTTTTTGGCCAAGTTCTTTATAGTATTGTAGGCTACGTTATCCGATCTCAATATTTTTGATTGGACCCACAAAACTTTCGGTAACTTTCTTTCAGGAGTTTTTAGATTTTTGCATCAATATATAGGTACATACATTTTTAGTCACATTTTGATTGAAATAAATTTTTAGTGATACTTTTTTTCTTTGTCATCTGAAGGCCGCACGTCGGAGCAGAGGGCAGTACAAGGTTTCGCCACTCTGTTCTGTCTTGGGCGGACTGCTTCACCTCACTCCATGTCTTGCCTATAGACTTCTATTGACACTTATAAGACAATTTTTAAGGCAATAAAATTATTTGAGTCATGAATTCAAACTAGTTGTAATACAAGTACTTATCTATATTAAAAGGAAAACTAAATACCCGACTGCAGAAAAGCGGTTTTTGCAGTCTATCTTATTATTTCGATACGGTTGAGACGCTGTTAAGTCCATATTTTTGTGAGAAAGTATGCATTAAATCACTGTAAGAGGTTATAAATGAGCATTCATTAGAATAATTCTAGTAGAATTACTTATTTATTATGAAAACGTTCATTGGAGGTTGCGAAAGCGCATTTTTATATTTTTGCGAGAGTCGTATTATTATTATTACAAAAAAATTAACCTATGACACTCAAGAAGTGAAAACGAATCTAACGACACCGTAATATAATATAAATACGTACGGTAACATAACATAAATACGTACCCAAATAATATAGCTATGTACATACATACAAACATATTATTATATACGCTCGAAAATCACGCAGTCTGGTAAAAAATACATGGAAAAGACAAAATAATAAAAAATAAATCGTTAGTAAATATTTTGATTTTGTCCAACATTTTGCCGCACAGCATATGTACATAAGTCTATCAACCGCCTTTTTGTTTAAGCTTAGTTTTCAGGATATTCATTCACACATGGCGCTTGAAATTAGCATGTCAATAGACATGCTAATTTGAAACAGCTTGTCAAGCCCTAACAAAAATTGCGTTTAGTGATTTTCTCACTACATCCATCACCGCCAATAATATTTTATACTAAATAGCAGTCACCTATTTAATTACTTTTGCTTCGTTAAAGTTTTGCTTATTAATTAGATCCCTTAAGTCTTCGAACATAGACCGAGAGTAAGCATTAATTTTGCTGTGCAAGCGTTACTGGCTAAATATTAATACTAATCACTATACTTGAGATTAAGATACCACTTAAGAACTGCGATACTGCACAAGTTTTGAGCTCTGTATTACAAGTAAATATCATTCTGTTTGCATTTTTATTTTTACTGACAATTATTTACAGGGCTGGTTAATTATTTTTTTCTAACCACTGTATACTCATATTACGACCATTATTTCAAATTATACACGGGTCTAGCTCGGACCTTTGAAAGGCATCAGTGGGGCTGGAACCAACACTGAGAGGCCTTTTTACAAATGTATAGTAAAACGTACAGATTGGGTATATGAATAGACTATGGATGGATTACTGTACAATATGGAGCTTAACAGGCTAAATTTCTTGGCTATTTATTTATTTAGTTTATTGGTACACGAACAGAATACAGTCTTTTCAATTTTCACGATGTACAATTTATAATTTGGACCTAAACTATATTCCTTAAATGTATACACAACAGTTTATAATTACAATTACAATAATAAGATTTTCAGTTTCAAAAGTAAAAGAAATAAAAAGAAAATTGGTAACATCACTTGATTAAATTAAATTAATTAAACTTCATCATCATAATCATCATATGCAGCAAACACAATACCCATATTTTTAACGTCTTGTTTAAATTTGTATTTTTTTTTTTGATTGAAGACATCAATTGAATCATAATGTTTTTTAGATATTTCATTGTATTGGCGACACATTCTTACCATAGGGTTATAGAAAGAAGTATTTTTATTGTACACCCCTAATACGAAAGTATTTGTAAATCCATCGCGCTTTCTGGGCTTAATGTTTATTCTGATATTTGCAAGAAGAGATGGGCAGTCAATTTTTGAGTGTATAATTTTGTGTAAACCAACTAAATCTGAATTTAATCGTCGTGTTTTGAGAGTTTGATGGAATGTTAGTGACTTTAGTGGCTTAAAAACTAGGCTATAGGCTGATGCTCTCACACAGCAGGTAAGATGAAGTACCTCTGTGTAAGAGCACCAGGATGACCAGGATGAGAAAATGGCATTTTTCAATTTCATCATGCAAAAATACCGCCGGAGAAGCAACATTATTAGCAACATTAGTATCATTTAAATTTATACACCCGGAGAGGCCTTTTTACAAATGTTTAGTAAAAAGTACAGATTGGGTATATGGATGGATTACTGTACAATATGGAGTTTAACAGATCTTGGCTATTGTGATGAAATATTAGTGACTTAAAAACTAGGCTATAGGCTGATGCTCTCACAGAGCAGGTAAGATGAAGTACCTCTGTGTGAGAGCACCAGGATGAGAAAAAGGTACCTGCCAATTCCGTCTCATCATTCCAAAATACCTAGGCAGGTGATGACTCGCCACCCACTAGCCACACTCGCCATAGTGGCGCCACATAATGGCGCCGGAGAAGCAACATCAGTGTGGGTGGCTAAGGGTGTCGAGAGGTGTGCTGCGCGTTCACTATGAGCTATTAGTATCATTATTATTATCATTGTTATATTAAATTACTTACTTTACTTATGTGAATTAGTGTAATCGGTTATTAGTAATGAAATAAATAAATAAATATGTCATTTTAATCACGTACCGTTTCTTGATTGTATTTATTGTTTTTAACACACACATAGATATTTTACATGCCCATATACATAATCCAGACTGTTAAAACCACAACCCACCTTTTTGTGTAGTCAAATAAAAACTTGCAACATTTTAAGCAGACAATAAACATAACAAGTTAAGCGAACGCTTTCAACAACTACAGCTAAGTTACGATGAAATATCGGGCTACTTTTCTTGAAGAAAGATTTTATCACCATCTGCCGCTATACAAGTTGTTCGAGCAGATTGTTTGAAACGCGTTTAAAGATACATAGGGTATACTCATAATGTGTAAGTAATTAATTTTGTTACAGCACAACAAACGCTCGAGTTTACTTCGCTGCGTATTTCGTACTCGTAGTGAAAGAAAAGTTCTGAACTTGACAAAGACTTCGTCGGGGGGATGGTGCTTGTACACAGTACGCAACCCCGCGACAGTTTCTTCGTCTTTTAACCCGACTGCGTAAGAAGGAGGGTTAAGTTGTTTTCGAGTGTATGTATGTTGATATGAATGTATGTATATATGTGGGTATGTATGTATTTCTATAAAATCTCGTAGTAATAATATTTTCAAAAAATGTAATAATAGGGGTGGAACTCCATACGTATTAAGAAGATATGATTTTTTTTTCAATCCTAAGATACCCCATCGTGTGGGGCCCATACAATGTACCCCATCTTGAAATATCTCGTAGTCGGCTACGTTAGAGTGGCATCAACCATGCCTACACAATAATACATCTTATTTATATGTGAGCATACATTTAGTGAAATTTGTCAATGCAATTTACGTAACAATCTAATTATAGATATATATATATATATATATAGGTAAACTCTATAATGTACACTATTGAACAAATACAATATTGTAATATTGTATTTGTTCAATAGTACTAGTTCTACTAGTTTTGGAAACAACTTACAAAACTAGTGTGACAACAGGTGGCCTTATCGCTAATAGCGATCTCTTCCAGAACACCGTGGTGTGGAGATCAATTTATAGAATAAGTAAAGCGGGTGTGCAATAGCAGATACTGGGTACCTCAGAGGTGATCCCATATAAATTTTATCAAAATCGGTTAAGTATTTTGGTTTTTATAACAAAATAACTGAAAAAATATCATCCAAGTAAATAAATTGCGTATTTTGTAAGTCGTTTTTTTTTTCAGTTTTTAAACTGTAATTATTTAAGATACAGATTGCTTAAACTATCTCTTTGTATAATTTTTATCTTGGAAGGTGGTCATTTAAGGGTAGCTATCATAGGATAAATAATCGGCCAAGTGCGAGTCGGACTCGCGCACGAAGGGTTCCGTACTATCATCTATAATACTACAAAGTTTAGTTCTGTTTATAAAATAACGAGAAATCAACGAAATTCCAAGTAGTAAATTGCAAACTTATAGGTAGGTTTTCGATACTCATCCGGGCAGCATGACGACGCTCGCGCGAATACGCGCGGCTATGGCTCGATTCGTGATGTTACCTCCCCCGCTACCCGCGCGTTCGCGCCACCACCACATCGCGGCGCGGCGCTCGCACCGCGTTTAGATGCACGGATTATTTTCATTTTGTGAGTTTTTATGTATTAGATTAGGTATTTATTTTTATAGTTAATATATTTCTAAATATTTACTTACAAATATTCAAGTTTCTACCTGTTAATTAAGATCGAGTAAAAATTGCTTAATAATTACGTTTGTTGTATGGGAGCCCCCCTTTAATATTTACTTTATAGTTATTTAATTATTTATTTTGAAAGGTAATACACAAGTAAGTATTCTGTGAAAATTTGAAGCGTCTACCTGTTACCGTTTTTAATATTGAGCAAAAAAATACGAAAAAAACACGTTTATTGTATGGGGACCCCCCTTAATATTTAATTTTTTTAAATTTTTAGTATTTGTTGTTATAGCGGCAACGGAAATACATCATTTGTAAAAATTTCAGCTTTCTAGCTATCACGGTTTATGAGATACAGCCTGGAGACAGACAGACAGACAGACAGACAGACAGACAGACAGACAGACAGCGAAGTCTTAGTAATAGGGTCCCGTTTTTACCCTTTGGGTACGGAACCCTAAAAACGAAAAAAAAACAACATTAAAACTGTCTCTCACAAGAAACGCTCCTGGATTTACCCAGGGAACCCTATGTATTCAGGAAGCCCATCAGTTACAGAATCATCTGAAACAGATTTCATCGTGGTACTGATAAGGTAAGCTTTTTGCAGTGTGCCCCCGTACCACTTGATCGAGAGTGTGTTTTCAAGAAAATCAAAAAGTTCTGGTTGTTTTTGTGTTGGGAGTTTTTCAATTTTAAAATTCCGAGTGCTACCATATTTTGATCCCTAGATATTGAAAATAATATATTCGTATGTATAAAATTGAAATAAACTTAAGCAGATAATTTTTTTTTCCACAATCATGAATATAGTAATCTGCTAATTAAATTAAGAACGTGCTCTTCCTGTTCGGACTCAATTTACTTATAAACATTTCTTTTTCTCAAATTAATGCGTACGCTTCGTATCTTTTCTGTAAAGGTACAAATTGCATTGGCAAATTATTCATGGGTAGCTTTCGGGCTACTGATTTTGATTAGCTCTACCCTGAGTAAACCTTGAGCATCGACGGATTTAAGGGGACAAACAATATGGGGCAGTACCCCTCCAGAAAAATGATATGAAAAAATAACTACAAATAATAATTATACCGAAAAAAAACCGATTTCAAACTACGCAATACAACGCGTTCGTACACGACTTGCTGTTCACTTTTCTAAAGGCACTTGGATGATATTTTACCAGTTATTTTGTTATAAAAACCAAAATACTGCATCGATTTTGATAACATTTATATAGGCCCACCATTGAAGTATAACCTACCAAATACAAAAAGAATCATCAAAATCAATGCACAATTGGCTGAGTAATCGGTCAACAAACAAACAAAAAAGACATACAGACCGAATTGATAACCTCCTTCTTTTTGGAAGTCTGTTAAAAATGACTCCACAAATGCAAAATGAAACTTATTTTTATATAGATTTGGGTAATATTCATAAAACATGATGTTTCATCTTTTATGAATATTATCTAAATCACGACCATATAATTTTTTTAATTCATGACATTATCCGACATGTCGTTCGCATTATTATTTTGTTTTATTATTATGTATGACATTATGGTGGTTGGGGCTTGCTTTGACCACTCAAATGATGTTTAGGAAAACGAAGATGTTTGATAACGAAGTCACATTACATTACATTTATACATTATTACTACGAGTATATTAACAAAATACTGATACTTGTAGTTTATGCCATAATCTAGCAGTTCGTTCAGTGAAAGTTCTATTAAAGCGTTCAATGTTGAATCATCAAAATTAAAGTCATTCTGTTCGCATTAAATTTAATTTACAATCAGTACCAATCATAAATATTCTTCATTGTTGGTATATAAGTGTCGGTCAACCCAGGATACTATATTTGTGCATTATGTTTCAGACTTTACGTCCACGTGATGGAAAGTCATTGACTGTGAAACCAAATTTACTAATTTGCTAGCAGCGTTGTATGCATTTTATTAATAATTCTGATCCTAAATTATTAATCCTTAATCATAACTTAGTGGGATATCTAGGTATACATTAAATTGCAGGCACCCCTAAATTATACGTCTTTAGGCCCAGTACTTGTCATTAAACGTGTGTGGCGATATAGAAATCAGTCAGGACTTTCATCTTCAGATTTTGTCATTGCTGCATCTGAGAGCTACATGAACTACTGAGGCTGGTTTTTTATGTACTCAAGATTATCTTAGAGTCATTCATTCTGGTGACGGTTCATAATAATAAGGCGACACCAGAGATAATGGTATGCGCGCAAGAATATGTTCCCACACGGGTTCTATCTTCCCCTAAATCAAGTTCTGAGTACGTCCCTATTCGTGTGCGAAAATTATTCCCTCTTCCTGTTTGTTTAGGTACGTTTAACCGTTCTTCAAGGGTGTAGGACAAACAAATCTGAATTGAATTGAAAAACTTCTATCTCATTAATTCAGTGTACGTATGTTTAAGTTGCACGTTCCCAATCGACGTTTGATGGGCCGTCCTTTGCGAAACATCTTGCGAGCCGTTTATGAAAGATATCTTTACATTTTGCCCGACTATTAAAGAAAAGAAGAATGGAGGGTTATGTATGATTGTATTTATGAATATACATAGGTATGTATGTGTATGATGTGTGCGTGTATGTATGTGTGGCAAGTTTCTGTAGGTATTGCCTTCTGTACCCAGAACGGCTTTGTCTGTTTCTTGATTCTTTTGTATGTTTGTTACGTGCTCAGAATACAGAAAATACGTGATTACTCAGCCAATTATGAACAGATTTTGTTGATTCTTTTTTTTTCTTTGGTAAGTCATACATAGGGGGTGGCCCCCTTAAGTATGACTTACATAAATATTAACAAAATCGGTTCCGTTCTTTGGATTAAAAAAAATGGAAAATATATCGTTCAAGTAAACGAAATGTGGTATGTAAAGACTTTTTCGGTATTTTTTTTATATTTTTATTTGGTAAGTTAGGTCATTTAAAAAAACTAATTTTAACATTATTGAATTCTGTTCAGTAGTTATTTTTAAAGAAAAGGTCACACTAATTCATCTGTATACTCGTAGAATAATATCATAATTCTTCTTCTTCATTTTTGTATTGGACCCCGCGATTAGCGATTTGCCAGTGTCAAGTATTGAAATATTTTCAAGTTTCTTGAATAATACAAGTTATATAGTGTTCTAGTCACAGTCTAAGTCACGTAAACCGTCATTTTCAAATTTAAGTATACCCTCAGTAAAGTGATGGCGACTTTACTAGAAGCTTCTATGTGGTTTTGTCGACAACGTAAAATCACACGTTTCACTGCTTTATTTCACTTGCCCACACTCACGCACTTGATCGAACACTTAATGAATTTTTATAGCATTAATGTTCAAAATAACATACGTTTAGAAAAATAAAACAAAGCAAGAACATGTTACTAAAACGTACCCGCCAAAACTCCAATATCATGATTACCTACTAAAAAAGTTGCTTAACATTACTTATCAGTGTTTTTGTTTTGTTTTTGTGCTCTGCAAAAAATAAGAAATATTGAAAATGTTTTTTTTTTAATTCTTTATGGTACTGATAAAAGAGGCGGTACTGTGACGTCATTTAGAGATCGATTAAAGGTCAAATATTTTCGTAAAAATACGCACCTGTCATGATTTGAATATTTGTTGTATGTGGTGGTAATGGCAGGACAATGACAGAAATACAGTTTAAAATGTTGATTCCTATGAGAGCACTTACAAAATTAACGTACTCGTGTCACCAAATTATTATATTGGAGCTGGTTCGAGTTTGATCTAAATATTTGAATTTATGTGTAATTATTTTTGGACGAAATTTGCTTTCATTTTATTCAAGCTTTGTCGTTGGTCATTTTAATGTTTGGACGAAGAACAAAAAGGAATTTTTATAGAGTTTTTCATAAAAAAAAGTCTACAAGTCCAAGTCTACAAGGTTTGAATGCTACTTCAGTGGCCACTACAACATTGGGACATTTATATAATGATGCTGCCGTTCGCAATCACTAAGCCAGAGGAGGAAGTAATTGAGTAACCGACAGTAAATTAATAATGCGAATTGAATAAGTTTTTATGTACTTTTTTTAATTATATACCAAACCTCTGGAAATACCAGAATATATACTCGATCCGTACAACATATTTGTATAACAATGATTTATCTGCATAGTGTACATTTACACACGAATAGGAAGCCTCCGGTTCCCAGACCAGCTAGAATAAACATAAAATAATTGTCATATTTAAAAACGAATCCGAGTGTCATGATTACTTGTATCTACAATAATAACTAGTTACGACAACGTATACTACAAAGTTTAGTGTGCCTAAGTAGTTTTATAAAATTAGCATAATAATTACTGTTTAACTATTTTATTTTGCAGCAAATCTTTAAGGAGTCCAAAGGGTTCGATATGATTAATCAGACTTGCTTTTAGAGAGTTGTTGTGCATCGGGACGTTGCACAAAAGAGGATGGCCGAGTGTCATGATTTGAATATTTGTTGTATGTGGTGTGCGGTGTTTTCAGTGTTGCGGAGTGGCAGCACTGCTATTTTCTTAATTTATATACTCTGGAGAACGGTGATCGAACAGAATGAACGCTACCCCGGATGATGGCGTGATGTTGTAATTCCGGGGAGGGGATATATCGCGGGCGGACGAGCGCGAGCGGCCCTTCGAAAAACTAGTCGCGGCGTAACTCGGCAGTAAAAAGGCGGTCTTAGCGTCAGACCGCTCAGTGCAGTGAAATAAGTGCAGTGTTATAAGTAATAATAAAGCGTCATAAAGTTCAGACAAGGAGTTTTCTTCATACACCATATTATTATTTTAAGAGCCCAAAATAAATAAATATGGTTTAGATTAGAGGCATATAATCTCGAAATGGTTTTGGAATCAGCATACGTCACATTTTTTGCATAATTTGAAGTCGGTTGTTTCAGTTTTTTTATATTTAAATTCGTTATTACTTTTTGAAGTTTTGTGTAAATGCTGTACATTTTTCAGAAGGATATTTTAATAAAAAAAAGTTATATTGTAAGGTAATCACGTAGGTCAGTCAGAGTATCTAAGGAGTCAGTAATAATCACTTTCTTCAGCTACAGATAAAAATTATAACTCTGAAAATGAAGTTTATATGATAAATAATAATTTTATAAATGAGACTTAGGTTGTTTGAAAGAAGATAATAAATACGCTACGATGGATAGAGGGTAGGTATTTGACGTAACGACGGCAAAAATGAAACGACGTCAGTTACCATTTACGGGTGTGATAAAATGGCCGATAAAGTTGTGTTTATAATTTTGTTCAAGCACGGTACATTATATGATAAAAATTACTTTATTAGTGCTTTTTGTACTACCATGTTATTCTGGCAATATATGTATCAAAGGCCAATCTTTGATCTGGGCCGGTCTAGATATGCCTACGCATATACTACGCCGGCTTTTCTTGATTTGCCTGTCTAAGAACTGTCATATCGTTCAAAGCATAACGATTGACATTGTAAGGTGATCAAAGTACAAGTAATAATAATAATGACACTACAAAATTTCAATGACACTATGTTTAATGTCATTTAATAAAAAGTATTCTATTTATTGAAATTAAACAATCTTTAATGGATTTATCGCGTAAATTTTACGTAATTTATGACCTGATAAAAATTGTTTAATTTCAATGAGTAACAATCACGAAAACCTTAGAAAACATTCAGTGTTCTACTTCTTGAAATTATGAGAATAAAGAACATACTAGAGGTTGGGCTTAAAAGTGCATAAAGGTAAGTGATAACAGATACTTATACTGATAGTGATGACACGATTTCTTGTGACGCTGCTGTTTCTCGCACGTAAACATACAGCTGACAGCGCAAACAGCGCTACAAGCGTCGCGAAGCGATATACCCAGCCATAGCTCGATTTGGTCTAGTGTGTGTGGTGACTAGGAGGTCAAATGGACAAATAACTAGTACTCACGGATTTATTCAACTTTATACTAGGCACTTCATGAAATACTCGGCTAAATCAAGAAATGGCGACGTATCGTGATGTGTCCAGGCATATCTCGATCGGCCCAGTTTAACGATTGGCGTTCGGCTTAAGAGTTTGTAGTTCGACCATAATTCGTCTCATTCGCGTATACAAACATTTTTGTAGATATAAAATGACAGAAATAACTTCTAGAAAATATTGTCCCACAGAACACTAGACAGCAACATTGTAATGTTGCTGTCTAGTGTCTGCTTTTCGACAAAAAAAAACAATTTTATCCAAGTAAATTTTCATACATAAAAAATATTTTTACTTTAATAATTTGAAAAAAAAAATTTTTATGCATAAAAATTTACTTGGATAAATATGAAATTTTTGTCGTAAATTTGTGACTTAGCTTTCTAGTATTCTGTGGGTCTAGTATTCTATGAGTACATTCACTCATTTTATATGTTCATAAATGTTGATATGCGCGAGTGAGACGTACGATGGTTGAACTATAGACTCTTTAAGTATTTTGAAATATCATTAATGAATAGTAATGCCGGAATTTATAGTAAGAAAAACGTTAGTTAAATTATTTTCACATAATAAAATAATTTCCATCAAAATATAAAAATCTTGCACCACTCGCAGTGTGTACGATCACAACGTCTTTTCAAGTGACAGGCGCAATCTGTTTTCAAATAATTACTTCTGAAAGCCGAGACGGAGGAAATTAATTTCTTTGTTACTTTAACAACATCGATGTGGTGCCTATCTACTTTGTACTCGCTTAACTTCGGGATGTAGATTACGTTACGGCCTAATAATAACTTGTCGTCTAACTTAGCTGAAATGTAATTAAAAACATGCTGGTGCCGGGGCGTTGTTTCCTTACTTGACATGACATATAAAAATTCATATTTTATTAATGATCAAAGATGAAAGTATTAATTAAGTAAACGAGCTGACTTGAATGACCAGTTGGGTACTTGTATGCTTGATTCTTTGCGAAATGTCTTCACTTATATTAAGTTACAGACAGGTACAGAGTCTATCTCTTTTTGTAGCATAGTTCTGATCTCTTCCAGCGTGTTATCTATTATAGTATACGGCTGGGGTTTCAGAAGTGATTCTCCCAATTACTTCTGAAATGAGGAATATCTAGATGCAATAGGACGAAGTACAAGCTGCACAAAAAATAGCAAAAGCTATCGTTCGAATAAGTACATCGCTGTAACTTTTGAGTTGCATGTGTGTAAGTATTGTGTTTTGATGTACTTAACTTTTGTGTCGTAATGATGTGAATCAATAATACGATAAAAAAACATATTTATCTATCAGCTCGGGCGAACAACAAAATGAACACAATAATTTAAACATTCCACTAATGTACGTTGACAGTGAGTAAAATAAATTAACAGCAACAGGAAACGCAGGATATCCTGATTACATTTTTCACGGTGGGAAACAAAGCCGTACTTACTTTGCGTCACCTTAAACCACTTTAAGCGGCCGGCGGTGGCTTGTCTGAAATCATAATGCCGTTATTATTTCACCCGGGCTCCTAGCACGGTCTCTGCTGTCGACAAGTCGGCCATTTTAGCAAAATTATCGCTACTCGGGCGAGCCGCGACACGATCGGGAACCTACCGCGAACTTGCACCACGCAATTATCCCGAGAAAATAACCCTTTTCTTCGTCTTTATATAAACAACATTACCGCGAACCTAATGTTATAGATATCTCGCTCATATACTACGCTGCGGTTACAGCGAAATGTAATTAGCCCACGTCAGATCTCGCCGTGATATAGGGAACTTTGGCAATGTTTATTTTTGGGGAAGTACTCGTGTAAATGGGTCAGCGTTTTTTTGTAGGCTCCGTACGTTTCAATGTGTACTAATTACAACACGTGGCTGGAAAATTTAATGAATTTAACAGCGGATTGTAGACATTTTCTCGCGGAAATGTACACTCAACAGTCAGTTGCATTACGAAACAGTGTTATCAAAATAAAATGCGTTATTAGTCTTCTCTCGAAAATAAAATAGAGGTCTTGACGTTTTTTTATCTCATATGATTATAAAATGTGCCTAAATATTTTGGAGTTAAGATCCTTACAACTTAGTTGAAGTTAAGTATCAAAACCCAGGAGCAAAATAAATTCTTAGTTCAAGAAATATTCTTGTAAGAAAGCAACTAAATTCCAGAGACCCTAGCAAGATTTAGTGCTATGTGACGACAAAAGCAGGGCCCGTTGCGGAGTGGGCGGGGCGCGGTAAGAAATATCTTCTGCACTTGCCAAATCTACCGCTTGAAATAAAATTTGTCATAATACGCTAACGTTTATCTTGGAGTAGGAATATTTACGTGGGAAATTGAATCTTTTAGGCTAAGAAATGTTTCTTTTATACCTCTGGGGATGTATATATAGGTGTATGTTTTTTTTTTATTTCTGTTCGTTACTTACGAAAAAATCTCGTTTGGATCACGAGGAAACCTTTTTTGATGAAGTCTCTTGTTTGATTTTACTTCAGTGATTCTTAACTTTGTGACAACTTTTTAAAATATACTTAAAGTACATTAGTTCATATATAAATCGTTACTTACATGTGACATACATATACCTATGTTTGTTTTGACGTGATCACGTCTTAAAAATCGATGAACGCCGGCTGCACGCACGAAAAAGCATGACTCATTGTCACGTTCCGCCTGAGCCGACCGTGCAAGCGATAGAGAGGCACGATCGGCATAAGCTTTCGGCTTGTGACGCATCGTTATTACGTAAAATTATCGTTCGTAAGCCGACTTTACAGACAACCATTTTTTTACATTAATTTAATTTCTAGAATTAACACAAAGATTTGAAGACATGTAAAGTTTTTTGGAATCATGAACATTTTTATTGCATATTAGTATAATCTTGTTTTTTTTTATTATTCGAGTATATTTCCGCCTCTAGCGGCACTGGCGGAAAAACTGTAACATTTGCTGTCACTCTAAAGAGAACTTGCAGAGAGAAAGAAGTTCGTATGAGTACCTAAATAGATTTGGTACTGAATTGATTAATATAAACAAGTTAGCGGAACTATCAACTAATTCTCGTTTAATCCCTCCTGGGGCTTACTCTATTAGAACTTCATGGAAAAAAACTTGTTTCTTCGGACGTAACATAACACAGTATTTCATAACTCATAAAATTCTGGGCTGAAACTTTCTCTACGAAGCATAGAATTCAAGTGAATTAGTACCTACATATAAATCGTTGCTACGAAAGGACATTCTGTTCATAGAAAAAATGACAAAAAGATATTATTTAGCGTTGACTTTGTTGACGTTGTTATTTTGAAGGAAATCCGAGTCAAGGGTTAGTTATGTTCTGGATACGGAAACCAAAAGTCTTTGTGTTACGTGTAGGTAAACAATACCTAAATGTGAAGTTCATAAAAATACGTGCAGTTTTGCATGATTGAGTGACAAATGTTTGTTAATAAAAAAGGTATCAAAGTTAAAGTATAAGTAAACTAGCAAATTCTTCAAAAACTTCTACTCTACATACTTATGCATTTACTTACATAATATAAATATGTAAGCTGAAATCGATTTCAATTCAAGTGACTTGTGCACTTTAGCGTTCACTACTCGGTTATGAACTGAAAGCTTGAAATATAAATTTAAACTATTTTAATCCCAGGCAAGGATGCAGAAAATATAGTGAAAATTCTTTTGCGAGTAAAAAAGGGTAAAAGCCCGACGTTTGTTTTAGGTTAGTTAATAATATGCAACAAAACATAAGTTTCGAACTGGCTGCTAACCGGGGAATGTTTTACCATAAATTGTTTTGTCTATTAAGTATGTAAATAGTCTCTAATCTAAAAAAAACTATTGAGACACAATCTCATTAATGGACAAAGAGTATAATGACTAAATAGTGAGTATAAACTCGACAGGCTTGGCTATGGAAGTTTCCATAGCCAGTCTCCGGCTCCGTTCACAGAACCTCATTATGAACTTATTTTATATAAACAAATGAATCCTAACTCGACGTGGATATTGTAGATACTATTTTCCACCAGGAAGTTCTAGTGTCATCTTTACAGCTCCACCATCATTGCCTTCTATTCTCATCTGTCTATCAAATCTGAACAAGTACGAAGCAGTGGAAGTTTTAGATTCTGTAATACAACGTTTGCTGACAGGACTACGTAGCGTAAGACTTATGCGACACTGACTTACAATTGAATTTTAGGCTAGACGTTTTGGGACTTTTGACACTGAACCTTCTGGTTCAGTGGACCTTTTGGCCCAATGGACCTTGTTACCCTGAACGAAGCACTCGGTGAAAATAATAGAGGTATTCGCGAAGTGAGACGTGGGACGGCGCCTGATTTCTCCATATCAAACACCGAAATAACTAAATGGTCCGTGGAACGTGAGCAAGGTACTTTCGTCAGTCATTTTCACTCTGATAAAAACTTGTATAACTATGAGAGTTGTATTATGAGAGCTCGTGAACGTCAGCTGCGGCTCCGAAGGTAGGTAGCAGTAAGAGCAGGTCTCTCTAACTCGTAGAAAAAAAAATCAGTCATTTCCTCCCAATAGAAAGTTGTCATCAAAAGATGACAACTTTCGATTGTGTGTTTTTAACACAATATCTTAAAGATTAAAATTTTAATCGATACAAGTATGGAGTTAGGTTTCTGATTAAAATATATAAAACCCTTAAGTTTTTAGGTGAATTCTATTCGCGATTTCAAGTTTATAATTTTGATAAAAGTCAGTACTTACCACTTCTTAAAGTATGTCTATTGTTTCCTTATACATCCTGTACAAAACATCTCGCTTGTGACGATGAACCAAAATCAATTTAATAATAAGATACGTACTGAAAAAAAAATGTATACTGTACGTTATAATATTTTTCCTCTTAAGAATATTTAAAACATCAAAAGAGCCATTCTTGCAAGTTTGTAATGAATGCAAAGTCGGCAACAACACTATGATGTCACGTTCCAGCTTAGCATAAACTACAATGGTCTATTCCTCCCCAAGAAAACCGTAAGTTGATCGAATCTACTTTGTAAGCGTCGTCAACTTGCTTTACACGATGTACTTGCAGTTTTGTCGCTCTATAAACGAATACTCTTCGTGTTTTTGAAGCAACTACAGCTCAATCGATTACAATTCAAAGTTCAATTTCTCTATTTTTTGAAGAAATAATTGATAAGTCAGCTGAAATTCAAACTTGATTATTCTTTATTTTTGAAGCAATAGTCGCTAGCAATAGTTGGTCGACATTTTAAATTAAAATTCTTAATAGTTGAAGCCGCTTCCAATCGGTCTTTTTGGAAATCCATGGGGGAGGCCTATGTCCAACAGTGGACTTCTTATGGCTGAGATGATGATGATGATGAATAGTTGAAGCAATGATAGCCCAAAGTGCTGAAATTAATTCATGATATTCTTATTTTGAAGCGATGATAGCTTCATCAGCTGGAATTCGAAGTTTATTTTTATCATAGTCAACTTTAGATGCATTCTTAGCTACGTAGGTTAACTTAGCCCCAGTGGAAAGATAGCGTAAGATAAGACGGCGTGGACGAAGATAGTAAAATTATGAATAATAAAATAGACATTCACAAATTTCGACATTAAGAATTATTATATGTTGTCGATAATAGGGTTTCCGTTTATAAGCATAATTTTTAAAGACCTAATTTATAAAACCATACAAATTTACGTTATAACATTCATTACTCCTAGTATTCCAAGTCATAGTATATCTAGCACTATTCATTCGTAATATTATTACAAGCCATATTATTTATTGACCAAAAGCATTTAAGACACAATACTCCGTAGTCATACTGCTATGTATCTAGTATTATTTAGATCATGATTATGCTATAACTACGGGCTTGTTATATCTTCTAAATAGGTAAACACAAGATATATCTTTCAAGAATTTTGCTCTAGCTCTAGACCCATCCACTTGTTTGTAAATCTATGGTGTAGTAACGTAGATGGTTTCCCTTAATCGGGCGTCTCGTTAGACGCTGTATGTAGATTGCAGAATTAAACAAGGGTCGTGGAAATGTCCTTGCGAGTCTTGCAACACAGATTAGAGACATTATCTAATCACCAAAAACCACGTGATCTCAAGGATTTCCGGTCATCATGTAGACTATACTAGATAATAAATGACGTTGCAAATGATAGTATACTAGCCTTTCTACAAACAGTAGACCTCGCGAGTAAAGACTTTTTGCATTATTACTTGTTGCAATAAAATCTGTACTCGCGAAGTACTTACCGCTCATATTCGAAATTCTTGTTTAGAATTGAGCATCGAATGTTTATGTAGGGCTCGGGTCGGAAACTATATCTCCATCTCTGTCATTCTGCATAGAAATGACAGAGTCGGAGATATAGTTTCCGATCCGATTCCGAATCTGATAAGTTGTGACTAGGGTGCTATCAAATATTGTCAAAATAGTAGCGTATTCCATAATTTAGTGGAAACAAAACGCTTTGTTCCAATTTTTTAAAATATTCGCCATAAACCGCTTTTTATTTTATTTTTTTAGGTTGAAATAGTTTCGCGCTTGACCGCCAACTCGCCTGATGTTAAGCGACGTTGCGGTCTACGATGGAGCGCGCTTACCTAGAAGAAACCAATTCACTCACGATTTAAAGACACCCAGATTATATCTATCGGGAAAGACCCACTCAGGAAGCGTATTTCACATTCTAGCAGGCCGCACGATGAAAGTGGAACTAAAGTGTTTCGTTCGGGTTTTTGGAATATCCACCAGTTTTTTAACTATATCCATCATCCATATCCACCGGGTTTTATTGATATTATTTCTTTAAATATATATGTATACATACTGGTGTCTGATAATTTTTAGCGCGAGTACATCTAACTTAAGTAGTGTATTCTACACCGAGGCCGGTTACTGTAACTTTCAACTACCTACTTGTGTACAGTTTAAGGATTTGCTCAACGTGCAAAGCTATCTCTCTTGCGCATCACAATCTTTTTCAACGTATAAAATCTTTGATTAGGTATATTCTTTTTTTTTTATGTAGCAATAGGTTCGCGCTTGACCGCCAACTCGACTGATGTTAAGCGACGTAAACAAATAAACAAATTGGCCTCTTACTTTTCTAATATCCCTACTCAATGATTTTATATGTTTAAAAATGTTTTTAAAGCGCGAGAGAGATAGCTGCGCGCATTAATCTTCACCTTAACTGCGCAACTTTATACACCAGTTTCAGTGGCGTTCAATAGTAACTTAATAAAAAAGGTTTTACTATCGAGGGCGAAATACCATAAAAACTTTATATTTATGTCAAGGGGAATGGAGTTAAGTGGGCCTTTTGCGCAAAGGTGTTAGCACTTAGCATACCCGTATAGGTCAAAACGATGATGTTATATAGGTAAGAACACTTAGAATCCTCGTAGAGTGTGATATTTTGATGCAGTTTTAGCATGAAATAATGAATATCTTTCATGGAAAGTTAGTATCAATCCTAGCTGCCCTCGTTATCATAATCATCATCTCAGCCATAAGTCCATTATGTAGCTAAGTCCAAGCTGGATTTAAGTTTCACATATGGTTTTCCAAAATTATTGTTGATTGGTTAGATGCGGCCTGCAACTAATGCTTTCCTGCCACCTGTATGAGGTTGTCTGTCCAGCTTGTGGCTGGCCGTCATTTTAAGCTACTTTTCAGGATGCGTGTTCTCCACTCAAGCACTTCGGCTTCATCGGCCATCAGTTATGCGCTATGTTAAGCCACTGCCACTTTAACTTGCTAATCCGCTGTGCTATGTCGACGACCTTTCAAATCAAAATATGCAAAAGTATTAAATATATATTTTCACATAATTCCAAAGAATCTCCCAAATTGCATTTCATGCGATCTGCTCCATACAAACTGATTTATTATTATACGAACGGAATGTGCTCGTTTGTGCTTTTTTCATTCGCAATATTAGACTTTTTCCGTTGTAGACGGAAAATACGAAATTGAATCGATTTACCGAAATCTATCCAGTAGTTTTGGGGATTAAATTAAATTAATATAAACAAGTTAATCTGATAAACCTCTTTCTGCATAGTCGGGTAAAAATACGTGGTTTTGCGAAAAAAAACTGTAGGCATTACCACCACTGGGATCAAATAAAATTTGGGGGAAAGCAAAAGTAATCCCAACACAAATTGAATACACGATTGTATTGACTGCTGTTTGCTTACATCTCCATGTTTTCCTAAACCGTGTCGATTTCAATGAAATGCCTCCATGATTGAAATAAAATTCAAATTCGTCGAGTCGGTCCCGGGCTTGCATACTTTAGAGATTCAATCAAATGAGGCTTCGTTCGAGCTCACATACATTGTCCCATTTAAATGAACCTACAAGCCATAAAGACATGTGCGATTTAAGCCCTTTCCATTTTAATGATACCTACTCGTTCCAACAAACATTTTATACGAAGATTTGGGGCAAGGAATGTTTATGGATGTAAAAACATCTCACTCTAAAATGAAGTATAATAATATTATGAGGACAAAAAGCCATTACATGTGACTAGAACATGTAATGTTTGAAAATAATTACTTAACAATAATTGGCTTTCTGCAAAAATCAATTAGAAGAGAAGCGTCGCGCGCTGTAGCCTGCAAAAAGGAGAAAACAGTTTTCTACCTCTGAATATCCGATTTCGATGATTCTTCTTTTATCTGATTTGAATCATAAAGGATATGCCTCTACGATTTGTTTTCTTTCTTTTTTATTTTTTATTACCTGTAAACTTGGTAAAGTTTCGTAAATATTGAAAAATTAAATCTGTACGCGAGTACCAAGAACGATCTAATCAGAAGAAATAACATTATGCTAGTTGATTCAGAGGAATTTGGCCGCTTCGCTCACTCAGTCAATTAATTAGCATTGAACAATTTAATATAAGATTATAATTTATTGTTTGAGTTAATTTTAACATAGATAAATGAATAAACAAGGAATTATTACTCTTGAACGGTATATGTAATTATTTACCTACTGCTGCTTATAAATCAACTGTATATTTAAAAAAAAAAACAGCAGACATTCCTTTGTTCCTGAAAACAGAAGAAGACATTTCAATTAAATACTCATACTCATACATTTATTGCGTCATATATTATGTACATTACATAACACTCTCGTTACTACACTGTGATGAAAAAGAATACTTTCAAAATAATAACGTAGTATTATTTAACCTAGAAGCGATGTATTTTTTAACCGACTTCGAAAAAGGCGGTGGTTATCAATTCGTACCGTATTTTTTTTTATGTATGTACACGAATTACTTCGTCATTCGAGAACCAATTTTGTGTTTCCTGAATTGGTGTCTATAGAAAGCTCCCATGCTGGTTCCATAATTATTTTATAAACATCGCTTTATTATTTTTTGAATAATCTCTAAAAATTATAATATTTTTATTGTATTCCGGTGTGAATGCGTCAGATTATAGAATCGCAGAGTTTCACCGACACGTTTTTCTTTGAAAGTGTCAAATATTAAGGATTATCGTATAGATATCTGCAGATTTTCTAATCTTCGAAGACGAGCATTTGACATTCAATGACAAATCACATTCTTGACAAAAGAAAAAAAAAGCGAGTGAAGAGAGGTCTCTATAAAAAGTTTACAATCGTAAAGGATTTAGTAAGTTGCGTTTGAAGTCGGTTTTTTAATAGAAACATTATTCTCATTTCTAGTCATTCCCTCAGAGGTGAGACGCGAACGAATAAAACACAAATTCAAAATAAATTCAGGTAGCGGATCTCAGGAAGCTTTAAATATTACTCTGATGGACGGAAGACGAAGTGTGATTAATTCGCCACTCAGACCCGCGTCCCACCTAATTGCCTGTTCTACGGAATTTCCTAAAAATAACACAAAAGCTTTGAGGAATCAAAAGTCACCGTGAAACGAATGAGGATTCTCTCTGCCGTTTGATTAATGCTGATTTTTACAACCATGCTGTAATTTATGAGTAAGGTAGATCTCGCCCAGTTACAAACTCGCTAGTCATTATTGTTGTGACCTTAAACGTCTTCGCTCTGACCTAAATTTCCATATATTTTGAAACATATTCTTTTATAATATTTGTTGCACACAATAAGAGACATATATCTCTTTGAAAAAAACAGCTTCACTAATTTGCGGTACAAGGCATCATTAGATTTCTCTTTATCTCCTTTTTTATGCAAGATAGATCTACGATTGACCACCAACTCGCCTGATGTTAAGCGACGGTGTGGCCGAAGAAAGAGCTCGTGGATCTAGAAGACATCTATTCACTCTAACCTTGAAAATTCCAAGATTGTAGGTCTCAGGAAACAGAGATGGCGGTAAAGAATTCCAAAGAATTCGATGTATATCTCTCGCTATATTTAGCGAGAGCGCTACTCGACTGCGTAAGAAGGAGTTAGCTTTTCGAATGATTCAAATTCAAATTGATTTATTTACACAAAACATGGGTGCAGCAAGATATAATACAATGTTTTTGCTTTTAGGTTAAACCGCCATGCTTTAACCTATGATGTATGTATACATGTATGTATGTATGTACGTATGTGTGTATGTGTGTACGTATGTCTGCCACGATTGCAGAAATCTCTTTCTTCCAGTAGGGTATTTTATTTTTCTTTGTATAATTACGTGCCTATTTTCAATTGAAGGCGTATGTTTGGTAATGAAAAAAAAAAACAGTACAATAAGAGTTTGATCTATAACAAAGAAAAAACTTGGCTACATACGAGCATACCTACATGCATACATACCCACATGACAAACATGAGAAGGACATTCGCGTGCAATCAGATAATAAAGTAAATTTGACTGCATCATTTATTTACAGAAACGACATGTAAGAAAATACACTATATTAAGAACTATAACTATACCTATTCATTGGCATTCTGGCCACTTTTCGTACTACCAGTGGACTTTTTGAATAAACTTTTATTTTATTTGTTATATATATAGATTAAAATTGCATAAATATTAGCTCCTATTCTCCGCTAACCACAAATAATTTTCATAGAAATAATCCGAGCTTCCTAGTATAAAACAAAGAACTTTTCCAATAACAACCGACTAACTTACCTAGCAACATCGTAACCAGGTTTTATAAACAGCGGGCGAAACCTTCACGCAACTCTTTGTAATAACTTTCATAATCCGCTTCCCGAGTTTAAATAATTTCTCGTTTCATACCGATTTAACTTCGGGTTTCTAGGATTGCGGTCGAATCAAACGCTTTCTTCAAGCGTTGAATTGAAAACTAGTCATTAGTTCGCGCAGTCAACTGTTCACTGGGTACTAGATTCTTGGTAGCGCTGAGAATCGACTTTCCTCTGCTTGTCCCGCTTTGCCTTTATGTATACAACCTGAAACAATGGTGGCTTGAAATTCTTCAGATTCTTTAACTAGCAGTTGGATGATAGCCAAAGCAACCAGCATTATTTTTGGTTAAATTCAGATTGATGTAACGAGTACTGGAAATATATAGCTTGTTGCAAAAACATTCAGAATTTTGATCTAAAATAATGGTGATTATAACAAGTATCTTAAATTATTAGAAAAACAAAATACCCGACTGCAGAAAAGCAGTTTTTGCAGTGTTACGATTACGTTACACTTGATATGCTATTGAGTGTACGTTTTTGTGAGAAAGTATGCGTAAAATCGCTGTAAACGATTATAAATGCGTATTCTTTAGAAGAAATATAGTAAAATCACTTGTTTATTACGAATATTTTTGTTGGAGGTTAGCAAAAAAACACCTTTTTTTATTTTGCGAAAGATGTATTATTATTATTACAAAAAAATGTAGCCTGTGACACTCAAGAAGTGAAGACATATCTAACGACACCTCGCCGAGTTGACGAGGTGTCGTTCGACGTCGACACCACTTATAAAATCGGTCAAGCTGTGTAGGCTATAGGCTGTCATATAGAAACATACATTCATACATACCCACATACATACAAACATACACTCGAAAAACATAACACTCTTTACGCAGTCGGGTAAAAAAGTCTATTGGTTTACATTTTAGATTTTTAACCAAACGACCAGTTTTAGCTGGAAAATGTCTGGGAAAACTAGATTACGACAGACTGTATCAACATACGACATGAATGTAAACTGATTTTTTTGTGGATATCAGCGGTTTAGTCTGTGCTTTAGTATTATGTCAATCAGTCAGAACTTTGAATTTTATAATATTTAGGTAGTACCGTTTCTTACCATTGTATAGTTCCCGACACATAAAAAGAACGCTTCTTCTTTTATGTGACTGGAACTATACTTGTAGCTAGTTTTTTTTAAATACATCCTTCGATCTGGTAATCAGTTGCCAAGCACCTAAGTTTCCTTTTCCTGGTCTGTTGACTACCACATAGTTATGATAGTTACAAAAACTGAAACAATCGATTTCCTTTATTTGGATGTCATATTTTTCAGTTATTTTATTTTAAAAATCAAACTACAGAACCGATTTTTATGAAATCTTGGAACCAATTCGAAAGATATATCTTTCAAATAAAAAAAATTAAAACAAATCGGTAACAAACAAAAATTATACATCCAAATTAAGAACCTCCTGTTTTTTTGAAGTCGATTAAAATAGAAGAAGAGTATTCATTAATTCTGCCCTTCTGAAGATCTACGTTACAGAACATAAATTTACGTTAATTAGATTTTATTTCGTATGTTTTGCGATATTTAGATCGAGGCTCTTCGCTATAAATGATATTAATATTTTATAACTTACGAACAATTCAACGTCAAAGGGTCAAAATGTAAAATTAATATCTGAGAATACGCATAAATGTTAGTAAGTTAGTGAGACACTTCCGCAGGTCGACAGTTGGGCTCGCACCCCGCGGGAGCGCCGTCAAAGTTCGACCGCGGTAAATCTCGCCCAGACTTGGTTACATTGGACCCCTGCGTCTTGTTCTCCATTCAGACAGATATGCTCTGAGGACAAACACAGTTATACTTGTACGCTCCGTATGGCACAAATTACAGACAAACTATGGAATTGCGGGAAGTTTAGAAATGGACGAAAATTTGACTGATATGATTGTGTTGAACTGCAGTAAAAAAATACTTAAGAAAATAATTATAATACTTTATTGTCTGATTGATTTGCTAACAGACAACGTATAGCTTAAACCGCTGCCTTAGAGACATGAAATTTGGGTGATTTGGAAGATGAAAGTGTATTTTAAATTTCATGTTTCTTTTGTAATTAATGGAAATTATTTCTCGATTGCATGGTCCAAAGTTATTGGCTCAGGAAAAAGTTAGATACGATATCATTGCGATGTGTTTCTATGTAAACATTGATTACATATTCTGTCAATACACGAAGCGGCCATGGCTAGTTTTGCGTCTTTAGAAAGTTCCAAGTTCCAATACAAGCCTTAAAAAATACTTGTATTCCTAATTCCAATTCAGCTAGAAGCCTGTCCATTCAAAGCAAATTTTCAAGACAACCTATTGAAATGTTAACCAAGTTTATGAATAAGCCAACTATAAAATTTTACCAGAATATTTCCGACGATCCTAAACCCCAACAATAGGGTGCTTCATTAATGAAAGCCGGCATCTAGGTAATGAGGTCGTCGAGCTATTGAGAGACGACAAAAAGTCCGTCGGTGTTACCATGTAAATATCGCAGTTCCGTAGAAAGTAATCTCTTAGTCCGTCCTCACGTGTTATATTCAGCAAGCGTGGCTAATTTGAAGCCTGCACTGGGCTTAAAACTGTTGCTACTGATACAAAGCAGTATATAAAGTTGCTTCACTATTTTGGTGATATTATAGGTGATCTATTGGAGAAATAGAAACTTTGTTAATACAGTCTATTAGCTCTGGAAACACTGCTTTGGCTCTATCAACTGCCTTCACGGATTGGTTAGATATACTAACATAAGCTCAGTATATAATCTTGTATATGGATTCAACTTATGCATTCTCTCGCTAGATCTCGAGAAATGAAGCGCGTCTTCCACGAAGAAACTAAATAGCTAATCCGGTGTAATCGGAAGAAGTAGAGCTGTATATATTTTATGCACATTTTATAATGTATATGCATAAAAAATATATGTGTGTGTCTTAGAAGGCACTGGCTCTTATAATACAGGTAATTAACCTAGTATAGGAGTCAGGGACTTGCATAACAATGTATGTAAATTGAGTCAAATAAAGATTTTTGTATTTGTATCAACCAAAACTCATGTTCAGATTATAGCGGGTATACGTTGACGTAGCTTAACTAGTATGGCCACCATTGACAACTGTTACATTATAATATTATGTGCTCTTACTATCCACATTGTGATTTTTCAGGCGTTTCAATCTACTCTTATAAATTATAAAAGGACTAATTAAAAAAAAAGACATTAAAATGGGGTAAAATAACTTTATAGCTAATAACCTTTAAAAAAATATGAAAAGCACATCAGTCGCAAAAATATTGAAATTGGTTTCGTTCCTTTTGCTCACTCAGCCAATTAGCTGTTCTATTACAAAAATACTTGCCAAAATATATAGCCTCAGAGCAGTATTTATTTGCCAATTTCTAGAATGCGTTTGGTTTGTTCTAAGTGTTATTAAAAGCCATCTACTTAATGATTTGTAGGTTCAGTTTACTTCAAAGAGGCGTCTAGTCTATTCAAAATAACCTTGAATTATGTAGTACTATTAAAGAGTTCTGTACTTGCATATATTTGTGTTTTATTAAATAATCTCCTTTTTTTGAAGCCGAATAAAAGTCAGTGTGGAATTCTTAGATTTGACAGCTGTCAACATGTTTTGGCTTTCGCAGTGGGCAACACTTCTTTAAATAAAGGTGTAATACAGAGCCGCTAAACAGTTTATTACAAAAATAAAAAATAAAGAAATGAACAGATACAGGTAAAATCCAGAATAAATAAAAACAGTATGCAGCTAGTTGGTCCATGGTTTCACTCGTTTATTCCCAGAAGTACAATTGGCAGTTCAATTGATTGAACTAGTGAGACTTTAAATTCCCACTAGTTCAAGTTAGTTTTTAGTTACCGCGCTGTGTTCCAGTGTGTAGCCGAGCTTCAAGCTTTTAGCCCGCCTTCCTTCCTGCTGTTTACGCGCCACAGACCTAAACGAGGGCACTCCGACTTAATGACGACCACCGCCATTTCGGTAACGACGAGTGACATAATCATCCCGCTTCTGAATAACGTGTGTGAAAATTTAATTAAAGGGAAACGCAAATTAATACAAGCCGTACGTTAGATCCACGCCTCGGCAGCTCATCCCTTTATTTGCAATTTTATTCCTTGTTATAATACTCATATACCTGTTCCATTTTTAATTAAATTTGTAGAACTGTTTTATTAAACGCTATTTTATTGTGCAGAAATGTGCAATATGCTTTCAGAATAAATATATTATATAGGTAGATATACTTAATCCGGTTTTAACCCAAACTAATATTATATCAAGTATTTATATTATAAGAAAAACAAAATAAACTTACTATTTTGTTACGCTTCATACGCTGTTGAGTGTACGTTTTTTGAAAGAAAGTATGCATAAAATCGCTGTAAAAGATTATAAATGCGTTTTCTTTAGAATAATTACAGCAAAATCACTTGTTTGTTACATAAAAGTTCGTTGGAGGTTACCAAAAACACTTTTTTTTATTTTTGCGATAAATGTATTATTATTACACCTCACACATCAAAATCGGTCAAACTTTTGGCTGTAGGCTGTAGTTATATAAAAACATACATACATACATACAGATACTTGTCAATCAAATGACTGAAACGATTCGGATAAAGCCATTTTTTATCATCATCATCTTTCATAACTACGCGGGTGAAACCGTGGGACGCAGTTTTTATAATTGAAGTGAGTGAGTTAAGTAGCGGTCAAGTGCAAGAGTATTGTAAAAAAAAACAAATATAATAAAAAATAAAGTATTGTATTTTTGGAAAAAAAACTGTTAAAAATGTGTCACCAAGTTGACCCAATTTAAAAATTATATAGGAAAGTAACATTTTGGCAAAGGATCATTAATCACTTCGCAGCTAAGCAAGTCTTAATTTCACATAATTATTATTATACCATTGTATGGATTACAATGTAACATACTAATATGCACGTAAAATGAAAGAAACAGTTCAGGCATATTATTAAATCCAAGATCCCTACAGATCTATCAGCTTAAATCTGATTTTAATAGTCGCATTTAACCATATTAAAAGCATCTCAGATTAACAAAATAACGGTTTGCGGTTGAAATTAATTAAAAAACAAACGCTCGTCATTCGTTAATGTTCGAGTATGTTAATAAAATTATTTGAATCAAATAAATAAATAAAAATATTTGTGGACATTTCACACAACACCATCTAGCCCAAACTAAGCAAAGCTTGTACTATGGAACTAGATGGCTGATAGAATACATATATACTTTTTTTTTTTTGTAAATATATACATATGATACATAGAAACACCCAATTTTATCATACATGTTATTCGTTAATTAGGTTAAATGTTAAAGCAGGCTTGATGCCTACTTTTTATTTTATTTTGACGAACTTGGTATATGTTTATTATATTTATTTAAGAAAACAACAGAATCAAACGAAACACGTAATTATTGGCCGAATTACCTACCTAAATCAAAATGAATACAATAATTTGGAATTTGTTGTAAATATAAAATGTGAACTAATAAACTAAATTATTTCGCGGACCGTGCGTAAAGCGGGTAGGCCAGTGGACGAGTGTCCTGCGACGGCGATCTGCTGCGGGCGCGCTGCGGGGCCGGCCGACCGGTTCTCGAACAATAGAAACGTGCGCGGCGCAAGCTTCATAAGCGGAGCGGGTAGCGAGTAATGGTTGCGAGTCGCCACAGGTTAATCGTTTATTACTTGCTTATTCCGTTAAGCCGGAAAATGGGTCAACTCTATTATGTTATTGACCACTTTTATCGTGTGAATGTTAAATTATATTTTTTGCTTTGGTAAATATTATTTGATGCAAGCAGAACTTTAACTTTTAATTTTAATTGGTGTATGTTATAATTAATTATTGTGATAATTTTTTTAACGTTCAATGAATGGATTTAATTAATTTCATTTTAATATATAAATCGCCAAAACATTTTATGAATAACAGTCCTCTCTGCGACGTTGCATCGGTAAATTAATTAATTACTCTAAATGATTATTTGTTTTTTACCACCTATGTAATGGCAATGAAATATAAATATGTATAATACAATTATTCATGTATGTGTTACACGTTACATTATCTAAAAGATGCAGTGTGCACGTGGTTTCGCTAACTTGCCGCAACTCAAACGCTGGTTTTGACTATTGAACTGTAACCGTTGCGCGTTAAACAGCATTGTAACCAAAAGTCAAGTATGTATGTTTGTCGCGTACTTACCGTAAACCGAACGTGAGTTGCTAGTATAAAGCCGAATTTACTATCGAACCGTTACTGTACCCGTTGTATTTTACAGTAAACAAATATCATAAAATGTACATAGTTCACTGTACTTATCGAGCAAACGTTAGATTCGTAGTAAACCCATGCTGAAAGCTTTTTTTATGCAAGATAGATCTACGATTGACCACCAACTCACCTGATGTTAAGCGACGGTGTGGCCGAAGATGGAGCACCACTATCTAGAAGATACTTATTCATTCTAGCTTTGAAAATTCCATGATTGTAGGTCTCAGGAATCAGAGATGGCGGCAAAGAATTCAATTCCTGTGCAGTACGCATCAAGAATGTGGATCGATATCGCTGAGTACGGATTTTTGGCATTTCAACGAGAAATGGGTGGAAAGTCCCACCCATCTTCTTCTTCTCTAGTCTTTCTAAAAAGAAAAGTAAAGTTTTTCTAGAAAGTCTTTCTGCTAGTCCTGTAGTGAAATGGGGAGGGTGGAATTAGGTCGTGAAGCTCTTGTGCACATTCTCCGAAAGGAATCCTGTAAAAAAAGACAGACATACTACCTTACGGTGGTGCTCGAGGCTACGTAGCTTGCAGGCAGCTAGCTAACAATATTGTTGGTTTTTAAAAAGGGCGCTGTAATATAGATACATATGTATTTACTAGATGCCATTAAATAAGGCACAGTAAACGTGGACGTACGTACACACTACAACCTCATTAATACTGTAACCACAAAAGTAGTGTAATGAGCTTCTAATGAATATTTGAATTAATGAGGTTTTGTGTTACTGTACTTTTCAACTATTGCACTCACTAAATATTTCTGTGTATTTAACGTTTAACGTCAACGTCAGATAAGCTCCGTTTATTGTTTTAAAAAGAAACACTCAAGACCTGCCAAGCTCTTGCAATATTACTCAGCAGCATACATTACAAATGTAGTATGCTTTCAGTGCTATTTATATTCTCTCGCAAGCTATAAAAACAGTTGACATACTATGAACGAGACGCAGTAAAAGTTAACGTATATGTGAAGTGACGACGCAACTCGGCGTCATATTACGTCTTGGGCTTCGAACGCTTCCTATCCGGGAGGAGTTGAAGCTTACAACTCAATTTCGTTTAGCAAATCCCGGATCAGTGTGACGCAGCTCCTTGGCTATTTCGCGAATACGGCGAATTCATTAGGTATACGGGTAATCAATGTTCAATGTAAGCGGCGCGGGAGCGAAACGCAATGCAGCCGGAATTATTGAGATAAAATTTTAATATGAACATAATATATAAATCATTACTTACTTTTTTTTTATGGCAAGCGCTTTTATTAACTACAACACAACAAAATACAAACTCAACTAACTAAACTACTACACAAAAAGCACATCGATCACCCCAGACCGATAAAGGTCTTACTTATATTACTTACTTACATAAATTGAATACCTATCTAAAATATTTGTTTGCAGAAAAGCAGTAAAAAGTAGCAAAAGTTTTTGCGGTATAACTTATGATTTCGTTACGTTTGATACGCTGTTAAATGTGCGTTTTTGTGAGAAAGTATGCGTAAAATCACAGTAAAAGATAATAAATGCGCATTCGTTAGAATAATGCTAGTATAATCACTTGTTTATTACGTAAAAGTTTGTTGTAGGTTACGAAAACAATTTTTTTATTTTTGCAAGAGATGTATTATTATTATTACAAAAAATATAGCCTATGATACTCAAAGAGTAAATACGAACTTAACGACACCTCGCACATCAAAATCAGTCAAGTCGCTTAGGCTGTGGGCGATCATATAGAAACATACACACATACATACCCACATATGTAGAAGAATATATACATACACATATAGATACATTCGAAAAACATAACCCTCCTTCTTACGCAGTGGGGTAAAAAGGTTTGAATGTGTAAAGAATATTAGGTAAGCGAGCTGTGCCAAGACTCTAACACGTCGATCTAGAAGATATCTGTTCTTGAAAATTCCATGATTGTAGTTCTCTGGAAACAGAGATGGTTAAATTAATAACAAGTAGGTACAAAGCGTAGATTGTGACATCACACCAACCAGACTTTGAAAAAATATTAAATTGCGACCACGACATCAATTGGAAAAATATTGAATTTAATTTCTTAAATACAAAGACTTACAAGACTCCTAATGCAATACAAAATATTGTCCCAAAAACTTAACACCAAATCAGGTGTTTGCTAATGACAGGTCACAAACGTCATTTAATCTTAAACGTCATCTCATCGCAATCACTTCTCCAAGATGGTGAACTGTGATAAACAATCTTGTAAAAACTACAAACTTCTTTAAAAACTATGGAAAACATTATCACCTTCCATCTCTAAGTAGCAAAAATATATTTCTAACAGTATAAAAAGCGTAATGAAACAATTTTTTTACGTATTTGTAGCGTATGTTCGTGTCTCACCTATGACCACGGATGCTCCAGTGTTTGAAAAATCGGGTCTTAAATTATGTGAAATATACGCGATGAAATTGTTGAAATTTATTTAATTTCAATAAATAACAATCGCGAATATTAGTATAAAAAGCATATATGCATTTCATTTCATAAATATATTTTATTATTTATACAAATTACTGCAAAGAATTAGAGATGGGTCGATGGAATATAAGTTATCGATAACAATTATTATTTTTACGGACTTCAAAAACGAGATTATCAGTTAGCTTATATTTTTCTTATGTGTTACCCGCATGATTTCGTCATTTAAATTGATTTAAAATTGCTTTCAAATCTCAAAATCAGTCAGTAGTTTGGTTTTTAAAACAAAATTGCGAATATTGAAGTCGGTTATTCTAGTTTTGTAAACTATAATAATTATGATATGTGAATCATCATAATCATCTCAGTCATAAGAAGTCCACTGCTGGTCATAGGCCTCCCCCATGGATTTCTATAAAAGCCGTTTGGAAGCGACTTGCATCCAGCATCTTCCTGTCACTTGTATAAGTTCATCTATCCATCTCGTGACTGGTCTTCCTACGCTACGCTTGCCGGGGCGTGGTGTCCACTCACCCACCACAACAACCCCAACTGGTGAGAACTTTTCAACCCCATTGGCCATCAGTTCTACGTTCACTGCCACTTCAACTTGCTAATCAGCTGTGCTATGTCGGTGACCTTTGTACGTGAAACATGGTGTTTGATTTTACGATAAATGTTTATTATTATTTTTTCCTCCCAAACTAACACAGCACCATGCTAACTACTCTGTATAGGTATCCTTGTTGATGCTGTACAAGCAGAACATTGGGCAGATATAGTCAGGGGAAGTCAAAGTGATCCATGATGGAAACTGTTCAGTGCATTTCCACAGTAAATGTAAATACATAATAAAAACAGGGTACCAGCGTTTACAACATTGATATTGCTCAATGTTCCTTCAAAGGTTACTTTGAATCATAAAATCATGTATAAAATTTTATAATATGTTTTTTTTTTTTAAAATATGTATAAAATGTTGTTTTATAGGGTTATTAGTCTCAGAGTAAAATGATTGTGACATACGGACAGACAGACAGACGGACATGACGAAATTATAAGGGTTCCCCGAAGTTACTACGGAACCCTAATAAAACGATGTTTCTTGAAACATTACAAAAAAAATCAAAAGAAAAATTTGGTACCTATAAAATTACTTATCGATATCGATACTTTAATACCTCTAGGTCTATCTCTGGCTTAATGTCATTAGGTTTTTTTTTATTTATTTCAGTATTGCCAGTATATTTTTTCTCAATTTCCCTGTATCACTTGTATTTACCTATACTATATTGTTTGTAAAGAGGTGTGAAAATGTATTTATTCAGTAGAATTTAATCAAATTAATTTGGTCCATTACTGGTGCTACGAATTAACCATTGACATACTTATCTAAGTATTGAGATAAATCCACTTTACGAGAGGCAGTAATGTATTAATGAATACGGAGGACAAAAATAGTGCTATGTTAACCACAATGTAGGAACTCTGCTATAATAAAATAAACATTTGCTGTTTTATCCTATTTTCAAAAATAAAGTTCCGAATGAAATAGCCGGGCGTGGACCGTTGCACTCCAACAAAAAAAAACGTAAAGGTGCGTACGGATAGCGCGTACACTGGTACGCGTAGTCAGTTTACGCGTGCCCGGAACGTCATGTCCATACTTGCAGATACGCGTGCACTCTTGGGGAACGCGTACCGCGCGAGCTAGCTCGCAGCGCAAGCCGCCGTCAGTCGGTTTTTGGTCGCGCGTCAAAGAGAACGAATACGACCGGGTACGCTATATTTGGACGGCAAAATGAATAGACACGCGTGTTCTTCGAGTTTCAATAGTGAAAATATTATCAGATTGATTCAACTTTATGAATTTCACCGGGTCTTGAAAATTAGTATTATTTTTTTTTTATTTCAGGCTCATCCTTTTCAAGAATTATTTCAAAATCTTGCAAACTCATTCTCACAAAAAATTTGTCCCCACTTTCATCATAATTTATATCTTCCATAATCCTATTTCCACACTGTAATCTTTCACGATACAATTTTTTCATCCACCATCTAGGTTTTCGTTTGTTTCTCTTTTTTTTATTTAAAATGTGTTGAATAATGAGTAATGCTGCAGCAGTGGTGGTGCACGCAACCGCTAAGTTTGTCGGAGTCATGGCGAATGACTGGGGCTCGCGGAGCGCTCTGGATCGATTGACCTCGCGTACAGGTTCGCGGCGGTCCGTACAGGAGCTGTACGCGTATCCAATGTACGCGTGGACAGTGTTTCCCAACTACGCGTAACACGCGTTCCTGTGTTACGCGTAGTTGGGAAACACTGTCCACTATCCGTACGCACCTTAATATATGTTTACCTGACTGTCAAGTCAACTGATGCGAAAGCAAAAAAAACTTTTGTGATCTTAACCTACATTATTTACACATTTATCACGCACACACACATTCACGTATGTTTCACTGTAGCATTAAAATATAGTCTTTCCAGTCACAATTACTTTGACTCTTAGTCTTCTCAACAGATCGTGCAACTCAAAGTCGTTGTGACATCAGTTATATGACGTCACAATTTGTAAATTGCATGTATAAACTTATTTAATATATACTATCATCATGAACTGTATATTTTATTTACAAATAAAAATACATTAAATTCTTTTATAAAGTTATGAAAGTGGCGCCTGTTTCGCTCGCACGCGGCACCCTTAGATATAAAATTATTTGAATTACCTACTGATTTCAGATTTTCTTTCAGCGTCATAAGAACACTATTACAATGTACTAACAGTAGCTGTTATTTTATATGTGATATTTTGACCGTGACAAGCGTGTAACCGACAAAATTTTCACGTTAGTACCAAAATTTCGGTCAAACTAACAAATATAATAATTTTATAGTTTAAAAAACTGAAACAACAGACTTCAAAGTTACTATTATTTCAGTTATATGATTGTATGAATCTTCCATGGACCATTCTGACTTTAATCATGATTACCCGATTAAATCGGGAGATATCCTTTTCAAAGGCAACTTTGTAGATAAATTTGGCAAATGGACGTGTATCTAGTTAAAAATAAATTTATAAAAAAATTAAGTGTCAAATGGAAAAAATAAAATTGACCCGAATTTAAAAGGCGTTTTGTATGGAGATTATCCTTCTGGGTCCTATGTAATAGGGCGAATTCTGTGCTTAAATAGTATACTTAATTTCATAAAACATAATATCAAAGCAAATCGATTACCCCAGACCGATAAAGGTCTAAAGACAATCCAAATGCTCAAACCCACTACCAGTTGGCAGCATACCCAGCATGCTGTCCGCATCGCCACGTTGAATAGCAATGCTTATGCGTTGGGCCAGATACGCGCCAGCTTTTTGGTCACGTGTCGCATCGATCAGGTGCTCAGATAAATTTAATTAGACCGAATATACATGTTTTTGCCGTTTGAGGTTAAAACATTAGCTCTATGGGGTCCATCTGCCCATAATATGTACAAATAACTATCTAAATGCTTGGTGGAGGTGGCAAGGGACCATAATGCTGTCTTCTACTTTGTTCAGCAAGTAAGCATTGCCAACCAGCGTGGCAATGCTGCCAGCATTCTAGCCTCCTTTGCCATCACCAATAGGCTTTTAGATTAAGTAACTTATTTATTTATTTTTGTGTATATTATTTTTAAACTGTTTGTGTTTGTATAGTCTTTGTTGTGAAAATGAAAATTTGAAAGAATAGAGCTATAAACGTTCATTAAACGTAAAACTTTCATTACGATAAACATATTTATTACGTAAGTACATATATATATTGCAAATGTGAATGCAAAATAAAAAAGTAAGAAAGCATTAGAATCTGTTTCTTAGTGAAAACTTATTAGATTCAAAATGAAATTTGTAACACTTGTGTGAGCGAAACAGAAGAGTTACCTACCGTTACTGCCTTAAGTACAGTTGTGCTTTGTGATGTTCGCTGGCTGTAAAGCAAATTGAGTCCTTGTTGATATAAATTTGAAATGCAAGGTGGTATTGACTGCTGCTTGCTCTTTTACCGTAGGTAAAGTCGCCGTCATAACGTTTTCTATAAAGGCTCATAGCAATTTGAGTTGCTGCAGAGTAAATTTCAATTTATATGGAAAGGTAGGGACGTGCGTTTGAAAACACTATCGAAAGCAATGTTAGGTATATCATTATAAAAATATTGGCTAGTACCACTTCAATAGTAAGTATACAATGTGTGTTAGTATGTATGTATCTAATGTTTTTTTGATGTGAAAAATTAATGTTTATGATTCAGGAATTTAAGTAGAGTTGAACGCATAGGACCAAGTCACACGATACCGATGAGATTTTATTTATAGAGAGGTTATACTCTGGAAATTGACGTGGTTTTCACACATTTTTAAATAAAAACTACGGGTCACTCACGTCTGTTTTGAAGGCGCGTCACCGACCGAGAGTGACGTGTGTGCTGCTCCTTTGAAAAAGACCGCCGAATGCGGTTGAAACTATAGTCGGATATTTCGGCTCAAAACAGACGTGAGTGACCCGTAGTTTTTATTTTAAAATGAGGTTATACTCATTGAATATGAAAGTATAGCAAATCTCAGATCTCATGACTTTCTAAGAAACACATCCGTAAAAGGCCTTTTAATATCTTGGTCTTATATATCTTAGTGTTGCACTTTCTAAACACACAGGATTGCGTTGTCACTGTTCACAAGTCACGACAAAAAACGTCTTACAGCATTGCCCGACCCCTCGCGACTGAAGACGAGTCCGGCAATTAGCTTATTTGAGACTTGCCACTTAGAGCCGAGGAAAATCTATATTTAAAATACATTGTTGAATAACACCATGCTGCAAAGGATTATATCCAGCAATAGGATAATTGACTAGATGTTGGTGATGATTATTAAGTAGGTTTATTCACTCTTTCGATATCAAAATATTAGATATAAATAATGTAATCACACTCGATAAAATAGGCGTTAGAGTTCATTTTGGCTTCATAAATTATATAAGCGTTATGAGCACTATCAGGGTCTCGATATTATGGCAGTAATTGATGTTGCAACTCCCGTCACAACTGCACGCTTCGGCCGTGTAACGCGCGACTTTCTCATTGCTTGCGACTCTTAAAATTCTAACTGCCATCAAAAATGTTAAATAAAATTTCAGTTCACTTAAATCATCATCAGCTTGCTTTAATCGGCAGCTGTAATAGACTCACTAAGTTATCTTGGTGTTTGTCATTTTAATATATCGATATCCTCGACTACGCGTGTTGTGATCGCTGCAACCCTAGGGAGGCATGGGTAGGATGAAATAGCGCATATTGCTGCGTGCGTGTACCTCACATATCAATTCTTATTGTATCCGTACAAACGTCGGAAGTGCGCACGAAACGCGTTACAATGGTCCGCAGACCCCAAGGGAGGTGGACTTAGTGGAGGTGGACGGGGGCAAATTTATTTTTCCGTACAAATATATAGTACTATTTTAATAAGTTGTATTTTTAGGGATAAATGCCTTTACTGAATACTGGTTTACTCCCACAATTTGCATAGCTGAAAAACCCATAGTCAAATTCTCTCGCTCCTTCCTCCTGCGGTCAAAGAAAATATAGTATATTCTTCCTCAGAAGGTTTTTTCACCGATCTTCAACAAAGAGCGTTTTAAAAAGGATGTCTACAAGATTTTTTCTGGTCTAATAAAGCAACAGCAACGCCACTGATGTTGCAGATAATCATAGCGACGGTTTTCGCTTACCAACAAGCGAGCCGTCTGCCTGTTTTCTGCTCTCAATATTTTAATATACTGTAACGATGATGACGTAGTCGTTTACGTTCATTTTTGTCACGGAACAATGCATAGAAGAATTTCGACGGTCTACTGGCCCAAAGAGCCAAATGGCCCTGTGGCGCTATTCTAGCTTTCTTGGAGTGAAGGCACTGGGTTCGAATCTACACTTGGTTATCATGCTTGGCTATCAGGCTTGTGATGTTTGGATTTTTGGTACAAATTTATGGTAAGAAATGAATAAAGAACACGTCAAAATTCTAGGAACAAATGAATATCGGAATTCTGGAAGAAATTACAATAAAGAACTAACGAAAAGAGTACCGTAATTGAAGCTTCTAGAAGTTCCTACGAGGTGGTCCATTATAATTAGCTCTAGTCGTGATCACGAGTGGGTTCAGTTTCAAGTGGTCTAAAGGAAAGAAGAAGAAAAGGGAAGAGGTGATTTCTCGCATTTCACTGGAAGTGAAGTGAAATGCGAGTACAGTGAAGAACAGTGTCGTGAAGAGACAGTGTGTGACGCGCTTGTTACGTACGCGGACTCTGTGAAAAGACCGCTTCGAGGCTGTCACCGCCAGTCTGAAGAACGTTCTGTCTACTACAGTAGACTTATGTCAATAAATACTTAAAGTATGCGTATATCGTTGTTTCCGAATCTTATGCGATCTTATACGTCCCCGTTATTTTCGGTCTCTCATTAAAATAGACGATTTATACAGAGTGAATGAAAAAGCTTTCACGTTAAATATTTGCTGGGTAAAATTCAATAACTTCCCTAGAGTTTATACAACATTTTCCAGCTAGAATCGTGAACAAAATTGTATTACTAAAATGCAAGTGTATTAACATTACCTAGATTAATTAAACAACCCCAAAGTGACAATGTATGGCTCCGTCCAGTAGCTCGGTAAATTGTAGTCACGAATCACAACACAACAAAGGTTGCACCGCAAACTTAAACAAACATAACGTGAAATTAGAGCTAAAACACACTGGGGACATTTTGCTTATGACAGGCCGTGTATGTACCTACACTTACAGCAGAGTGCACACGGTAACTGTCTGCGACAAATGGAACCACCTTCTCTTGAAAGAGAGGCCACAAATTCGTCACTTTGTGTGTCACTTTCACATGTTATATCCAGGTTTTTGATAAACTGAGAAAAGTGGTCTATTAGGATAAAAAGTAGTTTTACCTTGTGTGCGGCGCTTGTGAGTATATTTATGATTGGACCCATAATTATTTATGAACTCAAAAAATTATCAGTTCGGTTTATGATTGATAATGATAACAGAATAATTTTAGGTTTATTTCTTTGGTATTTTTTATTATTCTATTAGCGAATGGCTCGCCCGTTATTAGTCTCGCTTGTCTTGTCACTCGGGTGCATAAAAAACATAATGACAATGCCTAACAGAGCATAAATAGTGATACATCTCCGGATGAATAAAAATCCTCACCGACTTACACATTCAAGTCATTTCTCCCGTCCATTTCTGCACTCCGCACGAGTTTTCTACACTGAGACTACTACAAAATATGGATTTTCCCTTAGTCAGATACAATTATAGGACCACTAAACAAACCTTGGCAGAGCGTACGTGTGAGCTATGGAACTGAACAAAGCGTTGTCTGTAACGCAAGGCTTTTGTATGAGCTTCAACAAAATATTTCAATGTCTAATTTGCAAATCTCTTTATTCAGTAGGATTACAGCGATATAAGTTTTATATATAGTTTTCATATACAAATTTTAGGAGAAATCTAGGTTTTAAATGCGCGCGGAAATTTTCAAAAAAATCGCGGGGGGGGGGGGGGGGGGAAGGGGTCGCAGACCTGGGGGACATGCGCGAAACATGTTTAGTGAAACAATATTTGTTGCTGTGACAGTTATTCCAACTATAGAAATACTTAGAAAGTTAAATTTCAGCACTAAATTGACTTTTTATTGTGGAGTAGAAGACGTTTTAGGAAGTTTCCAAACATTCAATTTCAAAATTCATATTAAAAAAATTCCAAGCTTTACTACTAAATACTTAGGGGTCGTTCATTCATCACGTTAGACGTCAGGATTTAGTGTCCCCTACCAGATCAGAAAAGTACACGTGGTTTTGGGTAGGGCCCCAGCGTGGCTCAAGCTCAAGCGGCGCTTTTTGAAATCGTGCGTTCAACACAAAAAAATAAATACACGTGATATCTCACTACTTCCCCCTCTTGTGGTATTTGGTATTTGGTATTTTGTGATTTTTACCCCCCAAAGTCGCAAAGTACATACGGCATAAATACCGTATTAGCTGAAAAAGAAAGAAGAATAAAAGTAACTGTAGATTCAGCTCAACTACGACGGAAGTTACTCCAAGTCTGACATTCTGGATCTGGATTTCTGGAAATCAAAACAAATAACTGGCCAAGAGTGAGTCAAAACTAGGGTTACGCATACTAGGACTTATTATTTTCATGATCACAGTTGGTAATAGACTTCCGTGCAGGGGCCTATCCGTGAGGCTACGGTGTCTGTCTATTCAACCCTTATATCTTTTAAACGGTAAAAGATACGTGTCTCAAAATTGGCAAGATTATAGTATTTACTTTGTTAGAAATATACATTGTTTGATTTACATCAGTAAATCAACAAATACTAAAAACTGGTCAAATACGAGACAAGCTTGCGTAAACATTTTTTGAAATTATTGCGGCAAGTGCGAGATATAACCTCGTTCAAATTCAACTTTAACTTTGTTTTGATGGCTTCAGCAGTGTTGCCAATACCTAGTGTGAAACCTTTTTGTTGATTTCACAAAAAAAGAGACTAAAATCTCTTTGGATAAAGAAAATAGAACTGTAACTATTAAGTACTTAGTTTAACTTGATATTTTACGTAACCGCTGTTGAATCTTGTCAGTGTTCATGTTCTCTTGTGTCAGTGTTCATGTTCTTATTCATGTATTATGTAATGCACAGGAGTACGGAAACCTCTGTGTGCTAGTGAAAATTGTACTTTGCCGGATTTATATGTAAATACGTTCATAAATTAGAAGGTTCTAAGCAAAGTAAATAGGGCAATGAATTATGTGGTACAAAAAAAAAAGAATAGACAGAAAGAGAACAGAGTACCTACTAGAAGTGGAAGAAGCAATTTTGATGAAACTTGGCGTATATTATTTAAAAAAAATGTCGGCGTCGATATTTAATAGGAGGGGTGGTTCCCATAAAAAGGAGGGAAAGCTTATTGCGGCGCTAATTACCAACCGATTTTAATGATATGTGGTAGGTAGATTAAGTACACAATTATTACAACTTGATGTAAAAATAAACAGAATTGGTCAAGTAGTTGTCGAGATATGACAACCAACTTGAGATTGCGTGTAACAGTGAGGGTGCGTGGATGTGCTTGATGCATTTTAACGCTGAATAGTTTTCTTGATTTTACGTTTTCTTTATTTATAAAATTATTTGATGATCGAGCGAGCGAAGCGTCTCTGCTTCAATTGGCCAAATTTTATTACGTTTTTAATACGGCTTCCTAAGCCAACTTTATGTAGGTATTATGTACAGATGACCCAAGGTGAGCTGCAAATAATTTATTTATTTATTACATTCATGCACTACCCTTACAGAATTATCCTATTGCATAGTGAACTACATAGTCAATATTCTATTCTACCATATTATCTACTAACAATTCATAATAAAAAAAAAACTCTATGTTAAAAATAAATACACAATTATATCTCCAATGTCAAATTAAAATAAAATCAAATTATACAAATTAATTATATTTATGTATATTATATTTATCAGCCTTGTTTGTACAAACTGTCCCACTGCTGGGAACGGGCCATCTTCTCATTGTGAGAAGGGTTAGGCCATAATAGTCTGCCACGCTGGCCAAGTGCGGGTTGGCAGACTTCACACATCTTCAAGATCATTGAGAAATCTCAGAGATGTAGGTTTCCTCACGATATTTTCCTTCACCGTTTGAAGTTGGCGGCAATCAACAATACGCACATAACTTCGAAAAGACAGAGGTGCGTGCCGTGGGATTCGAACCCAGGACCTGCGCATCGCAAGTCAGACGGTCTCACCACTAGGCTGCCGGAAACAAATTAATTATTAATTATTATTACAATGATTATTATTAACGTCCAATTGTCTAAATTATTATCGTCAAACTAAAATGTATTTCTATAAATGACCTAAATAACTAAAGATATTATTATAAATAAAAAACATATTACAGATAAAAAACAGAACGCAGGTCACAGTCCCAAGGCAACGTTCCCAAAAGGCTGGCGACATTGCCTCGTTGGATAGCAATGCTAATCCGCTGACCGAGGTAAGCGCCAGCCCTTTGGTCATTTGTTCTATTTCAATCGTCAAACTATTAAGAATGTCAAATTATGTACATTTTGTTAATTTTTCCAATGTATCTGGGGGCACGGCCGTGCCCCCGCCATGTGAGCGAGCGGGTACGTACGGCCGGGACTATCTTTACACGAAGAGATTCGTCGGACTCGAAGCGATTTTTCGGATTTTTTTTCTATTTATTATTATAGCAGGCATCAAATGCTACCGCTCTTTTAAACTCTGCCATGGTACAATGAAATAAATCGATATTTTGCGCAACTCGATTTAGTGCATATGCAACACCCGAACCAATGGCGATTTGGCCAACAAGTTGGTTCTAGCGCTGGGCACCATAAGCTCTCTCACGAGGTCTACTGTTCGTAGAATTACTAGTATAAAATTGTGACGTTGGCTAGGGCGCAATAAAGCGAGCGTCAGATTGCATAGGCGATAAGTTCCTACTAACTTACAGATACAGAAGGCATCTCGTTCTATTGTGTAGCTTAATTATCACTTTTGGCACGCAAATACTGTAATGTCCGATCGAGAAGACAGTTCGTAGTTGCAGCATTATACCCACAGATCAAAAACAAGCATGATCTGTGATTAAACCTAAAGTGCAAAATACGATTGGCCTGTCTAGGAACAATGATGGTAAGTAGAGTAAGGTTGTGACTACTGATCGTAAAAACATCTGTGACTGTGACAGAATGGTGATCAAGGCAAATTAAACAAAGTGGAGTTCATTCATCTGCTATACCTACCTACCGTGAGTGAGTTTTGATAGGAATTTTGATCGAGTTAGAGTACCAGAGATAACGATTTCATAACAAAAGAAGAGGGTGTACCTTTATATCTACTCTTAGCTATTTTACATAGTCGTATTCTTAATCTGCCTGTGAACATAGTGTATGCAACTACACCGAAACTTTGAGAAATCAATAAATTACTAATTATTGTAATGGTCTAAGATTCCGCTATAGGACGACCTTCACCGAGCTGGTTAATGGATGAAAAGTTATAAGAAGAAGAAAAATATTTTATATTCAATTAAATATGTCAATGGGGGAGGCCTATGTCCAGCAGTGGACTTCTTATATCTGAGATGATGATGAAATATGTCAATAAATATATTGCAAATGGGTTGTCTAAAAAATTTCAGTCCAGAATATGATTAATTAATAATTTATTTATTTTCTATTTTTTTTTTTCAAACATGAAAATGATTTCTTTGGAAATTATTAACGAAAGCATGATTTTTATGTATGAAAATTAATTTTAATCAAACTGAATTTATTGTCAAAAACTTGTGATGTTGCTTGCTAGTGTTCTGTGGGACAATTTTTTTATAAGTTCATCAATCTACAAAAATGGTGATATGTACGAGCAAGAAGGACGATGGTCGAACTACAGAAATAAATACCAAACCTTTAAATGTTCATACCGAAAAATTGTGATATTCGTTTTCACATGTCAACACGAATTATGGCAATAGCAAAAAAAAAAGTTATACGAAAACATTTAAGAATAGCTTTTTGGTAGCCATTCAAAGTTGCACTGAAAACAAAATGCTACTCAAATTATCATGACTCAATGACTTTCCATTACGTGGATGTAAAGTCTAAAACAAAATTCACGAATATAGTGTCCTGTGTTGACCGATACTCATATACCAATAATGATTAACCTAAAGATTTTGATATAATAAAGACTCTATGTCGCCATGCTAAAGCCTAATTTGGATTAAGAAGTATAGAGATGTCTATTTTGCCGCTTCGAATTATTTTGAAAATCGAAATGATTTTAATGGTGTGAGGGGTCTAATTAGACCTCATTACGTTCGAACGTTTTTGAGGACTAGCGCTACATCCCGTTGACACTTTATCAACTTATACGTACTTTACGAGTACTTATATCTTTATCGTTCCATTTTGTTTTGGTCTAGTATCTTTTTTGTAGTAGTAATTTTGTTGGCCGCGCAACTAATATAAGAACAAAGTTACCCTTTTCAAGTACCCAACCTATCTTAACAAAGTGCTTGTATCCAAACCCCTCGGTTAAATCTGATATCGACATTGCGCGCCGGCGATCGGTACCTAAAGTAGTAAAATCCTAACTAATCCTGTTAAGTAACCGACTCGCTCATATCGATTGCAAATGTAACAGGCAATAATCACATAACTCGCTAGAGATAGGGTTCCAATCGATTCTAAGTCGAGGGTATTGAAATATGAAAAGTGAAGCTCTATTCTCTGATAATAATATTACTGAAGTCGTTTTACGTACATACATTTCATTGTTCGGTTCAGAATTGGCCAGAATTGTGTCTTTTTTTAAATTGAAAATAGGCGCTTGACCGTCAACTCACCTGGTCATCGATCTTTTAGCCCATAAACAGCGCTTCCGCTTTGAGGATTGCAATATTTTCTTTTCCGATGACTAGTTTTGTCATCGATGCAAAAATATTTATTTTATACTTACTAGATCGTAAAGATCGGTTTCCAGGGCTAAAATTATCGTGGAAAAGTTCATTTTACCCACTAGGGTGGAAAGTAATTTAAAAATTCTGACATAACGAAGGTATACATTTTCAATACAAAATAATTCCAACTTCTTTGTATTGTACCTTCATAACATGAAAACAAATAGGTTTATTATAAATTACAGTTTAAAAAACTGAAAAACCGACTTCAAAATACGCAATTTTGTTTTAAAAATCAAATTACTGAACCGATCTTGATATAAACCGATGTTTGGTACCTGGAAAGTATACCCTTTCAAACGAAAAAAAATATTTTCCAAATCGGTCCAGGCGTCTTTGATTATTCGGGGAGGAACTTACACACAAAATTTAAATAAAAACGTATAATTTATTTTCTCTAAGCAGTGTCTAACTTTTCCAAAAATTTACACGAAACAAGGTCTGAAAGTGTGAAGAATATTAGGCAAGTATGCGAGTTTTGCCATGCCTATTAGAAGTAAAAAAACTAAAAAACTTTGTACAATTGGTACAATCACACAATGTGATTTTCGTACGTTTTGTCGTAAATCATGCTTAAATTAATGACATATACACATGTAAAGTGCACTCACGCGATTATAATGTAATTATAGAACCAGTATAGTTGTATTTATAATGTTGACTTGATTTTGTTTCATTTTTCAACTGGAGGAAATAGGAGAAGTAAATCCATTCGCTTCTCTCGTGGTTCAAACCTGGAATCCTTCACTTGCTCTGGATTCAACCCGACGGTAAAATACAACATTTCAGTCTAGTACAATAAATAACAGATTACTATTATTAAAATTAGTTGGGAGAAGTTGAGGTCCTAGGTTTGAAACCCAAAGCACACACCTCTGTTTTTACATGTTATAAATATGTGATGTTACAAATATAAATAAACCAACTAATTTAAGAGTTCTTAACGTTCTGGAAGATGCCTAAAGTCTACCAACTTGTACTTGGCCAGCGGAGTGGACTGTGACGTTACCTTTTACATTGAGAAGATTAATTTTAACTCCGTACTGCAGAAAGACAGTTTATATATATATATATAGTTTTTTTTTTATCAGCCCTGTTTGTACAATCTGTCCCACTGCTGGGAACGGGCCATCTTCTCATTGTGAGTAGGGTTAGGCCATAGTCTGCCACGCTGGCCAAGTGCGGGCTGGCAGACTTCACACATCTTCAAGATCATTGAGAACTCTCAGACATGTAGGTTTCCTCACGATGTTTTCCTTCACCGTTTGAAGTTGGCAGCAATCAACAATACGCACATAACTTCGAAAAGACAGAGGTGCGTGCCGCGGGATTTGAACCCAGGACCTGCGGATCGCAAGTCAGACGGTCTCCCGACTAGGCTGCCGGAAACTTCATTATAGATGTATATTTGTTTTTTATTCCAAGCTTTTGTCAAACTAGACATTTTCCAAATTTTTCCCGATACTGGGGCGTCCCTGTTTCAAAGTGATGCCAGCTAATGGTACAGAACAACTATTCATCCCTGAATAATATTGCTACTGCGCGCCACTGAAATAATTCTTCTAACATTTACTAAGAAAGTTTAACAATCGTTTATATACCTATAAGTACTACCAACCCACACGTTGTTTTACCCAACGATGTTTTAGCTCAAAAATGACTTTAGAATTACAAATGTTTAGTGTTTACGTATAAAATGTATTTTACGCATACAGAAATGGTTTATATAATGTATAATATCTCTTTTAGAAGCATTCTTTAAAATGTTTGGTAGGTACATAAATTAAAATTATTAGTGTTTTTTTTACCACTAATATACAAGACAGATTTACATTCGACTCAGAGAATACAACGCAATACAATTGCAGCTTTGCTTGTATCGTTATTGTTGCAGAAATAAAAGTGGTATCATGGACAAAAAAGACATCAATAGTATTACATACCAGGGTTGTTCCATAAAGATTGGTTACCAAGGGGTTTTAATGAGTCCCAACTCCCCACAATCCAAATAAACACGAAATTCAGGTAGATATCATTAAAAAGTTCCTCCAATCAGCCCAAAAAGTATTATTCGATATTTTTGAAATGTTTCCACACTTAAGTATATACAATTCCCGTACATATACCTATACATTGTCCCGTTAGATGTGACATTTTTTAAATGTCTATAAGTTAAAAAAAAAAAAATAATAAAGGGTAGATTGTCATTCTTAAATATTAATACGTCGTTCTATAATTCCAAGTAGGTACATTCAAATATTATGTTTTAACCTAATGATTGAGCTAACACAACTTCAACTCTAAGCTGAATATTCCCTGAGGCTACCTCTATTAAGAACATCAGATTTTATCTCGATGTAGTATATATGTCTATAAGTTTATATAACTTTGATTCATAATTAAGTATCTATGTCTCTATATATACCTACAGTCTGGTATTTAGTTCTGTAATAATATATCGGTAAATTCTCTTATCGAAGTCAATTATATTTGTGGATAAAAAATATCTAATAAACTAAACTTAAAAATGTAACTAAATACTGTACAAAAATTTAACTATACTTATGATCAAGTAATTAGTTACTTGATCATAAGTATAAAACATACTTAACAGTTTTTATTTCTAGTAAGTTCCTTAAAAAAATCTGAGCTCCAGATCAATGCATCAGTCAGGGATATTTAGGTTACTTATTTGTTTAGGTAGGTGTTGTATTTTCCCGATTAAAAAAAAAGTTAGTTGCTTATCTAAACACTTATTAAACTTGATAATTACCAAGTTGTGGCCAAGGCGCACGTAAAACAAGAAAAAAGTTCTCTATGACATCGAATGCCAAATGTAAAGTAGAAATTATTATGTCGTCGAAGCCAAGTACCTAAAAACAGCTGCCTAAAATATTTGACAATATTCACCAATTTTCATCTATATTGACTGTCACCAATAAGCTGGTTGGGGCATCTAACAAAGAAAATACGAAGTTATTTAATACAAGAAAAAAAAAAACTCTTTTTTGTGGACAATTTTACGAATCACTTCAAGGGAAATAAAACCGAAGTCATTCAACTTGTATTAGAGTGGCCTACTTTCGTAGACACAATTTAAAAAATGAACGGTCCAAAATGCTGAAATTGTGTGAAAGCCAGGCCCTTATTCGGAAGGGTAAAATTAACCACGAAACACTTCAACCCTTTATTTTCACATTGTGTACCGCCAACGAGCGATAGGGTTCCGGGGTACTACGACATTTCAATATTAGGGTTATTTTATTAGCTCTGCCTAATCTTTCCTTTCAATTAATTAAAAAAATTGACTTTAACGAACGAGTTAGTCGGAATGATGCTAACGTTTCTGTACCTGTGAAATTATAGAGGTTTCCTTTTCAGAAATTAAGGTTTTTGTGTTGATGACGTTAATATGTTTTACCTACTGCTTGGAGGATTATGTCTTTGCATATTTTTTGCATTTATCAAAGTAAACGACTTCATTGTGAGTCAGCTAATTAATGCGGTCAATTCGTAATCATACATTCATACTTTACAGCAAAATTCTATGGAGTTTTGCTGATCGTATGAAAATACTCACAGACGTCGCCACATAACTTAATCTGCTCAAATTGGTATGCGTAATTGTATCTTAATAAATGAAAAATCTGAATAAAAAACCACTAAATAGTTATCTAATTATGAAAAATAAAATAATGCAGCAACATAATTTTTTCCAAGTATTTCGACATTATCACCATGTGTCATCTATTTCATATTAAACCGAAAATCAGAGATGTTTTTGTTCGCAGTTGAGCATTTATACAACAGATATACACAGTTAGAGATGAGCTATATACCTATGACTTCGTGGCAATACGTCTGCTTAATTATTAGGGGGAACGAGTTCAATTTCCGGCTGAGCAGACAGTTGTAACATAGACTCTGCGTCTATATATTTGTTGTCCTTGTATTGCCTAGCATTTCCATCACCGGCGACTGCTTCTGCTTTTTATTACCAACATAATTATATTTAATGCAGATGTCTGGGGGGGCGATCGCGTTATTTTGAACGTCTATAGTTCAGCTGCGGTCCAGCTGCGCTTGTAGTCGAGTTACGGTTCAACTGTGGTAAAATTTGGTATCGCGTTAAACTTCAAACGCCAACCAAAGTTGGATCGTAACTGGACCGTAACTCTTTTTCAGCCGTTCCTAGAGATGTTGCTATCAGTAACAGTTTATTGCTCCTTTTTGCTAAATAACATGTTAAAACAAGTGGTATCACAAAAAAAACGGCTTCCACAACTCTAATTTTGACAGCCGTATGAGATATGACAGTGACAGCACGACATTTGTCGAAGAAACGAACGAAAATACATTTAGTTTTATTTATAAACAAAAAAATAAATTGTTTCTGTTATGATTTCACTTACAACCATTGATATACAATCAATGCAAAAAACCCACATATCTTGGTTTATTCATTTCAATGAAGTGATGTAAAAATACCAATAGGCACCACAAAATGCCCAGTAAGTATTTAATTCATGCTTTGTAGTTCTGATTCTGACAACAAACCGAATTTTATTGTTAATTTCATTTGTGAATTGTTTTAGAAAATGGAAGAGCGTCACAGATCCACAACTGTACATCAGCTGAAGATTATGATGCGATTTCCTTGACGGCCATGAAAACCTTGCTCTGGGACGGATGACAGATAAAGTCTAGAGTCTCGTGCAGTGCCGTGATGTTGGTGAATATGGAACACTTGTTCCTACAGCCTAATTTAGGAATCAGTTTCCCTTCTCGACTACGGATGCTTATCTTCTTAGGCCACCATTATCACATAACATCAGGTAAAATATGTTGAAATGCCTGCCATGTCAACCATAATTAAAAAAGATCTATAAATACTTGGTAATTTTGCCAAGAATGAGGTTGGTTTTCACCTTTAAATGCACTTAAGTGACTCTCAACTGTGATTAACCTAATATGTGGGCAATGTAATGCTTCTAAGATTATGTCAAACAAAAATTAACTACCTCTTTTGAACCATCTTTTAAAAATGTTGCTCATGAATTTCTGTCATTCAATCATTATTTCTATTGTTTCAGTATTGTCAACCACGAAGCCCAAATCATTAGATATCAGGAGGATAAATAATTATCTAGGTATAGCGCCAACACAAACCTCTCCCGTGCCACTCCCATACCTTAGGAACAGACTCAGTTGTTGAAGCGCCTGTATTTTAAGAAACTGAAACACTTCAAAATTCGCAGTTTTATTTTAAAAGCCAAACTAATGAACCAATTTTTATGAGACAAATCTCAAACAAAAAAAATCAAAATCGGTTTACAAATGATTGAGTTATGCGGTAACAAACATAACAGTCCAATTGAGAACCTTCTTTTTTAAGTTGGTTAAAAGTTGTTCATAAGTATAAGTAAATAAGTTTTAGCTAGGTGTAATTAAATGACATATTTTGTAAATAGTTTTTTCTTGTGTTTTGTAAAGTTTTATAATAACATTATGTGGATTAATTAAAATTTGAATAAAATCATGTTAAATATACATTATTTTTTATTTATTGTTTAAATAATTTCTGTCTTATTATATAAAGAATTAATTAGCATCAGCTGCCAAGTGAGTCCCAGCAACCTGAGAGAGAGCCAGCCAGCCTTCATTCTTGTGCCTCTTCCTTGTCCGTTAATATGGATAATATGGAATGTGTACTATAATATGTACCACATAGCAAGCATTGATCATTCTTGCAGCATCTACTAGTACATAATGCATCTTTCTATCCACCACTAAGCATCTGTAAGGAAATATTATTTTATATTAAAAATATGTAATAATAATTACAAATTAATATTTATCTATGCTATGCTTTTCATAACAATGCAATTTTACCTGAATGAGCTTTTAAAACATCTATAAATCACTTGACAACACTCCTAGGTTGTCAAGTGCTTATCTTGATAATCATTGTGGGTTTCAATGGGTATCTTTCTAAAATATCAAAAATAAAGAAGTGAAATCTAAAGAACTACTATACACATTACATACCCAACATATAAGCATTTTTATACAACATGGCAATGCTACATGCTGACCCTTTTAAAAATATATGTATATAGTTAATAGAGCCATATGAGATTAAACTTTTTAAAACCTCAGCCTTGTAAGCGGAGAGCAAAGAATGATACATATGTTATAATAGTATAGAGATGGCTGACAGGAAGTATTCCAGTGTGTTTCTCGCATAATAATCTTATTTGAGGATATACTTCATAGTAATAAATGTATGTAGGGTAGGACATGCCTGAGTGACGAAGAACTAACTTTTAGTGAGACTTAACTGAAAACTACTTTGGTGATGTTTGGTTTAATGTGATTGAATACCTTTATTAGATTATACTTACTAGTTTTTTAACTTGATCCATCCCATGTTGTTGAAATGGAAATGATACATATTTATCTATTATAAAGGTGCCACCTCCCCTATGATAATGCTTGAATTGTCTGCAACAGATGCAGAGGTCATATGATGATTAATTATAATCAGCATAATTAATATCATTGTAACTTGCTAAATCGCTTTAAAACAGTCTTCTATGACACAATTTTATAAACTGTCTCCAACAATGGTTTGATATGCCGCTGACAAAGCAACCAAAAACCTGAAATAGATAAAGTTTGTTTAAGTATTACTATTTAATGGCCTTGAGGCTCAGTTGGTAGTATGTCTATCTAAGCTGTAGGTTGTGGGTTCGATTCCCACCCAGGGTAAACATTTGTGTGATGAGCATGGATGTTTGTTCTGTGTCGAGCATGGATGTTTGTTCTGTGTCTGGGTGTTTCTATGTATCATTTGTATATATTTACTACAAAAAAGTATATATGTATTCTATCAGCCATCTAGTTCCATAGTACAAGCTTTGCTTAGTTTGGGCTAGATGGTGTTTGTGTGAAATGTCCCAAAATATTTATTTAATTTTGGTAACCACTTGGTGAAATGTTCCTAATGCAAAGGTTAGCCAATGCTATCCAGTGTGGGAATAATGGCAGTCTTATAGGCACTGGGTATGGTAAGGGCAGCTTATTTGACTAAAGGATAATTATTATTTACATGTACCTAATTGTATTTGTTTTTGTGGTTATTTGTTAATCATATAATAGACTAGGTAGGTACTATATGTCTTTCCTACTGAAGGTAAACATTGTCTACCTAGTAGAATAAATAACAAGCATATTTGCAAGTTATTAAGGATGTATCAATTAATATTCCAAGAAAACAACAACATTATTATATTTTGTTGGTTTTACTACTAATTCTTTCCACTGGTAAATGATTGTGTGCCTTACCTTGGTTTCAACATCTACAGATCGAAGTGTAGGAGGCTTGTGAGGAGTTCACTCTTTTATTAGTTGTTTAGTTAACTCCATAAATAATCTGTAACGTTTCACAAACTGCGGTCACTGAAATAATAAGCTTGAAATCTTGCACTTAAAATTGTTCTTCCTTGCATCGGTAAAAACCATGTCTTCGTTCAATTCATGGACTCCCGATGGAAGCAATCATCGTTTTTGACTTAAAAATGTAAGTTAAGTGTATATTTAGGTAAAAATTACACATTATATTGAAATGCAAAGCACAACGATCAAGAAACGGCTGAGCAATGGTTGACATTTTGTAACTTTTTCTCAAACGTTGTTTTGACAGCGGTAGCGTTCCAACTTCGCTCCAGCTGCGTCTCAGCTTGCGACTTTAACCATTAGCGCGATACGAAACGGGCAAAAAGTAGCGGTTTGGTTAAGGTTCAATTGCGCTTCAGCTGAAGTTTATTAGTGCGATCGCCCCCAGTTCCATTTTTAGTTTAAGTACGTATATTGAGTACGGCTTCAACTGACTCCAGAGGTGTATACAATGTACTATGTGTACATGTGTATTTGTGTACCCATGATTGGAATCTGAACAGTCCCGAAACCGATCAAAGACTTCGTTTATTTGACCGAATAATGTCGTGATTTTTTCGGGTTAATTAACTATAATACAATTAAAAGTTTAAAAAACTCAAAAACCTCCTAAACAATCAGTTGAATCGATTTTGATAAAACATAGCTAAGAATAATATCGATGAAATCCTCTTTCAAATAAAGAAAAAAAAAACTAGACCAAAATTGGTCCATCCATTTAAGAGTTTCGATCCCACAGAGATATAAACACAGGTAGATAACACATTAAACTTATTACTCTGTTTTTTAGGTCGGGGGTTAATAAATGAATACTCACGGTAATTTTAGTAGGTATAGTGAGTTCCAGTGTAGTAAATATATTTAGATTTTTCATGACCACCCATTTCTCGTTGAAATGCCAAAAATCCGTACTCAGCGATATCGATCCACATTCCTGTTGCGTACTGCACAAGAATGGAATTCGTTGCCGCCATCTGTTTCCTGAGACCTACAATCTCGGAATTTTCAAGGCTAGAGTGAATAGATATCTTCTAGATCGACGAACTCCATCCTCGGCCACACCATCGCTTAACATCAGGCGAGTTGGTGGTCAATCGTAGATCTATCTTCTATATAAAAAAATAAATAAAAAATTAGAAAATATATTTACTAAAGAGCAGATACTCTTTATTTGTCAAGTGGTCTAAGGAATGTATTAAAACTTTTCTCAATAATTATAGTTTAAAAACTGAAGCGACCGACTTCTCATGGATGCCATTGTCAGAACTTAACCAAATTGAAATGGGACCACACGTCAAATAAAAAAAGAATTATCGAAATCGGTTCACCCAGTTGAAAGTCATGAGGTAACAAACATAAAAACTGATAATCGAATTGATAACCTCCTCCTTTTTGGAAGTCGGTTGAAAATAGTTCCCCCAAGCTGCTGCTTGTGGCCATCTCTTCTAACCAAACAAAACAAAGCACGCTTGCGTTTTTCTTATCCATGTGAAAATTATACTTAATTCCACGGACGCAGTACTAAGCTCGTCATCACCATTAGCAGCTAAATTCCAGAGCTGCACCTGCATCAGCATTTCAGCATATCGCTAGAGAATATTTAGCCTCGGTATAAATGGGCTAAAAAGCATCGTTGTTTGTTGTCAATAAAAATAAATAGGTACCTCGTCGAATGCGGTCGGTGTTAGGCGTTAAATTGAACGGCGGGTTGGCCGTTTCGGTTAATTGAGTGTATGCCCATTATGGGACGAATTGCGAGGACTCGATTGACGAAAGGGTTTTTCTTTTTGGTTATTTCGAAGTGAACTGGGCTGGTGATAGCTATCACACTTAAATATTTAACTTACACTTTTTATGACTTTTTGAAATAGATATCAGGCAGGCTGAGGCCTATATGATTAAATACATGCTTCGTTAAATATATATGTGTAATACATATATTCAAAAGTATAGGTACCACTGTAAAATGTGTTGGTTAAAAATATTTCTGAAATAGATATCAGGCAGGCTGAGGCCTTGATGATTAAATACATGCTTCGGTGAGTTCACCTAGAGATCGCGAGGTCATCCGATAAGCACTAAAGCTGGCCACCGGGGGATTTTCATTACTTAGTACTATCACTTAACACAGTAGTATCCCCTATACGGCGGCGGCAAGTGGCGGAAAGACGCTGGATGCAAGCCGCTTCCAATCGGTCTTTTTGGAAATCCATGGGGGAGGCCTATGTCCGGCAGTGGACTTCTTATGGCTGAGATGATGATGATCCCCTATACGGTCGTGTATCTTTCGTAGATTTCCCTCTTGCCAACGAAAAAACCTAACTAGAGTTCAAATAATGGTATTACTTAGTTTGTTTAGTAATCGTTCGTTTGCTTCACAGATATTTAAGTAGATGAAGTATCGTCTGTTCGTATTTCTAAAATCAAATATATGAACCCCTCAGTCCGAATATATCCCACGAATGGTTCGCATCGTTAAATGGTTACAGAAATACATCGGGAACTATTGGAATAGTATTTTTTTTGTAGAAATAGGATGAAAAGTGAGATATTGATGGTAGTTTCTATTCGGCTCTTTTATAAATACGGACGCTCTCAATTTTGCCCAGATACATAGATTTAAAAGGCCGAGATGGATAGTTTCATTCAAAGATTCCGTATACAGTGAAGCCTAAAAGCATATCAAAGAGCGTAATTACTTACGTGATAGTCACGCATATCACGTAATTACGCTCTTTGAAATTGACTTTTGAGTGATAAAGACAAGAAGGTTAAGGTTATCCGCAACAAAACGCAGAGATTGATACTGCTTAAATACTTAGTAAACTTTTGCATCTACCGACACATTATAAAATAAAAGCTGACTTTATATACCTATACACGAATCTTTTTCATACACCGAGGGAACCGTATCGGGCTCTTTACTTCTACTTCTCTTCCTATACAAGTTTATAAGCCATGAAAATTAAATATTATGTCTATAATGCTTATTTATGATGTACCCGAAAAACATAACATAACCTTCTTGCGCAGTCAGATATAAACCCACACTTAGTATTACTTCTTATTCAGAGTTAAAAAAAAAAACAATTTGTTTTGAGACGAGGAGTTTCAAAAATGTTTTAAAAAAGTAATTACGTAACCCTAACAATCAGCTGTGAGGTTATTTGGGGTCACAAAAACTAAAGCGCAGCGCGGCGGCTAGATCTCAAAGTACACGTTCAAAGATGCCGTCGCGTATGCCGCCGTCGTCGGTCACCGTGCTGTCACGGTGTTTTACTTTGGAGTAAGCGAGAGAAGTATAAGTTTCGTTACGAAATAAGTTTATTTTCGAGAACTTTGATTTCAGTTGGTCGCACTAAGGCGGTCAAGCAAGCCTTACTTCGTAAATTTTAAGATCAATAACACTACTTTTGTCATTATTATGTTTTAAACCCGTATTTTAATTCATATTGTTGGTACGGTCGTGAATAGATGGTTTAGTAAATTAATTATCCTTTTCTATGGCTATGATGATATGATTTCTCGTGCTGTGCATTATCGGTCCCGTTCAACATTTTTTATGATAGTATTTATCTAATATGGAGTTTTGGCGGGAATGTCATGGAAGCATGTTGTCGTTTTATTTATATTTTCTAAATTTGTGTTATTTTGAATATTGATGCTATAACAATGCTGGTGTTTTATCAAGTGTGTGAGTGTGGGTAAGTGAAATAAAGCGACGTGTCTTTTCACATTGTCGGCAAAAGTCCATAGAAGCTTCTAGTAAAGTCGCCATCACTTTATATTGCCAGTTCATGGTCTCCATTTGAGAACTTTTCGGCCCCATTGGCCATCAGTTCTACGACCAATGTGCCTTGCCCACTCCCACTTTAACTTGCTAATCCGCTGTGCTATATCGGTGACTTTCGTACGTCTACGGATCCCTTCGTTTCTGATACGATCCTGCAGAGAGACCCCGAGCATAGCCCTCTCCATAGCTCGTTACGTGACTTTGAGCTTCCTTATAAGGCCCAATAATTGACACTAATTATAGTATACCTACCTAATTGATAAAAAATATTAGTACTATAACCACTTTTAGCCAGTCGAGTATATATGTACCTACGTACATGATTAATCGCGTAATCTGAGCTAGTGGTGTATTGAGGAAAAAACTCTAATTAGTGGCATGGATTCAGGATGGATCGCATATCCCGGGATTAGAAGTCGATAAACAGTCTAGTCGTAGTCGGTCAGTGCTCGAAGAAAGAATACACTATAGCTACATTGAGCATTTAAGCTCATGCTGTTTTAAAAATGGTCAAAAAGAGGGAGATATTGCTCAATTTTTATCCGACTACGGTGAAGCAAAAGGGAGGGTTATGTTTTTGACCGGTATGTGTGTATGTATGTATGTTCATCTGTTCCTTCAAAACTTCTAAACTACTTATCATAATCTGACAAATGAGGTATTGTTAGAAACGTCTTGTTTCTCCGCTGGATAAAGGCTATGTCACGTGACATTAAATTGAATATGGCACTCTGTACGAAGTCAAGAATAATTTTTTTTCGACATGCTACATTTTATTTATATAATCATATAATTTTTTTAACCCCCAACCCAAAAAGAGGAGCGTTTGACGTGTGTATCTGTGTGTCTGTATATGGCTGCCTGTCACTCAAACGGATATACCTACCGATTATGATTTTTTTGAATGAAACAATGTTTTATCGAAAGTGTTCTTAACAATGTTTCATTAAATCGGTTCAGCCGTTTTAATGTCAGGGGTTTTTGAGTTTTCTAAGCTAATACTTGTAAGTCACCACACGGATTACATTGAAGGACACACTTCGTTATATTATGTCGAAACCTAGTTCAGGGAACTTTGAAGTTTGGACTCTGTCTAAGCTGGTGGGTATGGCGTAACGTTAATACTCTGTAAGCTCAGATTGTATGTAGGAAAAGAAAGCCAACATCATGACTTGGTTTGAGCGTGACATTTATCCTATGAGCACATTTTTGTATATTGAGCCAAATTAGTGGGTATGAAACTATAATACTATTTATTAGTCTACTCCGTATATTCAGTCCGTGAATGCAAGTGTGTAACGGGACAATTAAGTCGCTCGCAGGGTTAAATTTCATAAATATTCAATCAGAGCTTTAAAGTTAAAAACTTGTTAATTCTGTGTGGTAGTGCACTGCAATTGTCACTGTTAAATATTTGATGCCGAATCTTGTTAAGAATATTAGGAAATTTAGCTACAACTGTTGTTTTATAAACTAAAATACAATATACTTCACATTACTGCTTACTCTGCTTAGCGATTGGATAAAAAACTGTGAAGATTCTCTAGACGGACTCAGCAAGAGTTTACCCACTACAAAATTATTATTCTATGGTATTCTTATTGCTTTCCATGTGTGCATGGCATCCACGAAAAAAGGTAGTTGATGATTTGTTGCGGAGCAAAAATGAATATCTGAATGCCTAAGCCACAATAGCTGCAATGTAGTCTGAATATCTAATTTTTATTTTAGTCAATCATCATTTCAGCACCTTTGTGTCATTGATTTTTTTTTTTCATAATATCAGTGGTCCTTCCTTTAGAAGAACAAAACTGTGTACGGTCAATGCAAGCAGCTAGTCTGCTAATTAGTGATGATATAAATTGTGGTAGTAGTAGGTTGACCTAAATATTTGGATTATCGTTAGACCTCTAAATCAGTATAGGTATGGTAATTTCATTATTTTTTGTTTAGAAAGTAGTAGCCAGTAGAAATCAAATTTTTTTTTTTTTCAAATTAATAAATGTATGAGGTCTTAAAAAGAAAAACGAGAAAAAAGATATATGTCCAATAAATAAATACACAAGCTATTTAAAAAATAACATAATAATAAACCTGTGTTTGGAAATATAGTATAATCAAGATCACAAATGTCTCCATAATGTTTGCGTCTTCCCATCCACCGCAAACTTCAGCGTCTTTATTAAAATCCCTCGCACACTTTTCTGTGATATTTTTTGCAAGCAGCCTCTAAAGAGCCGACGTCTACAGATCTCCAGGAATGTTTTTATTCGTGCCTTTAAGGTGTTCATTACACAGCTATTGCCACGATTTTGGATTTATTCATGTTTTAATTTATACTTTTGGAAATACGACGGTTTTAACGCTTAAAATGTTAGGTTAGATTTACCTGAAAATATGAAGTATTTCCTTAAATTTTAGGCATCTAAAGGCCTGTTCAGACATTAGTGGTTTCGCAACTGAGACGGCGCGGAGTCGGTATTTAGAAATTTTGAGGTTGTGAAACTGCCATATGTAAGTAAAATTTATTTAATAAAAACCACAAACCCCAACTGTTTCTGAAGGAAATAAATGATTTGAACTCTAATATGGCCGGCGCTCGTACTTTCTCTAGTTCATATTACAATGGGTATGGCTTAAATAGCAATATTTTTAAAGGTTTATAAAAATTATGAAGATCTCAAATATTATTAATATATAGCTAATTAAAATCAGATGAGCCGTTCAGGCAACGAAAAGTACTTATTATGTAGAAAAGTACGCACATAAATACCTACATAGGTATATACATTCTTACATAGGAATACATACCTACAACTACATACATATTTACAATCACGTTTTTTCCCGTTAGGTATAAGTAGACTTCTACTGGCTACTATCAACAATTAGAAGAAAGTGTAAATTTCTCTAAGTTTTAATATTGTTTTCATCGTAGAAGCAGAATATGTAATAAATAGTACCTGTATGGTTTTCCAACCTGACCGTCGATTGCGGGTATACTTACATAGACACTTTGAAAAATCATTTCCCTTCTTCGATAGTTGGGTAAGTAAGTATATCGCACAAATTCTACTATGTTTGACCAGATCTTTTATCTATCTTTTACTGTATAGCCAAAGTCGAATATTCACAGCGCTGTCCAACTGCCTTGCGACAAAAGTAATAAAAAAATTGATTCAGTACGAAATATCAACATCTAGAGTAGAAAGTAGTGGCTAATAGAAATCACCACCAGCATAGATATTTGATTATTAAAATAAAATTGGTGTGGATTTGGATGTTAGGATGTTATGAACCGAACACAAATTTTAGGTTAACATATCTAATGAATCATATCTGAGAGGGAATCCCAGTGAAGTTTTATAGTCACGTCACGACCAAGAAAACAATTATAAATGGAGGAGACAAATCTTCTTGCATTTGGATAAAGCCGTACAATATGCAATTTTCTTTTAGTACCTACTTTTATTTAAATTAAGTTGAAGCTAATTCCCAGTGTGCTCTATTATAATTGTCTGGAGCGTTACGAGCGGCCCGAGCTTGCTGCTACGGGTAGGGTTGCCAGCATTCTGTGGCAAAACTAACTCTTAAAGTTAACCAAACATCTCAGTACAATAGAAACACACAGTACATAAAAAGTGTATTTGTGATTTGTTTTCGATATTAAATTAATTTTCCATTTTTGAAGCATATATAATTCGCATATATAGAAATCGCTCAAGGCGATAAGGCTGCCTTTGTACCATCGAAATTTTTGTTTACTGTTTAGTATTCCTCTTTATACTTGTGTTATAAGTTAAAACTTGTTTAAACGTGTGTCCTTCAATTGTAATGTTTGGTGTACAATAAAGATATATTTATTATTATACTCCTTATTCAATTTAAATCTTAAATCTAAGTTTTTTACAATAGAAATACAAATATATAAATACATATTATAAAAAACTTAAACCTATGGTGCCGCCGGCAGCGGGGCGGGGATCAAGCTGCCGGTGGTAGGGGCTACAGAGAGAGGAACCTCCTGACAATGCGTGCCGTGTCCAGGATGACTGCATTCTGTATCAGACCCTTATTATTATTTTAATTTAGGTTCTGGAAAAAAAATATCATACTAAAAATAATACTAAGAACATGAGAACTAAATACTTAGTACTCAAAACTATAACGGGTGATAATTAAGCTATTAATAATTGATATTCTCAAGCAATGTATGTATAAGATATAGAAATAGTTGTTACATACATTTTACTTTGAAACTGAGATAATGAATCGAATTGCCGTTGTATAATACAAGTACCTATACTTATTTTTTGTCCCTTTCCTATTATACGCGTCAGTTACAGCAAGCAATAGTGTGCTTACCATCTTTGATCACTAAGTATACCGCTCTGCCAGCGGGAAGACACTCAGCGGAGTTTCTAAATACAAAACGTATCACAAGAATCAGCCAGTGAGATTTCACTGGCTGATTCTTGTGAAACTTTTGCGCTTTCGCTGTTAGTAGTCTTAGGAGAATGAAATCGTTCATAGCGCGCGAAAAGAGGTTGTATATCAACCCTAAGCGGCGGGATATTTTGGCACAGCGGCGCGCCGTAACCTCAATACTTACGTACTATTGTAACTACACACGTATACGTACCATTTGCGGTGTTTGTTGATTGCTCCGCGGGCAAACAAACAGCCCCGGTAATAAAACTCAACTCAAACCCAAACAGGTTTATACGACTAACAAAAATTACGAACAAATGTTTGATTCGAACAAAAATATTAGGTTTAACGATGGAATTCGATACAATTAACTTTGCTGCCTACCTACACAGTGATTTTGTTCAATTTAGGTTTGTTAATTTTTTATTAGAGTTTTTTTCTATTTTTAAAAACCCAGAAGTGAAAGCTTAATAACAGTTTAAATTAGTTTTCTGGTGCCACACATACGTATTTCATTAGGGTTTTAATTTGTAAGTAACAATAAAACTTCAGCTTACAATTAAATACATATGTATATGTTTATATTAAATAAATATTCCGTCACAAGGCCATCTAGACCCAAACTAAGCAAAGGCATTAGGGGAATCAAATATTTGTACCTATACTTTTGAAATAACATATGGAATAATTATATATTTTTATTGTAAGTAAATACTTATTAACCCCACAAACATTGATAAAAAAAAGGGTTTTTTTATCAATGCCCACAAACAACCAGGCACATGACAGACTTCCATGTTCAACACAAATAATTCAAAGCTGTAAGTTAGTAGTAGTAGTTAACTAAAAACACTTTGTCCTCAATAATTGATTGATTAACAGACATACAGCGTACACAACTTAACTATTGTCGAAGCAGAAATAGCTTCGAAAAAGCGAAATACATATGTATAATATTAAGGCCTAGGCCGCACTACGGTTTTTACCGCGAGCGGTAACCGCTATAAACCGCGAAACCGCTCGAGACGGTACTAAATCAGTCGCGGGGAAAAACCGCAAGTGCGGCCGCTTGTATTCGTTTTCCTGTTTCATAAACTCACGCGGTTAAAAACCGCTGCGGTTTAACCGTAGTGCGGCCTTAGCCTAAGGTGGAGCTCAACGCGCGCAGCTATTTCTCGCGCGCACGCATCATAACATTCTAATTTAAAATATAATATTACTGGTTAGGGATATAAAAAAGTGAGAAATGAATTTCTTTATTTAGATCTAATTCCTCAAATCCTAATTTTATTCCTCCTTTTTTTTATATTTCTCCTATCATTTTTTTTACGCAAGATAGATCTCCGATTGAAACTAATAACTCGCCTGATGTTAAGCGGCGGTGTGGCTGAGGATAGAGCTCGTCCATTAAATATCACTTATACTGGCGGACGAAGAAGAAGAAGAAACATATTAAAGATACATATTATTTTCCTTCTACTTAGCCAATTTAAAAGATATCAAAGAAAAACATTTTTAAAATATTACATAGGTATATTATATGGTAGGTACCTATTTAGATTTAATATGTTTAAAATTGTTGTGATGTGCAAGAGGATAGCTTTGAGCCGACCCTTAAGTAAGATTTAAGTTTTTAATATGAACTTTCGTAAAATATCGCTTTATTCAATACATTTCTACAGATTTCTAAGAAGAAAGAAATTCGGTTGTATTTTTAAATGTTTGATAATTCATTATCCGGCTCCTCCGGAGACAAACTTTGGCGTTTATTTGAAAGCATCTATTTATTTAGTTTATAAAACAAAATAAATGGAAAAAAAATATGCAGAACGGCTAAACATTAATATTGATAAAAAAAAATATCAATGAAAGAAAAAAAAATTTTAATCAGAAAATTAGTGAAATTATGTAAGTGTTAAAGCCGAAGACAGAGCTTGCAAATTTAAATTTGTAACTTTTGTTAGTTAAGTATTTATGGCTTAATCACTATTTAACAGTAAGTATTTTGATAATATAAAATATACAAGTCACACTATCATACCAACACACTAATTATTGTGTACACGACAAAACTGGTATTAATAAGCAAGTTGCTGTAAGCATGGTCTATCCAATATATTAATATAAATAATTATCAGATCGTTTTGCAAATAAGTTCACTATCAGCGAAGAACAAGCACAAAATCACACATAAAAATCTACAATAGAATTAATAACCTCTTCGGTTAAAAATGTAGATTTCAAAGTACTTTTAACTTTGAAAGAAAACGACAACTATAAAATTACGATAAAAATGAAGAGCACAATGAATAGTATAATAGTTTAAAAATTTAAGCAACCGACTTCTTATGGATGCCATTGTCAGAATTGGACCAAATTGAAATGACACACGGGAAGCACCATCTTTCAAATAAAAAAATAATCATCAAAATCGGTTCATCCAGTCGAAAATTCTGAGGTAACAAAAAAAAAATACTGTCGAATTGAGAACCTCCTCCTTTTTTAAAGTCGGTTAAAAATAACATTGGTACGAAACTGTATAGTTTGATTAAGGACGAGGTGAGTCGCAGGGGTTGCCGAGGACAACTTCTAGGGCTCTCGTGGCCTGTTCTAAGGCCCTGATAGCGCACGCGTCCCCGCCCGCGCCCAACAAGGGCTAATGCGATACGTGTGCCAACCTTCCTACACCTTTGAGGGTTATTTTATGTTCAAGTGCGCTTTAAACCGGCGGAGAGCACTCGTTACCCGTAGGAAAAGATTGGCGTAGCGAGGGCTGTTGAAAGTTGTCTGCCAGCTTGAGGCGGGCGGGTGATATGTTTTTCAAATTAAGTGAGTTGAATTTTACTAATTATTCCAGTTACATTTTCTACTTTCGCGTGCTTTAATTTAAAGTAATGTGAATTTCTTCTAGATCAATGTACTTACTATAATATTTTTATTTACAAGACGAGCAAGTCTTTGCACTTTGTCCTCGTTTAAAACAAAACTGTTGAACTCTAAATCCCCTAATACCTAAACAGCAACGTTATTTTATCGCACTATTCCTCATTATTCAATATGCTTTTCTTCTTAAAAGTTTAAGAAGAAATTCCCTCAGTTCCCATTTCTGTATTGAATTCTTTGCCACCAGGCAAATAGGCGCGACCAAGACAAACGGCGCGTACATGAAGGAAAGACAGCACTGATGCAAAATAGCATCGTATGTATGGGTCCTAAAATCTACAATAAGATTCCTAAGTCAATAAGAGACCAGAATAGTAATTTATTTAGAAAAAAGTTGAAGGCATTGTTATTGCAGAAGTGTTATTATTCTATCAATGATTTTTTAAATGACAAATTTTAATTTTATTTGACATTATGTGTATCTTTTATTGCTTCTGCTTTGTCATATTATAGATATTTTTGGTTTGTGTATTAATCTAATAACAAATAATAATTATTATTATTATATAATTTTTCGCATGTGCATGATGCTGTCTACCTGACATTTGTACGCCTAATCGGCACAACATGATTTTAAGCGACTAAATTTAGTGTAACATCTTTTATGCACTTGTTGTATAAAATTCTCGTGTTGTATGCAAATAAATTATCTTTATCTTTATCTTTATCTTTACCATTTCTGTTTCATGAGAGCTACAATCTTGGAATCTTCAAGGCTAGAGTGAATAGATATCTTCTAGATCGACGACCTCTATGCTCAGCCACACCGTTGCTTAAAATTAGGAGAGCTGTTGATCAATCGTAGATCTATCATCGCACGTATAACATATAAAAATATTTATGGTCGCTCATAAAATAATAAGCAGTGCCCCATTCCAAAGATTTCATAACAAAGCTCTTCGTTCAAAGTCACACATTCTTTCCTTTTCTCTTATTTTTATATTTATATTTTACGTATTTAATTTTTACAGAATTAACTATTTGAATAGCTAAAGTACTTGGTTTTGCAAGTATATGCAAAATCCCAGAATACTTACATACATTAATAAAATGTTGAAATGATTTCGCAAATAGTTTTCAATCGAAAGCCACAAATGCAAGTTAATTCGGAACACAAAATGGAATTCTGTACGAGCGGAAGTAACTATTGGTCAGGACTATCTTTTAATTTAAACAGAGGAAATTTAGTGGGAGAGTTTATTCTGGTGCGGCGAAGGCAGGTGTGGACTGCCCCGGGCACTGTAATTAACAAAACAAAGGCTTTTCACTACGTTAACAGTACTTGATGTTACTGCCTACATTATTTTAAAGTGCAGATTCTTTTGGTTAAGCGCTAACTTTGCAGCTTTAATGTTAGCATTCCAACGCTTGTGGGATGTCGTAAAATGTTTTTAGGCAACATCGTGTGCCGTGAATCATAAATCAAATTAAATATTTTCTTACTTACCATATCTATATATGCTCAATTATTTTGGTCCACGTTCTCAATGCGTACTGCACGGCAATGGAATTCTTTGCCGCCTTCTTTATTTCTTGAGAGCTATAATCTTGGAATCTTCGAAGGTAGAGTGAATAGATATCTCCTAGATCGACGAGCTCCATCATTGGCTAAGTGTTACTGATCAATCAATCAATTTAAATTAAACAGATATTAAGAAGATAAGCTTATCATTTGAAAATAGCTTGACAAATTTTTGAAGTGTCCTTAATTCTCAGGACAAGTTTTGTATGAAAGATTTTTTTACATTGTCGTTTTTCATCACTGCGCGAGTAAAACTATGAGGCACAGCTAGTCAGATATAATTATCAAATATAATTATATTTTCGTTTTTTTGTTACTTTTTCGTGACAATGATAATGAAGGCCATAAGATGGCATTGTCTTCCACGAAAACGAATGCTTACAAGATTTTTTCCAGAAAATTACTGCTTAGGTATGTGGAATTACTATAACATATACTAAGACCCCCAGTAAACAGGGAACCACCACAAAATCTTGAAAGGATGAACTAGTGTAGATTAACACAATTACCTACCTACAGTATTAACTCAATGCAACATTTCGATCAAGTTTTCTCAATTTTATCAAACTACAAAATTACATGTTTAAGTACAGTACATGTTTAACGAACAAAGTCTCTAATTTAGTAGTTAATAATAATTAATGAAATATAAGCCTTGGAGCTTGCAACGTAGTATTTGAACGCGCCACGGTAATAATATGAGCCTTGGAGCTTGCAACGTAGTATTTGAACGCGCCACGGTAATATTATGAGCCTTGGAGCTTGCAACGTAGTATTTGAACGCGCCACGGTAATATTATGAGCCTTGGAGCTTGTAACGTAGTATTTGAACGTGCCACGGTAATATTATCGCCCATCGAACATAATTCACCAGAAGCCGACTGCTAGACAGGCCTCCATGGATTATCAAAAAGACCGGTTGAAAGCGGCTTGCGTCCAGCGTCTTCCTGCGTCTTGTATAGGATCTTTAGTTCACCTTGTAACTGGTTTTCCTACCCTGCGCTTGCCGGTGTGGAGTCTCCACTCGAGATACTTTTAAAGGTGTCTGCTTTTTTCTAATATGATTTTGATGTTTTCGTTCCAATCAACGACGGGCTCGCTTGATGGTAAGCGATAACCATCGCCGTTTCTACCTTCTATGTTTCCTGAGGTCTGCAATCTTGGAATTTTCGAGGTTAGAGTATATCTATAGACATCAAAATTCGCCATCGTCAGACATAACAACGCTTATTATCGGGCGACTTAGTGGTCAAATGCTTACTTCGTGTAAATTATTAGTTTGTACAGGATCGTATTACAATGCATGTTAATTTTTTCCCTGCGCACGACTGTCACATTTATATTTAACTTCACTGCAGTTTCTGATTAAGGTGTCATTAGCGACCTAGAGTACTATTTATTTTAGAAATGGCACATAATTATCTAAATACGATTCAAATACATATTATCCGTAATGATTGCGGTACAATAGTGTTCGCGTGGCTCTCCACCATTAATCTTGTCAAACGAGAATGAAGTGGTCAGACGTAACCCTCATTTCTCAAACCAACGACTAATTAATTACCTTGAAATTTCCTATCTATGCAAATGGAATCATTCCCGAAAAATGTTTATTTAGACATAATTTTGTTATTGTGATGAAGCGAAATTATTAGTAAGGTTACTTACTTATGGTACTTTGTTGTTTTTATAATTTTATAATAGTTGGACTTACAGTCATGTGTTGATGTGATGATGCTAAAGAAGTAGTATGTCTGTGTAGATGATTCTAATCTAATGCATATTGACTTCCTTCACTAGCAATTAAACACTTGCATTGCTATTTTAGCAAAAACAGAGATACTTATAAATTAGGATTTATGATTACAATTTATTGTTCAACCTGTTTTGTGCAAGGAATAAATGAATTATTGAACTATTATCTCATTTATTTATTTACAATCTTAATTTTAATTTTTTTACAACACAAATATAAACATATAAAAAAAGAAACATAAATATTGTATAAAACTTAAAACTAGGGTGCCGCCGGCAGCGGGGCGGGGCTCAAGCTGCCGGTGGTAGGGCCTACAGAGAGAGGAAACTCCTGAGAATACGTGCCGTGCCGAATTATTATTATCATTGTCATATTCGCTGAGCTAAGTACTAACACAGCTCACACGATGCTAAGTGATGGTGTAGTCCAAGATGGTTAGCACTATTAGCCTAAAATTAATGAAACCATGCAGTTTTTTACGTAACCCTGCCCGAAAGATTCAAGTAACTCTGTCCGAAACACACCGTTAGACGCTTGGTAATAAGACTTCCAACTTGACAGTAGTTATAGGTAGGTTAGCATTAGAACAGACTAGTAACTTCTAGTGTCTGCGTAATACGTGGACAAACATACATACATTTATGAAATTTGGCACACATATTTAGAAGCTGGAGTAAACGAAACCTGTGCAGTTCTGACAATATTACATACATACAGGTGGAATCTCTTCCCTCTTTTTTTTTTGTCGGTTAAAAAGAAATGTGCCTCAAAACCTCCATGTGTCTTGAGTAAAAAAAACATGATGGTTGGTCGTCATATTTTTAAGGTTCCGTACCCAAAGGGTAAAAACGGGACCCTACTACTAAGACTTCGTTGTCTGTCTGTCTGTCCGTCCGTCCGTCTGTCACCAGGCTGTATCTCATGAACCGTGATAGGTAGACACTTGAAATTATCACAGATAATGTATTTCTGTTGCCGCTATAAGCTAATATAGCAACAAATACTTAAAAAAAACAGAATCAAATAAATATTTAAGGGGGCTCCCATACAACAAACGTGATTTTTTTGCTCGATATTGATAACGGCAACAGGTAGACGCTTGAAATATTCAAAGAATATTGAGTTATATTATTTACTTTATAAATAAACAATTAATTTAAAATGAAATAATTATTTAATAATTATTATTTATTAAATAATTATTCCCATACAACAAACGTGTTTTTTTTGCCGTTTTTATAGATAATGGTACGGAACCCTTCGTGCACGAGTCCGACTCGCACTTGACCGGTTTTTTATCGCTGCACTTTGGCTACATATACCAAAATACATTTACATGACTTTTTTGATTTTTCCTAGAACATTTTAATATTTCCCTAGCAACGCACAAACAACTTGAAAAGCTCTGATAACTTTTCTTCTATGATGATATCAAAAGTGTTATATCATTTTTCACTAACTTCTGCGAAGGACATTTTAAGCTACGTTTTTCACATAAAATCTTTTCGACTTACTTTTGAATTACTATAAATTAATACATATTTAATTGTAACTACTTAACTTCTAAAATATAAATTAAGAAGTTTGCGTTTTAGTAAAATATATATTGGACACTAAAAATCGCTTCTAAGCTTTTAAGCAAAAATTTCACACTGGGGTGCTTTAAATTTTGTATGGCGCCTTAGTTATTTCGAGGCGAGAGAGGTCGTCATTTATTTAATTTAATGTTTGAATTTAATGTTAACCCTAGCTTGCTCTAAAATTTCCGTCACATCTCCGGAGTGCCATAATCCGATGATCTTATCGAAAACGCTGACCCCATATTTTTTGTTAAGCATTATATTAATGAATATTTCTATAGATAAATTGATATTTAGGCAACTACCTGAGTAGTTATAGGTTATACAACATGTATGACCGGCCCAATGACACTTCAACCTCTTAATTGGCCGTGCTACTAGTATGTCGCCGGCTCTGATTTCATCTGAGCGTGAACCTCCAATATCGCTGAATATAATGCCTGCATAAACATTAGCTTCCCGCAATTTTACTTGCATTATGACGATGTTAAAATGTAGATTTCGTTCAGGTTTACAACAGTCTCTGTACAAAATTTCGTAACAATCGATTTTGCTGTTTGAGAACATAACAGAAAGAGAAACTGAAAAAACCGACTTCAAAATACACCGATTTTCATAAAATGTATCTAAATGAGACCACCTCTGAGATATTACCAACCAAACAAATAAATAATTATTACTAGCCGAGTAATCGGTGTAACAAACATACAAAAAAATACAGTCGAATTGGGAACCCCTTTCTTTTTGGAAGTCGGTAAAAAAAATTATTCTACGAAGAAATCTATGTATTCCAATATCTAATACAAGCATAGGTGAAGTGTAGTAATAGACACTAAGTAAACGAACATCATAAACGTGTTTATATATTTGTATTAGTAATCCACTGAGCCAGAAAAAATAAGGGACGGGACAGACAGGACCCGCTTTGACAAGGGACAGCCTTTCAGGGAACGACTGACAAGTCAAATTTATATTTCGCCATTTACCTCTTCTCTCAATAAAAACTGTTTTTGAGTGCGGAAAAAGTGTCTGTAGTATGTCAACGGCGCTGCGGATGAGAAAATCTTTTATATGAAAGTATTTGAGCGAAAATATACGAGTATAACTTTTACCGACTGCCTGGGCAGAGGGTGTAATATGTTTGGGCGAATGTGTAATCGCTATAATTTCAACCTAAGATGAGTAAGATAAAAATATTATTTGTTAGTTAGAATTTCTTGATCTCGATAAGGGTTGGAGCGATAATTAATCCCCGAGCTCCAAAAAGAGGGATATTAAAGTGTGTGATTCTGTACATTACATTTTCTTGTTAAAATTAGCACTTACTTCATACCTATACCTATATGTTTTCGCTTGACCGCTTACTAATCTAATGCTAAGCAACGTTGCTGCCTACTTTAATGACGAAACAAACAAGTACGCGTCTCTTGATATTTACACGGTGGTCGTATTACCTAATAATTACCTCACAGAAAGCTCACTACAAGCTCTTCTACACAAACTATCGCAAACTACTCATATATTCTTCTACAGTTTGAAGAACGCCGGAACACAATATCGATCTAGAAGTTAAATGAAAATACTTCGGTGAATGTTGTGAGCGGATAACGTGATGGCTCTTGACGAGAAAAATGTTCGCTCCATTGGCGTTTACTTCGCGAGCGCTAGCTTACCTACCAAAATGAAGCACAAAATTTCAATATGTTGGAGTATTAAATGAGTGTAGAAAGTTATGTTGTGTTATAGATTATTTATACAGGGCATATTTAATCAGTCAGTCAGTCCTAAACAAAATAACTGCTGAAAACATACGCTTGTTTTTTTACGCCCAAGCATTTGTGACAAAAAGCAGTTATTTGCGCGCTTTAAAAAAAAAATTGGTTGTCTGTATAGTCGGTTTACGGACGATAGTTTAACGTGACAACGTCATAACAAAACATTGATGAAATGATGATGATGATGATGTAACGGGACAATGAGTCATACTTTTTAGTGCGTGCAGCCAGCGTTCATCGATTTATTAGACGTTGTCACGTCAAAAACTCTGCAGTTATTGTGTTAAATTCTGTAACTAGTAGGTACTGTATTAGGCAAATAGAGAGTATGTAATATTTAAATAAAACCGGACAAGTGCGAGTCAGACTCGCCCACCGAGGGTTCCATACAAACTAAATAAAAGGGGGAAATCATATATTTTTTTTATATTTTCCTTCATAAACCGAAAAATATACATCGTAAAAATATTTAACACATTCCTTGCTCACCACTTGGATCCGAGTATCATAAAGTTGCGGCGCCTCCCACTCGGATCCGAGCGAGCGTCCCGTTCATTTTGTAGTAAACCGCCGGCGTTTTAGGCAGTCAACGTTGCTTTGCACGGCCACTCTGTACATAATCAAAATTTGCCTAAAAAGTTTTGGTTCCCAGCTGAAGTGAAGGGTCTGCAGGGGGCGAAGAATGTGTTAAAAACCTGTTTTAGCTTATGCTAATGAGGCTCTTTCATATGATACACCACATGATACGGCTAATTCACTTTAAAATTTGGGCCCTCATTCCTTGCATAGTGACACTATTTTGTTGTGATTAAATTAAAGATGTCCAGTTTTAGGATTTTTTCCTATATATAATACTCTAACACAATGCTTCTTGCCAAATTTCAGAGTTCTAGGTCAACGGTAAGTACCCCATAGGTTTTGATTCCTCTGTGAGTGTCGAAATGTGCGTTTTTTACGGCGTATTTGGCTGTAACTTTTTTTTACGAAACTGAGAAATTTTATTTTTCTTTCTGCAGCAAGATACTATGGATCTGCGTATATGGTTTTAATATCAACTCGATACCTTCACGCGTTCCCGAGATAAAGTTCTTGACACCCGGACAGACGGACAGGCAGACGGACAGACGGACAGACGGACAACAAAGTGAAAGGGTTCCGTTTTTTCCTCTTGAGGTACGGAACCCTAAAAATGGGGTCTATATGCAAGGAAGGAAATTTTAAAGTGCTTTGACCGTATCATCATATGAAAGAACTTAATTAGCACAAGTTAAAAAAGGTTTTTAAATATTTTTACGATGTATATTTTTCGGTTTATGAAGGAAAATCTATATATAATTTCACCCTTTTATCTACTAGTTTGTACGGAACCTTCGACTTCGGAACCTTCGTGGGCGAGTCTGACTCGCAATTGTCCGGTTGTTTTTCATTCATTATACGCTCGATTGAAAAATATTTAAAACGATTAAGCCATTTTACATCACTTTAAAATGTTAATATTATTTACCAGAAATATTTTGTGTACTATATTTTCAGCTTAAAGAACTTTTTTAACACTTAAAATTTACAAATTGTTATATTTATCTGTTTAATTTTTTTTTGTTCCACGTTGAATCTTACAAATGGTCCCTATGGGAAATATTTAAATTGCTTCATTTCGCAAACAGATTTGAAACTACGTTAACCCGCTCAGGTTTCGTGCAATGATGAAAGCTAAAACAAACAAAAAGCTACATCAAACTTTTTGAGGTCTAGGTAAATATGAATATTATTTTAGTAGTGTAACTACCTGACCTATGTTTTGTATAAAATACAATTGAATTAAAAACAATACTAACATAGCGTAATTAATTATTTTTTTCCGTTATGTACATATTTTTAAACAACTTCAAAAAAGGAGATTATTAATTCGGTAGTATTTTTTAAAATGGCTGTTACTTCATAACTAAACCAAATTAAGTTTAACCAAAAGAAGTTTCCAGCAGCCTAGTCGGGAGACCGTCTGACTTGCGATCCGCAGGTCCTGGGTTCGAATCCCGCGGCACGCACCTCTGTATTTTCGCAGTTATGTGCGTATTGTTGATTGCCGCCAACTTCAGTTAGTGGCCAAGTGCGGGCTGGCAGACTTCACACCTCTTTCAAGATCATTGAGAACTCTCAGACATGTAGGTTTCCTCACGATGTTTTCCTTCACCGTTTGAAGTTGGCGGCAATCAGCAATACGTACATAAATTCGAAAATACAGAGGTGCATGCCGCGGGATTAGAGCCCAGGACCTGCGGATCGCAAGTCAGACGGTCTCCCGTCAAGGCTGCCGGAAACTACAGATCCTTCAGATTCGGGAATTTCAGATTGATCCCATAGAAATTTCATCAAAATCGGTTCTATAATTTGGTTTTAAAAATAATTCGAGAAATAACGGATTTATGCGTTATCAAACAAAAAATACACGTTTTGAGAACCTCCTTTTTGAAATCGGTATATAATAAACCAGATTGTGAAACATCAGTCAATTTATCTGAAGGTTTTAATGGATTTTCCTCGTATGACTATAACATTCAGTCAAAATCACTAACTTTTTTGTTATGTTCAGAAGGGAAAAGGGCGAAGGTGCGATTAAAAGGTTTAACGGGTGAGGGTGACAGTCTGATATTGGGACAGTTTCTTACTTCGTATTGGACATTTTCCAGAACAATGATGAAAAGTTTAGGTAACCAAGGAGTGATGTTACGATATTCATTCATTTTATCTAACGAAAGTAACTTGAAACCTTGCATAAAAAATGCTAAGATTTCGTATCCATATAATCCCATCTAAACTACTACGTATTTTTATCATCTCATATCGATTTACTACAGAATTTCGCTCTTTCTATGCGGATCGCTTCAGTGGCTTATAACAGAATTCTTTACCATCATTCTTGTTTCCAAAAAACTATATGTATCAGCGCTGGAAGTTACCGATCAATTGCAAGCCTATTATTAAATAATTCTATTATTATTAACTCTGTGAGCTTTGCTTTCAATCAGTGTTGTAACACTGATTGAAAGCAAAGCACACAGAGTTCCTCTACTAATGAAGATCTTTTTGTTTGATCTTTTTCTAATGAAAGATCTCTCTAGATTTGAAAGAAAAAAAAAGTAAGATTATGTATGTCGGATCACGTCAGAATACAATTCTGCGTTCCATGACAGACGTCACTGACTTGGGACACAAATCTGCCAAGCTCAAATGGTAGTGGGCGGGTGGGTCACCTCAACAGAATGCATCCGAATAAGTGGGCAATTGTATCCACGGAGTGGGTGCCAACAAGCGGTAAGCGATCTTCAGGTCGCCCTCCAACACGATGGCGCGACGAAATCCGGAGATTTAAGAAGGATTGCAAGGTGCTTACCAACCGACAGAAATGGAAGGAATTGGGAGAGACATTTGCCCAGCAGTGGGACAGTACAGGTTAAATTAAAAAAAATATGATGCTGTGTAATACTACTCTGGCTAGGTACCTACCTACCCATTTAAAGCTAACCAAATACCGCTTCTTACCCACCGTTCACCTCCTGATGACCAGCTGGGTGAACGGTGGGAAGTATTTTTTACGACGGATCACCTCTCTGATAAAGTTTTGAAAGCCCCCAACTTTATATCGGTGACGGTCCACCTCAAAAATACTTATCACCAAGCGATTATAGTCTATGACTAAGACATAGATATATCTACTCGTAATTAGAAAATAAAGTGCGCCTTATTAACTTTCAGCTAAGACAAAAGGTTGAATATCAAAGAAGGTTATATTAAGAACGTGTAGGGTATGACTTTTTCTTGTTATCAACATAATTAGATTGTTGTTTTCGTGCGACACCTGTCGGTGTCAAACACTCAGCGGTATGAAATTACAATATTGTTCTACTTTCAATTTTCAGCACCGTTTCTCGACATAATTGTAATATAAGTACAGTAGATATTACTCTGTTCAGAACAGCTGTAAATCATATATTCAAAATTAGTATTATTTAATTTAAACATATCTAACAGTAATAGGGCGAAATTAAACTCTGTATCTCTGTCTGTTTGTCACATTTTCACAACTAAACGACTGAACCATTATAAAATTTGGTACAGATATATCTCAGATCCACGAGACAGACATGGGCTCCATTTCATCATCACTATCATCACCATTAAATGGTGATGGTGTAGTGATGATAGTGATGATGATGAAATGTAGCCAAAACGGTTCCAGTAGTAATGCAAATCTTGCATTAGTAACTGAAACCGTGGGGTACAGTAAATCATATTAGTACTAGTGAACAATTGTGTTCTAGTACTGGATAATTTATGTAGAAATAAGCTGTTCATTACATTTTGTTTTAGGTTTATTAAATAGATTTACATTTGATCAACCTCGACCTCGCTTCATGGTATGTGACGATGTGACCAAGGATGGAGCGCGTTGATCTAGACTACAAGATTATTGACGCTTATAAATTACAAATACAAATTTATTTATTACTCAAAACATCTTGAAAGTGCTATGATTATAGTTTTCAGAAAACAAAGAAGGCGGTATACAGGGAGGTCCACTCCTCTGCCAGTAAATACGAAGTTTTCAAGAACATGGGAATAAATAGTTTACGTACATAACTATAGAACAAAAACTGAAAACCCGATTTCAAAATGCGCAATTTTGCTTTAAAAACCAAACTACTGAAACGACTTTGATGAAATTTCTATGGGACCAATCTGAAAGTTTATCCTTAAGCAAGTATGTATATTAAAAGAAAAAGAATAAATGCAAAAACTGCTTTTTTGAAGTCTTATTACGATTTCGTTACGCTTGATACGCAGTTGAGTGTACGTTTTTTATGAGAAAGTATGCGTAAAATAGCTATAAAATATTATAAATGCGCATTCTTTAGAATAATTCTAGTAAAATCACTTGTTTATTACGAAATAGTTCCGTTAGAGGTTACGAAAAAAAGTTTTATTTTAAGTTTGCAGAAGATATATTTTTATTATTACAAAAGATATAGCCTGTGGAAGCGAAGACGAATCTAATGACACCTCGCACATCAAAATCGGTCAAGCTGTTTAGGCTATATTAAGCGTCATATATAAACATACATACAAACATATATACACTGGAAAAACATTACCCATACTCTTACGCAGTCGGGTAAAAAATAAGGAAATCTGTTCATAAATGACGGAGTTATGCGGTAACAAACATAAAAAAAAAATACAGCCGAATTCTTACTTTCTTCTTTTTGAAATCAGTAAAAAAACTTAAGTTCTAGGCTAAAGCTAAGTTATCCCGATATAACATGTACATACAAAACACGTGAATACGACAAACTTCTTTTCTTGAAGCGCACCATACAAGATATTGTAGTGCTCTTTTGTAAATGCTACTCGCAGTCACATAACCTGTTACTAAGTACGCTAACAATTAGCTTAATACGACGAATCTCTTTCTAATCTAATAAAACCACCAACATAATGCTTCTCTTTGAAAAAGCTGTAATTCATTAATGCGTACTTTTTAATTCTTTAGTGTCGAACGGCAAAAAGGCCGTAAAGTTATCATTTTCAGCTGAAGTTTTTGTAAAGTGTCTGCCAGAGTAAAAAGCTTTTGAATTGATTGTCCGAGATTGTTGTGTGTCGGAATTGTTTCTGAGGGGGAACTTTTCTCATTAGGGCCATCAGTTCTGCGGCGTCGACGCGTTCACGATGGCAAGAGGAGGCACTCTCGAACAGGAATCACTATAATCGCCGTACGTATAATCTGTTACAAGTTTGTGGCGACAACTTTATATAAATACCTAAGCAGCTTGTCCTAAATAAAACTGCGTAACTAAACCCTAGGTAGTACTCGACGATTTTGGTCCACGTTCTTCATGCGAGCACAGGGATGGAATTCTTTGCCACCTTCTCTGTTTCCTGAGAGCTGTTCCTGTATAATCTTGAAGTTTTCAAGGCTAGAGTGAATAGAGCTCCATCTTCAACCATATCGTTGCTGAGTATCAGACGGGTTAGTGGGCAGGCGTAGATATATTTAATATAAATAAATAATTTACGAATATATTAGATAATAGATTTAAATTTGTCACCAATGGTATCATTGGGTTGTAAGTTAATATTACAAAATATACTTAAAATAATATTATATGGAACTTACCAAAACTATTTTAACATTGTGTTTCTGTTGCGTTTCTGTAAATTCTAGAAAAAATGTTTTGAAAATCTATTTCTTCATTATATAAATAGAGAATATTTTCTGTGATTCACTTTTTGTCTTGTTCCTGGTGCAAAAAGCTGACCGTTGCTATTCAACGAGGTGATGCCCCCAGCCTTATGGGAACCTTTTCTCCCGGTACGGTCAGGGGCGGGTTATTCGAACTGTAATTAATTTTCATGTTATTATTTTAAATTATATTTGTTAATAATAACATAAGGGACCAGCGCGGGGGGCCGTTGACCAGTTAGCGTGAAACGTTAAATTTTGTTTTTGTGACGTGCCATAGTTTTTAAGATTTTTTAGATTATAAGTCAAACTTATTTATTAATTTTAAATGTAAATACAATAATAAATTACTTATTTGCTAATTATATTTGTTATAGATATAATGCGAACAAAAGTGAACAAAGTGAGTGGTGTTTAAAGCAGGCTCGAAAACCTACAATACAGTCCCACCAGTTACTTTAAACGGGAGCACTTTAGCAAAAGTTTCGCACTTTAAATACCTGGGACATTGGGTCACTGAGACGCTTGAGGATGATATGGACATTGAGAGAGAGCGCAGAGCATTGTCAGTTCGGGCTAATATGCTGGCTCGTAGGTTTGCACGGTGTACTGAACAAGTTAAGGTTACACTTTTTAGAGCGTATTGTCAGTCCTTTTACACGTGCAGTCTATGGGTCAAGCACACCAAAAAGTCGTATAACGCTCTGCGTGTTCTTTACAATAACGCGTTCAGGGCGGTGATGAAGCTGCCTCGCTGGTGCAGCGCATCGGGGATGTTTACGGATGCGCGGATAGACGGCTTCCCAGCCATTATGCGCAAACGAGTTGCGTCCCTGATGCGGCGCGTGCGGGCCAGCTCCAATACCTACCTGCAAGTGTTTACCTCCCGGATGGATTTGGAGTGTCCAATAATGCAACACTGGACAAAGATGCATATTGAGCATTCCGGATCCAAGCCGAAGTTTAGGTTAAAATGATTTATATTTTTGTTGTGACTATGTGTATTCTAATATGACATTCAAAATATTTATTGACATTTATTTTTCATCATTTGACATATTTTAATTTTTATCTAATTTATTGTAATTATTGTTGTTAGTAATTGTTGTTATTGTAATTTTTGACTCTTATATTTTTGAATGACATATTGGTATTTTTATTTTTTAATCAAACTACGACGTAATCAAATTTTATAATTTTGTAATCTCAATGTATATGGACACAATGTCTGAAATAAATGAATAATAATAATAATAATATAGTGCATAATAAATAGTAGCGACACGATGGAGTGACTATATACGGAAAGCAGCTGGTATTGGCTGGAAACGGAAAGCTGAGAATCGTGCTGATTGGCATTCAATGGGAGAGATCTATGTCCAGCCGTGGACTAAAGTAGGCTGATGATGATAATGATGAATAAAATGCACAAATCTTTATTACAGCACTTTATTATATCTTTATCCTAGAACATCAAAATTTGATTTAAATGAAATTTGCGATATACACTAGTTCGTAGCAATCCAGCTGGTAAAGTATTACATCTATGCCACGTCGTCTAAGGGTGCCGCGGTCGAACTTTTGTCATTATGGCGATAGTTATCGCCAGAACTCGTGACCGTTATGAAACAACAGTTTCTAGACATTTCTTTATCTTACGATCTGTAAAGAACATTTAAATGTATATATATACAACCCAAAAATATTACTCCCCTCCTTTAGTAATCGGGTATAAAAATAATAAGATAAACATTTAGTAGAACGTGGATGGAAGCATACATCAGAAAAAAATGTGAATAGTAAAATATAGAATGGCAAGCATTAGATGTAAAATCCAGTTTTATACAATAGGCTTTATGACTTAGTGATTATGGACCCCCTAGGGAGACGACACAGAGGGTTCAAATGGTATCTTCCTATTATTTTACTCTTCGATTTGTAATGTTTATGATTTGTCATGAGAAACAGGTTCCTATACATAAATTAATATCTATAAATAAATATTGGTGGACATTTCACACAACCCCATCTAGCCCAAATTAAGCAAAGCTTGTACAATGAGAACTAGATAGCTGATAGAATACATATATACTTTTTAGAGTTCCGTACCTCAAAAGCAAAAAACGGAACCCTTATAGGACTACTTTGTTGTCCGTCTGCCCGTCTGTCCGTCTGTCTACCTGTCTGTCCGTCTGTCCGGGTGTCAAGACCTTTATCTCGGGAACGCGTGAAGGTATCGAGTTGAAATTAAAACCATATACGCAGAACCCTAGTTTCTTGCTGCGGAAAGAAAAATGAAATTTCTCAGTTCTCGTAAAAAAAAATACAGCCGAATATGTCGTAAAAAATGCACATTTCGACACTCACAAGGGAATCAAAGCCTATGGGGTACTTTCCGTTGACCTAGAACTATAAAATTTGGCAAGAAACATTGTGTTAGAGTACACGTAAAGGAAAAAATCCGAAAACTGGTCATTTTTAACTAAATCTAAAAAAATTGGGTATTTATGCAAGGAATGAGGGTTCAAATTTTAAAGTACTTTAACCGTATCATGTGGGGTATCATATGAAAGAGCTTCATTATTATAAGCTAAAACAGGTTTTTAAATAATTTTACGATGTACTTATATTTTTCGGCTTATGAAGGAAAGTATAAAAAAAAAATATGATTTCCCCCTTTTATCTAATAGTTTGTACGGAACCCTCGGTGGGCGAGTCTGACTCGCACTTGTCCGGTTTTATTAAATACATACGAGTACAATGTAATAGAAATATCCAGATACAGAAACAAACATTCATGCTCATCAGACAAATATTTGTCCTGGGTGGAATGAAACCTACAACCTACAGCTTAGCAAACAGGCATACAACCAACTACGCTGCGAGGCCAGTAATGGCTTATTGGCAAAGCTGCCTTTTGGGTACAGTAAAAATGTTTATTGATTGTCCTTCGAGAGGTTTCGGCGGCTTTGTTTGAAGCGTCAACGAAGTCGATCCAACTTTTCTCATTACAGTGATCAGTTGTATCGTTGACGCGCTTTCACGATATTTGAGAGTCTTCAAGCACTGACATTAAATTTATTCTACACTAGTTCCAGCGTATGGTTTCACCCAAATATATTATGACGTCTTTTTAATTAAAAAAAATCATTAAAAAAAGCTTCCTTAGTCACATGATTGTATACAATAAACCGGAAAAGTGCGAGTTAGACTCGCCCACCGAGGGTTCCGTACAAACTAAATAAAAGGGGGAATTCATATATTTTTTTATATTTTCCTTCATAAACCAAAAAATATACATTGTAAAAATATTTAAAAACCTGTTTTAGCATATGCCAATGAAGATCTTTCATATGATACCCCACATGATACGGTTAATTCACTTTAAAATTTGGGCCCTCATTCCTTGCATAAAGTCACTATTTTTTTGTGATTAAATTAAAAATGTCCAGTTTTCGGATTTTTTCCTATATGTGTACTCTAACACAATGCTTCTTGCCAAATTTCATAGTTCTAGGTCAACGGGAAGTACCCCATAGGTTTTGATTCCCTTGTGAGTGTCGAATTGTGCGTTTTTACGACATATTCGGCTGTTTTTTTTTACAAAAACTGAGAAATTTCAGTTTTATTTTTGCAGCAAGAGACTATGGATCTGCGTATATGGTTTTAATTTCAACTTGATACCTTCACGCGTTCCCGAGATAAAGGTCTTGGCACCCGGACAGACGGACAGACAGACAGACAGACGGACAACAAAGTGATCATATAAGGGTTCCGTTTTTCCTTTTGAGGTACGGTACGATTTACCATTTCAGAATCCCCATGTTCATTTTTCGGTACTCTTAGAAGTTAATCTCGTCATTACACATTCATAACGATACCCAATATCTGTGGGTAACTCCACTCTTGAAGTTGTTGACGAATATGTCTACCTAGGACAAACGGTCCGATTAGGCAGGTCCAACTTTGCGAGAGAGGTCAATCGTCGTATCCAACTCGGCTGGGCAGCGTTCGGGAAACTTAAAAGCGTCTTCTCGTCCAATATACCCCAGTCCCTCAAGTCGAAAGTTTACGACAAGTGTGTGTTACCAGTGATGACTTACGGCACTGAGACGTGGTCCCTAACTATGGGCCTTATAAGGAAGCTCAAGGTCACGCAACGAGCTATGGAGAGGGCTATGCTCGGAGTCACTCTACGAGATCGAATACGAAATAAAGAGATACGTAGACGTACGAAAGTCACCGATATAGCACAGAGGATTAGCAAGTTGAAGTGGCAGTGGGCAGGCCACATAGCACGTAGAACTGATGGCCGATGGGGCCGAAAGGTTCTCGAGTGGAGACCACGCACCGGCAAGCGCAGCGTAGGAAGACCAGCCACGAGATGGGCAGATGACCTCATACAAGTGGCAGGAAGACGCTGGATGCAAGCCGCTTCCAATCGGTCTTTTTGGAAATCCATAGGGGAGGCCTATGTCCAGCAGTGGACTTCTTATGGTTGAGATGATGATGATGATGATGAACGATACCTATAGTAACAAAAAAGGAAAGAGGGATGTTATAAGTTTGACGTATATCTGGTGTACCGGTATATCTGTGTGTCTGTCTGTGGCATTGTAGCTCTCTAGCGGATGGACCAATTTTAATTAGTTTTTGTTCGAAAAAGGATTTCGTAGAGTGTTCTTAGCTATGTCAAATATCAAATAATTATTTAATAATATGTTTCATCAAAATCAACGGTTTTTTTTCGGGAGTTTTTGAAGTTTTCTAAGCATATACATATCTACTTTATTCCATATTGATTGTTTTACTGAAAATATCAAACTCATTAGCTATTATGTCGCGTCGCGACTACCTAACTCATTACAATCACATTACGCGGAGTCGCTGACACAATAAATATGTTAATAAGCTACTGGTAATATCGAATACGATCAGGATAATCAAATAGCAATTGCCGTACGGTAGCTGATACCTAAAGGTAGCATTCCGAAGGTCGCGCCTGATGCGATAAACGTCTATACGGTAGACAAGGAGGGCCGCAACTGTTCAACAAATATTAAAATTCAGTTATTGACGCAACAAACGCGTGTTTCAGCTGTGCGTGACTGTCGCTTGCTATAAGTTAAGGTACATTTCCGTGTAATATGGTGAATAACAGCCGCGCGAAATCGCGTCAGATGACACAATACTAGCTCTAGATTTTATTGTTGACAAGTCACATACACTTGATAAAATTTAGTTTTATACATTTATACCATCACATTGTCTTAAATTGTGCATGCCGTTAGGCGGAACACGGCGTTCTCGTTCGTCAATTGTTTTTCTAACTCTGTGCACCCATATTCGCAATAAAATTATTTGATTTGATTTGATTAGAAAATGTAGCTGGCCTCGTAGGTTATGGTCGCACGCGTCAGTCGCAGACCTCGTAAGCAGCGCCACATATTTTATTAGAGCAAGTATTGTTGCCACCTTGGTGGAAACGGACTGTGCAAGGCATCCAGTTTACGCATAGTCAATTATGCGTAATCTGGAACGTGCAATCCCTACCTGCCAAGAGAATATGCATTTTATACTTTTTATATTTTCACTCAATAGAGAGTATGCATTTTAGCATGCGTGCTGTACGAGACAGGCTCGCAAAAACCCTAAGCCAGTTGCTTTTAGTCCTGCGTCAAAGCGGACTTGGAAAGTATGTAAGTTTTTTTGTAATTACTTCTAAAGATAGTATCAAGGCAAATGTGACTAGTTCAGAAATAAGTAGAGCATCCCGTGGCGCAACGTACGGTGCGTTGCACGTTCAAACAAACATCAAACATGGTAAATTACGAGAGCGATCATGGAAAGGTGTGTGCAGCTGCAAGTAAGGCTATCAACGCGGTGGAATTTCTCATGCGCCGCATGACGCTCCGCGGCTTCATAAACTGAACCACACATTTTTATGTTTCTCTTAGGTGCGTGGTCATCACCGGGCATCACCCTCTACCTCTTTTTTTAATTCGTAAATAGGCCTGCGCTTGATTGTCAACTCGCCTGGTGTTAAGCGACATTTATGGTCTAGAAGCTAAGCTATGGGCCTAGAAGAAACCTATTCACTCACAATTATTATACCTATGTATATCCGCGTCACGCGACGCTTGACGCAGCGGGAAATGTCTCTCCATAAACAGTATCAGAATGCTACCTTTACCTACTCGGATAATAGAATCTAATGCTATTACGTAAATTTATTCATGGTAAGCCAAGCTTTGCAGCTGCTGCCCGTGCAAAAAGTTTTAATAGTTACTGTAACTTATTTAACATCTATCCGTCCCTCTACTTTCAGAGAATATGCGGAATAATAATGAGGGATTCCTTCTCTGTTGATTGAGCTGGGGTAATTATTTATTTAGCTACCTTATGATCTCATGGGAAAATACGTAGGTATTTAGCTTTTTTATTGGTGTTCTAGTGTATTAGATATGTTTATTGGCTATAACTATGCGTCTTATTTCTGGTTTGGCTCCATTTATAAAGTTGTTCATAATAATGTGTACAAATAACCTTATATATAGGTATAGGTAGTAGCTGTCGGCAAGTACTAATAATATTATCTGTTTTAATTAAAATTATCGCTCAGAAACTCTCGTGCCTTTACAATATTAAGCTGTATTATCAAATATGTAATATAACTAGATTCTAATTATCGTCATTAATGATAATTGTAATATATAATTGACAACCTGATTCCAGTTAATTAAACTCTACGCCGCATTACTAATTGTTACTTAACAAATGAAACTGTAAATTTCAACAAATAGTTTTTGGAGTGAAAACTTCTTTAGCGGCTTTGTGCACTTTTGGGGTGGGTAAAAAATGTTAAACTCGTGTCAGGACACGTGATCTGATCGGAAATTCGTAAGACGGCGCAGGGCGCTTGCGCGAGTGTGCGAGTGTATTTTTACTACAGCCTGCTACGTTAATGTTCAAGTTTTCACTTCTGCCGGCACTCCTGGAGTGCAACCCGTTGTTTTTTTTACGCAAGATAGATCTATTGTTGACCACCAACTCGCCAGATGTTGTCGAGCTTTGAAAATTCCAAGATTGTAAATCTCAGGAAACAGAGATGGCGGCAAAGAATTCCTCAAAAGAGTTTAGGTAATTGTATATAATAGTGTAAGTACGGAGATAGCACTTCGGAGTTATCTACTGAAAAAATATTTTATTGAAGCTGTACGCGCCCCAAATTCGTACCCGCTACCATCGTGGCGGATTAAATTAAAAAAAAATAATAGAATCTAATAGAGTTTGGATAGAGATCTATCGTGACAAAATGGGAAATAGCAAAAATCTCGAAAAAATAATGAAATAAGGACATCAGTGCTCTCAATACCATATTCGTTTTCTAATCGAAAAGTCTCTAGAATCTTGAGCTCTGGTTCTTGTTACCTTGGCAACCCCCTCAATGTACTTTTTCTTAGAAATAATGAAAATAGATCTAGGTATAAGTTTTAATTCGTTAAGTATAAGTGTTTAAATTCATTGAAAGTGAATATACCAATTAACACAAGAGTAGTCTAATCCAATTTTTTTCTCAGTGAAAATACTTTTCCTTATGATGATACCTTGGTTTTAATTTTTTTTCAATACCCTTATGTTTTTGATAGGAAAAGAATAACTTTTTTATAACAAATTTTTGAGGATGAGGACAATGATAAATCAACCTTATTGAGATACCTATACCCCATATATTTTAACGCAACCTTTCGCTTGACTGGGTGAAAACTCATCTTATAGACAATTTGTCTATGAACAAGAATGTCATTTCAGGTCAGGTTCAAATCGAGAGTTTCTGAATTTTCGAGAGAAAGAGGGTAAATAAAACAAAAACGCCATAATAAATAAAATAAAATACTGGCTGAAATAAAAGTAATAATAGTTAGTAAATCGCCTCCGTAATTCTATTTCCTCATGATAAAGCAGTAGACGGGTCGGCCAGGTGAGACTTCCTGCTCACCCGCGAGTTGCAGGCGAATTCTAAAACATACTCACGTAGCTCATTTCCCTAGTAATGGAGTTATATTCCGCGGCACAATTTTCAATTTCCTAACCTCCTTTAGCATTCGGTACTACGTCCGCCTTTTTTCTCCCGCACCAAATTGTATTTTTCGGATAAGGAACTTGGCCCTTCTTAACGATTTCTTTTTTAATTCCAGGCGTGGGGCTTGGGGACATAAATTGTGATTATTCTGAATTGTCATTCTAAGGTCGGATGATAAGATCTTTTTATATATAAGTTTTACAAGAACAATGGATACAAAAATTGTTTTCAATTGTTATTTTTTTTTTTGTAATCGATTGAGAGTATTAGACTTGCGAGGTTTGGGTATTTGCTATTTTGAAATTATAGTTGCTAAAATCAGTCGCAAGCATTATTTAGCTGTCTTTTATTCTTTCGATAAATTTTACTTATTTAGGATTTCTTTAGTTAATTTAATAAAATATTAATTTAAAGTCTGTATCTTAGCAAAATAAGTTTAAAGCAAGCTGTGTATGCAAATGTCACATGTATCAGAATGTAGCCGTAAATTATGTGTTGTACCTCATAATCCGTGTGCTGTTGGCGTACCCTAGATAAATAAATAAATTATTATTGAATAAAAAAAAGTTTTACGGCTCTGTGTGATATGTGCCCGGTCCATTGCTACTTCAATATACTAATGTGATGTATGTCGGTGACTTTTGCACGTATCATCTACGATCTCTTCATTTCTGATTCGATACCTACCTGATGGCTGATAGAGCAAATATTTCTAGTTGCTTCTCACCGAAAAGACGCTCATTGTAGGCTGCTTCTAACCGGTCATTTTGGAAATTTATTGATGAGGCCTACATCCAGCAGAGTACTTCTTGTGGTTGAAATGATGATGATAATTATGTCAAATATGTCATTGTAGTCACAGTAAAAGTAGAGTAAAAACGACTCGCGGCCGAATCCTCGTCAGTAAAGGAGTGATTTTATTGAAAGTTTCTATAGATAGAGTTTTTACGACAAAGAGAAATGACACATTTTAGTGCAATTGTTAGTAATACTGCAAATAATTGTGCACATGCGGCCTTACCGAAAAACGTTAATTCATTTTAACCATCGTCTTAAATTCTCTGTCTTTTTTCCGCAGATGTCATTACCTGTCAGCGAGAAGTAGACAAAATATGTTAAGCATTGCTTAAAGTTACGTAACGTTTTTTGGTTAGGCCATTAATGGCTAAAACCAGCCATTACTACATTATTTTACATTATTTGACATGATTTTTTTCTTACGTTTTTGACATTAAAAAAAACACTAGTTTATGAAAATACAACGAAGTGGCTTGATTTTTTCGTTTTCTCGTTACCTGTCCTGGTACAAAACCATAATACTTAGGTATTATAGAGTAATATTGTCGTTAACATTTTTGTTTATTTAAAACGAACATTTTATAATTGCTAAAACCAATGTAAGTAGGCCACGAATTGTGTGGTTAAAACCTATTCAGTTGAAATCTTGTTCTAAATAAAATATTCGAATGTTCCTATAATTTTACTCGCAAAAGTGTCAACTGACAATGGTGCCCGGACCCTTTTTCGCAAAATTAAAAAGCAAATCAGGAAATCGAATCAAATCGCATGCCGATGGCAGAGAAAAACCTTTGGCCCACTTTCACCCTCATTATGAAAAAAAGGTTGGATCAAATTTTTGGACGAAACTTTTATCTCTTTCTAATTTCAAGGCTAAAAGTTTCATAATTTATCCCGTATCGTGAAGCTGAAAATTAATAAGTCTCCCCTCCTTATCTACGCGCTAAAAAGAAAAGTTTACAAAATATTTTGTAACCAACACGGGTGTCAATGTTTTTGGGACAACTTTGGTTACCGAATTTGGAACTTTTGAATTAATGACATTGAAATTTAGATTTATGACACATTTGTCACTGAATGATTTTCATTATGTTGAAATTTGTGTCTTTTTAATTTATAAACGAAAATGTTAGTTAGGTGAAACACTTGATAAACAGAAACAGAGCCATCATGTGTTGTTTGTTGTGTCTCCAAATGGCAAGTGACTAGGTTTCCTACAGGGAAATAAGTCCCATCGTAGACCACAATATCGCCTTACTTGAGATAAGTAGATCAAATATAATAATGTATAAAACTTTGGAAACTAAGAGTGATCAAAGGAAAGAGTACATCTCATTATTCAGACGAAGAAGCAGGAAAGCAATAGACTAACTCAAGACTGGAAAATATGTTTTCACTCAGTGGTGAATGGAAAATTATGAAAGTGGCGCCAATACCGACTGGTATTTCGGAATTAGTCTGATCTATTCGGAATTAGTCTCAATCGTTTTCGCAACAATGTTTATAATTCTCTGTAAGCTACCTACTTATCCTAACAATAGCTACATGATTGTGCGATTTTATATTTGTTTCTTGTCTCAATTTCATCTTAATTAAGTATATAGGTAAGCTAAATGTATTATTCATCTACTTTTATGTTAAGTTAAATATGTAAATACACTGTTTAATACCATGCTGTGCGCTCTAAGAGTGGATTACGGGATCGACCACATCAATAGCATGTTATTAAACGCAATATTTCCTGTAATCTGTAATGAGTGCCAAATAAATAAATAAATAAAATTTAAATCCTTTTTTTAAGATGAAAAAACGAAACATTGGACGATCTAAGACAGATGATAAAAATGAAAAAGTCACCTTGAACGGAAGTAAGTATCGGATTTACTGTTTCCTATCCCAGGTAGTCGCAATTGTTACTCATTGGCTCACCAGATTTTTGACTTGACGATAAAGTTAAAAAAAAACGCCAAATACGTAACAAGGTGTACGATGAAATCTCACTTGAGAATCAGTTTCATTTACAAGTTTGTAAGACGTTTTTATCATCTCGAAAGTCATTTAGAATTATGTTAGTTGTGGTAAAATCTCTTAGACTATTAATAAAAGTATAGGAAAAATAAGTAGAGTATTGCAATTTTATCTCTGTCTTATCATTGGACACTTAAGTTTATTTGCACGAAATTACCTTTACTTCATTCAGTTGAAATGTAAGAATATAAACCAAATATCTAATTACTATACATCATCACATATCAGAATATTTTGAAACGTTGGAGCCTAACTCTACATTTCACACTGTTAATTTAATTCCTAACTACATACACTACGCCGGTAATGGCAATCTCGACTTGCATACCAAATGAAGCTAAAATGTATGGTTTCTGATAAGCATTAAAAATGTCAACTTGAAACTGGTAAATGCAATTAGTAAGTATTATTACATATTTTGAAATAGCCGCCCTTCCAAAGGATTTATTATAAAGGCTTAAATCCTTCAATATTTATAGCATATTTGTGTTTTATTGACTTGCAATAGCTTGATATTATAAAAAACTTCCATGTGTTATAAATTTTTTGTTTGTGTAAATTTTGTGTAAATTATGTGGATAGGTATTCCTATCCTTAGAATTATCTTATAAGATTCGTCAATTCTCAAGATAATATTATGACAGCTCGCTTTTTAAGGTACCATAGTTATAATTTCACCATGTTTGTCTGTATGTTTGTCCATCCGTAGCGTAGCTCAATGACTTGAGTTATAATTTGGTGTGGGTTACACATGAATCATGCCGATAACAGTGGTAAATTAAAATCTTGAAAAAAAAACAACGGGTTGCATTCCGGGAGTGCCGGCAGAAGTGAAAACTAAAAAATAAAATAGTAAAAAGATTCGTGAAGGATTTGAACTTCAGCCCTCCGATTGACAAATTAAAATTTATATCGGTGCTCTAACCTATTGAGCTAACGAGTCTTACGTGCATGTGACGAAAATAAGCATTCGGCGCAACGAAATGACGTCATGCTAGAAGGACAAACTTGTACATACAATAATGAACTTTAAATGCAGAACGTTAGAATAGGTTTCTGACTAAAATAATGACGTTTCATCTGACGTTTCGTTCTGACGAAAACAGATTTTTTTTCTTTTCTTCTACCCCATGGTGTAGGATGTTGTTGGAAAAAGTACAGTGACAATATTACTATGGCTAGGATTTTTAATTATAATTACCTACGCCCTTATCGCTCAAAGCTATCTATGGCTATGACTAGGATTTGATTGATTGATGTTTAATAAAATATTTTTCATTTAAAAACTTCAAATGTGCAAGCCGCGTGAGTCAATATCCCTTATAGGATTTTAGTTCAATTTTTTTTTCAGTAACAGTGTTTTAAGAAACCTAACAATTTTCTTTTTTTTCTTCAATTTCTTTTTACTAGCCGTCGTTTTTTAGGTGTTTACTAAGAACGGGTCTCAAACTCATTTGCTTTGAACATGTTTCATAAATTCAAATATGCAAATTTATATGCCCGCAGATTTGTCCTCCCAGTGTCACCGTAGACTTTTGTCGAGAGTAATTTAATTACCAGCCCAGACTGGTATATTTTGTAACTTATTTCCACTCAGATTTGTAAAGGGATGTAGGAGTATAAAAAAATATATATTCATCGTAGTCTATCCACGTACCCCGAAAGCCCCACGATAACCTGGAGAAACTCATTATGACCGGTAAAGTGGAAGGAAAAAGACCCAGGGGACGTAGCCCAATAAGATGGTCCGACCTAGTGTCACAAAATCTAGGCACAAAAATCTCTGATGCAATACATCAGGCTGAGGATCGTCAGAGATGGAAAGAGATTTGTCGTCATCTGCAACACCAGAGTCGGGAGCATCACGACGCTCAGCAGTGAGCAAACGAATAGAGGAGGAGTCTACCCACGTATCAGAAGTTCTTTAGTGCTAATTATTTTCTACCGACTTCAGAAAAGGAGGAGGTTACCAAACTTATTATATTTATTATGGTTGTTTCCTCATAACTCCGTTATTTATAATCCGAAGAATACATGAGAACAACATTTCAATATCAATTTAAACGCGTACAGACCTGCCTACAAGTCACCATTTAAAAAATAATATTGACAAAAATTTCATTGATGTTAACTAGCTGTGCTCAGTGGCTTCACCCTTAATTTAATGAAAATAGTGACGATGATAAAAATATAGCCTGTATGTTTTTATACAGGAGTTAAGCTATCTTACTTAACTTCAAGCTCCATTCAACTGTTTGCGGCGTGAATATAATAAACAGACAGGCTTTTGTTCTATCACTTAAATTTAAAAAGAACCTAGTCGCCCGCTCCAGCAAAGTTTTAGGAGAAATTTAACTAACGTCCATCAGTCACCATCTTAATGATAATCAGTATCAGCACATATATATATATAGTCTCGTTAATAACATAGGATATCGTGTATACAAGAACAAATACAAATCATAATTTTTACTTATTTTAGTAAAAAAACACTCAACCAATTTCCTACATTAATAGTTGTTCGCAATAAAAACACGCATATCTGCAGGCACAAAAAATACTGACTTAAAGTTAGTGGATATTTTGATGGCATTTGTAGGTATGTGTTTACATCACTTTATTTATCCACATTGACAAAATCAGAGACATTTTGGAGATTTTTCGATTTGCCGCTACACAGGCGGATGCCGCGATTGATTGACTCCGCGGATTCTAGACGTAACGTTACCCATTTATATGAAGATCTCAACTTTCTGGAAAATACACATGGGAATCCCTCCAACTTGTCGGAGATAAACTTGTCCCTTATACGTATATATGTATGGGTATGATACGCAAAATTTACTTTTTTGGGACTACATCTTTATCACTTTGAAAGTCGGTCAAACTTTTTCTGATGGATGCCTTTTCATGGTTAAAGTGATCGGGAGAAAGTTGGAAAACTTAGAGCTACATCGATATTTGCTAAGTTACAGTCAGTTGACAGAAATTGTGCGTATTAGAACGGTAAAAATCCGTTTTACGTACTTTTTTTGAAGAATCTTCGTAAGATACCGGAGTGTGGCTGTGTTACGTACTCGTATCACTGAAACCAGCCCGACAGCCAGCCGTACTTGCATTTTGATTGACCTAGCTCGACATATTCTTTCCATATTTTAAACTTTTCAGCGGAATTAATTTATGCCCATTCAGTAAACCGAAAAACAGTATTCAGTAAGTGAATAAACACTATTAAATAGAAAAAATTACACAAACCTTCTTTGTTTTTTTATTTATAATATTCTAAAGTAAAATTGCTGAGCTCCAAGTAAGTATAGAGTATATGTGTATATTCCTTATGCACACAGGTCACTCACGGTGTCACCAAGTCTTGCAGATCTATACTATAGTCGAGGATTTATTGATTTTATGACCGGGACTCGGGCAGGTGGCACCTGCCAACCGTTTTCTGTATTGAAGTTTGGATATTGCTTGATTTCAGTAACTTTGCGTAGGTGTCATTATTGGCATATAACAACCAAGCAAGATTTGAAATTGCCAAAGCAGATGTAACTTACGTAAACATTAGTAATATACAGAAGTTTTTATCGCCTTTGCGACTACACGAATTTAACTAGCAAGTGCTCCTTAGAATCTATTCCCTTTTATTTGTTTGCAGAGGATTTTTGTATTTCATACCAATAATGCTAATTATTTCAGATTTTACTTCTTAGAACAATGGTTAATATAAAGATCTAAACTATTATGACTTAACAACAATCTTCTTGAGATAATATTTAGGTACCTATATATGTATTTCTTATGTAGGCTAGGTTATTACCTTGCCTACATAACAATTTTTAAATCTAAAAAAAATAAATTAATTAATTAATTATTTTTTAATTTTAAAATTGTGCTTGGTGTCTGTATAATGTATAAAGTTAAGGTCAATTTGCCTTCATACGTTAAATTTTAGTGGGAATGTATGGCTTTGTTTAATGTTAATCATGTAAAATTAACGATTTCACGTTGAATAGTAATCAGTGGTGGATAGATCGACCTATATTCCCAGTTAAATCAATCTTGGTTAATTGGCTTTCCAATAGATAATGGTAATGACTCCATGTTGATAGAAAGATATCTACTAATAAATAATAGACAATATAATTTAAGAAGTCCTTAAGTAAACAAGACCAGCACAGTTTTAATTATAGCGGTAGTTTTAATTATGAGAAATAATAACGAAAAGCAAATACTTAATAAAAAACCGGACAAGTGCGAGTCAGACTCGCCCACCGAGGGTTCCGTACAAACTAGTAGATAAAAGGGGGAAATCATATATTTTTTATATTTTCCTTCATTAACCGAAAAACATACATCGTAAAAATATTTAAAAACCTGTTTTAGCTTTTGCTAATGAAGCTCTTTCAGATATGGTTAAAGAACTTTAAAATTTGGATCCTCATTCCTTGCATAAAGACACTATTTTTTTGGAATTAAATTAAAAATGTCCAGTTTTCGGATTTTTTTCCTATATGTGTTCTCTAACACAATGCTTCTTGCCAAATTTCATAGTTCTAGGTCCACGGGAAGTACCTCATAAGTTTTGATTCCCTTTTGAGTGTCGAAATTTGTATTTTTACGACATATTCGGCTGTAACTTATTTTTACGAAAACTGAGAAATTTTTATTTTCTTTCTGCAGCAAGAGATTATGGATCTGCGTATATGGTTTTAATTTCAACTCGATACCATCACGTGTTCCCGAGACAAAGGTCTTGACACCCGGACAGACTGACAGACAGACGGAGAGACGGACAACAAAGTGATCCTATAAGGGTTCCGTTTTTTCTTTTGAGGTACAGAACCCTAAAAATAACTGAATTCATCATATACTTCTCCTATGTACTGCACTACTGTTACAGGATCCAAAGCTGTAGGACTGGACTGTTATGGTAAAGCGTAAAACTTCGTCAGGCGAGCGTCTGTATGGTATTTTTATGCAACATAGTAAATTGTATAAAAATAACCGGCTTTATGCTATAGACTGCACGCTGGGTAAGGAGACTGTAGTGAGACATTACAATAATTTATGAGAACTTAGAGTCGGCCCTCTTGTTTAAACGTACGAATTTATTTATGTGAGTTTGAATGAAACTTGCACACAATTTTAGTTTTTTACTTCTCCAAGTATTATTTAAGTTGATGTAATTTTACTCATTAACTTGTAGCGCATACTTGTAGGGGCACGCCTATATTTTCTGTAGTTTGTTGATAGTAGTTGTTAAGATTGTTGTAGGCCACCACACTATACAGGCGTATATGAGTACCGGTCTGACTATTACTTTGTACAGCCATTGACAGAGTTTTGGTTTCAGTCCCCAATCTTTTCCTATGGCTCTGTTGCACTGTCTTGTTGCTTTAGTTGTAACATGATCGAGTTGCTTTCCGCATAGAAGTTTATCCAACCATATTCCCAGATATTTTACTTCCTTGCTGAGTGTCAATTTGGTTCCGAATAGGTTTGATCTACGTCTCTCTAAGTCAATCGAGTAAGATCGAGGCTCTGTAAGTTGAGATAACAATAAACTTCTAGTTCAATGTGTGTTATTTTTACTTACATTAATTTATAGTTTTTGTACAATATTGTTTGGTTACCGTCCATATAATAGTAAAAAAATCCGAATACAGGAAGAGGGCAGTTACACAGGAAGTTATTGCCCCTTAGCACATCAGTCGCAACGATAGCGCATGCCAAAGTCAACTTGTAACAGAAGCCAGTCATTTGTATCTAGTCAAAAGGATAGATGGATTTATAGTTGACTGAATCCTATAGCTCGCATCGTTCGACCATATCGGTACGTAACAACTTTAACGGTCCATCCGGCTAATAGCATTGTGTACGAGAGCTTGTTGACTGCTGAACCTAGTTTGGATAGCTTCGTCACTTTAGGGTTATCATACTAAGATATTGCTCTACTCAGTTACTGTTACTTACTCGTTACAGATTATTCGACATAGACAGTTTATAAGTATGTTTACGTATAAGCTGTCTGTTCCTGGCCATCTATGTTTTTTTGAACACGAATAAGTCCGCGGTATTGTGTTTAAAAATATTAGCACATAAACGAAATTTGACAGACAGGTGACAAAAATAGTATTAGTTTTTGTGTCTAAAAAGAGAACAATTATTTTTTTTGTAGTTGTGTAAAACAATGTCGACTTTGAGGGAGTCAATAATCCAATCTTTTAAAAAAATTATACCCGGCTGGCACCATAATTCGGATGTAGATCTGCCTTCTAAGCTGTAGGTAGTGAATTTTCTTCCTGCCTAGACCTAGAATACGTCAATAGAGCAATACAATGGATTCAAGAGGACGTAAAGGTATTATAAAATAAATTTATTAAGAAAAAGTATATAGTAAGTATATATTTATAATATATAATATATAAGTATAAATATATAAGTATATATAAAAGTATATATTTTATCTGCTATCTATATAGCGCAATGGCGCTATGTGAAAATATCTACCAATATTTTTCAGAATATGTTATGTGCGAGACTATTCACCAAAGATGCACAATAGTATATTTCATTACAGGTGCGGAAAGGCTGTCATTGCAAAGAGTTCCGACAAATGTCTACCCGAGCCGAGGCGCAGCCGAAGGCGAGGGTTGACAGTCGGAACAAGTTGCAATGACGGTTCCGCACGTGTACTGAACGACTATTTTTAATACAGTTGCGAAAAAATGAAGCAGTATAATAAAATAATAAAAACACAATAAACTCAACTAACTAATCATTTATTTCATAAAAAAGTTATAATTCACATATACATATTTTGGGTATTCACCTATATCCACGTTGTTCCTTATTTTCAGCATACTTTTCTGAAAAACTATTTGCTTTTTTCTCTTCTCTCCACGCAATAAATTCGTCGTATGTAGATATGTAGCGACTTTTTGACTTTTCCTGTAAAATGTTCTCCGAAACATTTTGTGCAATTATACTGAGTTCCGGTGGTGTTAATTCAAAAAAACTAGGGTCGAAATTACTCATTTTGTGCAACAAACAACTAAACTCGCAAAGAAAATTTCTGGAAAATGGCGCCAACCCTAAAATATAAGCAAAGATATTTTTTTTCTTCACCCATTCTGGTAGGCAAAGGGAACTATGCCCATACAGGCAAGTTTTCAGTAGATTTTTTTTATTGATATGAAATGAAAATGAAATTTAATGAGATGAAATGAAATGAAACCTCACCTAACTCATTCAATCAAATCATTAAATCTGATATTGAAACAAATTAGTAGCTTCTTTTTAGAAATATACGTATTTGCATGAATCATAAAAACTTCTATGATTTTTTTTTAGTAAATACTTCATGGTTGGTTTTTCTTTTTAATAGACATTATTTTGACAGTTGGGAAAGAGAACGCACGAGTTCGGGAAAGGTAAAAAAAAAGCACGAGTATGTAATAGCCCACATCCCGAACGCTATACGTCCCTGCAATACGCCACTTTTTGAGCAACTGTATTAAAAATCAAATTCCCTATTAGTTCCTATTGGTTTTGAAATTTCTATGAAATTTCACAACTTTTTTAATTTTGCGATAAATATGTATGTAATGAAACATTAAAAACTGTAGTGCTCAATCTGGAAAGTTACATTTTGCGGATATCTTGTATGTAAAAAGATATGTATGTATGTACGTTTGTGTTTTTATATACCTCTTATAGTGTCATGATAAGGTCATGATACACAAAAAATCAATTTGATTTTGTATGTATCAGTGAATTTTAAGCTTTAGATATTATACTTGTATGTACAAGTGCTTGTGTGTCACAGAGCTTAATAGATTGGTTGTTAACATTGTAATATCTTATTAATGCGTTTAAGTTATTGTTATAAAATAATATTTATTTTAAAAAACATGATTTTCTAGTTAAAAGCAATTAATATGCATAAAACTAATAATACTTAAGTACATAAAACGGGATGCACTAAAAATGTCCTTATTGAAGTTACTTGTAGAAGGCGAAAAATATTCCTTTCAATAATATTTATAGTTTAAAAAACTGAAACAACCAACATCAAAATGAGTTTTTTTTAAGCCAAACTACTGAACCAATTTTAATAAAATGTCTGTGGGACCACCTCTGAAATAAAATCTATTAAACATAAAAGAAACATCGAAATCCATTCACACTTGATGAAATAATGGCGTAAAAACATACAAAAAATATACAATCGAGTTTAGAAATTTCCTCCTTTTTGAAGTCGGTTATTAAGAAATACCTAGAGTGACAAGAAAAGACGTTCAACATTAGGGTGCGTGCGATGTTGAACGTATGCCACCCGTCGCTGCCACTGTTCATTCCCGAATCGTCATTAATTTGTCGCTGCGTACGTGCTTCACGGTATAACGCTCCATAACCTTGTTGGCGCGACTAATAAATGGCTTGTCGAAACTTCAGCGAGCGCCGCTTCTAACAACTTGTGCCATGGTGACGCGAATGCAATCTAACATTTTTCAGTTCTATTAACTTATACTTAGCTTTTAAGTTGTCTATACACTAATAAATAATGTAAAGTCACTACTTTTTAATCTACGTACCACACCAAGTTCAGTTTTTACACTAGTTCTTAATTAATTTCTTTTGACTGTAAATTTTATGGTGTGAACAATAAAGAGTTTATGTATCTATTTATCTAAGGTAGGACACGATTTATTTTCAGTAATAAATGGACAGTGCTATTTTATTAATTTGTCACTATCTGAAATAAAAAAAAAAAAAAAACCGTTTATGTATAGGTGTACTTTGTGAATGTAGAAACGAACTGACGACAAATTGTGTGTCAATCGTCTTTTCTTCATGCGCTTTAAGCATTAGACATAGACGACTAAACAACAAATTATAGTCTTTAAACATTTGACTTCATACTCGCAGAACATGGCAGCTAGTTGTGTTACAAAATTTAAATAGTTAACATCGAATTCTACTTTTAACAGTAACTTTCATAGCATAGTTTTTCCAATTTATTGTTTGTTATTCCGATGTGCCATGTCAAATTAGACACAAATATAAAATAATGTTAATTTCAATGTATTTCAGTACCAACTCTCCTACAGTTTCAACTAGTCCGTCATATAAATTATTGTTCAAGTCACTCGAACAAAATTCTTAATACGATAAAAAGAGTCAGATCGACAGCCTGTTGATAAAACTGAGTATCTCAAGAAACGTACAACCGCTAACTTAATAAAGTCCTCTTCAAATTCTATTTATTTAATTCAAGAAATAAATAGAACTTGTCGGTATAAATTCGAGAGAACTAATAGGTAGAACGTGACAGTAATTCTACACACAGGTACGACTTGAAGCACTGACCTCAATTTTAGTTAGGACAAGGCATTTTTTTTTATTTTTTTTTGATAAATAACATCCTATTGGTACGATAATTTGAAACGCTAAGTATGTATCACGGGAACTAATTTAATATACTTATTTATATATTTCGTATGGTTGATGTGGGTGTTATTTAAGTAGGTTTGTTTTTGATCTAAATATACATATGCTTAATTTGAAAATACTTTCTGATCACGTTCTTCGAAAAATATAATTCAGGCATATTTTAATTCTGAGTTAATTATTATCTACTAGATTGCAACATTCGCTTCAGATCAAGCGAATTGGCGGTTAACCCAAATCTATCTGCTAAATAAATAACCGGCCAAATTGCACGCCGGGCCACACGTAAAGTAGGGTCCCGTCGTTGCACATCACAATGTATTTTCATTTAAAATTGGATCTTATGTTTGATACTAAGAAAACTTTAATTAACAATATTAGTAAAATTTAAATTTGCACGAAATGTTCATTTCTTACTTCTAAGCCCATTTTTTAAGTTAATCAACTATAACTCTGTATCTTAAAAAGCCTAATTAGCCGTGAGGCTTTTTATTTTAATTTCGTTAAATATACATTTTGCCATGTTTTTTTTTCACATTTTCTACACCAATTATTAAGCCAGATGGGGACAATTAACTCTAACAAAAAATCTCTTTAAAGCTTAACATTTCACAAACGGATTCCTAAATTGAAAAATAGTTTTCGCACGCCCACAACATTTTAAGATTATCTGTCCAAAGTTACACTAGCTAGACGATGGGGTAAATGAGAAAAAAATAATTTGTCCCCTACTTTAACTGTAACCCCGTAATTTTTTTTTCAAGATTTTATTCCACTACATTAACGGCGTAATTAATATGCAACTATAGGTACGAATATATGTTTATATTGCACATGCTAAATTATAGCATTCTACTACTAATAGTCTTTGAACGAAGCCGCGGGCAGACAGACCGGACATATCGAAAACTAAAAGGGTTCCCTGTTTACTACAGACATTTAAAAAACATTGAAATGAAACAAATTTTAACGGATTTATAGTGTATAAAAAAAATAAAAAAATAAAAATCAATCAAAAAAAAACAAAAATCAATTAAAAATGTGTTCAATTAAAAAAAAACAATTGATAAATGAATAAAATTTAGATTTGTTTACTCATATTCACCTTTGTAAAGTTACAAAATATTCACAGTCTCTATTTCTCTTTTTTTTTCTTTGTTTCAATTTAATATTTAATACCTAAAATGTATTTGCTCAAATGATGTATACATGCTTTGGATTATAGTCTGGTTTTGACTGAATGTCACGTGTTATTTTGTATTATGTAAGGCTATATTCTGTTTTGTATAATAACTTAATAAATAAAAATAATGAGTATCAATCGCGAAAACCTTAGAAAACATTATTTCAAAAACATCAGCATAATTTGACAGACACCAGTTCTTAGATACAGGTCAATAACCCGAAAGCAGATATAAATAATTGCGAGACATCAAGTTGTTTGCAAACGTAAATCAGAGCGTATTAATGATCGCTGTTTCAATTCTAAAATATCAATGCGAGTCGCGTTCCTCTGCTCGTTCCACGTAGAAAAGTTTATGGAAAATCTGGTATTTCAGATAGAACGTTTATTTACTTTGGTTTATTACACTTTCAAAGTTAGTTCACAATTATAACGGGTTATTTTGAATTAATGACCAAATTATATCGTAGGAAATTAACATTTTATGTTCACTGTTTACTCTACCTCATGATTCTGGGCGAAGCTTTATGGGGTACCATTTAAAAGGCAAATCATTTTCGTTCGTCAAAAGTTGGTTCTTAATACATTAACGTACGTATCTGATCATTTGCGTATCTCATTAAATGCGTCTATTGGCCTCTTGCGTTCTTGGTCATATGCGTCGATCCCAACTAAATTATTTTAGTTTAGCTATAATTGCGTGCAATCGGCAACCGGACCTCAAATAAGATAAAATAACTATATTATTGTACAAAATAACATGCACAATTTCATTAGAATTCTCAGAGCCGTTAGAACAACTAAGAGAAATGCCGATCAGAATTTGTCGATGAATTACCATAAAACACAAAGACTCGGGCCTTGAATTTTGAAATCAATTCATTGTTATTTTGAGAGTTTTAATTATTTTAGTTTACTATTGCCTAACCCTTCTCACAATGAGAAGATGGCCCGTTCCCATTAGTGGGACAGTTTGTACAAACAGGGCTGATAAAAAAAAAAAAAAAATTTTAGGCGATTTTAGAAATGATACTACTGTAGATGCAATACGTAAAGCTGCTACGATGTAAGGACTCTACGAAAATACGTAGACCTACGAAAATACGCTACGACGCGTAGTCTTAGGAACTAACAAAGAACTTGTTTTTTTTTAATAATAGTGCTTTAATGAATAACAAAGAATTCAATGTAAACTAGAACAGAAATTTCAAACAACAAAACGGCCGTCTTAGCCACGTCGCTATTGCATCGCCGCTCACGTCACTGGTTTGCAGACAGCTACAAGGTGTAGACACTGCTCTGCAGTTCCGATGAACAAAGTGAGTGTTTTAAACATTACATCTAGGACGTTAGTACATATAGATCGCTGATGCTAATAAAAATAAAAACAAAACTGCTATAAGTCTTCACACATACTCTCATGACTTTTTAATGTTCATTTCATTACAAGAAGTTCAAAGCAAAACGACATGCGTAAAAGTAATTAATACTTCGTATTCGTAGGCATAATTTTAATATAACGAAGGCTTTACATTTCACGACGCAAGTAGGTAGGTTTTAATACTCGATGTCAGCCGCTGAGCATTGTCGGTGAAGAGCTCAGTTAATAAAGAGATTGTGGCTTCAGCTTCGCATCATACTCTCGAGCGTGGAATGATACCATAAATAACGTAATATACAAAATTCAAACAACATGCTAAATGTTTTAGCAGTTTACTTATTATGTACGGTGTTTTTCCTGTGAAAAAAACGTATTGTAGCGAGCTATAAATACGCTAATTAAATCTGCCAAAGTATTGTGGAGTGATTTTCAAGCCTAAAATCAGTGTTTTTTTACTAAAATCATTCAAACATTCATTATGATTCGGCCTAGTTGAAACTGATACAATAACAGCTAAGAAGATTTTATAAATTAGTGAGTAAAGTTGATCAACTTAAAGAATGTACTTAGAGAAGTAAAATTAAGAATATCATGCAAGACGCCCAGTTTTAAATCCACATATTATTGTGATGTACATGTGCATCTACAGAACCCAACACTTCGTGTGGACCGACAAGCAATTAGCTGGTTTTTTAAATTATAATATTGCAGTTTTTTTTAAACAAAAATTTTAAAAATTTCTTACCTCTATAAAACAAAATTTAAATTTTTTATGCAAATAATTCGTTCTCATTCGACTATCAACTCGCCTGTTAGTATGTCGACGATGTGGATATAGACAACACAAGATATATATTCACTTTGATCTTGAAACACCCATGTTATAAATTTCGTAGGAAATTTTAGGCACAATTTGTTCTATCGTCAGCGAAAGACGCTTTGCGGATTAGAAACGTAGAATAATTATACTGTTTACTGCGTCATCATCATCATCATCTTCGCCACAAGATTTCCACTGCTGGTTTCCCCCTATCGATTTCTAAAAAAATAGGTTGGAAGCAGCTTGCCTCTAGTTTAGTGCGTACCTTAGTAAAATTCACAATGAATGGGTAATACTGGCCTGGCTTTTATGTCTTTTAGAAGAAAGGAAATGATAATATAAGGTCGTATAACTCTGATTTGCGTTATCCAAAATGGATCCTATATAAATGAACAGCTTTAACAGTTTTTTGGACAAATTGCTTATCATCATCAATAAGTCGGACAGCATGATAGTCCACCAATTCAAGAGATTCGAGCTGGCTCCTCCAAAAAGATAGTAACAGTACTGGAAAATGTTTAGAGGCAGAATATATAACGTTGAACAAAATTAGAGCTTTACTGGTAACAATTGTGTGTTTATTAATTCTCGTATACAAATATTGAGGAGTATAGAAATACTACATTTACGTCTTTATCAGTTAACAAAATTTCGTTGTACCCTGAGATTAACCATTAAATTAAAAAAATAATTAAGAGCATAACAACTGATTGATGGTTAAATTAACAACACAAACAATATCCCACATCGAATAAATCTACCGCAATAGTAATTTTAATCTTGCAATGCGATGTTTTGAATTAAAATCTGGATTAAACAATCACATGCGTCATGTTTCGCATACAGAACATAGGCTTAAATTGAGCTGATGTATCAAATTACGAATTACAGGTTCATTAAATTGATTTATTGTTTGTATACTGGGAAACTACAAACCAATTTGGATGATAAACATGTGGCTTCTTGTTGATTACGTCAAGTGTGAAGCGCGTCTCTCACGTGGAAACTTGTAATAATTATAACCAATCAAAAACGTGCTACACAGCCATATCTATACTAGTAGTTATGTGAACGGTAGACCTCGTGATCTCAAATTTCGTTGCAACACTTGCATTCAGTGTGGTTATTTCTTTAAGAACTCAGTTTCCTCTTATTTTGATATGTTACCTATTTCGTAATCAAACGTGGTAATCGAGCGGAATAGCCATCATCTACGACATACATTTTTTCATAATTTTTCATTTGTTTCGGCTGATTTCGACCGGTAAATGCATTTTATCAGTGAATGCAGAGAATTTAACTCGTTTCGCTCGCTTGGTAAAAAAATGGCTATTAATTGTGTAGCGGATGACCTGGCCCTGGGCCTCAGAACATATAATACTCGTAATACTACGTATAGAAAGACACCTCTCACCTCCCCCAAATCGTGCTACCTTACTCCGTGACCAATTCCCAGTGACGTAACAGGTACTCTTATCACGTGACGGTGCTCACAGGATTTTGATTTTAATTTTCGAGAATTTATTATAAATACCGACTATGAAATATTCTTGTGCCGTTTTATATGTGAACTCGACATGACAAAATTGGAGTTTTTATACATTTTGTAAGGATAAAAATAAGGTACTTCCCTAAGTCATTCTTAATCTAAACTAAGTAATTGCAATTATTATTCTTTAGATAAATTTATTTATCTATATTTTCAAATTAAAAAATAATAGTTTTAGCGTATAACCTGATTCAAATTATGTGCCTAAATATTTTACTTATTTGCAAATCAGAAGATAGTCGAGTAGATGTTGTGTACGTTACCTAATTGAGTGAATTGTTGTGATTAGACCTATGAAACTTATTATTGTAAATTTATAAAATGTGGACTTTTCGAAGCATGCAATGACTATGTAAGCAATTACAAAACTTTCATAGTAAGTCTAAAATAGTGACAACCATTAATATTGACTTTATGCACATAACTGCGCGTGTTCAGATTCTACGTATGGTGAGGTAGTTAGATCGCGATATTTGTATTGAGATTTGGTCAACTGTCCGGGGTGTACCTACCTGGGCGGAGGACATTCTTATACCATAACAACCCTTGATTGAAGTATCAAACGAGAGTATCTTGAGATGTAATAATTTAATGTTGACGCTCTTTGATACTTTATATTCATATTCAATAGTAGTCGGAAAAATCAGCATAAGTGGCTACAGTTTTTAACACATACGCTAGACTGCTTGTATTTTCTTATGACAGGCCTCATGGCTCAGTGGTAGTACGACTGCCTCTTGAGCTGTAGGTCGTGGATTCGAGTCCCACCCAGGGCAAACATTTGTGTGATGACCATGGATGTTTGTTCTGTGTCTGGGTGTTTCTATGTATCATAAGTATGTATTTACAACAAAAAAAAAAGTGTATTCTATCAACCATCTAATTTCCATAGTACAATTTTTGCTTAGTTCGGGCTAGATGGTATTGTGTGAAAATTTTCACCATTATTTAAATTAAAACACCTAGCTGTAATATTATTATCTATGTATTTGTTACTAAAACTGAGGTTGTTAGACGCACAGAAAACGCCTGGAGGAGCTTTTGGTCCATGAAAGATCTACTCAAAGGGAGTCTCCCTCTTTCCTTGAAAAGAAAACTCATGGATATATGTATTCTCCCCATCCTCACATATGGTTCACAAACTTGGTCTTTGACCCGTAAACAGAAGTTCAAACTCGGGTTTGTCAACGAGCTATGGAGCGCAAAAATATCTACCAACTGGGTCCCACATCCCACACGACCTCTCGGACGACCTAGGAAAAGATGGCGGACAGAACTGGACACCCACAATTTAGAATGGAAGACTGCAGCCCAGGATCGGATAAAGTGGAAGGAGGGTAGGGAGGCCTTTGCCCTGCAGTGGGACAGCATGTAGGCTTATAATAATAATGATAACTGTATTTGTGTTTCTGTATTGTGGTCTTTTAACAAAGTGTTATCTATCTATCTATCTATATTTATTTTTACCGACTCCATTTTACATCATACGTGCACATTGGCTATTTTCGTTATGTGATATTTTTCTCGATGGCAAGTTAATCGTTCCATTGTCCCCGTCCAATACTCATTTTTAATAAATTTTACTAAGGGTCGTAAGAGGTCAGGGGTCACTAAAGTTATAAAGTACCGAAATAATATGGAACAGCCCGCATTGTTCCCTATTTCAGTATTTCTTTACGAATATAAATTGCGTATTATCAAGACAAAAGTTCACCTCATCTCTTGGGTACGTGGGTTCCATATTAGTCCGTTGATCTTCCGTCAATCTCGTGGTTAGTTTCCTTTCCACCAGGTTGAGTTTGATGATTTTTGATGTTTATGGAAGATTTATCAAGGATGCTTAAAACATGTATTTTATCAATAAAACTTCAATGGATTTATGTCATTTATATGAATAATAATAAAAAATATTTAATGAAAAATGCTTATCGTTTTTAACATATTTTCATATCATATCATATTCCAGTCTTACATCGGTCTTAAAATTATATTATCCCTCCTTCTTGCGTAGTCAAGTAAAAATACGTTTTACACGCGATAGATCCTCCAAAGATTATTTCAATGACTACCGATGAAACTACTTTAATTTAGAAAAAACAGAGAAGATGATGGTTGAAGACGGATTAAAGAGGTTATATGTGATACATTGGACTGTTGATGATAATGATTATAAAATTGATTTGTAGACATTAATGTATATAAAGTATCAAGAATATCTGAACTATTCCCCAAGTTAATAACACGGTTTGGAAACGCAAAAGCGTTGCGGGCGTGAAACGAGGCTGAATTATCGAAGCAATTTGCGCCGGTGTCGATCATCGGCGTTATCTTAACGAAATTCTGTCGAGTCTGCGTCACGTCACGAGCCAATTCTCTTCAAGCGGCCGTTACACATAGTGCCGGCGGACTAAGTACTTTAACTATGCGTGGGTTTCACTTTACAATGTTACATCATTTCGTCACACTAATTTATAATCATATAAGTGTAGCTTTTGTTGTAACAAGGGCTATCTAAAATTACTACTGCGTACGTGTTTCAAAATATGTTAAAGCGTCATGCATAATGAAAACAAAATTTTATGCAAAACAAATAAGTATAAATCTATTAAAAAACTCATTTTTAGGGTTCCGTACCTCAAAAGAAAAAAACGGAACCCTTATAGGATCACTTTGTTGTCCGTCTGTCTGTCTGTCTGTCTGTCTGTCCGTCTGTCCGTCCGTCCGGGTGTCAAGACCTTTATCTCGGGAACGCGTGGAGGTATCATGTTGAAATATAAACCATATACGTAGATCCATAGCTTCTTGCTGCAAAAAAAAAATCACATTTTTCAGTTTCGTAAAAAAAGTTACAGCTGAATATGTCGTAAAAAACGCACATTTCGACACTCACAAGGGAATCAAAACCTATGGGGCACTTCCCGTTGACCTAGAACTATGAAATTTGGCAAGAAGCATTGTGTTAGAGTACAAATATAGGAAAAAACAGAAAACTGGTCATTTTTAATATAATCACAATAAAATAGACTCTTTACGCAAGAAATTCATACTGGATTAATTTATCCTACTTTTTATTTAATCTAAAAATAAATTTAAGTAAGACTAATATTATGCACTTTTCTCAACGACCACAGAATATAACTAATTTTGACATAACATACTGTAATAACCCGATAAATAATGTAGAAACCACAAAATTCCTGGGGTTAATTATTGATCAACGTTTGAACTGGAAAGCACATGTCCATGACCTAAATAAAAAACTCAGCAGCTGTTCCTTCGCTCTTTACAAATTAGCACCGACTCTTCACTCAGACGCCCTTATTACAGCATATTATGGACTTGTGGAGTCAGTGCTGAGATATGGCGTAATATTCTGGGGTAACTCAACTGATAAAAATTATGCTTTTATATCCCAGAAAAAATGCTTAAGATCTATGTTTGGACTCAAACCAACTGATAGCTGCAAGCCTTACTTTAAACAGCATAAGATTCTAACGCTTCCTTCACTATACATATTTGAGGTTGCAGTATTTGTACGGGCTAATTCTGAAATATTTCCTAAGATGTCTACAGAATCGATATATAATAGACGAGACAACAAAATACTAATACATAAAGCAAAAACTCAATTGTTCAGAAACAGCATTTTTGGAATGGGCCCTATTATATATAATAAGATACCTATAAGTCTTAGAAATCTGACAACTAATTTATTTAAAAAGAAATTTAAAGCCTTGCTGGTTGAAAAATGCTACTATAAGATTAAAGATTATATAGACGATCGTTCCTTATGAACAAAATATTTTAATGTTTAGAAATTTTATTGACACAATTAATAAAAATAAAAATAAAAAATAATTTTATATACTTGTATTATGACATGTTTAAATTGACATGTGATAATTAGGTATTTATATTAGTAGTTTTAAAGATCGATAGCGCCCTCTGATTTGCACGCCTCCTCAGGCCTAGACATGAACCACATTAAAATTAAGAACACCAAAAGCATGTTATCACTCATGTTTAACGCAAATAAATTTACTTTGACTTTGACTTTGACTTTATTTAAGAAACAGCGTTGTACCCGGATTGTGTTTGTAGTATAAGTATGATATTATAATTATTAAAATTATCAAGATACAAACTATGCTTGAGTATAAGCTTGAAACTTTGATATCTTGATAAATTGATATATACATATTATGATGTGGTGCGGTAGATCCTTAGGGCTCCCAATTTATTTATAAAATTATTGAATCTACTTTTGATAAATATATTATTAATACGCAAAAAACAGCCTTAGTTAAATAACATTACAAAATATTCAGAAGTAGGTATTTTTAATTTAATAGCTATTATAGGTTTATAAATAAACCCGCATACCTATGTGAAATTTTGTTAGTTTAAGTTTGTAATAAAAAAACATGTTATTTAATAACGAACTAAGTCTTACTTCTTACACAAATTTCGTCATTCTAGGTCAATGGGAAGTATCCCAGAGGTTTTCTTTTACCAAGGAGTGCCAAAATATAAGACCAAAATGACAGTTTGACAAAATATCAAATTAGAATATAAATTTTTCGAGGGACTGCAGGTATGTGTATTGAAGTAGAATGTAGTATTAAAAAATAATTTTAACTCTCTAGGTATACCTTTTTTATATCAAATAGATCTACGATTGACCACCAACTCGGATGATGTTAAGCAACGGTGTGGCCGAGGATGGAGCTCGTCGATCTAGAAGATTTATCAAGCCTTGAAAATTCCAAGAATGTAGTTCTCAGGAAACAGAGATGGTGGCAATGAATTCCATTCCTGTGCAGTACGCATCAAGAACGTGGACCGATATCACTGAGTACGAAATTTTGGCATTTCAATAAGAAATGGGTGGTAATGCGCCGACTTTCTACTAGTCCTGTAGTGAAATGGAGAGTTTAATCATCTGACCAAACTCAGAGCTCGCCGGTCAACTAATTCTAAAGCTTCCAGCTGATATTTGGCAGCTCCATCAAAAAGGTGGCAGCAGTACTCCACACACATTTGAACCAGTTACTGATACCTACAAATAAATTAGCTGTCCCGTTGAAAAGTAACGCCTAACCTCATTGAGGATGCCAAGTTTTTTACTAGCTAGTTAAGCCTTAGATTCGAGGTAGTCCTTAAATACGTAGTTTAGCCTTAAATTCGATGTAGTCATTAAAGAAGTTAACCTCAACATTTAAATGCTTAAGTTAACGTCATTACGCGTTCTTGAGACAACGGATCTTTAGTGACAGACCGCCAAAGGAACACTGAGGTGATCTATGGTTGATCCTATAAAGGTGTAGAACTTTTATAGGATCAGATTTAGATATAGAATCCTAAAAAAAAATACAGGACTCATCTCACTGTCTTAATAAGTACAGTTTTAAAACAGTTCGATGGTTCAATAAATTTACTGTTTTATCTTTTCCGACTCAAAATCAACAAAATAATTTTATGTACGCCATAATAAACTGAATATAAATAAAACGTGCTTTGTTCTAACGTACAATTAAACAGTCAATAAAATATTCAGACGTACATTTGTACGCCAATTTTATTATCATCCATTCGCCGCTACCTAAAAATATAACTTCTGTTGATTGTGTCAGAAGAATCTTATTTATCCGGCAAATAGAAGAATAAATCAATGATCGAGGCTTATGAATTATTTACGAAATTTTGTACGTAAAGTTGGGTAACTACGAGAACATATATATAGTTGATTGGTTACAGGAAAGTTTTGGAGTAAACACGGTAAAACCATGCTGCAGATTTTTAGACTTATGTTTTATTGAATGAGCAAATTAGTGGTAATAGGACTAATTGGACTAGTGAAAAAAAACTTAACGGTGTTGACAAATATAAAAACGTGTGAAATGCTGATAACAAATCATATTTATCATGAAACATAAATTTAAATATTAAGTTTTTTAGATGATAATTTCTTATCATGTTCTACGATACTTTCATAAGTTTATTATTGATTTTAATTTAAACCTATCTTACGCGTATTTTAAAATACAAAAATCATCAATGTTTAGAAAGGTATGAAAGACCAACTCCACTTAATATTATGGTAAATTAAAGATAGAGTGACAGAAATAAATGTGAACGTCAATTCAGATAAACTTGCTTCATGATATTTGTGATATGTATTCATAATCTTTCTCTTATCAATATTGCTTGCAATTCGGAAATACGAGTTGGGAAAGCTTCGTCTTATCTACGCGAAGCAGCCGCGCAAATATAAATCTAAAAAATTGATACCAATTTATATGTTAAACATTCCCCTGAACGAGATATTCGCTTCTCGTACGCTCCCTGCATGATTCGTTATATCTGGCTGAGGTGAAATTAGGGGATTAAAGACTTATTCGTCGTGAATAATATCTATTTACGCGGGGTTTGGGGAAAAATTTGCCCTTATTTCACGTACTAACCTTGGAACCTTACCTTGAATTCCTTTGTCGAAGTCTTTTATTATTTTCCATTTAGGTACCTACTCTAAAGCGACTCAAATGGATGCTGTAAAAAAGGAAATACATTTAAAAGAGCGCACGTCAAATAAAATAATAGGCGAGCGTATTGAGATAGCAAATCGTAGAAAATAAATTAAATTAAATTAAATAAACTAAATTCATACGAGTATTTAGCACTTTTCTAACATTAATTCACTTACCCTACACTGTGAATAGATTCTACGTATTTTACAGAAGATTTTGATATGCATTAATTATTTAAAGAGTAGAAAAAAATGGTAATTAAATAATTAAAAAAAAGTAAACAAAGCGCTGTCCAAACCAAAAACAAAACCATTTTTTACTATGAATCGGTATACTTGTATGAGTGTTGTATGTGTAGTGATTAATAGCCACCGCCTGGTGTGAAAATCAATCAAAGCAAGCGCAGTGAAGGTTAGTTTTATGATCGATACATTGTTGGCGAATGACGAATTTGTCTCGAAACGCCTGAAAATAGAATCCGTTTCGAGATCGTGTTCTCTTCAGACTGCATGCTATAAACGCATTAAGTATGTTTATTTTTTATTTAACACTATTGCACACAATTACAAGTAACAAGCTGTACAATAGGAGGACTTAATGCTAATGTAGTATTTTCTGCCAGTCATCCTCATAGTGAAAGAAAGACAGGATGTAGGCGTGCTTCAAAACTTAGGTATATGAAACATACTATATATACTTAATACATACGAAATATATACTTACATGGACGCATATACAATATATACATATATATATTTATTATGTTACAAATGAATAATGATGAAATGATTTCAAGATGCTTAAACAGTTCTGGTAAGAAATTAATAAGAAAACATGAATTTCTCTTTGTTTAGATTTATCAGTGGCATTTGTTATTCAATGGCGTTATCCATGAAACCCTCCTCAGAAAGTTAGAAGCTGCCGGGATTAGAGCTTTAGTGTTAATAGAGTAGTATCCTAATAATTATAGTAAAAAAAAAACTAAAATAATCGACTTCAAAATATTATATGTTCGAAATGGACAAAACTGTTGATACCCATAACAACATTACTCTAATGTCCTTGTACACAGTTTTATGCAATGAACATTTTCTGATTCTGGTTCTGAACAACAAACAATTCAGTAAGTACCTGAAATTCCCGAAAAATCGTCGAGGCAATGACAACTACGATAACAAGGTGACAAATGATTATTTTCTTTAATTTAGTCCGCGTATTGACCAAATATGCAATTTTTTTTAATTGAACAAACTAACACTTTAACAAACACTCTAATTAATGATAAAAATAAATAATTCACAGGTATGTTTCTATTTGAAATTAAACAAATTTACACGGAATTATCGCGTATATTTAAAGCAGGTGATCCATTGGCGAGTCGGCGAGTTACCGGTATAAACTGTTGGCTCGTTGGGTTGTCGACTCGCGTTGGTGATCTATTGGCATACCAAACACTCGACTCTCGATCGCCAGAGAGTCATGGCGTGTTCTCAGTCGGAGTTACTTTGTTATTTAGATATACTGTTACAACAAGAACCAAAAAAAAAAAAAAAAAAGATGACACAAAGTGTGGGTCAAAAACTGGCTGCAAGAGAGACAACGCTTATCCCACGTAAATTTAGTGGCAGAACTTATTGGTGACCCGAACGATTGTCAAAATTATATGACGATGACCGAGGAAGTCGTTATGGAACTGCTGGGTTTGTTGTCCCCCTTAATAAAAAGACAAGATACAGTTTCTCGTGTACCAATTTCACCATATGAACGCTTATGTGCAACTCTCCGGTTCCTGGCAGCTGTTGGTTAAAACTGTTGGCTCGCAGGCTCGGCTGATCGACGAGCGGTTTATTATACCGCGGCCTTAGGATTTCAAGCATGCACGAAGAGCCAACGAGCCAAACCGCGCTATTTTAAAGCCGAGGTTGTGTAGGTGCTCCATTGGTGGCTTATACCTCTGGCTCACCGGCTCGCTGGCGTACCAACGGTTTTACTCGCCAATGGATCACCCGTTTTACATAATTTTATGACCTGACGTTTCAACACTCATCAGCGATGTCACGACGCGCGGGCAGCTTCTTTGCAGTGTTTGTGTGTTTGTTTCATTTCAATGAGTAACGATCGTAAAAACCTTAGAAAACATTATTTTAAATTTATTATGAATCAACCTCAAAAAACAGACACAGTTAAAAACACTATTCAAAAGCTCTAGCCGTAAGAAGCAAAACTGCGTAAAAATTTTTTTTTTTCGCTTACGGTATGTAAGAATGAACATTTTAGCAATATTAATAGGTGCTCAGGTTTTTTTTTTCGAAAGTATTCTTATCAAGTACAAGTGCATTTATCTAAATACTGAATAGTTATCAGAGCACCACATTCGCCCACAGCCACCCTCCTAAGCTGTTTCAGCTCTAAACTCGCCAACGAGGAATCTTAAAGCAGTTAAGCCATTTTAAACCGAAGTAAAATCCAATAAAACTGCCGGCGCACGTTAAATTTTCAACTTGAGATAAGTAAGCACTTATCATCCAAGACTTGCCTTGATGTATTGCAAAACTTGTTTGAATTATAAGCGGTAAATCTCGTCAGTTACCAACTTTTACAGGAAACGCTTTACGTACAGTCGTCTTCAATCAAAGTTGTAACTTTGAAATGCAAAAGCGTTATTATATTCTAGTAAGAAACACAAATATATATCCTGAATAATAAGTAATATTTTACCCTACTCACTAAGGTAAGGTTTTTCACTAATATTCATCATCATCATCATCATCTCAGCCAGAAGAAGTCCACTGCTGGACATAGGCCTCCCCCATGGATGTCCAAAAAGACCGGGTGGAAGTCGTATATTCATACGGAATATACCTATGTCTTGCATATGACTTCTTGTAACTCATGAGTATGAGTGAAGGTGACAATATGATGATACATGTTTAAAATGTTTAGATAATACAGGCAAACTTACTAATTTTAATTTATTTTACAGTAAAATTATTATTGACAGAGTGAGCAAAGAGATGAAAGATATCTGTAGCAACTGGCGAAATTTTCTTTCTTCTGTTCAGATATTTGTTAGTGCTTACGTATAGGTCGTATATTTCAATAAATATTTACGAATCTTGGTGTACAATTTTTTTTAATTGTCGGGGATTTTTGTGGCACCATTTAACGATCGATTTTGACAATATTTGATAGAAACGTTTGATACTTTATTTTTAAATATTAGCAAAATTGGTCACGAGGTGGTGGAGATAGAAGGATGTGAAATCTCGATTAAAAAGAAGAAAAGTTTGCTACGAGGCCATTTAATTCTGTTAACCGTATTTGATAATATTTAGCAGAAATATTTGATCTTTTTCTTTGATTTTTGAACAATTTATTTTTGCAAAAAGTTTGTGCTCGTGAAGTCTACTGTTCCTAAAATTAGAAATATGTGAAAAACGATAGGTATTTTGTTGTGAGTAAACGATAAGACTGAGTGGTTCTTTCTAAACTCAAGAATCCACTTACGTGTTTCTTGGTGACTGCTAAGCTAATTTGATCAAACGTAGACTAAAACCTTGCCAAATCTGATAAGGTAAAAGGCCCTCTTGCCGAAAATGGAAGCTGCATTTTGCCTGAAAATCCTATTAATTTTTTCGCTCTTCACAAGGTTAAAAATATCTTGAATTTTAGTTGGAACCACTTAACTAAAGTTTTAAAGAGCCCAGAGGCATAAGGGTATCCATTACGTTATTTTATATTAAAAGCCTTTAAAAATTCTATTAAGATAATGGTAGAATTCGATTTTGTTTTTCTTTTAATATAATAAGAGGCCTTACTTATTGATTATATACCTTAGATAAGAATCATAGAACAAAATTAATTATTTTAACAACTTTATTATTCATTTAGTACGTAAAAAATATATTTCAGTATACGGGCATAAAAAAGGCCAATAGAAAATCATTTCTTATTTTAAATGAGATTATTTTCAGTTTTTTACAATTTACTGCAGCTGCTATATTTTTAAAATTGTTGGATCAATGATTAAAATGTTGAAAAAAATAGTAATCTTTATTTATACACCTATATGAAGTTTTTTTCTCAGTAACAGACTGAAAGACACACAACGTAGTTAGTAATAGTCTAAACCGCCGTTCCAAAATACACAAAATTTGTACGGTTCTCTCCACGTAAAGTGTGGGTATTGACTAAATACTTTCTATATGCCGGTAAAAGCCACGGAGTATCGTTAGTATATGAATAAACAGTTTTCTTTTCAATTAATACTTAGTTAAACTTGTTCTGTTGAATTGTTCCCCATAGTTTGTCATTTGTTTCGCCTTTGCGAGGCGTAGAGGTGGAAAGTATGAATATTTATGAGTCCGAATGTACTCGGGCGAGACCGCAGCGGAATTATGGCCAAAGTTGCGACTCTCATCAATTACCTGGTGACTACTTGCACTACCTTCCGTTTGCTGCTAAACGATGCAATCTCCCTAATCAAATTACAACTACATACAGAAAATACAGAAATTTGTACTGGTAGGACTCTTTTCCAAAGTCTACCCGACGAAGTACCAAACCTTTGCCAGTTACTCAAGCGCTATATGGTAGTGTGCAAATATTCTATAGCATTCTATATGTTTCCAGAGTATTCAAATTATGCTTTGAGCTCACCCTCACCAAAATTGGGATAGCATTGATTTCTTATGGGCAAGCTTGAGACCTAACACATTTTCCAACGTTGAATATGAATAGCATAACATAACATATTGTTTTTAAACGGGCAAGTGCCTTTAGTTAATATAACAAAATAATATACAAATTCAACTAACTAAACTACTACACAAAAAGCATATCGATTAGCCCAGACCGATAGAGGTCTAAAGACAATTCAAATGCTCAAACCCACTACCAGTTGGCAGCGTTACTACATATTGTTGATATCCTAATATCCAAATGTTAAAATAATTGCATTATTTTATTAGCTTTTACTTAGTTTCAGTTGAAACCAAGTAAAAGAATAAATAAATCCTAATAAATTGGAAAAAAAAATGAAATTTAGCATGCCTATTTCAATTAGATGAAAATATAATATTATTATGACAAGGCCTATTTAAACATTCTATACTTACAACTTTTTGAGATAGAAATAAATATGTATATCATTTAAGTCCTCATGGTACAGAGGCTATTGACCTTTTTGTGGTATGGTATTAACAAACTACACTCACCCAGTTATCTTCTTTTAGATTCAACAATTTCAGGGTTTCGTAACCAATGATTCTTTTAGAATCATTGGTTACGAAACCCTACCACATTGCGAGTAACATAATTGATATCACTTATCCCTAATTAATGACAGGATATGTGCAAATATATACCTACAGTTACGCACATAACTTTCTACTTCAAAATTCAAATTTTTCTTTGAATATATTGTTCTTCTTAACAGTTCTTATGTTCTAAACAGAAAACCATCTCATTTATGTAGATACACATTCAATTTTCTCACTGAATAGCTTGTCCAAACAAAATTTTAAAGGTCTTCATCAAGCACAATGTAAAGAGGTACTTACACGGTAATTTATGGCTCTAATATAGACATATTAGGGTTACCCCTTTCATTAGAGGGCAGTTTAATTGTTCAAATATTAAACACGTCCCGCAGGTGAAATTATCGCTGCTCCGGAAATAAAATGACACGGTTATGTAGGCATTTGTGCCGGCGAGCACTGACGGGCCTATTACCGGACACGGTCTGCCGGCGCCGGGTGCTCTATCGAACCAGTTCTGCGTACTACTGCTACGAACTGCTTAATACATTATATATACAATCTTATGTTATTTCCATTTATTAGGCCTCCCCCACATTAGGCGTGCGCGTTTCTCGGGCGCGCGTTGCCGGCGTGTGGCGTGTGTGTAACGCGCGCGCGGCGCGCACGCGTGCGCGCCCGAGAAACGCGCACGCCTAATGTGGGATCAGCCTTACACTATTTGGTAGTAGATAAGGGGCCATTCATTTATTACGTGAGACTATTTTTGTTTTAGTTTTTTGTGGGTTTTGTTTGATTTATTTTGTGAGTGTCGAAACTTATTACATAGATTGGGCATTTTAGGATCTTTTGTTACTTTTATTTAAAAAAAATGATTTTAATATATCTAGGGGATAACAATGTTTATGACATTATTTTCAAACGATGTATATTAACAATATTTTCATAATAGAATGATCAGAAAAAAATATCTTTCGCACCCAAACGAAACTAGAAGCATCAAAATTGGACAAATCGTTTCATCTTCATCATCATCATCATCATCTCAGCCATAAGAAGTCCACTGCTGGACATAGGCCTCCCCCATGGATTTCCAAAAAGACCGATTGGAAGCGGCTTGCATCCAGCGTCTTCCCGCCACTTGTATGAGGTTATCTGTCCATCTCGTGGCTGGTCTTCCTACGCTGCGCTTGCCGGTACGTGGTCTCCACTCGAGAACCTTTCGGCCCCATCGGCCATCAGTTCTACGTGCTATGTGCCCTGCCCACTGCCACTTCAACTTGCTAATTCGATGTGCTAAATCGGTGACTCCTGTACGTCTACGTATCTCTTCATTTCTGATTCGATCTCGTAGAGAGACTCCGAGCATAGCCCTCTCCATTGCTCGTTGCGCGACCTTGAGCTTCCTTATAAGGCCCATAGTTAGGGACCACGTTTCAGTGCCGTATGTCATCACTGGTAACACACACTGGTTGTAAACTTTCGACTTGAGGGACTGGGGTGTATTGGACGAGAAGACGCTTTTAAGTTTCCCGAACGCTGCCCAGCCGAGTTGGATACGACGATTGACCTCCCTCGCAAAGTTGGACCTGCCTAATCGGACCGTTTGTCCTAGGTAGACGTATTCGTCAACAACTTCAAGAGTGGAGTCCCCCACAGATATTGGGGTGGGCACTACATGGGCGTTCGACATAACCTTCGTTTTGTCCATGTCCATTTTGAGGCCCACCCGTTGGGAAACTCTATTGAGGTCTTCGAGCATCGTACTGAGGTCTTCCATCGACTCTGCCATGACTATATCGTCGGCAAACCGAATGTGAGTGATGTACTCGCCGTTCTATCTTCCAAACCGGCGGTAAACAGTTTCGGAGAGACAATGTCTCCCTGCCTCACGCCTCTCTTCAATGAAATTGCCTCTGAATTCTTGTCTTGTACTCGGACTGACATGGTGACGTTTTAGCTTATATCGTGATTATAAATAAACATACAAATATAATACAGTTACATACTTATGTACTGTACACACACACACACCCATACACCCTCAAACATTACTCTCCTTATTCGGGGTAGTCACGTAAAACGTTCATGAACCATTTGCCATAATAAAATAAACTTTCGTCGTCTGCAGCAAAACGTGCCCTAACGGAAAAGCGTAAAATAATTGTCAGTAATGTCGACGGCATCGAAACATTTTGTCTACCGCCTCGGGTTAAACAAAACGCCCCGTAAAGATATTGATTCAATTGTCAGCGATACCTGAACGGTGCGTATTGTTTTTGCCTCTCTATTGTTCACAATACAATAGTAAACGGTGTTTCCATTCCGGGTAGATATGATTCGCGGCGGGCCTGCAGACGCGTGAGCGCGTACACGGCCGCGCTCGTTCCAGGAAGGTATTTGTCGCGTTGCCTTGTCGCTCCTTCCTTTCATCGTTATGATTAATGACACGTTATTTTTCATTGAAACAGCTGCTGCGTATTTTTTCTACTTTCACGTCTTCTGTGCCATGACGTGTACCTATTAGTCACGCCCTGAAACGCTTTCGATGTGGATTTAAAATCTTTTTTCCCTTTATTTTCGACATTTGAATGCTCAGTCCGGTTCTAGACGACTTTTTTGTGGACCATCATTACGCTTCCTCCGTCTATTTATTTATCCTTATTTGTGAGCCCTAAGCTTTACGGTTTGTATGCGACAGCGAAAAATCTAGAAAACTCTTTTCTTTTATCCTTAACAACTGTAAGATAGGGGAAGGCAAAGGTAGATATTACCTATATATATATTTATGTTGATAGCGTATGTTTACCACACAGCTATCTCTTTTAATTATTTTTTTCATGAACATAAATTTATTTTAAAACAAATTATATAAAAATAATAAATAACAAAACGGGTGTACTTGATCGATCGTATTTTTTGTACGTATACTCTTTGATACCATTGACGGTTGGGATTCGTTGAATTCGATGACTCTTTTCTTAATTGGAAAGATTTAAGACAAAGACATCTTACAGATAATAAAATTTCGCCAAAATTTTAGTTGTGTATTAATAAGACGTAATTGTATTATAAGATAATATGTAAAATTGTTGGAAAGCAATGAAAATTGTGTTCTAGACTGAAGCCTGTTGATTGAAGTCGCTCTTTATTTTTTTTAGAAAAAGTATAATTAATTCAATAAATTCTAATAATAAAACGAAATCATTAAGCTTCTTAATTTTCGCGGAGGCTGAAAAAGTATCGAATTTCACTCAAGCAAGAAAGCAAAAGATTTTTTTTTCTCCTTGTAAGAAAATTTTAGTAATTTCAGTTGAAATTCTATATACCCAAATTAAATGAAAAAAACAATATTTTCATTACAGGCTGGCTGTAATACATACACTACTAATGTTTGTTTCTTGTAGACGGACTGTACACGTAGTGTGTAGGTACAGTAGGTACTTGTGAATCCTACACTGCAAGTTTGCGAAGCCCGTATACGAAATAATATTTCCGAGTATTTCACCAAATACGCGAGCGCAAAGTTTTAAAAAACAAAGTTTTCCTTGTAGTTGGTCGTCTTTGCAGCTCAGGCCGCACACAAAGCCACAAATGAATGTCTAGGACTTTTATCACGAGTAGGGAGTAACCGGGGGCATTGTCTCGTCAACCGGATATGACATTCACGGCTTCCCTCGCACAAAAGTTAGAGCAAACCATAACTTTTATATAGCAAACCTTCAGGAAACTGTTCTGACGTCTTCCTTTTATGACAAAAGCAAATGAAGATTGCTTACCTTCGGGGTACTTGTTACCATTGTGTCGCTATTTCTGTGTATGACTAGGAAGTCTGATAAAAATGTGCACTTATGTCTACAGCGGGTAACATTTCTATCTTTTAACATGATAAAAGTTAAAAAATATAAACTACTAGTTACTTGAAATACACTCTCGTATGTTTCTTAAATGACTGTTACTGTAGTTGATCTATATTTGATCATCAACTCGCTCGATGGTAAGCGATGGTGTATCCGAGCATGAAGTAGGTCCATCTGGGACTGTACCACAAGCAGTCTTATTTCAATATTACTGTGACTTTTTAAAGTGAAAACTTCTTTAGCGGCACATTTTTTCTTTGGCGGCATTTTTTTGTACATTTTTGGGATGGGTAAAAAATAATAAACTCGCGTCAGATCGTCAGATTAAATACGTAATACGAAAATTCGTAAGACGGACAGATTCTTTTAGTCAGAAACCTATTCTAACGTTCTGCATTTAAAGTTCATTATTGTATGTAGTACAAGTTTGTCCTTCTAGCATGACGTCATTTCGTTGCGCCGAATGCTTATTTTCGACACATGCACATAAGACTCGTTAGCTCAGTAGGTTAGAGCACCGATATAAATTTCAATTTGTCCATCGGAGGGTGGAGGTCAAATTAAATATAATATAATAATAATAAGAGTGTTTTAATGAATGACCGTGATAGTTTAAAAAGGTGCAATCTTGGAAAGTCATGGAGAGGCCTATATCCAACACTGGAATTATTGTGGCTAAAATGCAAATGATAATGACATGACATTTTCTTAAAATTTATAGACAGTACAAAAATTACACATAAACGACAGGACTTAAGCCCGCATATATCCTGATCTATACTTGGAAGACCTTACCATTTCGACCACGAAGGTGTCACATAAGATGGTCGAAATTATTCGAACAGTCTTGTTTGCTTAAATCAATCCAGCGTTGATATACGTTATATACGTTGGTGCCACCTATAACTCAAAAAAAAAACTTTTTTGTTTATTAAATAATTCACCAATTTTCACAGAACATGACAAAACATTCAATTTCTTTAAAAAAAGTAAATGCATCACTTTATTATGGAATTGAATTTCATGAAATGTTCCTTACATTTCATAAAATTCAATTCCATAATAAAGGTGAATCTAGGTACGAACAAAAATCTCGTAGGTACCTATTATAAAAGAGACACAGAGAGTATGATGTCGGGCGACGGCACGTGACGATCGGCGCAACTTTCTTTCATTTCCGTCGAGAGGAAGCTTTCAACTCTTCCTGGCCATAATAGACTAGGGTATAACATTACATATCTATGCAATGGCGTGCTTAAAACTCGCCAGGTGGACAATGGAATCTGATAACTAACTTGGATTTGCTTTAAAGCTGTAAGAGTTGACACAATTTAAGGTCTTTTATTTTTTAATCAACTTTAAATAAAAGTAATTGAAAAAAATTAAATCAACTTCAAAATTATTCAATGAACTGAAATGGGAGAAATAACAACAGCTGTTACATGATACTGAAAAATTAAACCAAAACTGCGTCTACTGAGCTAAGTCTGTACGTACCCCAACTATTTTTTGAGATCGGTGCTAGGTCACTATCATCAACTTTAAGACTTCAAGAGGTACCGACTGATCTTAAAAAAAAATGGTGTACGTACAGACCTAATTCGGTAAACGCAGTTTTGATTTCATTTTTCAGTATTAATTTTACCTATATATATTTTAAGTTCTTATATTAAATCTAATAAAACCCTTAGACATATTTAATCGCTGAACTTATCAGCCCAGTCTCAGCTTACTGTCTTCACGACCGATAGACGATAAACATTTGATTGCCAGTTTATTGCCGCGAGGTATATATACGGGTGTCGCAAAATTGCTCCAAGTTTATTATCAAGTGAATTCACTAACGCGAGCATTCCTTGGCTACCCGCACAGTTAATAACGTGGAATCCCTGGGACAGCCAGTGCGAATAGCCATCAACGGACCCAAAGCTCGAATTTTGTAAATTTCTCTTATACATTTTAGAACTATAAATTAATATATGTACATATATTAAAGTGTTCTTCTAAGCCACAGACACAAAACTACTCGCTTGAGTCACACTCTGCTAAAAGGTAACTTTAATCGTTCAGAGTGCATTTGTCGATTTCGATGAAATAAACTAATTTCTAAGTCTCAACAATTTCGATGATTCTTTTTTTACCTTGTTCAAGGTAAAAAAGAATCATCGAAAATATATCTCTGTATCAGCTAGCAAAATTTTTGTTCTTGTTCTGGAGTTTTGTTAATTTCACCAGAAATTTCAAGTTAAAATGATAAAACATGGATTTAAAAATTAACCCATAGTAATTTCAATTATTTATATAAAAAGACTCATCCAAATAATATTTAAAGAGGTAAGGTGTTTTTCCTATTAAGCATTTAAGTCGGACTAGAACAAAATATATGCATCAAATGACTATCTTTAACACCGAAACTAAAATTTACTTTTTAACCTTAATTTTGTAATTTTATAATTGTTGTTAATAGATACTCCAGGCTCCATTAATAAAGCAGCCTAATCCTGTGAGTAGAAATACGATAGTATATTTTAATAATACAGTATCTTTAATAACTCAACTTTTCTCTTCATCAACTTTGAAAGTTACAAGTTCCTAGCAAATTTGTTTCAGTCTTTAATTTTAGTTCAATACTTGAAGTTCAAGCATCAGGTAAAGGTTGCACAGCGCATGCATGCAGAATCTACATAATTATTATGGACATAATTATCGTACTCAACTTTAATGGGAGATTACAGCATCTTTAGGATACCTGAGGATCCCTGTTATTACTGATCTGAGTAGTTTCGTGTTTGAGGGTTTTGGATTAGTACTTTCGACTTTAATTATAAGCTAATATATAAAGTGTACACCTGAATAGGGATAGTTCATAATAACACTAGTAGTTCTACGAATAGTAAATTTCACGAGCACAATATTTTGCAACAATAGTTGTTTGCAAAGAGTCTGTGCTCGCGAGATTTACTGCTCATATTCTAAAATCTTATTTAGATTGGAATATCGCATATTTCTGCCAAATAACAAAATCTATCTATCAATGGCTTTATAGCAAACTTCTCATTTTTTTACCGAGATTAACGTGTGATTGTAAAACCTGCATTCTAAGTTACGTAAAGATTGGTTGAAAAATACGACGATGTACTTGATAGGTACCTATCAATAAACATCCGGTCAGAACGAAAAAAAAACGCTAGTTGATGCAAAGTCCTTTATTTGCTTCGCTCACTCGTTTAATAAAATTCAATCTAGAATCTATTTAACGCACGGTATGCACTAACTTCTATGACCCGCTAACGATGAGCTACATTTTTGAAAATATAATAATTAAATTGCAAAGTAACTGAAAAAAAATCTATGCAAAACAATAGCCCGTATAAATGTTAGGTGAACATAAATAAAATATTTTATATGTATCTAGTTTAGTCTTGTTTAAAAACCAACTTCAGAACACTTAATTTCATTTATTTGGATGGCATTCGTTTTTCAGTTATTTTGTTTTAGGCTCCTAAAATACTAGACCGATTTTTATAAAATTTATATGGGACTACCTACTACGAGATTGTATCTGAAACAAAGAGATCTGTAGACGTACAAAAATCACCGACATAGCACAGCGGACTAACAAGTTGAAGTGGTAGTGGACAGGGCACATAGCACATAGAACTGACGGCCGATGGGGCCGAAAAGTTCTCGAATGGAGACCACGTACCGGCAAGCGCAGCTTAGGTAGACCAGCCACAAGGTGAACAGAAGATATCATAAAAGTGGCAGAAAGACGCTGGATGCTGGCCGCTTCCAACCGTTTTTTTTTTTTGGAAATCAATGGGGGAGGCCTATGTCCAACAGTGGACTTCTTGTGGCTAAGATGATGATGATGGGACTACCTCTGAACTATAAGCCTACCAAACGAAAAATCATCAAATCATCAAAATAAATTCATAATTGACGAAGTTAATCGCTTAACAAACATATTTAAAAAAAACGCACAGTCGTATTCAGAAACTTTCTTTTTGAAGTCTGTTTAAAATCAATAAAGCTTACCTTTGTCTAACTTATAAAATTATTTTTTTTTCGATATTTTTTTTATTCGAAAATAGGCTTGCGCTTGACCGCCAACATGTAAGTTGGTGATGTTAAGTGACTGTTGCGATCTGCGACGTCACGCTACAAGATTATCAATTTTAAAAAATAAACTCTCCAAAAGCTTCGTAAATTAATTACTGTACAGAGTTTTCATTCAAAGAGCTCTGAATAAATAGTTAAAGAATAAACAAACCCTCGGATGGGTGCATTGTTAAGAACTTGAGGAACTCAACTTTATGTTTATATTCAAAAGTGCATTAAGTACTCATAACTTTCAACTCGGTTGCTTCAGTCGAACCATTGTAACAAGTCACCTTCAAACTTTGTGTTGAGCGGAGAGGCAAGTGGGTCCTCCATATGTGCACATATAGGGCTCATTTGCATTCTTCGAGAGGTGGGACGTTATCGTCCCCTAACAAATATACCTATAAGTATAGTTGACGAGCTCTTAGTCCTATAACAATAGTAAAATTTCCTTTTAAGCCTTAAAAGAATTATTTAACGCCCATTTTATGTGTACTCAAAGACGTAAACTAATTTCTAGCTCAAAATTCGGTGATATTCGAATAGTGTCTTCAAATCACAAGTGCAAGGTTCCTCCCAAGCAAGTGCGCCCCATTGTAGATCGCATTGTACAGTCGCTTAATATCAGGCAAGTTAGCAGTCAAACAAGCCTATTTAATAAAAGAATCGTGTAGGGTATGTTTATTATTATTTTAATGTCAGCTGTTGCATGTTACTTTCCACAATGTTTATAGGCATAGGAAATCTTTTTCTGTTTCTTTTTAGTGCTGCCATTCACAATAAAAATTAGACAACGTTTCTAGGTAATAAACAGGGTTCCTTTATTGTTTGATAATAATGAAAAATATGTAATGTACTGACGACAATAGAATGATTCAGTTAAGGATCCTCATAACAATCAGCTTAAATAAAGATTGATATTTCATCACACATCACACTACGCTATAATGTATACTTACGTACATTAAGTACTAAAACTTTTAAAAATTTCTTAATCATATAACATACATTTTAGTACGAAAAACATCGATTAAAAACGTAGACGATGTAATCTAACCTAAATATTACTGTAGTTTCATCTTGATTCGCCTCAAGGGACTATAAAAAAGAATCTGGCGTCTTATAAACGGTAAACACCAAATTAAATTCACGAAATGTCAGCAACGAGGCCGTTCAACACTGTTTACGAAAAAGGGACATGATAATAAGGTGAAAATGCTCGCCTTTGAGACAATCACACGTGAAACAATCGAGACATTTTCACGAATTTACTCTCAATTGTAAATTGAATGGGGTATGTAATGGGTTATGTGTTGTTTTTATGCTTGTATTCGAAACTTTCAATAATATAATTTGAGGTGGTACGCCACCATTCGGTGAGAAATAAAAAATTTCAAACAGATTTCTGTCCTTTTTGCGGCGTTATGTATCTATTGTAATTGAGCATACCGTTTGCGAAAATTTATGATTACTCTTTATTTTATCACGTCATTCTATTTATCATTAATAAATTGTGTTGCTTATACATACAAATCCCCTTTACTAATTCTAGCAACTTCTCGGGATGTAACAAAAATGAGGCGTATTACTCATAGTTAAATAGACGTGATAGCATAAAAAATAATCTTATACTGCCGCTAAAATTCTGATTACTTAAGCTAGTTAGTACACAAACTTACTACAAAGACAAAAAAACTGTTTGAAATTTAAATTTCCCAACAATGTGTGGTGTTAGTCCCTAATCACAGAAAATTAATAGTATTACCACAGAAGATTTTAATAGTATAACTTACATATTGTAGCAGTCACTCTCCGCCTCGCACCAATTTCGGGATCCTCACACACTCCCTGCGTTCATGTATGTCGTTTGCCGTAGTTTGCCTTCACGGCACATTCATGTGTCAGTCGAGTCAAGCATTGTACTTCAAACGCTCAAATATACCAATTGACATGCCAAGCAAGCGGCTGTCAAACGATAAATTTGGGATAAACTAGGGGACAAACGTGGGACTCGTGTCCCCTCATCGACGTCAGGACCGCCGACCTTCCGACGTCAGCGTCGCTGGTGGGGGAGAACGTTTGTCTCCCTAGCGACGTCGGAAGGACTTTATGACAACTAATAGTATGCGAATGAACAGGACACCAGGGGCGGTACTCCAAAAAATATTTTTTTAAAGATTTTATTTTACGGATTTTTCGGATTCATTAAGTATGCATTCATCATTCATTATGTATTCATGCCAGATTACAGTTTTCTAGTAGGTACTAATAGTCTGAGCAAAGCTTCAACCAGCCAGACAGACATGGCGAAACTATAAGGGTCCCTTGTTTACAACGGAACCCTAAAAATGGCATCCCTCAAAAAAATATTGTCATTAATTTCTTAAAATTAACGTTTCCAATCAAACTTCATAATCATCATCAATACTTAAAAAGTTACTTTACATATCCCATTGGTAAAAGGTTGCAACTCGATAACGGTGTAATTGCACATGTAATTTCCCCGCATTGCGTTAAATTAAGTGTGATTTATCGCTCAAACGTTTATTAATTTAGATGTGCGATATTATTTATGGTAATTGGTCTCTCGGTTGTCCATTTTAGCTGGCGAATACAGTTCAATCAGATACGCGTCGATCACGTACAGCCTTTAGTAGGTAACACACTAGATACCAACTAATGTACTGTTACGTCTCTAATTACGATTATTCATAGCGAACTAAAATGTTATGAGTATGAGATACTAAGAAAATATAATGTTTGTGTAACGTTCTCTCGTCAGAAATAAGGGAGTGTATGTAAACTTACGAGGGTAAAAAGATGCGAACATTGTATTTAAGGGGCAATAAATTTTCCGAGGGAACATTCCCGCTCGTATACCTCAGCATTCATTTTCAGATTTGTCCGTCGCTTTGGAAAATGACGTATTAATTTGACAGGGGAGGATTAAGAGGAGCACTCGCTTTCTAACGTAATCTCCATCCCCACTTTAATTTCTGACACAGTTACTACGGTTGGTGCTTTTGTAAGTCCATAAAATTTTCCCGAAAGCTCCGCCCCTGAGCCAAATATGCAAAACTAGTTTATTGAATAAAACGAAGCGAGATTTCAAGCTGGGCAGCTTTCGTACGTTCTGCAGCTGTTTCGTGCATATTGTTCGTTTGATAGTAATCAGCATATTGTTTGTTTTGATACTCTTCGGTATTTCAATCGTTCGTTAATAAGAAATTAGCTAACTAAATATATTTAGAATACAGTGAGAACCTTAAAAGTACATTATTCTGGCCATTTTGACAGGCCTAGTGGCTCAGTTGGTAGTTGTCTACCTGCTGCTGTAGGTCGTGGGTTCGATCCCCACCCAGGGCAATCATTTGTGTGATGAGTCTGGGTGTTTCTATGTATCATACGTATAAATTTATTTAATTTACAACAACAAGAAGGATATATGTATTTTTGTTTGGTTTGGGCTAGATGGTGTTGTGTGAAATGTCCTTGCAATCGTTAAAAGTACATTGATAAAGACAGAGTGAAACTAAACACGATGTGAGAGTAATTAAACGCTCAAGTGTTGTCTAACATGGCTTGGCGGCTGTATGAACCTTGCTGTATTTGACGATAAGTAGGTACAGCCATTTTTGCCTTTTTAGGATGCTTTATGCTGATTTGTACCTTTGAATATACAATATAACAAAAAATCCATGAAATAACAAAATAATGAGGGGATTTTTCATACAAGATAGATCTACGATTGACCACCAACTCGCCTGATGTTAAGCTTTGCTTGCTTATTTGCTTGCTTGCTTATTGGTTTTTTTCCGGATCCATTTAAGTTAATGTGCATCTGATCTGCATGATCTAATTCCTTCTAGCCCGTTTTATGGTGGATATTCCAAACGACCGAAAGAAACGTTTTAATTCCACATTTATCGTAAGAGTCACTAAATTCTAGAATACGTTTCCTGAGTGGGTTGTGCCGATGGATACAATCTGGGCGTCTTTAAATCACGAGAGAATCGGTTTCCCCTAGGTAAGCGCGCTTCGTCGTAGACCGCAAATTCGCTTCACATCAGGTAAGTAGGCGGTCAAGCGCAAAACTATATTGTATAAAAAACCAGACAAGAGCGAGTTAGACACGCCCACCGAGGGTTCCGTGCAAAATAGTAGATAATAGGGGAAAATTATATAAGTATATTTTTTTATGATAGTATTTTCCTTCAAAAATCGAAAAATATACATCATAAAATATTTAAAAACCTGTTTTAGCTTGTGCTAATAAAATTAAGGTCTTTCATATGATACCCCACATGATACGGTTATAGCACTTTAAAATTTGGACCCTCCTTCCTTGCTATTTTTACCCTATTTTTTTGTGATTAAATTCAAAATGGCCAGTTCTTGGATTTTTTCCTATATGTGTACTATAACACAAAGCTTCTTGCCTAATTTCATAGTTCTAGGTCAACGGAAAGTACTTCATGATTTTGATTCCCTTGTGAGTGTCAAAATGTGCGTTTTTTACGAAATATTCGGCTGTAACTTTTATTTTTACGAAAACTGAGATATTTGATTTTTCTCTCTGCAGCAAGAAACTATAGATCTCCGTTTAAGGTTTTAATTTCAACACAATACCTTCACGCGTTCCCAAGATACAGGTCTTGACATCCGGACGGACGGACGGACAGACGGACAACAAAGTGATCCTATAAGGGTTCCGTTTTTTCCTTTTGAGGTATGGAACCCTAAAAATGAATAAAGCTAAATGCTCACAGGAAAACTAAAACATAAAACGAAGAGCTAGTTTAAAATGTAGTCGAGCAGCTAGGATCTTCATCACGGACGACGGACAGTCTTCGTGTACTCGTGGTATATAAATTGACCTTATCGCAAGTAACGAGAGTTCCATACATTCCTCGCTGTGACAGGAATTATGTTTCACCCCGAGTTAGCAAACCAAATCACGTGATATGAGCTACATTTATATTATTATCTAGCCGCTAGTCTGCTGGTACTACTATGTCTACGTGACTTTTATGAAGTGTGTTAGTTTACTTACTTTATGAACATTGTAGAGAAAAAAGAAGAAATCAGAGCAAATAAAAATTTTAAGCTCAACATACCACATGTCGTACCTACAAAGTAATGTTGATGCCAGGGGCTCGCCTCGGCCACGTTGGTAAAGTTTCCGCGGGTGACCGGGCGGCGCGCGGCGGGCGGACGTCGCGCCGGTCGAATTTCATTGTGGTCCCATAATGATTTGAGTTCGGGCGTGTGGGTCACGAGCCAGGGTTAAACACTCGCCGAATAGTTTGGATAGAAACCACTGCGTTCTGTGGGTTCCCGTGGTTTATGCGGCTTCACGCATTTCGGAAGGTAAGGTTCCGGCTATAAGCTATTTCGATTATTAGCTATGTATTGACCATAGACCTATAAACCTGTGTATTGACCTATGTCAATACACCCGACCTAGGTCTATACCCGAGCTAGATATGTTTTATTTGAGATAACTATAACTAAGAAAACGCATTTAAACACAAAAAAAACGATACATAAGACAGACAGATAACAAGTAGCGTTTCTGAACACAAGCCAATCTTTAGGCATAATGCTGGTAAGAGCAACTTTATGACCGATAAGTGACATCAGCCACGTAAGCTTTTAGCAAAAAATTCTTAAAATACTTTGAAGAAAAAGAAAAGTTTCGAAAACTCAAAAACCCCTGACAAAAAATGACTGACCCGATTCTGATAAAGTATAGCTAAGGACACTCTCGATGAAATGAATAGGTTCATTCGTTTGAGAGCTACGATGCCACAAACACTGGGTGGCACTATTGAGTCGGGGGTCAAAAATCGCCGCTACAAGTAAGTCCTAACGTAATAGTGTTCGATAGTAATAAAGTTTTCATAAGTCTATCTATTAATTAAGTCGGCTGTCATAACTCAAGTTATTGTGATATATCGACATGGATCCTGTTCGCCAGCTCTTAAAGATACCATGTTGCTAGTCTCCTGCCTATCATACGACGGCTATCATAGAGCTTGATCAGATTCTTCATCATCAGATTTCTATATTGGTATCGGATATAGACCTCAAATCTGCTATTAATCAAGAAAAAACATGTCATTATTTTGTTTCTATGTATCTTATGTATATATTTACAACAACAAAAAAGTATATATGTATTCTATCAGCCATCTAGTTCCACAGTACAAGCTTTGCTTAGTTTGGGCTAGATGGTGTTGTGTGAAATGTCCACAAATATTTATTTATTTTTTATTATTATTATTTATTATCATTTCCAAATGTCTAATGATTTAAAATAATTATAATAATGCACTCGTACGGCTCGTACCGTACTTATATTACATGGCGCAGCCATCACATATTTTAGTGCTTTGGAATCCTGCATCTGCCTCCAGCGCCAAAATGACGTAAATAGGCATGATTATATTCTGACCAGTCCATCCAATTATTGAATCAGTTTTTACTTTGCGGAAATTCATATTCAAAACTGAAATCTAGCTAACTAAATTGACTAAACCTAGATTTATCTTTCAGCTGCCCCCCCTTTCCCCCCCCCCCCCTTGGGGACGCCCTTGTGTGCCTATGTGTTGTGTTAAATTTCTAGTGCATTCAGCAACTAATATACATTGTGATATTTTTTCCTAATTTTACTTCTCCACACGTTTCCTACGTTCCTACTTCATATACCCAACAGATATCCAGTACTAACATCACTCTCATGTCTAGGATTAAGCCCACACAGTATCAAAAATAGCCAAAGATTATCCCTACCACCTACTAGAAAATGTCGACTCTAAAAGAAAAATGTTATCAATAATGAAAATTCACCATAAATAGCAGGGTTAGTGGCATTGGTGACCGTCGTATGTCACGGCACGGTCGGATTTCATTGTGGTTTGGTAATGATTTGAGTACGAATGTGGGTAGGCGTGAGATTAAACGCGTTTGAGACATTTAGTTTGGATGGAAATCAGTACTTTTGGCGAAGATTCGGCAGTACAAGCCCTAGCCCTAGCCCTATGACCTAGGTATACGTAAAGTGAAATAAATTGAGTACAATTCAATTTATGATCTTTTTACTCGATTACCTACCTACGATGTTATGATTTGAACCTGTACGTATGTATGTATCATGTGGTATGTACAACTCGACCAAGCTAAGTTTGCACTTGGTTTTCACCTCGCATCGATTACGTCACACTGACGTTTAGGTACGGTCTGCAAAAAAGGATTCGCTATGACTTTAAAAAAGTAAACAAATGTGTGTTAGATTTTCTTTGCATTTATTGTTTTTAACATTATATTATACATAGGTACATTAAAATATACACAAAAAATATCCCTCTTGCACTTGCATCAGTTTTTTCCCGACTGCGCAAATAGGAACGTTATGTTTTAGCGATATAAAATCAGTAAGTGAGGATACTATAAAATATATGTTCCTTTGATTTGAATTCATACAAAAAATATTTTGAACAAAGTTTTATTCACATGTCATTTATTTTGGCGAAGGAGTTATGAAAAAAAACATACATTTTGGGAATTATAACATACAAGAAAAACATATTTTTGGAACTTTTGTACTGATATAGCTGAAATGATATTTTATGATCATCATCATCGTCACTATTTTTCATCACTGCGCGGGTAAAACCGAGGGATGCAGCTAGTTTGTTTTAACTGTTACACGCTACTGACATAATATGTAGGTACCACTTCTTTACCTGTCGTCATAATTAACAACATTTTAGTACAAATTTTCCTAATCAAGATAACATCAGTTGGAATGAAACACTAATCATCAAGAGGCTTTTAAACACTCGTGTTTAAAAAGCATTAGCTCACTAATTACGTAGCGTAAAAGCTCAACGTGACTCAGTCAAAATGGAAACTTTTTCCGCCTCCGACTGCATGATAAACCAATTTATGAAAAAGTTTTTCCTGATCTAAAAAAAAACAAAGACGAGTTAGACTCGTTTTAGAGGATTCCATACCTTCTGCAAATAAATGTAATTGTATTGTAATACATCAACTATATATACTAAAGCATTAAACATTGCTATATAGAAGAGATACATCGAATTGAAATAAAAAACTTAAGAATCTGTTGGTAGTAAAATCTCTGTCTAGCTCTTTTGGTGAGTATTTTTAAATAATATTTTTAAATAGATTTTTCGTAAGTTATTTTGTAATTTTATATTTTCGAAATGTTGCTATACGCGATCGAGACAGAGGAATAACTATCGACAGAGCCTTAAGTAGTTGCAAAACAAGTAGTCAAGACTGTGTCGAGACATGCGTACAATAGGGTTCCGTAACTAATGCTGTAATTTAAAAGAAAACTAATAGGCGAGTATGTTTTGTTTAGACTACTTTGCGAATAGGTCAATGACCGCATATAATGATTTAAGTGATTTATCGCTATATTTTGAAAAGTTGTAATCACAGAGTGTTCAAAACATTTATCATTGAAAGTATTTGATATGGTCTACTATTATGGTTCATCATGAATTTTTAGGTCCAATAGTTTCGAAATACAGGGGGGGGGGGGACAATTTTTTCACCAGTGGCGGGCTATATCTATAAGCTTATTATAGATATAGGCTAGAGCTATAGATAATATATGGAACTTTGGTCTTATTTTAACAGACCTATTCAACGATACCCCACACGATGTGATGGAGTTGAAAAATAATTTCATCCCTTCTCTTTAAGTATGTATGTAGTCCTACTATTATTTTTCTTTTTCTTTTTAATTTATTTACAACATTGTGTAGTGTTATGTGGAACTCATTTACATGTCAAATTTCGTTTATGTAGGGCTGATAGTCTCTGAGTAAAATGACTGTGACATACGAACAGACAGACAGACAGACGGACATGGCGAAATTATAAGGGTTCCTCGTAGTTACTAACCGTAAAATTGTTCACCCATATAAATCGATACAGATCACGATTATTAACTTTCAATTTCCAACTTAATCTTAGCAATCGCATTTTTTTATTCTTCATGAAAAACATGTTACAATAAATCAATAGATATCATCAGCTGAAACCTACCATTTTTTTATTTATGCTGTTGACACCATATTTTGGTGATTTCATGATTTTAAGTCAATTCGAATTAAAATTCCATTTATTTCGACCATAAGTCATAGCAGTATAAATTACAAATAAAGTTGTTAAATTACATTAAATTTAATTAAATCAATTTAATTAATGGAATGGAATGGAATTTAATTAATGGAAAGTAATCTATACGGTTTTAATTTACTTATTACATTCAAAATATAAAGCATAAATAGGCCGTTTTTTAGTTGACTTAGAAACTTTATTTCTTACAGTTACAAGAGGCTGCAGATTTAAGTATCTGATAATAATTTCAATTTTATACCCTTACGTGTTTCTCGTCGTAATAAATGGGATAAAGAAGTGATATTTAAAGTTTTTTTTCTTTTTTGTGGTACGGAACCCTAAAAACAGAATGGTTACTCGCTATGGGCAGAACGATACCATAGGCCGCAACATAATCATTGAATTAAATCAGTACCGTGGGCATGTCAGGGGGCAAGCTATAACTCACAAGTGGAGAGCGTCTCGCGGCCCATAACATTCAATCGTCCGCACGAGGGGAGAATTTTGATGACCTCAAGGAAAACTTTCCGACGGAACACTCTGTATAAATCCGCGGAGTCATGTCGGGATTTCCTAAATCGCCTTTTTTATTTATTACGAGGCTAGTACAGTAGGCGGCCGTTTAGGCACTGACGTCGTGTTATCCCGACGTGATACTTTTTCACGGTCGGGATGACGGACGGGAGGTGTACGTCTCTATTTAGAGCCTGCTGGTGATGTCTCGTGTTACATTATTGCAGATGTTTAGCTGTTTGATTTAGTGTTTTAACAACTTTTGATTCATGAGTGAATTGTGAGAATTTTTGAGGGTCTTGCAAAATTTTTACTGGCCTCCCAGTTCAGTTGGAAAGTCTGCATGCTAAACTGTAGGTTGTGGAAATGATTCCCACCCAGGACTTGCATTTGTTGTATTTGCGTTGATATTTGTTCTGTGTCTAGGTTTTTCTATGTGCCATAAGTAAGTATTTTTTTACAAAAAAGTTTGTTTTGTGCTAGTTCGCATTGTGTAAAAGTATATTTGCTGTAAAAATTGCCTTAACTCTTTAATTCCCAGTGTCACCTGTAGGTGACAGAGGTTTAAAAATTTTTTTTAACACTTGCTGATTTAATTATTTAATTTCATCACCATTGTTGCAAAGCCAATAAATAAAACTACTAGTTCTTTTTTTTTGTCTACACTAGTCATATGTTATCTGTCAAATACAATCAGATTTTCCCGCGCAATTTTCGAGTAGCGTGTGATAGTGTAATCTCTCGAAATAAAAAGTGAAATAAAAATGCCTAGACCGTAAGTATTGTTATTTTTCTTACTGTATGTAATAAATGAATAACTAAGCTATTGTATAAATGTTGTTATTCGTAAAAGTAACTTAGAACATATTTGTTACAATGTTGGAAATATGTAGTGTCACCTACAGGTGACACCGGGCATTATAATGACGATATTGTTCTGAGTTCCTACTAAGTAATAAAAAGAGTTTTCTTTACATTTTGAGCTTATCTCTATGTGGTGATGGCGTTTTAGAGCTTATTTACGTATTACAGGTTGACCTTAGATGAGATTGTCGAGGAGTTTCACGCCGGGGAGGACCCAGGCGATATTATTTTATTTCCTCCTGACGATGGTGTGGTGACGGACGAGGATAGTTGTGATAAAATCGAAGCTAATATTCTCCATCTTCCCAGTCGCATGCTTCGATCTCAAGTGGAAGTACAAAATAGACCATCTACTTCTGGAGAAGTGCATGACTTGGAAGAAGGAGAAGAAATCGGCGTACCTGAACCAAAGAAAAAAAGAGAATAGACCGGGGGTAGACCGTTTCGATGAAAACGTTGACTCCATGAGGGTAGCTCTTCGCGGCAAAAAGTGGTGGTTCCCTCTATTTGCATTTGGCTTAGATGCATCATTCCAGAACGCATGGCTGATCAAACGACAGTCAGATAACAACTGGACCTACTTCTGGCGAAATGGCGCAACCATATACCTGCAAAAGTATGGCAAGCCTCCGCAACTCAGCTTGCGGCGTACCTCTGAATATTAGAGTGCCTACTGAGGTGAGGAGTGCAGGAAGTGCTGACGATCACTCGGAAGTCGACTGCTCTCAAAGAAGATGCGGCTACTATCACAAACGCACTAGAAATATGCGTGGCAAGTGTAATATAGATTTGCATCTAAAGTGTTGGTATAATTTTCATAATAAATAAGTGTTTTGTATCACTCACATAAAGCACTTTTGTTCCAAAAGAACTGATATATATAATATAAATTATTATTATTATAAAATTAGGCTTTTTATTCCTACCCTGAGTAACAAGCAATCCGAGTCTTTCTCAGAATCCGAATCTCACAATACCCAGTGTCACCTGTAGGTGACACCCCCATAAAAAAAATATGGTGGGAGTCTATTTTTTGTTGAATTTTTTTTTTGCATTACCAAACGTATAAAGGTTATTTTATTTCAAAAGAAACCAAAAATCTTTATTATCTTGGACATGGGAATTGAAGAGTTAAGACAATTTGTAACAGTAACTGACAGAAAATGTAACAATTTTTCTGAATTATATATTAAATACATATTTAATAATAATAAATAAATATTTGTCGATATTTCACACAACACCATCTAGCCCAAACTGAGCACAGCTTGTTCTATGGGAACTAGATGGCTGATAGAATTCTTTTTTTTTTGTAATTATATACATATGATACATAGAAACACCCAGAAACAGAACAAACATCCATGCTCACACAAATGTTTGCCCTGGGTGGAGATCGAGCCCACGACCTACAGCTTAGCAGGCAGACATACTCGTACTACCAACTGAGCCCCAAGGCCAGTCTATATTCTTCTATTCTTCTTCTTCTATATTCTTGAAGGTTCATTACATTACTAGAAAGATTACTACTACAAATGTATAGAAGGCTTAAATTTCCCGCAACAACATTCAAATATAAATATCGACTTGTTACTCGTAGTAACTAAATGCCATTTCGCTCGTTTTACGTATTGGATACCTACTCACTTTGTGGACTTAATGGTTGTAAATCGTAACACGTTTCCAACGTAAAAACTTTTCGCACAAGATTCAAAGAGTTTCCAATCAAAATTCAATCAAATCACTATTTCCAAGCGGAAAACACTTCTGACTATCGATTTTAAATAAAGCAACGTACATGCTTGCACTCGTAGGTACAATAAATCCATACTTCCACGCGTTATTCAAGTCATGTATCTCATCGGTCTTCCTTCTACTGGCCATTCCGTGTTTACGCTTTTATTGGACCCGTTTCTTTTTGTCTGTTTACTTTCTACATAGAAAATAAACCATATTTCATGTGACGATATTCATAAATACTCTTTTCTGCTATTCATTATTTAGTTATGATTATGACTGTAAGTAATATTCAAATACGAGGCCAATAAAAGCTTCGAAAACATGTATTCGAAAACATCATGTACGGTACTGAAAACCGGCTAATAGTAGTTCGATGAAAGCTTCGTATATTTAAAGTAGTTTCTATTGAATATCCAGCACATATGTTGCAGCAAAAAGGCTTGCGTGAAAGGCCCTTAATGTAATTGGCGAGTACTCTCGAGCTCTTACTGGCGTTAAAATAATTCCTGCCGGGGGACGGAAGTGACGTCACGGCTGCCGGCAGTGACTGCGCTGTGGCGCGTCCTTCCGCTGGCCGCTCCCTCGAGCCTCTTAGCTGCCTTTCATGTTACATACTATGAGAAAATTATGCGGACACATTCGGTACAACTGTGCCTCCTCATTATTGAGAGAACGAGTTCTAACTTAGGTAGGTCGTTGTAAATAGTTGCCACTGAAACTCTGTAACGTCGCTTGAGAGAGTTTTGGCGGGAACGTCATGGAAACATATTGTCGTTTTACTTTATTTTTCTAAACAAGTGCTATTTTTAATTTTAATGCTATAAAATGATGGTGTTTTATTCATTAAGTGTTTGATAAAGTGCGTGACTGTGGGCAAGTGAAATAAAGCGGCGAAACTTGCCTTTTCACGTTGTCAACAAAACTCCATAGAAGCTTCCAGTAAAGTCGCCACTACTTTACTGAAGCATGACTAGAATTTGAAAATATACGTGACATAGATTGTGATTAGAACATTTATGGCTTGTTTTATCCAAGAAACTTGAAAAAATCTTAATACTTGACACTGACAAATGCTCTAAGGGTCCAAATCCAATTGAAAAAAAACGTCGCTTGTGAACAAAATTTAAACTGTAAACAGTTGTACATTGTACTGCAAATTTTATACAATTTGTACTGTAAACAGTTTAAATTTTACGGCCCTGTTTTTTGTTACGTTCTATAGCGTAATTATGAGATCCCAGTCAAATTTATAATATTTTGTGTAATTGACGAAAAAGAGCTAAGCCACAAAATCGCAGAATACCAAATTCAAATTCTGTGCGTTCTGTGATAAGCATGGATGTTTGAACTGTATCTTGTTATAAGTATGTACATACATATTTACTACAATAAAATATATGTATTTTTATCAGTAATCTAGTTTCCATAGTACAAGATTTGTTTAGCTTGGGATTCGATGACGTTGTGTGAAAATGACCTGTATTTGTAGCGAAAGGAATTTTTTTCTAACCGAATACCCAATTTCACAATTCGTTTTTATTTTTACTTACTTTAAGAAAATGTTCATCAAGAATTTCGATACGATAAATCCACTTTGAGTGTCAATATGAATATCCCTTTTTCGATATTGAAAAAAATGCAAAATCATTTTCAGGGGGAGCATAAATTCGCGTCATTTATTATCTTCATAAAAATGACTCAACAATTCATAAATATGGCATTTCAGGGCGAAGATAAGTGCTGTATCCGATCAAAGTTAAAAGAGCGAATAGGATAGTACGATCTTTGGAATCGCGTAATGGACGAAAACGACATAGCGAGTACAAACCGCCGTTTGTCACATCACTAATGGTGCGGAAAATCGCAAAAGTCCCGCTTTCTAACAACGTCGAAGTAAAATCGATAGATTGAAGCCGAATCACGCATAATATATTAAAGTCACTTGAGTTTGAGTTTAATACCTTCGAGATTAGTGACGTTGCAGAGTCGCTCTCTGATCTCACCGCTGCTCCAGGTAACATAAACATTCTCTGTAACTGAATAATTCAATTTCGAACGCAATTTTGATCCAGCTAGAGCGAAAATAACTATTTATGCTACTGACACTTAATGAGGGTCATTTTGAATAGTGTGCTGTTTTTGACGCAAGGCTTTAGAGGAGTAACAAAATATGACAGCATAAAGGTACAAATGACTAAATATATGAAATTTTATTTTGTGGAAATTGCATACTAAATTTATTCCATGACCAGAAAAACGCCATTTTACCACATTTTAAATAATCATATCTAGAGAAAATATAAATCTATAGTGACGTTATCTAATATAAAATCAATGTTTTCTAATAAATATATAGACTAAGGCTATCAGAATAAAAAACTCTGATAAATTGAATCTATTTACTTTTAATGTTAAAATCGAATCCCAAACTAAACACGTTACGTACGTATTGTTACGTAGATTGATATTAATAATAAAGTAGATATAATTATATAAGTGTCTATAATGAATATTAAATGTTTAAAATATTAGTAAATTTGCACGCCTCAAAGGGGTTAGATGTAGAGATACTTACTAAATATATTATTATTTAAGACCTATTTATTGTACCTATATCTTATCAAATAAATCAATTTGAATTTGAACAAATCTTGTACTATGGAAACTAGATTACTGATAAAAATGCATATATTTTATTGTAGTAAATATGTATGTACATACTTATAACAAGATACAGTTCAAACATCCATGCTTATCACAGAACGCACAGAATTTGAATTTGGTATTCTGCGTGTTTGTGGCTTAGCTCTTTTTCGTCAATTACACAAAATACATAAATTTATCTGGGATCTCATAATTACGTTATAGAACGTAACAAAAAACAGGGCCGTAAAATTTAAACTGTTTACAGTACAAATTGTATAAAATTTGCAGTACAATATACAACTGTTTACAGTTAAAATTTTGTTCTCAAGCGACGTTTTTTTTACTCTTAGTACAGAAGAAAGATTAGTTGAATTGGAAAACGCTTTGGAATATTTAAAATGGGACATTATAGGATTAGCAGAAATCAGACGGAAAGGAGAAGAAACCCATGAAAAGGACAACAGCATAATATTCTTTTATGTAGGAAATGGAATCCAATATGGTGTAGGTTTTATGGTTGCCAAACGTTGGAAAAATAATATAATAGAATTCGTATCTTACTGCGAAAGAGAAGCACAGCTAAAATTCCGTATTTCTAAAAAGAATACCATCACCATTATACAGGTACACGGAGCCACTTCATCCCACCCAGACGACGAGGTCGAAGATTTTTTAACGTTATGAACAAAGCCTGTGATGAACACAAAGGTACCTGGACAGTCGTAATAATCTAGCCCAGGACCGGGAAAAGTGGAAAGAGGGGAAGGAGGCCTTTGCCCTGCAATGGGAAAACCTATAGGCTTTTATTATTAATAATAATGAATATATAGTCAGTTTATAAAATAACATCGTGACAAAAGTTTTGTAATAATATTAATTGTATTCCCAAAATATCTGTCAAAAAAATGCCAACATGGTATGGTAATTTCGATATAATATAATACAAATATATAAAAAGATTTTTATCGTAATTCAGACAAGCAACTATTGTAATGAACTCATTGCGATACATGTAGATGTATTTATTTGGTAATTAGCTTGCGCTTGACCGGAGTTTGCACTTGTGCTTATCTTGAATGAAGTTGCGGTCCACGATGAAGCACGCAATATAAGTAAGAGTGAATTTTATCTTATACTCCCGTAATTCTGATGACAATTTAATATATGAAATACTTCAACACCGGATTGCAACGTAAAAAACATGCAGTCCCACACGAACACAAAAAAAACAATTGAAAAAAACGTTATAGAATATGGGAAATTTATACGAACATAAGGAAAACATCAACAAAACTTTCGTGGCTTTGGATTTATGAACAAACATACATACGCATAAAAAACGTATACACATGTTTTTCCATAAATACGGTAGAGTGAGTTTACTGAACGTATTCCACAATACATGTAAGTATACAAGACATAGACGGGCTTGTATACGTTTGCCACAAAAGCATAGCGAGCGCTAAGATTACACGCCTGATTAAATATTTTCGCTCCAATGCAAATAAAGGGAAGGAAAAATTCTGCTAACATTTCTATTGTGCCTACGTTATATGTCACATAGGACATAGATGTGACAATATCTAGGTGAATGAATATTCACCTAGATATTGTTTCCATATTTTTGACGCAGAGTATATTCATTTACCTAGATACTATAATATATTGTTTCAGTATATTTTTTGTCCCATATTTACGTTTTTAGCTACGAGCTTAGAAGTAATAGGTAAAACCTTAGAATGCAAGTTGTCTCTAGCTCAGCGAAGCCACTTTTAGCAAGCCTTTTAAGGCTAGATACGTCATTGAGCCCGTCGCTACACATGACAAGTAAGCAAAATTTGGCACAATTTATTCACTTTCTAACTCTTTAACAAAACTGTCTACCCACTTGTACATTATTTGTTTTAAACGCTACAAAACCTTGATTTTTTATTTATGACGGAGAAACGAAAATTAAATTGTGATGAAATAGTTGTTTCATATAAAAAATCTGACCTCTACAGAATGTATCAAGCTGATTTTCGTTATGAAATTTTGCACAAATATTCTTTAGGATCTGGAGAAGGACATAAGCTATATTATATCATCATCATCATCACTTCTACACTACATTACTACATTATCTTCTTAATGCAGGATAACCTGATTTTATTTATTTATTACTTATTATTTAGTTATTACGGCAAACTTACAAAATTAATTACTAAACACATTCTTGTTTTTCAATCTATATCAATCCTAACTTTATAATATAAAAGCAAAAGAAACTGTCTCTCTGTTTGTTTGTTACCTTTTCACAACCAAACGGCTGAACTGATTGTTGTGAAACTTGGTACAGAGACACAGGAAAACCTGGAATCGGACATAGACGTCGTAGACTACGTTTTTAATCATCATCATTGTTTTTTACCACTCTCTCTCTCACACTCTTTTACATGCTACTCATTCCACACAGAGCCCCACATCTGTGTGGAATGAGTAGCATGAATCAGCCTCTCTGCTTTTGCTTCTCCACTTTACTCGATCTTCCACGTCGTCATCGGTCAGCTTACATTCTCTCATGTCTTTTAACACTACAGCTTATCGCGTTATTTTGCGCCTACCTCTAGTTTCGACCTGGGTTGGAAAGTTGTCGTTTTTCATCACTACGCGGGGCGCCGCTAGTTTATCATATTTTTACCCATACATGTTTATTATCTATAATAATTGCATTAATTGTATAAGAACTAAGTAGGTATAAACATACTTAGGTATTTACCTTATAATGCTAAGCATTATGCGTAGGCGTGTGGCAAGACAGATCCTCCGACATGCCTGTAGGCGCCAAATCACCTATTCAATACACGACAGCCGTCAATGCTGCTGCTGTCTATTATTACGTAAACCTAACTACCTAGTACTTATTGATATCATATACATTACATGTATGTACTTAATGTTTTCTAAGGTTTTCGCGATTGTTAATTATCTTTTTTTTGTTTATTTGCAAATAGGCTTGCGATTGACCGTCAACTCACCTATTTATTATTATTTAAAATGTAATCTATGATTCTCAAAGAATATAGATAAATATAACCACACCTCGCACATCAAAATATAGAAACATATATAGTACATATACCTAAAAAAACATAGCCCTACTTCTTGAACAGTCGGGGAAAAGCTCAGAAAATTAATGGGGTACATTCTATTACGATTAAATTGCTATTGCCACAAATTCTAATTTAAACACGGGTTTATCAACGCAGCGCGAGTGCACGCTGGCCCAAATTTGTGACATCTCACAAGGGTAGGTGATTATTAATGTTACATTATTTTGTACGAAAAGCCCGGGCGCAAAAACTGGACCTTTTTGCCTGTCTAAATGACAACGTTAAAGCTGCCCAAAGAATTTCTGGGCAGGGGTTAGCGAAAATCTCAGGTGAATCCACATTTAGTCTGTCTTACCTACGGAGGTAATGCAATATCTACCGCTTGCGGGTCGGACTTTGTGTTTCTCATTTTACGCATGCCAATTTTATGAAGTTTGTGGCATGAAAGTTGGTTAATAATGCAGTGCGACAAATACTTATATAGATTGATAATTTTTATTTGTATAAAACATGAGATAAAATCACACATACAGTAGCATGCACATAGAGAGTTGGAATTGCTTGAACATGTTTTGCCAGTTAAGGTGGCATACTAATATTTGTCAGAGATGGCAATAACTTATACCACGAACAGATTAAAAATAAAAATAAATGTCAGAATGCAAAATTAATGTTAATATAATAATAAAATACTTAATAATAAGAATGTAATAACATTTTTGTTGATGAGACGAAATTGGCAGGTGGTTATCCCATTCTGATGCTCCCATACAGAAGTACCTTATCTTACTCACTGTGTGGGAGCATCAGCTAATAAACTAGTTTTATAAGTCATAACCATTTCATCTCAATAGCCCCGATTTGTCAAATTCCATATTGTACAATAAATCCATCATCTATCCACATACCAAAAACCTGTATTTTTATATTATTTTATGTAAAGGTCGTCTCAGTATTGGCTTAGGCTCCACTGATGCCCATCAAAAGATCGGGCTGCGACCCGAGATTCAAATAGAATGTCAATACGAAATAACTATGTCAAAAATAGTAATTCAATAGCTAAAATTTCTCATTTAAAAAATCATTAATATTATAATAACTAATAATACTTAACCAACTATGTAGTTTAACTAATTTTGTAAAACCAACAGTAGCTCTATGTGCGTTTGTTTTTTCTTTTCACGTCTAGGTAAGTAGCTGAATGAAACACGAGTGAAAAGACATTACAACTAAATTAAATATTTATAAATATCTTACTTAATTATAATATAGGAAACTTATTATATTTTTTTGTATTTTAATCGAGTCTATTAAGTTTTTTTATTTTTCGAAGTTTATAACCATGAAAATATTTCCACAAACTTAACCGTGACTTTGCGTACTTAATTTCAAAGCATTATTTTGCAGGCAAGCATTTTCCAACCAACAATTATGAGAAAAGTTTCAAAGAAAACCCAGTTAGGCAAGTAGGTCAAGCGCGCAATCAAACAAAATAAGCTTATTTCATAACTTCATAACATTTGCGCAAACGATTAACTAGTAATGGAGTTTATATGAAGCAGAGCTTATTACGATATGGAAAACTTATGAATGAGTTATATCTACCTAGTTGTTATTGATTTTTTTCAGACCCACCAGCTCGTTGGGTCGACGATTTTGTCAAATTGCGGGCCGATTCTAGACATGATTTGTTGGGTTTACTTGCCACTGATGTAACTAAGGTACGCTGCGCTGTATCTATATGAGAAATATTTATTTTTATCTTAATAGATTGTATCGTATCTTGTAGTAGTTATAGTATCGTAGATCTATCTTGCGTATTTTTTTTATTATAAATGAGAAAGTGTGTGACTCCTGCCAAACTAACAGCTGGTTTGAATGAAATTTAAAATGGAGGAGCTTTTACTCTGAGATAACATATTTTTAAATCGAGGAAATAATCAGTTTCTGTGGGATAACAGGTAATATCGTAGAATGTATGTACATACATTTATTTATATTTTACATTACATTTTAATTAAATTTGTACACTTTCCTTTATTTTCTTTTCCAACAGCCTAGTTGAAGCAAAGGAAAATTTCGTGAGGACACCTGTCTGAGAGTTCTTAATGCTTTTAAAGATGTGCAAGTCTACCAACCTGCACTTGGCCAGCGTGTTAGAGTATAACCTTACCAACAAAACAACAGTGAGCATGCCTGAACAGAGCTTTTTTCAAATGAGTAGTCATTACTAAAGAAGCAAGACGTTTGACTACCTATATTGAATGGAAATATAAAGTGTTCAAAATCGCCCTAGAAAACGGAGAGAGAAGTAGGAGGGATGAGAAAATAAAGACTGAAAAAGTAAAACAAAAGAATAAAAAAATATATACTATAAAAAATTAGAAGGCATTATGTACATGATATTTGTTTTCTCTTTTATTTGGTACATAAAGGTGAAAATCGTAACAGAAACCGCTTAACCGTACCCACTTCAATAGAATTAGCGCACTTTTATAAATACATATAAAACGAGACAACTGATTTATACTGTTTAAGAGGGGTAGAAAACATAATGATTATGATATCTATTTAAATGATTTACTTGCGTTTTCTAATTTCTAATTGAGCTTCGAAGTTATAACAGTTCGAGCTACATTAGCATAGATCAATAATAGTAAGATTTTTTGTTCTACCTTATTGTTATTATCTTAGGTTCTCGAGTGGAGACCACGTACCGGCAAGCGCAGCGTAGGAAGACCAGCCACGAGATGGACAGATGATCTCATACAAGTGGCGGGAAGACGCTGGACGCAAGCCGCTTCCAATCGGTCTTTTTGGAAATCCATGGAGGAGGCCTATGTCCAGCAGTGGACTTCTTATGGCTGAGATGATGATGATGATGATGATTGTTATTATATCTAGTCTATCATAAATAGTAATAGTGTCTTAAAATAATAGTAGAAAAAGTCGCAATAAGGTAACCGTATTTTAATTAATCAGAATATAAAATCTATCCTAACATTGAATTTATGATCTATCTTTACATTGTATCAAACACAAAATAGCTTTTATACATCATTTACAGATATTAATAAAAATGACATTGAATTTTTCGTCTCTCAATTGAACCAAGCGAGCGATGACGACATCTCTGAAAAATATCTCCACTCAGCTGAAATGAGGGTCACTAGAATAGGTTAGAGAATGAATAGATATCCTATAAAGGAAAAAGTTTCGAAATGGCGACTACTTGACGTACTTAGGTATAATATGGAACCCTGAAGATATAGATTTGTACATTCTCAGATATAGAATGTAAAGACTTTCGGTAGATTTATGATACGTTGTACGTCTAGAATTTACTGTGGGTTTTTATATTTTGACTTAGCCAGATACGAGTCAGAAACCGTTTAGGTTAGATAAAATTGTATGCAGCGTACGATGTTACCGAAAACCTCACTTATACGACTGTCGTAAAAGTCAGGGATCTTTTTACACGTTTTATTTAACTTTCTCTGTGCGACAGGGTTTTTGTAGCACTAGCTACTGGCTAATCCTTTAGAATAGATTACCGATCTGGTTACTTAATTCAGAAGTAAAAATTGTTTTAGGTGTATTTGAATAAATAAAATTCCGCCGATTATCAAAGTGGTATTACTAAAAGTATGTAATATAGCAGTAATAAAAGCAAATCAAATGCTTTTAATGGTATACGTAACGAAGACTCAGTAACTACAATAAATAAATGGCCAAGCGCAAAAGCAAGCGCAATGCGTGTCGTGCCACGCGTAATGTAGAGTTCCGTAATTACATATCAAAATTTATGTGACTTTAAAACAGAGTCTCTTGTTTGATACTACGCACATAAATATGGGTTATGTTAATTTAAACGAATATTCATTTTTGATAAAATGAATATTCGTTTAAATTAACATAAACTTGTTTAAATAACTATTTTAAGTTGATTGACTAATTAATTTCAATTTTAATTTCATCACATATTCTACTAGCTTTTTTTTTTCATATCTCTAAAGTCAACAAGTAAACCATTTAGCCGATAAAGGGGGGGAGGGGACGACGACACGTTATTCTAACAAAAATTATCACTTCAAAGGTTAATATTTCGCATTTCGCAAACGGATCCCTAAATTGAAAAATGGTTTTCGCACACCCCCAGTGTTATTTGATTACCTATACCAACGATACCCTCCCCACACGTTGGGGTAGAGTTAAGATAGATAAAAAGAACACCCCGCTTTCAAAATTATATTCTAGGATTTTCTCGGCATTATTAATATTGCATAATTATCTATACCAAATTACAACTTTCTAGTACTTATAGTTTTTTAACAAAGCCGCGGATGGACAGACGGACATGTCGTAACTATAAGGGTTCCTTGTTTACTACGGAACCCTAAAAAACATACAAACTACATTATATGTAAGTACCTACTAAACTACTATAAAAAGCAAACCAAATAATTCGCTTGATCAAAAAGATGTTACAACGCCATCTGAAGTTGTTCGTCTACATGTCCGCATCGTACAATCGGATGGAACGGATTTTGATTAATCAATACCTACTATTTAATAATTTGTCATAAATTTTCACACTAAATCATACAAAAATCCATCTAACTCATCGTGTCTAAGTGATACTTGTGAATGACCTTTATCATACCAAAATACTTCAATTTATACGAATCTAAATTTGATAAAGACCTAATATAGGTAACAATCCCCAGACGTCAGAATTATGATATGAACTCGGTATAATTTATGAGATAATGGGAAAAACCGCAGGGAAGGGTAGTGTAAATATAATATTCGCGGGTAGATATTAAGTCGTGCGGTAATACGGCGCGTTCGATCTCAGTTATTACGTCGTAAATCTGGAGGCAGGCGGATCGCTGCCGCCTGTCGATTATCACACGGAGATGCGCTGTGACAGAGTACATGATTGTCTGTATTTTTAACTCCAGACCAAAAAAAGAGCGGTGTTAAAGTTTTGTATATAGATACACCCATCTGTATATCTGTTTATCTGTCTGTGGCATCGTAGCTCTCAAACTGATGGACTGATCAAATTTTTTAGGGTTCCGTAGTAATTTTTGTTTTGTGTGTTCTTAGCTTAGTGTTCTTAGCTATGTTTTATTAAAATCGATTCAGCTGTTTTTTTATCGGGAGTTTTTGAGTTTTGTAAACTTATAATAGTTAGTATGTTTATTTGACTTTTTAATCACCTACCAAAAAAGTAGTGGTGTTTTAACTTTGATGTGTGTATCTATGTGTCTGTCTGTACTATCGTAGCTCTCAAATGGATGGACCAATTTTGATCTTTTTTTTACCCGACTATGGCGAAGCAAAAGGGAGGGTTATATTTTGAGCAGTATGTGTATGTATGTAACATACATACATACACATACTGCTACATCTATTCTCTCTTAACTTCTAAGCTACTTATTTTAATCTTAAAAATGAGGTATCATTGGAAGCGTCTTATTTGTCCGCTAGTTACAGACTATGTTATGTCACATTAAATTGTACATGGCATCCTGTATGGGGCAAGAAGTCAAGAAAAAAAATTTGCCTCCCCATTTTTTTCGTCCTCATCATTTGAGATAAATCCCGTCAAAGTCATGAAAACTATTTTTTTACCCGACTATGCCATCGCTAAGAAGCAAAAGGAAGGTTTACATGTTTGTTGATCGGCATGTATGTATGTATGCATAAATGCATATATTATGTTCATTTGTCAAAAAGCCCAAAATATTAAATAAAAGCAAGTTCAAAAACCATGAAATACAATAAAATATTTATTGCATTTTCATACATTTTAGAGCGTGATTTTTCAGTAGTCGGGTTTTAGTTTTTGAATTTATTTTTATTTGGTAGAGAACTTCATCATGAGAGTCCGTAACTATGTTTCATCAAAATCGATTCAGCCAATTTTTATTTATAGGGAATTTTTTTAATTTAATAAGCTTATTTGTTCTTTATTACTAGAATATTGAACTCGTGAGGTTTGTGCGTATTGTAAGTGATATTTTTACTATAAGCACGGTTAAGCAAAATAAGTCAAGGTTAAGTTTTGGTAGTACGTTAATAAAGCGTTGTGGCGTTATACTAGAACTTCTGTAGAGTTCATTTTATTATTATAATATGAAAATACACATTTTACTACTTTATTTCCTGTTAAAAATGTATAAACTTCCATTATATTTATACCACTACCATTAAAAATAATAAAATTTTATAAAAAATATGTCTATCTTATCATACTTCTAGTTTTAAATAGCTTCGAAACATCCTAGTATAATCAAGGAAATCAAATAACAATATTTTAACTTAGTACTCTCAAGCTGATGTAATATTTAAATCGAGTAAAGCTAGGAGACAAATAGTGAAATTCTTCAATGGATTGTAGTAAATCCCTACATCTGTGCTACGCTGCTACAAGTGTGCTACAATAAGCTACTAGTAGCCGTAGCTTATTCGTTTACGGTATATGGACAGGAAGGATAGCGAAAGCTCTCCACAAATATCAAACGAGATACGAAGTCATCAATTTTTTTTTAATTTTTATTTATTAGTTTTTTTTAATTGGTCCTTTCACAATAATACACAAGTAAATATTCGGATAGTTAAAAGCATATTTTATCAAATGATACAGAGATCTTAGATCAACAAAATAGTTTTATTATACGCGCCTGTAGCACTTGCAATAAGTTTCATATGTCTAATCCAGATATATACCGCTTCCACACAAGTATAGGATTTATAAATAAGCGATTGGGTGACAACTTTTTCAATAGGTATTTTTAAGATTAGTATTATATAGTTGTAGCTAATTGTAGACATTTGCAAATGGCTTATTTTTGTTTATGCAACAATAATAACTATATTAGGCAAGGTCGTTAATTTCTCCAAAATTGTAAAATAGATAAATAAATCTTAGCTCATTTTATTTGCTTGTTCGACAACAGGCTTAAAATGATTTTAAATATAATTCTCTGAAGAGTGGCATAACCAAATACTTATCGAATACTTCTTCATCATCATTAGAATCATCATGCATCATATCATCATTTGAATAATAAGTATTGAATACAGAATTAGTAAATACTTAGCGAGCTTAGATACTTGCTCGGTAAATATAGTTTCGCGAGGGAACGCGTTTTACCACGCTCCCAAATTACTAGCGATAGCGATCGTTATGGAATTGAACGTAAGCACTCGTCGTAGCGCATGTAGAAGCGTTGACTAGTCACTAACCTCTAATAAAAGTGTCTCATTTGGACTGGACAAGCTTTTGTCACATAATTGACAGCTTACTTACATGCAAATTTATATCATCACACGCGAGTTTACTAAAAGCCATTCACAGCAGTTATATTTCATTGCAGTTGCATCGGATGTCACAAATTTCTATTCGCAGATTCGCTGAAGCGGTCCGGATATCTCAATGATCGTTATGTATCACTTGTATCTGTCTTTTAAATGTTAAAATTCTTACAATAATCGACATTGGTTGACAGGCACTAATCCGTAGTGCTACGTCAGTGCGACGACTTATGACCGAGATGCGAATCTACCCTGGGGCGCCTTACAGATTTTAACGATTGACAAGCCGTCGTAAATGTGACAAAAATAAGCTTTTTATGAAATGAATGGATATTCAGGACCTTATTCCTTATTTCATATTTTATGGTTGCTATAAATATGTATTTACCTCGTGTTTTGGAATTTTAATGATAGTAATAATCGTCATCATCATTGGTAACTTACTTCTAAGTATTGGTTTTTCTTTGATTTTCAAAAATAAAATTTAGAATGGAAATTTCTAATTTTTTGAAAAAAAATGTTTGTACTTATGGTGTACAAACAATTATTTTTTTTCGAAGAAATTGATCAATATCTGTAAAAATCTGATTAATAATAAAACAATCGATCATAACCTATTATATAGTTGATTCTAATTCACTTTATCATTTTTATTCTGTATGCGATATTTACTGCGTTCAACGCATTAGAATTAACTCGTAAATAAAAAAAATTATCTTCATAGTACTTAAACTTTGACGTATTTTTGTTTATAACTTAAACCGTCTCAGCTTTATTTCAACGTTCTGTAAATATAGCTGGCATGGTATAATTGTACGCATAATTTTTTTATCCCAAATAGTTAGAACGGAAAATATAATTAATGAGTTCACACATCGTTTTAAAAGAGATCTTAGCGCAGAAAGTAACGCAGATGCAATAAGAGTGCATTTACCTGTACGTGTCTTTCGGGGCAAATGTTTCATAAAGAAAAGGTTCGCTTTGCCGCTTTCAAATTAAGAAGCAATAACACACCACCCGCTCAGTCTCTGATTTGAAGCGTTCAAAAATACGCGTACAGAATACATCCCCTAGGTAATCGGATAGCGGCTTTCAACGAAAATTTTAGTCTCTATTATAAATTGATCTCTAGTTCGTGGTGCTTCTCCGCAGAGGCGCGATTTTGTTTTCTTTATGTTTGTCGTTAAGGGTGTAATGGTTACACATAAATCATTCGACAGAAATGGAGAAAGCTGCCAAGACGTTTCATAAGTAAATACGTTTGTTCGTCATCAGACGAGGCATCAGCCTCCCCAAGCAGAATGCAAAAGAATATTATCACCAATGATCTTCCGATATCACAATATAAGCCTCTAGAACTTTCAAAACAACAACGGCAAAACATGTTTGCCGTCACGGGGCGCCAATCAGATGTGAAGCAAAAATTAATAGTTCCAGAAATACAATATGTATGTACAACGCTGTAAACGTATCAAATATACTAAAGTCCAATATAGGTTGGAATACACATGCAAATGATATTTAAATGCATATAATTAGGCGTGTGCACGAGGACTCTTAAGCTATTTTATTTTTTTGCTTCGTTTAAAATGTGGTTGCTTTGCGGTTATAGCAAATGACGTCAGAACGTGACCGCACACTCACTCACAGTAGGTATGTGTAAATAAGCTCAGAAAAGATCAATAGTATGTAAACGTGAGTGAGCAAGAACATAATAATTGCAGTCTGTTTTCACCTCTTTCACCACCATTATTGCGTTTGGTTGTGATCGCTGTATCTCAGCCATTTTTCACTGGATTTTTATTATTTTTTACCCGACTGCGTAAGACGGAGGGTTATGTTTTTCGACTGTATGTATGTATATAATAATAATAATAAAGTAGTTTATTTGAACAATTTAGATGATAATTACAATAGTAAAACACATATTTATGCATGAGAAACTAATTAGTCATAAATTTAGATAAACTATTGTACTTTTCGAGAACCCTGGATCCCACACTAGGGTAGTCCTGTGTCGTGAGATCCAGTGCCTCTCTCCAAATAAGAACAATTTTATTATGTATATCTTAGTAATATATCTATAGCTTAATAACTAACTTAGAATATTATGAAATGTAAACATCGCAAGTATATATATATATATATATATATATATATATATAAATGTATAATTATATCTCTCTTTTTCTTAGTTCATCTAATCATTAGCATTAGATCCTAATACATTAATTTTTTTTAGCGTGTGTATGATGTGTGTGTGTATCAGGGTATGTATATGTGCGTATGGATGTGTTTTAGATGGTATGAAAGTGTGGGTGTGTATGTGGAGGATGACGAAGGTGTGTACGTGTATTCTCTAGTTTAGTTAACAAATGAGATATATGTATGTATGAGAGATATGGTATGTGCATACGTACGTATGTTTCAAATAAGACCTACTACCTCATCTTCACTTCCTAAGTGTCAGTAAGCTATATTTATTTGGAATAATAATAATACGACTCTAGCAATAATATAATATTTTTTTTATCATTGCTAGGTAACTCTAACTTTCTTGTAATAAATAATAAATTCCACTAGAATTATTCTAAAGAATGCGCATCTATAGTCTTTTACAGCGATATATATAGTAAAAAATTGGTTACAGGTGAAGCAAATAAAAGCACGTTAAAAATATGCCCGGAATTCGAAATAATATGAACTTACCAATTCAAAAGGCACACCTACATACACGCACACTTGCAAACATATCTCACCATTCCTAATATAATCTTAAATGATTTTCAAATGCACGATTAATAAGTATTGATTTGAGGTTTTTGGCGGGAACGTCTTAGTAACGTGTTGTTGCTTTGTTTTATTTTTCTAAACTTGTGTTATTTTGAACATTAATGCTATAAAAATGGTGGTGTTTTATTCATTAAGTGTTCGATCAAGTGCGTGAGTGTGGACAAGTGAAATAAAGCAGTGAAACGTGTGATTTTACGTTGTCGGCAAAAGTCCATAGAAGCTTCTAGTAAACTCGCCATCACTTTACTGAGGCAAGACTGAAATTTGAAAATGACTGTTTACGTGACTTAGACTGTGACTAGAACACTATATAACTTGTATTATTCAAGAAACTTGAAAATATTTCAATACTTGACACTGGCAAATCGCTAATCGCGGGGTCCAATACAAAAAAGAAGAAGAAGTATTGATCAAAGCGATGAAGTAGGTATACTTATATAGGCACCGAAAATCTATAGGTATAAATATACCGAGGAATAATCCATAGCTCCCGTAAAGCTGATAAGCGACTTACTCGAAAGCTTATTACACAGACCCGTTTGACAAATTCACTTAGATTTTGTTCATGACGCTTGCTTCCGACAAGTTTTCAATTCTGTTAGCCGTCCTTGAGCACAGGGCTGGTAGTTCAGTTCAGATTGAGAGGTTTTGTATAAAGTTGTAGTATTTTTGGGAGTTTTGAGAAAAACTGTTGATATAATCAATTTGTTGAAAAATTAAAAATCGACTATGTTCAAGCATATTCTGATCTGCATCTTATGTGGAATGATAATTATGGTGACACTGAAACAACCGTTTTTAAAACACGCAGTTTTGTTTACTTGGGTGACATAGTTTTTTTAGTTAATTTATTATAAAAGCCAAAGTACTGAACCGGTTTTGATAAAAAAAAAAAAAACTATGGGCAAGAGTTTTTTTTTTAATCGGTTATACCGGTAACAAACGTTACAAAACTACAATCGAACTTACTTAGAACCTCTCGAATTTGGATCTTCTCTGAATTTCGATTTTATAAATATTTGAAGTCTGTTGAAAAATAGCTCTTCCTTCCTTATATGAAAACATACAGCCTACGGAAAAAACTACATATTTAATAGAAAGCTTATACATATGTAAAGCTTATTTACAGCTCACAATAACAAGACTCTTTTGACGATGGGGAAAATCTTCTAAAAGATATCCGGCTACGTTGTATGTTGGGGATGCAACCTGGTTATGTGGGATTGTACCTGCTAAAAGTTAAAACAAAAAAAGTTAAGTGAGTCCGTATATGCGAGTGGTAACACTGCCAACCGCGCAGTATAAAGCTGTGTATTCACTTGTGTAGGTTCGCAATGTTTGCGCTCAGCAAAAGAAAGATTCAACGGGTACGGGTATTAGTCTAGTAAAAATAAATCCGTTTGTATGGATCAGATCACATAAAATGCAAGGTGCATTTTATGTGATCTGATCCAGAGAGATTATTTTAAATTATCATAGGACAATACCTAAAAAACATATGTAGATTCACAATAATCCCCGATTTACAAACTCACTGCGCCCCGCGGTTTCACCCGTGTAGTTATGAAAAATGGTTATGATGATAATAATTATAAGTAGCCTATGTTTGTCTCCAGGTCCACAACTATCTTTATAGTAAATTTCATAATGCCCAGTTCAGCCATTTGATCATGTAAAGGTAACAAAGTTTTCTTTTAAAATACTATACTGAAATTGTAACAAAGACGTTTAAAAACTCCATTTTTTTTTCATTTTTTTTTTTTATCAGCCCTGTTTATACAAACTGTCCCACTGCTGGGAACGGGCCATCTTCTCATTGTGAGAAGGGTTAGGCCATAGTCTGCCACGCTGGCCAAGTGCGGGCTGGCAGACTCCATTACTTTCAATTAAATAATAATTTCCTTAGGTGTCTTATATGTTGTAACTTAAAATCTCATTTTTGCAGGACTATATCAAAAAACAATCATTCTTATAAAAAACGAGTACTGCACTTCAATTTCATGTGTTTTACATATTCGCGCGGACCATATGCATGGACTTATCCACTACCTGAAACAATAGGGAATATACATGAATTTTCATTATCATCATCGTCATCTCAGAACCAAGATGTGCACTGATGGATATAGGTCTCCTCCATAGATTTAAAAGAAAAACCGGATAGAAGCGGATTGTATGTAGCGTCTTCCTGCTTCTTAATGAGGTCTTCTGTCCATCTTATTGTGGCTGATCTTCTTACGCTGCGCTTGCGAATGCATGGTCTCCACTCGAGAACTTTTCGACCCCATTGGCCATCAGTTCTACGTATTAAGTACCCTGCCTACTGACATGTATTTTATTTTATAGGAATAATAGTGTTGGGGAATAATATACATACAAAAATATAACGAACATACAAAAAATATTTCAATCAGTCCATAAACTTCTGCCATATAAACATTAATTTTTTTTGGTAGAGGATGCTTTCGTGAATGAATATGAAACAGTCGTAACTTTCATATTTGTGAAGATATGTTGATTTTGTGGAACGGTTCTCTTTTTGATTAGGTTTCTATTGAGCAAATAAAAAAAATGTATATAACCTATTGCAGGAGCGCGAAACACATGTACTTCGCTTCGCTTAGGTTCACGAAAACTACAGTATTCGAGAACCTAAGTGGATACGCAGTTTAAAATTTGTTTCTATGTTGGTTCGTTAGGTTCGAGCTCATTGGGCTGCACGTATCAGAAACTTCCCCAGTAGAGGTGATTACACAAAAATAAATACTCTACATCAAGTACTATAAGCTTTATATTCGTGAAGAAACCACTGCATAGAGTGTGACGGATGCAACGTTGCACTGGTGTTACACACTCCAGTATCTGGATCCTGGAGCAGTTATAGCAGCGCGGAGCGTCGCTGTGTCATGTTCGCGAACATAAATGAATACGTAGCTTTACGAACATTGTATACGCGTCGGAAATAGATTCCGGCCGAGATAGGCACAATTTAATTTCAGCCGCAACGTATACAGGTAAATGTAGTATTAAACGCTCTTCATAATAACAGGAGATTGAAAAAAGTTTCCTTTGGAATAGGTACGTTTTATATTAAAAGGTAATCTCCTCGCCACTAAATTAATTTTCAACTCAGATAAATTAGCCTTAATTGAATATTATACTTACTTTTTAGCTTTGAGAGTTTTTCGGGAGCTTTTGCGTTATCTTTAACCGTCTAGTTTCGGTAACTTGAGAAATACGGCACTTAAAACTGTTTACATTGTTTTAAACGAAATTACATTTTTTAGACGTAAGTGCGATACTGAGTTTTATTTGTTTTTATTTTTTTATATAATTTTTCAAGCGAAGAAAAATATGTTACTAAAGTCATAGACTAAATAATAATTGTTGATAAATTTTGATAACATTTGGTAGAAACATGCTGGTCTTCAATTTTAAACAATATTTTTGTAAATATTGGCTAAAACAATGGAAAAGTTGTTAAGATATAAGGAATTGTTTACTACTTACTACACTACATTTCCATGAGATCCATCCCATCCCTTGTGTTGGGGGAAATAAAAGCACGCTCAATGGCGCCTTTGAAAAGATAACTTGACCTGATCTGATACGAGACCCCCTGACAAGGAAGCGGGAAGGGACACAAAGAAATTTTCATTTGTATCCTAGTGAATATGTTTTATTTATCTCGGTCGCCGAGAGCGTTCGTTAAAATTTGAATGAAGGTCACAGGGTAAGGAATAACTGTCACTGAATTTTAATCATGTTGGTGCTGATATGTGTCAATTTTAAGTTATTCATTAAGCGAAGCGTATCCAATATTTAACTCGTTCTCCCGTCAGAAAGTTGAGTTAATTAAACTTGTTCATGCATAGTCAGAAATTTTCGCATTTGATACTTGCTCCACTTACAAAAACAAATACCATTCTAATATTCCATACGTATGTACGCTTTAAGATTATTCCATAACAAAATAGTTAATTTATTTTACTACGCTGGAAAGTTACAGTTTACCGTCAAGTACGAGTACCTCATAGTAGAATCCTGCACACAGAAAACTGAAAATTATCTTGTTACAACATCTGAATAATGGATTATATATACCTTATCACAATATGGCTAAACGGAATATAAATCAACTAACTACATTTCAATCAATCAATCAAATTTTGATGTACGAGAACTCTGTAATCGATGAATGAAAAGTGAACATGTACGAACTGTGCCATACTCTACTTGACTACTATTTCGGCTTATTAGACAAACAGCGATTTCAACGAAATGCGTTTTTTTTTTCCAAAAACTAACAAAATAGTATTCTCAATATATGTAAATTACTACTAAAATGGTGTACTATTGACTCGCATAAAGTGTAATGTCATAGAATGAATTAGCATATCTTCAGCTGTCCTAATGATGTATTAGCATAATAGTAATTACACATAAATCTTTAGGCATATTTTAAAGTAAAATCTTCTTTAGCGGTGTTAGGCATTTTTGGGATGAGTAAAAATCTCGCGTCAGTTATCACGTGACCTGATCGAAAATTCGTAGTCCTAAGACGGCGCAGGGCGCTTGCGCGAGTAAGCGTGTGTGTTTGTGGCTCGACCGTCTGTATACTTTCTAACGTTCTGCATTTAAAATAAAGTTAGTTCCAGACCAACGCACTAGATGGCGCTTTTGCTATTTTATTTTTTTAGTTTTCACTTCTGCCGGCACTCCTGGAGTGCAACCCGTTGTTTTTTTTTTTTTTCTAACAACAGTTGCCAAAATATTAAATAAGTATATTATTCTTTGAAATATTGTGGCATGCATACATTCGACATGCAACATAAATTCATAATATTCATTGACATAACAAGTATCAATTCAAATTTTCTAAATGAACCCTTGTTTGAATCGGGTGTTAAAACGTAATAATAAATAAAACCTGAAAATATAACTCCTTTAGTGTTAATACATTACTGAATATCGATCTAATTAAACACGTAGTCACTCGAGGCTACTTATCTATAATCAGAGTTTATTAATTTTAAAAGACACCTTATCAAAATCCTGAACACTCATTTGATAACTCATCTTATATCCGAATCTTTGTAATATGAAAGTTTCTCTGTACAATAAACAGAAAACTAACTAAGCTTACCTTATACTTGATATATCTTAAATTAAATATTTGTAAATAACAAAATTTCTGGATATAATAAAACGGAAACCTAACGAATCTAACCTAATAATGGTTCGGGAAAATTAAACTGATGGTTAGCAAATTTATGGAACCAGTACTAATGGATTTTATTTTAAAATAACTAAAGTTTAATTATTTCACAAAATATTTTAGTTAAATAACTTTTAGACAAAAACAATATAACTAATGTATTTATGCGACTGGAGAGTAGTCCAAAGTAAAATAGCCGAATAGATAATTAAGCCTCTCAATACATTATACCACCAAATATTACGGAAAAGTATTATTATGTCAAAAACATATTATATGCAAGACTCATTATGCCAGTTTATAAAAAATTAAAGCATTATGCGAAGCAAAAGAGTACCTAGTAAATAGAGTATAGGCAATATTATAATCAAAAAAATCAGCATTCCATAAAATTCAAACCTGTACCTTACCGAATTTTTGATTTTTCTGTAACTTTATCAATTGCTAAACGTAAAATTATAGCTCAAATAAAGCTATCGTGTCGCTGACCTCGCTTTCCACGTTGTCTTCTCTGACCTCGTTTATCTTGCTAAATTATCTGGCTCTTCTTACCTAGCTCACTTTGCAAACATCGCTAATCTTGCTGATCTCGAACTCAAACCTAGCTGATTTCGCTAACCTCGCTGCTTTCTAACCTTACTTAGATCCCTAACTAATATACTTATCTCCCTAACATCGCTGATCTCAAGGACATAGCTCGCTGATCACGTTCTCGTCTGTATTCTACCTAACATCGCTTTCTGATATGTTTACCTCGAACACCTCGACAACCTAGTTGACTTCAGTAACGAACTCAATTTTGAACTCGTAGGAACTTGTTTACTTCCTGGCAAAAAATATATTAAATAACCCTCCTTCCGCAGTCAAGTAATAAAAATTAGATTAATACCCAATTTTCAAATGTAGGAGCAGCAGTTCAGTTGTACGTTGTCTATCAGTTAGCCAGCTACGATATCCAAAGGCTTTTACAGATACATCTAGATGACTGAGAGGAAAATATTGATTTCGGATCCGGTATATTGTAAACACCTACTGTTGCGAGTCATACTTTTTTAATCTACGCACTTATTCCAATGTGATTGATAAAAATAATGCAAATTGTCTTAATATACTTAATTTCAAGATTTCCGCCTCATACGACTACGACTTCTGACTAAATAAAGAATTTTAAATAGTAATACCATTGTTTTCGTAATCACAAGAACTATTTTTAATGCGCTCTGACTGACTACGTATTCGTCAAACACGAGTCTGCAATTTTCAACCCAACTCATGCAGAATTCAGCTCATTTACGGCAAAAATTATCTATTTAGGCGCGGTCTCATGTCTCTATGACGGAGTGAATCGCTCGTTTTGCCCCATTCACCCGGGTCCGGTTAAAGCGATCCTGATTGCATATATGTACCTCATACAATCACGCAAATTGTTACGTAATTTCACTGGATTGCATACATTTTGATAGTAAACTGTATGAATCTTCTATTGAAGTGTCGGTGTTCGATTTACGGGATAAGTAGGTAATGTAGTGATAGATCGAATTGTTAACCGCAAAGGGGTTCCATATTCAACGTTTTAGCTGTTCATGAAGGAGGTGAAATGTATTGAAGAGTCTTTATCGTAGTTTATTGTTATAGTAGGTACTTTTTACAGCTGGGTTTTATGTATGCTTGCTAGATATTTTTAGGGTTCCGTATTTATTATTTATCAGACATATCAAAATACAAATATTTAACTTTAGATTGACTAACGTAAAAGAAATACTCTAAAACAAAGTAGGTAGCTTATAATATTATATACCGTTTTCAGATTCTGATAGATAGGTAAGTAAAGTAATAACTATATTACAATAGAGTTTATCGATCTATCTATATTGTACCTAAGTCTAACATTGTAAAACAATATACATTCACACAGTTATCTTAAATACCTACAAAATGCACACAACATTTCAGGATCTTTGTTACTTATGTAGGTATGTGTTATTACCTAATAAAAGTAAATAATATCGCATAGTAGGTATACAATATTTAGTATAGCCCTAGTTAGTTGTATAGTATTATTAGTATAAAACTAAACTAATATCTTATGCGTACAAATCTTTGAGTCTGTAAAAACACAAATAAAATAGATGGTGTAACACCACTCCGCTCATACCTTGGATGTTTGCCAACCTACTAATAAAACACATCAACAAATAGAAAATTCTTTCACTAGTTTGTACATCAAAAAATGTGCGTTTAGAACCACGCTAAATGTAAGGTTCGGTAGTTGCTCATAAAGGGCTTTTTGTTTGATATTATGAATTAGCGCGAAATTTTCGTTTTATATCATCCTCATAAGTATTGCTCATAGCATTATAACATGTCGAGCCGAGCCATGTCTACCAACATATTTTACTTGAGAAAAGACTTTTGTTAGCAGCAACAAAGACGACAGGCATTACTTACCACCTGATTAAATATTTAAACAATGCCCACCTAAACTTGCGCACTTAGAAAGCAGCGAGAATAATACGCGAAAATTAGAACTTATAGGCCTCAACCAAGGAGCTCGGAGCTCCACGTAGATGAGCGATAAATCGGTACCCAATTCAATCCCAAAGATTTACGTTCTACAAAAAATCGGACCCGACTGACCGACAGTTAGGGTTCCCACCCCCCTCTATAAAATATCCTATCGTATTAAGGGTCCTCTTACTAAAAGTTCATTGACGCTGATTCAGCACGTAAATCTAGGTAGATACGGTTTAGTTGTGATATGGAAACGAATACGTCTCATCGAAAAATTATGCCTATGTAATTAAACTAAAGTTAATTACTATAGTTAATTGGAATAGGCACTTACCAACTTACGTGAGATATTTAATTCTTAATGTATCATGCCTAAATGAAATATTATTCATCTTAATTTCTTAAACAATGTAATGAACGCGAAAGTAACTCTGCTGTCCGTTTGTTACGTTATTTTTTTACGGGTTTTCATCATCATCATTTCAGCCATAAGAAGTCAAACATCTACTGCTGGACGTAGGCCTCCCCCATGGACTTCCGAAAAGACAGTTTCGAAACGGCTTGCTTCCATCGTCTCCCGCCACTTGTATAAGGTCATCTGCCCATGTCGTGATAATAGTCTCTATTCCTGATATTTGGGGTTTTAGTGAGTCTAAATCCCATATAACCCAACTATATTCCTCTACAACAACAAAAAAGATTGTTATTTTTTTACCTTAATCTTTTTTTATGATTTTATATGATTATATTTGAGGATAAAACAAATATATGTAATTATCAAAAAATAATTACAGATTCGTACACAAAATGAAATGCAAGGGCAGCCCTATCCAGCAGTATTCAAGCAAATATGTAGCGCGGTTCGTACAATTCACTACAAACAGATTTCATAAATCAACTCTTGGAGTACCTAACTTGTCGATTAAATCAATATGTTCAATTTTTTAACACAATGTGGATTCGTGAGTGAGATTCACGGCTGATTTCATTATATTGTGAAAACCAGTGTGAAAATAACCGGTCAAGTTCGTGTCGGGTCATGTGCAAAGTAGGGTTCAGTAGTTCCACATCACAATTTATTTAAATTTAAGACAGGGTCTCTTATTTGAAACTAAGTATGAACATGCGAGTTAAGTTATTAGTTTTAATGAAATTTGCATGAAATCTTAATTTACTCTAAATACATTTCTTAAGTTGATCGTTAACTTATAAAGCCTGCTTAGCAGTGATAGTTTTCTTTATAATTTAATCATCTATGCTACTAGCATAATTTTATTCACACCTCTGAAGTCAACCGTTTAGCTAGAAGGAGGTGGGGATACTTGACTCTGAGAAATAAATCCAGCAAAGTATAAATTTCACTCGTAAGCCGTGGCTCCTGTATTACTGCATGACACATGAACATGACACCAGGGCTAATTGCTTAAGAAAATGTACTTTATATCTAAGATTACTTGTAACTTCATATATTTTCTACAATATGAATAGCGTGAAATTATAGGCGTTCACATACAATATAAAGTTCAAATAAGCAAGTGTTACAGTCCTATTTTCTTTATCCAAAGAGATTTTAAGACTAACAGTGTTCTAGTTTCTGTGTAATACGTGGACAAACATAAATACATACACTTATGAAATTTGGCACACATACAAAGAGGGCTATTTAGACCAACATATTAAGTAAAAATTATGCTATTCTAACAATATTATATACATTCATATCAAATTGATATTTTTTTAGTCAAATAATAATAATAATTGAAATCGAATGATGTTAGGCGGTTGAAACTATAGTCGGATATTTCGGCTCAAAACAGACGTGAGACACCCGTAGTTTTTATTTAAAAAAGGTAGAAATCAGTTTATCCCTTTTGTATGTACCAATTCTCAGTTATAGTCAGTCTCACACGTTGTCTTTATCCTTCCTTTTTATTTTCTTTGTTCATGGTGGCTGCTATATCACTTAAACATTTATACTATAAAGATGAATTTAATCTAATAAATCTTATACCTAACAGAGAAAAATATAAAAAAGCTCCTTCGAAAGGCTGATCACAAAAAACCTTCCTAAACGATACACAATTAAACTTCAATCAGCTTATTTCCCTCATCCGGTTTCTAGAGAAATTATCTAATAAGGTCTTCACAATCGATTCCTCGTAGCTCAGAGATCCTGCCGACGAATGAGAAGGGATTTACTGAATGTCTTTCAGGGCGGAGTAATCAGAAAATAAGTTTTTCAAAGGCGTCTTTCCTCTTTTGTGGGCACCGATGTTGTACTTCAAAATATGACGATCGTTGAGCATGCACCGCCCTCTAAAAATTTCAGAATATCTGAATTTTTGCTACATATTGATGGTTATTTTTTGATGTCGAAGCGAGTAAAGCATGCTAAGGTATTTTGATTAACTGTCCAAATTCACTTTAATCTTTCAGAAACAGTCACTTTTTCATTAACCATTGCTTGCTCTGAGTGTCATGGTATACAAGGTATCAATATCATTTCATGCGATAGTTAGTGCAAAGGTCAGTTTAATCTGGGTTTGACAAAGTATTGAAAATCACCTTTTTCGTACTACAAAGCCATCTATTTTATTTATTACCAAATTTTTACCGACCGCGACTTCCGAAAAGAAGGAGGTCATGTCACATTTATATTTCTGAATAAACAAATCGTTTAAATTTTAAATTGAATTGTTGACAAAATTCTACGATTTCCTATTTGTAAAAGATATTCAGGGAAGAATTTAATAACAAAACAAGGCCTGGAGACAGACCAGACAGAACTGAAGCGTTTCGTCAGACCTTTCCATTAAAGGAACAATCACTCCCAAAGAGTTCAAAAGATTTTAAGCCCGCGCTTAACTGTAAGCAATTAGTTTAAGAAACAAAATTAAGTTTTGGTCCTCTGCAAGAGAAACGGGATCACAATTAATCTATAGCGCTTACTTCTAAGTTTGTTTGTAGTCTCAAATATATATCACTAGAAATACACGCCGAGAATTGCATGCATACCATGCATGTCTGAAGTATTGTGAGACGCGTATCTCTAACATAAAATATATTTAGGAATAAGGTACTAGCCTCAAATATAATTGTATGTGCCTACAATTTTTCATATGTACATATTATGATCCTTTTTTATAGCCGACTAGCTAGGCATTTGATCATAGCTTATCTGGTGGTAAGTGTTGGTGTAGTTGAACGTAATAAGCGTACTTTTCCTGAAATAAGAACAGGCTCTCAAGTTGCCTGATGCCATGAGCCTCTCCGTCACTGCGACCCTTGCGGATCTATTGTAACACAGAACAAATACTCTACACAAATCTTTGTCCTGTGTGGGAATCGAACCCACGACTAACAGCTCAGTAGGCAGACATACTACCAACTGAGCTGCGAGGCCAATCAAAAAACAAAAAGGATCTCTTTCAGATTCCCTTTGAAGAAAAAGGTCACTTAGTTTTTGGAAATAGTTTCTTTTTTGTGGGGCATTTCATACAACAGATATATGTATCTCTCTTGACAGTAAGTAATAAGTCAATTTTTTTTTTTATTGTGTTCGTAAGTAATAAGTGCGGCCGATGATTTTTACTGCAATAGGTAGTGGTGCTATTTTTATAATCCCAGAGATATATTTGAAGTCACCCTTTTCAAAACGCTCGCTGAAACTTTGCAGAACATTAGCTCCCTACAGAGTATTATGTTATGTACACCCCAGTATATTATACTATACCCTGTAGGTACAGACTAACATTTCCTCATAATTCATTTCACAAACCGCGATAACACTTTGTTAGAAGGACGCGGCGTGTTTCGTCGCTGCGTCGCCGAAAGGGCTGCGTCCTAAAGAGTGTCAAGGGAAAACAGCGCGTTAGGGATGGCCCTGAGTTCCCTACAATTTCATCCCTAGGTCTAATAGCCTACGGTCCTGGTACTTCTAACAATTTCGCTTGCGAAAAGGAATAATTTTCGTAATGTAGGTATCCGAGCGACGATAATAATTTAGCGCAGACAGTAGTGACCTAGTAGTAGTAGTAGTGTAGTAGTGACCTTGGCTTGTTTTAATTGTTGTTGATAATCGACCAGAACGTATATATTTTTTTAAATTTAGAATACAGTCAATTTTATACACTTACCTATGCGTTAGAAACGTCAATTTTATATTTAGGTACAGTTAGCGGCAATCTAATTATAGTATGTATTTGAATTTTATAGGTAATCTACTAAAGAGAAACTACTACGAAAATAAGCTTGCTTGACCTCCAACTCGCTTGATGTTAAGCGACCGATGCGGCCTACGATGGAGCGCGCTTGCCTAGAAAGAACCTATTCACTCGTGATTTGAAGACACCCGGATTTCGGAGACTCATTCAGGAAGCGATTTCCACATTTTGCCTATCTACCATCATACCTACCTATTTATCTATGTGCCTTACCTACCTCCTGTAAGATAAACAACTTGAGTGGTATTGGAGTCTAGAGTTATGTACTTATTTCTCATTTTTTTTATTGTATCATTGCTAGAATTTTTCCTAATCAAATATAGATTTTCGGTAATGAGAGATTCTTAGCAGCTTTAAAACCATGTGGAAAATAGACCTACGCAGACTGATACCTAATTCCTTCAATTATTTATTTGTCTAGAACAAATTTAGAACACTATCTCACATACACTCACTCATTTTGCTTTCTCGGCCAATAACGGTATTTTAACCGACTTTAACAAGTAGGAGGTTTTCAATTCGGTAGTATTTTTTTCATAACTCCGTCATTTATTACAGATTTGAAAAATATTTTGATTTTTTAATGCATACTTTCATAGATATTTCAACAAAATTGGTTCAGTACTTTGATTTTTAAAACAAATTTGCACATTTTAAAGTCGGTTATTTTAGTTATAAAACTATTATCATTTTATTTATTTCATTTCTTAATTTTTAAGTATTTTTTACAATAAATATATATATTTAAAACATAAATAGCATTAAAAAAACTAGGGTGCCCTCGGCAGCGAAGCAGGGCCTTAGCAGCTGGCAGTATGGGCTACAGACTCAGAAACCTGACAGTTATATTCAGAAAAAAAATATATTACCTATTCCTAAGAAAAACCTAATTATGAGTGTGAATCCCAACAACTCCATGGTAAATACATTCACTCCCTCCATGGTAAATACATACATTCAGCGCGTATTGTGTTTCTGTATTCCATATCTCGATAGATGGAAACTATCCATACAGCGGAGACATAACAAAGGAAAAATAAATCGCTACTATTTTGCTAACAAATGTCGGTAAGCGATGTTCCAATCTCATATTTGTCTAACGTCCTGAATAGAAGAAGTCTTCACATTAGAAAAGTGGATTCTTAGGAAAAATATGGTTTTCTATTAACGTGAGATAGATTTAACCAACATCATTAATTTTGATATTTTGTTCTAGAAAAATAACAAAAGCAAAACCCGTCTGGCAAACATTCGGAGCGATTTTCTCTTCTGTGGTCAAATGCTGAGCCTATATCAGCAACAAAAACTTAACCTACCTATAATAGTTATAATGTAACTTCTTGTTATTAATGACTTTGATTTTATTGTATGGTACCTATTTGGTAAATTAAGATCTAAAATCGTTAACATTATTTTTTATACATACCATTAAAAAATATTAAGGTATAAAGGTATTGAGGGCGCCTGACAGTACATTGCATTTTTTTGTAGTTTCTCTGAATTGACAATCCTGTTAGGAAAAAAATACAAATCGCTGTTGCTTAACATCAGGCGAGTTGGTGGTCAATCGTAGATCTATATTGCATAAAAAAAATATTTGCCACAATTTGAGAAAAATGGGAATGTGAAATGAGAAAATTCTCAAGGAGTAAAGACATATCTAACAACAGCTCGGTTATCAAAATTGGTCAAGTCTTTTAGGCTGTAAAAGTAATATAGATATAGGTATACATACTACATTCATACATAATATATATAAAAACATACACACGATCGAAAAACATAACCTTCCTCATGCGCATTCGGGTAAAAAGGTAGCTCTCAATATAATACATCGTCACAATTTTAAGTTCAGTTATAAATCAGTTTTCGATTTTAATATTTTTTTTAAAGAAAGTACATATTTACGACAAAAGGAGGTTCCCTTAAAAATTTCAATAACTATGACTTATATTTTTAAACAGCTCTAAATTTATAATTTTCAATCGCTGTTTTTTAAAGATATTTTCAGCTATTATTTTCATAATACTTATGACTAGATCAGTTAAAGCCATGGCTTTCAAAATCGAATCAGTTCGCCTTTATGTCCACTATCATCAAGGCTGATATTAAATATCGCTTAATATTTTCTCCTAGGGTTTACGTCGGAGAATAATGATGTAGTGAGAATAGAAAAGGTTCCCGCGGATTTTCGAGATAATAAAGAGGTACCAGAGGGTGTTCACCGTCAGCTTTTATCAAGATAAACTACCTTTTTATACGAAATTATTAAACTGAGTCTTAGTCCAGCATTCAGTTTGAGTACGTACATATATTTTTCAAGAACCGTATTGAATTTTGGATATTAGATAATTAAATTTTGATAAATGGGATAGAAACACCAACTACATCCAGTTCGTGTCAATGAAAACCGTAAAAAATAGCAGTTTTGTAGTTCTGTATACCACTAAGCTTCATAAGTAAGAGCTACTTGATGATTTTTAAAGTAATGACCTGATGAATGATCAACTCTAACTCACATCTAAATAGAATTATTTGAAATTAATTAAACTGAAAATGAATAAAAAAAACTTTATTTCTTCAAACATACACAAATCGATACAATATCAAGATTATTTAATAAAATATTCCAAAACATATCCCTTGCCATTCAGCGCGGTAATGCCGCCAGCCTAATGGGCACGTTTGGGCGGAGAGATACCTCGTGGAGTTAATGTTTTAGGTTTAAGACGTGACTTTACTTTAAATTTATTTGTATTGTATTTTTTGACATTGTTTCACGTAATATTTGTAATTTAATCATTTATTTTTAAAGTGAATAATATAACTTTATAGATAAATAATTAAAGTTATATTTTTTTCCTTTCTCAATTATTATATATTATTGATAATAGAATACTCTCAAGAATTTGGGGCCTGGTTACGGATGAGGGTATTTCAAATATTTGACAATTAATAGCAGGAGAAAAAGTCAATAACGCCATGAGCCCGTACAACGTTACGCATTGCCATTACGCATATTCTTGTACGCATATGTTGTCTTAAATTATAAGAAATTATATTTTATGTTCGTACACAACATGATATATAAACATGTTATCTATATTTACGTACAATACAAATGTGTTCACACGATACACTGCAGAAGCGGCTCTCAATATATAACTATGTTGACACAGTAACCCGAAATGTGTCTTTGCCAACGATATCAAAAGACTACACCCTTCCCTATTTTCTTCTAGTTTATGCTAAGCGTAAAAATATAAAAATATGTATATGTTAACAGAAACGTGTGAATCCAGAGAAATCTTCAAATTTCCTAGGAATTTCATACGGACATTAATTACGGTTAAATTTAGGAAATACATAAATTAATTTATTTAGATTCATATGTTATGTCCTAGGAAATGTATTTATTTCTTAGGAATTTTATATAATTTTTAAATATCAGTAGGAAAAGTGTGTGCTTAGAAGTAAAAATATCCCACTATTTAGTTTAAAATATTTTGCTTTAAAAAACTCCCGAGTAGGTAGGTTAGGTACCTATAAAATATTGATCACTGTTGTGTAAAAATACCTTAATTAACAACATGAAACAAACGAACAAACCAACAAAAATAACTTTCACACTAACGATATTAGTACCTACTTACATTTATAATGTATAAGTTTAGAAACATAGTATAACTTTTTCCACCGACGCAGAAGTATCCGGTAAGTACCTACCCTATTTTGGGTGTAAGTATACGACCTAGAAAACTTACTGTTTCTTATCATTTTCCTCAAGACATACTCATAAATAATATACCAAAAAGTATGTAAAGTAAGTATGTATTTACATAGTCCAAATATCTTTCACTTTTCCCCTCGAAAATATAAGCCATATTTTTATTCCTTATATTGTAACTTGCCATACATACAGCTAGCGACATCTATTTTATTTTTACGGCAACTTCATGAAAATAATGTTTCAGTATGTGCGTGCTTCACATACGACGAGCGACATCTATTGCACTTCAGCGGAAACCCTATGAAACGAAACTTTCAGTGCAGTTAGTGCTTGGGTTCACGGTCTACTGAAGTTAAAGCACAGGATAATGTCTCCTGTGTGTAGGTACATTTATACAATGTAGTATACAAACGCTTATGTTCTCCGAAATTGGTTTAATAAAAATATACGAGAGAGCGCTAAAGTGATTATTGTCTGTAATAATTATAGTTTAAAAAACTGACTTCAAATACGCAATTCGTTTACTTGGATGACATATTTTCCAGTTATTTTGTTATAAAAACTAAAATACTGAACTGATTTTGATAAAATTTATATGAAACCACCTCTGAATTATGACCTGCCAAATAAAAAAGAATCATCAAAATCAGTTTATAAGTGGCGAAGTAATCGCTTAACAAATATATAAAAAACACAGTCGAATTGAGATCTTCCTTTTTTTGCAAGTCATTAAAAGACACTGCGCTAGCCTACATGCTCAATAATTGCCTACTAATTGACATATACTTGAAGATTACGAAATTTACAAATCCGTGATGCCACTATAACTCTAGTCTATATTGTACCAAGATATTTTATATGAAGAATGTTACTGCATGCATATATTATGTATATTTAGTTAAAATTCAAATTTGCTATTCCATAACAGAGTAAAAATGTACCTAGTAAAGTTATTTCTGATAAGATTTTATATTATGATCAGTAAATACCAAGCTTTGAAATAAATAGCTGTGATTGTCAGAATAAACATTGATGAACTAACAAATTATTAAACCTAATTACTAGTAGAGATCTAGTAAATATCATGTCTATTCTTATAATATACCTACCTACCTATATAGCCTTGTACAAATTTCATTAGATCAGATTATGGCTGTGTTGTAAAAAGTGACCAGAGAATTAATTTTATACATTTATATTACTGTTTACGGAGTATTTACGGTTTGAAATGTTCACGGGATGACTCAACAAAATTCAAAATCATAGCAACTATGGCGCACCGCCGGCCGTCGTGGACCAGCGTCGCGTCGCTCAACGTTAAGCCAGTTGACTGTCAAGCGAAAGCCTATTAGCGAATAAAAAAAATCTATTAACAGTAACGTAAGTCTAATCCGGTGATAGTAAAAAAAATATTGTGAGATTTGCTCTTATTTTCTAGAACTTGTAACTTACTAGTACCACCTGTAGTAAAACCCATAACTTCACTTCCCTATTATATTCGAATTTGGGGTTACGCAAAATTTATACAATAACAGTATCACAGAAAAACCCGGAGTAATACTGTAATATTTTAAATCTTTGCTTGCAACATTATAATTCTTCCACATCTCACGAATTTTGCTGGCTTATCCTAAAATGTGCTAGTCACTGATCTATATCAATCCTTCAAGTAACATTGAGAACTGAAGGTTTGAATAACAAAATACAGCGCAAGGTTAGATTAGGTATTCTAACTACACCACACAACTTGTAAAAATCACAAATGAGTGTAAATTACAGGTTTTTAACCCCCGACCCAAAAAGAGTGTTGCTATAAGTTTGACTTGTGTATCTGTGTGTACGTCTGTGGCATCGTACCTTTCATCTCAAACGGATGGGTCGATTTTTATAGAGCTTTTTATGTTTAAAAGAGGATTTTATCAAGACTGTCCTTAGGCTTTAATAAATACGGTTCAGCTGCTTTTTTTGTCGGGGTTCTTGAATTTTCTAAACTTGTACTTATTAACTATGTATTTCAATTTTAGGCTTAGAAGGAGCACCCTTTTTCTATAACCTTGAAAAATTGACGAAATTTGTTCAGCTGAAATCATCTGGACCATTTGGATCTGAATCATCTATCTAGTACCATCTGCATTTTATCTCATTATTAACACTTAACACGCTCATCTCCACTAGAAAGCAAGGAGATTTAACGAAACACATACAACAATAAGGCAACTAATATTCAAATCTTTGCACTGTCGGGAATCAAGCCCGATACCTTTTATAAAGTAAGTACACGTGTTGTTACTAAGTGACGTCGTCATACTACATCGTCGACTAGGACGGTCGTCATTGACTGCAAGCTAGCAATGTAGAACGTCCTTCTCCGAAGGATTTCTTGCCGATTTTCAACAGGGAGTGTTTTACACAGGATGTCTAAAGCATCCTCTTCAAGATTGCAAAACACTGATGTTGCAGTTTCCCACTACACTGCTTATCATCAGGCAAGTTCAGTCTGCATGTTTCTAACTTTATATGCATGATGTAAGTACCTAAGTAGATAGATATATCGCGCAGAAAACTTGCAGCCTCGCCCTGTGTAGGTACTTCAAAACAGTTGCACACGGTTGTCGTAAGGTCAAAAGTTAGATTTGATGATAAAACGGTTTAAAAATCAATGAAGTTAAGCAATACGGGAATGACATTACGCTTTCAGCTGTTCAGCGCTTTATCGTACTCTGAGTTAGGCTGAATTGCTAAGAGCTGCAGATTTTGTATCCAAATTATATAGAACTAGCGAAGAATAATTTTTATACATCATAGGAATCAAATTTCATTCTAAAACAGAACTTTTGTAGAATATACACAAAAATTATATTTAATTAATCATAGAAGGAAGGGTGTATTTATGATACAAATAATATATTTATATTTGATTGCGACGCCGCCAAAAGAAAACTTATAATTTCAGCCCCTATAAGGTATTTAGGATTCCGTAGTAAACAAGGAACCTTTAAAGTTTCGCCACGTCCGTCTCTCTGTCTGTATGTCTGTCCGTTCCAGGCTTTGCTCAAAGTCTATTAGTACTAGAAAGCTGGAATTTGGCGTGAATATGAATGCTACTTATACCGAAAAAGGGGTGGATATAATTTTATATTTTTTTTGGTATGCTGAAATTAAAGTGGAATCTATCACGGTTAAGTGGGCTTAACAAGTTATCGAGTAATAATATCGAGTCGATCAACGTAACAGATGTACCTACAGATGTAAAAAATGAAAATTTCGTGCAAATATAGGTACGTTATGTTAATTCGTATGTTCATAGTATTCCCATTTTAAGTTCACATAATAATGATAATCAACTACGGAACCCTACTGTGCGCGTGAAACGACACGCACTTGTCAGCCTATTTTACATTAGAACTACGATTGACCACCAGGTCACCTAATGTTAAGCAACGATATGTTGAGTATCTAATAATAAAATTATAGATTAAAAACTGAAAAAACCGACATCAAAATTCGTTCGTTACGTTTACTTGGACGATTTATTTTCAGTTATTATGCTATAAAAAGCAAAGTACTGAACCGATTTCAATAAAATTAATTTTAAAAACTCTAAGGTCAAATAGAATTCATAATTGGCGGAATAATCGCTGAACAGTTAAGTTTGGTGAACTTAAGTTTTAAGTTCAAGCAAGATTACTAATGAATAAATAAATACCAATAATGTAATTTACAACAGTAAAATGACTTCAAAACAATCCAATTAACAGAAGAAAAAAAAAAAAAAAAAAATTACGTAAACCGGGTGTCTACCTAAGTAGGTACGTATACCAACTAGTTTTGACGTGACAACGTCTAATAAATCGATGAACGCCGGCTGCACGCACGAAAAAGGATGCCTCATTGTCCCGTTACGCTCATTGTAACGTTTTCATTTCATCAATGTTTTGTTATGACGTTACAGACTTTACAGACAACCAATTTCTTTTTTGAGGTCGGTTTTCGGTGAGGATGCCAGGCCCTAAGCGGTAACCTATTATGTACTAGACATATACCGACCTCTAAAAAATTTTTGGTGTACTACTTAGGTCGAGGCCCGGAAAATCTGAATACATAAAGAAAAAATTAGATTTACTTCGCAAACTGTACGTTCTCAAAAAAGTTAGAAAACCATAGATATTATTCGCTGCAGCCGCTGAAAGGTGTCGCGCAAGCGATGCCAGCGCCTCTCTATTTCAGTTCGGCTTCAGGCGTAAACCGCGTCGGGTGTGCTACGCGCTACACAGAAACAAGCCTTGAGAACGCCTCTCAAACCATCGTATCCACGTGATGGGATTGCAACAAAGTGATAACTCTCTTTAGTGACAACAAACAAAAGGTGAGTTTTTCTAGTTTATTTGCAATTTTTTTTTAAAATCACAAACGGCTCTGTCTTTCAACGCATACGAAAACTTATTACAGCAAAGGCAAATCAATGGCTATGTTTTCGTAACATTTATTGAATATTTTGTTGTTTCTAAGTTAAATAGGTTTTTATATAGCTTTGTGTTACGCTATATTCTAACATTTATTCCAGAAATAACATTATAAAGTTAATTATCATGTTTACAAAGTAAGATTCAACAATCGTTATTAATCGATAGATTCTTTTCATAAACAAGAGGCAGTTCACGAACAAGCTTTGGCATTGAAGAGCTGAAATATTTTTCAGCTCTTCAATTCGAGTAATTTCAGAGAAATTTCAAAATACTAACTTTAAAAAGAAACTTACTAGAAATAAAATTTAGAGTTGCCGTTACGAGTGCGTCAAAATTGAAATGATTGCTATATGAATTTTAGATTTCTATGGTAGGTATTCAGAAAATCCTTACTCGCCGTTAACGTAACCTGATTTGCTCCACTTTTTTAATTTATTCGAATAAGCTCTTTGTTCACACGGTCCTCTATGAACAGATGCTCACTATTGAATTCGTTTAATTTAAATGAGGAATAATACTAGTGAAAATAAAAAAAATCAAGATGTGCTCTAATATAAATAAATAAATAATAAATAAATATTTGTGGACATTTCACACAACGCCATCTAGCCCAAACTAAGCAAAGCTTGTACTATGGAAACTAGATGGTTGATAGAATACATATATACTTTTTTTTTCGTAAATACATACTTATGATACATAGAAACAGCCAGACACAGAACAAACATCCATGCTCATCACACAAATGTTTGCCCTGGGTGGGGATCGAACCCACGACCTTATAGCTCAGGAAGCAGTCGTACTACCACTGAGCCATGAGGCCTGTCAAAATATCCAACGCCTTCTGCATGTATAGGAAAGGCGCCCTTACGAACGGGGCTGTCGTAATATTTGTCTAAGCCACTAAGTAGTTCAGTGCAAACGAGACAGAGAAATAATATGCCAAAGTAATCTCCTTTTTTTGAAGTCGATTAATAATACTTTCGTTCAAAAGTTTGTTGAAATAAAAGGTTATGATTTTCTCACCTAAAAATGTTTGCTTCGATCAGACAGTTATCAGTCGAATTTGATAATGTTTGGCAGATTTGATATCTATTCAATATTTGGCAAACAGGCATTTAGGAGATGGTTGAAATCGATCGAAAGGTTGTCAAAGTAGTAAAATCTCACAAAAATGTAAGATCTTACTCGTGTCTACTGTTCACAAAACTGCATAATCTACCACGCAAGCTGCCATTTATTCAATAATAGTATACATAATAAACTAGTAAGTAGTTCTACGAACAGTTGAACTACTTACTAGTTTAAAAAAAACAATGTATATTTTTATAAAAACAAATAGTAATAATTTTATAAATGGAGAAAAAGTAAAATCAAAGAAAATTATTCAGCGCTAAAATGCATCAAGCACATCCAGGCGCCCTCACTGTTACACGAATTCTGAAGTTGGTTGTCACTTGTCATATCTCGACAACAACTTGATCTATAGGTATACTATTAATTTTTAACACAAGTTGAAATAATTGTAAACTTTACCTACCTACCAAATATCATTAAAATCGGTTGGTAATTAACGCCGCAATAAACTTCCCCCTTTTTATGGGACCACTTATTCAATCAAAAATCGCCGACAACATTTTTTTTTAAATAATCCATAGAACCTATACACCAAGTTTCATCAAAATTGGTTCAAAATTACGCCCTGTACGCGAGTACGAACATACAAACAAATCACAAACTCACAATTTACAAACTCACAAACAAACTGACGAAAGAAAATTTGGCCAGTTGATGCAGAGACGCTTCGCTCGCTCCGTGAATAATAAAGTACAGTACAGTACGTTATTTTAGTAGAAACCACTCTATGTACCTTTACTTGCTCGGGTACCTTTTTTTTCACATCTAGCTCAAACTAAGCAAAGCTTGTACTATGGAAACTAGATAGCTGATAGAATACAATTTATACTTTTTTTGTAAATACCTTACTTTATTTTACATAGAAACACCTAGACACAGAACAAACATCGATGCTCATCACACAAATGCTTATCCTCGATGGGGATCGAAGCTTAGCAAGCAGTCATACTTACTACCAACTAAGCTGCGAGGCCATTCTATTATATTAGTGTCTTTGGCCTTAATAGGTTTTCTATTCAAAATAGCTGTAATAATGACAGACAAATAAGTGTTTCGTTGTTTGTTATTAGGTAATTTAAAAGGGTTCAGCGACACAATTTACGTAGTACGTATAAGTTACATACATAAATAAATAAATTAGTAAAAATTACTTAAATGATTACATAAGCCATACTACTACATACTAGAAATTCAGCATTTTTTACCGATTTCAAAAGAGAGGACGTTCGCAATTCTTTTTTTTTAAATAGTTTATTGACCAAAAATATACAACTAAAATTCTCAATTCATGAGAATTCGTGGTAATTTTTTATGCACATCAGGGTGTCTAGCCAAAGGTTAGACAAACTGAGTGAGGTTTCTAATGCACAGTCGGCATCGAATTTTAAGAATTTTAATTATTTTTTTAGTTGGCGACGCCCTAACAGCTCTGAATACTAAGATGTAGTTTTAACCAATTTCAAATAGAGGTTCTCAAAACGACTGCAACTTTCTATATAGGTATGTTTGTTACCGCTTGTCTTCGTCATGGCCACACGCCAAAAGAATCTAGTTCGTTTATCTATAGGTACCTCAAATAGCATCATTGTTTCAACGAAACTGTATACCCAAGTAATACCTTATACCCCTTATGTCCAGTCGCTAGCCATTTTGTGTCGTGCTCAGGTACAGAAACCTCGGTATACGAGTGATACTAGCACTAAGCTCTTTTTATGGTCGGGTTGTATCACAGAAAATACTTTTCTTTTTTGTGGTTTCTATTGTACCCATTTCACAATAAAATCTTAGCTACGTAAATGGCTGCGTCCCGCGTAGTTAGTAGCAAATAAAACGTCAGCGTGAAATGTGGCCACTGGACCTCTCGACCCATTTACAAATACTATTTAAGTGAATGATTTATTTATTATGTTGTATTGAAAACATCGAACCTTCTAACCACGTTTATATTTGGCATTTAATCATGGGTTTTGACGCTTTGCATATGCCGTAAGGGAAAATAGGCATGATTGTATTGAAACGAATTTATGAGAAAATTTGAAAATTCTATTTTTACAAGACTGTACAAAAAGGAGGGTCATATTTTTCTAGCGTATGTATCTTTGTGTCTATGTTTCTCTATTACCTCCTAAGCCTAAGCCTAAGTTTCATGTGTGCGGTTTCGTTAGATTCATATTTGCTTGCCGAATGTAATAGGCTACATTTGTTGTGTAATAGGCTACATTTGTTGTGTAATAGGCTACATTTGTTGTGTAATAGGCTACATTTGGTTGTTTAAAACTGATTTAAAACATTCTAAGAATGGCATTTTTTTCACAAATTCGTTTCAGTACAACATAATAAATTATGTTTACAATATATGTAAATATGATGTGACTTCCAACATAAATTTTTCGTAATAAATAAGACTTTTTACAAGAATTATTCCAAAGAAAACAAAACTAAGTACACTTTACAAAGGTTTTACACATAGTTCACGCATAATTTCCTGTGTAAATCACACACACACACTACACTGAACATCATATCTGTAGCCAAACTTCTTGAGAAAATGGTAGCCTAAATTTTGTTACATTTTATTCTCGTTTACCTCTTCACACCTCCACATTTTTACCTTCCTTCGTTATTATTAGATACTTGTATATACTTATAACCTTCATAATTTATTATTGGACTGTTAGATGTATTATTAGTAAAGGTTTATAACACCCTAACCTTTCTGTATGCTTACTATAAATAGATACAATTCTTATCAGTTTAGACGGCAATACATCCACGGTAGCGACTGCGTGTGTGGGAAGTGATATTAATTTATATTATATTTATAATACCTATCTGCTTTGTTTACAGTTTGTAATGCATGTATACACATGTATGTATGCTGCATGTTTTTATTTATAATGTATTTTATTCAATGATAGACTTGCCGCTTGACAAGCAAAAGTACCTGATGTCAAGGGACGTTGTGATATATTATATAGGCCTTAGAGGCCCTTGCCTAGAATAAATCGTTGAAGAAAAAGAAGAAACCGATGTTTTTTAATTTTAAGTATTCACTTTTCATATAAATACACATATATAATGGTTTTTAGAACATTCATCACGAAATACAGAGGTTTCAAGATCCCATTAGAAGTCTAAACGGTGTCGCTATTTTCGAGCTTTTAATAGAACTAAAAAACCAAAAAGTGTACAAACATAACTAACTTTTGGCAAGGCAAAAATTCAAAACATGATGGGCATTTTTTATACATTTATTCCATTCCGAACATCAATGAAGGAAATCTATATCTATATATTTATCCAATATAATCCATAAATAGTTCATTTACAATTTATATCGCAATCTTGTTTCAAATTAGACAGTTTTCATAGCCCTGAAGCTTATCAACATCTTGCTACTTTTTCAGCTATATTGCTAATGGCGCACCCGTCTTCGAAACCATATCCTTCGTGATTTTCCGAAAGTGTCAATATTGAAATATTACTATGAATAATATTATATTCAAGCCAATGAATTATCTTTATGCTAAATCAAAACAATATTTATAAATTAAATTACGCGCTAAACACCATTGCAAATTTTACAATATTTTTTAAATATAAATACCCATGTGCGACCAGAAAATAAATAACTATAAATCAATTACATTTTACACAAAAAAGTCTATATCCTGTAGTTCTATATGCTATAACCTAACATAACAAACAAAAACTAAAAGTATACAACGACATCCTTGACTTGTGCAATAAGAGGGATCGAGCGATCTGCGTAGGTTGAATTCACCTCACGTCGAGGTCCTTGAACAGTTCTTTAATGATATTATTATCTATTGGAATAAAAAACTTTTGACAGAAATAGGTATCATGTGTATTTTACATAATTTGGAGACCTGTTTTGAATATCGCAGTGCCAATGTTCACAGGTGAGACTATATATGACAGATGTCTTAGTTTATGTTATGATAATTTTAATATCTATTTTGCCTATTTTTACCCGACTGCCGAAGGAGGGCTATGTTTTCCGCGAGTACGTGTGTATCAACTCGTATACTAACATAAACTAACTTTGTTGGCGCAGCGACCGAAAATGTGTCTTGGCCTCCAATACTAGCATACAAGGGTATACTTGGGAATGCCGCAAGAAGAAAGAAGAGAAGGCCGTCGAAGTAGGATAGATCTGAAGGAACTGGACGTTCATGCTTGGCACGAAAGTGCACAAAATAGAGAAGAGTGGCATCTGCTAGTATCAGAGGCCAAGACACATGTATACTAACATAGAGTATGTATTTTGGCATGCCCTGCAGCCTAAACGGGTGGATGGATTTCGACATAGTAGTGGAAGTAACACTAGGTAGGCTCAATAATTCAGGATGGCGTCCACGAAAAAAATTAGGCAAAATAAATGAATAAGTAATCTGTACTACTTAAATGGAAAATTGCACCACCATCACATAACAGACATCGAAATATGTAATTTTTCTATGATATAAACAATAACCAACGAGAAAAAAATAAAGAAATAAATTATAGATACTTGTTTTGAAACAAAATGTTCCCTATATACCTACCCAGAAGTATTAACAAATCTAAGCCGCCTGGTGGCGTTGAGATTTGAGCAATTTGAAAACCAAGGCTCATCGAGTAGCACCTGGCAACCATCATTTATATTGAAGTTTGGGTATTTATTGATTTCAATATTCTCGAGTAACATTCCTTTACCTAACAGTTTTCTTGGCATGTCAATTGTTAACTTTTTGTATCTTTTATCTGTCTCTAAATTATCTTCATTTCATTCATTTAATGGTAGATCAATAGTTTTTTAACCAGCTTCAATAATAAGAATATATTATTGTAACGCCACCTGCTAATAATTGCATTTGCAAAATAGTTTGAACAAAAAAACAACGGGTTGCACTCCGGGAGTGCCGGCAGAAGTGAAAACTAAAAAATAAAATAGCAAAAAGATTCGTTAAGGATTTGAACTTCCGCCCTCCGATTGACAAATTGAAATTTATATCGGTGCTCTAACCTATTGAGCTAACGAAACTTACGTGCATGTGACGAAAATAAGCAACGAAATGACGTCATGCTAGAAGGACAAATTTGTACATACAATAATGAACTTTAAATGCAGAACGTTAGGTTTCTGACTAAAATAATGACGTCATGCTAGAAGGACAAACTTGTACATACAATAATGAACTTTAAATGCAGAACGTTAGAATAGGTTTCTGACTGCCCGTCTTACGATCTGACGATCTGACGCGAGTTTAATATTTTTTACCCATCCCAAAAATGCACAACGCCACTAAAGAAGTGTTCACTTTAAAAAAAACGATAATTAGCAACCAACCAACCAACATAATGTCATTGAGTAAGAATAACCATTTCAAAACATGAAACTGACAGAGTGAACCTTCCTAAAAATAAAATAAAAGATACTAGGCAATGCATTTATACCTATGTACAGCGAGGAAGGTTTCTAAATCAAGCCAAATTGACGGACGGACGCAGGTAGCTTTATTGGAGAGTTTGGACGGCCAATAAATTATTTAGCTTCTAGATAGATGTACCTATTTGTATACAGTGACCAGGTTATTTGTCGAGTTGGATAATGGAGCTCTGTTGTCTTGTCTAAATAAAACCTTGTGGGTAAATTAGTTACAATAACCTCAACAGAGTCACCAGAATATAATTCGAAAGTTCTGTGGTTAGGTATTGGAATTTATTATGTTTTACCCTTACTGTACTAAAACCAAAAATATATGGAATAGTAGTCGATCAGCCTGTTTTTCACATGAGAAGACTTCATGGCTTGTAGAAACAAGTATCTTTACTAGTTTTTATTTAGTTACACCTACTGAATGTAGCAAAAAAAAAGTCTATGGTTTCATGGCCCGGTATCTGTCATTAATGAAATCATGCAAGTTAATTTTATTTCACATTCCGGTTTTTAACCTTTAGGTATGTAATATTGTCGCAATTGCACAGTTTATGTGTTAGTATGTACCAGCTTCTAAACGTGTGTAACAAATATCATACATACATAAGTGTATGTATATTTGTATGTTTATCTACGTATTGCGCAGAAACCAGAAGTCGTATTGTAAAATATCTTACTTATTTAATAAAGTATTTAGACTTATTTAAAATTTTATCAAAATCGTTCTGTAGTTTTCAAGATATGGACTTTTTAAATTTAAAAATATAAACATTTCGACGACGTTATATATGAACGAAATTTGATAATTTAACACTCATACTATGTAAAAAGGATCTTACTTAATTCATAACCCAAAAATTAGGCGCTACTGTAGTAGTGAAGCGTATTTGAAAATTAAACGCACTTAACCAGTGTTTTTAATAAGTTTGGTTAATATTTTTTTTAGTTTCAAGCAAAACGATTAAATACCATTAAAAATAAATAAATAAAGTAAAAGACCCTAAACTATCACCAACTAAGTCCTAGACAGACACCGGTGGCCTCAAGAATAGTTGGTGTAAGTACCTACGAGGGGTAGGTACTCTCTCCTTACCTTACGGTACCTTACTCTCTTTTCAATTATTTAAGTCGGTTTAATATTATTATTTTTTTCATTTATTGACTATGGTTGTCTATTGAAATCGGATGACAGTGCAATATTATTATGACATAGAGTTCATCTGATGGTAAAACCAGGATATAGGGACTGACATTTCCCGATGGAAAGTGCTAAGATAGTTAAGTTTGGGTTCATTAGCTTTATTTTCTTAGGCAGCTTCGATTACACATTATGACGAGGTTCTGAAGATGGTGCTGGGAAATTTGCACTGGTACTCCCTGACGGAAATTAATAGTCGAAGATAGTCGAATTGATGCTAATATTTGTGTCGCCGTAATCACTTTTCATTGTATTAAAAATAGCTACGAGTACTAAGCCTATGATATATTTTTATACGTGTTTTTTGTTTTACAATACCTATGTCGGATATTGGAGAAGGTAAACTATAGTATAAATGTCTTCTGTGCTCTTGTTTCGATTCCTGTGGAGGAGCGTAGGTATTTACTGCTTTAGCTTATTTATAAATAATAATAAATAAATAAATATTGGAGGACATTTCACACAACGCCATCTAGCACAAACTAAGCAAAGCTTGTACTATGAAAACTAGATGGTTGATAGAATACATATATACATACTTTTTGTTTTCTTTGTAAATACATACTTATGATACATAGAAACACCAAGACACAGAACAAACTTCCATGCTTATCACACATATATTTGCCCTGGGTGGGGATCGAACTCACGACCTACAGCTCAGGAAGCAGTCGTACTACCACTGAGCCATGAGGCCTGTCATATTTTTTCAAACATGCAGATTTAATCACACATATCCACAGTGTATCATTAGATATAAGCGCTTTTTATTCATGACGGGACCTAGGAATTTAAGAGCCACTTTTTATTAAATAAATAAAAATCTCTAATATCCCACACAGATTTCATCAAAGTCGGTTCAGTAATTTGGTTTTTAAGCCAAAATATCGCATTTTGAAGTCGGTTGTTTCAGTAGTTTTTTAAACTATACTTATACTTATATTCCAACTTGTACACGTCACGTAACGCCCCGCTTATCCCTGAACAAAACCTTAGTTTTCCAATAACAAACAAAAAAAATTTTTGTTGCCCTGGATATTTTTGAAAATTTTTATGTTTTCAAATGCCCAGATTACGAATATATTCATGAAAGTACTGAATGTCCTCTTGTTTTTTTTATGAAATTATACATAACTTATATTTTGTACTATATATGTGTTTTGTGTTGTTCTGTATATTTTTTTTGTTTTGTATAACTTATATTTTGTATCGGCTTGTTAGTAATAAAATTTATTTTCCCATTTATGATTAGGCTCCTAAAAAAGTTCATAAAAGTCGTTTTATGGAAATATAACATAATATGTTTTCGACATTTTCTTTCGATATACTTATTCTAATTTTTGAAAACAAAACTGACATTATAAATATATCTGTTATTTTGTTTCTTGTTTTTCGATTTTTGTGATGTAAAATGACAATAAAGACTAAAAAAACGAGAGAAAATCTTACAAAATCATTGATAGTTTCATGAATTGTGAGCATAAAGATATCCAAAATCAATCTTATATCTAGGGCAACAAAACCACTGTAGACCAGTGTAATCATTGAAAATAAGGGCCCCTCCAGGGCTAACATGGGCAGCCTGACAAGATTTTCTTTATCCTTTTTTTTCATGATGTATCTTCGGTTGTATAAATAAGACCAAGAATTTCATAAACAACTCGTGTAGTTTTGTCAATTGAAGATTTCTTATGAATATTTGTCTTTGTGTATATAATGTCTGTGGTATCGTAGCTGTCAAACGGATGAACTATTTTGACCTAGTTTTTTTATTTATTTGAAAGATGATTTCATCGAGACTGTTCTTAGCTATTTCATCAAAATCGGTTCTCCCTTTCTCGGTTCTCCTTTAATCGGTTCTGCCTTTCTCGGTTCTCCTTTAATCGGTTCTCCCTTTCTCGGTTCTCCTTTAATCGGTTCTCCCTTTCTCGGTTCTCCTTTAATCGGTTCTGCCTTTTAAGTCGGGGGTTTTTCAGTTTTCTAAACTTATACTTGCACAAGTGGGACTTTTCTCGTCACAATCGTTAATCGTCTTTTGTCAGAAAAATTTCGTCAGATGTCTTAGTAAATGTTTTACCTGGCTACGCAAGGAGGGTTATGTATTTCGAGTATATGTATGTTTGTATATATTTATGTGTATATTAACTCAAAGCCTAAACAGCTTGAGTGATTTTGATGTGCGGAATGTCAAATTTGTCTTAACTTCTTGAATGTCATATTCAATTAACATTATTTTGTGTGATAATAATGTGAAAAATACACTTTCTGACACTTTTTTTTTCCTGTTGTGACAAGAAAGTGATAAGAATTATAAGCCAAGAAAACAATAATTTTACAAGTGTAAAACTCGCTATATTTTCCCTCCAAAACGTACTCTCAATATCATATCAGACGCACCCCGTGAGCGTAAGTCACTCTCCGTATTCTCAGTAAGTTACTCTTATGTGACTCCTTTGAGCTAGAGAAGGTCATAGAAGCCTAAATATTAAACGTAGGTACATACCTAAACCAGAAAACATAGCCACCCTTGTGGAGTCGGGGAAAAATATCATGATATATCAAAATAACGAATACTTTCATAAATATCTAAAGCCTAATTTAATAACAGCCAAGTGTTTATTTGATGTGTATCATGAGCTATGTCCATGACACTGATGCGATGTTATCTCCAATGTAAATAAAGCCAGTCAAACTTATACAAATGGCTGAATGAGAAAACGCAAGAAAATGTCAGTTTTGTTTAGAAATTTACGATTGTAGCTCCCTCAGTCAGTTGTAAAGATAACTTGGTAGCGGTAAAGTCGTGGGTGCAAACGCCGCGATATCAGTCGCATGTATTGTTTTAGTCGTATTTGATGTAGATCACCCGCGACAAGCCTGAAAACAATGTATAATGAAGTAATTAATTATATGGTCAAAAGAAAATTCACGATAATCTATATCTCATAACTATAAAACATTTTTTTCTTAATAAAGTTATAACAACATAACATAATATACACATTATACTTATCTAACTACCTAAACTACTGCATCAAAAAGTAATCAGATCATCCTAGATCTAAAAATAATACAAATTCTCTAACCCAATACTAGTTGGCAGCGTACCCAGCATGCTACCAGCATAGTCATTTTAAATGGCATTGCCGCAAAAATTATTAATTGACTGGCAAACTCCGTACAGCCGGAACCGCTCGTCCTAAACGTGAAATTTGGAGGGTGCCGCAGATGAAGCACGTATTCATTGAAAGTACCTTTATAGACATAGTCTTTAGGAAACAAGGACGGCGTAAGGCATTCCATTCTCGAGCGGTTCACGTCAGAAAGTCGGTTAAAAAATCAAACGACAGTTATCAAATTTCACAAATGGATTCTGCTGGATGTTTCCTGAATTGGGTGGATTTGGCTCTTTTCTTTTCTTCCAAAGTTTGTCTTCATCTAAAATTTTTCTTCTAAAATTAAAATGTATTTTATTGTCTTCTTATTAAACATTCTCAAAAAGCGATAAGACCCACAGATTTTTATAGAGCTTTACGCAACCTCAGTCACAAGTAATATGAAATAAAGCAAAAAAAAAAAACACCAAGGTTACGCAAGGTTACAAGTTGCCGCCTTTCAGATGAGGACCTCAGTTATTTGGAACCTTTCCAAGCTTTTCCAATATCTACTTTGAGGTACCTCTATCAGAGGGTTGTTACCTCAGGCGTAAAATTTGATCTAGATTCTTTTAGGCTGCATTTTTCGTGTAATAAATGATATTTTCAGGGTCCTAGCTTCAGGGAACAGTGTTGCTAACATGGATAGAGTATTCGTTATGAAAATGTCAAGAAAATTTGAACTTAGACATCAAGGCAGTATCAACAAATGTCACGTGACTAAAGAACATAATCGATTAGCAACCACCACAAACAAAACGGTAGCCACCGTCACTGCTGCCTAGTTTACCTTTGAGATATTATTTTGTTTTACCTTTTTTTTTTATAGGGCGTGGAAACTTTTGGCAGTTTCAACCTGTTAGCCTTCAGATTCGTAGAATGTGTATTTCTATTTATTGATTCGAAAATATTTAATCCTTTTTAACGGATTTCACAATTTTAAACTTCCGTACCAAATGATGCGTTAACCTATTACTGAGGCTGCGGGGTATATCTGTGTGTCCCTAAGTATCTTTAAGCCGCTGTATCTTTTGAACTATAATTGGTATAAAGTAGACATTTTCACAGAGTAGGTATAGGATATTTTAAGAAATTTATCAATAAATAATAATGATAACAAAAAAACATAATTGCAAAATGGTTTTGGATATTATTAGGTTAAGTATAGTATATTATTCTTTGATTTTTTTCTTTTCCTTATAGTAAAAATGGCAATAAATAAGATAAGAAACCGTTTACCGAATAGAATAAATAATTAATTAATTTATATTTTATTACTTTGGAGTTAGTACAAAATATAAATAAAAAATCGTAGGTATAACTGTAATAGCATTTTTTAATTCTAATCAGATAGGTTTGGAAAACTCAAAATCCCCGACAAAAAAAAATGATGAAGTGATTTTAATGAAACATAAAAACATTCTCGATCAAGTCCTCAAACAAAAAACTAAATCATAATCGGCCCATCCGTTTGAGAGCTACTATGCACAGTCAGACATATATCGATACACACGTCAAACTTATAAAACACCTCTTTTTGGGTTGGAAGCAAAAAACGGATGATGTTTAGGGTTAGAAAAAAGTTTTCTCCTATTTGTACGCGAGATCTCGCGTCAACACTTTTCTTAAACGCCTATATAATAACTAACACTTAACACTAGATTATGCATCTAAAATTACTTTCACGTGGACCTCGTGCTATTAGCTTCACTATTTATAGGTATAAATAATGACTGGATAGTACGTGGGACTACGTTCAGAGCTTTTTGCGTACTTATTATAAACTTCAGCTATGTATTTGTAAAAGACAGCGGTTAAATTAAAGCGAGAAGTCGCCTTAAGCCATTAAGCTGTAACTAAACTAAAACAAGATTGTGAGATGTGGCGAAAATAAGTGCATTAGAACTCAGAAAAGGTCAACGCTTTATTAAATCTAATAGGTATTTAGCGATAAGTGGAATGATGACAGCCTGGCCACCTTAGGAAAGTCAAGACGGGGTTTTGCTTTACCCGTTATACTCATTTAACTAATTATATTGTAATAAGTATAACAACACTGACATATTTTCGGAAGAAAACATAGGTACATCAACAGTAGATATAGATAGATACATCATACTTTGTTTTAAAAACCAAAGTAATGAACCGATTTTGATAAAAAATAGGACCTTACCGGTCCTAAATAAATTTTACTTTTGAAGTATTTCGAATCAAACAAAAAAAAAAACAGAATCGATTTATAATTGGCGAAGTCATCGCGAAAAAAAACTCCTCTTTATCGAAGTCGGTTAAAAACAAAATATCCAACTGCATAATAGCAATTTTCATAGCTTGTTTACCTACCTAACTTATGTTGCGTTACGCTTGATATTATGTTGAGTGTACGTTTTTGTGAGAAAGTATCAAAGTACCAATGCGCAAAGTCACTGTCAATTGCTGTACCTAACTATATTAGCACTCTTTAGAACAATTCTTGTAAAAACACCTAATTGCATATTTTAAAATAGATATGGACTGGCCAATCGACGGTTGTATTTTAGCGACACCTTTTTTTTAATTAGAAAGAACGTTGCGTTTCACGAGGACAATACCTTCTTTATTCCCTTCAATCGCTCTTTTGAGCAACCGAAGATTATAATTAAGGTTTTTTTCACAAAAGTAAAAAAAAAATTTTTTTTTTTAAATATCCTATTTATTTATTTTTTTACTTTAAAAAAAAAATCTTTCATAATTACATTCTTCGCTATTTAAAAACTAGCAAACAAAAGACAAAATGTCCATCTTACCTACAGTAATCTATTTTGCAATAAAGCCACCTCATCATGAGTTCATCTGTCCCGCTCGCATAGGGCATCGAGCCCGGGTTTACCCGGACCGAAAAAACCCGGGTTTTCCCGGTTCTGAGGATTACAAAAAAACCCGGGTTTTAATTTTAAAAACTCGGGTTTTTCGGGTAGTTCAGTTTTTTTTTAATACTTATGTTTTTGTTATTTATTAAGTTTAAGCCACTTCGAATGCAATAGTAAATGGAATAAAAACACGCTTTGATAAATTATTATTTATTACGTAAAAAGCCATGCAAGTTAAATGGAACGCGCGCGTCCATCTCAGGACATGAATGGGGTGAAGTGTGGAGCAGTGGAGAGGGGAGGGTGTAGCGAAGCTCGTCGCACGTTGCGCGGGTGATGAATACCTCCGCCATTTTGTTTAGTCAGTCAGCCATAAGTATTCGACGCGCCAGCGCGGGCGGCGTGAACGTGAGGAGTGTTTTACGTAGTGTTTGGTGACGCTCATGTCAGAGCTGATTTTGGACAGGAGTACTCCTTGCTGTTAGATGGGAAAACGCGCTGGAGTAGCATTTCTGCCATGTTAGGTCGGTTTCTAAAATTGAAAATATCTATTACAAAAGCCTTAATTGATTTAAAAACAGACATTGCATTTACTGATGATGACTGGAGAAATATAGATGAGATCCATAAAATATTGGATGTTATTAAAACTGTGGTCGAGGCGCTATGTCGACGCGATGCAACATTACTTACAGCTGATGTTTCCCTAAAATTTGCATTGAAGAAAATGGATGAAATTAAGACACCACTAAGTAACGAAATGGCAACTGCATTGAGCAAACGATACGCAAAAAGAAGACTTACTCAAGCAGCAACACTACAGTACTTGACTAATCTGGGTAAATATTTTGAGAACATTCAAAATGAAGATACAACTGTTTTTTATCGGCCTGCAGCTGATGAAATGCTAAACGAAATTGTTAATCTGATTGAACGCACAAACGAAAAACAAAATATACCTCTTGAAAATTTGCCAGCGCCAGACCAAGACCTGCGAGAAATTGACATTCAGTTGTCTACTTTGACAAATGAAGAGGAACTGAACAGACAGTTAAGTCAAGCTGTTGCTACTGATAATACTGCTCCTGAAACTGGATCAGCTTGTCCATCAGACGATTTGCTTACTACTGTGAGGGTAGAAATGGCACTCTTCGAGAATGGTGGTACGCGCCAGCGAGGGCGATACCTATCGCTGGTATATGAACATTTAAAAACTATTCCACCTACACTAGTGTCGAGCCGGAGCGTATATTTTCTTCGGCTGGAATTGTCTGCAATAGATTGCGTTCGTCTTTGGGTGACAAAACTTTGGATGCCCTAATTTTTTTACGTTCATTTTACATAAGTAAGAAGAAATTCAAATAATTCAGTTCTGATTTCTGTTATTTTTATGTTAGGTTACGAATTACGATATATCCAAAATGGTATTAGTTATTATTTTATATGAATATCTCTTATTTTCTAAAGTGGTCAGATGGTCAGCGGGTATGTCTTAACAATGTATGTTGTTTAATGTGTCAAATCCATAACTACTTTTACTTAAGTATTTTAGTTAATTAGATAAAGAACTGATTATTAACCAAACGACTGCAATTTAAATTATATTAGAATAGTAGAATAGAAGACTAGAACTATTCGTTACTTAATTGTTAATGTGAACAAGAGTTTTATTAATGTTATAATTATGTGTTAAGGAGGTATTATTTTTATTAGTTTTTAAATACAATAAGTGAATGTTACCAAAATTTAAAACTAAACTCTGCAAGTCTGTGATTTAAAAAAGACTAGATTACTTATTAAGTTTTAAGATATTTTGAAGAAAAAATAAATCTTTATCACTTTTTTAAGCATTAAAATTGTTTTTATAATTTGTAAAGTACTGTTTCATTTTTTTTTTAATTCTTCCTCGTCCTTATATTTTGTACTCGTTGTAGGAAATCGATATATATACGCAGATTAGTGTATTTAAAAAAATTACATTAAAAAGATCGAAAAGCTCGAAAAAACCGGTCCACCCGGGTTTTGATTACTCTTAGACCCGAAAACCCGGGTTTTCAAAATTGAGCCGAGCTTCGATGCCCTACTCGCAGGATGAGGTAATAGCTCCTGTCTCGCGCACAGTTTTTAATCTAATGCTAGACCTAACTCAGACATAATTTAGTACATTAACCCTTCTGTCTTATCCATTGATATTTGATACTTCGATCAAATGTGATAAGTGAGATTGACGCCTATTATAACATTTATAACATCTATTAGCGTTAGCAACATGACTCGTATTTAATCTCCGGGGGTTGAAGCGTTTTTGCGTGGGAGTAACGTTAGAACGCGTCTGGAACCCTCTAGAGAAATAAGATAGCGAAATAACTACGCAGTATGGATTAGATTTTTTGATAGAAATTTATTGTCTGTTTTTGAACGGGGATACGAAAAAATTCATGTAGGTACTTGCATGTAAGCAGCAAAGTAGGCCTTAAGTTAGGACGCAGAACGAATACGTTTTGCATTAAGGCACGTTATTTTAACCCTATGTTTTAATGTTGAATTGGTCAAAATCATGTCAATCCTCAAAATGTACCTACTAGTCATTCTTTCAAATGCTTAATTAAACTTGTTGCCTTGTTAGTCTAGTACTCTAAAATGTTATTATTTATTGGTAAAACATACTATGTAAACTAAACAAAACCATGGAAGTTAACTTAGTAAACATTTTGAAACAAGCAGACTGGTCGGCCATCAGTTCAACTTCTAGTATGCTGTGCTATGTCGGTAATTTCAGTAACTCTTCATTTCTGATTAAATCTCACAAAAATAGGCACCGAGCATAGCCCTCTTCATAGCATGTTGCGTGATTTTGGGCTTCCTTATAAAGCTCACAGTGACTATGTTTCAGTGCCATATATCATCACTGATAACACGAACTGGTAGTAAACTTTCGAGTCCTAATGGCCTGCCTATGAGTCCTGTCTAATGGTCCAATTAGGCAGGTCCATCAGTGTCTCACTGATGGACCTGTCTAATTGGACCATTCGTCCTAAGTATTTGTTGATAACTTCAAGAGTAGAGTTCTCCATCAGTTATTTAGGTGGGCATACCGAATAACTGTGGGGGAACTCCATCTCTACATGGGCAATCGAGATAACCTTCATTTTGTCCTAGTTCATTTTAAGGCCTACCCGTTGAGAAAGTCGATTGAGGTCTACAAGCATCGTGCTGAGGTCTTCCATCGTTTTTACCATGACTACCATGTCGTAGAAGTCTAGTTGAAGCTTATATACATAAAGATGTCCATCTTGTTGTGTCGCTTAACACGGTCTAGCGCAAGCCTATAGTCGAATAAAAAAAAAGCTTTCAAAGTATGTAAAATAATAAATTTTGTAAACAATTTTATTGCATATGACTGGGGTTCCCAAATTGTACTCCACGGCGGCGCCCTGGTCCGCCGTAAAGAGCAAATAGACGCTCTTGTTCCCTCTGCTCCGGAGACTAAATCCATCCACAAGCTCCAGTTAAATTCACTTCACAAGAAGAGAGTCCTATTTTTACCCGACTGCGTAAGGAGGGTTATGTTTGTATGTACCTAAACGGCTTAACCAATTTTAATGTGCGAGGTGTCGTTAGATTCGTCTTCACTCCTTGAGTGCCATAGGCTATATATTTTTGTAATAATAATGCTTAGGTTTAAACTTATAATGTTTTTATTCTTTTTTTTTAGAAATATTGCTTAGATTTAAGATGTATGTATAAATAAATATATGAATAATAAATAATACATCTCCCGCAATACTATAAAATAAATAGTTTTTTCGTAACTTCCAAGTCTTCCACCAATGACATGATACTTTAACAAAGCCTCCAGCGAATAATGCGCATTTTTTACAGGAATTTATTTACACTTACTTTCTCACAAACAACTTATTAAGCATAACATATTAGTATATTATATTAATATAGATATTATCAGAGTATAGTAAGTTAAACTTCAAAAACCTCTTTTCTGCAGTCGGATATTTTGTTTTTGCTTTAATATAGATACGCTGTTAAAATAATAAATATTTTAATTTCTGTATTTTTTATACCAATATTTTGACTAAAAGACGTCGCTACAAATCCTAAATGTCTAAGTGCACTGTGTATTGAAAAAATTTGGGTACCCCTGGCATATGACAAGGACAAGTACCTTTTAAGTAAACCTACTTAATTCTAGTACTAACTTACTTAGATGGATGTTAGCAAATGTCACAAGCGGTCACCTATCCAAGGGTAGAACCAAACAGAACATTGAGGTGATCTACAGTCAGAAAGCTGGCATTTTATGCAGACAATATAAAACAATACAATAACCATTCATCTTTGTAATGCTTTCTGCACAGATCCTTCATAAAAGTTATGTAAAAACAGACATGTTAGATGATTAGTAATGTCACTGATGTTGCTTTGGTCCACAAGCGACAGATATCATCGAGCGATCCGTCTGCCTTTTTTAATACAATTTTTATTTAAAAAAAAAACGAGCAAAAAAATCACGTTTGTTGTATTGGAGCCCCCTTAAATAATAATTTTATTCTGTTTTTTAGTATTTGTTGTTATAGCGGCAACAGAAATACATCTGTGAATATTTCAACTGTCTATCACGGTTCATGGGATACAGCCTGGTGACAGATGGACGGAAATTACAAACAAACAGACAGACAGATAGAGGAGTCTTAGTAATGGTCCCGTTTTACCCTTTGGGTACGGAACCCTAAAAACGTATTAAGGCTTTATTTCGAGAAAGTAATATTAGCGGCTCCTCTCGAATTGAAATGGCACGTGTAGATGTTTTGTTATCATATTTATTACGCACAAACAATCGCGTTTATTTGAATTTAAATAAAAAACGTAGATCATATTTCTAACCGACTGCGCAAAAAAAGAGGGTTATGTTTTTCGAGTGTATGTTTGTAAGTACTTATATATGTGGTATATGTATCTTTTTATATTACCTCCTACAGGCTGTAGCCTAGATGGCTAGATCGATTTAGATGATCGAGGTGTCATTAGATTCCTCACTTCATAAGTGTCATACATATATGTCATATGATATGATTTAATAATAAAAATAATATCAAAAGGCAACCATCCTAGATACGGCGCGCATTGTCAGGAGATTCCTCAGCTTGTAGCCCTTACCGTCGACAGCTTGAGCCTTGCCCCGCTGCCGGCGGCACACTAGTTTTAAGTTTTTAACAATATTTATGTTATTTTTATATGTTTATATTTGTATTGTAAAAAAAATAAAATTAAGAATCGAAATAAATAAATGATAATAAAATAATATACCTACTCCTGAAAAAATAAATTGCTAATAATCCTTCACCTCCAAAGAATTTTTTCACTTTTTTGATGATATTAGGTACATTTAACATTTTTTAACGTACAACATTTTGTCGTGGTTCACAAAAAAATACTTCCCTGTAAAATTTCGCTTTTGAAGCCTATGCCTATCGTCATACACTGGCAGACAAACTATATATAGAAACGGATATAGAAAATTTATAAGGGTTCTTCGTAGTACAAGGGAACCCTAAAAGGATCTGTGATGATCGTTACGGTGGCCTTGCTATATCATGCAGTGGTATAAGCAAAGACTTGGCGAAAATGTTTCATGTCTGTGGGTATAAGAAATAAATACGACGATAACAAATGACAAAATTCAAGACAATAATGTCGGTAACTATATATTATAATACATAATCAAATCTTGGTAATTTGTTTGTAATGAAATCCTAAATATATCGTATGATTACTTGATTTGAGCTAATGTGTGCAGCAATAAATATTCATTTATCAATAAATATAAATATTAATTCATCAATGCTTACAATTGATTCTAAATAATGATATTATGAAGTAAATATTATTGAAGAGTTTCTTAAAACACCTGGCTGTATTATAATTTACTCGCATGTAGGTAAGTAAAATTATTTCTTAATGTGGCAGGTGTACTTAAAGACCAAAAATTCGGTTGTCCATCGTTCTCTTGCTTCATCTCGCGTAGAAAAATCAACGTTCAAGCTTAGTCGTCAATGTACGCAATGAATGACGTAAACATCGTGACTTGGCCAGGAACTGCTCGTAGTGGCATCGCATCGCGCAGCGGCAATCGATCGAGTGCGCGCGCATCACCGCCATACTCTCTTCAGTAAAGAGCTAGAGCTCCAGTCGAAAATAAAATTCGACAGAAATGTACCAAACTTGTGCTAAGTGACCATCGAAAGAATTAATAAAACAAGTGACATCCACCCGTGCAGCGGATCAACATAAAGGTCAGTGATAGCCTTACAACTACCACAACAGTCACTCAGTGTTCGGTTCTGCCATGATGGTTTACATTTTTCATTGAGTGTATTTCCTTGACATCGCAACGTTATTGGCAAAAGCGTGTTGTATTCTGATATGTTTGTCCTTAGAACTTACTTAATAGAACTACGCATATTTCCATCTATGAAGTAGGTGACTTTTTTTTTCTATATAAAGGCAAGTAAGGACCGACCCTCTACGCTACAGCCATCTACGATATTAAGATGCCACACAATCAAACAAAGGCTTTATTTCGAATTGTTTACAAAAAATAAATGACTTCTTTCTCACACAGCTTTGACTTTGTGTCTCAAAGAAATTTTCATGAACATAACGAAATTCTAGGTCAAGCATCCCGGATAGTCGATATTTACGACAGATGACAAATTTCAACTTTATCTGTGGCGAGATAGGTTCTATTATTGCGTGAATAGACTTGAAGATTAGGGGTGTGAAAGCCTTTCGTTCGGGAAAGTCTTGTCTAATATCTACGGCAAATATTTATATTTGCGAAATTGGTTAAGATCCACGTAAAATTGCTGGAATTGTTAAGTGCTGTAAAATTTTATGTTAGAGCGAGCTGGTTCAATAAGCCAAGAAATATTTGTAATTTATCTGTGGTATATTCACCTAAATTTATTAGAATTTGAAATGTAATCATATTTTTACATCGTGTATTTTATTTTTAAATTGTTGCAACCAGAATTATATTACGAGTATAATATGTTTCAAATACAAATTCAAAGTGGAAAAAATGATTTTATGTTTCTTACAAAAAAAAACATAATATTGGTTCAAAATGATTCAAATACTTATTTTTATTCAAAAAGATTCCTTTAATTTTCTAGGTATTAGTAATTAACCCCAAGAATAATTTATAAAGATTCCGCTGGCTCCAAGAGACCTACGTTTATTTATCAACTATCCAGCCATGTTCCCACAATTGGACTAAAGATTAGGTACAAATTACGTTGTACTGTTACGTAATTCGTACCTAATCTTTATCAGTTTGTTTTCCTTAACATCAATGTCAGGAATGTTATTACAGCTGTTTTACGAGATAAACTTTATGGAATTATTTGTTATTATTAAATCTGAAATTTAATCAATGCGCAGATCCATAGTCTCTTGGTGCAGAAAGAAAAATAAAATTTCTCAGTTTTCGTAAAAAAAGTTACAGCCGAACTCGCGAGGGAATCAAAACCTATGGGATACTTTCCGTTGACCTAGAAAGCTATGAAATTTGTTGAAGAAGCATTGTGTTAGAGTACACATATAGGAAAAAATCCGAAAACTGGACATTTTTAATTTAATCACAAAAAAATAGGGTGTATATGCAAGGAATGAGGGTCCAAATTTTAAAGTTCTTTAACCGTATCATGTGGGGTATCATATGAAAGAGCTTCATTAGCATAAGCTAAAACAGGTTTTTTAATATTTTTACGATGTAGATATATTTTTCGGTTTATGAAGGAAAATATAAAAAAATATATGATTTCACCCTTTTAGTAGTAGTAAGTAAGGACAAGTGCGAGTCAGACTCGTCCACTGAGGGCAGTGGACGAGTCTGGCTCGCACTTGTCCGGTTTTTAAACTATAATTATTATATATACCTACATATTAGTTTTTCGGTTTGTTCAGCTTGTCATTTGAACCTTCTGAGTGCATGCGATAAAAAGGTTTTGATGACGAAAAGCTTATGATTCTTATGCTTATAAATATCATCAAATCATCGAAATTCGCCAAGGTACCATATTGTTGTATTTCTTTTGAATCTCAACAATATATTGGAATCTGATATTTTACCAGTAGAAGCGTTATTTTCATATCAAAAATAATAAAATAATGGCAAAATTGGTAAACAAATTCATGTATATTTAATTCTACAACAAAATTGGTAAACAAATTCATGTATTCAATTCTACAACATTATTTTTGCTATATACTTACTAGTGTACGTATAGCACACTCTAATAAAATATTTTAAGTAAATTAAACCGACCTCAAAACATTCAAAATTATTTAAAAAGACGAAATAATATTTTTTTACACCACCTGTTCATAAGGTTCCTTTTTTACTTCTTGTAAAGAGTGTCTAATCTAAAGTATGTCATTTAAGCACAAGGGTTTTAATATTGTATGGAATTTCATTATATCACACTGTGACATTATGTGATTTACTGTATGTATGCTTCTATCATACAAGCCCACAACGAAAAGAACTAGTTCTAAAATCGATCAGGAAACCGAGAATAGAACATAAATAAAAACCGGACAAGTGCAAGTCAGACTTACCCACCGAGGGTTCGGTACAAACTAGTAGATAAAAGGAGGAAATTTTATATTTTTTTACATTTTCCTTTATAAATCGAAAATTATACATCGTAAATATAATTAAAAACCTGTTTTAGCTTGTGCTAATGAAGCTCTTTCATATGATACCCCACATGATATGGTTGATTCACTTTAAAATTTGGGCCCTCATTCTTTGCATAAAGACACTATGTTTTTGTGATTAAATTAAAAATGTCCAGTTTCCGGAATTTTACCTATAATTATGTGTATGCTTCTTACCAAATATTATAGTTCTAGATCAATGGTAAGTACCCATAGGTTTTGATTCCCTTGTGAGTGTCGAAATGTGCGTTTTTTACGACATATTCGGCTGTAACTTTTAGGAAAACTGAGAAATTTGATTTTTCTTTCTGCAACAAGAGACTATGGATCTGCGTATATTATATGGTTTTAATTTCAACACGATACCTTCACGCCTTCCCGAGATACAGGTCTTGACACCCGGGCGGACGGACAGACAGACAGATGGACTGACGCACAACAAAGTAATCCTATAAGGGTTCCGTTTTTTCCTTTTGAGGTACGGAACCCTAAAAATAGCCTAAATACTAAAAATTGCAGCCAACAAAAAAAAAGCTACAATACTACTTTACCTCTTTTCCACTTGCGGAACTATGCTCCTATTAGTCTGGTTCCGATGTCAAAAAAACTTACTTCACAGATTTTTTACTAAATTTTTCGGTTTTGTATTAAATTAAAGTTTATTTTTACTCGACTGCGTAAGAAGGAGGGTTATGTTTGTCGAATGTATGTATTTGTAACATCTTTCTTATATCCATGCATGGTTGCCTGGAAGAGATCGCTTTAATCGATAACGCCGTCAATTAAAAGTCTAGGTATATCTATGTTTTCTCTGATATTTTTTTCTGTATTTGTGGTCTTTTAATAAAGTTATCTATCTATCTATGTGAATATGTATGTAAATATGTGTTTCTATATGATCTCCTACAGCCTAAACGCCTAAACGGTTGGTCCGATTTTGATGTGCGAGGTGTCTTCACTTCCAGAGTGTCATAGGCTATATTTTTTTGTAATAATAACAATATATTTATCGCAAAAATAAAAAAAATGCGTTTTTCGTAATCTCCAATCAACTTCTTCGTAATAAATAAGTGATATATTACTAGAATTATTTTAAAGAATAAAGTGTGTTACAGCGATTTACGCATACTTTCTCACAAAAAACATACATTACACAACATATCAAGCGTAACGAAATCGTAAGTTAGACTGCAAAAACTGCTTTTCTGCAGTCGGGTATTTTGTTTTTCGTTTACTTAATAAAAGAAAAACAAAATACCCGTTGCGTTTGCGTATAAAATACTTGTTGTCACAACCATTTTATACGCAATATTAGGAGATTCTGTTGCATAAGACCAGTAAAACTTGACGTTATTGTCTTTTCAAGTTTTTTTTTGATTTTGGCCACCTTTTAACTAATTAAAAGCCTATATTATAAAGACAGACATACATAACAAATACGTTGGAAAAGTTTTTCCAATCTAACCTGGGAAATCGTTAATGCCAGGTGGCACTCAAAATCATTTCAAAACTTCTAATCCATCTCTTATCCGTCTTTGATGTCTCTAACGGTAATGAGCTTTTGAATAGACTTCAAAACAAGTCGTGGTTTAGAAACCTCAACAAAAACTGTACAAATATTGGCGAAAGCTAAAGTAAGTTTAAAGTGGGTAAATAATGTGTAACGTAGGTGTGGATTTATCCAGGATTTGGTGCGTGGTGAATTAACAATGATTTCTACAGCCACTGACGGCACGTGTAGGTAATCCTACATCTCTTGGCTGCCCACACCTAGACCGGGAATTTACACAAATTTACATGAATGAATTTCAAGCTTTTATATACAACGTGCTCTTGAATCGATTAAGGAGTGTCCGTGAAGATAATGGGTATAGCGTACTAAAAACTTTATGATCAAAACATATTTTGTTAGCAAGTTAATTAATTAAAAAAAGAAAAACATGACATATTATTACTAATAATACCTATAATTAAATGTTTCAATATTATTTCCTGCAGCTTATACTACTTGACCGACTTTGATGTGCGAGATGTCATTGCTTACCTAATACTAGTCTGGTACCTCCCGAGCTTTGATAATGTATCTACAGAATGAAGCATCAAAAACGTCCGAGCTCAATGAGGTCTAGAATGACAACCTTAGAGACCTCTTAAACGACTAAAATAATTTCGATGTTCAAAATTCGAAGCGACAATATTTTAAACTAAACTTTTCAGTCTAAATTATGCTTTAGCGCGGCGACAAAGAGATTACATTAAAATCTTTAAGTTCGTCGTTTTAAACAAGTATCGGTCAACCCAGGACACTATGGGCCTTACCGAAAAACGTTACTTAACTTTAACGTCTTAAATTCTCTGTCTTCTTTCCGCAAGTGTCATTACGTGTAAGCGAGAAGTTGCCAAATACGTTAAGCATTGCTTAAAGTTAAGTAACGTTTTTCGGTAAGGCCGTATATTCGTGAATTTTGTTTTAAAGCTGTACCCGATTTCTTCATAAACGCCAACTACTCCATAATTAAATCAGTTTTTGAAAACTTTTTTCACGGAGAGTTCTATTTTGAACGAAAAAGTTAACGGTTAACAATTTGGCCGTTGCATTAGCTACGGAACCCTACTATAGGCGTGTCTCGACACGGTCTTGGCCACTTATTTTACGCAAAAACGGTTGAACCGTTTGTTTTGGTTTTGATAGTTTTAATATCTGGAGAAGTTGAGAGTGTGGAGGCAGGCATATAGATAGGATGTATAAATACATAAATACTTTCTATTAAGTTTACTCCGTAAGTACGTTTGAAGGAAATATTTTATTGCGGGAATACGTTTAGTTGGATTTGGAATAACATGTATTTTGATAAAATGGATTTATGAATTAGGTTATCAGACTAGTTGTCAAATGAGCTTCCAGTATTTTGATAAAGTTTCTTGTGAAAAAAAATCGGGGAAATTATATTCGGTATTTCACAATTCGGATTATCTATAGATAGGCAACCTGAAAAATGGTGATCATGATGATGAAATGTGACTTAGTATGTCCTTTTCCAGAGTCCTTTTGAGATTTTGATTTGTATTACCAATAATACAAAACGAAAGTAACAATATTTTCGTTTGTTTTACCGATTAGATTTAAAAGTCCCATAATAACATTACTAACATTGTTTTACTTTGTTAGTACATTACGAGTTCATCGCGACGGAGAGATTCCTCAAGTCAAAAGTTTGCTCAGAAATGTCCAACTATATAAAACAGAACCCTCGCAAAGTTGACCCTCCCAGTCTTATTTTAGACAGACGGGGCTTCGGTATTCGGTTTTAGAAGATCGTCAGGACCTTCTATCCTTCAAGATCTAATTTCTGAATTCTTATAATATTTAATGAGATAGGTAATAAGTAAGGTCTTCGTATTTTGTTTTCTAAGTATTATGAATGCAAAATTGTTTGAAGATGTTTGTTGCTTGATCACATAAAAAACCATCTACTGTTTGGATTTTGATTAAACTTAAGACCTTTTTAAAAATATTTTTTCACGGGCTTTGTAGCACTGTACGAAAACGAGACGGAGAGAACAGTAGGCCTTATTCATAACTTTTCGAAATCGGATCGGAAACTATATGACCATCTCTGTCATTTCCATACACAATGATAGAGATGGAGATATATTTTCCAACCTGAATCTGAATCCGACAAGTTGTGAATATGCGATACCATCGAATGATCAATGGATCATTCGATGGTATCGCATATTTCGATATTGTCTTAGTAGCATTGTCTTGGTGCAGCGGGCTATGACTACTCATTAGTACTTAGTCATAGCCCGCTGCACCAAGACATATTGATATAGAAAACCTCTTAGAAACGAGGTACTATCGCCCTAACCTGGTCGCATCTGGAGTTATTTTGACAAAATTGTAATAACAATTAAAAAAAACTGTTTTTATAAAAATCTGTGAATGCCTATTTATGGCACATGTATCATAATGTAACCGTGACAAAACATATTATGTGTTGTATCTCATAATACATGTGCTTTTGGCGTACCTACCTTAATAAATGAAGAAATAAATAAATTATTAGACGATATGAGCAGTCACTGAAAAAATCCGATAACCGATAAACCAGCGGACATACCGTTAAAACCAGGCTCTACTAGTGATTGAATTTACAGAAATACTGGTAATTCGGCATTTAGAAATAAGGATGGTGTGTACACCTTGAGCATTCATGCTTATCAACGAAGGCTCCTTCATGCGGCAGCGTAGTGTGGCGGGTCGCCCTCTTCCCTAATATATGGTTGAGTAGGGCGATGGCTGACACATGTCATACTTGTGATCGGATGCTGCTTGCAGGTCGCAGGTCTGTTCATGGTATACACAATATTTAATAAGTTAAGTAAATTAAAATAATCTGTAATCTTTCCGTAACAATGTTAAGGTAACAATAGTTTGTAGTCCTGACAAAGGTCAAGAAAATTAGACAATTATATATTTTGGTTAAACAATATATTGTATTTCTGTAAGAAAATAAATTTCAATCACAATCGCCTTGGAATTCCAATTCCGTAGTGAATAAATATATCTTTCACGAAAGTGTAAATTACATCAACCACTAACCCTTTTAGTTACCTACATGAAAAACAATCCAAACTTCATTAAAACATTCAAACTCATTATTAAATTTTACTTCTTTTAAATATTCGTTTTTCGAAATTCAAATACTTATTACCCACAATAATTACAAGGATGCGCCAGACGCCATTTTATTTTTCAAAAATTTTCTTATCTAAATTTTTACTGAAAACAGTATTATGTTAGATTGATTAATTATCAATTCTTTAGTATGGAAAACGTTTTATTTATGTTTCTAGTACATCTTCCACCAACTTTTATGAAATGATTGGTACATAATTCACTCCTCGTGAAACGGATTGTTTGTAAAATATTTTCAGGTTTCTTTGTAATAAAAGCAAACAAAAAAGTATGTAAACATTCGTCATTTATATTTGAAACATGTTAAACTTCTAGAAAATTGAGAAGACTTACTTGAAAGTTAACTGCAAACCAGCCGTGGCTCATGAACTCTCCATTCCGGATCTTACAAGCGACTTTAGCGCCCGCTTTCAGGACTGCGGAATCTATGCCGCAGAAGGTTATCACAGCACTTAAACATACATAAAACACTTCCTCTTGATATAGAAACACTGCATCAAGAATTCACTCCACATCCAGCAAACACTTCCTCTTGATATACAAACACTGCATCAAGAATTCACTTCACATCCAGCAAACCATCGGGGTTTGCTTGCCTAAATAACAACTCGATTCTAGCTTCGATCTTCTTGTTAGAAGCGCGCTCGGCAGTGGATAAGCGTATACTGGCCTTGCCTTCTAAGATGGTTTCCTTCTCGCAACACTTGAAAATGTTCGTCGTTGTTATGAGAACCCCATCGAGTTCATATCTCCAGAATTTCCAGTACTGAAAACAATCCAAAGACCGCCATTGCTAAATATTTTCAGAATTTTCATCTAATTATTAATGGCATGACGTCATTATTTTAGTCAGAAACCTATTCTAACGTTCTGCATTTAAAGTTCATTATGGTATGTACAAGTTTGTCCTTCTAGCATGACGTCATTTCGTTGCGGCGAATGCTTATTTTCGACACACGCACGTAAGACTCGATAGCTCAATAGGTTAGAGCACCGATATAAATTTCAATTTGTCAATCGAAGGGCGGAGGTTCAAATCCTTCACGACTCACTCTTTTTGCTATTTTATTTTTTAGTTTTCACTTCTGCCGGCACTCCTGGAGTGCAACCCGTTATTTTTGTTCTATCTATTATGATGTTTTCTAAAACTATTCCGTCTATGATTGATCCTTAACTTTCCAATATATTGATTTAAGAGCGAATGTTGCAAATTGTTGACAAAACAGAAAATTAAGCTAAGCTATCTGAGGTATTACAGACCGTTTAAAAAGTCATAAAAGATCAAAGAATAAAAATCACGAAATCCTATACTCGTTAAAAACACTCGTTTTAATTGCAAAATTCAATTGTAGGTATTAGGTATCTATTGTATGTATCGTACCTAGCCATTGAATGTCGTCCAGTAGAAATCAATCTAAACAATCTCGTCGAATTATTCAATTAAAAACGAAGCTCACAATATGGATAGAAGCGCTGACACAGATGTTTTTTATTTGCGCAGACAATGTCGCCTCTACTGGGAGCGCTGCTCCGGTGGCGCCGGCAGGCAGCCGCGGACGAAGAAGAGGAAATGTCATCCACCACCGAAAACGTTGGTAAGTTATTCTTGTAATCGAACAAGAATTATATTGATATGAAAATCTACCTAGGTAAGTACGTGAAAGTACCTACTTACATTCCGTTAATTAATTTCTTCGAAATTTAGGTACTACTTAGGTACGAATACGGTATATTTGTGCATTCATATTGCCGTACAACAACTCAAGTTAGACATTTTACTTTACCATTCTAATATAACTGTTTTCAACAAATCAACGTATTTTTAGAATAATAATATCTTTAAAATGTCAATAGTTACATTTAGTTCTTAATTTACTTTAAGGATTTTATCTGCCTACAGAAGTTTTAAGTACCTACTTCTCTAACAAATTATATAGATAGATATAAATATTTACTAAATTAAACAAAAACAGTTTTTACTAAGCTTCTCTTAAAATACTTATAAATTACTCTACTTATACCAACTTAGGTAAGTATTTAAAACTAATTCTAATTATCTAGTATGTTATGTACATACATGCTAATAGGTACCTAACCTACCTACCTACCTTCAATAACCTATCTACCTTTTTTTAATCGACTTCAAAACAGGAGGAGGTTGTCAATTCGTAGCGTATTTTTTTTTATAGGTAGGTATAATTTTTTACGAAATTAAACAAAAACAGCTAAGCTGCTTTACTAAGCTTCTCTTAAAATACTTATAAATTACTCATAAGGTCTACTTATACCAACTTAGGTAAGTATTTAAAACTAATTCTAATAATCTAGTATGTTATGTACATACGAGTAGATGCTAATAGGTTGTTTTTTTTTTCATTCTGTAGTCGGCAGGTTTTAATGGTTAAGGTTTAACTTAGAATATGAACTATCTTTATGTTAAGTAAATTGTTCCGCGAAAAAAGTCAAGCGATCAGCTGCTTTTTAAATGTAATAATTGATTTTCCTCTTCCAAATGATAGATATTATCCTCTAATAGTAGTATATTATCAATTCGTTATGTTGTATAGTCGAGTCGGTATCGCCTGTATGGAGCACAGCAGTGCCGACGACGCAGGAGTCCATCGGCGATAAGACGGCAGAGATCGCGCGAAAAATCGGCATGGAGACCTGGCAACTCGTCGCTATTCTAGTTGGTAAGGAATACAACCAAATATTTTACTTTTTTCGTGATCGCTGTTCGCATTATCAAATATCTAGTACCAAATGGTTTTTATCCACTTACTATGTCATTCGTCAATGTCAATTATGCCCAGTAATTAGTAGACAAAACAGAGAAAAGATAAATGTAACAACTTTTGACTATTATAGAAGTATGTAGGTAAAAAAGAAGGAGGTTAACAATTAGTCTGCTTTTTAATCAATTTTTAGGGTTCTGTACCTCAATAGGAAAAAACGGAACCCTTATAGGATCACTTTGTTGTCCGTCTGTCTGTCTGTCCGTCCGTCGGGTGTCAAGATCTTTATCTCGGGATCGCGTGAAGGTATCGAGTTGAAATTAAATCCATAGTATCTTGCTGCAGAAAGAAAAATAAAGTTTCTAAGTTTTCGTAAAAAAAATTACAGCCGAATATATCGTAAAAAAACGCACATTTCGACACTCACAAGGGAATCAAAACCTATGGGGTACTTCCCGTTGACCTAGAACAATGAAATTTGGCAAGAAGCATTGTGTTAGAGGAAAAAATCCGAAAACTGGACATTTTTAATTTAATCACAAAAAAATAGTGTCTTTAGGCAAGGAATGAAGGTCCAAATTTTAAAGTGAATTAAGCGTATCATGTGGGGTATCTTAGGAAAGAGCTTCAGTAGCATAAGCTAAAACAGGTTTTTAAATATTTTTACGATGTATATTTTTCAGTTTATGAAGGAAAATATAAAAAAATATATGATTTTTCCATTTTATCTATACTAGTTTGTACGGAACCCTCAGTGGGCGAGTCTGGCTCGCACTTGTCCGGTTTTTTTTAAAGGATATACTTTTAGATTGGTCCCATAGAAATTTCATCAAAATCGGTCTAGTAATTTGGTTTGATTTAAAACAAAATTTCGTATTTTGAAGTCAGTTTTTCAGTTTATTAAACTATAATTATTACAAGCTTCATACTATCTCCACTTATACATATGTAGGCATGTATTAGAAGCCATATTTGAACAACTTGGTTACGACATTGAAATTTGTATGTTGCAGGAGTCGGAGTCGTGGTGCTTGGAATATGTTTCTGCTGCATCAGGCGATGTTTCCGAAAGAGACGATCCAAGGATGGCAAGAAGGGCATGAAGGGTGTCGACCTCAAATCCGTCCAACTCCTAGGTTCGGCATACAAGGAGAAGGTAACGTTTCAAACTTTTAGATATTGATTTACTTTTACATTTTCAGAAATATAAAATTATTGGAACCCCGTCTAAATTTATCGATGAAAAATAATGAAAATAGGTATTTAAAAAAAAACTTTTTAAGTTAAACGGTTTTATTGAAAAGAAAGATTATGAAGTAGGTAATGTATTTACTGTAGTGTACTAGAAAAACCCTTTCATTCGATACCCATATTATGGGGGTTGTGAAAAAATTTGAAATCCGCAATTTTGTAGCAGCGGCCATATTGAATTTAGATTGATACTAAATGTCTTGTATTGTCATCTAAATTAAATGGCGTGTACCAAATATCAATGAATCTGTCAACGGCATGCCAAAAAACATAAACAACAACAAACAGGGCAAGCTAAATAAAACCGTTTAATGAAAAGCTCGAATTTGTAAATTAGCATTCAACATCAAACGAAGGAGCAACATAGATATGAATTCTGATCTCAGTTGACGTTACCATTACTGAACATAAGTTAGCAAGAAACCTCATTTCAACATCAAATTAATATTTATTACGATTTCATTTTCAGAGAATAGGTAACCTAATCAGTGTTTGAATAGTCTGCCAAGTTTTCATAAAAATGAAAGACGTTAAATACTGGCTAGAGTAACAATTTACTAATAAGAAATATAATATTCATGTGAAATTTGCCGCGGGACGTGCATGTAGGTTCAGCCTGACATGGAGGAGCTCACGGAGAATGCAGAGGAGCCGGACGATGGGGACTCCAAGAAGGAAGAACAGAAGTTAGGAAAACTGCAGTACAAGGTGGGTAAAGTATACTTCTATGGAACAGCGGAGGATGACGACCCGCTAGACGCACTATGCTTGGTACACTGGACATGGAGGTGAAAGCAAATCACGTTTTCAATCCCTTTATATAAATCCCGTTTACGCACAGCCATTGTATAACCATTAGCACATGCATTTTGCGCTGTTCCATTAATAAATTGTGAATAAATCAAGCTTCCACTTGTGATACAAACAACCCAGTAGAGGTCCTCATTCTACGTCTCATTGTAGCACTTCGTTGTATAAACATAGATAAATCATTAAATCACAACTCGTTAAGCCATTTATGACTTCACAGATCGTAATGTAGACGTTTAAGGGTTGGCTTTCAATCACACCTAATCTACCTTGTTTGCATTTGAATAAAAGCATTGACGAATTTCACTGAACAATGTTGTGGTTTACAGCTCGAGTATGACTTTAACAGCAACAGTCTGGCTGTCACCGTAATTCAAGCCGAGGACCTGCCGGCTCTGGATATGGGCGGCACGTCTGATCCTTACGTGAAAGTTTACCTTCTTCCCGACAAAAAGAAAAAATTCGAGACCAAAGTTCATCGAAAGACTTTGAGCCCCGTCTTTAACGAGCAGTTCGTATTTAAGGCAAGTAAGACAACTGTTAAGTTATGTTCACTGACGATGGATGGTTACTAAATATATTTTTATGTTCAGAACGTGCCGTACGCCGATGCCATGAACAAAACTCTAGTGTTTGCGATCTTCGACTTCGATCGCTTCTCGAAACATGACCAGATCGGTGAAGTGAAAGTACCACTGTGCCAGGTGGACTTGGCGCAGACCATCGAGGAATGGCGAGAGCTTCAGAGCGTGGAAGGCGAAGGCGGGCAGGTGCGATCACACTCACTCATAATAGGGTCCACTTACCAACCACCTTAAACATGCCCAGTCTAATGTAAAAAAATGTAAATTATAAGGTCATTGAGCGCACAAGCTGATGACTCCACATGCTTTTCAACTACATAACTACATCATATTTACAAGATTTCAAGCTATCAAGTAAATCACTCATATCGAAGACTGTGTATTATAATCCAAGCTTTACTTTTCAGCACTTGACACATCTAGATTTGATGTGAACGCCTTAGTCTTAGGTACCTATATCATAATACAATTTACCTATTATTCTAATAGGAACTCTCCCAAGGTAGAGAGTGTTATAGTTTTTGAATACTTTATTTTTGCTGGGCCATAAACGAATCATTATGAGGTATAACTGGCGAAAGTAATAAAATAGTGTAAATGTTGCCCAAAATCCCAATTGGTACGTTAACAAATGAGTTAACAAAACACCCAGGTCACATCAACAGACTGAACACAGATATTATTTAGTATCTACCTAAATAAACATAACAAATATCAGTCAAGAAGGCACATAAAATGTCATATACCTACTGAATACCACGTGTACGTACACAGGAAAACAACAACATAAAAGATACTATTTTATACTTTTTCTTAGCTTAGGCTAGACTGGCAAAACACACAGCCAATTACAATACTCATACAACTTTTACATTAACTTACATAGCAAGCAAATTGTAAGTAACATTTTAATTTTTTAATCCTGACATTGTTAGATATGTGTTTTGGCAGAAAAGCATTATTTTTGATAACATACTATTCTTTCAATAAATATGAAGCGAATATAATGAATAACATTTTTGACAAGTAATGCTTTAATGCTGGTTAAAATGAGCTCGAACCTCATAGATCCCTCCACGTCCATTCATAATGCCATTGAAGTAATCATCGTTACAGTGCTAAGTAACAGATCTCATAATCATTGAAAGAATGGTTAATATTTTAAAATTTTACTGCACTTTTTGAATAGAGGAATCTTGACCTTGTCATATTGTCGTGAAATCTCATTTCATATCGCAAGACGTGCATACCGAAAACCCTGCGCCAGAACGCATTGCACGGGAGTCAAGGCACCTCAATATTATGGATTGAGTATTTATTTTTCTGATAAAAATTAATTTCGACAGCAAAAATGTATTTACTTGGTTTTTCTCTTTTTCTCCATATTTTCTCTGCTCTGCTTGGCTGTGTTTGATTGTGTCCTGAACAATCTTGCATGCCGCTTCAAAAACGAAATGATCATTCACGTAAGTATTATTTGAGACACATCGAAAATTATTATACATTGGATTTTTTAGTTTAAAACTGCGTGGTACTTCGCCAAGTGGTGTGGTACTTAGCAAGGTTAATCTTTGTATTAACCTGATTACTATTAAGATACAAAACAAATTAAAGAAATAATTGGGTTTTCATCGAGAAGCTGCATTGACACAAGTAGGATGACAGGATGCATTATTAAACATTACTAATCCATGTTCTAAAATGATATTAAATATCACCTTTACCTGAAATCACCCGTCATACCATGTTAATTTTGTTTTTATTTTATGTTCATCCATCCAACACTTTATTTTTCTTTGATATTGCGGCTGGGGAATGTTGCATGATCGTCATTTGTTGTGTTTTTGTGTTTCCCTGACTTGGCATTATTATCGCGATCTCTTAACTTATAATCCTTATGAGAAGGAATGACAACTCAGGGCATTATAAAGCATTGAAGTGTTTATAATTGGCAAATAAATGTTTACTTCGCATCTATCAAGAAGAGTACATTGGTTCGTAAAGTAAAAGTTTCAAAAAGTTTTACTACTCTCTTGCTAACGCGACTTTTTTGGGTGTGATCAAATTCTTTAATATTATTACAATAGACTTTTTTTTCTTCAAGTATGCCAATATATGAAATACCACTAATAGACGATTTATAATATATATGTTACTTACAGGTTTCCCTGAACAAGGACTGTTACCCTTGATCTAGACACGTAAAATTTTTTGAACCAATGTATACTCCTGCATGAAACTTGTATAATGTAGTGTGTCGTAAAAGGCATGTCATTACAAATCAAGGCACTACATTAAACAAAATCATCTATAACTTTACATTTCAATGGGACTAATACCTATACAATTACATATTTAAATACTATAATTATGCTTAAAATTTTCATACCCTCTACATCGACCACATATACCCATTCCTGGTACCTACATATAACAATTAATAAGTATACGCTATAATAAACATTGTTCAGTTATATTATTATAATCACATTCCGAATAAACAAGTAATTAAAACTCATATCAAGCATGAAAAGTTTTTTAAATGCATAATTTTACACTCCATAGTCAAAAATGATATATTATGTACTATTCAGCTTATACCATTTCACTGTGCTGTATTGAATGTATGTTTTGTAGTGTGATGTATTTCTTACACGGCACTGTAAATTTATGTATATAAATGTATATACCTACTTGTACAATATACCGTATCTTCATATTATATAGTAAAATTTGCTAAAGATTTATAAAATATATATATACTTAAGTAGGTGCTTACGTATTATATTAATTACATTTACATTTTATTGCATATAAAAATCTTTAGCAAGTTTTATAGGTAATGTAGTTTTACATGTATATATATGTATGTACTTTTATTTATATTAGCTAATTGCGATCTGTTTCTAAAATGGTTGTAGGTGTATAATTTCCTGCCATCATATGATATGACATATGTACTTACTATTTATGTCTCTCGTAACCCATAAGAGTTCGTTTTAGGTATTGCTTTGTACACATCATATTGGTAGGTTAAGGTCATGCTAGAGATCCTTATGCAACGAATACTTTGATGATCTGAGCTGGGTGTAACAAATATATAACATTGGCTTCATTTCGGCAACAGATCGTAATAATCAACACTCTATCTTCTATTTACAAACCAGACTATATTTCTTATATATTTCAGCGGCAAGAACGCTTTATTTTAGGTTTCATTATAAACATTGATGTATATATATTTTTTGTGCGTCTAGAATTGTGTTAAAACAAATTTATATGTATCGTGTTTAATTTGTTTTTATTAGATGAAATGAGATGTGCTAAAACGTTATATGTAACGCAATGAGAGTGTTCGTCAAATGTTCGTATGTCTAGATGCAATATACTATTTTTCGAGGCTACGTTGTTAACTGTTTATCGGCTATGCCTTCCAAGCACGTTGTTCGGCATAGATTTTCAGCTTTTATAGCAAAATATTAAATGTGATTTGAAGCAGTTTTTTTTTTAATGTAATTAATTGGTACAGCTGTATACTGAATTTCTATGTCGATGTACTAACAGCCATAAACTTGCTTTTAGGTGACTACACGGTGCTAATGTTATGTTCATTTGTTTTTATTTGGTGTAACGAGATTTTGCGTGCCCCGACCCGCCCTAAGCCGCGTTATTTATGGCCCGTATTATTTGTATGTTTTACAAAAAGCTTTTCAAACCCGTTCTCTGAACGCTGTTCCTTACACTACTAATCCTCTATATCTTCCATTGTCACATTCAATTTTACAATTAAAACATCAGTTTTTGAAATACCTATACCTAATATGTATAACATTTATCATGTTAGGTTTTATTGTTATAATATAATTTAGGAATACATTTACATCACAAACTTTTAATCTCTGCTGAAATATTTTTATACACGGTAGCAATATAAATAATTACATTTGTAGATCAAGTTATTAAATGAATAACGATAACGACAGTGACACTGCACACGTGAATTTTAAAGAGTTTGTTTGACAAAAGGATAACTTTTTAATGCAAATTAATTTTTGTATATGCGCATTTCAGGATAACAAGTTGGGAGACATATGTTTCTCGTTGCGATACGTACCGACGGCTGGAAAACTCACTGTGGTAATTTTGGAAGCCAAGAACTTGAAGAAAATGGACGTGGGCGGCTTATCAGGTAAAGTTTTGTACGCTTTGTACCATACTCTAGCTAACCTAACCCAGACGTACAAAAGTTACTTATCAAACTAACACATCTGATTTCACAGGGTTTAGGTTACTTTATCTTATGTGGGTATATTACTAATCTACTTTTATTTATATTGTATTATTTTTATCACAATACTGTGCATGATCTAATTTTATTTCACAAATAACATTCATCATCACTATATGATAGATTATACTAATATTATTTCCATAAAATGCTTTTTCATTGTATTAAATAAATAAATATTTGTGGACATTTCACACAACACCATCTAGCCCAAACTAAGCAAAGCTTGTATTTCATACATACGATTCAAGTAAATACTATTACTATGCCTTAAGTGAAGTGATTTATACTAATTATACTTTCTCCTAGAATTCAATTCTAATTATTCACACACAAAGCACGTTTTTACTGTAGGTTCCTATTTTGCGTTTCATTTGGATGTTGTAATAGAAATTCAAATTATATAATAACTTATGCCTTAATTACGTATTTACTTTTGAATTTGTACACAAATATTAATTTTGTTTTGCTCATTACATGGCCCGTTACTTTTATCATCTCTTATTTTTATACTTAGGTACTATAGATAAATAGATGTATGTAATCACGTTTTATCTTTTTCATATCCTGCATCTGCGGTGGCTGATAACAGATCCGTACGTAAAGATAGCACTCATGCAAAACGGCAAACGTCTCAAGAAGAAGAAAACGAGCATCAAGAAATGCACACTGAATCCCTATTACAACGAGTCATTTACTTTTGAAGTACCATTCGAACAAATACAGGTGCGAGCCGAGATTTATACAAAATTCGATGTTGCAGCGCACGGCTTTGACAACGCGAATGAAGAATACCAAAACGAATTTCAAAAATATCGAATGCGATATTTGAGTCTTCTTCACTCAAAATTGTCTATTCTGTGCGCGACTTGATGTTGTGTACTAATTGTTGTCAGTATACATTGGTGGTAGGCACACCACTTGCATCCAAGCCAATCCCGATCCCATAAGCATCGATTTCTTTTCAGTGTTTGAATGTTCTTTAGCATTAAAACACATTTCACAAGTTCATTTGCAATAGGATTGTGGTTCATTGACGTTAAAATTTATTTTATACAAATTCAATATCATCTACATCAAAATAAGTTATGTAAGTAAAGCAAAATGTTAATTATAGATGATATTTGGTTCTTTTGCGTTGGTTGTCTTCGTTTTTAGTGTACTTAGTTGATTCTACAGTAGAATTATTTTGGTGTTTGGCTTCAATCCTATAACGCTTTCTCATCTGTCTTTACTCCTTAGTCTTTTTCAACTCCAAGCAACCTCTCCTTATCTTATATTGTTTAGAGCCTATATCGTTACATTTTTCAAGCAGACCATGTTGATCTTCATTTGTAACTTTGTGTCTCGAATGAAGATTTTCATATTTATTGACTATTGTAACCGTATTGACTTCATTCAATATATTTTTCCCATCCTGCAACTAAGTGGTGTTCGACAATCTCCCCTCGTGACTGCATTCCAATTTGGTGACTTCAAATTGTAATTACTTATGGTTTAAGGAATCCAGTTCCTCGTTCTTCTTGAATAACTCCGTTGAATGGTTACACTTTCTGTTCTTCTAAAATATCCCGCGTTATGTGCTTTCCTTTTTTATTTACTGAACTGAGGTATGTATTTTATCTATTTTTCAACTATACTATTCGTTACAAATTCTGCATCTGTGGTTTGCTTCGTTGTATTCGTGCTCTTGTTGCATGTGCCTTGTCTTGACTACAATACTTTACTGTTGTTATTTGTACAAACATTTAAAAAGGTATTCACAAAGATACTAAAATTATCTTTTAAAACAACATTTAGAAATGTTGTCATTTTTTTAGATGACCAAGAGGATTGTAGATCACACAAATTAGTGTTCATATCTTTACCTACCTGTCATGACCTTTTAAATTACCTATATCACACAGTTAAGCTACAGATTTTAAAACTATCATTAAATTATTATCTTCTTCGCTTCTCACTCAAAGTATTATTTTCTCACTTTGTTTTCTTTGATCACAATTTTATGCGGTTTCATTATAATAAACACTAAACCACTAACATGCTAAACAATTAGCTTGTTTTTTTTTCAATCACAAAATAAATAGATTTCTAGCCCAAGCTTAGTTTAATCAAGTAATTTTTACCAAAATTCACATTATTCGTGTTTAGATAGATGATCATCTCTTAGCAATTTGTTCTACAGAGATTTTGCGTTAATTATCATGTATTCTTTTATTATTCTATAACATAATTTGCCCTTCAGAAAGTGAATCTAGTGGTAACGGTGGTGGATTACGATCGCATCGGTACGTCGGAGCCTATCGGCAAGGTGGTGCTGGGCTACAACGCGTCTGGGACAGAGCTGCGTCACTGGTCCGACATGCTGGCTAGTCCGCGGCGTCCCATTGCACAGTGGCACACCCTAAAGGACCCAGAAGATGGAGAAAAGAAAGATTAAATGAGCAGTAAGTATCTTCACTAGACAGTTTTAAAAGCCATAGCGTGAAGCTAACATGGAATCAAAGTAATAGACCGAATTCGAGACACGAAACAGCATTAGACTACTGACTCTCCTAAAATACCTATCAATGCAGTCAAACTAAACTGGGGTTAGTCAGAATGTACAGCCAAAATTGATGCAACGGGAAAATCTGCGGGTCAACATATTACTTATAACAGCTAACATTCTGCGTTTCCTCTCAATGTATTCACTATCAGTGAAGAATTTGCACGTGACCAAAGAAATTTTTATCTGGATGATTTATCTCTGACGTCATCTAGGAAAGTATTTACCTAATCTTAAAATTTGCTTTATGGTTTCAGGAAGAGATGAGCATCTAAGAAGAAGTCGCAAGTGCGAAGAACAGACGACCCGTATATTCATACGAACAGAAAAAATATTATTTTCTGTGCTTTATGAAACAACTTCAGCTTAGTTTTATTATTATTTTATAAAACTTAGTGTGTGTTTTCATATTATTTTATCACCTCGATGTTTATAATTTCTGTATAGTTAGCAACATAAGTTATAATAAGAGCAAAATCAAACATTTATACTGACTTATAAATGCAGTTGTGCATGTTAAATAAATTGCATACATAAAGACGTTTAGCTAAATTTAGTTACACTTGCAATGTCGTTATTTTAGAATAAATGAAAATTACCGCCTTATTTTCCAAAAAAAATATACTAATTAAACGAATCTACATTATTAAATAGTCAAAAATGTCTACTTGTTTAGACTACATTTTAATACTATATCAAGCTTTAATATCTTCATTTATTATCGTGTCCATAATACAGGGAACATAGTATGGAGTTTATTTATGTAAATACTGCATAAAACAATGCTTACTTACTAATAATAGTGCACTGTTAGGAATTTCCATAAATAATTCTATACTGTTGTTGGACACATTGTGTATAATCGCATCATCTTTTTATATATCGATGTGGGACTAGATTATCTGCTTAATATTTCCCTCTTGGTAAATACTCGAATGTTGTTAGATTGTTATAACAATATAATTGGGCGATATGAGTGTGAAGAGTGCGTAGAATTTAATTGTAATCAACATTTTATTTGCTTTTTACAAGTTTTTAGCTCTTGTAGTCAGGAAATTGAAATTTATTTTCATAATGTTTATGAAAGTAACATAAAATTCTGCGTATAATTTGTATTGGTGTATGTACCTAGTTGTTAAATTCAATTTTAGTTAAAGAGAAGCGTGCGTTGTGTCTGAGGATTTCAACAAAGACCTTATCTATCGTCTATTTTTAACTACCTACCTGTTTAATGCTATGTAAATAAGTTGAATCCTGTTAAAATTACTACATTCTATTTTAATATTCGTAAGTGTTGAAATATTGATATCCATTTATTATATATACTAAATTTTGTTCCTCCTGGGATGAGAATAATTTATTTATATAGCCAGCTCAGTTTTGTCTTATATTGTTTTATTTATATAGACGTTTTCTTTTCTAAGGAGGAACATTAGGCCTATAACATAGGTATCTTATAATATGTTATATTTAGGCATGACAATTTTAAAATTATTAAAATTTTATGTAAGTACCTTAGCTTAAACTATAATTTCTTTAACTTGTTTTATTACATTCACGGATAAGGGAATGGCCATTCATTTACATTGTGATATCATCTAAACTAGTCAATCATATATAACAAATATATGATCACCAAAATTTATCGAAACCTCTAAACGCTTCCTATATATCTACAGTTGCCTTTTCTTTACTTCATCATTACATATTATTTTGAAGTATTCGACACATGTACCTATGTATTTAGTCAGTGTTAGTATACCCAGTCATACTTGCATTTAAAGTAACTATGATACCTTCATATCTAACGCTTGACTGTTGTTGATCTCAAACGTATAATTATGTTACTGTGTATATACGTACTATAATCACATGTTAAATTTCACGATCACGTAATATGTATTCTATAGAAGTAAAAGGATCGGGCTTCATGTAGAAGTGCACCAACACGAATATGTAGGGATAGAATTGTGGTTCATGTATTGTATCTAACAATAAATTAATTAATGTAACATAGGTTGTATTTATAGCAAACTGCAACAGATTCATTGTCAGGAGACGCATTATATATTATATAAATACGACGAATTATATAAATAGTTTATGTATTAAAATGTTATTTGCTATGTTTCATATTGTAAAATTACAATCAGACGTACCTATTACATAAGTACGTTCTAGAATAGTTAGATACTGTGTTTTGTCTTTTCATTTTTGCCAAATTTTGAACTGAAGAGCTCATAAACGGAGTAGCAGCAGTTTAGCAGTTACATTTTTTTTTTGTTTTTTTTTTTAATTTTAAGGTCTATAAGATAAAATATTGAAACGATAAATCCCAAATAAAAAACACTAAAGACAAATGTATGTACCTACTACTTTTTCATTCTCCTTATGACCACAGGAAAACTACACCAGTACATTACGCGTTTTTTCTAAAGACTAGATGTAAAGCGAAAAATATTATGTCTGTGGTATTGTTCATACGACAGGAAAAAACTACCTCTATTAAATTCTAACCTACAAAATTCAATCTAAAAAAACATTACTTTTTTTAACTTCGTCGTTATAACTAAATTTGAAAAAGCAAACTGTAGAGGCATACTCGTAGCACGAAAAAAATTAAGAAGCACGAAAAAGCGATATCGTTACCTACATGTTTGATAATCCGAAAACACGTACGAAACGCTTTGGCTCCACTTTCATTGTGCCTACCGCCAAAATGTGGAATGCGCTTCCTGAATGGGTCTTTCCGAATAGATATAATCTAAGTGTCTTCAAATCGCGAGTGAATAGGTTTCTTCTAGGCAAGTGCGCTCCATCGTAGACCGTAAATGTCGCTTAACACCAGGTTAGTTGACGATCAAGCGCAAGCCTATCGTTGAATAAAAAAAAATACAATTCCAAAAAGACAAAAAAATATCAAAATCGGAAATGTTTATTTCCTAACAAAAAAATTGTACCCAAATCAGTTTTCCTCTTTTTTGTAAGGAAGAGTGCACGACAACGCATTTCTTAATGTCAGCCAAAATAAAAAATATCAAAACAGAAACTAATATGCAATGCTCTTTCGATGTTAGATTTATCATTAGTACAATAAAATTAATCATTTTATAGTAAAAAGGGGTCGCGACAGCGAGACTACTGAATTTAACGGCTCGAAACAGACAAAATACATTGTAGGTATCTAACTATTCCGAAGCTTCTCTACATTTATAAACAATGAACATGTATTCTTAAATATTATTAGCTTTGCTATACAAAATCTAAATGTAACCAATATGAATACTTACTTACTTTTCATATTATAACAGATTAAGTTTAGTTTTGACAACTTTATGAAACAAAATTAAAATGAGAAAGACCCATTGTTACCTCAATTTTAGCTGATACAGGGCCTCAAGTCTGCAATTTTATAAGTCAACAGACTCGAAGCCCTAGTGACGACTATGAATATTTATTATTGTCCAAATCTGACACGCGCTCATATTTATCTTGCATTTTATGCAGTTAAGAGAGAGAACAAAAGTAGAGGATTTTAGTATATCACGATTCAAAATTAACACTTTTTATCTCGCTCTCTTAACTATAGCAAGGTCGGAGCAAAAGCTCTACCCAACTTTAAGGGGTAGGTAATAAAAGATCATACTTACTTGGCCCTGGGTACAGAGACCCGCTGGGTCCGCTGTCCGCCAAGAATAAAATTGCTAGTCTAGGCCGTTTTTTGACTATTGAAACAGCAGGCTTGAGGTCCATAAGACAGGGCTTTGGGTTCCAAACATGTTAGCTGCTATGGATCTGTTGCGATCACACTCAAATGTATAATCTCAGATCGTATGAGCGGTCGAGCCTCAGTAGAATTGACAATATAGACATTCCAGATGCTATTAATATAACATTTTATAATATAAATAAGGAAACACGAAATAATGTGAATAATCGCTAGTGTAAAAATAAGATAAGATTATCATTAACTGCAATACCTACCTACAAGTCAGAATTTATAATGGTGTCAAAAACCCAACCTACAGAAAATATCAGATGGAACAATCAGAAATCGAAAGTAATGCCCATTTTCGCAAAATACCTATATGAAATCTTATTTAGCTCAAACTAAAGAATAGTTACCACACTAAATATATATTTTTATAGCTATTTACCAGTCGGGTATTCATTAATACGAGAAATAAAGCATATTACTATAAAAAGAACACTAAAATTTTCGCACTCGCGCATTATTACTATTTTGACATAGAAGTACTGTGAGTTTACAAATACGAGAAATTTAGCACATTACTATAAAACACTACTAAAAAAATTACGCGCTCGATTCGCTCGCGCATTCATGTTATTTTGACATGGAAGTACTATGGATTCACTAATACAAGAATTAAAGCATATTAATATAAAACACCACTAAATTTTTCGCGCTCGCTTCGCTCGCGCTTTATTACTATTTTTACAGAGAAGTAACGTGGGTTCACTAATACGAGAAACAAAGCATATTACTATAAAACACCACTAAAATTTTCGCGCTCGCTTCGCTCGCGCACACTTATTACCTATGTTTTTGTTTATTTAGATCATGCAAATGATAAGCCCTCGTTAAAAAATTATTATATTACTACCAAACATAATTGAAAATTTTGTTGACGTTATACAGCATATTACAAACTGCTACGCTCGCACATCATAAGACATGGGCCGCTGAATCCCCCCCTATGAGAAAGCTAAAAGCTATGCCCATGTCCATTGCTGAACCCCCCTCAAAAACGGTTCGATGGAGTTATTTTTTATTCGTAATAATTATAAAATCACGGAAAAAATTACTATTAATTTGTTGAACTGCTTCAAGTAATCTATTCTGTAACCGTACCTATTGCTTGTCAGAACACAATAGCATGAAACCAAATTTAAAAAAAAAAATAAGAGAAAAATTTAAATGAGTTCTTTAAATTTTCCTCTTCGATTTGCTATTAAATATTTGCTATAGGCAAATAAATTACTTTATCTTTATAAGTATGAACTTGCATAATTATGAATTTGATGAAACTTTGTGTCTTGAGTTTCCGGCAGCCTAGTGGTGAGACCGTCTGACTTGCGATCCGCAGGTCCTGGGTTCGAATCCCACGGCCCACCTCTGTCTTTTCGAAGTTACGTGCGTATTGTTGATTGCCGCCAACTTCAAACGGTGAAGAAAAACGTCGTGGGGAAACCTACATGTCTGAGAGTTCTCGGTGATCTTGAAGATGTGTGAAGTCTGCCAACCCGCACTTGGCCAGCGTGGCAGACTATGGCCTAACCCTTCTCACAATGAGAAGATGGCCCGTTCCCAGCAGTGGGACAGTTTGTACAAACAGGGCTCATAAAAAAATAAATATTGTGTCTTGTCAAACTTGTGTCATTTTAGATTTTGTAGATGAAGATAATGAGGGAATATCATGAAATAATAGTACAGGATATTTCACTGATTTACTGCATAGAAAATAAGAGCTATGGTCAAATTACCTAGGTTGTTGTAGCGCTCGTGGCGTGGCTTGACATGTGTTCTCGAACAATCACTATTGTCAAGCAACGGACGGACCGGTCAGTCTTCGCAAGGGTGACTGTGACTGCCAATTCTTTCTGAGTGCTACCGTGGGTCAGATGACGCGAATGGCACTTCTCCTTAGGCACTTTCGAATGTACTACTTGTTACTCAATGGTGGTGGACACCCAAAAAAATGGTCACATTTTTGCTAACAGTACCAAACGCTCCAGGTTTAGCCTAGGCAACCCTGTACATTTAGAAACATCTTACTAATGTGCGTTATCCTAGATAGCTCACATCTTGTTACCGGATGAGGTGCTCCTCCATACGGCCTGCTCTTAATCTATATATTATGGTAAACAGCTATGTAAATATACGAATGTGGCTCATAATAAATTATTCTATTTTCAAATATAGGAGTAGCTCATTCAATTTCTATATTCTATATAAAAAAAGGATCATGTAGCACATATTTTATTACTGTTAGTACAGTGCACATTTTTTCATACAACAGGAGACAAATGATTCTTCCTTGTAATCCAATCCAATTTCAAAAGCCATGTCTTTTAATGTGATTTGAACTATTCTTGACAGATTGTTTTTTAATATTTTACAATTCTTTACTTTAAACCTTGAAACTATTTCAAAAATTAAAGTAAAGAACAATCTTAATTTTTCCATCACAAAAAAAGGATCAAAATTGGGTGAGATTCAAGAGTAATAATCATTTTACTCACTGTGTATGATAAAACAATTCCTATACTCATAACAAATGCCAACTAAATGATTGTCTTAAGTACTCAGAATATTATCAGTTAAAAATCCTGTACTATAAAATCAACTTAAAGCATTATACAGATCATGTATATTACCATGAAACAATATGATATTCATTAAAATGACCAAGACATTGTAGGTAATTGTATAAGCAAAACATATTTAATCCAGTTTTAAACGTCACTCATAACTTGAAGTGTAAAGTGGTCCCTAAACATTTATTGTACATAGATTGATGAAACATGATGTATAAAAAATAATAATTTGTTGCATTAAGCAAAGCCAATATCAATTACTACTATGGCAATGATATCACATTTCATGATAACTGAGATAGAAAACTGAAAACTATAGATTATAGATTGACATTAATTGCCACTCTAATTAGATTGTTAATGATTTGTTTACTTTGACATTGATTTGTTGTCAACTATTGATGTAAACATAATTATTATGGTATACATTGACTGTGTAGGGATCTCTTTATCTTCAGCACCCGCACATCATGCTGCGGGGTGTTGGATGTGTTGTGCTCTTGTAATAATTGCTGTTTGTTACTGAATTTGCTAAAATTAGATATGTTAATGTGTAATCAAAACATGTTTTCCAATGTAGCCAGTCACAAGAATGCAGGGTGATTCTGTTACATTGCCATCTCTCGCACCAAATAGATTTCGATATTTAGTTAACACGGTATTGTTATCATAGACTATAATGTATATATCTAACCCTGAACTTGATTATCTAAATTGTCATATCACTTGCCATTTAAATGAAAATCATTAATTCAAAAATTGTGTTACATGTTTATTAAGTAATTAACATTTTGTTCAATTTAAAATGTTAGATATTTTATTTTTATTATAACACTTATTGATTTAAATAGAGTTTATTAAGTATAGTAAATGAATTATGTAAACTATAAAGAATGTCTATAATACATTAATTACATAGATACTTTGTTTTACTTAACTGTAAATATTTTAGCCCATAAAAAGTATCCGAATGATCACAGTTAGCTGCAATTTTTGTTTTAAGTATATTTCACACTTTTCCTTCATAATCACATTACAAACTTAAGACTAGCAACAGGTAAAGGGTCATAACATGGTCCCAAATATACAAAATCTAAGTATTTACAAAAAGTCAAAATAGTAGGTACCTACTAGTATATTAGGCAATATCCTTGTAGGATTTTAAAACCAGTTTAAGTATAACAATCCACTGATTACCTCATAGAACTAATTGTCATCATAATATCTCCTTTTCATGGCTCTGTACTTCTTAAGCTTGTAGAGTGCTTCTATCTCCTTCACGACGAATTCGCCGTGTTTTATCATGATCTTTATCTTCTCAGGGTCAGTTTCATCGCTATTTTTTGAAAACACTTTGTGTAATCTCTTCCTAAACAGATCATAGCCTTGAGGCCACTCTCGGCCTAGGTAGAGAAGCTGAAATGAAAATCAGCAGTTAATTATAAGGTACTTAAATTTTTCAAGGAGCTTATGAGCCTACGTGCTGAGCAGCGTTGCCAATCTGTGGGGAATTCCCCAAACTGCGGGGAATCTCAAGTTGGTTGGGGATTTATTGGGGATTGGCATTATGTGGGGAAAATGCGGGGATTTTGACATCATATTCTCATCGGAAAATATTTCATCGTAAAATACCGGTAATTGCACATCTCTATGTATGGCAATGGCACATCCCTAGTTTGTCAGTTGTCTATCTTGTCTTTGATCAGGGGATTCCCTTTTTCTCCTTTATTAAATGTTTTGTTTTGTGACTAATAAATAGATGATTGGAGATGTAATGCATGCATTGGCTTCGTGCGTTGTTGTTCGTAGTTAATTAGTAGATCCAAATTTAAAAAGTTGTGTTTGTTTCTGTCGCAATGTAACTATACGATTTTGTGTAAATATGGATAAATGGTTATTAAAAGGTCAAAAAATAAATGAAGAAGATAATCCTAAGGTAAGGTAATTAAACCTAATACAATATATGTTTTTGCTGCGCACAAACTTTGTTATTTATCCGGTTAATTTACCTAGTTTTTTTTTTAGCTTAAACGTAAAAGAGAAACTGAGCTCGAGTTATCGGAGGCGTCAACTTCTAGTACAGAAGGAAATGCCGCTCCAAGTTCAAGTTTGACTTCAGTAGATTTGACGACAAGTGAGTCAAATAGTAAACAGATCCTAAAAATAAAACGCTTGAATAAATTTAATGATTTGTGGCTTAAAGAACCAAACTTCTCAAGCTGGTTATGCAAAGATTCGAATATGAGAGATGGAAATGATTTAGCAAATTGTAAACTCTGTTCGGTGTCGATCCTAGCGCATAAAAGTGACCTGATTCGACATATGAATTCAGAACGCCATAAGAAAAAAGTATCGGAAATAAAGAACGTTCCCAAACTTTCAATGTACTTGCCAGTGACGGATTTAGACATAAATGTTCGAAAAGCTGAATTAAAACTAGCCGGAGCGTTGGCTGAAAATAATATACCAATATCATTCATGGATACCTTGGGTCCGCTCTGTAAAGATATTTTTTCAGATTCAGCTATAGCTAAGAACACAAATTTACACAGAACCAAAGCAACAGCTATACTTAAGAATGTTTTAGGAAACACATTTTTAGAAGATATAAATCAAAAATTACGTACAGAAAAAAATTTCTTCTCATTAATTATGGATGAAACGACGGATCAGAGCTCTTTAAAACAATGCTGTTTTACTGTTGTAATCTATGATGAAAACACCAATCGGGTAGAACATTTGTTTTTGGATATGGTGGAAGTGTCATCAGGAACTGCTGCGGGACTGTATGACTGTTTAAAACAAATGCTTCTAAATAAAAATATTCCCATAGAAAACATGGTTGGATTTAGTTCTGACACCACAAACGTAATGGTTGGCGAACATAGTTCCGTTTTTGCTCTTCTTAAGAACGATTTACCTCACATTGCTCTAGTGAAATGCTCCTGTCACATGATACACTTATCATCATCGAAAGCTTGCCTCAAATTACCCCGAAATGTAGAAGATTTCTTGCGTTCTGTTGGAGCGCACTTCAGTAGAAGTTCAAAAAGGCAAATGAAATTGAAAGAGTTTCAGGAATTCTTTCAAGTGGAAATACACAAAATTCTCGCGCCAGCTCAGACTCGCTGGCTGTCCCTGAAAGCGTGTGTAGACCGTGTGTTAGAGCAATATATTCCATTAAAAGCCTACTTGACAGAAACAGTGTTCACTGATCCATCGAAGACTACCGAAGAAATGCTCATTACAATGAACAACCAATTCACTGTCGTATATTTAGAATTCATGTCTTATGTACTTTCACTGGCAACGAGCTTCAACACCTTGTTTCAATCAGAAACATCCCTTCTTTACAAATTGAAACCAGAAGTAGAAAATCTTTTGAAAACACTGTCTGCTAATTTCATGAAAATGAGCTACATCAAGTCCTGTGCTAATATTTTAAATGCTGACTTCAGAAATTCAACACACTTGCTAGGTTTAGACGAAATATATATAGGATTACAGGCTGGAGAAAGTATGGAAGATTTGAAAAAAGATGAAAATGTACCTCGTGCAGCTATTGCAGATTTCTATAAGACATGCCAAGAATTTTATATGGAATTTACGTCGGACATAATTAAGCGATTTGATTTCGGAGATCCTTTGTTTACTATTATATCCGTTTTAAATCCATTAGAAGCTCAACAGTTTAAAATTAAATCACTGGTGCCTGTACTGAAGCGATTTCCAGTGCTTTATAAATTTGTGACAGCACAAAAATTGGACGATGAGTGGCGAGCTCACGCTATGCTGGATTTTCATCAACATGGGCTTGAAGTTCATGGAGATAACATTGATGCTGAATGTTACTGGGGTAAAGTGTTTTGCATGAAAAACGCTGCGGGAGAATACCTGTTCTCAAACATAAAAATTGTTATTTCATTATTGCTGATATTGCCTTTTTCAAATGCATCAGTCGAGCGCAAATTTAGTGTCCTTAAAAATTTAAAAACTGAAAACCGCAATAGATTGAATACAGATACTGTAGTATCATTAATGGCTACAAGGGAAGGGATTAAAAAACTGGGCGGCAGTGTCAAGTTTAACCCTTCGAACAAAATGCTTTCGACTAATATATGGAAAAAAATATAAAAGATGGATGGAAAAGAATAAATATTATTTAAATAATTGATTATAGTTTAATTTTATAAAAAATTTTGAGGGGAATTTGTGGGGAATCAGCGGATTTTTATCCCCAAATTTGGGGAATTCGATCAGGATTTTTGGGGATTTGGATGAATTAGCTTTGGCAACCCTGGTGCTGAGCATAGCGTTTTTTTTTAATTAGGACACAAATAAAAAAAAGGGTAAACAAGTATGTCTAACTCAGAGTAAAATGTTTTTTACCTACCTACTCTTATGAACTTTAGAAAAAAGAATATTAAGATAAAGAAGAAAATTAAATTATACATACATTTTTGTACAAAGAAACCACTGCTTTTCTATGTGGTTGCGACATTTTACATAAAATAATGATAAAATACAAAACAAAGTTCAGAGTCCACGCACCAGCTGATATTTTGAAATTTGAAATGATAGTGCTACAGTAAATGAAAATACTGTTTTCCGTCTGCGAACGAGATAGCGCTACATAAATTACAGTACGGCAGAAAAGGTCAGAGTTTAGTAATGCTATAATTTTAAGAAAAATCAAAAGTCAAAGTCTACAACACGCATAGACCTAGAATGAACATACGTCAAAACACTCAAAACGTGATCACTTCTTCTTCTTTTTTGTATTGGACCCGCATTAAAGCATTTGCCAGTGTCAAGTATTAGGATTTTTTCAAGTTTCTTGAATAAAACAAGTTGTAAATGTTCTAGTCACAATCTAAGTCACGTATACAGTCAATTTATAAGTCGAGTCCTGCTTCAGTAAAGTGGTGGCGACTTTACTAGAAGCTTCTATGGAGTTTTGCCGATAACGTAAAATCACACGTTTTACTGCTTTATTTCACTTGCCCACACTCACGCACTTTATCGAACACTTTATGAATAAAACACCACCATTTTTATAGCATTAATGTTCAAAATAACACAAGTTAAGAAAATAAAACAAAGCAACAACACGTTACTAAGACGTTCCCGCCAAAACCCAAACAGCTTCTTCTTCTTCCTTTTTGTATTGGATGTTTAATGCTTTAATGCGGGTGCATTAAAGCATTTGCCAGTATCAAAGTATTAGGATTTTTTCAAGTTTCTTGAATAAAAGAAGTTGTAAATGTTCTAGTCACAATCTAAATCACGTATACAGTCATTTTATAAGTCGAGTCCTGCTTCAGTAAAGTGGTGGCGACTTTACTAGAAGCTTCTATGGAGTTTTGCCGACAACGTAAAATCACACGTTTTACTGCTTTATTTCACTTGCCCACAGTCACGCACTTGATCGAACACTTAATAAATAATACACCATCATTTTCATCGCATTAATATCCTAAATAACACAAGTTGAAGAACGTTAAGGATGTTCCCGCCAAAACTCATTTTGATTATTTATAGTAGACAGAGTTTACACGGCTGACTTGTGTTACGCTTTTGGTTTCGTAAATATTAGTTGAATTTATTTTTTCAAAATGCAAATAAATGTCTACCATATTTTTGAAAAAAAAATGCATGGATTGTTCAAAGAAAGATATTATATTAATAAAAAGCTTAATAAGAACTTTAATAATAATAACTTTCTACAAAAAAGATTGCTGGAGCTAGATTTCGAAAAAGTGCATTTTTTGTACCTAATAATTTCAATATATATTATATACTTAGTAAAGAGTTACCGGAAATGGAACGATGTAGACTTCGCGGGAAAGCTCTACGCGCGGAAAGCAAGAGGTTTTTATATTGTAAAGCAGATAAATAAAAATGCAGACAATTGGCGTCTTACTTATAAACGCATGTTAGAATGTTATTCACAGATTAAGGACTTGTCACTTTCTGACAAACGGGAACCGCTACGCGCGAAAACGGAACAAAACACTAAAATGCGCTTATTCAGTTTTTTAAAGTACTAATACCAACCGTACCAACCAGACGGTTGGTATTAGTATGAGGCATAGATGAAGAATTTTTCGATACACTCAATTTTGTTAACCAACTTCCTTGGTTTGAAGTATTAGGCCAAGTAAGTATTGAGTATTTACTATGAGTTGAGGTTGCCATGGAAAAATCAAACAGAATTTTGTTTTTTTTTTTGTAAATCTATTGTCAACTGGGCCCCAACATCTAAATTACACAATTCTATTCATATCTGCGATTTGAGCTAGAAATATAATTATTTTATTCTGTAAATAAGTTGAAATAACCCAGAAATGTCTGATGAAGAAGATGTCGCTCCAGAGGAAGGTAGGTACGAATAGAATAGGTACTTACATATTGTGAATATTTATTAATTTCCTTCTCAAACTTTTTATCTAAGGGGCCATTCGTTTATTACGTATTACGTACACATCCGAGCGCACTTCGGCACTCGCGCGGTTGCCCGCGCTTTTTCAAAGTATAATTTTAACTTTTATTTTAATTTTTGTGATCTTACCTAAGAACTATCAAGACTCCCTCCCACCCCCTTGTAAGAAAAAATAAGACATGGTCGACCCCCCTCCCCCCTAAATCGTTTACGTAATAAATGAATGGCCCTAAGCTTATCGCAATATTCACTCAGGCGATATTATAAATTTATTTATTGCACATTGTACAGTTCTAACAATTACGGCCTACCGAAAAACGTTCCTTAACTTTAAGCAATACAACTTACTATAATATCTTAACATATTTTGTCAACTTCTCGCTGACACGTAATGACACTTGCAGAAAGAAGACAGAGAATTTAAGACGTTGGTTAAAATTAAGTAACGTTTTTCGGTAAGGCCCTTAGTAATTACCTTATAATATCAAAGAGTGCTTTACCGTCCACATTATAAAGTTGGTAGAGTCTTGGAATCAATGATGTGCTTGGAATGTACCTATTTGTCTTGTTTTTTTTTTTTTATTACATGTACTAGAAAAACTAAGAGAAGACATACAAGAAGAGGAAGAAGAAGAGGCATTAAAAGAAGAAATTGAGGAGGAAGCAGAGTCTATCCTTACAATATATGACCCAGACGATTTTTTTTCCGGCGCCGTCAATTCATTGGATTCAACGATACCATTGAATTTGCTGGAATTTGAGTATCCTTTTCGAAATCAATATTATTGAGGCGTTGCCTGAAAATTATAATTTTTAAAAGAGGGGTGTTATAGGTTTGACGGATGTATCTATGTATTTGTTTATCTGTATATTGTGTATCTGTGTGTCTGACTGTGGCATCGTAGCTCTAAAGTGGGGGGCCGATTTATGATCTATTATTTTTTTTGTTTGAAAGAGGATTTTGTCGATAGTGTGTGTTAGCTATTTCATCAAAATCGGTTCAGCCGGTTTCTTTTTTGTCGGGGCTTTTGAGTTTTTCGAAAGTATATCTATATTATTATCTGGCACGTTCAGCCTCAACTGTTTGATGTATTTCAATATATTGAGGTGTCATTGTCTCAAATTGTTGTAGTGCCATATTGTAGGTATAGGTAGATGCGAAAAAATAACTATAGTAAGTAATTATTATTAGATAAAAGTCTTTAGTATGATTGTAAAGTTAATTTTGAAGCAATAACAATAAATACCACCTTAGTTGTCGGTATTCCAAAATATATCAGCTCTTTTATCATAGAAAAAAGAAGGCAATAGAAATGCTATGTAGGCGGTTCCCGACCACCACAGTTATGTTCAGTAGCCCCGAAGCGGAACCAGTTGAGCTCTTAATTCGAGTGCAACAGCACGTACGTCACTAATTTAAAGTGGACGTGTAACAATTTAATTATGTCATACTGTGCCGTTTTAGAATGCTAAAATAGTAGCACTACAAAAAAAAACAAATGGAAGTGTTTATTTCACAGGTAAGTGTTATTTTATTATTTTTTTACGAAATAAAACAATTTCGGGATGATCACAAATTAATTCTATTGTTACAGTGAAAAGACAACTAAATCCTTATCGTAATAAAGTGTAATTTGCAATAATTGGGTTAGCGCTACTCAACTCAACATGAAATTGCGTTAGGTAATTTTCGACTTTGACACTAAGAACTTAAGAATTTTACTAGTTAAAATTTATTTAGACGACATCTAGCGTGCAGTGCAGAACTAGTTTGTGTCATGTTAATTTGAAATGTATTGAGTATTGCCTATGAGTTGAGGTTGCATGGAAAAATCAAACAGAATTTTGTTTTTTGAAAATGATAGGTTTCTTCTAGGCAAGCGCGCTCCATCGTAGACCGTAACTGTCGCTTAACATCAGGTGAGTTGACGGCCAAGCGCAAGCCTATTATCGAATAAAAAAATGAAATTAGTGTTAAGCATATATAGAACTAATGCCAAAATGAAGTCTAATGTTTTGAATTTAAGCTATATTTTCAAATGAGCTGTATTTGACTATTTTGCTTAGTAAACTGAGCTATAAAAAGCCAATGTAATTATTATCACAATAATTATATTTGTAGTGCAAAATACGATATATATCTTACTTGTGTAAATTTGCCGACAGTGGTTCTGCGTAATACTGTGTTTTTAAGCCAGTTCTATTGCCTTCTCTTTTCTGTGTCTTTCATAATAATTTGAAGGTTCACAAAATAAATACCTAATCATCCATACTTCATCATAATGTTTATCAATAAATGAGTTTATCCATAGAAGTAATTAATTATCATTACATAATTTAGCGTAAGGTTGCCAATATAGGTAGGGTCTTACCGAAAAACGTTACTCAAAGAATAATAATCAACATATTTTGTCAACTTCTCGCTGACACGTAAATACACTTGCGGAAAGAAGACAAATAATCAAAGACGTTCAACGTTCGACGTAAGTAACAATTTTTCGGTAAGGCCAAGTGTTAGCTATTTAGCGGACAACTAAAGCTGGCCAGAGTTCTATTTCCTGAGCTGGTCAGGTATTCATACGGCTACAACTGCCACAAGTACTTCAACCTATGCGCTTGCGACGACATGGTGGTGTGCTGGTCGGCTGGCAGCATCATCACGTTCATGGACGTGAACACTAAGCAGACCTGGTTCAGCAGAAGCACCACCGGAGGCACCGTCGGGGCCATTACAGTAATACCACAGAAGACACGGCCTTACCAAAAAACGTTACTGAATTTTGATCAACGTCTCAATTTTCCTGTCATTTCCCCAAGTGTCGCCTGTCAGCGAGAAATTAACAAAATATGTTGAGCATCGATCAAAGAGTAACGATTTTTGGTAAGATCCTAATAGTAGGTACATACAGAACGGATACTATTCGGCTCTCGCCAATCTCGGGTTCCTCACACGCTCCCTGCTGTTCGACTTGTCTTTTGCGGGAGTTTGAACACGCAGTTGCCTGTCGAAAAAAAGTGTTGCAGGCTTTAAGCACTGAAATTCCAATTGACGTCGTGTGCGAATGGCGATCAAACGACAACCATAACTTTATACGTGTGTATTTTATATAGGTACAGACGTCGACTTACGTACCTATGTGTCACTGACTAACGCGCCATTGTATGGAGTGTCCGACGTGTGGTAAACATAGAATCTATAAAATGTTTACTTATATAACTAATTTTACAGCTATGCTTGTATTATTAAATGTTTTATGGCTATTCCTATGTAGATAGATTTATAAACCTACTTACATAGCACGACTGTGTTTGAAATAATGTCTTTCATAATTTTTTGATGTACCTAATAGATTGTTCTCTATTGCTAACTAATGATTTTACGATTAATTATATTCTAAACTAAGTATAGGACCTACGAAGAATACCAGAAAAAGGATACTTGTGTGAGAAAGCTGTGGCCGACGACGGAGCTAGTCGATCTAAAAAGATATTTATTCACTCTAGCTTTGAAAATTCCATAATTGTAGTTCTCAGAAAACTGAGAAAGCAGCAAAGCGGTTATCACAATCTCAATAGCAATCTTATTTCAATATTACTTTGACCTTTGTCTTGCTCTCTCAACTGTAGTAAGAGCAAGACAAAGGTCAAAGTAATATTGAAATAAGACTACTCGAACGCTTGTGGTACGGGGGCTGTGCACTGTGCAGTACGCGTCAAAAACGTGCGCCGATATCGTCGAGTCATTTTAGTAGTTCATCCTGCTCAACATAACTGAAATGTCGCATCTGGTAAATTATTTCATGTTCAAAAACAGGTGAGTACTTGGACATAATTTATTTTTCTCTAGTCATACAGAAGAGATCCGAACTACCGTATTGCAATAGCGGAAGCCAGAGAGAACGAGCGTGAGCCCTTAATACTGCTCTACACCTGGCCCCAAATGGATATCGACGCAGTTCTGCGGGATGGAACCACTAACGCCTACTCCATTCTAGACTTTAGGTAAATAAAAATTGAATACTTACAGGCGAAGCCGCGCAAAATTAATTAAGGAAACAGAATAGTACGGGGGGCTAATAAAATACAGGCATTGCTTAGTTTTTGCCCTCTGATTAAAAAAAAGTTTGGAAAATCGCTAAATTTGCCAAACGTCTGGCAAAAGCCTGTATACATACTAGTACTAGTAGTACTTATATATTGGTTATTATTTCCACAGCCCAGATGGCGAGCTTTTAGCATCTGTAGGCAAAGATCCAGATTACAACTTGACGATTTGGAACTGGAAGCGTCATAAAATTCTTTTGCGTACAAGTGCCTTTACGTTCGATGTCCACGCCGTTATGTTTTCTCCATATTGCCCTGGACAGCTCACTACTTCAGGTTCGTGTTGTTCAGTATTTACCTACTCCTAAATTTAAATTTAGAAGGTAGGTACGTACCTACATAATTTATTAGCGCGTACTTATTGTTTTTTTTTTACAAAAATGGAGTTAGATGTAAAATATGCCGTAATTGCTGTTTCGTAAGGATGCCACAATACCTATAATACAGATATTTGTGTGATTCAACCCAATAAAAAAACCTTTAAATTTTAAATAGACATTTGACGACCATTTTGTCTGATAATAAGCAACGGTGTGGCCGAGGATGGAGCTCGCCGATCTAGATATCTATTCATTCTAGGCTTGAAAATTCCATGACAAGAAACAGAGATCGTACTCTGATTGGTATACCTGGTGTACATGTATTCGTTTATGGTAAAAGAAGAGAAAAGTTGCTCGTTACATTAATGTTGTAATTGGAAAAATCTAGAGAAACTATATGGTAAAAAGAAACGTTGCCTGCGTTCTTCTATACAAATAGAAGAAAACTGTTTCCTAAATACGGATGATGCCGATTTCCATGATTCATTTTCCTTATGCCATTGAAATCATAAACGGATATGCTTCTACAGTTTGCTTTTTTCAAATTTTGTAAAATAATATAATTAACTTTCGAAGTTAAAAATTCAAAGTTAAAATTTTGTGTCCACGTATTAATGTATGTGTCCGTAGTATATCCTCATTGTACTTTATACCTACTTAAGTGCATAAATCATAAATGATGCACAGACCGGTCGTTGATACTCAAGCAATATTGATAGTAGGTCATTCAATATTGCTTCAAGATTGCTACACTTGTCCAAGTTTCACACTTCTAGATGCAATGTTATATTTTCTGGCACAACCTAGTCCCGAAATTTCTTTTTTTTTTAAATCAGGTGCAGCACATATAAAATTCTGGAAAATGGCCGAAACGTTTACTGGACTGAAATTGAAAGGAGAGCTGGGTAGGTTCGGGAAGACGGAGATTTGCGACGTACTCGGAGTTTATCCGATGCCTGACGAAAAGGTATCATTTTAAGCAGATTTAACTAATATATATAATAACTGACTGTGCCCCGCGGTTCTACCCGCGCACAGTATTTTTGAGAAGCCGTTCTTACCCGACTACGGCGCAGCAAAAAGGAGGGTTATGTTTTTGACCTATATGTGTGTATGTATGTACATATGTTCATCTATTCCCTCGTAACTTTTAAACTACTTATCACAATCTGACAAAAGAGGTGTCGTTAGAAGTGTCTTGCTTGTCCACTGGTTTACAGGCTATGTCACGTCACATTAAATTGAATTTGGCGCCCTATAGGGGACACGAAGTCAAGAAAAAAATTTTTTTTTCGCCCCACCCCATCATAGACATAGCTTCATGTGTCATGTGTGATAGCATTGAACAAGGATTTTAAAATAAATATAGGGTTTGCATCATATTTTTGTCAACCCTACTGTTTGCGAGATATTATATCCCATTAAAGTCATATAAAAGTTTCCGGCAGCCTAGTCGGGAGACCGCCTGACTTGCGATCCGCAGGTCCTGGGTTCGAATCCCACGGCACGTACCTCTGTCTTTTCGAAGTTATGTGCGTATTGTTGATTGCCGCCAACTTCAAAGGTGAAAGAAAACATCGTGAGGAAACCTACATGTCTCAGAGTTCTCAATGATCTTGAAGACGTGTGAAGTCTGCCAACCCGCACTTGGCCAGCGTGGCAGACTATGGCCTCACCCTTCTCACAATGAGAAGATGGCATGTTCCCAGCAGTGGGACAGTTTGTACAAACAGGGCTGATTAAAAAAGAAAAAAAAAAAGTCATCGAAACTAATATTTTACCCGATTACGGCGTCGGAAAGAGTCAAAAGACAGGGTTTCAGGTGTCAGTCTCATCCACGGTTTTCCTTCTGCCTCATCGATATCATCCGTCCAACGAGCTGAAGATCCGCCAGGTGGCCGCTTTCCGTCTCGCGGCCACGATTCTATTTTTAACCGAGCGAGCGGAGCGAGCGAAGCGTCTCTGCATCAACAGGCCAAATTTTCTTTCGTCTGTCAGTTTGTTTGTTTGTGATTTGTTTGTATGTTCGTACTCGCGTACAGGGCGTAATTTTGAACCAATTTTGATGAAACTTGGTGTATAGATTCTATGGATTATTTAAAAAAAAATCGTCGGCGATTTTTGGTGGTTCCTATAAAAAAGGGGGAAGTTTATTGCGGCGTTAATTACCAGCCGATTTTAATAATATTTGGTAGGTAGGTAAAGTATACAATTATTACAACTTGTGGCAAAAATGAATAAAATTAGTCAAGTGATTGTCGAGATATGACAACCAATCAACCAACTTCAGATTGCGTGTAACAGTGAGGGCGCGTGGATGCGCTTGATGCATTTTAGCGCTGAATAATTTTCTTGATTTTACGTTTTCTACATTTTTTAAATTATTATTTGTTTTTATAAGAATATACATTGTTTTTTTTAACTAAGGGCATCTAAACATATCCTATTTTTTGTATTAATTGTGTATTAAAATTAAATTGATCTTTCAAGGTGCTTAAACTTATGAAAAAAATGTTTTTTGACCGTTAAATAATGTCTGTAAAATCACTTAAAATTGCGAAATCGGCTTAAATGTTACAGACCGGCCTCCTAAGCCAACTTTATGGAGGTATTATGTACAGATGACCCAAGGTGAGCTGCAAATAAGCTCTCTCGCGAGGTCTACTGTTCGTAGAACTACTAGTAATAATATTGTCTAATTGTAGGTGCTCTCTGGTTGTGAATGGGGTAACATTCTAGTTTGGGAAGCCGGACTTGTCAAAGTGGAGGTAACACAGCGTGGAAGAAAAGTTTGTCATGCAGCACCAGTGGTAAGAATTTGTTACTAAATAATTATTTTAGTTTTTTTAAATATATATGTTACCATTTTCGATAATATTTAAATAAGGTTTCATGCACCAAGACAAAAACACGTTCCCTATTGTAGGCCACAACGACTATTTGACGGCATCTCGACGGTCACTTCAAGAGCGAGCCTGTCTATATATACATTTATGGCTATTCTATGTAGTATTTGTGTTGCATTAGTGCACCTACCTGCACATTATTTTAGTGTGTGTGTGTGTGTGTGTGTGTGTGTGTGTGTGTGTGTGTGTGTGCGTGTGTGTGTGTACCGATGTGAGCGGTACACACGCATAGTGTTTCTTTTTATTTGATTAGAGTTCCTTTGCGTGCTATACTATGGATTGCGGGCATAACATTTGAAAAAGAATGGTAAAACGGGGCGTTGACAAAACTCCGCACAAACTTCAATAAAGACATGATAGTGATGATATGCCTTTATTGAAGCTTGAAGTTTTACAGCATGACTTGAGCTTGCAAGTGCCTTTTTTACGTGACTTAGATTGTAACTAAATCTTTTAATACTTATATTATTCCTAAAATTTTAAGACATTTCAAAACTTGACACTGGCAAAAGTGCCAATCGCGCAGGTCCTATGCAAAGAAAAGAAGAAGACATGATCTTTGTAATATTGTAGATTCAGTTCATGCTAAGTCCAGCAGGGGATGAAGTGACGACAGTTGCGCGAGACGGCTGCGTACGCGCTTGGTACTGGGACACCGTGGACCAGGCCGACCCACCCGAAGACGACCCTTTCGTTGAACTTAACCCTGTTGCTGAGACTTGTGTACGTAGGCCTAAACAGCTTATATATATAAAATTATAATCTTGTGATATAACGGGGTGCGCAAAGTATTTTATTAGGTATTAATTAAGAAATTTGCAATTTCGATTACATAAGAGAGATATTTTTTTCCAGTTACTTTATTTTGAAAATCAAATAACCGATTTAATGGAATTTCTATGCGACCAAGCGGATAATAAATTAATAGAATAATTTTCGGTAAAATGAGGTAAAAAAAACAATAAGAAATAAGCGAAAATTCGACGTCACGGCGGTGCTCGCCACAAAATTCATAAATATCATAATTAATAAATTACAGTTTAAAAAACTAAAAAACACGCTACAAATTATTGTGGTCAAAGTTCATTACAAGGCTTTTCTAGCAAATCCAAACACAGCTATGATACGATGTTCCATCATGAAGTTCTAGTTCATATCTTCCGGCTCCATCATCAGATCAGTTCGACAGTACCATAGTATTGTATTGTCATCAGAGCTACATACAGCTGCCAATTTTCATGACGCTACGATCCTTGGAAGATGGTTAAATTAGTTACCTTAGATTTCATTACACAGTTAGTTACATACAGGTCGACCTAATAAAAGCGTGTAAATTAAAAAGATAACAAGCAACCGAATTGAGAAGCTAGTTTTTTTAAGTCTATCGAGAAAAAGGTTATTTCAGATATTTTTTTTAATTTTACTCAAGTTTCGAATGTTTTTAGGTACCTGGATGTCAGATCATGTGCTTAAAGCACCAAGTGGATATGTTTTGGTATGCTCAAGTAAGTGCTATGCTGATTGGTACGTTGTGTTAAGTATATAACTATAAAGCTACACATATTACGTCAGACATGCTTAGAATATTGTAGCGAATTGCATATATAGTCTGGTTGTTTTCCACTAGAAATCTGCTGCGCTATGTATCTGTTACCGGCAATCTGAATCCGGACGTATTCTATACAATTCCTAGGCAACGTATACAATACCTAAAACGTTCAGGTAATGTATAAAATAGGATTCATTTCATACTTTGCCTAGGTATTCTATGCAATACCAAATCAGCCGGCAGTGTGTGTAAAAAAAGCGTACCTATACTAACCTAACCTTCAAAAATATTAACCATACAATCTAATAAAAATACATTAATACCTTTTTAATATTGTCTTTCAAGAGAACCCTAATTTCTAATTTTAATAAAGATGATTCTATGCACATACATCATTATAATCATTTCAGAGGTTAGGTAGGTACCTAATTACATAATATTGATAAATACAGGCAAATTATATTTATTTAGCACATTGCTGGTGGACTAAGAGGTACTCTATACACTTCCTAGGGATTGTATACATATCCTAGGTAAAGTATGAAATGGACAATAATTTTCATAATATTTCATACATTGCCCAGACGCTCCAGGTATTCTATGCATTACCTAGCTATTGTATAGAATACCTGAGTTATACAGATTGCCGGTAACATATCGACGAATATTATGATATTCATCAATAAGGAACTTTTATTTTCATAGTGTAACGCTGCCTGGTAGAAATGAGTTCAATTATGTTTTTGTATAGTTAGAGGGATGCGTGCTAAGGATGGGCATTGGGCGGTACGATATAGGAGTTACGAATGAGTTACGGATGGGAGCTGTGAATATGAGCTAAATTTTCGGCACGCCCCGCTTTCCTACTGTCAATGCATCCCTTATTATTATTATATATATATATTACTTTTCAATTATATTATATTATATATTACTTTTCAACACACTTGCTCATAAAGTGGCTCATATTTCACCGCAATTAGGCACATAATGACACCTGTAATCAAACTGTAACTTTTTCATTGCTAATATTCACAAGTGAGTTATCGAGTTTTTTTTAATTTTTATTGGTTGAGTTGCTTTGTTCTTAAAAAAGTTTCGATACAAAAAAGATCGTGTTCAATTAATAGTACAAATAATTTAATGTACCTATTGCTTGCTCATTTCATGCAACTTCGTATTTAAATAGATAATTTCAACTTGTAACTGAGCAAAATTTCAATATTTGATATTATAACTTATTCTTTAGGATGGCAATGGAGGCCTCTGGGTAACAGAACTTGAGTTGGATAAAATAGAATGCAACCACCGTAAAGTATTGACATGTCACGCTGGTCCTATAGTCGCCATGGCAGCTTTGAGAACTCATCCTATACTGATCACCGCGGGAGAAGACGGGTGTCTCATGGCATACAGCACGGAGACTTTTGTTCTTCTGGCAAAATATAGTTTCCCGACTCCAATAACGTGTTTATTTTATCCGCCTGTTGATGTGAGTAAATATAAAACTATTTTTGATTATAATTATGTTTTTGATTTTATTATTATATCTTCAAATATGTGGTAATGCGTAAGCAGTACAGCGAACTCCATTCACAAATCCATGTAAGGATACTAATTAAAAAAAACGCCCAACATATTTTAAGTTTCACGCCTACCCATAACAGTCCAATTCCACCCAGAACTTACTGACAACTAACCCAGAACAGTGCTTACAATAGCTTAATACCATGTGTGACGATGCAATACGCTCGTCACAATATTAAAAGTTGTCATATTCAGAAATTTTGTTTGAAATATTGCCTTTCACACTGGAAGACTATTGACTGCTACTTGGCTGTTGAATAACTGACAAAGACAAATGTATTGTACTTTTCCGGGTAGACTCTGCAAAATTTTCTGCAAAAAAATACTAACTGAAACTGGCAACCTCTTACCCGCAACCACTTCCAGCCCGCTCCCGCTCGGCAAAGCACCTAACCCTTCTCCCACCGCCTACCTGTCCCGTTCCTGTTCTGTTTCCGCCGTTCTCCCGCCTCTCTACCGCCCCTTTTAAGCCGCACGGCTGTCTAATTCCCGTTTCATTTCCAAGTCGGGATCCCACCCATCACACGACCTGCATTCACTTGACACCGACTCGTCTCCCACTTTGTACCTGCCCCACACAATATGTTCCACCCCCGGTCTGCTCCCTTTCCACTCCCTTCTCGCTAAAGTCCACTTCCATCCAGCCCCACCTCACTCTCATTCAAACGAATGAGACTGAATCAGCCGCCCTGACCCACTCTTGCCTACAAACCGCCTCTGTATATGAAATAATATTAGTCAAAGTGCCTAAGCTCCAGGGTGGAAGTATTAAAAGCCATAACACCGTTTACTTTACACTCAGCACACCTCTCGCATTCAATATAGATACAGACGTTACTTCGTTACAGTTTTATTATAAGTGCAGACTTATAAAAAAAAAAAAATTTACTTTTCCAGATAGGTCAAAGTACGCAAATAGTAATTGTTAACTTATATGTAGTCACGCGTCATGATTTTTCATTTTAGGTTGATGAAACCTCATGTATTCTAATGGTGGGATTTAAGGAGGGTCTTATGCGCACACTAATGGTGTATCCTGAACGCCTCATAGAACAGACTAAAAAAACTATGCTAGATATTCGCGTACATTCCAATATTACCATTCATAGCGAGGATTCTGCAAATGCTGATCCAATTGATTTAATATCGGTAAGTGTAAATTCTATTTCGTAGTTAAATAGCTGAGAGTTCACTTAATTAAACCTTACCCAGAACATATATCTGTTCAAATCCAGTAAGCCCCAGAGAACGAGGAATGTTGATAAAATAAATACCCTCCAAAAATAGTCCTCCGTCTTTGTCTCCTGCAATAGATACATTTTTTTAAAGTTTATGAGGTGATCCCGTTTTGCGTTTGTGTCACATACGAACCTGACCTGATGAAGTGAGTAGCACCTCTCAAGGCCTATAGGCCTAGGAGAACATATTACTTGCAGGTTTTGTAGCACAAAGAACGAAATACCCATACATATCCTGTATGAGTGCTGGCCTTGTTTGCCAGCACTCAGTTTAGAATAATAAAATACTATATCATGATATAGGTATCTCTATTTCAACTAAGTAAGTAGGTCATGTCACTGAAGACTCTTTTACTATTTCTAGTTACTGAAGCCCCATTCGAAGGCGATTACACAAATATCAATAAACGCCCACAGAAGTCTCTTGGTCACTTGCGGACAGGATAGTACAATATTCATGTATCAGTTGAACCGAGGAACACCTTTTACATTGGAAAGACTTGGCTTTATAGCTACCCCTAACGATGTTGCTTATATGACCTGGAAACCGGGTGAGGTAAGAATTAATAGTAACATAGAAAAACAAGATTTAATTCTTGTGAAAAGTACGATAACTAAAAAATATCGAAAACGGGCGTATTGACTGGCTTGAGCTGGTTAATATGCCAATGAGGGGCTTACTTCGTTTAAAGTTAAGGTACCTGTACTTAGTAAAATAATTTACTAATTGCGAAGATCTAGAGTTACCGAAAACACCTTAGGTTGAAGGTTAGATTTATCGTGCTCATCGTTCATCTTTCGACCGAAGTTCTCAGCTGAAGGAGATTGCTAAGCGAGTACCTACAGCTTGGTCGGGCTGCCTTTGGGAATCTAGAAGTTTTTAAATTTAAGATTCAGTTATTCCTAAGGACTGCAATATAAATACTCCGTGTGTACTTCTTTAATTTACTTTTTTAATCCAGAATAGATCTACTAAAAGATCTAATTAGCTTGCGTTCAGGCGAGCTAGTGGTCAAAACCACCAGCTCGCCTGATGGGTAGGTAATTGTCCTTGTTTTCATGAACGAAAAAAAAATTTTTTTTTTCAGGAACGAGTTTTGCTCCTTTGCGGTCAAGTTGGGTTCATAATGGAAGCAGTCTTGCCCGACGTTCATGTCAGGGTATACTCCGAAATTACGACTTTCACTCTAGATTTCGTGTCATATAAAGAAATTCTGGTGAAAAAACATTTGTGAGTATGTTTCAATAAGTCGTGAGTTGTGGTTTAGCCCACTACCCAATAGCAATTATTGTAATTGGCGCAAAAGGATGTTGATTGCAAATATCCAATGAAATTATCTGCAATATTCAAAATCACATTTATATAGTTCCTCATATAATAATATTAACTCCGTGATTCCATCCGTGGTAAAAAGTATTTTATGTTTATAAACTGTTTTTAGATTAGGGACTTTACCTCTCGAGACTTAAAGTTGAGATTAAAACGCGCAGCTATCTCTCTCTCTCTCTCTCTCTCTCTCTCTCTCTCTCGTATCACAAAATTTTTAAGCATATAACAATATTGAATAGGGATACTAGAAAAGTTAGAGTCGAATTTGTTTATTTAGATAGGAGAAACCGTTAAAAAAGTTTTAATCCGAATCATTTATAGTTTTTATACTGACGACGGAATTAGAAAAAATATATATTATGTTTTCAATTCCTCAGCCAATTTAAAAGATATCATAGAAAAACTTGTGTTTAAATATTTATCCTACAAAGTAAACATCTCCTAAATAAACAAATTTGCCTCTCACTTTTCTAATATCCCTACGAGTATTCAATGATTGTATAAGTTTAAAAGGGTTGTGATGCGCGACAGATATAATTAGCTGTGCGCATTGAGCGAATCCATATGTATACCGGTTTCAACATATTTCAGATTTGGGACAAAATTACCCCGGTTTTATTAATATATTAACCTAAAATGTAATTGATAAAAATCTTTCTAAGTTACCGGAGTGCCGGACTGACCGACTGTTTCCAAAATTTTCACGAACCAATTCAACTATTGGCTCATTGCTTAAAAATCTTTAAACAACGGCTGTATGATCCCATAATGAGCACGCGTTTGAGATGTCGTCACAGAATGGATAATAGTTAGTACTCACGCCAATCCTTCCCGCACCATGGGTTTGTTCCATCTATACCAATCAGTTTACATTGGTTGGTAAAAATCACTGGTTGGGATAGCCAGTTGGAATAGATGAAACTGATGGCAACACGTAGCTATCTATCTAACGAACCAATGTATTATATAAACGGTATCCCTGTCTTTTCATCTTGCTTACATAACTTACTGGTGTCGTAAGCATAAACAGGATAGTGGACCAGTCGCTCAGCCAACTTACTTACTTTTGCGAAAATATCATAACAGTATGCGCCACCGACCATTCCCTGAAGAAGAGGACCTTGCCAGTATAGACGAGGAAGCTCTAAAGGCCCAAGGCGAAGCTGATAAGGATGATGACGATGAAGACGAGTGGCTTGGAGAAATCGAACTAAGTATGTATGGATGATTGATATCTTTTGCTACTTATTTTATTACTATAGGTATTAAATTTGTACCAAGTCATTAGATTTTGCAGCTTTTGGATGTGTTAGAGTATATTGTAAGTGGATAGATAGATAAACTCTTTATTATGCAGTACTTAGAAACGTAGAAAATTGGTGACCTTCGTATCACATTACAAAAATGAGTGACAAGAGTAATCTGGTTCCAAAAAAATCTCCCGATCTCAACTTTATCGCAAGCTTATAAAAGCTATTGTCATATATTTTACAGACCGCAATTTATTCCAATCTCTACACGCGATACAGCAAATACGTCATTTCTGACCAGTATTTTAAGGATCATACAGAGTTGATATAATCACCATCATGTTTTATCTGACGTCACAACAGGAAGTTATTAAGAGTCCGTAGGCCGACCATCGTTCATCTCGCTCGCCCATACCAACATTTTCGAAGATATAAAATGACTTGATGAGTATGAACTTATAAAAAATCTTCGTTTGTAAAACTGAAAAACAACATCACAAATATTGGACAAAAAATTCAATTTGATCCAAGTTAATTTTCATACATAAAAATAATTTTTATAAATTATTAACGCAATTATGTTTATGAACTGCAATTTTTCCGATTTATAAAGTAAGGTAAACATGATTTAAAAAATATATACTCTCCTTTACCCTCCTTTTACGACGCTAGATAAAATACAATGAAGTTTTATCAGCTCTGTATATCTCCCAATTACTTTTGTCAATATTTTTTTGTAATGTAACACGTTTGTTAGGTACCACATTGTTGCCGATCTTCTCTTTCTACGTTTCCGATATTTGCAGAAGCCCAAACTTTATCTGGAAGTACACAACTTAAAAGTAACTACAAAGGATTTAAAATAAACTAGTTCAACAATAGGCGGCCTTATCGCTAAAAATGATCCAAGAAACCATGATTAAATTGATTAATTGATATGATAAAATTATTCTGGGTATCCCACGAGAATTGTGATATTTTTGGGGGATTAAAAGTAGCCTATGTATGTGATAATCCAGGTTATATGCTATCTCCATACCAATTTTTTTTATAAATTAATTCAACCGTTTGAGCATGAAAGAGTCACAAACGCTCAAACTTTAACATTTATAATATTAGTGTACATAGTGTATCTGATCTAAGCTTTTCGACTAACCATGATTAAAACATTTAGATACACGATACACAACAGATACACGATTTTTACTCTAAGAATGATGTACTATCGAACGTACAATACGGATTTCAACGAAATAAGTCAACTACAGAATTGCTTTCTAAATTCACAGATGAAGTCAACCATTATCTTGATGACAAAAACCATGTTATGCTCGTTTTTATTGACTTTAGTAAAGCATTCGATACGCTCAGACACGATACTCTGCTAACAAAACTAGATAACTCTGGTGTTCGAGGATCTACTTTAAACTGGTGTGAAGACTATCTTAAAAATCGAATGTATCAGGTTAAAGTGGGAGAAGAATACAGTGATGCTGTTATGGTTACTGAGGGGACAGCTCAAGGGTCTGTTCTTGGCCCACTGCATTATATTTCTTACGTAAATGATATGGAACACGTCATTAGTCACTGCTCTATTTACCAATACGCAGATGATACTTGCTTAATTGCATCTAGCAAAAATCTAAACACTGCCGTAAAACAGATGCAAAATGACTTCACACAAGTAGCCAAATGGTCACATGATGCGGGATTAGTTTTAAATGCGTCTAAAACAAAAATCGTCCATGTCCACTCCAGTCATGTGAAACATACAGGCTCTTTCAAGATCATTGCGCATAGCCATGACTGCTTGCATAGAGGTAATGTCAAAAAATGTAACTGTCAGGAAATAGAGCAGGTCTCGCATCATACTTATCTGGGTTTGATAGTAGACAGTAAATTTTGCTGGAGAAACCACATCGATGCGGTGTGTGACAAACTGAGAGCGATACTAGCAAAATTTTATATCTTAAAGCCTAAGGTGCCATATCAACTCCTGCCAACTATGTATGTAGCAATGGCAAAATCAATTATATCTTATGGCATCACTAGTTATGGACGAACATTTAAAACTTATATTGATAAAATAATGAATTTACAAGTTAGATTACTAAAACATATAGTCCCAACACATGTAAAAAAACAATACAAAGAAAACATCATTGATATTTTTGAGTATTGTAATATATTGCCCGTTCAATTTAAAGTTGACTTGTCCTTATTGATAGAACAGTTCCACAACTCGGATATACAAATTCCTGTTTCCCATAAAGTCATAACTCGTAAAATTACTCAAAATATGTAAAAAATTCCAAGAGTAAACAATTTCTACGGAAGAAGAACGCTAGGATTTATTGTTCCTGCCCTTTTGAATAGCTTACCTTATGAGGTTAAAAATACGACTAATGATAAAAATTATAAACGTATATACAAAAAATATTTTTACAGTCGCTTAAAACAAATTAACTAATATCTTCTATACTACCTTATTTTTATTATTTTTTTCAAACCGTTGTTAAAACATCAACCTGTATCAGTGCTGTTTACGCTAGCCAGCAAAACCGGTCGGGCGGATGGTGCAACTCGTATACAACTTCATTTGACTTTTTAAATAATTATGTGGGTAGATTGATTTGTTATTGTTTCGTTATTGATTATGTGTTTATTGCAGTGAATCGGCACCTACACAAACCATATATGGTTTTCAGGTGCTAAATATGTGTATTTTATTTTAAACTTTGTAATTATGATAATAAAAAAAAATAAAAAAAAGTCGGAAAAGCATTTTAACTATTTATTACCGCCGAGCTGTGAGAAAACATTCTTTACTTTTTCAGTGGAAAGTGAGAGCTTGCTGGGAACAACCATAACATGGGCACAATACTGCGATGAAGGTATCTGGGTGGTGCAGAAAGGGACCGGATGTTTATTTTTGGTCAGACCGGGTAACAACAAGATTTTGAAATATGCACCAATACCCGGAGCTTGGTGTGACGAACTCACTGTTTTACACTTTGTGTAAGGAATAAAATAAAATATGCAAAATGAAGCAAGAAACTGTATTTTACCCATTTTGCATATTTTATCGGATCATTCCGTAATTCACTTTTTTGTCTGTATCATTCTACATATACTGTCCCGCTTCTAAATCGACGCAAAAACCTAAAAAATGGCCATAGGTACATATCATTTCTATATGATTTGACACTCGCAAATGAGTCACCTATATAATATGCTTTTAATTGACCTACAATCAGAAAATTTGACCAAGAAATAAGGTCTCAGTGTACAACTAAAGGAACAATCCGAAAATTCTAATATGTTGATAGATTGCATGAAAAAAATTGCACACTTACAGTTGGAATATTTATATGCCAACGTTGTTTTCAACTACCTACAGAGTTACGTTTTTCTTTCAGTATAACGTTATTGACCATTTTTGATGCTGCTCATAAACTTAATTATGTAGCATTTATAATATTACTTTTGGTCTCGGGCGGTAGCGTAGGAAAATTAACAACACTTGGGAGCATGGAAACCTGGGCATACGATACGAGTCAAAACTTTATTTTAGTTTACTAAACTAGCATGTCAACGCACGGCAATCGCAGTGGCATGCCATTTGGTGTACCTATTCTTCGTGAGATGTACGCATCTCAAAATGATGTTTAGGAAAGATTTTTTTGATTATATGTTATCACTTGGACAGTGATACCATACAGTTTGTTTTTTCCGAGTAGTAACATAATTAGCCACGGTACCTATTAGTGATTGATTACCTTGAGTAAGACTATGGAGTGAGTGAAATATTAACTGGGACTACGGAATGAGTGAGTGAGTGAGAGTTCTTCTAATATTTAACTTTCTTCAATAGTGGCGAAGGGAAGTATATATTGATTGGAACGCACAATGGTTATATTCGTATGTTGAGAATGCCGACAGACGAAGAGGATAACCCAGAAAGACACTACATGATTTGGCAATTAGCCATGCAGAAACTATTGAAAAAGTTGAAAGGAAGGAGACTGGCCAAAGAGGAGGTTTGTTAATAATTTTTGTTTGTGACTATATATAAATATATATAATAGTGCCTTTTTATTTAGATAAACACTCTTTTGGCCACTGGCCTTATTTAGATAAAACGCACAAAATTAAAAAAATTGGACTTAAGGATGGATTTGGAAACAAATAACAAATCTTGGTTATTTAGATGGAATTATATAACTTAATAATTTTGTGACTATATATAACTATATATAATAGTGCCTTTTTATTTAGATAAACACTCTATTGGCCACTGGTCTTTTTTAGATAAAACACACAAAATTACAAAAATTGGACTTCAGGATGGATTTGGAAACAAATAACAAATCTTGGTTATTTAGATGGAATTATATAACTTATCTAATAATTTTATAGTTTAAAAAACTGAAACAACCAACTTCAGAGTACGCTATTTCGTTTACTTATAATATTACTAAAGATTAGGATACATAAAGCGTATATCATCACGTTCAGTCGGGTAATAATTAAAAGCATTTGACATTGAATGCCAAATCTCATTCTTGACAGAAAAGCGCTTGAGCGCCTAACGAGGCGCTCACTCGCTCTTCTTTCCATTCAGCAACAATGTTCTTTAATTCCGTAAAAAAACTTGTTCTCAAAAATTTTACAGTACAAAATATATTGTGTACTTAACTAAAACATTGTAAAAGGTAATAAAAATCCACCTTCAGTATTTTTAACTTTATAACCAAATAAGTGCAATATTAGAGCTAAAGAAAGTTCAGCCATTCAACTCTAGTTCGATGTTCCACTTGGCACAAAGTCTGCAATAATATTAATATAATTTTCAGAAACAACCTACGCCACGTGTAGATTTTGAGGACACTTATTATTTGCCCATGCACGATTGTTATACAGGCGCCATTACTTGTCTGGCTTTCAGCTCAGATGGAAAGTGAGTCTTTATAAACTATAATTTAAAAAAAGCCTTTATTACTGTATATTTACATATATATTATATTTAATGTTTATCGGCAAACTGTTTATCTTCATACAGTTTGTCCTTCGACAAAGGCCTCCTCTAAAGGCTTCCATTTTTCTCTATCCTTCAACACGAAGTCGAGGAAGACAATTACAATGATAATAAAAAGTAGGTGGTCCCGAATGAATGCCGATAACGATGGATATAAACTATAGTGGGATTTAAATTATAATTTTATTGAAATATTCCTTTCAAAATAGTCCACCCTTAGAACCATTAGTTGGATTTCCCTGTTTCGGTCTCAGCTTCTGTTATATTGTGACATATTATCCTATCTTGCATTTTTTGAATGAGTTGCAATTTTTTAAATCGTAAAATCATCAAATCGCTATGTTTGAAATATGTATGATGTGATGATATTGTTATATAATTTTCAGGCGTCTATTTTCATGCGGAGAGGATGGAAATATTTTTTCCTACAACGTCAATTTCGAAGAGCCTCTGTTACCTGTGCAAGAATTACCAATAATCGAAGAATTGCCGGTTAGTACAATTTTTTAAGACTAGTTTTATAGAACCCGGGAACTCTTTTTATTTATTTATTGACCAACTGGTCGAAGCGACGCGTAAACAAATTGAATGTTTGTAGTCATCCAGCTCGACCCATAAATATCACAATTAAAAGTGACAAGTACGCTAATTTTAGTTTGAAAATTACAGGTAAGTCGCGTCTATTTTTGAGTATAAATCTCCGAAAGCCGCAAAAACTTCCGTCAGTTTCCACAACATCCACCACTTTCGGCGGTCTTTTTTAAAAACAATTGCGCAGAGGAGACGTCTTTCGTGAATGACGTCTACGCCGCTTTTTTTTTTTAAACATAAGCCCGTTCAAATGTTGGTTTTTATTGGTTGAAACTGTAGAAGTAGGTTTCAACTCATAAATAGACGTGAGAAACCCGTAATTTTTATATTGAAAGTATGCTAATACTCGTACTACAACTTCTGGCAACCACGTAACTAATACATTATATATTATTAGACTATTACATTATATATATATTTATTTATTATATTATTAGTATTATTACTGTATTGGTGACAGAGCAACCTTGCGCCAATATAATCATTATTTGCCTTCATGTATAATAGTAATTATTTTTAAGACCGTCATCATCATCATCATCATCTCAGCCATAAGAAGTCCACTGCTGGACATAGGCCTCCCCCATGGAATTCCAAAAAGACCGATTTCATAGGGGGTTTTTGCCAGTACTCGCCACGCTTGGCAAGCGGGTTGGCGAGCGCAGTAGGTCGCGTTTTACGCAGAATTTGCTGCTGCCCACTTCTGATGATAATTTAAAGTTAATAATTTTAAGACAGTAAATTTATTTATTTATAGAAAGTGGAACGCGTAAAGGAGCATAGCACAGTGGAAGGAGAGATGATGTCTCACGAACAGCTCAAACAAAAAGAGGAATATGACAAAATGATGGCAATAGCTAATGCACATAAGAAACGCGTTCGAGATCAATTAGCCCTGCTTACTTCAGAATATAACAAGATCATAAAAGCGTAAGTTTAAGCTTCTAACATGATTTACTTCCCCATGTCTTGGTGAACACATAATATTCCATGTCATTATGTTGTACCTACTAAAGTTTTTTTTTAACTTTATTTCCTCGATATTGGTTTTATTCTTTCATCATGAGAACTACGCATGTAGGTACTTACATACTTAAAACATATAAACTAAAGACATTCACAAACAGAATAAAAATGTACCTAATCATTAATTTAACTCGAACTTTACCGAATTTATTTTTCTCTGAAATCAAAACATGCCTGTGCTAATTTACTACAAATTACATCTTATTTTTTATATTTATTAAGTTCTGAAGAGTGCAAAAGCATCGGCAAGTCACTATGATCTTTGCAGATCTAATGTGACATTGGACCTGTCGTTATTAATTTCTGTGTAAAGAAATATACTTTCAAACATGTTACTAATACACTAACCTTGGGCATGAGTTTGTATCACAAGTACCTATTAACATTTTTAGGAATCGTATGTTACCAGTATCACAACAAATTGATGTAACAATTGACCCTCGACCGTTGGAAGTCCAAGAGAGAGAATTAGATGAAGCCAAGGCGTTAACTGTGAGGAAACTAGCACACCAGCTGGAGGCGTCAGACTTGTCATTGCATAAGATGTACCACAGGAACATTATACAATTGGATGTGTTTCCTTTCACATTGATATCAATTAAGTAGGTACAAAAAGTCATTGTCAACAAAATGTAATTCTACACTTTTCTCCGTAAATCCCTGCTTTTAGCGTATACTTTAATTGATTTTAGCCATTTAATTATGAAAATATCAATGAAATAGGTTAATTAACTGTAAAAAAAATATACCATTATTGAATGTTGTTTATACTTACAACTTACTACATAAGACAGGGAGCAATGGCGCCACTAACTTGGTACCGGAGGCCAAGACACATTTTGGGTCTTGGCCTCATTGGCTTGGCGCGGAAGTTGAAACGGACGTAAATAATAATAAGGTATCCCGCATAACTTGGCTTATAATGAAGTACTTAATTACAAACTACGTAGCGATATCGATTCCGACATTCCTGTTGCGTACTACACAAGAATGGAATTCTTTGCCGCCATCTCTGTTTCCTAAGACCTAGAATCTTGGAATTTTCAAGGCTAGAGTGAATAGATATCTTTTAGATCGACGAGCTCTATCCTCGGCCACACCGTCCCTTAACATCAGGCGAGTTGGTGGTCAATCGTAGACCTATAATGTATTAAAAAACCTTTATTTTACTAACGTCCGAGCGTCCGTTCCAACTTTCCCGATAGCGATAGCTGCAACTTCATTCAACCTGGTAGAGAGCTTTAATGATCAGCTACGTAAGTATCTATAAATTATATACAAGTTACACGGAGAACATCCAAAGCACTGTAAAAGTATACATTCATACAACGACAAAGTATAGACATGTAGTCCGTATCTCAAATGACTATCATACGGACTTATCAAAAAACGATACATAAAATTGATCATCGTCTCAAATTCTGTGTCTTATTTCCGCGTGTGTCAGCGAGAAGTAGACAAAATGAATTGAGCGTCGATCAAAGTTAAGTAACGTTTTTCGGGAAAGTTGATAATCATCATAATTTTTTATCTACCCTCAACATTATTTCATATCTGACAGTGATCCGAATGTGAGGATAAGGCCGTTACGCCAGAAGAACCTTTCCCATGCATTTAAGGCTCAGCTCGAAGAGGTACACCAGAAGATGGCGGAGGCTGCTTTGAGAGGAAGGTATACTTAATAGATACTTATTGCTTAACATTTTAACCACATGTACCAGTACTACAACTCCTAACGACAATAGAAGCTCTGCGAAAAAAAAATTACTTAACGGGGCTGGCGAGGTGTCTGATTTACAATCTCCTACGTCACTCCCCCCGCCAAAGAGACCCGAAACTTGACATCTATGCATTCATTATCTCCGCTTTTTAACCGACTTCCAAAAAGAAGGAGGTTATCAATTCGGTCCGTATGTTTTTTTTATATAAAACCTGTAATGTAAACATTTTCTTGAGAAGTTGTTTGGTGAATTCAAATAATTATACCTTGTCCGCCTCTCACGCGTTCGAGGCGAATTCTCAATAAATTCGACGCACTTATCTAAAGTTGACATTGAATAATGGTTCATATTGTACGATATAAATAACAATTGAACTAGTAAGCTTAGAAAACTTAAACCCTTCTTCAACCAAAAAAATAAATTAGAATCGGTCCATCTATCTAAGAGCAATGATGCCACAGACTAACAGATACATCCGTCATACTTATAACACCCTTCTTTTTGATCGGGGACATATAAACTATCTTATTATGTACCTTCAGTCGTATAATAATAATTATTAAAGTACGTATATCTTAGAATGAAAAATCTGCCCCATTATAAAAAGATTGTTAATTGAGGCATTAGGTACTTATTACTTATTTTTGTTTTTTATGCATACCAAAGGAATATGAATTTATTGGAGTTAGCTGATAAAGAGTTACAGTAAGTCGATTGTGAGTGTGTTGCATGAAATGTATTACCTATAAATATAATTTGGTTTTATCCTAATTTTAAGTTTTTTTTTTTATACAGGAGACTTTTTTGCTGATTTTGAATTGTTCCCTTATTAAAGTTATTTGTAATTATAATTACATTAACCTCCTTTGCTTAGTACAAGGCACAATATACTGTGCTGTCTTTCCAATCCATACATGATTGCATGGAAGAGATCGCTCTAAGCGATAAAGCCACCACGTTGAAAGCGTCTCTTTAGTTTCTTTTAACAAGTTAGTATCATCTTGCCAAAGTATGCTAAAAGCAAAATTGCAAGACCTTGTCCAAGTTTTGCCATTTGATACATCTCACCAAGGTGCTCTAAAAGCTACTAAAAAGTAAAATGTAGAAAATATATAAAACAGCATCTTGTTGCAAGACCTTGCAATATTACACACCATCTTACAAGTTGTGCTTAAAGCGAGAGTGTAATGCAGCATCTTACCAAGGTATGCTAAAGTTCTCACGTTGAAGTAAAAAAAATATTGTATATCCTTGTTCAGGCGGACGGAATCCATCACGCGTAAAATTGGAATCAGGAAGGCATCATGGGGCCCACCTCGTGTGGCCTCATTCTTATTGGGCCTGCCGCCGCGCACACCGCATCCGCTCAGAAAAGCTATCAGAAATTACTACCAACGACTGCGTCGGCATCATTTGCAATTCATTCAGGTACTTGAAATCAATTTAAAAAAAAGCAAGCCTGTGAAAGTGGAGCGATGATATTTTCAGAATAGCAATGTTTACGGCGTTTAACTTACCTCTAATCTTACCTATAATTATCTAAATCCAATTAAATAAAATTATCTAAATTATCTAGATGAGAGACAAATTTTGATTTTCTCAGCAAAAACGCCGAGCCTTGAGGTTTGATGTTAACTTTTGCCACAACGAATTACACTTAACCCCCGTTTATAATAATTGTTATATCTTTTTTTGATTTTACTATGGAAATTAACGTGGTTTTCACACATTTTTAAATAAAAACTACGGGTCACTCACGTCTGTTTTAGAGCCGAAATATCCGACTATAGTTTCAACCGCATTCGGCGGTCTTTTTCAAAGGAGCAGCACACACGTCACTCTAGGTCGGTGACGCGCCTTGCACTGCCTCTTGAACTTTTTTTGATTTGTTGACCTCCGCGGTTTCTTCTGCGTGGTTTCTCGGTTCTTGCGGTAAACGAATCATCAGATAAGTGTTTCGAATGGGAAATATTAAAATGAACGTAAGTGTATCGATAAATTGCTATAAATTTACGGACACTTACATGTTGCTGTCCAGTATACAGAGCACATGTCTCGCAAACCGGACCCAAACGCCATGCCACCGGGCGCAGCGGAGGCGCTTAAGGAAGCCGAGGCCACTATAGGCAACCGATTGCTGAAGACGCACCCGGAATTCGTTGCGAATCCCGGACACAACACGCAGCTACGCATCTGTCTTACTAGAGAAGAAGTTAGTATGAATTATTTCACTAATAAGCATACGTTTGTATCTGCAGCAACCTAGAAGAGACCTTTGAATTTTGATGCGATGTTCTGATTTAGAATGTCTATATACATACCTCTATCTTCTCAAAGTTACGTGCGTATAGTTGGTTACCACAAGTTGCACAAGAACACATCTGAGGAAAACCTGCGTCTGAGTTCTCAAAGATGTGCGAAATCTGCCGACCCGTACTTGGGCAGCGTGCTTGATGTGTTTACCTTTCTTATAAATAACCACCAACTCGGAAGTTGAAAAAATTGTTGAGCTTTTATATTTTCAACCGACTTCAAAAAAGGAGGAGGTTCTCAATTTCACTGTATTTTTTATGTTTGTTACCTCATCGCTTTCGACTGGATGAACCGATTTTGATGATTCTTTATTTATTTGAAAGCTGGTGCTTCCCGTGTGGTTCGTTTTCAATTTGGTCCAGTTCTGACAATGGCATCCATGAGAAGTTGGTTGCTTAACCTTTGTAAACTATAATGATTTTGTTTTTTTAGTTCCTCTAATAAGGACTTCTTATTGTTTGCGAATAATTTGAAAAAAAAAATGATCTCACTTAATACTTATTTTGATTTTTATTCTAATGTGTTTAACAGTGAAAGCTATACCAAAATACTCTCTGCTACTCTCTATTATTCTGGGTGTATTAAAATCGCGAGTGAATATGTATTCATATATTTATTCTTAGCAAGTACCTAAGAAAATAACGGATTGAGCTTTCAGCTCAATTAATTTTGTCGCAAATCATTTTTACAATTAATATCATTGATGACTCTTTCAAATATTTCCGTCGTTCACTGTTACCTCTTTATTTATTAGATACTTCCGTAGGTTTAAATTTAAAATAATAAGAGTTTTGTTTTAAGAAAAATAAGTTATTTTTATGTTGTTGAATAGATGGCACCATACATATATAAGGTACTCGTAAATGTCTTGTTGAACAACTTGTGTTTAATTGCGTTGAAATAATATACACGTATTCTAAATTGTTGTCTAATAAATAAATGAGTGCCACATGGAACATATCATGATAATATAAACGACAATTATCAGAATATTTTTTTAAATCATAGTGACTGAAATTTCTAGTAACATAATATAGAAAATGTTTTATCACATATTAATTTAAAAAAAAAATATATCAAAACACACACATACACAAACATACGAAACAAACAGTAAGCAAACTACATACAAAACATACACAAAGTACATATACAAAGTAGGCAAACTTTGGAATGCAACTTACATAGTTAGATAATTTTCTTCTTGACATGTTCGCAAAGAGAACTAATGTGGCATTGAGAGCGCTGCTTTCTTATTTCATTTTTCTCCACGACAGTTATCTATACAAACAGACTACTAACGTGACGCGTAGTACGAATCAGTCTTTGGTGTAGCGTAGCGGCGGTTCATGTAGCCGCTACGCTACGCTAAACATCCATTTGCTACAACGAGGCGGTAAAACGTAGTCTAGTAAAAAACCGGACAAGTGCGAGTCAGACTCGCCCACCAAGGGTTCCGTACACACTAAATAAAAGGGAGAAATCATATTTTTTTTTTTATATTTTCCTTCATAAACCGAAAAATATACATCGTAAAAATATTTAACACATTCCTTGCTCACCACTCGGATCCAAGTGGGGCGGGGCTATAGTAGCGGCGCCTCCCACTCGGATCCGAGCGAGCTTCCCGTTCATTTTGTAGTAGTCAGTAAACCACCAGCGTTTGAGGCAGTCAACGTTGCTTTGCGCGGCCACTCTGTACTTAATCAAAATTCGCCTAAAAAGTTTTGGTTCCCAGCTGAAGTGAAGGGTCTGCAGGGGGCGAAGAATGTGTCAAAAACCTGTTTTAGCTTATGCTAATGTGGCTCTTTCATATGATACCCCACATGATACGGTTAATTCACTTAAAATTTGGGCCCTCATTCCTTGCATAGAGACAGTATTTTTTTGTGATTAAATTAAAAATGTCCAGTTTTCGGATTTTTTCCTATATGTGTACTCTAACACAATGCTTCTTGACAAATTTCAGAGTTTTAGGTCAACGGGAAGTACCCCATAGGTTTTGATTCCTCTGTGAGTGTCGAAATGTGCGTTTCTTACGATATATGTAACTTTTTTGTTTTTTGGCTGTAACTTTTTTTACGAAAACTGAGAAATTTTATTTTTCTTTCTGCAGCAATATACTATAGATCTGCGTATATGGTTTTAATTTCAACTCAAAACCTTCACGCGTTCCCGATATAAAGGTCTTGAACACCCGGATGGACAGAAAGACGGACAGACGGACAATAAAGTGATCCTATAAGGGTTCCGTTTTTTCCTATTGAGGTACGGAACCCTAAAAATAAGATTTGTGACAACATAAAAGATAACCAAGTACATATATTGTTATTTATATGAATATACTGGTGTTTTGAAATACATTTGACACAATTTCATAATCATATTATAAAAGCTAATTTTGTTACACGCTCAAACAGCTGAAGCGATCGTTATGAAAATTAGTATAGAGATAGCTTTGGACCTGGAGACGGACATAAGCTACTTATCATCATCATAATCATCGCAGTTTTTTAGGGTTCCTTACCAAAAGGGTAAAAACGGGACCCTATTACTGAGACTTCACTGTCTGTCCGTACGTCCCGGACGTGACAGACGGACGGACGGACCGTCCGTCTGTCACCAGGCTGTATCTCAGGAACCGTGATAATTAGAGTTGAAATTGTCTCAGATGATGTATTTCTGTTGCCGCTATAACAACAAATACTAAAAAACAGAATAAAATAAATATTTAAGGGAGCTCCCATAAAACAAACGTGACTTTTTTTCTTTTTTTTGCTCGATATTGATAACGGCAACAGGTAGACGCTTGAAATATTCACAAAATATTGAGTTATATTATTCACTTTAAAAATAAATAATTAATACAACAGACATGATTGTTTTGCCGTTTTTATAGATAATGGTACGGGACCCTTTGTGCGCGAGTCCGACTCGCACTTTGCCGGTTTTATCATAACTACGCGAGTGAAACAGCGGGACACAGCTAGTCTATAAATCGGGGATTATTGTTGATCTATGATTTTTAGTTATTTTTCTATCATAATTTAAAAGAATCCCCCCAGTTGCAAATACTGTGATCAGCTCCATACAAACGGATTTATTTTTACTAGACTATAACTACTACCGTGAAACCTACACCATTGACTAACTTCAGGCTGTTACGTATACTACGCCGCGGAAAAAACAGGCCAGTTGGTCTGGTCAGCTTTTAGGGTTCCGTAGTAACTACGAGTAACCCTTATAATTTCGCAATGTCTGTCTGTCTGTCTGGCCTTATGTTACAGTCATTTTACTCAGAGACTATTAGCCGATAAACGAAGTTTAATCAGAGACCCACATAAACGAACCCCCCTACATAACCCTACATAAACGAAGTTTAATACGGAGATATGTTCTGTGAACCACTACTAAATGCCGTAGTCAAATTTAGAAAAAAAATAGACCTGGCATTCCATAAAGAAGGGACTAAACTATTGGAACTAGAAATTCATGATTAACCATAATAGTAGACCATATTAAATATCGAGCGAGTTGGTGATCAATCGTATATCTATATTGGGTAACAAAAAAAAATACTTTCAATTAAAATTGTTTTGAACATTCAAATTGTGATTACAACTTTTGGAGATATAGCGATAAATATATAAAACACTTAATTCATTATAGTACTGAGGTCATTGAACTTTTTTGCAAAGTAGTCTAAACAAAAAATACTCACCAAGTAGTTTTTTTAAATTACAGCATTACGGAACCCTACTATACCCGTGTCGAGACACGGTTGGACACTTATTTTAAGATTACAATACTTCTTCTTCAGTCAACTTTATCTGTCATATACAATTTTTTGTAGTTGATTGTTTCAGGTTATAAAGTATAGTAATTATTAATTTCCTTATGACAGATCTACGATAATAAGCATACATTTAATGCTAAATTGCTTGAGTTACGGGAACATAAACTGCAACTAATCGAACGGATGAAGGTAATCGGAGAAAGACTAGCCGAAATCAGGTTAGAGATACCAGCTAAGAAGGCCAAAGCTCCACCGCCTATACCTGAGATAAATGAAGACTTGGAATTTCCGGAGAAAAATTTAGAAGTAAGTTCCTTGCAAATGGCTGATTTATTGTATTTTGTTATGTTGGTTTTTTTTTATCTACAATTATTACTGCTTTGTTGTCATTGAAAGTTTTTGTTTATATGTTATATATTCGTAATTTTTATTTGATTGAGAAAACAAAAAAAAAACGTGTTTCGAGAGCGTGTGAATTAAAGTAACTAGATTATTTTATATTCATTTCCATACTTTGTGGAGAATCCAATTTTAATCCTGCAGTTTATCTTATGACTTAATCAACATTGCTGATTTCAAACATTTTTTGCCAAAAAAATATGTTATCTAGCCTCTAATAATAGAGAGGTTAGACTCAGATTAGCCATATATTGTTTCGACTTAGAAAAAAACATTGCAATAAGATAATATTTAGGGCTAAAAAAGATTTCTCCTATTATGTCATAATATGAGCAATGTACTGGAAAAATACCGGTCTCATCGAGTCTCCGAGTAGCTTTTAGATCTCTAACTCTATACACACTACATAATATATCTGAACTGTTAATTTTATCAGACGCCAATTTTAGACGTAAAATTTTTGACTATGAAATAATTTTAGCAGGAAGTAAGGAAGCAAGGATTTGAGATTTGACAGCTTTCCCTGGCTTATTATGAAATGCAGGTTGTTGACTATTAGGTATATTTATTTTGTCAGATAAAACCAGAACCAATAACGAAGCTAACAGCGGTTGCTAGACCTGGCACCGCAAAAAGATCTCTGTTGGCGGACCGCAAAGCCACAACTATATATCCGCAACCGAGACAGAAACAGCTAAAAGTGCCGCGTTTTGTACCTCTGTCAGGTAATAATAATAAATGTATATTACAAGTAGCGATTCATGTTAACCTACAGCAAGTAGACTATATTTCCAAAGTATAAACTATATTTCATTATATTTCGTATCTGTTCAGCCGTTTCATTGAAAAGGTATGACAAATACTTTGTGAGTTGCTCGTAAGTGTAATATAATAATTATTAACTATATTGCTATTGTATACACTGTATACAATAGCAATATAGGTAATAATTCGTGTAGTTCGTGTATTTCGTGTAGTTATCAAATTCTTATTTCAAAAGTATGATGTATTTTTTTAGAAACTCATCCGTTAGTCTCTACATGGGAACTTATCAAGCCTCGACCTGACATTGAAAATTCACCTATGGAGGTCGAAATCCGTAAAAGGCGCATTGAAAGGTTGTATCTAATGTTATAAGTATGTACTTTGTTAAAAAAATATATTGCAATAAGACTTCTAGTTTCCGCGTAATACTTCTAGTTTATTTTTGCTATGACAAACTTGGTGTTCATTTGGGAGATTAAATTTAAATATTTTTTTTACCGCTTACTACGCTCGCACATTATAAGTAAGATTATGGGACAACATGGCCGCAAACTCCGTTTTTTTTTTTTTTAGCATTTTAGTATTTATTTCACTAAAGGATATTCACTTAAACAATTTATACTTAGTCTGGCCATAAATACTGTTACAGTTAAAAATAAGAAAGATATTTGAATTTGGAATCTGTCATTTTTATACGATTGTTCATTGAGTTTTCTAATTTTGGCGCCAATACATTGTACAATATTTTGCGATATTAAAATGGAGTGGGGTGATAAAGAGAACCGAATCGCTGTGATTGCATTACACAAAGTTGGTATGGAGCCAAATGCAATTTTTAAAACTCTCCATACGCTTGGTATTAGTCAAATGTTTGTGTACCGGGCTATTAATAGGTACAATGAGACCTCCTCTGTTTGTGACAGAAAAAGATCTGGCCGTCCACGTAGTGTTCGTACGGAAAAGGTGGTCAAAGCAGTAAGGGAAAGAATTCGAAGAAATCCTGTCCGAAAGCAAAAGATTTTATCTCGGGAGATGAAGATAGCACCCAGAACCATGTCGCGTATTTTAAAAGATGACTTAGGACTTGCAGTCTATAAGAGATGCACTGGTCATTTTTTAACTGATAATTTAAAAAAGAATAGGGTGGTAAAATCGAAACAACTACTGAAGCGGTACGCAAAGGGAGGTTACAGAAAAATTTTGTTTACGGATGAGAAAATCTTTACAATTGAGCAACATTTTAACAAACAAAATGACCGTATTTATGCTCAAAGCTCTAAGTAAGCTTCCCAATTAGTCGACAGAGTGCAAAGTGGGCATTATCCGACTTCAGTGATGGTTTGGTGGGGTGTTAGCTATGAAGGAGTGACTGAGCCATATTTTTGTGAAAAAGGTATCAAAACATCGGCACAAGTGTATCAAAATACCATTCTTGAGAAGGTAGTTAAGCCCCTTAACAACACCATGTTCAATAACCAAGTATGGCCCTTCCAACAAGACTCGGCGCCAGGTCATAAAGCTCGGTCCACGCAGTCTTGGTTGGAAGTGAACGTTTCGGACTTCATCAGAGCTGAATACAGGCCGTCGTCTAGTCCTGATCTTAATCCGCTGGATTATGGTCAGTTTTAGAGAGTATGGCTTGCTCTAAACGCCATGATAATTTGGAGTCCCTAAAACAATCCATACGATTGGCAGTGAAGAATTTTCCCATGGAAAGAGTGCGTGCTTCTATTGATAACTGGCCTCAACGTTTAAAGGACTGTATTGCAGCCAATGGAGACCACTTCGAATAAGCTTTTATATTTTAAATTGTTTTATATTTATGTATTACACTAACACACTGTAAAAGTAATAAATATTATTTGCAATAAAAAAATATTTTTTTTCTAAGTGACAATATTTATGGCAAGACTAGGTATATATACATTGTCAATAATCTAAAACTAAATTAGTCAAATAGCCCGCCCCTAACTGTTCCTGGTGCAAAGGTACCCATAACACTCGCTGCGTTACCTCGCTGTATGGCGATTGCCAGTCGTTGCACCAGAAACATGCCGGAGCGGGAGTCACCTATCCTATCCATTATCCTGTGGCCCAACTCACCTATGAGCATTTGGCCTCACTACCCCAACAACCCATAGTCTCCACCGCAATTGGAACAAAAGAATACAAAGGTTCCATCCCCGCATACTTCTGCCTCTTCTTGGCAGCGGCATCATTCGCAGCTGCTGCCGGCGAGTGGACGGTGCGACCCACATGTATTATTTCAACCCGAGAACTAGACTTTTTTACCTAATATCTGACGAATTCACTCAAAGTCACGAATTTTTATTTTAACTGTTACGCAAGTTTGTATTTCGGATATAACACACACACACCCCTACACATGCATACACAGTACACACGCATTCATACGCCATGCACGCACATGCACACGCCACATGTTATAGTAACTATATACCTAAGCAGAGTTTTTATTTTTTAGTATCATTATTTTATTTAAGATCTATCTAAACAATTAATATTTACAGTAATTATTGTATGAGGGTAGACACTGAACCTCACGGCACAGGCTCCCCTAGTGTGAGATTCAGGGTTTCCTGTATAGCTAATGTGAAGGCTAATCATAACCTGTACTAGGTTATATTTTATGTATTTTTAAGATCACTTAGCTATAATCTTCAGAAACCTGTATCTTTTGTTAATAAAGTTATTATTATTAAAAAATATATGATAGCTCACATGATACGGTTAATTCACTTAAAATTTGGGCCCTCATTCCTTGCATAGAGACAGTATTTTTTTGTGATTAAATTAAAAAAGTCCAGTTTTTTGGTTTTTTTCCTATATGTGTACTATAACACAATGCTTCTTGCCAAATTTCATAGCTCTAGGTCAACGGGAAGTACCCCATAGGTTTTGATTCCCTTGCGAGTGTCGAAATGTGCGTTTTTTACATATGACATATTCGACTGTAACTTTTTTTTTACGAAAACAGAAATTTTATTTTTCTTTCTGCATCAAGAGAGTATGGATCTGCGTATATGGTTTTAATTTCAACTCGATACCTTCACGCGTTCCCGGTCTTGACACCCGGACGGACGGACAGAAGACAGACGGACAACAAAGTGATCCTATAAGGGTTCCGTTTTTTCCTTTTAAGGTACGGAACCCTAAAAACTTTTCTTACACAATTTCACACAATTTCTTACAAAATACTTGGATAAATGCTCTCATATATAGTACTAAATTTAACCGACTTGGTTTTACATTAGATCTCACAACTTTTTGTGGTAGAACGCAGCTCGACTTGGATTTTTGTACATATACTATATGTATATACTCAAAGTCACGCAGCGGGCTATGGACGAATAAATCAAGAGCTAAAGATTTTTTAAGGACAAGTAATTGAATTTCCTTTTTTTCAGACATCTGTACCAACAAGACGTATTGCTGGCAGATGCAAGGGTGGCAATTGAAAAGTTTGATTCTCGTCTCAAGCAGTTGCAGAGAGAACGTATACGAGTTCAAGTAAGATACATGAATATATACATATAACAAAACGCCAATTTCCCTAAAGTCTCTTGATTTTTACAGTACATTGGTAATTTATCTTAATTATACAATTGTATACAAGTGTGTGCAATGTATACAATTGTATAATGCAATGCAATTTTGCAATGCAAAAATATATGCAATTTATATAATTAAGTCGAGTATTTTATTCTTCTTGGGTGAATGAATGAACCGATTCAAAAACAAAAAAATCGGCTAACTGCTACAAGAGTAACTCATTTGAACTTTATATTTTATTTTAATATCTAACATTTCTGGCCCTTACTTTATAGAAGCCCTTATTATATAGAAAATATCTGAAGTTACAAACTTACACAGATAGCGCTTTTAGATTTAGTCCTCCGGGTCTATAGAAATTATCAGCATCGTATTATCTCACGTTTAAAGTAACTCGATCATGAGGTTAACAAATACTTAAGAACTTACTTTTCCTACCCTTTTACGTTATATCAAAAGGTTTTGACGTAATTTTCACATTTTAGGAAAAAAACCAACTTCTGGAATTGCACCTTTACAAGATGCATAGAGAAATGAATGTTCTAAACAAATTTGAAGCTCATGAGGATAGACTGGCCGAGAGAGTATATTCAAAGCTAATGCAGGTAAACAAGACACAATATTATAAAGCTAATGCAGGTAAACAAGACACAATATTATAAAGCTAATGCAGGTAAACAAGACACAATATTATAAAGCTAATGCAGGTAAACAAGACACAATATTATAAAGCTAATGTAGGTAAACAAGACACAATATTATAAATCGTTGAATACCTTTAATGTCAAAGATTTTTTATTTTTTTGTACAAATCAGAAGTTGTCTCCCAGTTTAGTTACTTGCCAGCTCAGCCTCTTGTGCTAAATGAGATTCTTTAGATCATAAAATATTTTTTGTCGTATTTTCAATGTCTCAGTAATTATTTGTTTATTCTTTGTTTTTTTTAATTGTACTCAACTTTTTTGTCCCACTGCTGGGCAAATCTCTCCCCCACCTCTATAAGTCGCGGTCCTGCGCTATCTTCTGCCAATAATTCTGGAGTTTGTCAAGATCATCACGCCTGCGTTTCCTAGGCCTGCCTGGACAACGTCCTCTACCTGGCATAACTCATAACTTTAATAATTGGATTACTATGTAGACTAAAAATAATAATTCTAGATAAAAAAAACTGAAACAACAGACTTCAAAATTTTTACAAAAAAATTAAACCTCCGAAAAAACTGAATAGCATAAAATAATAAACCTTTTATTTAACTTTAATAACTAAGTCCCTATAGTAATGTAAGTATACCTAAGTAATTTTGAGTTGGCGCTAGTGTGATACCTACGCAGCTACGTTTCGTTGCGAGTGGTCGTACGGAGAGCGCATTTTTTGGAATGTCAATGTTTATTGCTGGAGATTTCATTGTTAATTTGATTTGGTTATTTCTTTAAATTTAAGGTAATTTTTGGCGCCGCCTCAAAATTACTTAGATATACTTACATTACTTTAAGGACTTAGTTATTAAAGTTAAATAAAAAAGGTTTATTATTTTATGCTTTTCAGTTTTTTCGGAGGCAATTTTTTTTTGTAAAAAGTTTTTATATTATTATTTTTTGTAGTTTTAGTCTACTAAATACTACATGCTTAATTGCTCAATATTAATGCTTGATTGCTTTTAAAATAGCTACTACCTTATAATACACAACTCGGCATTAAAATCTGCGAGTAAACAATAAATCACCCCTATTTTCCCACCCTTAGGGTAGGATTTTTTTCCAAACTTATATGGAACCAACTTCGAAGTATACCCTATCTAATAAAAAAATAATTATCAAAATCGGACTGGTCTGTAAAAAGTTATGCGTGCTCATACATTATAATTAGTGAGTGAACAATCAATCATCCCCTGTTTTCCTACCCTTAGGGTGGTTTTTTTTTTCCAAATTTATATGGTACCAATTTCGATGTATACCCTAACCAATAAAAAAAGAATTATCAAAATCGGACTATGCTGTAAAAAGTTATGCGTGATCATACATTTAAAAAAAATATACGCGTCGACTTGAAAACCTCCTCCGTTTTTTCGTCGGTTAAAAATACGCATTTTATTTTATTTTGATTTCATATTTTTACCAATTATTTTGTTTTAAAAGCCAAACTACAAAACCGATTTAAATTAAATTTCTATGGAACCAATCTGACATTAATTCCTTTCAAATAAGACAAGAATTTTCCCAATTGGTTTAAAAAGACAGAGATAAGACATAATAAACAAAACAAAACAACCGAATTGATAAAACATAATATTATTCTGAGGAATGGTAATGATTTTACGTATACTTTTTCGTAAAAATGTACATTCAATATCATACCATGCGTAAGGCAAGCGTGAGTTATACCTCTTAAGAAATCACTCTTATGCAGTCGGGTATTTGTTTTTCTTTAATGTAAGTCAATACGTGTCCCTTTCCCTGAAATAATTAAACCAATAAGGAAGAATAAAGGTACTGATACACATACTCATTATTAGCACAAAGCCATTATTGATCAATTGCTACTTAGTAGCATATGACATCTGTCAAAGCATTGCTAGAAATAAGCAAGCTCATTTCTAGTATACGCATCTTACGCATGCTAATAAGCATACTTTTTTAATAGCAAATGTATCAGTACCTTATGGGTCATAGAGACCTTTCGCACCTCGCCCGTAACGCATCCGGTAAAAAAGTAGACAGACCTGCTTTAGTTCCACTTTCATCGTGCGGACTGCAAGATTGTGGAATACGCTTCCAGAGTGGGTCTTGCCCGATATATATAATCTGGGTGTCTTTAAATCGCGACTGAATTGGTTTCTTCTAGGTAATCTCGCTCCATCGTAGACCGCAACGTCGCTTAACATCAGGCGAGTACGTGGTCAAGCGCAAACCTATTTCTACATTAAAAAAAATCGGTGATATTCGAGATTTAGTAACTTTTTGGCAACTAGTATGTTATTATAGATCAACGTCGCAAAGCTGCTCCCTCTCTTCAAAAAGAAAGAGAAAGCAGGTGAACAGTAGAGCCAATTTAGCCGCTTTTGTGCAAAAAAAACCTTATACAATATCAAAATAATTATTGGTTGTAAGGTTCGTGGCGTCCAAGAGTTAATTCATGACTGCGAGCTTCGTATAGAAGAGCACCTGGGTAACAAAGAACACCTGGGCGTCCAATGTGAAGAAATTCACAGGCTGTTTAAAAAACTAGTACTGGACAATAAGTTTGCTGATTTCCTGAGGAGAATCTTTAAGAAGAAATTTCGACCGCCAAGGGAACACGATGATGATGGTAAGTGTTTATTGTATTGTATCAACCTTCTAGTTTCACTGCTTGTTCCTCTAGTTTACTTAGTTTGTGCTAGATGGTGTTGTGTGAAATGTCCACCAATATTTATTTAGTGAATGATAATCTTTTTTTACTAGATTTTATTTAGCTTCAACTAATCCGGTGTCTGTAATCAAAACTTTCAAGTTAAAATTGAACCACTTTTCGTTTTCCGATAGAGCTGAAATTTTACATACATGGAATTCTTTGTAGTTCATTGTAAACATTGTATCTACTTCCGAAATCTTTGTGTCAGCTTTGTATATGTGTCCTGGATTATTCTAAAAATAAGCGAACAGTTATCTCATAGGCAAGCGCTCTATGTATATTATCTTCGACATGATTATTACTTCACACAGTGCGAGACAGCGAGATTGTGTTCAAATGCAATAATTTTATACTAAAATAATTATAGTTTAAAAACTGAAAAATATAGACTTCAAAATAAGCAATTCGTTTACTTGGATGACAAATTTTTTCAGTTATTTTGTTATAAAAACCAAAGTATTGAACCGCTTTTGATAAAATTTATATGGGTCCACCTCTGAGGTAATTATTACCTACCAAACAACAAATAAATCATCAAAAACAATTCGATGCCTCAGTGCCGGTTAGCCTTATCTACCATTGGTAAAATTTCACAGGAGAAGACTTTAATGCAAAAATTTTTTTTAAAGCTATATTTGTAAGGCTTGCAAGTCTTTTTTATACATGAGTGTGTATAATTCATGAGAAAAAATACTTTCAAGCCTTACAAGTATAGCTTTTTCATAAAAACAGAGCATTAAACTTTTCTCTTGTGAAATTTTACCAATGGTAGATAAAGCAAACAAGCACTGAGGCAACGAATTCATAATTGGTAGAATAATCACTGAACAAATATCCAAAAAAACACAGTCGAATTGAGAACCTCCTTCTTTTTGGAAATATGTTACAAAATAGAGTTCGTTGCTGATCTATTTACCGATATTTAATTAAAGATTCGACCGAGTCCGAAGAGTCTTCGTCATCAAGCGAAGAAGAAGACGAGGGTAGTTTGGACAGCCGCGACATAGGTCCCATAAGGCTTGATCCTAACGTCTGCCCCGAAGGTTGTGACAAGGAAGTCTATGATAAGACATTCGAATTGAGGAACACGAGGTAAGCAAGTTTAAGCCTGAAGAACCTTTTTACAATAAGTGATATAACGTGGCTATCGCAGAGCGTAATCGCGCCAAGTGGCTAAGTGGCCATTGAAATTGATAGCGCTGCAGCGCGCTAGCTTGCACTCTGTTGCAAATAGCGCACGAGTAGTCGGCGCTGTAGAAGTATTTATTTGACTCGGAAATGACACCAAACTTATTGACAAGTCCAGGAAGTTAGAGCTCACAGAGTAACACAAGGAACCGTGTACCGCGAACGGTACACGGACGTGATGGGACCGGGCGGCGTGTACCTAATTCGGTACACTAGACAGGTAACGTGTTAACAGCTATTTAATTTTTTGTAAGTAGGTAACAGTAAGTGAATTACATTTTTTTACGTATAGTGACTGCCTTTATGAATCATAAAGACTAGCTGAACTAACACTGTGCAATCATCGTAATCTAAGCCACTCTAATTGCCTCCATTGACAAAGTATGTATACGCTGTTTGGTCGAATTGATGCTTGTACAAAATAAGTCTAGACCGTATTCTATAAAAAAATAATATTTATAAAAAAAAAACCTACAAAAAAAACAATTTGTGTTACTGCTTGAATCAGTCGTATCTCATACGCAATTAATAATGTAAAGATACCGGCCATCTCGCATTACAACATTTGTAAATATAAAATTATTGGCTAGGTATATTATAAAAGTGAGAAATGTTGTTTATAAAAAAAAGTGTTTCTTTTATAGTCATGGAATATGACAAGCGCTACCAACATAACATTAGATTATTATTATAAAAAACATTTATGTACTCGTACACCGAACTTAAGTCTATACAACTATCCTACTTCAGACACAAATACGAGCAAGAAATGATAGAACAAGATCACCTCGTAGAACTACTTCGAAGGGACATAGACGCTCACAATAAGGTCAAACGAAAACTGTCGATGCAGCTTGATACGAGGAAGAACGAGCTCAAAGAGTTTATGGTGAGATGACAGTAGTTTTACAAACGGCAGACCTCGCGAATATAAACTTGTTGCAATAATGAGCGAGATTTATAAATTCTCATTTTTATTTATTTATTTATAATTTATGTTTTTATATTATAAATTCTAATTCAGAATTGAGTATCGCATGTTTCTGCATAATATTGTTAAAATCGGCCGACAACTGTAACAAACAAGCTTGTAATAAACGTCTACATTTTATCCGAGATTTCAGAACTTTCTTGATCACGACCAATTCTTGACCGATTTTGTTCATATTAAAGTTTTTGTTTAGAATGAAGTAGTAGTTCTATTTTCCAAATATTATCAAAATCAAGCTGTATATATAATGGCGCCACAGCAAATTTGGGGATTTTATTCCCCCTTTTTGGGGAAATAAAATCCCTGACACAAAAAAAAAAAACAATCCTTTTCACAAACAGTCAGTCAGACACAACAGTCCAAGTTTTGTAATATTGGTTGAAAAATAAAAAAAGTACCAAGAAACATTTGAAAAAAAAAATTTGCTATGCAGATGCAGAGATCTTTATTCACTTCGCTCGCTTAGTCAATTACTGGTTTTAGCATAATTTCCGTGATTGAGCATTTATTTAGGTTCCCGATTTTTCTTATTTTCATTTATATCAGTCTGCCTTAATGCATGCAGGACAAACATTTGTGTGATGAACATGGATCTTTGTTCTATGTTTGGGTATTTCTATGTATCATATGTATATATTTAATTAATTTAATTTAACTTTATCTAGTTCCATAGTACAAGCTTTGCTTAGTTTGGACTAGATGGTGTTGTGTGAACTGGCCACAAATAAAAAAAAAACGATGCAGTCCCTGCTAACAGACGCTCACAGTTAGGGTCAGACCTCCCGCAATAAGGCTCGCGTTTCCACTGAAGCGAACTGAAGCGGAACTTAGAAGTGCATTATCCAATCAAAATATTCACACGAAAAATTTTGAGCATTTGAGCATGGTGAATTCATGCACATCTAAGCACTGCTCCGCTTCGGTGGAATCGCAATCTTACTCAACCAGTCTTGTGGGCAGATTCCTATGGCTTTAATTAGTTCACCGGTCGGTGAACTGATCGATGTTGAACGCCTACTCACGCTACTTCTAATATTGGTTAATTAATATTACTCCTTAGTTAGAGAAACAGAGCCGCATGAATGAAGTAGACCAATTGGTGGTGTTGCGGTACGATCAAATGCGCGCTTCGGCGTTGCGTGGATGCACCGGACCTCAAGGGCTGTCTGGAGCCGTGGTGTTCCCAGAGCACCTGCTCACTAAGCTAAGGAACAGAGTGCTAGAGCTGCAAGATGAAATTAAGCAGCAAAGAATGAGGATGAAGTATGTGTACAGATAATAAATTTCTTAACATAACCCTATTACTCAGTTATTACTGGTACTGCCATGCAGTATGGATTACGATTTCCAATTAATAAAATTGGACAATGGCATCATAGTGTTATCAGTCTATCTATAGTCTCAGTTACAGTGTTTGATTCTGTATAAGAACAACATAACAGAGTGTATGTGTGACTTGTGTTCAATCCGATAGATCTTCAATAGATTTTAGGATATAATTTTATAAATAGTTATTTATATACTGTCGACAAGCTCACCTAATTTTAAATGATGACTGTCTGAAATCGTAAGCACGCCTGGAATGAAAACGGGTCCTCACGTGTGTAAATAGAAAATTAAAAGAAGTGACCGTTTACATGAACTTTAATTACTAGGTCGAATATTCTCAATAAGAAATAGTATCTCTAGATAATGAAGTCAAAGGTGTCTTCATTATCTATAGTCTAGTTTGAATTATTCCCCAATAAAGTCCACCAAAACGATTGACTGTTCAGAATAAACCGCACCCATCTATTTCGAATGAACATCGACCTGCGCGCGATGGAAACGCAGGCAGAGGAACTCCGGGAGAAGATGCGCGAAGTACTCAAACGCAAGCTCGGCAAGCCGAGGAAGGTCGACAAGACGCTCGATGATCTGTTGCGGCAAATGGCGCGACGGCACAAGTTCTCCGCCACTTTGGGTGCCATGCCGCAAATCAGGACACAACTTCATGCCTGGCGGGTAAATTTATTCTACGATCTAAATACCGTAGTAGCTGTGTCACACAGTTTACATGTGGTGAAAAATGGTGATCATTTTATTATGAAAAGTAATGTCGTTGTCTCACATTTTAATTTGGAAATTACGGGGACCAACCATACTAGTTCATTATCCGACGACACGGCTTTCGGGAGTGACATCTGCTCTAATAGTTTTGAAAAAGACCGTCGAACGTGGTTGAAGCTGTAATCTGAGATTTACACTCAAAAATATACGTGAGTAGCTGCAAAATAATGATGATGCTGATGTCTAAAGAAGTAAAATTAGCGTACACGCTGCGTTCTCTACGCGTGGCACCAGTTCGGAGCCGCTGAATTCGTGCTGGCCCATATACCTATCATCTGAAATGATAATGCTACTGTGGGGTAGAATGGAATAACAACGGATTAATCGTACTCTTATATATTTTTTTTATCAGCCCTGTTTGTACAAACTGTCCCACTGCTGGGAACGGGCCATCTTCTAATTGTGAGATCATTCTTATATTATATAATAGTATTTCAGTATTCTTGTATTTTTCAGGAGCGAACCAGCAAATTGGAAAGAAAATATCTGGAATCTCTTCATTACTATTCGGACCGCCTGCGGCTAGCCGCGGCCTTACAAGCTGACACTCTGCCGCAAAAGGTATACACAATGTTTTACCTTGCGACAATAATATTGCCTCTAAAAAAACGCGCTCAAAGATTTATAAAACTCTATCATCAGATGATGATGATGAAGAAAGAGTTGACAATGAGATGATTCTCAGCCACAATAAGTCCACTGCTGGACATAGGCCTCCCCCATGGATTTCCAAAAAGACCGGTTTGAAGCGGCTCGCATCCAGCGTCTTCCTGCCACTTGTATGATATCCTCTGTCCACCTTGTGGCTGTGCTGGTCTTCTTACGCTGCGTTTACCGGTTCGTGGCTATAAAATTCTTTAAATATATTCATTTCATTCAGCTTCATGTTATACTGGTAGATTCGTACAACAAATCAGAGACGCACTGTCAAGATCAAAACTTATTTTAGAAATTTACTAACATCTGCAACTGATACATATGTATATTTTAACAATAATTGTTTATTCATGAGATTTCGTAATACAATTACCTACCTACATTAAAATATTTATTCATAAGGAACAATCGTCTTGATACTTTGTAATATTATAGAGGTTTTTTTTCTACCAGTAAAGCTTTAAAAAATAATTAAAACATTTCTTTTTTATTTGGTAGGTCATACTTCAAAGGTGGTCCCATATAAATTTTATCAAAATCGATGTAGTACTTTGGTTTTTATACCAAAATAACTGGTAAAATATCATCCAAGTGCCTGTAGAAAAGTAAACAGCAAGTCGCGTACATACCTATACGTACTGCGTATTTTGAATTCGGTTTTTTTAAGTTTTTAAACTATAATTTTTAAACAATTGTTTTCGCTGCTTATTCTACTTTCATAATGGCATAGTATAATATAATATTACTAATATTACTATGTCATAATGAAAGTAGGATAAACTTGTAGTAGATAATACTAGTACATAAAGCTGCCAATGAAACACAGCAGAGCAGAGCGAAGCTTAACGGTGTATAAATTTACTAACCAAAATGCTACAAATCTTCTCTGGAAAAAAATCTAATTGGTCAATCACAATGCTTGAGTTCGATTAATGTGTGAAAATGTACTTTTTTTTTCAACAATAATTTAATTAATTAAGCATTCTGAGAATATGATATGAATATCAGCTACTCTGAAAAAAATCAAGACTAAATCGGATCATTTATTTCTACATCCATCAACTTCGAAAATGGAACCACTGTGCTCCGCTCCATTTCATTTGATTGATCATTTGGATTTGTAGACACCAAAGGACCCGAAAGTGATGCCGGGCAACTACTCACCCGAACAATACCAGCGTGACGTGGTGCGCTTGCGCATCGTACGCCAACAACAAAACCAACAAATAAAGGTAACGAACAAGTACTGTTTGATATTTTACAGCTTAGAAATCGTACCTTTTTTATAAAAAGGTGCAGCAAAAGACAGACGGCTTGCCTGATGGTAAGCGATAACCATCGCTTATGGACAACTGCAACATCAGCGATATTATAGATGCTTTACTAGCCTGGAGAGGTGCTTGTAGACACCCTTTTTAAAACGCTCTTTGCTGAAGCTCAGTGGGAAAACCTTCCGAGGAAGGACATTCCACATTTGGCTTGTTCGCGAAAGGAAGGAGCGGGAGAACTTGGCTGTATGGGATTTCCAGTTATGCAAAATGTGGGGGTGAGCTGTTTGGCGGTTCGGTTTCTTTTTGTACCTATAGTAGTAGTAGTGAAATAAAGAATAAAAAGTGTAATATGTGCAGGATATCTATATAAACTAATTATCTAAGTAAAACACGCTCCAGCGGCTCTCTCTAAGAGCCTGGATTCATATCTACATTACACAGGTAATAATAAATATGTTCTTATTTCCGATTTCTGAAACGAATACAGGTATCGTCACAGTTTTCTGGTGCAACGATACGGTGCTCCTGCCATTTTTCAATGTAAGTGCCTCGCCGTGGATTTGCTTGAATGCCGTATGCGACGGCATCTTTGTTGCATGCCAATCCATGCAATAAATGTAAAAGTATACGATCAAGTACACACTGCGAAGCTTCCTTAGTCAAGATTATGAACCATGAAAATATGGCTCTAAATATAAACAACATTTCTGTAGTTCAAAACAACATAATTGTTTCTGCAAATTTCAACTACAGAGTAAGTTTGTGATATCAAAAAAACATGCGATGTAGCTACAAATATTTTTTATGTGCTTAAAATTCATATTTGCAGTACGTATTTAAATATTGAATACGTACTAGAAGTTTATTATGTTTTAAACATTGATAAATTAAACATTTTAATTATTTTTTAATTACGTAATAATATATTTTCGCAGGCCATCAGGGAAGAAATCACCGGTCTCCGTTTGAAGCCCCTGTCTGAAACATCTCTAACTTCCTATTCACCGCACTCCTACGAGGAAGATGACCGCATTTATCTTTCGCTAGCGCGAGTCTCCCGTCCGCGGCGAAAGAGATATTTTCCCATGTATGTGTGAACCTATGAACATAAGTTTCAATAACATATATATTATATTATCATAGCTTATCCTACCTAAGTAATAATACTACAAAAGCGAAAGTTATTCATTTTGTCTGTTTGTTACATTTTCACGGCGAAATAGCTATACAGAACGTTATAAAATTTGGAGCAGATGTAGCCGAGAACCAAGATATAGACATAGGTTATATTTTATCATCATCATTATCATCGCCGTTTTTCATTACGGATGGAACCGTCATAGAGTGGAATTCCGTTATTTTTAGGGTTCCGTATCTCAAAAGGAAAAAACGGAACCCTTAAAGGATCACTTTGTTGTCCGTCTGTCCGTCCGTCCGTCCGTCCGGGTCTCAAGACCTGTATCTCTGGAACGCGTGAACGCGTGTTGAAATTAAAACCATATATTGCAGATTCTTAGTCTCTTGCAGCAGAAAATCGAATTTCTCCGTTTTCGTAAAAAAAAGTTACAGCCGAATATGTCGTAAAAAATGCACATTCGACACTCACAAGGGAATCAAAACCTACTTCTCGCTGACCTAGAACTATGTAATTTGGCAAGAAGCATTGTGGAAAACACATACCTATAGAAAAAAATCCGAAAACTGGACATTTTTTATTTAATCATAAAAAATAGGGTCTTCAAACAAGGAAAGGGTTTCATATGAAAGAGCTTAATTAGCACAAGCTAAAACAGGTTTTTAAATATTTTTACGATGTATGTTTCTTGATTTATGAAGGAAAATATAAAAAAATGTTTATTTTCCCCCTTTTATCTACTAGTTTGTACGGAACCCTCGGTGGGCGAGTCTGACTCGCTCTTGTCTGGTTTTATTTTTCTGTTGTTATTGTTGTCAGCTAAAAGCAACACCTCTGAGCGGCACAAGAGGGGAAACTGTAAAGACAACACTAAACTAATTAAAATTTTAATAAGAAAAATTAAATAATAAAATGAAGGATATGTAGGGGAGACCAGTATAAAATGATCCCTTGAGGTAAAATGATTCCCCTCATTTTTTCCGAAACTACCAACGGCATCTAGGAAACAAAACATGTATTACGTCCGTCAGAGGTGATGTTCGTACAGGTAGTAATGGCGGAACGCATGCTGACTCAGTGTCAATGTTATCGAAGAAAAATTGGATTTTGTTGTTTTTTTTTCTAAGATGTGCGTATTTTGATATTCTCATATTCAAATGTTTTAATTCAAAAAATGACCGTTTGGGGTAAAATGATTCCTAACGATGTGTATAAAATGATCCCGGGATCATTTTGCACACACTCTTATTGAGTGTGTGCAAAATTATATTGGTGATTATTTATTTTTTTGTTTTAAAGCAGCGAGAAAAAAAAACACTAAGAAAATTAAACTAATTGAAACTGAAGAAAAGTGCAATTAAAAAAACAAGAAGATGAAACCAAAAAAAAAGAGAAAAGGGAAGAACTGTTTAATTCCAAAGACGAAGTTGATTATGACTCTAAGTGCATGTATTGTACGTCTAAATATTCAAATGATATAGGGGGGAAGGAAGGAATGAAAAAAAATATTAAAATGAATGGAAATGAATGGAATGAAAAAATGAGGTCACGACCAGTGCGCTGGCGTTGATGAGGATGATACTGAACCTTTTATAATTGAAATGCAATGAAATTTGTATAAATGTAACTATTTAACTGTAAACTGTATAATTTGCTTTCATTTGATTTTTTTGTGAATATATTATAAAATACCGCAGATGTTTTTAATTTAAAAATGGGGATCATTTTTCCCCATTTTTATATGTGGATAAAATGATCCTTTTGCATTGTTTTGCTAGAAAATTTACAAATATTACACAAAAGTTTTATTTAAAGAAATGTAGTAGAAAGATTATAGTTTCATTGTACATTCACAGAATAAAAATATCTACATAAGTTTGCTGTAAATAATTGGTTTTTCCTTAGAGGGATCATTTTATACTGGTCTCGCCTAATATAAGAGTAGCCGATTTTTTCCCTGTGAATTTTCAAAAGTCTTAGAACAAAATTTGTTGTGGCTATTGGTAAGTTTATATCGGGCCGGTCCCTTCTTAGGGTTGCTATACACATAAGTGGGTCGGCACTGTCCGTTCGGCAGTATTTGATATACCGTCCGGCTATGCCGATTAATGTCGTCCTGCTGATGCCCGGCCTAGTGTTTATGTGCGACAAAGCCGAGGGGCTTTTACCCCGAACATTCATCTAAATATAATCGATTATACCGGTCAGCTGTGCCGATTAATGCCGGCCTACCTATGTGTATATCAACCCTTATCTCATTGAAATAAATCAAATTTAACGGATTTATCGCGTATATTTTACATAATTTTATGACCTGACGTTTCGAACACAGCGTCCGTGGTCACAGGTGAGACTAGATGACAGTTGTCTTTTATATTCTTATTATCTGTTTTGTTTACAGAAAAGCACTGGGAACAGCACCGAGGGTAGTCAAGGATGTGAACATAATGAAGCTCCTCTTCGACTGCCTGGACGCAATGCGAGTCACTCGTGACGACGCTCACGCTCTGCTTGACGACCTTACTAAGGAACTCGCTGACGTGTTTTCCGGGTCAGTGCCACATAATTTTTTTAGATATACATGACGTGTATAGAACGATTTATTTATCTTTTTTTTTTCTCCCAACCCAAAAAGAAGGCTGTTTATTCTTAAGTTTCACGTGTGTATTTTTGTGTCTGTCTGTGGTAACGTAGGTCTCACACGGATGGATCGATTTTAATCTAGTTTTTTTTTCCCAACTGCGTATGAAAGAGGGTTATGTTTTTCGAGTGTATGTATGTTTGTGTGTATGTATGCATGTATCTATATGATCGACTACAGCCTAAACGGCTTGGCCGATTTTGATTTACGAGGTGTCAGTATAGAAATTAATCTTTTAGAAATAAAAATTTTCGTATTTCTTGTATTTTGTATTGTTCTAAGCTGATACCCCAAGGCGTTTTACGGCAAGTTTTATATTTTTATAAATATAATATTTCAATAATTATAATTACCTATGTATTTTGTTGTTTTTTTTTTTTGTTTTTGTTACGATTTATTTCTAAATTACAGTTTTGAAAAACATGAGTACGTCAGGCCTTTATTGCATATGTATGATATTTTCAAGCTTTTAGTCCTTTTAGAACGCAATTAACTCGAAACTCTGTTTTTTTAATTAATACTTGCCGGCCTCTTTGTTCCCTGAGAGTTACAACGTTGGTCTTTTCAAGGTCAGAGTGAATAGGTATCTTCTAAGTCTGCGTGCTTCATCTCCGACCACATCGTCGCTGTCCAACAGGCGAGTTGGAGGTAAAACGCGGACTTATTCGTGTTAAAAAATAAATAATAATACTGTAGTGGAAATCATGTGCAATGCATCGTGTTGTATGTAGATCGAGAACCCGGTTCGAGGTATTAGACACATTGTTGAAAAAGTGGGTGCTAAAGTACGGCGGCGACCCAAGCCATTACAAGAAACAGACGCGAGCCTTCGACGCACTTGCCGCCGTCTCCGAACGCCTCATACGACAGCATGTAAGATACTTTATTTCTTTAAAAGATGCGACTTAACTAATATGACTAGTAGTTCTACGAACAGGTGACGTCACGAATACAAACTTTTTGCAACAATCTTAGTTTTTTTTATCGTCGGTTTTTTATCGTATACATTTCGGTGAGTGTGCGTCTGCTTTGCATGATCTCATTCCTCCATGCCCATTTTTCTATCGGACCGCAAGAAGCACAAAAAGCGACATATATGGTTGATATTCCGAAAATACGTACGAAACACTTTGGCTCCACTTTCATTGTACGTACTGCCAAACTGTGGAATGCGCTTCCTGAATGGGTCTTTCCGACTGGATATAATCTAGGTGTCTTCAAATCGCGAGTGAATAGGTTTCTTCTAGGCAAGCGCGCTCCATCGTAAACCGTAACTGTCGCTTATCACCAGGTGAGTTGACGGTCAAGCGCAAGCTTATTTTCGAATAAAAAATTAAAAAAAAACTCTTTTTAGGGTTCCGTACCCCAAAAGAAAAAAACGGAACCCTTATAGGATCACTTTGTTGTCCGTCTGTCCATCTGTCAACACTAGCTGTATCTCGGGAACGCGTAAAGGTATCGAGTTGAAATTAAAACTGTATACGCAGATTCATAGTCTCTTGCTGCAGAAAGAAAAATCAAACTTCACAGTTTTCATAAAAAAACGTTACAGCCGAATATGTCGTAAAAAACGCACATTTCGACACTCACAGAGGAATCAAAACCTATGGGGTACTTCCCGTTGACCTAGAACTCTGAAATTTGGCACGAAGCATTGTGTTAGAGTACACATATAGGAAAAAGTCCGAAAACTGGACATTTTTAATTTAATCACAAAAAAATAGTGTCTCTATGCAAGGAATGAGGGCCCAAATTTTAAATTATATTTTCTTCATAAACCGAAAAATATACATCGTAAAAATATTTAACACATTCATTGCTCACCACTCGGATCCCAGTGGGGCGGGGCTATAGTAGCGGCGCCTCCGAGCACTCGGATCCGAGCAAGCGTCCCGTTCATTTTGTAATAATCAGTAAACTGCCGGCGTTTGAGACAGTCAACGTTGCTTTGCGTGGCCACTCTGTACTTAATCAAAATTCGCCTAAAAAGTTTTGGTTCCCAGCTGAAGTGAAGGGTCTGCAGGGGGCGAAGAATGTGTTAAAAACCTGTTTTAGCTTATGCTAATGAGGCTCTTTCATATGATACCCCACATGATACGGTTAATTCACTTTAAAATTTGGGCCCTCATTCCTTGCATAGAGACACTATTTTTTGTGATTAAATTAAAAATGTCCAGTTTTCGGACTTTTTCCTATATGTGTACTCTAACACAATGCTTCGTGCCAAATTTCAGAGTTCTAGGTCAACGGGAAGTACCCCATAGGTTTTGATTCCTCTGTGAGTGTCGAAATGTGCGTTTTTTACGACATATTCGGCTGTAACTTTTTTTTACAAAAACTGAGAAATTTTATTTTTCTTTCAGCAGCAAGATACTATGGATCTGCGTATATGGTATTAATTTCAACTCGATACCTTCAAGCGTTCCCGAGATAAAAAGGTCTTGACACCCGGACAGACGGACAACAAAGTGATCCTATAAGGGTTCCGTTTTTTCCTATTGAGGTACGGAACCCTAAAAATGGGCTTACACGTATATAACATAACATAATTAAACAATACATAAGGCGGTTTTATCGCTAAAAGCTGTCTTTCCGATAACCTTGAGATGTAGGGGTGGAAAAAGGCAATTTTTGTTTTAAAACAAGACTGTCAGTCACTTAAAGTAGATTCAGTCTACTTCAAATTTTATTCGTAATTCAAAATTTACTGATTCAATTAGATTCTAGCTAGTAGAGCCTTGTCCAAGTTGTCCATGAGATACATTCGCTCGGAACTTGAGTGTTTCATTCTCTTTCTCTCTCTCTCTTGTTCCTGGTTACGAGTGAATCTCTACTAAACATGTATAGATTTTTCAAAGTTAGCAATCTTCAGTAAATGGTTGTTTCAGATGGCAACGATGGAAGGACCTACGCCTGAAGCACACCAAGCCATGGAGTCTCTTGAAGATGCTCTAAAAGACGTAACCGTTGACTCAGGACCGTTACAGGACCGTATCGGGCCCGCGATTGCAGCGCTGCTCGCTACTACCGCCGTTACTGATATAGGTACCTACTAGTAGTTCTACGAACAGTAGACCTCGCGAGAGAACTTATTTGCAGCTCACCTTGGGTCATCTGTACATAATACCTACATTTTACCTAATTTTATAAATAGAGAAAACGTAAAATCAAGAAAATTATTCAGCCCTAAAATTTATTTTAGGGCGCGTGGATACGCGCCCTCAGTGTTACACGCAATCTCAAGTTGGTTATCATATCTCGACAACCACTTGACCAATTCTGTTTATTTTTACGTCAAGTTGTAATAATTGTGTACTTAATCTATGTACCAAATATCATTATACAAATATCAATATCATTATTACCGCAATAAACTTACCCCCTTTTTATGGGAACCATCCTTCCTATATAAAATTGGCGACGATATAAAAGTAATAATCTATAGAACTTATACGCCAAGCAAGGCCGTAGGCAGTCCCCTGTCAAAAATCCCTTCGATCCTACTTCTGCAAAAAAAATCGGCTGTAACTTTATTTTACGAAAACTGAGAAATCTGATTATTCTTTCTGCAGCAAGAGATTATGGATCTGCGTACATGGTTTTAATTTCAGCACGATACCTTTACGCGTTCCCGAGATACAGGTCTTAACACCTGGACGGACGGATAAACGGACAGACGAACAGACGGACAATAAAATGATCCTATAAGAGCTCCGTTTTTCCTTTTGAGTACGGAACCCTAAAAATGGGAAAAACCTTAATTTTTGACCTTTGACCTTGTTTTTTTTATTTTATTTTTTTATGGTTAACTTATTATTTTTTTTGTCTATTTTGACTGGACTATTAACACAGTTACTTGTTTGATTCATCTGGTCCACGAAAACCTAGGACTCGCTAACATGATCAATGAATCAAATCACTTCCATGATTTAATGTTAAGAACCATAAAAAAATATTTTATTTTGCCATGGAAGTATTGTGGGTTCATTAATACGAGAAATAAAGCATATTACTATGAAAACACCACTAAAATTTTCGCGCTCACGCTTTATTCCTATTTTGACATAGAAGTACTGTGAGTTCACAAATACGAGAAATTTAGCATATTACTATAACACACTACTAAAAATTTCGCGCTCCCGCATTAATATTATTTTGATATGGAAGTGCTATGGGTTCACTAATACGAGAAATAAAGCATATAACACACCTAATAATATAAAACACCAATAAAATTTTCGCGCTCGCTTCACTCGCGCATTATAACTATTTTGACAGAGAAGTACTATGAGTTCACTAATACGATATATTTAGTATATTACTATAAAAACACTAATATTTATTAAAAAATATTATAAAATTTGGCCAGTTGATGCAGAGACGCTTGGCTTTGCCATAAAAGTAATATTGGATGATTTTGTACAGAACCCGTCCTCAAACAATAAATCGCTTAAATTAATAACACCTACCAATCATCATCATCTCAGCCATAAGAAATCCACTGCTGGACATAGGCCTCCCCCATGGATTTCCAAAAAGACCGATTGGAAGCGGCTTGCATCCAGCGTCTTCCCGCCACTTGTATGATGTCATCTGTCCATCTCATGGCTGGTCTTCCTACACCTACCAATATTCAGGAACAATTTTCTAATATCCATTTCAAAGAAAGCTATTTAATTTCAGAAACCGAAGAAGCTATGACGTCACTTGTGAATTCTCTCATTGACAAAAACAAACCTTTGACGGCAGAAGAACTCAGCCACATCAAAACATCACACATCATCAATGATATCAGAGGTAATATAAGATAATTATAGTTTAAAATACAACAACATCCGACTTCAAAATACCCAATTTCGTTTACTTGGATGACATAAATACTTGCGTGCCACAGCTGTTTTGTGCGCACGCGCGGCTCCTCTTTATTTATTATTTATTAATAAAATTATTGTTTCAATTTTTTTTATGTAGAAATAGGTTTGCGCTTGACCGCCAACTTACCTGATGTTAAGCGACGTTGCGGTCTACGACGAAGCGCGCTTACCGAGAAGAAACCTATTCACTCGCGATTAATTCAATGCTTCAGTTATACAATTATATACACATTCCTTAAAATATATATAGAACTGACAGTGCATAAATATTTTTAGTTATAATAATAGATAAGTTTTTATGTGAATAACTTTATATCAATATCAATATTGCCTAGAGAAACCTATACTAGGTTTTTTGGTTTAATGGGTTTTTTGGGTTTTAGGTTTTTAGGTTTTTTGTATTAATGGTAACTATTTTCTAAATAAATAAATGAAAGAAAACATTTTTCTGTTATTTTGTTGTAAAAATGAAACTAGTGAACCGATTTTGGTAAAATGTATGTGGGACTACTGAAGTGAATATTTAAGAAAAATAGAAATTATAAGATATTTCATATCTTATTAAATAAACTTTCTTTAAGTAAACTTTCGCAACTTTACACGTTAAAAGCTGACAAATCATAAGCAAGGCTTTAAAAGTTTACTAATAGCGAACCAAGTTGTAGAATGTACTCGAAGAAGTAAAGCTGTGATTATAGTATCTAATAGCCTATTACTAAGTCTGCATTATTATGAGGAGCAACTACGGAACCCTACACAGGGCATGACCTGACGCGCATATGACAGTTTTATTCTCTATGTATGTTTATGTTACCATAAATATTTCCAGAATGTGGGGTCTCGGCTGCCGAAGAAGATATAAATCACATTGTTGACTTGGCTTTGGAATGCCTTCAGGCGCAGGTTGTAGGTCCTGAGGAAGCTTCGCAACTAGAGCTTGAAGTCGAAAAGGCTATGTCGATAGCGGAAAGTATTCAACCGGTAATCATTTAGCTTGGAGAAGTATATACTCGTAGGATAAGAAATAAAGCTGGGCCTAAAGCGCGCAGCTCTTTCGCGCATCACAACATTTTTAAACAAATAAAATTATTGAGTATAGGTATTAAAAAAGTGAGAGATATAATTGTTTATTTAGATAAGAAAAATATAAAAAAAAAAACATAAATCACTCCTTAGCCATATTGAAGAAAAACCTTTTTTTAAATATTTCTCCTATATAAATAAACAAATTTGTCTCTCACTTTTCTAGTTATTTTATACATCTCTCACAGTGATTTTATATAATACAACACAACATTTTAAAACATATTTATGTATACCACTCTAAATATTTTTAAACATATATGTTTAATAATGTAAAATTGTATGGGTAAAACACACCATACCAACCGACATAGCCCGCCAATACAACTAAACGGCCTACATTGTATAAGTTGGGCCAATGTCGACAAAATTGCCGACATAAAGCTGGCGGGTCGGCGAATTGGTGTGTGTTACGCTCTATCCATCTTATTAAATTGAAATTAAATTATATAATATTAAATATTATTATGTATGTTATTATGGCAAACAGATGCTCCCACACATCCCACCTCCCACGAAGGCCTCCCATGGATTTCCAAAAAGACTAAGGCCTATTTCCAGCTAAGGACTTCTTGCGGCTGATATGATGATGATGGTTATCTTTATAAGAAACTGTTATTAATTAGAATACTTTTTTTTTCAGAAGCCAGACGAAGTACAAGAGTACACTGATCAATTACGCCAACGTCGCACCACGCGCTTTCAATCAATTCCGGAGCTTAAAACATTCGAAAAAACTGATCTACGTCATACACGACGCAAAGATTTCTATCAACCCGAAGAACTTACACATGATACATCTGAAGGTGAAAAATCAACAGATGAGGCTATTAGCGATGAAAAACCTACTGAGGTCGACTCAAGCGGCGGCGGCGTCACGTCTATAGCCAGTGGTTTAGCAGAAACATCCGATGTTGGAAAGTCAAGTGCTACCGGGAAATCCCAATCAACAGAGTACATTCTTGAAGCTAAACGATCATCTTCCAGTGTTGTCAGTGCTAAAAAATCTAGTTCTGCTGAGACCGTTTCAAAAAAGTCGGCTACCGAGAAATCTCAATCAACAGAGCACATTCCTGAAGCTAAAGGATCATCTTCCAGTGTTGTCAGTGCTAAAAAATCTAGTTCTGCTGATGCCGTCCCCAAAAAGTCGTCAGTTACAAGCGCCGGCTCTGAAGATTCTAGATCGGGCGTTGTTTTTACCAAAAAAAAGAAAACAATTACTGAAACTACTTCTGAAGATGAAAAACCAGAATAAAGAAAAAATATCCTTACTCAATTATACATTATTATCGTTTACTTCTTCTAATAAAAAGTGACGTTTCAGGACTTGGATTTAGCTTATAGGTAATGAAGGGTCTACATCAATAAAATTCGCCTTCTCACACACGATATAAGATTGCCTCATTATACAAACTAAAAACATAAACAATCTTGACAAAAATATTAAGTTTTAAACACGTTTCACACAAAATTTCACTTTGATACCAATAATTCTTTATACTTTTTTAATAATTATGTACAACAAAAAAAGTTCGAAGACGAAAATAATAACCAACAGACCTAAGGACAAAATTACTGTAGATGGAAAATAAATCGAATACCTAAAAGAATATACTTAACTTGGACAATCCATAGCGTTTGACGATCATACGGAACGGGAAATAACTTGGATGGTAGGGATAGCGTGGAAAAAGTACTGGAGTGTAAAATAAATAGTTTAGAATTAAAAATATAGACATAGAGATTTAAAGGAAAGTGTATGAGGTAGCCATACGGTATTTATGAACTTCTTTGACGAATTTTTTATAAATACAATTGATACAACTGTTACAAATACAGTTGATACAAGTAATGCACGACGAAATGATTTATGACATAATGAAATAGAAAGCTGATATGACATAACAATAATAATATTAAATAACAATAATCTTGTACCTATGTAAAAAAACGAGTACCCAAAATAACCTAAATTTGTAAAAGTTTGATAAATATGTAAAACCAAAACTATGTTGATGATATGATAAAGACTATGAAAAAAAAAACAACAAAAAATCTGCAATCTATATGTTTTATCGCTGTAAGCTCTTAATACTTATTGCACACCTACTTACTGTATTTCACAATATTCAATATCTTAAAATTATGATTATTTAGTTATTAATCTTTATTTTATACGTCATACATTCATAATAAAATTATCTCTATTTAACTTCATACATTTAATGAATTACTTGCTAAACCTGGCTGAAGATATTCTATTAGGTTATAGCGTAGGCCAAACTGGCGAGAAAGTAGTTTGCTTTGCCATTTGTACTATGTTTTACTTTTTATTACGGTCTCTGGTCTCGCTAGAAGTCGCTAAAAGCTAAGTTATATTTATTTTCTCTAAAGAGACCTTTGTTTTAAAGAAAAATAATTTTAATTTAGAATTTAGAAAGTATGTGGGTAGATGCAACTTATTCAAGATGCCTACTTATTATCTTTTCTTCGTATTATTATATTAGATATCTATGAAAAGGAACTGATACGATTGTATAGTTACCATAACTGCGCATGAGTTTGTCGTTACTATTTTCTTTCTTAGAAGAAAATAAATAAATGTTATTCACTAATACGACTTGGCATTTATGTATTTTCGTACCGCCATTGACAATAAATACAAAATCATGAGCAGCTGTGGTCTATACAATAGTAATGTTTCTTATAAATACTGTAGTTTTAGTTTACATATTATGTACTTATCAGTTGCAAAACTTGTTATTGTAGAGCTCTACTGCTGGGCAAAATCTTACCCTCAATTTTTCCATTATTGATGGTTTTGAGCGTTACTGTGTAGTTTTTATCGAAGATTTCAAATTCGTCGCGACATTTCTCATGAGTCTATGCAAGTGGTCGTACCGAGCTGAGTTTTATTAGCCCAGACATGGCCGGCCCAGTCCCATTTCAGTTTGATTCTTTATGCAAAACTTGCATAGGGACCATGAGCCAGCAAAAGATTTTCATGACCAATATCCTCTCGGACAATAACTGGTATAATAAATAATTAAGAGGGTTTTATCATGAGGTATTGTGAGAGTCATCTGAGGCTCTGAGAGTGGGTTGAGCAACTCTTTGGGTCTTTTTAATTTAGGAATCTTTTTGCGATCCACCACTCTGCAGTCGGCTGACGGCAGATTTTTTATTTAATATGTTATGTTAGCATAATATGATACAAATTTCAGTGGGAGGAAATGACTGAAAATATTTTTACGAGTTTGGGAGGCTGTTACTGCTCAACCTAAATACGAAGCCGCATCTGACGCTGACGCTCATGATACAACTCTCAATATTCGAGTTATCGTCCGGGAAGAAATTACTTACGAAATTTATGCCTGGCTCGCGGACCATAACAAAATACTAACAGTAAACATATCCTACATTATTATGTCAATGGATATTATTTTTGGATGTCTTGTTTCAATTAACTGATATTTTATTGTCTGTATTTCATATTGCAAATGACCACCGCTAGTCTATCAAATTATGCATAATAAATTTTAATAAAAAATCTTGTAGTATTTATTTTTGACACCTATAACGGAGCTCTATCGTATTAACTAGGTTTGTTACAATGATGACTATAATCATCCTTACAGCTATATTGCTTCTAATAATTCTCTTTTTATGTTTGCTTAATATTGAGCCACGCGACCTGTAGAGAAGTTATAGTAGGTATGTAAATTAAAATAATCTTGTAATCTTCCCCTAAGAATTTGAAGGTAATAATAATTTGAAATTCTAACAAAGGTCACGGATCCCGATGTCTGTAGAGCTGAAAATTTAATTTTAAAAAAGATCATAACTACGTACGTATACAGACAATTCTTGCAAAACTTTAAACGGCTTATATAATTATGTACAAAGTTTTTACGTTGCATAATTACGCAAGGATTTGTCTATAATATGTGCAATTATAACGTTATTATGCAATGTTACGAATTTGTTGGATAAACAAATATTATTTCATTCAGATCCACGTAATTCAGAAGTTCAGAGGTTACATGTACGAAGTCGCAGGTGCGACTAACACCGTACTGTTACCTAACAATAAGTAACAAATAAATTCGTGCTTATCAATGAGAGTTCCGAGACAGATCATACCTCTGCTGATGATTAATTAATGATATTAGTAATACTTCGGTCTTAATCAGTAATCACTAATCAGTATGATTCATGTTGGCTATTTTTATTTTAAATTAATAATCATTCATGATAAGGGTAGTATAAATAAGTAGTAATAAGTATTTACTATCACAGTAATCACAAGAACTTGGCTGCCAACCAAAGATGCGTATCCTCATTTTATTTGCCTTATTGGGCACCACTTTGGGTAAGCATTGTTTATTCTTAACTTAATATTATTTATAGATGAGGAAGTAACTTTGTCTGATTTTTATAATTTCAGAACAACTTTTATGAAATATGGCACAGCTGAAAACTAGACGGACATAATTATGCAATATTTTTACCCGACTGCGTAAAAGAAGGAGGGTTATGTTTTTCGAGTGTATGTATGTTTGTATTTATGTATATATGAGGGTATGTATTTATATTTCTATATGACAGCCAACAAACAGCCTTAACCGATTTTAACGGATTTTGATGTGCGAGGTGTCATTAGATTCGTCTTCGCTTCCAGAATGTCAGGCTATATTTTTTGTCATAATAATAAAACATTACTTGCAATAAAAAAAATGCTTTTTAGGTGACCTATTACGTAATAAACACTATTTCGTAATAAGCAAGTGATTTTACAAGAATTATTCTAAAGAATGCTCATTTATAATATTTGAAAGCGATTTTACGCATACTTTCTAACAAAAAACATACACTCAACAGCGTTTGATACGCGTAACGAAATCGTAAGTTAGACTGCAAACACTGCTTTTCTGCAGTCGGGTATTTTGATTTTCTTTTAATATACATACTTGTATAATTATCATCACCGTTGACGTCATCGATTTATCATTTCATCATTCATTACGCAGGGAATCGTGGAGCAATTCTTGCACATTAAAGTAAAAAAATGGCTTATTTAAATATATTAGATTTTTTTACACTTATGGTTCCACTTTATAGGCAGTTCAAAAATGTCAAACCCGACAGGACTAAAACCCGCATATTCCAATCTGTACTTGGGAAAATTCACCTTTTAGGGCACAGGAGTACGTGTCACGTGGAGTGGTCGATTGAACACTGCATTGAAGTAAAAAAGACTGGTCGAAAGTTTTGACCACCCCACGTGACACTCGTGTCACCAAAATGCTCCCAAATACAGATTTGGTTCATGTCCCGGCGCGTGTGGAATTTTTGAACTGTCTAAAAATTTGTAGATATTAGATTTACTAACAACTCACAGGAGCGTAGGCAGAATTTTGAATTTTTTTTAAATCAATTTCAGCGATGCCAATGGACGTGACCCGCATTGTGGGTGGTTCTACCACAACGGTGGACCAGTATCCTTACATGGCTAACATGCAGCATAACATTTATTCAATTTGGTGGGTTCAGGAGTGTGGCGGGACTCTCCTCACAAGAACTGTGGTGCTTTCTGCTGCTCATTGTTTCGAGTAAGTAACAAAGTCAATACAAATCAATGCAATATTAAGTATGCAAAGTCAGTGTTAAATTCACTCAATTGAGGGTTGACTAACCTTCAATTGAGTGAATTTAATTAAATACTGTTTTATGTTTTAAAACGAGGCTTTTCAAAATAGCCTACTAAGTATCTCTTGTTACCCAAATACTCAAACAAAGGGTTACTTAAAGTTTTTCTAATGCGAATTTGTATGTTTGTTCTCCAAATGCAAAAGAAATGGCTACACAAAAAAATTACAATTTACTTTGCGAAAAAGTCGCATGTCGTGTCGTGCAGTGAAAAAACATGTTAAATAGGTCTACACATATTTTATATAGTTCTAAGCATACTCTGCTAGATCCTCACTTTTATGAGTCTAAGAATGAGTATAACATTGTACCTACAGAGACGACCCGAAGTAGGTAAATGCGTAATTTCGCTCAGGACATTCGGCAACACGATGCTACAATTAACACTTTGTATATACCAACAGAGACGACGACCCCCCATCTTCATGGCGTGCGCTTCTAGGCACATCGTACGCAGAGAATGGTGGTTCTATCCACCCAGTCTCACGTATTGTGAACCACCCTGACTACGATCTCAATTTGGTCGTTAACGATATCTCCGTCGTCCACCTGGCCGTACATGCAGTCTACTCTGCCAACGTACAACCCGCAAGAATTCCTTCATCTAACTACAATGTTCCGGATGGCGCTGTTGTCACCGCCATCGGTTGGGGTCTCCTTGGCGTAAGTTCTTAATTTTTTTCTTATGTACCTAATTTAACGTAATGTACACGATGTGTGAAACACTCTTGGGTAGCGTTTAGTTACAATATAGCATGTATCCCTTAATTTAAACGTAAAGCAATTGTTGTATTTAAATATATATATACTTAACAAGGATCTTGGAAACGGCACCAATGATTTTGATGAAATTTGATATATTGGCAGATTCGGGGACGATAAGCCGTTCTTGCTAGGCTTCGTTTTATTGAATCTGGATTACTTGGATTTATAAGAGAAGAATACCTGTCTATTTGTAAAAGTATGTAGGCTATATACGTTCTATATAAGGACAGATGTCCGACAACGACGTTAATTAGACCGTAGTTTGAACCGTGGCTCATCCATTTGATTTACTTTCAACGGCCACCACTGGTGCCCGTTAGCACAAATTTTTAAATTTAGATCCCATGGTGGCAGTTTGGTATTGAAATAAAAAAATGTCTCAACGTCCGCCACTAAAACTTGCGCCAGTGGTGGAAACTATAACTTTAGGGCTGATTGAGCTCTAAATCGGTACCTATTATAAACAAATAAATAAAATTGAAATCTGTTCGTATTTTTTTAATGCATAAGAAAATACATTTTTCGCACCACTGGTGCCAGTTTTAGTGGCAGCCGTTAAGATTATTTTTAGGGTTCCGTAGCTCAAAAGGAAAAAACTGAACCCTTATAGGATCACTTTGTTGTCCGTCTGTCCGTCTCGAGAACGCGTGAAGGTATCGAGTTGAAATTAAAACCATATACGCAGATCCATAGTCTCTTGCTGCAAAGAGAAAACTCAAACTTCTCAGTTTTCGTAAAAAAAAGTTACAGCCGAATATATCGCAAAAACACATATTTCAAAACTCGCAAGGGAATCAAACCCTATGGGGTACTTTCCGTTGACCTATAACTGTGAAGTTTGATTTACCTAATCACAAAAAATATGCAAGGAAGGAGGGTCCAAATTTTAAAGTGCTTCAACCGTATCATGTGGAGTATCATATGAAAGAGCTTCATTAGCACAAGCTAAAACAGGTTTTTAAATATTTTTACGATGTATATTTTTCGGTTTATGAAGGAAAATATAAAAACTATATAATTTCCCCCTTTTATCTACTAGTTTGAGCGGAACCCACGGTGGGCGAGTCTGACTCGCACTTATCCGGTTTTATTTTATTTCAAGATCCACCGCCACCATGGGGACCGTTAGATCTAAATTTAATCATTCATGGTAACGGCCAACAGTAGTGGCTGATTTGGTGGTGGCCGTTGGGAGTAAACCGAATTTGCCTACTTATACTCGTATATACGGAAATGTAGTATAATAGAACTGATTGAGATTTTAATTTATGAACATGTACAAAATGTTCCTGTTACAGAATAATATCAGGGATTTGCCAGAACAACTCCAACACGTGGACGTCAGCATAATTAACCAGGAGTTGTGTGCGGAGAGGTACGCCTACCTCAAGACGCAGCCCGGCTTCGCACAATGGCCTGCCGTTACTGAAGGCATGCTGTGCTCAGGCGTTCTCGACGTTGGCGGCAAGGTATAACATCTAAAACTAATTTCCCTAACGCTTTGTTAATGTAAACAAAAGATTTTAACTCAAACTATTCGTTTATAACCGTAAAAGTTTGGCTATGGAAATCAAAGAGATTCCAAACTATACGTTTGTGGTACTATACGGTGGAAATACGTTTGACTATCAACATTTTTTTTTTTAAACAAACTGTACAGGCATAGCCATTAATGTTTCCAACCATATCAAAAATATGATATTTTTAAGGGAAGAAAATATTTTTCTACTGTTGTGTGAAAAACACGTAATTTACTGGCGAGAATTGCAGCAAGAACTAAATACAAGTACTTAATGTATTTCTGATTTGATAATTTGAAACTGGCACAAGAGTATCAACTTGAAGACATCAAACAGGCAAACAAGGGGATACTATTGTTTGCTCATTTTTAGTAAAATTATTACCAGAAATTTGGATCAATTTTAAATTTTGCTCAATGTGTGTTGTCAGGGCCAGTGCCATGGTGACTCCGGCGGGCCGCTAGTCTATGGCGACGTCGTGGTGGGCGTGACTTCGTGGAGCTACAGATGCGCTGACCCCATGTATCCCACCGTCAACGCACGCGTCTCGCATTACTCAGACTGGATCGTTGCCAACACGTAACGTTTCGATCATTCAAGAAATTGAATAGAACACATATTTTATTAATAATTATATTGTACTGTAGCACCAAATTCAAATCGAATCTCGGGTCAAGTGGACAATGTCCGGATTGTCCGGTCATCATGACCATTATTGTTTCTTAAGCAGGATCGCAATAAGAAACACTTATTAACGATTATTTATTGAAACTTTAGAATATTTTGTTATTAAATAACGTACCTAAGACTTTCGTAGGCTGGGCACTAAGAGACTAGTATTTGAAAAAAATACTTTGCAAGCAGAAATTCGTTAACGTAGGAAGGAAAGTGCAGCATGTATACCTACTTATATCGCAGGGAAATAATAAAATGAAAAGTATGTGATAAAATCCCTAAGAAATGTGATAAAATCCCGCAAAAGTCAAAATAATGATGAATGATCAGTAATTTGATTATTTCTCCGGTCTATTTTAGGGAAATGTAAAAATTAAATAAAACAAGATTGGAGACTTCTATTTCCCCAATAAAATAGGTACATAGTAAGTGATCTGGTCTCTGACCCAATTACTTGAGGTATCTAATCAGGATGATTGCCAAAGTTCAATCTAATTGGCAGTCGTTCTGATATTCTCAGGCTGAAAGAAAGAATATTTTTTTAGTTATTATAATTAAGGGCCATCCATAAATTATGTCACACGTGAAGGGGAGGGGTCAACGAAGTGTGACATTATAAGACAAGGGGTAGGAAAAGTCCTAAGCCAGCGGTGACAAGGGGTAGGGAGGGGTCAATAAACCAAGAAATTCGTGTGACGTTGTTTGTGGATGGCCCCTTATGTTCTGTGCCAGTGTATGTGTAGTGTGTGGGTGTAGAGACTACCCTTAAATTAGTGTTAGTTTTTAAGTTTGTATTGTCATTTTAAAATAATGCAAAAATAAATTAGAGATGTACCTATATATAAATAGTTAATAAATACTTAATTATTAAGTATTTATTATAAAACTTAACTATGGAAATAAATTATTGCTTTTTTTTTCAAATACAATTCATTTTTGTTTCTTATAATATTATACTGAATACATATAATTATATACCTATCCAAAAAACAGAAGTAAATAAAATACGTATTATAGATACAATTATTAGTACAATTACAATTATCCATGTAATTAAATATGGATGTTAGATAAATAAATATAAATAAATAGTGGACATTTCAAAGAAAATCATCTAGCTCAAACTAAGCAAAGCTTATTATACTATGAAAGCTAGATTGCTGATAGAATATATATATATATATATATATGTTTTTGTTCAGGATGCCCATAAATCACAGAATCATCTGAAATAGGTCTCATCGTGGTGGACGATTAAGTATACTTTTTGTAGTGCGCTCCCGTACCTAGATGAGAAAGGCCACGTTATGGACGTAACGGATGTTTAGTATCGACAGCTAATGGTTCTTAACATTATATACGATAATCAAGAATAAAACCGGACAAGTGCGAGTCAGACTCACCCACCGAGGTTTCCGTACAAACTAGTAGATAAAAGGGAGAAATCATATATTTTTTTACTTTTATTTTCCTTCATAAACCGAAAAATATACATCGTAAAAATATTTAAAACTCTGTTTTAGTTTATGCTAATGAATCTCTTTCATATGATATCCCACATGATATGGTTAATTCACTTTAAAATTTGGACCCACATTCCTTGCATCATTCATCATCATCTCAGCCATAAGAAGTCCACTGCTGGACATAGGCCTCCCCCATGGATTTCCAAAAAGACCGATTGGAAGCGGCTTGCATCCAGCGTCTTCCCGCCACTTGTATGAGGTCATCTGTCCATCTCGTGGCTGGTCTTCCTACGCTGCGCTTGCCGGTACGTGGTCTCCACTCGAGAACCTTTCGGCCCCATCGGCCATCAGTTCTGCGTGCTATGTGCCCTGCCCACTGCCACTTCAACTTGCTAATCCGCTGTGCTATATCGGTGACTCCTGTACGTCTACGTATCTCTTCATTTCTGATTCGATCTCGTAGAGAGACTCCGAGCATAGCCCTCTCCATAGCTCGTTGCGCGACCTTGAGCTTCCTTATGAGGCCCATAGTTAGGGACCACGTTTCAGTGCCGTATGTCATCACTGGTAACACACACTGGTTGTAAACTTTCGACTTGAGGGATTGGGGTATATTGGACGAGAAGACGCTTTTAAAATTCCCGAACGCTGCCCAGCCGAGTTGGATACGACGATTGACCTCCCTCGCAAAGTTGGACCTGCCTAATCGGACCGTTTGTCCTAGGTATACGTATTCGTCAACAACTTCAAGAGTGGAGTTCCCCACAGATATTTGGGTGGGCACTACATGGGCGTTCGACATAACCTTCGTTTTGTCCATGTTCATTTTGAGGCCCACCCGTTGGGAAACTCTATTGAGGTCTTCGAGCATCGTACTGAGGTCTTCCATCGACTCTGCCATGACTACTATATCGTCGGCAAACCGAAGGTGAGTGATGTACTCGCCGTTAATATTGATGCCAAGCCCTTTCCATTCCAGAAGCTTATAGGCATCTTCCAAACCAGCGGTAAACAGTTTCGGAGAGACAACGTCTCCCTGCCTCACGCCTCTTTTCAATGAAATTGCCTCTGAGTTCTGGTCATGTACTCGGACTGACATGGTGGCGTTGTTGTACAAACACTTCAGCACTTCGACATACCGATAGTCAATACGGCATCGTTGGAGAGCCTCAAGCACCGCCCAGGTCTCAATCGAATCAAAGGCTTTCTCATAGTCCACAAACGCTAAGCAAAGGGGCAAGTTATACTCTTCGGTCTTCTGTATCACTTGCCGCAGCGTGTGGATGTGGTCTATGGTACTATAGCCTTTTCGGAAACCGGCTTGTTCGGGAGGCTGGAAGTCATCGAACCTGCGTTCAAGACGATTCGTGATGACCCTTGAAAACAGCTTATAGACGTGGCTCAGAAGCGAGATGGGTCTATAGTTCTTCAGCAAAGTGTTGTCTCCTTTTTTGAAGAACAGCGCCACCACGCCTCTGTTCCATGCTTCTGGCGTTGTACCTTCAAGCACGACTGAATTGAAGAGCCGCTGAAGGACTTTCAGTACCGGTGTTCCACCCGCTTTCAGTAGCTCTGATGTAATTCCGTCATCACCCGGTGCCTTGTTGTTCTTGAGCTGTTTCAAGGCCATCCTAATCTCGTACAGGCTGATGTCCGGGATATCTTCGGTATAATGTCGAGTCAGCTTGGCTCTTGGATCTTTACCCAAACTGCTAACAGGTTTTGCGACCGATGTGTATAACTGTCCATAGAACCTCTCGATCTCCCTCAAGACTTCTGCTTTGGTCGACGCTAGACTGCCATCTTCTCTCTTCAGCTTCGTCAACTGGCTCTGCCCAATAGACATGTCTTTTGCGAACACTTTGGAGCCTTTATTCCGCTCTATCGTCTCTTTAATACGATTAGTATTAAAGGCACGGATGTCGTGTCGCATAGACTTTGATATGAGTCTATTGAGCCGCCTATATGATTCGGCGTCACCGGAAGACTGCAGTTTCAATGAGCGTCGTTCAGCCATGAGGTCGAGGGTATGGCTCGAGAGCTTTTGCGGTTTATTTGTACGGTGGGGTTTATAAAACTTCGCGCCCACCGTACGGACAGTTTCCACAAACCTGTTATTGATCTCATCCACCGATGCGCAGCTTTCCAGGCACTCGAAGCGATTTGATAGTTCGAGCTGAAAGCTCTCGGGGTCTTCGATATGAGCGCGAGTAGGTCGGAGTGTAGACTTCATCATACGGGACCTCTCAAGTTTAACATTAATATTCAAAGTGCCTCGTACCATTCGGTGATCACTTCCGGTTTTAACCATGTTTATCACAGAGACATCATTGAATATTTGTTTCTTGGTGGTCAGGACGAAGTCTATCTCATTTCTCGTAGAACCATCGGGACTCAACCAGGTCCATTTCCTATGAGGTGGCTTCTGGAAGAAAGAGTTCATCATGAAGAGTCCCTCTTTCTCCAGGAAGTCGGCCAACCTCTGTCCCCTGTGGTTCCGTTGTCCATGTCCAAATTGCCCCACTCTCAGCTCATTTTCGCATTTCCTGCCCAGCTTCGCATTGAATGCATAATCGCATTCCTTGCATAAAAACACAATTTTTTTTTGATTAAATTTAAAATGTCCAGTTTTCGGATTTTTTCCCTTAAGTGTGCATGTACTTACTCTAACACAATGTTTCTTGCCAAATTTCATAGTTCTAGGTCAACGGGAAGTACTCCATAGGGTTTGATTCCCTTGTAAGTGTCAAAATGTGCGTTTTTGCGACATATTCGACTGTAACTTTTTTTATGAAAACTGAGATATTTTTTTCTGCAGCAAGAGATTTTGGATCTGCGTATATGGTTTCAATTTCAACACGATACCTTCACGCGTTCCCGAGATACAGGTCTTGACACCCGGACGGACGGACGGACGGACGGACAGACGGACAACAAAGTGATCCTATAAGAGTTCCGTTTTTTTCTTTTGAGGTACGGAACCCTAAAAAATAAGTATCTCTTAGATACACACTCATTCATTTGCACCAGATTTGTGATAAGCACTATGATATCACGATGAGTCACGATAACAATAGTCCAAGGTGAATCATGTTGATTACATTTTTTTTATTGTAAGTTCGAAATAAGCAAAACTTACTATACTTACTCGTACTTAGATAGTGCGATGACCCCAAAGTAGTCTTGGCCAAATCTCTGTGGCTCTATGCGAGTTTAGGCATTTATCCTTCTTCAGAATCCCGAGGCTTATCGATAAGACAAGGCAAGGGGTAATTGTACAAAAGAGCCCAACGGCTCTAAAGAAGCTAAATATATTTTCGCTAAGATTCCGTAGTCAACTACGAACCATTATAGTTTCGCACTGTCCGTCTGTCCGTCCGGCTTAGCTCAAAGACCGTATGTAATAGAAAGTTGTAATTTCGTATGAGTATGAGTAATTTAAGTTTTTACCCGACTACAGCGAAGCAAAAGGGAGGGTTATGTTTTTGCCGATATGTATGCATTTATGTTCATTTATCAAAAGCTTCAAATTACTTTAAAAAAATAAGTAATAAGTAATCCGACTATTTATAATATTATTTACATTTTCTTGTTTCATACTTTTTAGGGCGTTTTTCAGTAGTCGGGTTGTAGTGTTGGAACTTATTTTTTTTATAATATTTTTTGTTAGAGTCAAGTGTCCATCCGCCCGCTAACCGGTTGACCTTGGAGATATGAAATAAATCATGCTCTAGTCATCACGGGCTAGTAGGAAATTATAGATAAATTATTAATCAACAATGTACTTGGAGATTCAAATAAAAAAAATAAAGAAAACAAAAATCGGTTTTTAGCGATAATTTTTTTATTTTTGCGAAAATTTTATTATTACTATACAAAAATGCAGCCTGGGAGTGTAAATAAATCTAACGACACCTCGCACATTAAACATTTAATTGAAAATAAATATTTCAAAAAAGGAATTGATGGGTCGGAATCTATACATATATAATAAGACAAAACCTGTGCATTAAATATTTATGAAAAAATTTGATTGGATTATTATCGATACAAAAGCCAAAACAGCAATTTTCATCATTTTTGTCTGTCTGTCTTTACGATGTGTCCGATGGGCGCCGAAACTACTGGACGGATTTGGACGAAATTTGGCAGGATTATTACACTATGTAGAAGGATCTGGCATTGTTTTTATACCGAAAAATTTTATAGGTCCCCTGGGGTATAGCATTAAATTACAACATTCAACATTATTGCGTTACTAAATCTCAAAAACTACATAAGCTACGAATCTGAAATTAAGCATGTATGTTATTTATGAAGGAATAGGTCAGCTAAAACACGGATTTTGCGAAATGGCTGAATTAAGGGGTAAAATTGGGGGGGTAAGCGAATGTATGAAAGTTCCCGACTTTTGATGTTAGGGGCATGAAATTTGGTATTTGAGTTACCTAATAGATATAGGTAAATAAATACAGTTATTATATTTCAACGACAGGGATGAATGAAGGTAGCCAAAAGAAGAAGTTTGTATGAAACTTCCTTAATTTTTATGTTACAATTTAGTATTTGGATTAAAAAATAAATACAAATTACAACAAACAAAAATAAAACAGGGAGGTCAACAGAGGATTGAAATATTCCATGAAAGTACCACGATTTTAATGTCAGGGTCGAAATTTAGTTCGCACAATTTTCATGTTAGAAGCGTTAAATAATAACATTTAGGTTAATTCATAGACAGGAACTAATACTGTTATTATATTTTTACAACAGGGATGAATTAGGGGGGGAAGGGAGATTGGAATTAGGTAAGATTTACGCGAACAAATAAATATTAACGAAGATTCTTATAATATTTTACGCCAAGGTAATAAAAAAGGGGGTTGACTTTTTTTCATAAACAGACTTGCAATTCAAGCGAATTGCTGATTTTTTTAATCTTAGCTTGATCAGGACGGAAGCGGGGCTGGAGAGATATCAGACGGGCGATAATAAAGTTCGAATCCCAGCGTGAGGGAGTGGGTCGGAATGGGAACGAGTTGTGAGCAAGCTTTAAGTGCGGCAAGTAGTATATAGTGGTAGTAGCATAGGTGGAAATGGGACAGGTGCGACCTGGGAGCTGAATTAGTGTGATGCAAGAATGAAACGAAACAAGGGAGTGAGATATGAGATGTGAGGTGAGATGGAGTGAGATGGGATAAGGATCTAGGTGGGTGCGGGACGTAAGTGGTATGGGAGTGAGGCGGGCGCGGAATGGCAGTTGAATGGGAGCGAGAAAAAAGTGCGGTGGGAGCGAAGTTGGAGAGGGAGAGGAGCAAGGTGTAAACGCTATAAGTGCGAGGAGGAAATGAAGTGAAAGTGAGGTAGTAGAGTGGGAGAGTGGGCGGGAATATGGTAGATGTTGGATAGGGCTGGAGGGGAGAAGGTGACAGTAAAACGTGAGTGCGACGGGAGCAAGGTAGACGTGTAAAAGATGTGAGGCAGGAGTGGTGTAGAAGTGAGGTGGGATCGAGACAGGAGCTGAACGTAAGCAGGGCTGGACCGGGTTAAAAAAAGGGATTGGCAGTTTTTTTTTTTTTTATAGAAGATAGATCTACGATTGACCACCAACTCGCCTGATGTTAAGCGACGGTGTGGCCGAGGATGGAGCTCGTCGATCTAGAAGATATCTATTCACTCTAGCCTTGAAAATTCCAAGATTATAGGTCTCAGGAAACAGAGAAGGTGGCAAAGAATTCCATTCTTGTGCACTACGCAACAAGAATGTGGATCGATATCGCTGAGTACGGATTTTCGGCATTTCAACGAGAAATGGGTGGTATTCTTCATTTAAATACATCTACGTTTGACCACATACCGACACAAATAGCGCATCGGATGTGTTTTATTACGCGTACGAAGTCACGGGTACAGCTAGTCAATAATAAAATCGTACACGATCGGGCGCGTGAAATTTCTATCAACAACCAACCGCTCCTATATATTTATTAATGCTATTTACATATTTACACCCAATGATTTTATTTTTGAGCCTGATGAGTTCCCTAGATTGGTGAGGAGAGTGGTGTGATGACTGGTACCTAGAACCTACCTAATTATTTATTGGCTCTAGTACATTATCTACATTTCTCTTTCTTTCAATAAGTCCGTTTAAGTTAAAACGTTTTCTATTTATTTTAGTTTCAAGTTATTCATTCGTTACTTATTAACGAAATGAAAACTAAAATCTTTGTAAATTTTCATAGTTGACTGTATTTTACTATTTAAGCCCTTTCGTTTGATCAATTGGCTAATCGCAGTTCTCAGCACTTTTGAGGGTAAGACACATCGGTCTCTTGGCCTTACATCTAGTGGTGTTGCTCTTTCTAAACACACAGGATGGCATTGTCACTGTTTATAAATCCGACACCGACACGCGTCTAAAGCGTTGCCCGATGTATCGCGACTGAAGACAAGTTGGGCGATTACCTTATTTGCGGCTTGCCACACAGATTTGGGGAAAACCTATCTACGTATATATTAATACATCATTGATATAAACGCTATTTTGTGACGGGTCATTTTGAATATAGAATGATGTTAAATCAAAACTAAAGGTGTGTAGAGATGTGTGAGATATTTGTATATCAGATCAATCTGTTAACAGGAAGGAGGTGACAGATTGAGCTGATATACGTATCATATTATACGAATGTATGAACTTATTTTATTATACCGAAAGGCTTGCTGGTAGAAATTAGCCATCGAACGTAGGGCTCTTCCATTACTGTTTTAATAGGTAAGGAATTTAAGAATAATTCGTATATGAGAACTAGCCAAGTCAGACCTTAGGTTTCAATATATTATCCTAAGTTATAAGAAGAAAATATATTTTAAGTTGTTCTAAAATATTTTATGTAGTTATAAATAAATTTCAGGCTGACCATTGAACTTGACACCCATTTAGATCTCACTTCTTTTGTCGTTGAGGTCAACAACCAATGCATATATCATAATATTGAACTTGGCTCTAAATTCACATTTATGTTTTTGATAGGATCTTGATTACCTAAACAGCAACGAACAGGGCAAGCTAAATAAAACCGTGTAAAATGATTCTGTTTGTTTCACTGGAATCGATTTTAATGTACATACATAAACTTCAATTTATTCGTAGATCTTCATATTTTTATCTTTACCAATGTATTTATTAAAATCAAATTAAAGCAAAGTATTAATACTATTTGTAATTATGTAATTAAGCGGTATTGACGATCCAGTTTGAATAGTGGGAGACACGTGCGTTGACGCCAGGGTAGAAGGCATCCGCGCATCTGTAGCCCCACGAGGTCACTCCCACCACAATATCACGGTCGAAGGCTAGCGGCCCGCCGGAGTCACCCTGACACGCGTCCTGAAAGAAAATGTCTTATGTAGAAAGAGTGAGACAAAAGTCAAAGTGATATTGAAATAAGACTGCTTTAAACGCTTGTGATACGGCCCCGTAACTTATAGTTTTTACCCGTGGTCCCGTCGAGTCGAGATTGCTAAACCATGACAATAGAGATTGCTAAAGAACTGATTATTACTAATCAATAATACGTATATAAATATGACTGTCACTCAACGGGAAGATGGGTAAAAAAGGTTTATAGTGTAGTCCAACTAGGTGTTCCTAACCGACATCTGATACCAAATTTTAATAGACAACACGGTCACTTTTTCTAGTAACTCGAGGCTGGTAAACAATCGGTTTTATTGGTCAACGCTTTAGACCAAAACCTTTAGACTATAGGCCTTAGCACAGCGACATACGAGTTTACAGGCATCTATATTGCAGCATACAATTATTTTAAAAATCGAAATTATTTTGATCGTGTAAGGTCGAGAGGTCGTGGCTTTAGACCTCATAGTTTGGTCGTTTTTGAGCGCTGGCGCGAAATCCTTGTCAATAAATATCGTTGGAAGTCACAGTATTTCGGAAAACTGGGGTTTACTGGATTATCTACGCTCAACTTTTATAGCGATGCAAAGTTGGCTTACGCTCAATTCTATCTTCCGTTTTTGTAATTAAGAGTGTGAGACAAAAGTTCAAATAAAACTACTTTAAATTGAGCATAACCATGCTGGATAGTTACGATAGAGTTTGCTATCCCCCCGTCAGAAAATATATTGACTGTATGTAACGACAAGTCTGTAGAGTCTGTTCAGTTAGATAGGGGCCATCCATTTATTACGTAAGACGATTTAGGGGAGAAGGGGGGTCGATCATGTCTTATCGTCGGACCATGTCCGACTTATTCTTATTTTTCAGATGTCGGTTTATTCTTATTTTTCTCAAGCAAAAAGTCTCACGTAATAAATGAATGGCCCCATAACTAATAGAGCAATGAGGGCGCTGCTGTCCTTATTTCATTATTTTTTTAATCGAAAAATTTGTTCCCATTTTTTGCCGCAATAGCTCTTTATTCAAACAGTCGCTACCTACTAGAAAGAGGTTTTGACTCCGATTTTATTAAGTTGTAGCCAGAAAATGTTAGACGTCATACCTTGCCACCGACATCGAGAATACCAGCGCACAGCATGCCGTCAGTGATGTCGGGCCATTGTGAGAAGCCGGGCTGCGTCTTGAGATAGGCGTACCTCTCCGCACACAGCCCCTGGTTAATGATGTTCACGTCCACGTGTTGGAGTTGCTCAGGGTAAGAACCTCCGCTCTGTAAAGTAATAATATCATAGTAAATCTTACACTGTTCTACGAAACTTAAATATTAAGTAGCAATACCTACTGCTGTACGATATGTGCTGTTTGCGATTAGTTTTTACGGCGAAGCGAGTGGTTTGATGAGGCCAAAGCTGTGTGGAGACCATGCCGACAAGCGTAGCGACTCTATTCCAACCGGTCATTTTGGAAACTCAATCTATTTCTTGTGGCGGAGATGATGATGATGATAAAGATGAACACTTTCAATCATATTCTTAGCTCTACCATAACTTAATTTAATACTAAAAATGAAACCTAGCAAGATCGATTTATCGTCCCATAATCTACCTACAAACCAAATTTCATTAAAATCGTTGGAGCCGTTTCCGAGATTCAGATTATCTATATATATACAAGAATTACTCGTTTAATGGTATTAGATTTAGTGCTCTTAGGTCTATTACTTGTTGTCGTCTGCGTTAATTACCTATCTGTCTTCGCAGCTCAAGTGTAGCACAGTTCACAACAGTACCTACATGCTTTGCTAGATGGCGTTGTGTAAGAATATACATATTATTATTTTCTGTTTTTAAATTTAAGAATGTATACAAATAACTCACAGTAAGGGAGCCCCATCCGATGGCAGTGACGGTAGCGCCATCTGGAACCACGAAGTTAGTTGAAGGAATGCGCGCAGCTTGCACGGTGTTGGAGAACACTGCAGGCACGCTCAGGCGGATGATGGAAACATCATTATTGAGCGTAGCCATGCTGAACTCAGGGTGGTTTATGATCTGGGACACTGTGTGGGTAGATCCACCGCTGGAAGCGTACGATGTGCCCAGGAGTACACGCCACACGGAGGGAGGGTCATCTCTGAAAGTACAATGTTTTAATTGTAATATGTAGACGGTAATATAAGAAAACCGGACAAGTGCGAGTCAGACTCGCCCACCGAGGATTCCGTACAAACTAGTAGATAAAAGGGGGAAATTATATTTTTTTTTTATATTTTTCTTCATAAACCGAAAAATATACATCGCAAAAATATTTAAAAACCTGTTTTAGCTTATATTAATGAAGCTCTTTCATATGATACCCCACATGATTCGGTTACAGAACTTTAAAATTTGGACCCTCATTCCTTGCATAAAGACCTTATTTTTTGTGAATTAATTAAAAACACCCAGTTTTCGGATTTGTTCCTATATGTGTACTCTAATACAATGCTCCTGCCAAATTTCAAAAGTCTAGATCAACGGGAAGTACCCCATAGGTTTAAATTCCCTTGTGAGTGTCAAAATGTGCGTTTTTTTACGATATATTCGGCTGTAACTTTTTTTTACGAAAACTGAGAATATTGATTTTTCTCTCTGCAACAAGAGACTATAGATTTGTGTTTATCGTTTTAATTTCAACACGATAACTTCACGCGTTCCCGAGATACAGGTCTTGACACCCGGACGGACGGACGGACGGACGGACGGACAGACGGACAACAAAGTGATCCTATAAGGGTTCCGTTTTTTTCTTTTGTGGTACGGAACCCTAAAAATTGAGAAAAAACTGTATGTGAGGTTTCTGATATATTTGAACATACCTATGTGAATTTTTCCATCTTGCACTTGACCTAATGTAGTAATAGACAAATTTTATTAATTAATTGAATTAATTAATAAAATTTATTAATTTATTAATAAATAAATAATTAATTAATAATATTTAATTTATTAATTGAATGTATAACATGTTGGTACCCAATAAATAAATAAATAATAAATAAATAAATAAATAATTACGGTACTTCAAAAAAATATTAAAAAATATGTAAATAATTATTATAAATACATAATTAAATAGCTGTGGCCCGCGGTTAAACTCACGCCGAAATAAATAAAACCAGACAAGTGCGAGTCAGACTCGCCCACCGAGGGTTCCGTACAAACTAGTAGATAAAAGGGCGAAATTATATATTTTTTATATTACCCGTCATAAACCGAAAAATATATATCGTAAAATTATTTGAAACCCTGTTTTAGCTTTCCTAGGATACCCCACATGATTCGGTTACAGGACTTTAAAATTTGGACCCTCATTCCTTGCATAAAGACCTTTTTTTTGTGAATTAATTAAAAATGACCATGTTCGGATTTGTTCCTATATATGTACTCTAATACAATGCTTCTTGCCAAATTTCAAAATTCTAGGTCAACGGGAAGTACCCCATAGGTTTAGACTCCCTTTTGATTGTCGAAATGTGCGTTTTTTACGACATATTCGGCTGTAACTTTTTAACGAAAACTGAGAATATTGATTTTCCTTTCTGCAGCAAGAGACTATGGATCTGCGTATATCGTTTTAATTTCAACACGATACCTTCACGCGTTTCCGAGATACAGGTCTTGACACCCAAACGGACGGACGGACGGACGGACAGACAGACAGACGGACAACAAAGTGATCCTATAAGGGTTCCATTTTTTTTTCTTTTGAGGTACGGAATCCTAAACTCTATGATGGTGATGGAATATTATGTAGCCTGTGTCTGTCTGTAAGTTTTCAGCTATCTGCTATCTGTACGGTATAAAAAGCCGTTTAGCCCAGAGAATTCAATTTGTACGTATAATAACAGAAATTGGTTCAGTCATGACGGAGTAATCGGTGAACATACATCAAAAATACAGCCTTGGCCAAATAACAGATAGGGAAATTGAAGGTACCATAAAACATCTGGTTCACAAAAGTAGAACATAGAAGCTCCTCCTTTTTATAAAACTAAATTTACCTAATCAAATCAATCCTCTCCACAGGTACCTATCTAATCCTTTCACATGTACGTCAATTAAATAGGTACAATGTCTTACCCGATTACACAAAAACAGATAATGCGACTTTACAAGTACTTATATTGTAATGTAAGTAGGTTCATATGTGTTCCAATAAATAACCTGTTTTTTCATTGAAATTAAGCAACTTTTAAAGTTAATTAACGATTTGTCGCGTATATTTTACTTAATTTTAATACTTACTTAAAAAAGAGGTCAAATGTGAGGTCTTAAAATTATGTAAAACCAATATCCGCGATAAATCCGTTAAAAGTTGTTTAATTTCAAAGAAAAACAATGACGAAAACCATTTTTTTTACAAATCAACGAATTATCCCACTTTATAGGTACCTATTAAGTATGGCTGTGGGTATGACGTCACAAAAAAATCATCATGGCGGAATTTATTACGATGTAATTTTTAGTCATTGTTTTTTTTTCCACCTTTACGCAACAAGTTAAATTTAATCGAGAAGGGTCTCAAACTGTGATTAAAAAAAATTGCCCATAAAAACCGACAGAAAAATTATGTCGTTTTTTTAAGAATTTATAGCAATATACCTAAGTCATGTTGACTGTACTTACTCGAAGCAGTGAGCAGCAGACAGCACCACAGTGGTACTGAGAAGAGAACCACCGCAGAATTGTATCCACCAGACGCCGAAAAACCCATACTGCATGTTAGACATGTATGGGTACTGGTCTACTGTAGTAGGGGAACCACCAACAATGCGTGTCACACTCTTTGGCACCGCTGAAATTGATAAAATTTTCAATAATGGTGACTATATCTACAGTAATCTGTTATTTTTATCATACCTTAACTACTTATAAAGTCGTAGAATAAAAACTTTAAAAAAATTGGGGTACCTCCTCTACGCGTAGTGGGCATGAATTATTTTTTTCTCATTTACCCCATTATGTGGAATATCGTTGCATAGGTAATCAAAAAAATAATATAGTATGGAAAATCATTTTTCAATTTAGCCAGGCCAGACAAATTACCATCAGGCCAGCAGTCTACTTGCCTTTTTGCTGCACCTTTTTATAAAAGAAAGTGCGCATGCGCCTGAACATCATCCGCTTTCATCTGATTGAAATTTTAAATGGAAATCAGAATGTCTACACTTATATATGTTTAATATTTCGTTATAACTCCGAAGAAAAAAGGTTAAAAGTTAGAAGTTAACAAGTAGGTATCTACTTAAATTAAAAGAAAAACAAAATACCCGAGTGCAGAAAAGCAGCTTTTGCAGTCTAACTAACGATTTCGTTACGCTTAATACGCTGTTGAGTGTACGTTTTTTGTGAGAAAGTTTGCGTAAAATCGCTGTAAAAGATTATAAATGCACATTCTTTAGAATAATTTTAGTAAAATCACTTGTTTATTACGAAAAACGCATGTTTTATATTTGTGAGAGATGTATTATTATTATTACAAGAAAATATAGCCTAAGACATTCAGAGAGTGAAGACAAATCTAATGACACTTCGCACATCAAAATCGATCAAACTGTTTAAGCTGTAGTCGTGTAGTAACATACATACACTGGAAAACATAAACCTCCTTCTTAGGCAGTCTGGTAAAAAAACGTATAAGCATTAAATATAATGATATTTATATGCATTACGCTTCTGACTGTATAATAAAAAAATAAGTCCAAAAACTAAAACCCGACTACCGAAAAATTACGCTCTAAAAAGTATGAAACAAGAAAATGTAATGTAATTTAATTTTAAAATTACTGGTGATTGTTGCCGGGACCATGCTTCTATTCTATTAAAAAGAGTGCCATAAAAATACAAAATATACTTTCGTGGCATGTAAGCATGTTATACATATCAACAAATATAAAGTTGTAATGCTTACCCAAAGCGGATCCCAATAGGGCTAATAGAATAAGGGCACGCATCTTTGGACAGTCGCCAAGCACTTGTGGCTGTTGTAAGCTAATTGATCAATTTATACTAGTTTTATCATCGATATCAATCAAATAATACATATAAATAATTATAAATTTAATCAGAAGATTACGGCTTCGGATTAAAATTAACGTATTAGCAATTTGATTAGTCTATCGTCTCGAACAAGTAGAACAGTAGCTAAGTACCTACCTATTAACAATTAGGGCGTATCCAGGCATAGGCAATATCTGTTATATAATTAAAAATTAATTAATTAATTACAGGCCTCATTGCTCAGTGGTAGTACGACTGCTTCTTGAGTTATAAGGTCGTGGGTTCGATACCCACCCAGGGCAAACATTTGTGTGATGAGCAGGGATGTTTGTTCTGTGTCTGGGTGTTTCTATGTATCATATGTATGTATTTACGAAAAAAAAGTATATATGTATTCTATCAACCATCTAGTTTCCATAGTACAAGCTTTGTTTAGTTTGGGCTAGATGGCGTTATTTTATTTTTATTTTTATATGGCCTCGCAAGCATTCGCGACAAGAACAGACTCGCATTAGTCCTTCGTACACTGGAGAAGTCGGCGAAGTCGACTCACGTCATGGGCCTTGCGGTCTATAACAAACTCCACGAGGATATCATCTCGGTACCCAGTACCCACTATGCGCAACTAGGTTAAACCTAGTAGCAACACTCGGACGCTGATTTGTTGAACGGACGTTCTAGCTCGGTGAATTTATGTCATATACAATAAGAGCAGCAGGCGCGTCACCGATCGAGAATGATGTTTACGCTGCTCCTTTGAAAAAGACCGCCTAATGCGGTTGAAACTATAGTCGGATTTTTTTACTCAAAACAGACGTGAGTGACCCGTAGTTTTTAACCGACTTCCAAAAAGAAGGTGGTTATCAATTCGGTCTGTATGTTTTTTTTTATTTATATAAAATGTGTACCTCTCAGAATACAGAAAAAACAGAAGGCGCGTCCAGCTGCAGTTACAAAATCCGTGCTGTGTCCGAAAACAAAAGAATCGTCCCGCACTCTTCTTACCTCTCACCCGCATAATGTTGCTAGTGTAGACATTATTTATCCGTTGTTGTGGTAAAACGTGGAGATAAAAATATATTAAAATAAAATATTTACTTTCTTAAACGGATATCATTATTTTTTATAACTGTTCTCTTGACTTACTGTTCGGATTAATTGATGCACAAGCAAAACAAAAAAGTATAATATTCTAAGCTAACGTAATAAGATACAAATACAAAATAATTTATTTGACAAGAATAGTTCGACCATACGTAATAAATATGAGCCCATTGGTTCTGAACTAGTATATTACACTGAATAAATAGCCTCTCCTTTGTGGTGCACAGTATATGTCAAATTTGAGTTTTAAGTTAAAGAAAAAAATATTCGTTACACTATACTATACCAGAATTTTCTTTGAAAATAAAAAAAGCCGCAACTAAATTACAAGTGTTTCTAAAATAAAACACGATTAAGAGAAAAGTGTTTAATTTCCTTTTTGCTGAGTAAGCTTTTTCTTTTTCTTCTTTCTTTAAGTCTCTTCAAAATGTATCGAGCAAATTACGCTTCGTTTTGACGGTTTCCACAACTCTTCTAACCGCGCTTTTCGTATTACTTCTGTCCACTCTGTTTTTCTTTTTTCATCAGCAGGGAAGATTTTAAATGTTAGGCATTATTTTAACCTATATATATATATATATATATATATATATATATATACCCTACCCTCTCGGGGTTCATGAAATAAGAAATAGGTACAGGTAATAAGAATAGGTAAGTTGAGTATTCTACTTATTGGTCCCTTCCATTATTTAGCTCGCTACATGTGTCTTGTGGACACCGCCTAAATCTGAACACTGCTTGAATATACCTACCTACGTGACACGTGTTATTGAATTCTTACAAAAAGTCGTAAGCATGATTACCTACCTTATTTAGATTATTTCGTAACGTATTGAAAAGTAATGTCTGCAAAACCTTGCTCAATCTAGATTCCGGTATCCTTATGGCAACCATAATGTGGAGGGAATCTAGAGGGTGCTCTATGTCCAGCAGTGAACTCCTTGTGGCTGAGGTGACGATGATAACTTTTTTTTCTTAACAGACCAGCGGGGCCCTCTGTCTGACGATGCAGGACTTAGAAGCTTTGCATACAATTGTAGTATTTAGACATATCGCGCTGCATCTAGCGATGTTGCTTCACACAAATTGTAATTATATTTAATAGAATTGTATGAAATTTTCCACGTCATGTTTGTGTTACAGAGTACTGGCGTTATCCTAACGAACCCTTACACTTGTCCAACTATCTAAAATGTCCAACTCGCATTTAACTTCCACCCGCGATATCAACGCGCTTGTCCACTCGCAGTGCGTATACTTTCGTTGCCTACCTGCTTGAGACCTGAGAGATGATCTGTATTAAAGCAAGCGTCCGTGACTTAGTCAAAAGTATTTATTCCCTAAAATAAAATAAAACCGGCCAAGTGCGAGTCGGACTCGCGCACGAAGGGTTCCGTACCATTATCTATAAAAACGGCAAAAAAATCACGTTTGTTGTATAGGAGCCCCCCTTTTTTTTTTTTTTTTTTAAGTGAATATTTTTATATACTTAATATAAACACACTATATATACACTTTTCCCACTACCAGTGGACTTTTTGAGTAAGTTTTTATTTTATTTGTTTTCTGTATATATATATATTTTTTTTTATTTTTTTTAATAGTCTTAATGTGTAGATAGTAATGTATAATTATTTTTTATGTTATTTCAAGTGAACTGTAACGTATAGTTTTTTCATGGCGGTTGATTAATAAAAAATATATATATATGTCATAATATAAATATAACTCAATATTCTGTGAATATTTCAATCGTTTACCTGTTGCCGTTATCAATATCGAGCAAAAACGAGCAAAAAAAATCACGTTTATTGTATGGGAGCACCCTTAAATATCTATTGTATTCTGTTTTTTAGCATTTGTTATTATAGCGGCAAGAGAAATACATCATGTGAAAATTTCAACTGTCTAACTATCACGGTTCATGAGATCTATCCTGGTGACAGACGGACAGACAGACAGACAGCGGAGTCTTAGTAATAGGGTCCCGTTTTACCCTTTGGGTACGGAACCCTAAAAATGGCACTTAAAATAGCAATGTATTTTTATACATTTTAGATCTACGATTGACCACCAACTCGCCTGATGTTAAGTGACGGTGTGGCCGAGGATGGAGCTCGTCGATCTAGAAGATAGGTATCTATTCACTCTAGCCTTGAAAATTCCAAGATTGTAGGTCTCAGGAAACAGAGATGGCGGCAAATAATTCCACTCTTGTGCAGTATGCAACAGGAATGTGGATCGATATCGCTGAGTACGGTATTGTTGGCATTTCAACGAGAAATGGGTGGTAGTATTACCACCCATTTCTCGTCAAAAAAAAAAGTCAGCGTATGCTGACTTTCTGTAGTAAAATACGGAGGGTGGAATTAGGTCGTAATGCTCTTGCGCACATTCCCCCAAATGAATCCTGTAGAAAATAGACAGACATGCTACTTTACGGCGGTGCTCGAGACTAAGTAGCTTCTTGGCAGCTAGTTTATCGTCACCGATTAACCTCACAGCTCGCCGGTCCACTGATTCTAAAGCTTCCAGCTGATACTTGGCTGATCCATCAAAAAGGTGGCAGCAGTTATACTCCATACACGATCGGACCTGTGCTCGATACAGATGAAGCAGTTGTCCCGGTGAGTAGTATCGCCATGGGCGTATATAAGGGGGGGGGGGGGGGGGGGTTCCAGGGGGTCCGGACCCCTCCGCCCCCCTCCCCTCAAAAGCATGCAGAACACTTTTGAAAAAAAAAAACAAGATTTTATTCTACCGTTTTGTTTGTTTTAGTATGGGTATACTTAGTCTGGCCATAAATACTGTTACAGTTAAAAATAAGAAAGATATTACATTTGAATTTGGAATCTGTCATTTTTATACGATTGTTCATTGAGTTTTCTAATTTTGGCGCCAATACATTGTACAATATTTTGCGATATTAAAATGGAGTGGGGTGATAAAGAGAACCGAATCGCTGTGATTGCATTACACAAAGTTGGTATGGAGCTAAATGCAATTTTTAAAACTCTCCATACGCTTGGTATTAGTCAAATGTTTGTGTACCGGGATATTAATAGGTACAATGAGACCTCCTCTGTTTGTGACAGAAAAAGATCTGGCCGTCCACGTAGTGTTCGTACGAAAAAGGTGGTCAAAGCAGTAAGGGAAAGAATTCGAAGAAATCCTGTCCGAAAGCAAAAGATTTTATCTCGGGAGATGAAGATAGCACCCAGAACCATGTCGCGTATTTTAAAAGATGACTTAGGACTTGCAGCCTATAAGAGACGCACTGGTAATTTTTTAACTGATTATTTAAAAAAGAATAGGGTGGTAAAATCGAAACAACTACTGAAGATTGTTTCTAGATAAAATACCAGAGTAAATTAATACATATGTACATCTTTCCAATGCTACCTTCTACTTAGTTTATCAAATTTGTATTAACAAAACATTGATCATTTCATAATGTTGATGTCAAAAACAATCACCTATAAACGAAATAATTATTATCGTGGATGAGAGTGTATATTATCTGCCTACAAACTGTTATGCAGTTTGGCAGAATTATCTCATAAATTTTCATGATGTAATTGAAGAATAAATAAATTAAAATTAAAAAAAAAAAGCGGTACACAAAGGGAGGTCACAGAAAAATTTTGTTTACGGATGAGAAAATCTTTACAATTGAGCAACATTTTAACAAACAAAATGACCGTATTTATGCTCAAAGCTCTAAGGAAGCTTCCCAATTAGTCGACAGAGTGCAACTTGGGCATTATCCGACTTCAGTGATGGTTTGGTGGGGTGTTAGCTATGAAGGAGTGACTGAGCCATATTTTTGTGAAAAAGGTATCAAAACATCGGCACAAGTGTATCAAAATACCATTCTTGAGAAGGTAGTTAAGCCTCTTAACAACACCATGTTCAATAACCAAGTATGGTCCTTCCAACAAGACTCGGCACCAGGTCATAAAGCTCGGTCCACGCAGTCTTGGTTGGAAGTGAACGTTTCGGACTTCATCAGAGCTGAAGACTGGCCGTCGTCTAGTCCTGATCTTAATCCGCTGGATTATGATTTATGGTCAGTTTTAGAGAGTATGGCTTGCTCTAAACGCCATGATAATTTGGAGTCCCTAAAACAATCCATACGATTGGCAGTGAAGAATTTTCCCATGGAAAGAGTGCGTGCTTCTATTGATAACTGGCCTCAACGTTTAAAGGACTGTATTGCAGCCAATGGAGACCACTTCGAATAAGCTTTTATATTTTAAATTGTTTTATATTTATGTATTAAACTAACACACTGTAAAAGTAATAAATATTATTTGCAATAAAAAAATATTTTTTTTCTTCGTGACAATATTTATGGCAAGACTAGGTATATATATATATATATACCTATATATTGTCCGTGGTTTTCATCATCATACGAATACTTATTATTATAATTGAAATACGTTTTGGTAGGTACATAATATTTATTTAATTGGAATGTCCATTATAATAATTTACAGCATAACTAAAAAAATTAACTACTTAAAATAAAACATCTCAACTCGCTACGAGAAAATAATCAAAGTTACAAAAATATAAGGAGGTTAACAGTAATTGCTTTGGTTACGTAGTAATAAAAAATAATCTTCATAAAAGTGATGTACAATTTTGTAAATTAAGTGCTTTAAATAGTCACTTTTAGCAAAATCTTATTCAAGAAACTTGAGTTTTATCACTCTAAGGTCTCTAAGGAAACACAAAAAATACTATCGACATGACTTTAATTAATTTAATAATAAATTGATTAATGAATAACTTAATAGTATGGTGGGAATAATAAAACAAGAAACGTAGGCACTAGCAAATAAATATACCTACTGGAGTAAAAGTATTACATTTATGTAGGCTTTAAAACTTGATTCACGTTACACTGGGTACCATCGAGCCGTGATTTAAATAATTTGGGAATTCTAATCGAAGTGTATATTTGACAAGATAAAAAATCAATTTAGTCAAATTAAAACTTTATTGGGCGCGACCCCATATCTACGGCACTGCACCGCCCTGTCGCTGTGAACTGGGATGTCATCACACGTACAAATACACAAATTGTGTTTTTTCTTACTTGTTCAAAGTTATCAACAAATATGGTGTACAACTACCAACCATAGCTCAATATTTTGAAAATAATAGTCCTCATGAAACCAATGACTATTTACAACAATATCAGAATGAGAATAGTAGTATGACTATTCACGTGATTTAATACACAGCCCTTTAAGTATATGTATAAAGGGCTGTGTATTAAATCACGCGAGGTTATTAGCTTATTTTTTAATCATCCATTACTTAACATTTTAAGTCTACTTCCATCAAAATTTAAAAAAAACTCATTTAAAAACCGGCCAAGTGCAAGTCGGACTCGCGCACGAAGGGTTCCGTATCATTATCTACAAAAACGGCAAAAATCACGTTTGTTTTATGGGAGCCCTCCTTAAATATTAATTTTATTTTAATTTAATTATTTATTTTTAAAGTGAATAATATAACAATATAAACAATATATGTCAAAATACTCTATCTATGGTCTCTCACGATTTTTTATCTCTCTCGCTCACATGTTTACCTCTCATGTACTTCACATTTTTAATGACAGACCCATAAGTACGTCGCTTTTTAGCAACATCTGAGTAACACGACGTATAGTTTGTCATATGTCTTATTTCAACGTCAGAATCATCTGAGTCAAACCCCTGTGTTTCGTGAATCAAACTAAGTCAAACTTAGCTTAAAACAATATGGAAAAGTATAATAATAAATTATGTATACAAATGTACACAGTCTTTTCAATCACGATAACAAATTGATGGAAAAATCACTAACATTATGAAGCAGCGAAAACTAATATTGTAAATTAAATAATAATAGGTTACTTACTACGTAATACTAAAGTTGTCATTATATAAAACATTTGGTTTAATGTGACAATACACTGTATTTACTATCCAAAGCTGCCAAATTAGTTGTGTAAATACGAAACAAAAACCTGATCGCAGTAAAAAAAAAATGACACGTTAGGTTTTTTAACCCCCGACCCAGGAAGAGTAATGTTATAAGTTTAACGTGTACGCACGATGCGCAGATAGTGTGTATATTTATGTCTGTCTGTAGCATCGTAGCTCTCAAACAGATGGACCGATTTTGTTCTAGTTTTCTTTTTTGTTTCCGTCGAGTGTTCTTAGCTATGTTTTATCAAAATTGATTCAGTCGTTTTTTTTGTCAGGGGTTAAACTTATACTTGTTTAAGTATAAGTTGAGTTCAGTAGAATAGTGACTCGGAGGAAAATGGTATGGTTTCTCGATCCGTAACTGATTATTCCCTTTATTTCCTTTGACAGTATAGGTATAGTATAGGCAATATATCGAGGAACTATTGCAACTTTTTCGCACTACAAAACAAAAGAAGAATAGGGAAGTAATTATTATTAATAAATTTATTCAAGTTGTAGTCAACACATCAATTATAACAGTACAACTTTCAACACTTGTAAAGTACCTAAAAAACAGAAAAGTATCAAAAAAGTAGCAACAGTTCTTTGAACGTAAGTACCTACATACTTCCTAGTTAATAACAGCAAATAATCCTCGGTACAACGGTCATCACAACTAGAAACAATCAGATAAGACGGGCAATTAGGGGCAAGCATCACTTGAAAATCTTTACCGTGTGCAATATGTACTGATAACTAAATTTCGTCGACACTGTCTTACAGTTAATAGACACAATAATAATAACAAGAAAAGGCACATAGTTTCAGTAAAGCGTGAAATGTTGGCACGACTCACGCACGACCATTCTATGAAACAAGTAAGTGTAATGTAACAAAATAAACGTCAAGTCTCTCGTAAAGCACGAATACAAAACGAAATAAAACGTTTACAAATGTTCAAGAAACAACTAGCGCCGTCTAGTGTTATTTGGGTCAAACTGGGTTGTTGAAACAATTGCCAGGTTTACATTTCATAGATGTAAACGGTGTGACTAATTTTGATATACGAAGTGAAATGAAATGAAATGAGTTTATTCCACTAAAAAAAAAAAAGTGTGTGTGTGTGTGTGTGAAGTGTCTTTATTTCCTTAGTTTGATATACTGTAGCCTATTACTTTATATAATTATTTCAGGCAATAGGCATATAAGACCACTTCTAGCGATATAAGTACCTAATGATCACTATAAAATATAGTCTAGGTCACTTCAGTTAAACGAATCTAACTAGTCTCGGAAATCTGTCCAGTTTTTTTAGACTACAAAGGCAACAGAGGTAGCTTGTTGATATTGTATGAAAGTGTATCGCAAAAAAGTTGTCGAAAATTAAATAAGTACGTAATTTATTATCATTTTCATTGGTATATAGAGAATTTTACGCGATATTTATATGACAATATTATAACGTCTAATATATATCATTACCTAGCCTAATAAAGCTCTCATGTATATTATTAAATTAAATCTAACTTGTATATATGAATGAGACTCATCAAATGATGATAAATACGAGAATACTACACGAAGACCTTTGTCCATAAACGATATAGTCATTTCAAAGTGGATTTATAAAGAAACCGGTTTCTTAACCAAAAATATTGTGCATTAATATACTTTTTAACTGTTGTTGCAAGACATAGAACAAAATATTATACCGGGTGTTCGGATAAACGAACAATCTTCGTTTCGTAACATAATCATACATGAATTGCTTGTATTAAAGGCCGAAATTTATCGAATCGCGAGCGGACTCGCGGACTGCTATAATTCTGACATTACACCTGTTTAATGTCAGAATTATAGCAGCTACTTGCTGTTTTTGTATACACAAACAATTAGGCCAAAACTGTCACCACTATACATCTGAATAACTGACCTCAGATTACGGATTGCGAGCTTTGCAATCAAATTAGGCAGTACACATGTCAGTAATACGATTCAGTGGAATATTTAAATATTTTGTAAGTGACGTGAACTAAATATCCTCTCAAAGTATGTATGTCGTCTAACAAAACACCCTGTATATTATAAAGATATAAAATACAATAAAATTTCGACATAGCACTACATAATTACTCACATTAATCCTACTCAACAATATTCTACCAAGCTATATAAATACTCGACATGTTTTAACTAGTAAATAAGAATAAATCACTCCAAATTATTATTAATAATTATACACATAATTGGTGTTCATTTTCACAATGACCGTGGAAACATCGTTATATATAACAATTTTTTATTGTACAAAATTACGATTGTAAGAGTATAAAATAAATAATGTATACAAATTATACGAGAAATTGACACACAAGAAGGTTTACAATTATTGCTTTCATATAAAAAAAGTTAGATACAAATACCCAATAAAGCTTTCAGAAGGTTACGTATGCTTTATACGAAAATTATACATATTTTAGCTGCAATGGAATATAAAGAATAGCTGCAATATTCTACATAATAAAACCATAATAAAACAGAGAAAATGTACTCCATAGAGAAAAAAACTAAAACGGTTCAAAAAGCACGAAGCAAGCACGACGAATGCCTGGGTGCACGCTAAACTCGGCCATATAACTTATGAATAAATTCATGAACAAGGGATAAATTATTGGACTACTGTGATAATGACAAGCCAGTGACAGCTCGTAATTTCGAAAAATTAAAAGCTCGGCTTTTTGTTAATTAAGGTAGTATAGGGGTGGCCAGCAATATTGTCAGTTATTAAGTCCCCGAAAGGCCTCTGACCTGGCTTTTACTATTTTTTAAGAACAAACAACCGGCTTATTGGTTACATTACATGTGCGTACTTGTTCATTTACTTATTTCGCCTCATGTCGCGTCGGACGCTCACAGCGAGCACGGTGTTCAAACACGAAGCGCAGCGCGGCATTCACAGCTCAAGCATCGCGTTTTTTGAGCCATGCATAACACGCCGTAGATCGACCATCGTCCGTCTCGCTCGCGCAGAAACACATTTTTGAAGAAATAAAATGACTGAATAACCTTATAAAAAATTGTCGTTTGTAAAACTAGAAAACAACATCACAAATATTCGACAAATATTTCAATTTGATCCAAGTTAATTGAAATTTTTGTCGAATATTTATCATGTTGTTTTCTAGTTTTACAAACGACGATAATTTTTAAGGTTCATGGAGTCATTTTATTTCTTCAAAATTTGGGTATGTGCGAGCGAGACGGACGATGGTCGAACTGCGGACTCTAAAGTAGAGCCAATATAAAAGATCACATTTGACATTAACAATATTTATTATTACCCATATTAACAATCGTCCAATATAGGGTTCATCTCCAAAATTATACTTTTCTCGACTAACTGACAAAAAAAAAAAAATTTTAATCACAACCTGTTGGATGTAAATTCGATCGATTTGATCTCTGTTATATATATATATATATATATATATATATGTGTGTAAGAACTTACTGCGATAAAAGTATATTTTTCGAGACGAATCTGATATCGAACGATTGTGAATATAGGCACTGAACTAAATATTGTTAGTGTCAAATGTGATCTATTAAATTGGCCCTATTTTAGATATGACGATATTACAAGCGGAGAACCGGGAAGTAAGGTAGATGTCATCACTGAAGTAATTATATTATTCACTATACATTAATTCTGAAATCATTCTGCCTGTTGAAACAACTTGCTTCAAGTAAAAAATTTGAACTTACATTCACCTTCCATTACACCCAGCGCGCGAGTATCGCGTATCGCTCGCAGCGTACCACTTTATTCGAGAGAGATTTACGACCAGTAGCCGCTGGATACAATATGACGCACCAAAGGGAAGTTTCGTAGCTAGGACATACTAATACAAATTCTCAGCGTTTGATAGTTTTAAATACTCACCAAAGCCATAATTAAACGTGTAAATTACTTCCGAGATATATTCGGGGTTACTTCGGTGATTGAACTAGTTGTTAACGTCTGTGAAAGAGCGCCATTCCCTCTAAGCAACAAGCGTAACGCACGGAACGTGCCGCTTTGTTCGGGGGAGATAAGAGATATTTACGTTCAACGGGAGCTCAGCCCAATATCTCTCTCGCACTTGTGACGGTGTGCGATCTTAGCGTTTAGTTCTTGGAGCTATTCATGGCCAGAACTTATGTTTAAGAATAAGTAGAAGTAAAATCGATAGATACACGCAATATTATTATTTTACAGCTATATCTAAATAATATAACGCTACATTTACGTCTCCACAGCAAATATAACGATCAATAAATAAATGATTTATTGTATTAATCGGTAACGAACATAACGTTCTAGAACACTAATACAACACGTTGTCACGCCAAAACAAACGCTTCTAAGAAAAGGCACGTAATTCATAAGATATAGCGCGTAAATTCATTAACTTTTACTTTAGTTTAGTATTTCATAAGACATTGTTAATTGGTGTTTTCGTTACTTAATGCTAAGCATATATAAAGATCATCACACACAGGTCGTTGGGAACTCTTGTTCGAAACGCGAGCCATAAATATTAGTAAACACTCAAAAAAAATTATTATGATGGCGACTGACCGAAGTTTGTTGCGAGCAGTTTCAAAGTTAGCAATGACAGACTTTTAAATGTATATTTTTTAAATTAGGCTTTAAATTAAAACATTAGTCTAATTTTCAATGTTTCTTTTCACGCTTTACATTGTCATGATTGATCTCATAGTAGGAGGGTTAGTTAACGAATTACGAACATACACTAAGTCATTTTACTCATTATTTCGACAAACTTTTCCTAAGGAACCACATTAAGGAACATTCTGAAATCGCGAAAAAATCGGCAATGCCATACAAGACAAATTATAGAAGAGCCACTTTTTTCTTAATTTCCAATCTGGTCCCAAAATTCCCAAAAGTTCTTTATAACAAACAACAATAACTTTTTATAGTATGTCAGTAGTTAATACAATATTTAAATATAGTACCATTATTAAAGAATTTAAATGTTTGAAAGTTAATTTATTGTCAGGCTTCTGAATGGCCGATTAGATAATACTGATTACCGCTGATCATGATTCATGCTGCTTGTAGAAACTTCAACGATTTGTAATACTTAAATATTATCAAAGTAATCCATGTTTCAATACGATTTCGTTATCATTTCCTTTTAACTCGATAAGTTTATCAAATGTTTTATTGAATGCAGACTGTTGATCGGAAGTTTTTAAACAGTCGGGCAGTAGTCTGTTCTTTTGTTTGCGACAAACTACGAAGAATTCCGATCAGTCACCTTATTTTATTTATTTATTTAATTAAAACGGTATTCACCAATTACATTAGCTAAGACCTTCAACGGTATATGGGTAATCTATATTTGTAGGCCTTTTCAGTAAGTAAATATACATTACATTCACGCAATATACTATTTTTATTAACGAACGCAGAGTATTTTATTTATTAGCAATTTTATGAAGATACGTTATTATAACTTTATTATTTAAATAATACGATACGGTAGAGTATTTGGGTAATAATGTCTAAAGTACGTAATATCGTCTGAAATTAAGCGAACATATCTTGCCTTGGAATATTTCACTGTTTTTTTTTTTAAATGGTAATTATAAACAACAAAGGCGGACTGAAACGGATAATAACTTAAGCCTCGCCATACATGGTCAATTTAAGCTTCAGTTCTACCTGATTTGAGAGCGTGTATAATTAGAGTCACAACAGTAGCAGAAGAGACTGAAGAAATTTCGTTTGAACGCACTCAATCAGGACAAATTGACACAAGAACCAAAATCCACTTTAAGATTGATCATCTATTTTGCAAAATACTTCCCGGAAATGTATAGATACAATGTTTCATATTTCTTAAGGAAACGAAGGGGGCTTGTATGCCCTTGATGCTAGTATTCAGTCCACCTTTACTGCCCCACGCAGTAAAAAAAAAGAGGTGATTCACTGTCTGTCGACTGTCCGTTTGAGCCACTGTGTGAAATGTCGGAGTTGCCACACGGCGCGCGCAGACTCTTCTCGAAGCCGGATGTTGTGCCGACGCAGTCGACGCACCTGAGGATATAGATTTCGTTAGAAAACTTGTTTCTTTAAGAGTCTGTAATACGACCATCGTCCGTCTCGCTCGCGAAAAATGAACTTGTCGTTTGCAAAACTAGAAAACAACATCTCAAATATTGTCGTCCTATCTAATTTATATTTTAAATTTCAAATGACAAAATAAAGCGACTCGCTTTATTTTGTCATTCTCGCGTTATTGTCACGCCCAAAACGGTTCGAAACCATGCGGATAGAATTTTAGTCAACAAAAGTCCTATGCACTCAAATCTGTTAAGCCTAACACAGCAATATTCGCACACTACTGCTTTGTATGAGAAATCTGTTAAGCCTAATAATTTTACTAACTGTTGCTTTTAATACAGGATCCTTTTTTAAACTAATCCTTTTATTTTAATCCGGAACACAACAATATTCGCACACTACTGCTTTGTATGAGTGTCACTTCATTTCTTTCAAGTCCGACTATTACAAAATGGCCGGACAACATACTACTACTAGGTACACTTTACCCGCGAGTTAACTGCAGTCGGGGCCTAAGGTAAGGGCGGCAGCAGCCCCTTCAGCTGATCGCTCGCCTCGCTTCACACGTAGGCAGCGCAGTGTGCACATGCGCGAGATGCGGAAGAGGTTTAGCGCATTACGTAACTGCACTCAACTCGTGCGCGGATTGTACTTTTAATTCTACTACATATTGCCAATCTTAATAATGCTAAATGCACGCAATCAAACGTTTCTATACTACATTATTTGAGTATCAGCAATATAACAAAATGATCAACAGTCTACACTTTTCTGTTTAAAATACAGATTTTCATCTACAGCTGAAGGTACATGTAATAACAAAGGTATGGTTTGAGTGTGCAACCTTCCATCTCCGACAGATCACCAAGGTCTGTGAAAATGCACCCTATAATTATCCTATTCTGTTAGCAACAACGCCTTTCATATAATATATGTGTACCTTCCTAATATGAATATTGACTGATGATATAATAATACAATTATTACTTGAACAAATATAACTACTTTAATATTAAAAATAAAGCGGCCGAGTGCGTGTCGTGCCACGCGCAAAATAGGGTTCCGTAGCTGCACATCATTTATGTGAACTCAAAATGCAGATACTAAAAACATACGAGTTAACTAACTTATGTTAGTTTAAATGAACTTGCACGATTATTTTTTTTTACTTTTCTAAGTACATTTTATAATGGAAATTAACGTGGTTTTCACACATTTTTAAATAAAAACTACGGGCCGGGTACGGTACGGGTACGGGTTACGGTTGAAACTATAGTCGGATATTTCGGCTCAAAACAGACGTGAGTGACCCGTAGTTTTTATTTAAAAATACATTTTACAATTTGGTCGACTATTACTCGTTAACTTGTATAGCCTACTTAGCCGTGATAGTTTTCCTTTTAATTTTTTCATATCTCACTGGACTGTTGGGTAGAAATAATTTAAATAACCCTGATCACTTGTGTACTAGTATAAGGTATTTAAAAATGTGTGTGGAGTGAGAGATATCTGCCCGTCTACCGCAAAGCAGGTGTTAGAATTTGATTGTCTCAGTGAACGACGCCACATTTGACTGCTCGCTTATACAAGAAGTTAAGAAAATTCTAAAACCCCTGAACATACAAAAAAACGGTGAACCGATTTTGCCGAAACATAGCTAAGAACACTCACGATGAAATCCCCTTTAAAACAAAAAACTACATAGATCAAAATCAGTACGTCCGTTTGACCTATGATGCCACAGACAGACACATAGATATACATAAACACATGTCAACTTATAACATCCCTCTTTCTGGGTCGAGAGTTTAAAATTATTCGCAAAAAGGATAATCAAGTCAATTCTGTTATCAGGCACAATATTTAGTACCTTTGCGCATTGACATCGGGCCCCAAACTAGGCAAAGCTTGTTGTTTGGGCACCCTGAAACCTGTTACCAATGTCTTAAATGCGCTTAGTATTATAAATACTGTCGAGAATACAAATTTATAATAGTAAGATGGGTATCATAAATAAATATAAAATAAATAAATATTTGTGAACATATCAAACAACATGTTTGACAATTATTGACATTATCCTTATATGTTGTATATATAGAAACATCGTGGCATATCAAATTACTAACAAAACTAATCAATCACTTTACTATGTAAATCCAAACCCTACATCTAGCTTTAGATATAAAAGTTCTATGTACGTAGATATTTCATTTTTAGTGAACCTGGGACTACCCGTATTTTGGCTCGGTCGCCTATCTAGGTACTACACTTAATTTGCAGTCGGTTAAAAATAATACGGACCTCCTCTTCCAGTTGATGCCGGTGCCTCTGTGCCGCGGCAGCGTCTGCCTCCAAGGCGGCGACGCGTGAAGCCAACCCGCATGCGCACGCGCTGTTGCTAGCGCCGCTGTGAGTTATGCTATTGGCGGTAGCGGTCGGTGTACTGGTGGTCGGTGGACTCGTCGATTGGAGCGTTTCTGGCGTCTATTGGAATATAGCAATGTCAGTTAAAACTTTGCAGCTCGACTTGGCCGAAGCCACTGCCGTGCACCCACTTTAATAGAAAATAGTCTGTTCGGTAAGATAACTAATGTTAAACTATTACTAAAAGGGCGCTGCTGTCTTTATTTCAAAAGATCGTGCTACAATGTTTCTCTTAATACAAGTAATAATTGTTTAAAAACCTAAAACAACTGTAATTCAATAAACACACTCTCAAACAAAACAATCAATAATTGTTGATGGTTATTAAAGTACTGAAGCAAAGGTAATGCAACTTTTATGGGAAGTTATATTGAATCAAACGCAGGAATTTTCAAATTTCGGTTCACATATGAAAGATATGCTAATATGTATGTGAGAGCGATCACTTCGAGCGAGCTTTAAATACATATGTAATGCGATAGCTGCGATATATTGATTATATGCACATACATAGTAGATGAAGCATGCGATTTCATTTCTATGAAAACCTTGCGTGCCACATTTTTGGTATCGACTGTGACGTCACACTAACGATTTTGTGATGGAATGTTCATCCGCGCGAAATCTATTTAACCCAATGTCTTCGCCGCGTTTGTACGCTAGTAACTAGATGACAAAATATCGAATCGGAAGTGTATATCACCTGAAATTAAATAATCTTAGGTCGTCAACTGCGATTTTTTTATCATACTTGTTGACACGCTAGGTACATATTGAAAGATTAGCCATAGTATTTTTTTTAATATGTTTTTACAATGTGGTATTTTAATAAAGAGTTAGCTATCTATCTATATACCTTGGGTATCTATAAAAGTCTATGGTTATATGTTTCGTCAGCCAAAGTAAATCACATTATCTCACCGCTATGACGTCGCTCCAGCTATCATTGGTGGGTTCGCTGGTGATAGTATCCAACGCTGGGTCTGACGCGTCCATCGATGGATACTGGCTCTCCTCGCATATCTAAAATGTTAAACTTACTGTTAGTAGAGAGGTAAAGTCAGAGAGAGAGAGAGAGAAATTGGATAATACAGTTGGGAGGATTCATGTGGTTTCTTTAGTGAATCACATTAGTCCCTTCACAACTAACAGAAGCACAGAATAGTCAAAAGTACGAACGCATTATCAGTAAAATTCTCTGGTCTGGTAAATTTAATTTAAGCCTTTATTAACGATATAAATGTTAAAATGACTTGAAAAAATAAGCCCGAACTTGACCAGTCTAGGGCTTGTTATCAGGAAATTCGGGTACTAAGTCTACAAGTCTTTTGTTAATTCAGTCTCTACAGAGTTATTATGATACCCTGAACTAAGCCAAACAGAAGTTATTGTACTCATCATTATGAACAATTTTAAGAACGGGCACAACTCAAAACTTGCGAAAAAACAGCAGTTCAGTAAAAAAAGTTTGTTGATTTTTTACTTGCAGCTTAAGTTGTGCTGACAGCAAAAGTTTGTGATAGTCAATACAATGACCTCCTTCCTGCTTAGTACAGGGTGCCCTAATAATTCTGTATAGTATATTATTCCAATGTAATCGACATTACATACATATAAGAAAAATCGTGATCAATATTGTTTTCTCAATATTGAAAAAGAACCTAAAATATTTTTTCATATTTATACATAAATAGCACTGAGTCATTGTGAAATATAATACAAGCTTGTGAAAATTCGCTCCTACCTGTAGCATAGCTCTGGTAGCAGTATGTACAAGGGTAGCCCAGTCGAGCGCCGCGGCGTCTGGTAGCGGCAGCGGGGGCGCGCGAGTCACACTGCCCGGGGTCATGCTGCCCGAAGTCATGCTGCCCGGGGTCATGCCCCCTGGCGTTATGCCACCCGGCGCCATGCTCCCTACACTCGGGTGGGGCGGCGTCCCTGGTGCGTTATTAGCCCGCGCTGGTTGACCCAGCTCAGCATCCATTAGCCGCATTAGTTCTTCCTGTACACAATGACATTACTTTCTGTTATTAATTTAACCAGGGTTATATTATGGTACGCCTTGAGCCGAATTACATACATTATTTCATTATTATGTACGCAACAGAAAATATAGTTTTTGAAACTCTTGTTTGTCTACGCTAGAATCCTATTTGAGAGTAGTTTGAAAAAATATATAAATAAACATTGGTGGACATTTCACACAACACCATCTAGCCCAAACTAAGCAAAGCTTGTACTATAGAAACTAGATGGTGGATAGAATACATATATACATACTTTTTTATTTTTTATATATATCCTTATAATACATAGAAACACCCAGACACAGAACAAACATCCATGCTCATCACACAAATGTTTGCCCTACCAACCTACACGACAGCTCAGGAGGCAGTCGTACTACCACTGAGCCATGAGGCCTATGAATAGTATCAAACTATGCATTCACACGAGGCAAAGCAATTTATTAGACACGATTTTTGACATTGAATAGAAGGTCGCGGTGGATTAAACTAATTCTAGTAAAGATGAAACGTATAATGAATTTTGGTGTTGGGGCGCCCGAGTCCAGCGTAGTGTGACGTCTCATGCTAGAGTACTAACGGTGAGCGAGGTAGTGTTGGCGGAGGCTCGTTTGGTGCGCGAGTGTCGAGGCGAGGGCGCCGCGTCGTCGTGCGAGCTGCGCCGGCGCACCACGCTCTCCGACACGGGCGACGCTTGCGGCGACCGACGACCGCTGCGACCAGAACCACCTGCAAAATCAGATAAAACGTCTTAAATATGTTAATCACAAAAAAAAACAGCAAATCAAGGACTTTTTTTGTCAATTAGAACTAAGCCCCAAAGCATGGGGCATTGCCACAAACGACTTATCGGTTTTTATCACATTTATTTCAATGTGTATTCCCCTTTTTTAAATAAAAACTACGGGTCACTCACGTCTGTTTTAAGCCGAAAAATCCGACTATAGTTTCAACCGCATTCGGCGGTCTTTTTCAAAGGAGCAGCGCAAATGTCACTCTCGATCGGTGACGCACTCGCGTGTATTCCACTTGCCCTTTTTCAAATGCACAATTTCATGTTGTGTGTTTCTAATCTAATTCGATTATAAACAAAAAAGCGTCATCTATTCATGGTGGATATTCGAAAACACAAACATGTTTTTGGACACTTTTCCACTCTTTCTACATTCTTCAAAAATATATGGAATACGCTTCCCAAGTAGATCTGTTCCGTAATAGTCTGGGTGTCTTTAAGCCGCAAGTAATCAGTTTCTAATAGGAAAACGCGTTCCATCGTCAAAGTAAAAAAAACTACTACTTTTTCTAGAGATTAACGAGCGAGACAAAAATTGAAACGTTTATGAAAACAATTAAATTTCAAAGCTCCTTCGACTGAAAGGTAATAAGAGTCGATAGTCGCCCTCCTCACCGGTGCCATAACCCGAGCTGTCAGAGCGCGGGGGCGAGTGCCCCCGCTCGTAGGCGCGCCGCGGCCGCCCCGGATGCTGCGCGTCCGCTCGCCCCAGCGGCGGCCACTCCGAGGACACAGAGTCGCACTGACACTTCGAACTGCTCGCGAACGTCACTGTCACCTACGACACAATGTTAACTTCAATAACATCTTGAGTTTTGGGGGGAACATTATAGAAACATGTCGTCGCATTGTTTAACTTTCCTAAATTTGTGTTATTATTCATTAGTTTTCAACCAAGTTTATGATTGTAGGGAAGTGAAATAAAACGGTGAAACGTGTATTATCATGTAGTCGGCAAAACTCCGCTGAAGTTTCCAGTAAAGTCACCGCCACTTAACTGAAACGTGACGGGGACTTGACCTCGACTTGTTTTACTTGACTTTTGACTATGATTAGGAGTCGCTCTTTACAAAAGAAAACAAACATTTATAAACTAAATTGTACATCACTCGAATTCCAATTGAAGTCACAAGCGAGCATCAAGCAGACAACAACCATAACTTCATACATGTGTGTGTGTATGTGTGTGGGTGTGTGTGTCATATACAGACTTCAACCTCCGTATGTGACTGATTAGTGCGCCATTGTATGGAGTGTCCGACGTGTTATCGACGTGTATTGTGAGTATCGAGAGCATACCGTGACAGGGTCGGATGTCTTGAGCAGGTCGACGAGCTGGTCGTGGTGCAGCGCCACGGTGGCGGCGCGGCACACCTCCAGCAGGCGCGCGCCGCGCCGCATCCCCGCCCGCGCCGCGCACCCGCCCCCCTCCACACCCGTCACCAGCCCATCCGGCTGCACGTGGAAACCTGACAACGTGATAATTACAATGTTGCTTATTTACTGGAGTTACGCCAATGAAGCACTTGCATATTTTTAAACCGACTTCAAAGAGAAGACTTATCTTTTTTTGTATATTTGTTACGCGATTATTTCATCAATTACTAGGAATTTATTTTGATGATAATTTTTGTTTGATAGGTCATACTTCAGAGGTGGTCCCATACATATTTCAGTAGTTTGGTTCTTAAAAGCAAATTGCGCATTTTGAAGTCGGTTGTTTCAGTTAAGGCAATTTCTTAAGTATATCTTATCAAACAAAATTTTTTTTTTCAAATCGGTTCAATGATGAAGTTATGCGGTCACAAACAACAGTATCCACGTGGCTATGTAGTTTACCTAGCTGGCTGGCGGCTCCACGCTCTAACGTGATCTCTTGCAGCGCGGTGGCGTGCGGCGGCGCCACGGCTAGCAGCCGACGCAGAAGCGCTTCGCTCGCGCCGCGGACGCGCACACTCTCCCCGCGATGGTAGTACACTCGCGTCCACCCGCCGCTCACCACCCATCCTACAACACATACAGATGTTTTACATACAATCTTAAATTTTTTACATCAAATGATATAACACTTTTTATTCATCCTCTTAAAACCTGGATTAGGTTTATAAAGACGATCAGTAGGGGTATTAAGAACTCATTCGGAATCTATATCTCCGTCTCTGTCATTTTCATAGAGCATGACAGAGACGGAGATATAGATTCCGAATGAGTTCTGAATACGGGGGCTATTCTCGCATTATACAATTCGTAGTAGTTGGTGCTTGTGTAAGCAACACTGACTTGCACACTTGGCACAACACATGCTTATGTAAGCAACACTGGCGTCCAATGAACTCTTATTTTTCAAAATTACGAGTTCTCATTTCATGATAGTCCGATATTATTGTTTACATTAGAAAACATGTAAAACAATTACAGTTAGGATGTCAAGAGTATATTATCTCATTTGGAAAACGTTAAAAGCATATACGCATTACGCAGGTGTAAGTAGTATTTAATTACCTCTATGGCATGGTTATTACATAGTATGATTGTCGGATTTTTCGTTCTCTTATTCGTATTAAACATAAACATTGTTAACTCTTACATTAATCCTATATTTTTCTCGTTGGCGGACACAGAACACAACAAACAGAACATATAAATCCATCCTCGGCCACACTGTCGCTTAACATCAGGCGAGTTGGTGGTCAATCGTAGATCTATCTTCTATAAAAAATAAATATACATCATTCAATGAATCTCTTTCCCCCGCTTTGTTGCTTTATTGCATAGAAAAATCTATATTACGCTATACTACAATATTCATACTACAACTACATTATACTAAATATTATTTACGCTAGATACATATACGATTGACCACAAACTCGCCTGATGCTAAGCGACGGTGTGGCCGAGGATGGAGCACGTCGATCTATAAGGCATCTATTCACTCTAACCTTAAAAATTCCAAGATTATAGTTTTAGGAAACAGAGATGGCGCCAAAGAATTCCATTCCTGTAGTACTATATACGTACCCAGTAAGCTATTTGTAGGCATCACAAGCACAATCTGCCTTGTGTGGTCCTCTAAAAACACCACACTATCCGCAGACACACCCATTATGCAGTCAAACAACGCACCGCCCGCGCCCTCATCTTGTACTTGCACCTGCCAATAAAAAAATAACAAGTTTACATTACAAAATTAAATAAGTTTAAAATAAAAACCGGACAAGTGCTAGCCAGACTCGCCCACCGAGGGTTCCGTACAAACTAGTAGATAAAAGGGGGAAATTATATAGTTTTTATATTTTCCGTCATAAACCGAAAAATATACATCGTAAAAATATTTAAAACCCTGTTTTTAGATTGTGCTAATAAAGTTCTTTCATATGATACCCCACATGATACAGGTAAAGCACTTTAAAATTTGGACCCTCTTGCACAAAGACTCTATTTTTTGTGAATAAATAAAAAATGTACAGTTTTCGGATTTTTTCCTTTATGTGTACTAAATGACAATGCTTCTTGCCAAATTTCACAGTTAGAGGTCATCGGGATGTACCCCATAGGTTTTGATTCCCTTGCGAGTGTCGAAATATGCGTTTTTACAACATATTCGGCTGTAACTTTTTTCAATGAAAACTGAGAAGTTTGATTTTTCTCTGTGCAGCAAGAAACTATGGTAAATATATACATAAAACAAACGGAACCCTTATAGGATCACTTTGTTGTCCGTCTGTCCGGGTGTCAAGACCTTAATCTCGGGAACGCGTAAAGGTATCGTGCTAAAATTAAAACTATATACGCAGATCCATAGTCTCCTGCTGCAGAAAGAAAAATAAAATTTCTCAGTTTTCGTAAAAAAAAGTTACGCCGAATATGTTATAAAAAACGCAATTTCAACACTCACAAGGGAATCAAAACCTATGGGGTACTTCCCGTTGACTTACAACTATGAAATTTGGCAAGAAGCATTGTATTATAGTACACATTTAGGAAAAAAACCGAAAACTGGACATTTTTAATTTAATCACAAAAAAATAGTGTCTTTATGCAAAGAATGAGGGTCCAAATTTTAAAGTTCTTTAACCGTATCATGTGAGGTAACATATGAAAGAGCTTCATTAGCATAAGCTTAAAACAGGTTTTTAAATATTTTTACGATATATATTTTTCGGTTTATGAAGGAAAATATAAAAAAATATGTGATTTCCCCCTTTTATCTACTAGTTTGTACTAGTGTATTACTGTATTAATATTACTAAACTCACGTGAAAACACAGCGCCCCACCCACCAACACGTCGGTCGTACAGTTGTCCACCCGAGCGACTACCGTGTTGTTGTTCGTAGAACTGTTGCCGCTCTTCATGAGTAGAGAGGAAAATATTGCTGAAAGAAACGAGCGCTTATTTACTAACAGCAGAAAGTTTAAAATTTTAATTTCCGCTGACTTGAAACGGTAATGGAAAACATCGTGAAGGAAAATGCATATCAGAAAATTGTTAATATTCTGGATAAAATGGTAGATGCGACGTCGTTTTTTTTTTATTTAATAAAAATTGAATGTTTCATTTCACACATCGGATATAGTGAAATATATCGGTGAAATATATACTTTTCGTTAAATTACTCTGGCCAGCTGTAGCTTCAGAAATACTTGGGAGGGTATTAATTACACTTACAAAATTTCTGTCCAGTATCGACGGTGGTGGCGGTCACGTAATTCTTAGCTAAATCCTTCAGGTACTCTTGTCGCGTTCGCGTCGCCATTGTACTAAACTTTGGTGATTGTATCGCTGCATTCTCGCCGTTTATTACCTAAAAACGTGCAAAACAAATTAAATTATATGTACATACACAATACGAACTAGAACGATCTCGTTATTGTCCTTTCTTGTATCTAGATAGAAACGATGAGAGGTACAAGAATGGGCTAGGCCTTGCACCATTTTGGAACGTGAAAATAATTTTAATCGGGATGAATTTGGTGACTTCAATTTGACAAAGTAGCGAACCTAGTAAAATACCTTAAAATTTTCTTATTTGTTGATATATGGAAGCCATAAAGGAGATTTTGATTGTTTTGGGATTCAAAAGACCGTTGTACTTCGTTGTTCCGAGTACAACAGGTTTTTTCTGATGTACCTCTGACGCCGTGTGTGATAAATCTTCTGTTACGCTCACGCAGACCAACCATTTTTAAGATATAAAAATAGTTAAGCCAATCGCTAATCTTTGACACCACAATTTTTGCCAGTCCATTGCGTTTTTTCTCATACTCTAAAAAGCTGTTTTGTATGGACAAGTTCGCCGTAAACGTTTCTCTTAATTGCGTATGAAAAATCGGGTATACAAAAAACTAGCGAGCATTGCCACAAATTACCACATTATCATAATCCACAGCCTTCTCTATCCCACTGCTATAGGCCTCTTTCTCTCTCTCTCTCTCTGTCTCTTATATTGCCATCTGCATCATTTATTTGGCAATCGAATGCTTGTGCGTCATAAATTTAAAACAATTATTGAAAAACGGCTATCAGAAAATCAATTCCAGTAGAAACATAATCCTCATACGATTACCGCTGAAATCACGTACGGAGTATGATATTCCTACGCTTGCGACCTACCTGGCTACCTATCCTAGCTGTAATACCCACCACGTTTCTAGTAGATAATAAGTGAACCACGAAACATTAGTCAAAACCACTAAATGGTATTCAATAAAATTATAATGACTCAATTTAAAAGATCACACTACATGTCATATTTGTTTTTCGTGGAAATGCGTCAATTGTACATAGCTAATAGTCACCATACCATAATATGATCTGAATTTTCAATGTTTTTTTAATGTGTATAACTATGTATATAGTAAAGCTCGACAGACATGTTGTCCTGTCCAGTTTGGCAACTCATTTATAAATATTATTTAAAGAAGATTTTTTTTAATTTTAGATTTTAGATAAGGTGCACAATGAAAATTGATCACTTTAAGGAGTACATTGGCATGCTTAAGTATTATAGTATATTTTGTGATACTTTATTATATCAACTTTCATACAACTTTTTTCAATTTTGTCTATTTGTTACTGCAACATAATATAAATGTACCTCACCTTACTTAATAGTAAATCAGTAAACGCTTCGCCCTTCGGGTAGACCGCGCCATCTTTGATAGGCGGTCCGAATAAAGGCACTTCTTTGGCACGACTCACAGCTATACTGTAATGAGTGTTCTCTGTACACGGGTCTATCGCCCGAACCACCACGAAAACGTGTTGAAACTGTGAACGAATATTCCTAGGAGTAAACGGCGCAGCGCCTGGCTCTTGGAAAACTATAGTCACAATATCATTCCCTATATGACGCTTCCTCAACAACTGCTGCCTATTATTTGGCGTGTATGGAAGCATTGTTGACACATGGAACATTATTTCGCAGCCTTGATGAGTGGCAAAGACTGAGTATAAGCCAGTCGAGTCAGTCTTATTGTCTAAGCCAGCTTTATATTTGTCGAAGTCCTTTAACCGGACTGTATGACCTAGCATTTGAAGGAACTCTACGAATGCTGGGCCTGCTTCTTGGTTGTTATACATTTCTTCTTCCGTCGATTGTCCGCTTTTGCAGTACATGATGCCGACTTTATAGTGTCGAGTGACGCATTGTTCGTCGAGACGTAATAACTGTTCTTCTGCGCCACTGTTTGCTATTCCAAGCCTGAAAGTTAATAATGTTAATATTTAACTTTCGAAATCGAAAATAAAATATAACCAATAGAAAATTTGCTAGGGAAATAACGCAAAAACTGAAAATAATTTGTTTGGAATTGGGAAGACAATTAGAATATCTCATTAATAAACTGATCAATTATATAAAAATAAAAAAAACATTTTATTCGTGAGAATACAATCACAGAAATTTTAGCATTCAATATGTTATTATTATATCAATAAAATCTCCATATCACAGTTCAAAATATTTAAGCATTTCAGGCTGCTCCCAACCTAATCTTAACTTAAACTCGTTCTAACAATATAACTCAATCAGAGATTCTTGTCTATCTATTATCAAAACCTCACACCTCTAACGTCTTCCAAAGGCGGTGACAATAAGGCAGGAGTTAGACAAGTTATTGCCTATTGGAGCCTCACCATAATAGTTCAATTTTTAATTCATATTTTTTTCTATGAAAACAGTTTAACAGAACAATTCAATTCAGTTTTTATTTTTGTTCTAGTAGCATGAACCAGAGATAAGAATAGTTGAACTAATTTGCCTACTTAACTTCGGTTACACTAACTCACCTAGATTGAATTTCCTCAAATATTATTAGGCTAATTCTACAATTTTCATATATTCGGCACAACTAGCCTAGAAAGGGAACTGATGCTCTCAGTCTCGTTCAAAATTGAGGTTAGGCGAGTGATTTCCAAGACGGCATGTACTTGGAAAAAAAAAGGAAAGAAATAAAGGAAAGGAAGAAGGAGGAAGGAAATTATAGCATGGGGATAGTACTGTCTAGTACTATCTATTATACCTGAAGACGGCATGTACTTCAGGTATAATAGATAGTACTAGACAGTACTATCCCCATGCTATAATTTCCTTCCTTCTATCTCATTAATTCGCATCCTTCGCATCAATTACTTTTAGTAACTTAGCTGCTATTCAGGCGCGATATACTATAATTGGTTTAATGGTCGCCTAGAAACCGCAGTTCCGACGTACGCATTATGAGGCGGGACTGACGGGCGAGTTCCGATGAAGACGCATGAGAAGGAAGTACATTCAGTTGAACCAGTTACCTTAAGCAAGTGAACTGCAGTTCAGGCGCGACATACTCCAGCACGTCCTTAGTGTTGTACGTTGAACTGTTGTTGGTAGGTTTGGCGGTGGGTATAGCGTCCTCCAACACCGAGCCGCGTAGAGTCAGCAGCTCCGACGTACGTACTATGAGGCGGAACTGCCAAGCGAGTTGGGACTGCGGCGCTGACGCGTCGCCGCCGCCTCCACGACGGAGCTCTACACGTTCCTTCTTGATGGATATCGCGACCGGGCCGAGGTTCTCGTCCATGCCGAACCAGTTATGATGGTCTGTGAAACATGTAGAAAAAATTAGTGTATAATATCTTACTCTATAAGCATCCCCTCTCTCTCTTGCCTCTTGCCAATCACTTGTATTCATATGCAGCTGTTACCAAACATTTGCTTTTTTTTAGTTCACCTGGATATTCAGCCACAGATTACCTGATGTTAAGTGAAAGTGTGGTTCTGGTTCAAAATGGTAAGTCACACTTAGTCTGGAATAGAAAATGCAAAAGAGGCTGCCAGAATACAGTTTTAACTGCTTTGCGACAGATTTTCAACTTGAAGGTTGTAAGATAACCATCTGGAAGCTAGGTAGTGCCTTTTGCCACGATGTTTTCCTTTACCTAGAAACTCAGTGTTAGCAGAGGCGGATTACCCCTAAGGCCGAAAAGGCCCGGGCCTTGGGCGCTCGGATGTATCGGCGGCCCATAGAAATATAGTATTTTTTGTGAGACGGTTAATCGCCAAAATAATACAGTGACTGACCTAGAAACAATTAATAATCGCGGCGTCAATCATGAGCGATGATTGGTTTAAATCATATCTGAAAAACCGACAACAACTCGTAGAAGTATCCTATTACAATTTTAAAAATAAGATTATTCAAAAAATCCGTTCGGATACTATTACTATGAATGCGTCAATTCCACAAGGAAGCGTCTTAGGCTGTATTCTGTTTTTGATTTATATGAACGAATTCCCTAAAATAATGGACGAGCCTTGCGTATGTTTCGCGGATGATATCTCGTTACTGACTTCCACGAAAAAACATTTAGATATAAATTCTAAACTCACCGCGTTACTAGAAAAAACAACACATTGGCTGCATCAACACAACCTTGAACTCAATGTATCTAAAACTAGAATTATCACTTTCCATCCTTATCAAAAACCCCCACTTAGTTTGAATTTCACATTTCACGGTACTAAATTAGAAGTAGTAAACGAATTTTCATTATTAGGTATCGAAATTGACACTAATGTAAATTGGCAATCACATGTTATGAAAACCAAATCAAAACTTCTATCGCTCACGTATGCACTTCGCGAAGTAAAAAAGACGACTGATTTAAAAACTGCCCTAATAACTTATTACGCAAATATACATTCAAGACTGGCATATTCAATAATATTATGGGGGAATTGTTCCACGGCAAAGGACTTATTTATAGTTCAAAAGAAATGTATCCGAATATTAGCTAATATTGACCAAATGGACAGCTGTAAACCATATTTCATAGAATATACAATTTTGACTATGCCATGTGTATATATCTTAGAACTATGTAAATTTGTAAGAAATAATCCTAATACATTTGAGAGGGAATCATGTTTATCGCAACCGCACCGCGCGGCCCGGTTAGTAGTTCCTCAGTATCGACTCAAGCTGCACTCAACCAACACACTCGTTATGGCCATTCATGTTTATAATGCGTTGCCGGAAGATCTCAAGTATATAAAAAATTACATTACATTTATACGTAAATTAAAGGAATTCCTGACTTGTAAGGCTTATTATACGGTAGACGAATATTTAATTGATAAAAATGTTAATCCCAATTAATTTTCAAATTGATTAAATTATTATGTTGACATTTTTATTACATCTTGACATTTATATATATATATATATATATATATATATATATATATATATATATATATATATATAATTATTTATTTGTTATAAAATTGACATAAATATTTTAAATCTTTTTTTTTTATAAACATAACCGACATTTTAAAATAATTATACATTATTATTATTATTATTTTCTTTAATTATCAAATCATTTATTGGAAACACGAGAAATTCATGACATAAAAATAAAAATTTATATTAAAATCAATTTATAACAGATATTATAAACAGGTAGTCCTCCTTTCTCCTATAAGTTGCTGCGCCCGACAGGGTCCATAAGATACATTTATTTAATTTACCAACATTTTAATACTGTGGAATAGCAATAAAGTATCTGAATCTGAATAACAAAGCATATAAAAAGCTACCGCTCGTTGTGGTGCGCTCGTATTTACAATCTGTTAGCGGGGCGCGCCCCGTGTTCTCTCTCTGGACAGGATTCCTGAGAATCGCATGCGCCACCAACCCTTTGTTTCGCCTCTCTGATTACAACAAAGCGAATAGACACGTAGTATAAATGAGCAAATTTTTGTCTCTTTTGATTTTTTTGCGACATGACGTGTGTGTAATTTCATACTGTAAAAAAAACCGGACAAGTGCGAGTCAGACTCGCCCACCGAGGATTCCGTACAAACTAGTAGATAAAAGGGGGACATCGTATGTGATCCGCTGTCACTTCAAGTCAATATTACATCTTACCCTCTAATGCCCTCTAACCCTCTAGTACCCTCTCCCTTCCATCTAATCCTCTAACCACGGTCAAATATGGCGTCAAAATAACCTCATAGTCTTCGACGCTCTACCTACCCCGTAAGGGAAAATAGGCGTGAATGTATGTATGTACAGTATGTACCTTGTTTATAGAAATACATCCTATAATAGGAAGCGCCTTGGTCCTGGCTCTCAATCGGCAGTGGTGCCAAAGAGCGCGCGAAGGGGCAGCCGTTCTTCCAGTGCGTCTGAAGCGGAGGGAACTCCAGCATGGAGAGGCCGTAGGCCGCTCTAGGCCGGTGCCACCCGCCCGTCTGCCCGCCGATCGCCCCGCGAGCTGTCCGCCAGCATAGCGAAACGCAGCGCTCCTCCTCACCTAGAACACATTTGGATATATAAAGCTACAATACATACAGTAAAAAGAAAGCAACTTCGTGTACACTGAGTGGCCAGCCCTAGTGTCAGAGTTATTAAGCAGCCGAGAGGCCTCTGAACTGGTTTGAGGATTGCTGTCTTTTTTTAAGAACAAACAATCGGGACCTACAATTTAACGTGTCATCCGACACGATAGCGCTCAGAAAGAAATTCCAATCACAGTCAACTATCCGAAGAGTGACCGGTACGACCGTTACTTAACTTTGGTGATCGTTCGAGAACACCTATTACAGCTACGCCACGAGCACTACATACAGTAGAGTAGGCGCGAGAGATGAGTAATCTAAGGATTGCGCTTTTCTCCTGCGCCACCCGCTAATCTCTCTTCACACGTGCAAAGTGTGAACAGAGGCGTAATGATATTTGGTACAGGTATAGCTTAGAACCTGGATGCGGACACAGGCTACTGTCCATTATCATTAGTTTTTCGACTCTTGTAAGGGTGAAACTGCGGTGTGGCAGCTATACTTATAAGAAAAACAAAATAGCAGACTGCAGAAAAGCTGTTTTTACAGTCTAACTTACGATTTCGTTACGCTTGATATGCTGTTGAGTGCACGTTTTGTGTGAGAGAGTATGTGAAAAATCACTATAAAAGGTTAATGTGCATTCTTCAGAATAATTCTAGTAAAATCATTTATTTATAGAGTTTACGAAAAAGTGCATTTTTTGCGAGTCGTATTATTATTATCATAAAAATATAGCGTATGACGCTCAGGGGGTGAAGACTAATCAAACGACACCTCACACATCAAAATCGGTCTAGCCGTTTAGGAGCTCATATTGAAACCTACATATATAAATATATACATACATACCCACATACATACAAACACACATACACTCGAAAAATAACCCTCCGTATTACGAAGACGGGTAGTAAGGAGTATACTAACATATTTTAAAAGTAAGGTAGGTATGGTAGATAGTATCAATCATTCCCGTTGTCCCTCACTGGTGGAAAGTGAAGAAAAACTTGTTTGTAGGTAAGATAAAATCTATATAAAAACAATGCAATCTAAACATATGTATACAGTTGTGCTTCCTTATAATTATGGCGAACTGATGATCAATGAGAGCTTGCCATTTTGAAAACAAGAGTTCTCATTGATCACTAGGCCACACAAATCATAAGTACAAGTATTGTTTACATTATAAATCAGGTAAGAAAGTTTAGATTTTTACAGATTAAGACTACATTCTCGTTAATGGGTTTTTAGGATCTACAGGTATATTTATGATATTATGTACAAAGGAACAGAATACAGATACTACTTTTATTACATAACAAGGCACTTAACATCAAAGTACCAATTATGACTATCCCATAGACTTCTATGTCTGTGGAAAAATGAAATTAATTTACCTACTTATTATGAACATGCACCATCATATTTTTAGTTATTATCAAGCAATACGTGATACATTCCAAAGTTTCACATTCCTGTTAAAACAAGAGGAAAATTAAAACAGGATTACAAGCAATGATTTAACCATTTAAAATTGCATATTTACCCAGGTATATGTTTAAAATTACAAGGCAACAGCTACATATTTATCCCACTGTTGTGTAATGAGGGACATTTAACTTGTGTGCTATTATTAACCCCGATCCCAAAATGAGGGGTCTGTTTGACATAATATGTATACATCTTTATATTAGTGTATCTGTCTGTGGCATCATAGCTCTCAAACGAATGGACCGATTTTGATCTAGTGTTTTTTAGGGTTCCGTACCTCAAAAGAAAAAAACGGAACCCTTTTAGGATCACTTTGTTGTGTCTGTCTGTCCGTCTGTCCGGGTGTCAAGAACTTATTCTCGGGAACGCGTGAAGGTATCGCGTTGAAATTAAAACCATATACGCAAATCCGTAGTATCTTACTGCAGAAAGAAAAATCAAATTTCTCAGTTTTCATAAAAAAAAGTTACAGCCGAATATGTCGTAAAAATACACATTTCGACACTCGTAAGGGAATCAAAACCTATGGGGTACTTCCCATTGACCTAGCACTATAAAATTTGGCTAGAAGCATTGTGTTAGAGTACACATATAGGAAAAAAAACGAAAATTGGAAATTTTTCATTTAATCACAAAAATAGGGTCTTTAAGCATGGATGGAGGGTCCAAATTTTAAAGTCCTTTAACTGTATCATGTGGGGTATCATATGAAAGAGCTTAATTAGCACAAGCTAAAACAGGTTTTTAAATATATTTACGATGTATATATTTCGATTTATGAACGAAAAAAAAAAACAAAAAAAAAACCTTTTATCCACTCGGAACCTTTGTACGGAACCCTCTCGGTGGCCGAGTCTGACTCGCTCTTGTACAGTTTTATTTTTGGTTAACTTTACCAATGGGACAGTACCCAAAAATTAATTTTAAATATTACATACAAAATACGGGACTTTCCTTTTTGGTGCCAATTTATGAATAACAAATCAAAAAATAAATTGGAAACAACCATCATATAGTAAAATATCTAGAGTAATAATCATCATCATCTAGAGTAATAAGTTAAAATCCTCATTAACCATAACTCCATGCCAATACACAACACCAAGTCAAGAAAACAGTTTAGTAAACAGTTCACATGTTTAACTAAACAGAAGAACAATAGGACAATTACCTTAAGGAAACTTTGACTGTGAAAATATTAAAATGCATGTAAAAGTTGATGTTTCTAAATCACATAGTAATCGCAACCGAATGTACAATGTTAATGCATGATTTCACAAGCAAATGCTACTGCAATTTTGCCTACTTACATTAATTATGGCATTATTTTTCAATATGGTGCAAAAATTATTTTCTATAAATAAACAAACTATGATATTGGCATTCCACAATAGTAAAGTCACATTTATTAATAGATCTTCTACTTTACTGGAACATTGCGAAGACAATAGAGAAACTAAGTGTATGTGAATAAATTCTATCACTTGTAAAAATAATTTTAAATCTTTGGAAGAGTTCAGTTTTTTTAGGGTTCCGTACCTCAAAAGGAAAAAACGGAACCCATATAGGATCACTTTGTTGTCCATCTGTACATCTGTCTGTCCATCCGTCCAGGTGTTAAGTAGCGAGTTCAAATTAAAACCATATACGCAGATCCATAGTCTCTTGCTGCATAAAGAAAAATCAAATTTCCCAGTTTCGTAAAAAAAAGTTACAGCCGAATATGTCGTAAAAAACGCACATTTCGACACTCACATGGGAATCAAAACCTATAGGGTATTTCCTGTTGACCTAGAACTATGAAATGAAATTTGGCAGGAAGCATTGTGTTAGAGTACACATATAGGAAAAAATACGAAAACTGGACATTTTTAATTTAATCACAAAAAATAGTCTTTATGCAAGAGCTTCATTAGTATAAGCTAAAACAGGTTTTTAAATATTTTTACTATTTATGTTTTTTGCTTTATGAAGGAAAATATAAAAAAATATATGATTTCCCCCTTTTATCTACTAATTTGTATGGAATCAGGCGAGTTGGCGGTCAAGCGCGAACCTATTTCAACATAAAAAAAAAAAAACCTCGGTGGGCGAGTCTAGCTCGCACTTATCCGGTTTTAATTCATACTAGAACTTATTTCTTGTCCTGTATTGGAGCAAAATGAACACAATATAGAACCACCGCTTCTTTCTTCAGAAGAGTTTATCTACAAGAAGATTACTAAAATGTATTACAACATTAAATAAATATTATATATATATATAATAATTTTGAATATTATTGTGAAACTCCATTGTCAATTTTACCCATAAAGAAAATACGTTGACTTTTTTGTTTATAATATTATTACATAGTAAAATTAAATAACACCAAGAAATATTGTTTAAGACGCTAAGATAGATCAATGTTTTATTGTTAGGAAATAAAATTCATGAGATTTAAACAAGTTTTATATAGTTAAATCCGAAATCTTGGACATACATTTTTCAGTCACAAATTCTTGTGTTCAGAAAATGGCGGACTACTTTTAAAACTTCCATCACTTCCATCAGTGTCTGAGTGTTTCTATGTATCTATGTATATATTTACAAAAAAAAGTATATATGTATTCTATCACCCATCTAGTTCCATAGTACAAGCTTTGCTTAGTTTGGGCTAGATAGTGTTGTGTGAAATGTCCACAAATATTTATTTATTTATTATTATTTTATTTATTTGTAAATTTTATGCATAAATTAACATTTATAACTTTTGGCGACAACAACTCACACATTCATCAATCAATTTAGTTATGCATCTTTTGGTAAAAAAATCAAGAATCTTTAAGCCAGGCTATGTACAAAGATTAACGCAAAGTCAAAGTTAACTTTGCATTAACATTGACAGTTCCAAACATATTTTTTCTTTTCTTCCTTTATAATCCAAAATTCTTGCTATTTTATTCATTTTTTTTGCTATTACTTACGGCTGCAGGAAACATAGCATTAAGAAATTCATCAACAAAATTTTCATTATGTACGTACATAATCAAAATTTTGTTGATGAATTCCTTAATGCTGTTTCCTGAAGCCGTTAGTATTTAGCAAAAAAAATATGTTTGTCATATTGTTTACAAACATTACATAAACAAAGGAGTAAAATATGTAAAAGCATGGATAAATAACACAATCCCCCATTCATTCAATACATTCATGTGAAAATTATGATATAAACAGGTTTATAAAAGCACATTAAATATAGTAATCCTTTCACAGTGATGAGTCATCAAAAAAGAATGCCTAAAATTACTTTAGCAGACACATCATACAAAATAAGGTAATTTCACATTTCATACAAGCTTTAGGCCTAAGTAATGAATAATTCAATGCTCTGAGAACAATGTCAAGTGTGAGAGCAGGATTAGTGTGTCACCTTATTCACAGATGACACAATACTTGTATAGTAAGTTGTAAAGAATAGCAATCAGGAAAAAACACTGACTGTACCTAAGGTGAGTAGATAAACATGATTATATTGAATTTTACTAGCTGCGACTTCCAGTTACACCTGACATCCATCCTTCCGTACCTACATAACCCATGAAGATTCATCAATATTTTCATGACAAAAACATGTCAAATTCTGCTTTTATAGGAGATACCCAGAAACAGCTGTACAATAAAATAAATCTTTCAAGCAATATAAACTCACCACCAATTTCATTCCTGAAGAACGGGCAGCTTTCAACAAGCTCATTGGATCGCCCATCTCCAGTGTCAGATACTGCATCGTCTCCTGCAGGCAAGCCTCGGGTTGCAAGAAGAGATGCAGCAGAAGCACCAGTAGTGGTGTTACGTCGCCGGCTTAATAACGCTCCACGGATCTCCGCCGCATAGCTAAGATTAGCCATCAAGGACTGACAATCATAGTGAGCAAACTGCTTTCTCTTAGATGTGTCACTGACTACAGAGAGTGTGGAATCGTCTAGAGGCGGACGCGAGAGCGCAGCGCCAGCGCCGCCCCACAGCTTATTGAGTTTAAGGCGAGGCTTGGGGCTGGCGCTGGAGCGGGGCGGTGGCCCGTCGGCGTGATCGCTGTTGATGACATCCGCGAGGCACTCGCCGGCGCGGTTCAGCCCCGGCGGCTTATCTGGCACCGACACACCGTTATAGTTGTGCACCATCGCGGGCAGCCGTTCGCTGCCACCGCCGATCACATCGATCGAACCGTGGCTCCCATACTCGCGACGTAACCCGTTTCCGGACGGAAGCTCACCGTATATCAAGTCGAGACTCGAATTGCTACGATAAATAACATCTCTAGCTTCCTTTCTTCTATTGTCTGGAGCGTACATTGCATTATTTGGTCGAGTATGGCTCTACCTACTTCATCTTTCAATTCACTCTCTAACAATTTCACACACTGTGAACGTTTTCTGAACTGGAATACGAAAAACACATTGGTATTTTGCTGCACTTAAGTTTCTAAATGTAGAAGTTATTTGTGAAAACTCTTCCTGGAAATATGATTTGAAACAATTCAATCAACAAGATAGTCTTCGCAGTTACAACAACAAAACACTATAAAATTCACTGACGACTACTTTTTTATTTATTTATTTACAAAATTCTCCCAAAAGGAAACTATTTTATAACGCAATTAAATAAAAATGCGTAAGCGTAATTTCGTAAGTCAGTCAACCACCACATATCACGGTAAAAAAATAAAATTAAAGAAAGAGAAGAAGGAATAATTAAGCACCAAAATACGCCAATGGATGGCCAAGACCACAGAACTCTGACCACAGACCTTTTTTTTTTTTTTTTTGGTTAATTTTTCCCTTTCGGGAAAGGCAAAGGGTGTCAAGCCCATACAGCCATCGTCTGATGTTATTTTTAATTTCATTATTTCAATAATTTAGGCCATCGTGGCCAAGTCTTTTGTGTTTTTCCATGTGTTTTCATCATTGGTTTTGGTCAAATCAATATTATTAGTATTTTACTCTCGATACATTTGTTTTAAGTCCATAAAATGGTATGTCTGTATGTCATGAATTATTTGACTATTGACATAGTCAAGTTTTTTTTAGGTTATATTTTAATATTCACAGGAATAAGAGATAAAATTAAATGTCTCCGATTGTATTTGTTATAAAATCATAAAGAGGTTTAAAACATTTCTCATTACTTAATAGTTGCTGAAGAGAGCGCGGGATATTTTCATTAGTTTTATATATCTCCAGGAGGCGATCTACTAAAACTAGTCTGACCAAGGAAAATTCAATACAATCAAAGAAAAGATGTTCCAGTGTTTGATCAGCCAGATTGCAATAGTTGCAGGTCGGTGATGATATTATCTTGATTTTATTTAGATGAGCGTTAAAGCGACAATGACCTAACTAAGACGACAAATTATAGTATAGAATTTCCTTCCACAGTAGCGAGGCCCTTTGGTGAACCAAGGCCTTGATAATTGGTTGTTAACCTCAATATACCACTTCCCTTTAATTAGTGTTATTTGTTTCCAAGTTTCAAGAAATTCTTCACTCAATTGTTTTTTAACAGAGACTAAAATATCTGAACTAGGTATTGAAATAGCTGTAATAGGAATACTGTGAGTATTGTTTGTTATGGATTTAGCAAGAAAATCGGCCTGTTCATTACCAACCACATCTATATGACCTGGAGTCCAGATTAATACAATGTCTTTATTATGCAATGTTGATAAATCATGATATTTGGATCTAATTTCATGGATGATATAATTAGTGGAAGAATTGAAATTTGGATTGTCTAAAGCCTGGAGGACACTCATACTATCTGAAACTATCAACCATTTATTTATGCCGTTCTGAGTTTGGATGTATTCTAATGCTTTAAGTATACCGTAGCTTTCAGCAGTGTACACACTAGCTGAGTTAGGGAGTCTATACCCGTACCCTCTTCTACACTGAATGTCATAAAGAGCCGAAGAAACATTGCTAGCATTTTTTGCACCATCAGTATATACGTGATTATATCCCGGCCAATTTTCTAACAGACAATAGACTTCGGATTTATGCCTTAAAGATTTATCAATCACAACTTTGAGATCGAAAAATTTGGAAGAATAACAACCCTGATAACAAGGCAATAGTAAGTTTTCATACAGGTTATTTTCATTTTTAATTTTCATTATTTCAGGTAAATGTTGGAGCAAAATCATAGATTTTGGAGAAGAACCAATGGTAGCCGGAGACTGATTCAGTTTTTCTACAAGGAGATGATTTGTCAAAGACAAGATTTTCAAGATAAACCTGTACGTAAGATATTTAAATCTTAGCATCAGTGGTGGTACACTGCACTCCACCTGCATCGAAATGATGGGAGTGGAATGCATTGCACCAACAATGATACGTAAACATCTATTTTGAATTTTATCTAATTTATCAACAAGCTTCATTACACCTGCATAGCAAAAAAAGGCATACTCAAAATGACTCCTTACGAGTGATTTATAGAGTGTTAGTAGAATTTTAGGGTCAGCACCCCAATATGTACCTGTCAATGTTTTTAGTATATTACAAGCTTTTGTGGCACGGTTTGCTAAGCAATCAACGTATTGATCAAATTTGAAGTTGTTTTGAAATATGACTCCTAAAAATCGAATACTATTTTCAACTGGCAACAGCTTTTCACCATAGTATACAAGTACAGATGCATTATTAGTTGGCTTTTTTGAAAATACAACAACCTTACTTTTTTCAGTGCTTATATCTAGATCAAGACTCTCATAATAGGCTTGAAGACTTTGGAGAGTACTATTAAGTGTCTCTACAACTGTAGTCAGGTTATGCCCTGAGCAATATACTGCAAGATCGTCAGCAAACTGCAAATTTTTTACTTGTGAACCCAGTATATTATTTAATTTATAAATGTACAAAATAAAAAGCAATGGACTTAAAATTCCACCCTGTGAAACACCTTTGTACGAAAACCTTGGCCCAAACAACTGATTATCATGTTTGACAAATATTTTTCTTTCATTCAAAAAATTAAAAATCCATTTAACCAATTTTTCAGGAATCTGGAGATCAAGTAGTATGTTTGCAAGCACATCCAAGTTAATGCCATTGAAGGCACCTATTACATCAAAGAAGACACAGACTGTGAGACCGTTACAAGACAAAGAGTTGTTGACATCTAAAGAAAAATTACTTAAACTTTCCCTTGCCGAGCAACCTCGACGAAAACCAAATTGATTACTAGGTAATATTTTATTACTTTCAACAAAATGTTCAAGGCGTTGTTTTAGTAGTTGTTCAAATATTTTACACATACAAGAACTTAATGTAATGGGGCGATATGAATCTGGAAGATCTGAGGGTTTATTTGGTTTCAAGACCGGAATGAAGCAGTCAGTTTTCCACTGATCTGGGATTATATTGTGTAGCCAAAGAAAGTTGAGCAAATTTAACAACAAATGAAGGTTACTAACACTTAAAAATTTAATCATTTTATACGATATCCAATCTAGTCCAGTTGCAGTGTCTTTTCTTGATTTTAATGCTGCCTTGAGTTCAGTGATGGAGAATGTGTCGGTTAAAAATGAATTTATATCATGTCCTGTAATATTTGGCAAGTTCCTAACTGTATCTGGTGTAAATTTTTTTAGAAATGGAGGAATCCAATCGCAATTACAGAACTCATTTTGTGGTGTAAATTTTTTGCTGAATTTTTTCATTTTTGCCCATACATGTTTCATTGGAGTAAGCCTGCTAATAGAATGACAAAAGTTCTCCCAACTATTTCGACGTTCCTGTTTCAAAATTCTTTTTTTCGAAGCTTGAGTACGTTTGAAAGCGATGTAGTTGTCAAGACAAGGATTTGTTTTAAAACTGATAAAAGCTTGTTTGCAAGTGTCTACTGCTTTTGTACATGTGTCATTCCACCAGATCAAAGGAACTTTGTTTTGTTGAGATGAGTGATATTGACCAGAGCCTTTATTAATATTTGAGACTGATTTAGAAGTAGTTTTCGTAACAGAATGATTGACAGCAGAGACTATTAAGTCACAAAAGTTGTTGTAGCTTGAAATCAAATCAGATGTATCAATAACAAAACCATCTAACATGTCATTTACTTGTTTTTCATATATATTCCAATCAACCAATTTCAGGTTTGCATGCAGAGGGATATTAGTGAAAGCAGGACGAGGTTGACTAGTTGAAGAAAGTCTGTATTTAATTAGAGTTGGCAAATGATAGCTGCCAAGAGGATCAGAACAAACAAGCCAATCGCAAGACAAAGCAATAGAAGAAGAAACCAAGGATAAATCAAGGCCATTTGGCCTCCAGTTATGAGACCCCACTGTAGTTGGTTGACCATCATTTAAGAGTACCAAGTTATTACGATCTATAATATCCATAATATCACGTCCGCGTGTATCACACCTAGAACAACCCCAACTTGTATGTAAAGCGTTGAAATCGCCTGCGACAATGCATGGATGTGGAAGATTATGCATTAAGCGATCAAGATTATTTTTATCGAATCTAGGAGTAGAGTTTCCTGGGATGTAAATGCTGACTAATGTTAAAGTTTTTTGTTTAATCTCTATTTGTATTGCAGTATTTTGTAAGGAGTTATCAAAATAAGTATCAATCTTACGAAATTTTATACTGTTGTGAACTAATATGGCTACTCCATTGTGATCATTACCACAGTCATTTCTCACAATGGAATATCCATTAATGTTAAAATTGATGTGAGGTTTTAACCATGTTTCACATATTAGAGCTATATGTATAATTCCAGAAGTTTCTCCATTGCCATAGAGAAATTTCTGGAATTCTAGTCGATTGCTTAGCAAACTTTGTGCATTCCACTGAGCTATGTTGATGACGTTGGACATTGTGATGACTTATTGTCTTGGTGCTGTAATGTTTCCTTTATTGTGTCTGTTATTATTTTAGAACTGATGCTTGTGTTGTTCATTTTGTTGAGGGTTAAGACTTTAACTAATGATTCTGTTATTAAATTCAGAGCTTTTTCATTATTTAGAATTAAGTTAATTATGTCAAGGCTGTTTTCTGTCTTGTTTAGTGCTGGAAAGTTTTTATTTTTGTTATTGAATAAATCAGTAAATGGTGTAGCTGTAACTTTGGATTTATTTTCTTGTATCTTTTGTCTTTTAATAGGGCATTGACCCGATACGGACAAGTGATTTCCTGAGCAGTGAATGCATTTGGCATTATCTGGAGTTACTGTACATTCTTTGTAGCCATGAGGCCCAGTACATATAGAGCATCTTTGTGAGTTACGACAAAATTTTGCCAGATGATCGAATCGCAAGCATTTGAAACATTGCTTCACAGGTGGGATGTATGGGGCTACAGGCAGCCGCCACATTTTTATAAAAACATAGTCAGGGAGGGATGTCGAAGCCGAAAAGGTTACTGCGACGGACTGTGTCGGTACCAAGGTGAATGTATTGCCTATTTTTTCCTTCCTCATCAAGCGACGCACACATATTATTTTTTTTTTTTTGGACTGGATAAGGCTTTGAATATTTTTTGATTGCTCATATCCGTGGGAACAGAGTTGATAACACCTGTAATCTCAGTCTTACCTGCCGGTATAGAGGCCTTTATGTTTTGCTCTTTAAGGAATGTAGTGTTGTCCAAAAAAGCGTTTGCAAAGTTTGGACTGGTAAACACTACACCCACTTTGTATTTATTTAGTTTTTTCAAGTATTTTACACCCTTAACGAACCTAGTAAAACAGCTACTAAGGAACATCATGTCCCGCGTTCCAATCAAATTGTTATCATTGTTGCTTTCAATAAAGACCACAAATTCATGACCAGCCGCGCTGTCTTCGGGATATCGCCTACAATAGTCTGCGATTCTATAGGGCAAGTACTTGTTTTTACTTTCCTCAGCCCCTTGGTCGGAAAAATATTCCTCGGAGTCGCTAGTCTCCGAGTCCGGTAGACCGGGGGGAGGTTTTTCTTTTTTTCGTTTCTTCCCCATCGCCCTTTTTTTCAATTACAAAAAAATGGAAAGGACTCACCAAAAATATACAGATATTTACAACCTATACCTAAAATTAAACAAGTATTTCCAAAAATTTTTACGAAATATACAGAATTTACAATTAAATTAACGAAAAATCACAAGAAAATTGAAAATGACCGCCAGCCGCTAACAAGGTTCCCGCGCTCGATTACCCTGACCACAGACCAGCCAAGTCCCAAGACCATTCTCTTTGGCCAAGACTCACTACTAGTGGTGTACAAATATGATTAATTCGAAAATGTGTAGAAGAGCTATTCGAATACGCATGAAAAAAAAACATTCAAATGAAATTTCATCATTCGCATGAATTGAAAGGCCATTGGGTACGGTCCTTGCCCGTGGTCCGGTTCGGTTGTCCGGTCAACCGGACCACGGGCAAAAGATTTCCTACTGTAACCGTACCACGGAAGATTTATTCTTTTCCATGGTCCGGTTAAGCGGACCACGGAATTTTATATCAAACTTGGCTAATGGCTAATACTAGGTTTAGTCAATATCATAATTTAGGTTAGGGTTTTTTTTTTGCAACGTGATACAATTTAAAAAGGCCAAATAAAATCCATTTTAAATCTTCCGTGGTACGGTCACAGTACCATAGAAATAATCTTTTTCCCGTTTTTCCGGTTGACCGGACAACCGAAGTTAACCGAACCGGACCACGGGCAATGAGCGATTGGGTAAAAATGGCGTTATTTTTAAAACTTGCAACCAAACCAATAATTTCATTGTTGCCATTGGTTAGTACTCTGAAAAATATACAACTTTTATTGCTACAGCCATTACCTAAAACATATCGGAAGTGAGATAAATGATTTCCAATAAATTCACAAATACGCTAAATAAAAAGATAAAGGTTTAATATGAGACTATTTAAATTTTTTGGTTGTCGGCGATTTTTGATAGGAGGGTTAGGAGAAAAAGAAGAGAAGCTTACTGCGGCGCTTTAGGGGCGAGTTTCGGTGCACTGAACGTAAAATTTTCCTTCGAGGGTGTTCAGTGCATGGAAGCTTATTTTGTATACCTGTCCGGTGTGCAAGATGGAGAATCTCGCGCACTATTACTATTTTCAAAATTCAAAATTCAAAATTATTTATTTCGCCAAACATGGGGTGTTTACAGGTGTTAAAACTTTTAGTTACATTGAATCGCCATGTTTTAACCTTCATGTAGGTGTGCAAAATGTACAAAAGGTAATTTATTTTTAAACAAATATATATAGATAACAATTATTGAAAAATTTAAAATAGACATAGAAGTACTGTGAGTTCACAAATACGAGAAATTTATCATATTACTATAAAACACTACTAAAAATTTGTCGCGTTCGCTTCGCTCGCGCATTAATATTATTATATTATTTTCACATGGAAATACTATGAGTTCACTATACGAGAATTAAAGCATATTACTATAAAAACACCACAAAAATTTTCGCGCTCGCGCATTTATTACTATTTTGACATAGAAGTACTGTGAGTTCACAAATACGAAAATTTTGCATATTATATATATAATATGCAAAATTTTCGCCGCATTATATGGCCGCAGACTCTGACCCCCCCCCCCCCTCCTCCCCGCTATGAGAAGGCTATATAAGCTATACCCATGTCCATTGCTGAACCCCCCCCCGAAATGAATTCCTGGCTACGGCCCTGTGCTTGATGCATTTTAGTGCTGAATAAATTTCTTGATTTTACGTTTTCTCCATTTATAAAATTCATTTATTTGCTGACCGAGGGAGCGAAGCGAGCAAAGTGTCTCTGCATCAACTGGCCAATTTTTTTCCGACTGTCAGTTTGTTTGTGAGTTAGATGAAGAAAAGAGACTGAATCGATTAGCGAACAAAGATAACAAAAGCACAGCGTAATTAAACAGAACATTATTTATACCTACAAAATAATTATGGGACCAACTTGTGAGCTTTCTCTATACACCAATTCAGGAAACACAAAAGTTGGTTCTCGAATGACGGAGTAATTCGTGTACATACATAAAAAATAAATATATATACGGTACGAATTGATGACCACCTCTCCTTTTTCAAATTCGGTTAATAAGAAAATCATTCGAAAGCGTTATCGTAACCAATCGATATTAATTTGAAAACTAATCCTTTTCCGTACGTAAATACCGACTTCGATAGGGGAACAGGCGTGAACGGCCGCGAATTCCGTGATAACCCTCCACACTGTATGTTTGGGGACGTTCACGGCACAAGTGTAGAGCCGCGGTTAATTATTTTTTTGAAGTAAAAGTACCATACGTAGTATCTTCTTCCTTGCCGCGGCTCTACACTTGTGCCGTGAATTCACGGCGCAAATTCGCGGCAGAGGCGCATCCTCCACATTCACGGAGGTCACTCATTTGTGCCGTGAAACCTGCCATGAAGCGGACGTCGAAACTGCTGCTGCGTTAACTTTGTTTGATGTGGCAACATATAACTATTTACACCTACAAAATAAGAAAATCGTTCGAAAGCGTTAGAGAAAAAGGAAATGATGGATGACTGAAATATATCGTAACCGATCGATATTGATTTGAAAACTAGGTACTCCTTCTCCAGGCGTCATAATTTTACTTTTATTATTATGATGTGGATGCTTCGAGTCCCACAGTATACGTTCAGCGTGAAAATATTTCAAAAAGCGAATTTATAATTCACTATCTCAACATATATTTATCCGATGCGCTACCATTTAGCTCGCATTACGCGTCCGTGCGCATCAATAGTTAGGAGCAAACTGGCACGGTGCCGTGAATGTGGAGGTGCGCGCGTGAACGAGGCGCGAACTGCCGCGAACCATTTGTCGCGGGACAAAATACCGACTTCGATCGGGAAAGAGGCGTGAACGGCCGCGAACGCCGTGAAAACCCTCCACACTTATGTTCACGTCTGTTCGCGGACGTTCACGGCACAAGTGTAGAGCGAGGGGTACATTACAAAGTACTCTTTGGTATCTTCTAACTGGTCTGTGACAAGTAAGTACCTACCTAGTGCCAGGCTTGTTCTCCACCAGGGTTACCATTTCTACGGCAATTGCCGTGTTATACGGCAATTGGGGCCGCTTGCCATAAAAAACACGGTACACGGCAGAACATTGATTGCCGTATCATAAAACACGGCAATCAGAGCGAAAGAAAAAATACACCAATAAAGTTGCAGGCAACAGCTACTCTACAGTTAAATCGAACACATTCCATAGACACGTCATCGAATACACTTGATCCGATTTCATTAGGTTTTTACAACAAAATAACTGGTAAAATATCATCCAATTGCCTGTAGAAAAGTGGATAGCGAGTCGCGTATGAACGCGTTGTATTGCGTATTTTGAAGTTGGTTTTTCAGTTTTTAGGGTTCCGTACCCAAAGGGTAAAAACGGGACCCTATTACTAAGACTTCGCTGTCTGTCTGTCTGTCTGTCTGTCTCCAGGCTGTATCTCATAAACCGTGATAGCTAGAAAGCTGAAATTTTCACAAATGATGTATTTCCGTTGCCGCTATAACAACAAATACTAAAAATTAAAAAAAAAAAATATTAAAGGGGGTCCCCATACAATAAACGTGTTTTTTTCGTATTTTTTTGCTCAATATTAAAAACGGTAACAGGTAGACGCTTCAAATTTTCATAGAATATTAACTTGTATGTTACCTTTCAAAATAAATAATTAAATAACAATAAAGTAAATAATAAAGGGGGGCTCCCATACAACAAACGTAATTTTTAAGCAATTTTTACTCGATCTTAATTAACAGGTAGTAACTTGAATATTTGTAAGTAAATATTTAGAAATATAGTAACTATAAAAATAAATACCTAATCTAATACATAAAAACTCACAAAATGAAAATAATCCGTGCATCTAAACGCGGTGCGAGAGCCGCGCCGCGCGGGTAGCGGGGGAGGTAACATCACGGAGCGAGCCATAACATAACCGCGCGTATTCGCGCGAGCGTCGTCATGCTGCCCGGATGTGTATCGAAAACCTACCTATAAGTTTGCAATTTACTACTTGGAATTTCGTTGATTTCTCGTTATTTTATAAACAGAACTAAACTTTGTAGTATTATAGATGATAGTACGGAACCCTTCGTGCGCGAGTCCGACTCGCACTTGGCCGATTATTTAAACTATAATTGTTTATACATATAACCATGGATACATGTCCATTGGCCGAAAAAAATAATCTTAGAAATCGGTTAGTGTTTAGGGGTAGAAATCAGTTATATCCCATTTGTAGTATGGAAGATCACGCAACAGCTCTCCTTTTAAGTATCTACGTATAAAAAACTACTTTTTATATGAAACACGTCAATTTTAGGAATTTTGAGCCAAAACACGGCAATACAACATCCAAAACACGGCAGTCAATTATTTTTTTATGGCAACCCTGATCACCACAACGTCCACAATAGGGATGGGTTATACTTGCAAAATCTCATACCAGGGCTTCCAAGTGCGCCCACATAAAATTACCAGCGCCAAAAACCAGGGCTCAAAATCCTTCAAAGTATTTTTTTCGTTAAAGAAAATTGATTTGTATTTTAACTAAGATAAGGTGCACAATTGCGTAACAAGTTTTTCTACTAAAATACTTTCATAGGATATTGTTCATTATATACGTTATAATAAGAAGCATAATGGCATTCACGAAATTCAAAACGTTCCAAACGACACCAAACATGACTGAGCGAGCGCGATATATATTGCTTGCCTACTTCGTTCCGTGTATTTGACGATGACACCCGAGTGAAGCGCCAAAAACCAAGGTCAAAACCCTTGAAAGTATTTTTTTCGTTAAAGAAAATTGATTTGTATATAAGTAATAATAAGGTGCACAATTGCGTAGCGAGTTTTTCAACTAAAATACTTGCATAGGAAAATGTTCATTGTACATGTTACAATAAGAAGCATAATAGCATTCGCGAAATCCCGTAAAGTAAATACTTTTTCTCCTTGCAAGTGTTTCGGGCGGCACCTGGTCGCCATACTTGCAAGCAAATACCTGGTGTAAAAACCTGGTTGCGTAAATACGCACCTTCCCTAGTCCACAACAATATTACCTCGTGAGTAATAATGTTCCTTGAGCTTGATACGATGGTTATGATGTTTTTAGTGTATAAAAATAATGTAATTGTTATTTGAGATACTTCCATCTTCAATGTAATGTATGTAGAGGGTGCGCAGTAACTGTTTTCTCCTAACAATACAATGGGTAAGTTACAGTGATGTATTAGTAAGGTAATCTCTCGACTCGTATTGTACGTTAGTCGATTTTGATTAGGTATAATATTACCACAGTATTAGGCATAGCATTTTGGATGAATGCTATGTTTTAGACGATTTCGATACACATTACAGCTATAAAATTACACAAATGGATAAAACTTTAAGACCAATTGGTTTAAGGTAGGTACATGAGATAGTTAAGTTTGGGGGAGAGACTAACTTCATTTCTGCAAATGAAATCCAATGGATTTAGAATTAATTTAGAATTAAAATTTAAAATCAAATGTGAATCTGAGAGATGGCAAATATGGGTGCCTGTTCATTAAAAATCTAGGCAACAACTACATAGGTAATAGGTATACATAAATATTATTATATAATTACTAGACCATTATTTAACTTCGATCAATGTCTTGATTTTTTGTCTTCTTTCCGCAAGTATTATTATGTGTCAGCGAGAATTTGACAAAATATCTTAAGCATTGCTTAAAAATCTTTTTAGTAAGGCCATCAATGTTTATTTTTACTTTAATGACTATTTAAATATGGTTAAACAATATAAAATTCAAATTTCTAGTACTACATGCTGCTAACTGCTCTAAAAGTGTGACCAACAGATGTAAATTATGTTATTGATTGATGTATAGTTATCATGTCTAACCATATAGTAAAATAATAAATATTAACAATAAAATTAAATAAATAAATTAATTGTTAATTAATATTAAATTTTAATTAACCATTTAAAATGACTTAACTTTTATATTTCAACAGATATATATATACATTTTGGGTTTGTTGATTGTCTTTATTTATGTCCTTTTTAAGAAAAAGACAAAACCATTCTATGTATAACATAAAAACCTCTTTTCAAAAATATGTTTAGATTTTGATCTATTGGTAATTTAAAAGCAAGTCCTGATATTGTTACTTGTTATTAAAATCTGTTCCTTAAACAGTTTTAAAATCGATATTCATTTTATGCATTTTTTTCTAGAAAAACATATAAACACAGCTGAAGCATCGACTCAAGAAGTTTACATCATACAGTTGGACCAAAATGTCCAATTTGATTCATCTCAAGCTATACCACTGCATATTGTAGAAAATGTAAGTAAACAAACCATTCATGTCAATGTAAAATATGAATTCAAACCATATTTGGTTTCCTGTACTATGTATTCTGTACATTCTGTACTATATATACCCTCTAAAAGCAGTAAGAGTAAAAATAAAGTTTTGATTACAATGCAGTTTTTTTTTACATTCTTATTCGAAGTGGGGGCAATAGGTTCTGCACTGATGTCCCGTTTAGGGTGTACAGTGCATTTCCTCCTACCAGTAAAATAAACTTATAACTGATTCTACTAATTGCCTATTACAGGACCTAAATGCAGAGTTAGTTTTGCCATTACTACAACAGAAGCAGGGGGAAACATTACAACTATTTTCAGGTAATTATAAACACATAATAAAATACATTTGTAAAATTATAGAACATAGCTAAGAACACTTGATCAAATCATTTAACAAACAAAAAATATACTAGATCAAATTAATAAGCGGCCAAGTATGTGTAGTGCCATGAGCAAAGTAGGGCTCCGTAGTTGTTAATGTGTTAGTTAAATTTTTTCATATCTCCAGTCATCCATTGGGGGGTGGGGGTACGAATTTTTCGGCATGGCCAAACTACAAGAGTTCCTTGATTAAGGGTTCCTATGGAACCTTGGAAAGTGCACTGTTTTGCGAGATATTATTTTTATTAAAATATTGTACTTATGCTCTAACATTGTGCATGTAGAGACGAAATGCTACTTCACACATCAAAATCGGTCAAACCATTCAGGCTATAAGGTAATATAGAAACATATATACATACAACCTTATTAAATACACTCTCCATGTGCAGTTCTGCCAGCAAGAGTAACATCATGAGCTTACAAAGAGTACAAAATAATATCCTTCGTACCATCACAAATGCCCTATGATTCTCCAGAACAGATGAGATACATGACTATCTTAATGTACCAACAGTCCAATCCGAAATTAAAAGATTTAAAATAAAATATGCGGAACGCCTATCAGCGCATCCCAAAAAGACTGAAAAGGAAAGATGTGTGGTGATAAGGCAGATGAGGCATTGGCCTCATCGCTTTCATGTCATAAATAAATATTATAAATATTCTAAATCATCTGCTTATAGTCTAGCGACTGATTGCTGATTAAAATCATATTAAAAAAAAAAAAAAATGTGCAGTTGGTTAAAATCTACCTTATCTTTATTTCAGAGTCAAAACAAGAATACAAAGATGCTGTTATAAATAACCAATCCAGAATAGAACTTCTGAATAAAATGGTTCCAAATATTCAAATAACCTCATTTACATCAATGCAAGTTGATAATACTGTTGATATTATACAAGGGCCACATCAACATTACACACAATATGATTGTAGTTTACAGAAGCAACACACAAGAGTGCCACCAATCACTGTCAAGGTAGAGCCTAAAGAATCAGACTCACAGTCTAGAATCGATGTAACAGTTAATAATATCATACCTCATAGGCAAAAGATTAAAAACTATGGTAAGTGAGACAAGTATAATTTTTTATTTAATAACCAAAAACAACCTATAATATTCCTACTCAATGATTTCATATGTTTCAAAATGTTGTGATGCGCGAGGGAGATGGCTGCACGCGTTGAGTCCACTCTTTAGCGACTGTTGAGGTCTACGGTGGAGCGCGCTTGCTTTGCTTCCTACTTAACCGATTGCAATTCAAATGTTTAGAACTTAAAATGTAGAAATTAGAAAACAACAAAATTTTGAAGCATAGCCACGGGTTCAATTATAGATATACAAAATGAATCATCAAAATCGGATAATATTTTATGGTAAGCTAAAAACGCCATCTAGCGATTATACATTGAACTACTGGCGGGCGAGGTCTACACATTCTTGTTTATGGCTATAATATAAAATGCTATTATTAATATTTCAGTTCACATATCTGATACTAAAGCACCGCCGCGTGCTGTGGCTGTGCTACCGGCTGCTTTGCATTTTAGAGGAAAATTAATATTACCAAGAAGAACTCTATCGTCACGTATTAGATTCGGTCCTGTACAGGGTAATATATCTTTACTTGTTATATACCTTGGCCAAGAAGAGTTGAAATGATCAGATTGCTAGATTCTGTTTAAATAGAGAATTAATGTCGCATTGAGGGTGCTGTTGTCCTAATTTCATTTATTTGTCCAATCGAGATGTTAGTTCCCATTTTTTGCCACAATAATTCTGTATACAAATAGTCTCAACCATCATACTATTTAGTATGAAGTGTTGCTAGCAAGAATATTTTTGAGTTTATTGTAAACAAAAAACTTTTACACTCATATTAAAATTAACGTCTCATATAGATACATAGGTAAACTCTTTATTGTTTACACCTTAACTAAACACAAATTACATAGCGAAAAGGGCGTAAATGCTAGTAAAACAACAGGTGGTCTTATCGCTAATAGCGATCTCTTCCAGGCAACCTTGTTGCAATATACGTTGTGCTATAAACAAGCTATAGTCCCCGAAAACTCACTGAGACAACAACAATTTTGAGGTACAATAAACATTCATGTATATTCACAATAACGTGTTGTTGGTTGGAGTAGATTTTATAGGCCCTCTTGGGCTAATGTGTTGTCTAAAAAGTTTTATTCCATTATATATATATTTTTTTATATTGAAATAGGTTCGCGCTTGACCGCCAACTCGCCTGATGTTAAGCGACGTTGCGGTCTACGATGGAGCGCGCTTACCTAGAAGAAACCAATTCACTCGCGATTTAAAGACACCTAGATCATATCTCTGTAGAAGGTATGTGTTATTTTTAACCTAATATTTTATCTGTTTCAGGACTACGTAAAATAATTACAAGATCTGAAGCGTTTAATTTAGTGTCAAATGCAACAACACCCGTATTTCTTTTGAATCATGATTCTGAGCATGTAGTACATATTGATGTAGCTGATAAAGGTAACTATAATATCTATTAATAGAATAGTACATAGTTTAATAAAGCACAGCAACTGCCAGAAGTGGCGGTGGCTGCTAAACCATTAAAAAAAATATTAATTAAGGACAACAATCTCAAAACGTTATCTAACTATATTTATTGTATTTGCTCTTCAAAGTCTTCAATGCAAGTTCACGCACGGAGCTTCTCCTATTCAAGACCTGACAAGGAACCCTTATAGATTTATCATGTCCGTCTGTCTGTATGTACTGTATTAATAATGCCGAGAAAGTGGTAGAATAAAATTTTGAAAAAAAAATATATTTTTTTTGGGGTACCTACCCCTACACTTATTATAATTACTTAGACAAGTCAAAAATGAATAGGTCATTTAAATTAACTTAACTCATGTTCGTAGTATCAAACAAGAGACCCTGTTTCAAGGTCACATAAATTATGTACATTGCGCGTGGCACGACACGCACTTGGCTATTTTTTTGTTATTCTGTGATAGGTTTACCGATTTACTCATGATTTAAAGATACTCGGATTATATCCATCGAAAAAGATCCACTCGGGAAACGATTCCACATTTTAGTAGTACGTAAGATAAAAATGGAATTAAATCTTTTCGAATATCCATCTTGTAATGATGTCGCCTGTTTCGAGATTCTAGCAATCCGATTGTAAAATAGGTTAGATATGGGACAATAAAGTTATTCAGATCTGATGCACACTGATCGAGATAAATCCGATAGAAAATCGTAAACTATCGATTTTACAGCCATGTTGCGAGTTCAATCGATTTCTATTCCCAGATAAATCCAACTGGATGGGATTATTGCCGCTCGGAGAAATGGCGACGCCGTCGACACCCACCACGGCGAACGTGTGGCTTTACGAAGAGAACAATGAGTTATACGCTCTGACTGTGCAGCCGATACCAGCTAGAACTCCGCTTAAACTCGGCTACAGCAAGAAATACTATGAAGACCATATAACAAACGAACAGCCAGTTTTAGACCTTGAAACAGGTACTGTACTTGTTCTATCATTTTAAACATAAATAAAAAAATACAATTTTACTATGGAAATTAACGTGGGCGTGGTTTTCACGCATATTAAATAAAACTACGGGTCACTCACGTCTGTTTTGATTAGAAAAATCAGACTATAGTTTCAACCGCATTCGGCGGTCTTTTCAAAGGAGCAGCGCAAACATCACTCTCGGTCGGTGTCGCGCCTCGCAATTTGAGTGCGACGTGAGTGACCAGTATTTATATTAAAAAAAAACAAATGTAATTTTTTTCTTTCAGTATGTAGAAAGAAAATTGAATTTAAAATTGAATCCATTGAATTGTTATAGTTATCTTTATGTATGTTTTTAGTAAACAACATACAATGGTGGTGCAACGAGTGTAACCGCGCCTTACCGTCGGCCGCGCTTCTGCAGCGCCATACTGACGTTTATCACAAGGTAAGCAGGTAATAAAACTTGTTAACAATTAGTTACAGTACAAGGCAATGATATAGAAAAGCCTTGAAAAATTTATAGTTTAAAAAACTGAAACAAACCGACTTCACTACACCTACACTATTTTATTTCCTTGGATGACATATTTTTTCTAGTTATTTTGTTTTAAAAACCAAAGTGCTGAAACCGATGCTATTATTTTTTAGGATGCTATTAAGTCCCGATGGTCATCATACCGCTGTAAATATTGCAGAAAACCTTTTGGAAGATTTTTCTCGTAAGTACCAGATGTATACTCCAATAAGTCTGAAGCCTAGTCTTTATGAATCACTCACATATTAATATTATGAAAATAAGTATACCAATTTTGTTTACAGATTGAAACGCCACATGATCGCTAATTGCACAAAAATACCTAAATCAAAAACGTAAGTATTTTTACATCCAATGATACTCCGATGTATTTGATTTACTTTAGTCTGAATCGGAAAACTTTAAACAATTAAACCAATGTTATTATTATTATTATTTTTGACATGTTATAAGGGACGATATTATTTACCTAGAAAATTAAACCAATATTTAACTAACTTAGCTAAGTACGTTACATAATATGGTATTCAAAATGATTACCTTCTTCTTCAGAGATAAAATTCCAGAATCGAATGAAACCAGGCCAGAACCAGAAATTAGCTCTACACTAGAAGACAATAGAATACCATCAGATGAAAGTTTTCAGAATTTTACTAACAGTCTAGATTTTTCCACGAACCTCTTCGATACGGACAGAATAGCACTCGATATTTCAGCACATTCTAGAGTGGACAGCGATCCAAACGATCTTAATCCGTATGGCATTGGGTTTAGAGATGAGAATGGATTGAGTAATGATTTGGGATTCACAAAGTTAATGAATGGTCCTGAACCGGTGCAGAGTATTGAAGTTAGTATGTATTATGTTCTACTTTCTTATTCATGATAGACTAGCGCTTGGCCGTCAAATCGAAAGAAGAAATCGATTCACTCGAGATTTAACAACTTAGATTATATTTACACATATAGAAACCCATAAAACAAGCGTATACCAGTCACTCCCTATTATTTTTTCCTGATTTTATAAAACATATAAAAGCACTTAAGGATGTAAAGATGATGCATTATGAGATTCCGTGTAATTTTCAGTGTTTTTAAATAAAAACTACGGCTCACTCACGTCTGTTTTAAGCCGAAATATCCGACTATAGTTTCAACCGCATTCGGCGGTCTTTTTCAAACGAAAACCACGAAAACGAGGAAACGAGAAAGGATGTGTGAAAACCACGTTAGTTTCCATAGTAACATTTTCAGTGTTCTATAGTAGCTACGCCCCTCAGCTTCACCCGCTATATCGGGGTATAAACTACCTCCATACCAAATTTAATTTAAATCCGTTCAGCCGTTTTGGCGTGAAAGAGTAAGAGTGAAACATATGTACACGTACTCGAACTTTCGCATTTATAATGTAAGTAGTGAGATGAAAAAAATAGCGAGTTAATCTCTGTGGGTTTAGTATACTAATATTTCATATAGCTCTTTGTTCTCTTTTCAGACTTATCAAGAAAAAAAATCGCCTATACTGGATGTATGTTCATATTGCTATCAGGTTGTTGTGAAAGAAAGTAAAAGCAAGCATTTAAGGTATGAAAACAATAGTGTGTCACAATCTCCTAGTAAAAACAACAAATATATATATATGTATATGTCAATGGGATATGTAAAAAAAATAACATATGCTGATTCCAAAACAATTTCTAATATGTATGTCTACAAACCATATTTTTCTTGCCCATACTTCTAGGTCAACGGGAAGTACCCTATAGTTTAAGTTTAGATTCCTTTGCGATTGTCTCATTTTGCGGTTTTTATACGCTTATAACTTTTTTCACAGCTGCAAGGGACTACAGATCTGCGTGTATGGTTTTTTGTTTGCGTAATAGAATATCTTGACAGACGGACAACAAAGTGATCCTATAAGTGTTCCGTTTTTTTTTTCTTTGAGGTACGGAACGCTAAAAATGGGATACCTATGTAAAGTATATATCAATTACATATTTACTTGGAATTTAGACGTTATACCCTTCAATAGAATTCAATTCAGTGATGAATTATGTACATACGAGTATATGGCACTGAAATATGGTCAATATGAGTCACTATGAGTCTTATAATATGTCCACAAATATTTATTATTATTATTTATATAAGGAAGCTCAGTCACGTAACTAGCTATGGAGAGCGCTTGGGGTCTCTAATTATAATTTGAAGTGGGGACAATAAGACCTGCACTGACGTCCTGTGTTGTGTGGGTCTCTCTGCGAGATCGAATTAGGTATTTCGAGAGATCAGTTAGATGTACGAAAATCACCGACATAGCACAGCGGATTAGCAAGTTGAAATGGCAGTGGGCAGGACACGTATGTAGTACGTAAAACTGAAGGCTGAAGCTGTAGTACGTAAAACTGAAGGCTGGGGCTGAAGCGCAGCGTAGGTAGACCACCCACAAGGTGGATAGACGACCTCATACAATAAGCGGCAGGATAGCAAGACGCTGGAAGCAAGCCGCTTCCGTCCGGTCTTTTTAGAATCCATGGCGATGGCCTACGTCCAGCAGTGGACTTCTTATGACTGAGAGGTTGATGAAGTCTTCAATAGTTTCAATGTTACGGGCGATCTTTTACCGAACAATTTGAAAATCGACTGACAGTCACGTATAGTCCTAGCCATAGAGATATGAAATTTGAGAAGGCTTTCCTTGTGAAGTATTGATCTCTATTAAAAAAGCATTTTTGATCACGGTAAAACCGCTGAAAATTGATGATGAAAGTAGAAGAACCGAAAATCTACAAAATCATAGCAAGTAGAAAGATAGTCTCTCCGAAAAAAAAACCTAATTGTACGTATGGATAATGGTCTTTTGTTGTAGACAATGCCCGTCAAGATTAATATGCGAGTGCGGTCGTGTCTTCAGGCATAAGAAAAGCTTAGCAATACACATACATAAATCACATCCCAATACGGAGACTACTAAATCAGTAAGTACCATTTTTTTTAATCAATCCTGTTTTTTAACCAATCCCAGTCCTGAACGCTGGCTATCTTATAATTGTGAGAAGAGCAATGAGAACACTTGCTTTAATTGACGGCCTGTTCAGTTAAGCAATGCCGGCTGATGAATTTAAACAGTAGTACCTGGGCCACTGACCTACGCTCGAATTTTTTATGATTGAAAATACGGGCAAACCTGGGTTCACTAAAAACGAAATTTAGTTCGATTTCTCGTCCCCGAATCTACCTACATGCCAAATTTCATCAAAATCGTTGAAATATATATAAATATTTAAATGAGCAATATTTAGATGGATAGATTTCTTTTTGATATTTCGTGTTTGTATTTTTTTCGAGAGACTTCATATTATTATTATATTTTAGACAACTTAAATAACCGACTTCAAAATACGCAATTTTGTTTTAAAAACTACTACTGAACCGATTTACATGAAATATCTATGGGAAAGAATTTCCACATCGGTTTCAGTTTTTTAAATTATAATAACTATATTCTATGGCATCCCTGTCGCAGGTAATCGTAATGGGGAGTTACGAGTGTGAAGCGTTATTTATAAAATGAACCTATTGAATTGAAGCGATTACGCTACAAATATAATACTGTCACTAATGTTTATATAGCTGTAATTAGTCAAACCAATTTATAATTTTATTGCATAATTCTAACTAAATTTTACTGTAACATCATAATTATATAGGTATAATGTTTGCAACGAGCCCTAAGCTTGAAACCTTACTTATGGTTTCTGCAGTGCAGGAACTAACTTAAAACTAAAAGTAACTTGTACATATTTAAATTGTATTACCTACTTGAGAAAGAAATTATAAAAAGCAAAAAATTTTAATATTGAATTGAGGAGAGGCTCTAATGCCTTGATAATGTACTTTCAGGATAAAGACAAGCCAGCAGAGGACAAAGAGATGGCTTACAAATGTCAAGAATGTTCTTTAGGTTTCAAAGTAAGTTTCAATCACATATTGATATTGTCTTGTTTATTTTGATTATCTTGTTTAAAATCCGATTAGACAATTCGGTTGTAAACTTCTAAGGAGCTTTTAACCAAGGTGGTCTGGCGTTGGGGATTGGTGGCTGTTGTTAATAAAACCGCCTTTTTTATGTGTCTACTTTGTTTTTTTTGTGGTTTAATTAAAGTGTTATTGATTGTTACAGCGTCGAGGTATGCTAGTAAATCATTTATGGCGCATCCACAAGATGATTTCCACTATGCCAGTTGAGAAGAAGGTGAAACATTATCCGTGCGTCGCCTGCCCCAAGATATACCGCAGTGCGACCAAACGGAACAAACATGTGCGGGTGCATCATCCAGGTATTCTAGCTAAGGGTTACGAAAGCACGGCGGTGCGATACCATGAGCTTCAATGCTCAGAGCAAGAACAAATGAACAAGAAAGTTATAGTTGTATGTATACATAAGAGGTCGTCCATTAATCACGCGATGTTTTTTTAGCATCTTAATACACCCCATCCTGGTGACGTTTCGTGATTTGTTTTCTGAACCGAAATACCTATAGTTTAAAAAACTGAAAAAAAACGACTTCAAAATATGCAATTGGTATACTTGGATGATATTTTTAGTTATTTTGTCGTATAAATCAAAGTACTGAACCGATTTTGATACTTTTTTGATAATTTATATGGGACCACCACTGAGGTATTTCCTACCAAACAAAAAAAGAATCATAAAAAACAAATCATAATTTGCGGAGTATTCTGTGAACAAACATACAAAAAAACCGTAGACTAGTAGATAACAGGGGGAAATCATATATTTTTTTCTATTTTCCTTCTTAAACGGAAAAATATACCTACATCGTAAAAATATTTAACAACTTGTTTTAACTTATGCTACTGAAGCTCTTTCATATGATACCCCACATGATACGGTTAATTCATTTTAAAATTTGGACCTTCATTCCTTGCATAAAGACACTATTTTTTGTGATTAAATAAAAAATTACCAGCTTTCGGATTTTTTCCTATATGTGTACTCTAACACAATGCTTCTTGCCAAATTTCATTGTTGTAGGTCAACGGGAAGTACTCCATAGGGGTTCCCTTGTGAGTGTCGAAATGTGCGTTTTTTACGATATATTCGGCTGTAACTTTGTTTTTACGGAAACTTAGAAACTTTAAGCAAGATACAATGGATTTTCGTATATGGTTTTAATTTCAACTCGATACCTTCACGCGTTCCTGAGATAAAGGTCTTGACACCCGGAAGAACGGACAGACGGACAGACAGACAGACAGACGGACAACAAAGTGATCCTATAAGGGTTCCTTTTTTTCCTATTGAGGTACGGAACCCTAAAAAAACAATCGAATTGAGAACCTCCTTCTTTTTGGAAGTCGGGTAAATATTAAACGAAATCATTTATGCAGGTGCAGAAAAGGTGCGCGGTCATTCAATAGAAGGTGGCGTTAAGTCGTGCCAGCCGGCCTCTTGCACGGAGTGTCCACGCCAGTACGCCACGCGCGCCAAATTGTTACAACATATACGCGCTCAACATCCGCACTTGGTGAGTTTCAACTTATGATGATTTACTAGTCTATAGAAAGCACTAGACTTTCCAATCTACTTTATGCGTAAAATGTCCGCCAAAGTACGCGAAGTTTACACGTGTGTGTGCAACATCACGCATGTGGTGAGTTGTACGCAGTTACGCAGCTGGTCTATAGATGGCGCTAATCGTACCAGCCGGTCTTTTGCATAATACCATTATACCACGCGCTCCAGATTGTTGTAATGTTGCCGGATATGTATAAAACTTAGGAATTGTATACCGGCTTCGCCAGTAGTCAGACCTGTGAGTCAGACAGTCATAGCGAATTTATAATAGTTCCATGTAGTTCTCTGGAACTCTTAAAAGGGATAAGTTCGGCTATGGAAAATGACATGTACTTATGGAAAAATATATTTACTGTTCTGATCCCCATAAGTGGGAAAAGTTTAAGAAATAGAACACTCGTCTGATGTTACGGTTATTGTTACAGGCAAAATCGATTAACAAACAAGAAATGGAAAAAAAGGCAAAGGCTAAGCTGAAGAGAACTTTCGAGGTAAGCCGAACCTGATATGTTGAGCATTGCTCAAATTTGAGTAACGTATTTAGATAAGACCCCTAAAATATGACATAGACATAGATAGAAATTTATTGTGACAAAAAAAAATCAACACAAAATAAAAATTATACACAAAATCTATAAAATGATTTTGTCACAATCCGGTCCCAGCTCAGCATAATGCTAGTTGTAAACAACCAGCGCTCCATAATCATAACATATATCGCTCCATATGGAGCGCGCATTGTATGCGTGCTCCATAGCCATTTGCTCTAACTTCCGAGACTCAAAAAGATATGCTCGTACTCTATTTAACATGTATTAGTATTTTCACACTTAGTTAAAGTAATAGCAAGTGTATAAAATAAATTTACGAAAAGATAAAAATGTAGGTAAACCATCTGGTAATATTTCTATTCACCATATACAGGCAATTAAACTTGAACAGCAAAAAAGCGAAAATATTTTAGGTTAGTGAATATTATTAAAGTAAGTACTATTTAAAAGGAATAAAAATCTCATTACAATAAATTGTTTACAGAAAAGAGATAACGAAGACACGTTGCTGGACGATACCAACCGAAGTGTAAATTTTAAAAATATTTTTTCGTGATACTAAGAAATGTTTACGTTATATTTAAACTTATTTAACAATGTGATATACCAGCTCAAAGTAATAATATTACTAAGATATTAGCCACCGATAATAATTTTATTTACGATAAGCATGATTCGTATGAAATAATAATTATTTTTAGTGAATAAAAATAATTAAAAATTATCTTGTATTCATTATACCTCTACAGAATTACTTGGAAATAGAATAACTGATTGAATTTTGAGTTGACAATCTTAACTAATATTACATATTAATTATAGTTAAAAAAACTGAAACAAACGACATCAAAATGCGCAATTTTGTTTTAAAAACCAAACTACTACACCGATTTTGATGAAATGTTTATGAGACCAATCTATCCTTTCAAACAAAAATTCAAATTTTAAAGATTATAAATGACCGAAGTTATGCGGCAAAGAACATTAAGATATACAATAAAACAACCTAATAATTAACTTCTTTCGGTTGTAAGTCGGTAAAAAGCGAAAACAACTCTGTTTCTTTTTTGTTCACATACAATTTGATAAGTAGAAAACTATGTAATGTGACCTGCCTAGCTTTTTATATAAAATTTCTCGATAAATGAAATAAGAATTTAGTTACTTACAGTATCTAGAGTTTCAGCAATAAAAAAATTGCAGGTTCCACAACTCACATCAAGTACTTTATAGATCTGCATGCTTCATCTTCAGCCACAGCGTCGGTTTTCATCAGGTAAGCTGGTCAATCCTCTTCCACAACAAGCATCTACGCATTGAAACTTAAAAACCCCCACCATAAAAAAACGGCTCAACCGGTTTAAGAACACTTTCGATCAATCCTCTTTCACACAAAAGAAAACTAGATCAAAATCGGTTCATCCATTTGGGAGCTACGATACCACAAACTGAGATATAAATACACACTACACTTTTTATACTCCATTGCATAAGAGCATTTTCGTAGTGTAATCATTCATTACGAATGATATAATGTTGAGTGTACGTTTTTCACGAGAATGTGTGTTCAGAGCCGTTGTACAATTTATTTAAATGAGCAGTTTTTAGAATAATTCTTGTGAAATCACTGTCCCAGAGTTTAAACGTTTTAACGTTTTTTTGTTTGTGCTTGACCGCCAACTCATGATGCAGCTTACGATGGTTCGCGCTTACCCAGAGGAAACCAATTCGCTCGCGATTTAAAGACACCCAGAGTATCTATCGGGAAGACCTACTCAGGAAGCGTATTTCATAATTTAGCAGTCCGCACGATGAATTTTTATTTTATGAGAATCTTAGGACCTTACCGAAAAACATTACTTAACTTTAACCAACGTCTTAAATTCTCTGTCTTCTTTTTCACTTGGGGCTTTTATAAAAATTGTTCACGATCTTATTTTTACCTGACTGCCCAAGACAGAGATGTTAGAATCTACGTAAGTACCTAATTTTATATGATGCATTCTGTAGGTTTAAGCCCCATATCCACTAGGCAAGATTTGGCGCGCAACACGTGCCTCTCAACATGTTCGTCAACGTTGCACAACAACGCGCGACGTTGCCAGATGGCGCGCAACATGACGCGCGGCTTGTTGTTAGTTGAGCATCAATTGCTGTCCACTCGACAGCAATTGATGCTTAACTAACGTGGACTACTTCAACATGTTGGGCAACATGTTGCGCAACATGTCGCGCGCCAAATGTTGCCTAGTGGATACGAGGCTTATCTCTTAAATTCTAGAATTCTATATTTTGCAGTCAGGTATTTTATATTTCATTTCATATATATATTTTAAATATTAACTTTTGTTGTGTGAAAATGTTTTCACACCACAAAAATATTATTATATAAACATATTCCTAAATGTATAGGTACATACATACATTCAACAAAATCGTTACTTTCTTGTGCTGTCAGGTAAGCACTGTATGGAAGCTGGATAAATTGACATGCCTCATGGCTCAGTGGTAGTACGACTGCCTTCTGAGGTCGTGGGTTCGATTCCCGGCCAGAGCAAACATTTGTGTGATGAGCATGGATGTTTGTTCTGTGTCTGGGTGTTTCTATGTATCATAATGTATATATTTACAACAAAAAAAGTATAATATGTATTCTATCAACCGTCTAGTTTCCATAGTACGAGCTTTGCTTAGTTTGAGTTAGATAGTGTTGTGTGAAATGTCCACCAATATTTATATTTGTATTTAAATTCACTATCAAATCGCCTCGCTTATATTTAGATTAGTCGAAGCAGGCGATACGTGAGCTCCAATCGATACACAATACGATAAATACCGTGGGAATGTCACGCTCTAGTGAATACATTCAATATATTGAGACAGGCGGCTGCGGCCGGCCTGTGCCTCAGTACCCGTATTTCAATTATTGAGGGCTCACGACTCTACGTAAATACCGTGTCTAAAACAATGTCTCAGAGTTAATATGAAGTTCTATAATTGAAGTACTAGAAAGGCCGACTGCCTAAAACATTGTTATAACATTTTGTGATATATTTTATTTCCTACGATTTATATTGTTATAATTTATTTCATGGTTGAAGACAGTTAAATTGAGACGGTAGGTATATTTTTCATCTAGTGATTGTGTAATATTAAAGTACAAAGTTTTAGTGATTATTATGTAGCACTCCAATACAGCCTAATCCTTAAAATAACATTTTTATAAAAAATCCCCCTGTGAGCCTCAATGTACCTATATGCATACAGTGTTCATATAAATTCCTAGGCCCTGTTCCATCCACATATACATACATTCTAGACACTGCTCCCTTTATTTTTTATTCCATCGAAACGACACTTTTCTATTTTTGAGTCGAAATCTCTGACTATAGTTTCAACCGTATTCGGCGGTCTTTTTCAAAAGGAGTAGCGCAGACGTGGTTTCAATTCATATTAAATTGTGTAACAACCAGTAACCACGTTAGTTTTCTAAAAAGGAGAAGGTTCTCAATTCGTCGGAATCTTCGGATTATTATTTTGTATGTATGTTCCCCGATTACTTCAAGACACCTGGATCAATTTGAAAAAATATTTATTTCTAGGTGATCCCATAGAAATTTTATAAAAATCGGTTCAGTATGGTTTTTATTTTAAATTAACTGGAAAAATATGTCATCCAAGCAAACGAATTGCGTATTTCGAAGTCTGTTTTTTTTTTAGTTTTTTTAAACAATTACTTGTTTAGTTCATTTACATGTCTGGTTTTCAATCTGACCGACCTTGAGCACAAAGTCCTTTCTATCGAGCCCTTACGAAAGGCGAACGAATGTTACCCTTGATCATTTCATTACTTAGTAAAATGTAAAAAAAAATGTTGTACTCGCTAGTATGTACGTTATAGTGCTATTAATTATTCTGTGACACGATAATAGAAAGTAGGTACCTACTTGTTTATCATATTGGATGTTTTGTTTTACTTTATGAACTCCAAAAGCTATTTTACTAAAATTTAAACTTACCGCTTTTCTAGAAAAAGTCAAAGGCTTAAAAACAACTATATAAATTTTTTTTACGATAACATTAAAATACTTGTAATCACACCGGTTTATCAAGTTCTCGAGTTTGTATATCACTACAAAGTGTTAGAATTTTCATACATCTGTTATCTAATCTTGTTTTTGTCCTGCCCATCCGAGTTATTTGCCATAAATGAGTAAGCGAGACAGGCATTCGAATGCAGGACATTTGCGCTACTTGCAAAACTAGTCATCAGTTGGATGCAGAATTCCCTCGTATAAAGTACTGCGTACATGTCCGGAATGGAAATAACTAAAACGATGTTTGTTTTGATAACATTTGTAGGACAATGAAAGTTAGCGGCGCGCCAGCAGTCTGCGACTGCGTATTGATTTTGCGCATAAAAATGTTGATTGTGTACACAAGTGTTACTCTGCGTTTTTAATTGAATTTAGTGAGTTGGTGTTATGCCCGGACAGCCGATGGGATGTGTGACTTGCGTCAGAATGGATTACGATGCGGAAGACGGGTTGTTACCCCGCGAATTTATTGAATACGACTTCGCCGAAGATGCGCTAGATTTTGAGGTTAGTTGTGATGTGATTATATGTTTTTGTATTTATTTACCCCCCCTAAAACTACATAAGTAAACAAATAAGTTAGTCATGTGATTTAATCAGACATTTTATATTGACGAATATCTCATAAGAAAATACTTAAGTACTGACTTATTGTCTTATTTTTCATTACAAATATCAAATTACAATCGATGGTTTATTGTCATATATCGTAAAAGGCTTGACCGATTTTGATGTGATGTGATTTTGAGAGTGGCAAAATATTATGTAAACTCGTACATTAAAGATAAACACTCGAAAAACATGACCCTCTTTCGGCAGTCAGTAAGAAGTTTCTTTAGCCAACTTTATGTACATATATCAATCAAAACTTATTTTGTAAGTCTATACGCCTACAAAAACATGACAATAACAAAGAACTCAGCGAAGCCAATGAGTTCATTGCTCTTTGATTTCTATGCTGCTAGTGCTAGCTCCACTTTGTTCTACAGGTACAGGATATTGGATAAAAAAATTACGCTCAAACCTGTTTCTAAATTCCATTGCTACACATCCAATAGTAGAGGTCCCTTGCGAGGACCTCTACTATTTATGGTTTCTTTTGTTATTATGGTAGGTATTTGTTTGACGAAAAAAGTTCACAGGTAAATTTGTTTTTTCAACAAGTTTCATAATCCGCAGCCCCTACCCTAACAGGTGAGCCGTAAGAAAAGGTTGCATAGCATAGTCGTAAAGTAGCGTACCCTTCGAATATTTGACAATAGAAAATTAAAACTCTTCGATTCGTTTCCTTGTGGTCTTTGAGTCACCCGTCAGAAAGGGACGCAGAATCGGTGACGACACCAAAATAAACAGTGGTTACAAGTTTACTGCGCGAGCTCGAAGTGTTGATGTAGGTGGGTCGGTAGACGGACGTACCGCTGAGGTGCGGATTAGCGCGAGTTTCGAGACTTTATTATTTACGGAGAATGAATACGTGGGTGCAACTGCACTGACTACGACAGTGAATGTGTTGTGTTTCCTTCAGTGATTTTTGTGAATAAAATGGTTTGTCAGAGAGGAAAGTGTGGCTGTGGCGCCTTTTGCCGGAGGTTGTTTTGTCGATCTACAAACACTGAAAGCGAAGGCGGCGAGGAAGAAAATACTGATGTTAATTTGGTAATTTTTAATATATGATATATATTATGTAACTCAAACTAGGTATTTGGTATGAAAGTTGATACCTACTGATTATGCTAGCTTGAAATTACCAGTCAAATGCATACGACATACTACAAATAATAAATAGAAATCGGTGTCAATTCAAATGTTATTGTATTATAGGGTAGTTGTTGTTTACATTTTGTAATTGTCTTCAAAGAAAGGAGTTTGTTGATTTAATTGTATTCTTTTTACAGAACTATTCCCTAATAAGTGATACGATTAAAATGCCAACAATTTCGTTCCAATACTTATTTTAACCGGTTCTAATTAGGTATATGATTTTATTGTGGCAAGCGCCTTTATTAACAACAACACAACAATATACAGACTCAACTAACTAAACTACTACACAAAAAGCACATCGATCGCCCCAGACCGATAAAGGTCTAAAGATTATTGTTGATTGATTTTGGGTGTCTGCTGCTTGGAATTGTTTTCATAATTAATCTATATTTTGCACTTCTTAGATAAAGAGCGGATGAAATTATAAATCACAATCGTAAATTGTAGTGTATACATATGTAAGTAATTAAGACTTATTTTAATATTTACTGACGGCTGATGATATTAAAGTGCTTAAGGAAAATGATTAAGTACTTATGTGTAATTAAAAATACAATGATCCTGGAGATACAACTACAGTATGTAAAATTTTATATTTAATTTATATTTTATATTTATATTAAATATTTTAAATTTTAATTTTACCATGGAAACTATTAAATAGGGTGCTAAGCGCAACGCCAACTCGGTTGGTCTGGTAAGTCTTGGCTAACTGACTCTGACAATGACTTCATTACCAGACCACAGATAGTCAACGACCACTAGTGAACTTCATCACGGTTTCGAGGAATCAACCAATCAAAACTGGCATGAATGAATGATAAGCCTAGAGTGACTATTTTGTGTACGGTCATAATGAAGTTTATTGCCAGATACAGTTAGCTGATAAGGCCGTTTCCGCTAGAGAGACGCCGCTTCTTGAAAAAACTCTGAATACTGCTGAAATTATAGTCGGAAACTGCAGCTCTAAACAGATCCTTAATTTTAATTAAAATAAGTCCACAATGATTTAGGGTAAGAAGGTAAGCAGTCTGGTAAAAACACAAATGTAAGCACTTACACCATTTATTTTCATTATGATTAAAAGGCAATATATTTTAGATCTCAGTGCAAATTAACGTTGATACCATTTCACGATAACACACCCGCAGATCAAAGACCAATAAATAGTAAACACAGCGTAAACAGAACTCGGCAGTAACAGAGTTCACCAAGAACAGAATGAGTGCAGATGTTCTAATCACGCCGTGGTTCATGAATGTATTCTGGATGACCGACTCGTATTTTATTTTCGGCTGCGGCCCGAAGGTTGGTGTTGGGTGATGTCACCGCACTTTTTGTGTGATTTTCCCAGTAGCTTTTGTTTTCCTTGAGATAATCGAGTGTTCCGCTGAAATCCACAGTAAACCTTAGTATTATGTTAATATTGTTACCGGGTAGAAGGTATGACGAAATGCTCCATTTAAGGCTTCTTAAGGCTAGTTAAACTACTCGGTTTACCTGAAATAATACAAGTACGAGTATAAATAGCACGGAGATCTGGAAATGTCAGTCTAGCCTCATCAAACTGAGGTTTACTCAGACACTTTTCCTCTTTTGCCGACAATGTTATTCAGTCTTGCGAATACATAAAAATTAGTCGAATGTTCAGCCGTTCCCAAGTATTACCTACGAGAAGAAGTATTTGTCTGTTTGCAAAAATGAATTACGAGACTCCGGATAATTATAGTTGAATCTCAGACCTCTTCTATAAATTAGTTAAAAGTTCCTCGCGTATCAAAATCGGTCACGACGCTAACGTTAACGACTATACATATAGGAGTATTTTAGATAATAGCTGAAAAATATTACTCTCTCCGGATAGTCGAGTATTATTACTACAGCCAAGATATATAACAAATACAAAATAATTCAGTATAGGTATGTAGCTACTACTATACAGTATAGGACCCTATGGACCCTTTCAATTTCTCTTTTTTTACTTACGACTTTATTCCATTGCACTACAGGACGAGTGGAAGATCGATACATTATTTCTCATTGAAATGCCAAAATCCTTACTCAATGATTTCCGGTCCACGTTTTTATTACGTACTCGTGAAGAAAGCATACTGCTGCATTCCCTATTTCCTGAGTCAGAATATTTAAAGCTGGATGGAGTGTGGATCTAGAAAATAAGCGTACTCCATCCTCGGTCATACCACCAGCAGGCGAGTTGGAGGTCTTTAGATCTATTTCATTTTAAAGAAATACCTATAGATACAGGCAATTAGGAAATTACGAATAATTGCTTAATTGTTTGTTCACGTATGTCAGTAAATTGGCATTAGAAGGCTGTTTCTTTGTAAAGTCGTAACTGCATCGATCCAACTCTAAAATACCGGCACCATGGCGCCAACAGTCAACAAAGCTGAAAAATGTGATCGATCGACCCAGTCACGCAACCTTTAGGTACAAAAGTTACTATATTTACCTAGCGATGACTCTAACTTATATATAGATAGACGATAAAGTTAAGTTCAAAATTTATATCATTCCATTCATTCTTTCTTTGATTCATAGTGTTTCATAGTGATTACTGAATTCAACTCTGTGGCTGTGTTGCTAATTATTTTGAATGCAATCGCTGTTGATTATTTATTGCTAACGTCTGTGTTTATTACTATTTATAAAAAAAGAAATTAATTAGACGTGGTTGCAAAACAATTCATAGGTACCTACTAAAAAAATATTATTGAAATTGATTCACAAAATTCATAACCTGCCCTGTCGAGATAAAGCAGAGCATCTTGAAGTTGATATAGATTTGGCAATTGGTTATTCTAAGTATGTGATCCTCAAACTATTTTTGCTATATTTATAAAATTATATTATAAAGGAAACCAAAAATTCAGATCTGTGGGCGCTTTTATTTTTGCATCTTTAAAAACGTACGTAAAAAAAACAACCAAAGATTAGCAAACCCGTCGGATCGGGGATGTCATAATCAGATGGCTGATGGCTCCTATTATAGCCTGGGATATAGAATACGGGTCGGCGCGCGGTGCCGCTAAAATTGACCAAACCAAGGGTAAGCTAAAATCGTAGTCTGCTCTAAAACGTTAAGACTTAGTTGAAAATTGGACATTGTTATAATACTAAGGTATTTTTATATTACTAGGCCTTAAAATACAAATTTAAAGCTACATAAGTATAAGAATATCGTAAACTTTATGACATTTTTTATTGGACCTACTTTAAGGCAAAAATGGCTAGCAAAGAATCTACACATACGTAAGGTTAGGCGATAGTTTCCGCCGCAAAAGTTCCCGCCGCGAAAGTTATATACCATCTATCAGGCTCAAAAACGATCGTGTGCAGAGTACTGCTACTAGGTACTTTATTGACTTAGCAGCTGAGTTCCTACCAGCTGGAAACTTCAGTCTATTTACCGGCGAGTGATTATAAAGAAGCTACTTAGTCCGACCGTCGCCATAAAGTAGCATGTCTGACTACTTTTCATCGGATTAATAAAGAATATGCATTAAATATTTTTATTTGGTAATTAAAAGGCTAACTACAAATAGATCTATTCCATAAAAACAAAATTAAAATATCTTCAAAAATAAGAAAGTTACAAACATTTTGATTTCATGTTACACAGAGAGCATACGATCGAGAAAGATGAGGTCATGCATCATGTTCGCCGTACAAATTCAATACTTATCTACTGTTTCGGTAGAGAGGGACCACCATCCACTAAAACTAATGCTTATATTTTGGAAGTTTATTGACCAATCGCAATTATTTTTACCCGACTGCGTAAGAAGGTGGGTAATGTTTTTCGAGTGTATGTATGTGGGTATATATGTATGTATGTTACTATATGACAGCCTACAGCCTAAACGGCTGGACTGATTTTGATTTACAAGGTGTCATTAGATTCGTCTTCGCTTTCAGAGTGGCATAGGCTATATTTTTCTGTAATAATAATAATAATACATCTCTTGCAAAAATTAAAATAATGTATTTTTTCGTAACCTCCAAGGAACTATTTCGTAATAAACAAGTGATTTTACTAGAATTATTCTAAAGAATTCGCATTTATGTATAATCTTTTGCAGCGATTTTACGCATACTTTTTCACAAAAAACGTACACTCAACATCGTATCAATCGTAAGAAAATCGTAAGTTAGACTGCAAATACTACTTTATCTGCAGTCGGGTATTTTGTTTTCCTTTTAATATACATACTTGTTTTAGTATATGTATGTATTATTACATTTTAGTGTGTTATCAACTAAAATTATTATTCCTATGAAATACAATTAATGCATATTATTCCCTATTGCATGCATGTTGCGCAGGAGTTTTATAATCTTATTCTATCCTCCTCATTTCATTACACCACAAGGAGAAAGTCTGCACCATCCATTTCTACTTGAAATGCTAAAACTCCTTACTCAAGAATCAACGGTGTATGTTCTTAATGCATACTGCACAAGAGCAGAACTCCCTGTCGCCTTTTCTGTTTCCGAAACTAAAATCTCAAATTTGCAAGTTAGTAGTAAACAATAACATTAAATAGGTATATTTTTGTAGGTAATCATCTGAAGTGATTGTTTGAGATTAATAATGTTTGAATGTTATGAGACGGTAATGTATGTATGATAATAATGTTTGAATGTTATGAGACGGTAATGTATGATAATAATGTTTGAATGAACGAAATTGGTTTTTTCTCCGTCTTTATCTCAATAATCTAATATGAATTTTAATAACTTCTTCGAAATAGACTTGTCCCTTCTTCGACCACATTGTTATCATTGGGTGAGTTGGTGGTTAAATGTAGATAGATTTAGTTCATCTAAAAAAAGCTTATGCAGTCAGCATTCATTAATTCACTAAGCGCCAACAATGGGTGCTAGAATAGGTACTAACCATCACCACACCATAGTCTACCTTTCGCAGTATGATAATGAATTCATCGCATTAGCAGTAGTCGGTATGCGGCAGCCACATTATAGCAATGCCTTATTTAATAACCCTGGCACCAATTTGAGCAAAGCTGTACCTTTGATGACCTCATACGAGTGAATCAGAGCCGGTTACGGGGAGCATCGTGATGCGTTTTTTTATTACTTACGTGGCCAATTAAGACTATTGAGTACTTATTTTATGTTCCTACTTAGTTAAATTATTAGATAATTGACCACAGTAACTGACGTAAATTAACTCACACAATTATAACTAAACCTAACATCTATCAGCGGGACCCAATTGTTTTATATAGGTACCTTATTCAAAATTATTGTAGATCTACTGAATTATAATTGTTGAAATATTTATGGGACCCTCTCTGAGTTGGTCTTTAAAAAAAAACAAATCCGAAGTACCTACCACACATCAGAGAACGTAATTATCGCGGATCATGCATACGTATAGTACACAATAAATGTTTGTCTATGAAAATAAAATTCTGAATTTCATAACACTAAATAGATAGGTAATTAATAAATTATTTATTGTACACCAGATGAACAAAGATATAAGAACAAAAAAAAAAACGCTACGAATTGATAATCTCCTTCTTTTCTGAAGTTTGTTAAAATAGTACCAGTCTATCACCACTATGCACTGCCTATACTTAGTATTTTTAGGCTTGGTTTATCTATTAGTTCCGAGTGGGCACATAATGTTATCTTATTTAAATGCCTATATATTGCCCTTATCGATAATATCTTTGATAGAAACATGAGACAATTGGTATTAGTAAATAGTTTATATTCGTATTTCTCAGAAGCTGTTTTTTTATTTCCAATAATTATCCAGTTCATGGAAATTCGTTAAATTCTAATATGCATTTTCCACCACTTAAATTCAAGGTCTCAGTTAAAAAATCGAAAAACTGGAAAACTTACTGGAAGAGGCAAATAAATTTTGTTAATATAAGTCCTTTAACCTGTAACTGTTGCTAATCCAGGATCTATTTATAAAATGTTCTAATTCTAATTGTGGTAATTTATTTTTTAGAACCAGTTAGCAGAAGCAAGAGAGGTAAAATTCGTTCAGCAACTGACAGAGCCGCTGTCCATAGGATCTCATATAATATGCACTGGCACGCCTTGCGAAGACTTACCTTGGTAAGGATTAATTCATTTCCTTCCTGTTTACGCATCTAGCTTATTATTGTTAATCTCACACGATAGAAGCATTCCAAAGGCCGACGTGGAATGGTATACCAAACAGTTGGTATACCATTCCAATAGCCCCTATTGGAATGCTTGAGGGTTACTCTTTCAATTTATTTCAGTTACATTTGTTTTAAGTACTCCTATTTACAAGATGTAATTTGTACACAAAAGGAACTAATATAGTAACTACTACAGATGTACTTAAAACGCAGTAATATGCAGTAGGTAACTACTACAGATGTAAAACGCAATCATCTTTCCTCCTAAACGTGCTTAAAAATTACATCACAATGAATGAAACGAGAATCAACAGTGAGCCCATCTTGAATATAAAAATTTAATTAGGCAAACATCTTAAATCCAGATTTTTTTGATTGTCCATCGTTGTAAAATCTGGTTAAGCCTCCTCTTATTTTGATAAGGCTTCACAATAGGACAATTTATATCTCTGTGATGCTAAGAAAAACTTGGGACACTCGTGAAAACTGACGGATTATTTTTTGCTTAGTAATTTACGAACTCCTTTGTACGAAACCAAGAAAGTGGGCTTATTATAGATGGCTATTTCGGATTGCGAGAGAGTGGAATACTGCTCTTACATATTCTCTATGCTGGTACACATGAATAAGTTGTACAAAAGTTATACTACACTTGCAATCTGAAATGGGTATCCTGATAACTCAGCTGGAGGGGTTTTGGCGGGAACGTCATGGAAACACGTCGTTTTATTTTATTTTTCTAAACTTGTGTTATTTTGAATTTCAATGCTATAAAATCGTAGTGTTTTGCTCATTAAGTGATTGATTAAGTCTTTTCACGTTGTCGGCAAAACTCCATAGAAGGTTCCAGTCGCCATCAATTTATTGAAGCACGAGTCGAATTGGAAGATGATTGTATACGTGACTTAGATTGTGACTAATTATGACTTGTTTTGTTCAAGAAACTCGAAGAAATTTTAATACTTGACACTGGCAAATTCTTTATGCGGGTCCAAATCTAATTTAAAAAAAACAGCTGGATTATTGTGATTTTGTTTTTGTAGGTTCGCAATAAACATAGGCTGTGGAGAGTCAGAGGCAGTTCGAGGGTTGGAAGTGGCGGTGCATTTCAACGTTCGACTTCCGCAGTACTACGTGGTACGGAATACGAGGAGACATGATAAATGGGGGGTTGAAGAAACCACCGCATACAGGTAAGAGCATTACTTCCTTATTTTTATGCCATAGACTGTTTAGACATACGTGAAGCTAACATCAATAAGCGCGTTGCTCGTTACTCTTCATTCAGTTGCATAAAATAAAATATATCAGATTTCTAAGACGAGATACCTCGCCTAGAGAGAGTGCCAACTCTGCACAAATATTTGAACTACACTATTTCCACATACCATGTACACTGTAGGTACAGTAATTGTAACCTTGGAATATTAGAAGTAAGTAAATTTTTGTGCCATTTGGCAATGTGTCTTATCGGTCTTACTATACCAGACCCGGTTATTGACCATATTTTGAGTTTGGCTATAAGAGATTGATCGCGGCAAATGGACAAACTCAGTCCAAAAGACGAAGCGGGATATATAACTAAAATCACTAATATTAGTATCTAAAATGGAGTCAGATCGAACAGGTTACTATAACGCGACTGGGTCTCAAGGCTACTATTTGAACATCACACGCTCTTCACTCGCTGATACGATTCAACGACAATTTTTAAGAAGTAGGCAAGAGTACCAACTTGTAATTATTATTGTTATATGTATATCCACTGAAATATGGAATTCATATTTTTCTAATAACATTTTGATGCTTTTTACCGAGCTACTACAAGCCAGACCTGTACTATTAAGTGTTCTGTGGCCAGAGTTCATTCTAGGTAATTATATATGTACTCGGGCGACGGAAATGATTAGCCCACTTCGAATGTTCATACCTATTTTATAATATACGTGGTAGACACATGCAGTAATATGCTGAATAATTCCATAAATATAATAATTTGTGAAACTAAACATGTTAAATATAAACATTTGTTCAATATGATATTAACTATCGAAAACCTTCTGTTTAATTAAAATTCAATAATATATATATTATTGAATTGAACTCTGCCTTAGATTCTATTGAAGTGCGCTCATTTAGTCGCCAGTACAGTACGTTTTCTCCACAATAGGAATAACGTCTTTGTACCTCTAACAGTATCCGAATTCTTTTTATATGTAATTGAAAGTTCTATATACCACCACATATTGTATGGTCAAATGTAACTTTCATTGCACTTCATAGTTTTCGTGTAACACGTAGATTTCAAGTTTCCAATCGTTAGTGGTATGTATGCATGATAGTCGGAGATAGCGGAAATCATCGTCATTCTAAGACATTTAATATTATCTATATCTTGTCGGAGTTCGCATTCAGAGCAGGTGGTGAGTCATTTCTATTTCTTTCGAAATATTGGCATACGGATGCTCGATGAATGATGGTCTTATATCTTTGTTGTAGTTATCACTAGGTATTTTACATCGAGTACTACCTGGCAAATTAACACCCAGTAGCTTAATATTTATCAGTAAACTTGTTAGGTCGTTACCATACATTTCGCGCTTGGCTAATTAAGTGTCAAGGCGAGTCGTTTGCTTATTTCACACGGTTTTTTCGCTCCTGCTTATTTTGATTTATTTAACGTTATTGTACTGTTCACATTAATAATAGGTGTTTACGTTATTGTTATTATTGTACAGTTGGTGAAGTAAATATGTGACATTATGTCATTGTTATTAGCAGATATCTAATTCCGTGCTGCATGTCGGGCCATAATGAATGGTTAAGAAGTGGTTGCATTCGACAGAATGTTTGCAACCTTAAAGTCTGTAGGACTTCATAAATTTAGCTGTTATAACGTTATCGCAGTAAAACTACTGACTTTTTTATTATAAATTCAGTCAGAGTGAATAGATATCTTTTATAGTGACGGCTCCATCCTCGGCCACATCGTCGCTTACCATCAGGCGATTTGGCATCAGGTGGTCAAACGTAGATCACGTTTAACCACCAAATCGCCACCAAATATGTAGTATGAAAAAAAGTTAAAATTATGACAATGAATTTCCTTTTTAACCCCTGACCCAAAAAGAGGGGTGTTTATTTATTTATTTATTTAAAATTTTTGTTTGAAAGAGGATTTCATCGAGAGTGTTCTTATGTTTCATCAAAATCGGTTCAGCGACAGTTAATGAGACCGGGGCCAGTTATGGAACTGGCTCCGGTAGCATGTAGCATATTGGCATGCCGGAATTACGAATTATCCAATATATAAATATGAAACCTGTTAACCTTAGCTCCATTCCACGGGATTACTACTCTTTATCTCCTTTTTTCCTTCTTCTACTCAACTTCAGCACTCTGATTCTGATTATTATCATGATGACTCTCATCATGATAATAATCAGAATCAGAGTGTTGCAATAAAAAGATTCTGATTCTGATAACAATGCGTCGGAACCGTTCCCAGGGCATAAACAACTTTTTGCCATTTATAATATTAGTTTGATGATATATTATGTTAGTTTTGTATTCTAAATGTGATTGGTGATTGTATTGTTGTTAGAGGTGATGCCATTTTTGTTTCCAATTGTATTGTTTAACTAAGTTTCAGGGTTACAATCATTATTGTCCGAATAGGTATTGCTATCTAAAGTGACTTACAGTCATCTTTGAATCGAATCGAGCTGAAAACTATTGAAATAGTCTAGAGTTACAGCATTCCATTAGCCTGGCCGTATGCCAGGTTGCTTCTTACAAAGAAAATATTGATATGTGTTCAAATAGCAATTAGTGTTGCGGTTTATGTAAAACGTTTTTACTCGATTTCCCAGACAATAGTACCTACTATTTATTGTGTATACGTATGTATATTTCTGTATTTTTCTGCATTATCTCCACGTAGCCTAAATAGACTGATTTCGAGTGAAATGTCGTCAAATTTGTCTGATTATGATGAGTGTTATCGGCAACATTTTTTCACGTAACAATCGAATACCTCACTTACAAGTAATCGTTTAAAAAACTAAAAAAAACAACTTCGTAATACGCAATTCGTTTACTTGGATGACATTTTTTTAAAGTTATTTTGTTATAAAAACCAAAATACTGATAAAAGTTCTATGGGACCACCTGCAAAGTATACCTTTTCAAACCGGTCCAGGTGTCCAGGAGTAATCGGAGAACATACATAAAAAAAGATTCCGACGAATTTAGAACCTCCTCCTTTTTGGAAGTCAGTTAAAAAAAGAAAAACTTATTTCTTAGCAACAACCATCTGTTATAGACCATGACCATGAATTCTTGTATAAACTTGTTGCCCGTCTGAAAGCTCCACACATTTTAGTTCTTATATTATAAGGAGTTTGGTTTGTGTTTTAAATATAATAGAGGCATGGCTAAATCATTGATGAGAAATAGGCCAAGAAGATCATCATTATTAGTACTCTTTTTTTCTTGTAACATAAATAGGTACCTACTGTATATTGTTTTAGTGTATACTATAGTTTTTAGTTACTTTTAAAGGCCACTATCTGTAACATCTTACCTATCCGTGCATGGTTGCCTGGAAGAGATAAGCTCTATCGCTCAAAGCGATAAGGCCGCCTTAAGAGCCTAGAGAATCCGGGGCAGACCGAGAGAACGCTGCTGCTGTCTGCTGCTGTGTGTGCCTTGACTCGTACCAGCTCGTATTGCCTGGAAAAATATGGGGAGACCTTTGCCCAGAGATGTGGCAGTATACGTACATTAAAAAACATAAATTCATAAAAAAACATGCTTAACCACAAATCACCTAACAATATGTGCTTTTAAGCATAGCGTAGGTTGGCTTAAAATAGGTTTGAGCGAAATAAAAACTTGCCCAAACAGCAAAATACCTTAATAGTATGTACTACATACCTACCTAAACTTTGTTGAACCAAATGTTGAAAAGAAAGTGCATTTACACTCTGAAATATCCTCACAGAAAAAAACTGTTGGATGTAAAAAAAGTACAATAGATAGATCCTATTTGGTTTCGTCTGAATGTAGCGAAGCTGTTCAATTTGTAACATATTTGACACTTAGTTTCTATAGCCTATTATCTGTAACTGTACCTATTTCAATAAAATAAAAATAAGTTTCAATAGTGTACCTACTTAATCATGTATACCAATTCATCACTTTGTTAATAGAAATCGGGGTGTTTTGAACTATGGTATTACAATAGGTGTAATGGTACTCGTAATTTTTTCTACGGAATAGTTATTTTCACACCATAATGGTTAGTACATTATGACTTCTTGAATATATATCTTTTAGATTTACGTGCTCGATCCTCGGCCACACCGTCGCTTACTATCAGGCGAGTTAGTAAAAAAAAGTATGGAAATATGGCACGAACAACGTCCATACTTACTTATTTTTTAAAATTAGAAAAGTTTTTACTAAATAAATCACCTAACCCAACAAAATAAATACTTATTATGAGATACGAGTACTACTTTACAAGGAGTAGTACAGTTATATGACTCGTTAGGAACTATTTTCCCATCTAGTCACAAGTGTGACTTGTTAGAAACCACTGTTATAAAATATAATATTTGATAGGAAAAAAAATCAAACTTGTCACTTGTCGCTAGTGCTAGTCGTTTGTGACTCGTTAAGCTATTATCATTGTGTAGGTATAGTATGCGTACCTAAATACATAGTTTGGTAATGCATTATTATGTACACTGCGATTATTTCTTTGTACTGAACCAATAGCTGATCGAATAGCTCATTGTCACGCACAAAGCCATTAGCCCCACCCTCCGGTACCTTACGAACTTTACTACCAATTTATGACGTTATCTGTAACTTAATAGGTATTTCACGTAGTACTTAATTGGAACAACGTGTCGGCTCTGGCTTTCCCCGTGGGGAATGAAAGAAATTGCGAGCAAAATAGGTACCTACTGGCATATTTATCCACTGCTTATTTGCTAGAGATATTTTGTTGAGTTTGGGGAAAATTAGTGTTTATTCGTGCTGGAAGAGAGAATGAAAACAACATTTTGATCGCTTTGGTAGACTTACATAAGTGCCACAATAACCAGTCTTTCGATGGCGAATTTAAAACGCGTTATCACCAACTCGCTTGATAGAAAAATACGATGGTTAAAAATTGAGCATGATATGATTATACCTGTTCAATATAACTTTGAAAAAACCCATGCTGGCCGGTTGTGACCTCGCGCTTTCTTTCCGTTGACTCCTACAATAATACATGCTCGCTGGAAACCCCCGTTATCTACCTCTCATACATACATAAAGTTTACCTTTTCTTCCTTTCAGGATAGACAGCATCAAATACCATATCATTGAGACTGTTTGACGGTATATTTGAGCATTGTTAAGATATACATAATATTGGCTAATTGGCTTGCAGGATCAGGGCATCGCCTATATTATACAGCTTTTAGAGTATAGTCAACTTTTAGAGTATGAGTTACTTACGAAGAAAAGTAAAATGTAAAATTTTTCTATTTCTCGCAGTGCAGCACGGAAGCTCCTACCTGCCAAAACTGAGAATTAAATTAATTGAGATGTGCCGCTCCATTTTGGTCTTTTTATGTGTTCTCAGTATATTGATAGAATCATAAATTAAAAACCAGCAGCTCAACAATATTATCACAAGATTAATACAGGATTATTATAATATTTCTTTTTCTTTTTCAGACCGTTCCCCTTCAAAATAGGACGTCCATTCACGATAGAAGTTCTAGTAGAGGAGAAGGAGACCTTATGGGCGGTGGATGGGGAGCATTACGCCAGCTACGCGCACCGCAACCCCAGCCCTTTGACGGCGAACTGGGTGCAAGTGACCGGCATTAGAGACGCCACGTTGAAGATACAGAAGACTGATGTATATCCGACCTTGGCTCCCGGGTCTGATGAGGTCAGTTAGTAAAATTAGCACAATTGTTCTATAAATTAACTATAATCAGGCCAAATGCAATGCAAATCATAAATTGGTAAGTACTGGTGTGATCTTATGGGGCAACAGTACTGATGCTGAAATACTGTTTAAAATGCAGAAAAAATGCATTCGAATTATAGTTAATATACGCCAAAAAAGTACTTGTAAGCCCCATTTCATCCAATTAAATATCCTTACTTTTCCGTGCATATACATACTTGAAACCTCATTATTTGTCAGAAAACACTTACATCTCTATACCAAATGCAATAACCCACGAAGACAAAACACACTAATACTTCCTGAACCCAAACTAGAAATTTATAAAAACGGCCCAGAATACATGTCAATAAAAATATATAATAAAATTCCTAACTCGATAAAAATGAGACTTCATAAAAATGTTTTCAAACCAAATTGCGCAATCTTTTGATACATAAATGCTATTATGAAATTGATGACTTCTATATGGATAAATTCTAAAAACTAAACGATCTCAACTCTAGGAAACCAAAAAATTAATTTTAAGCAACATTTAGCCCTAGTTTTTGTAGTTTTTAAGTCTTGTTACAACCTATGTATTTTATTTTACTTGTAAAATGTATGTTTGCAACACCCTATAACAGGGTATGTACCTAGCTTATTTAAGTTTGCTCTGTACACACTGCAATAATAAATAAATAAATAAACATATTGGTTTAGGGAAAACAACAATTCCTAAGGAAAAATATACCTAAATTAGCTGTCTACTATACAATTTAAAACTTTGATTCTTGTACTAGGCTAGGCATGTGTCGGTGAAACAAATACGATTTTATATTGAGTGTATGCCTCTAGTTGCTTAACTAATGAATTCGAGTTGTGTCAAATATTACTATTAGATGAGTATGTAATAGTGCATTTAAATTACGAGTAAAAGAAGATACCGCAATCCGTCGATGAATACGTTTATCTGGGCCAAATTGTTTACTTCAAGAACCGGCAAGTTAGGAAATTGAGCGCCGCGTCGAAAATGCTTGGTGGAGCAACTGGTTCATGAAAAAGTTGATGAAAGGCGACTTGCCGATATCATTAAAGCGTAAACTCATCAACACGTGCATCCTACCCATCCTAACCTACGGTGCACAAACCTGGTCCCTGACCGATTCACAAAAGTACAAACTTGGAGTTTGCCAACGACGACGAGGGTTTGCCAATGGAACGCAGCATACTGGGTATTAAGACGACGGTTCGTGTTACGTACGTTACGTGTTCGTGGTTCGTGTGACGTTACGTGTTCGTAGTACAGTACTGCGTGCCATGATTGGTATTGTCGATGTCGGCCAGAAAACTGTAAAATTGAAATGGATCAGGTAGTCCACGTGGCAAGAATGCATCCTGATCGATGGACCAAGATCGTTACACAGTGGGTTCCTGATGGAAAACTTTGCGCTGGAAGTCCTATAAAACGCTGGCGTGACGCTTGACGCTTTCCGGAAAGATTGGCAGGAGGCAGTGATGGACTCCGATTTGTGAAAAGAAGTGGGAAGGAAACCTTAGCCCAGGAGTGGGACAGTGTAGGTTAATAAAAAAATACATTTAGCGCCTATATTATTAATTTTGTATACATACATTTTCTATTTAAAATATATATCATTTTTCTCCCAGTCCTTCGGATATTGGTGGATAATTTGGTAAAACCCCGAAACCTATCCCGAAACAAACTATTTTTTTTTTCCTAAACTTCAGGTTCCGTTAAGGCCGAGTATAGACAGCACAGCAGCAGGCGAGGAGCCCAGTTGGCGGCCCAATGTGATCGCCTGCTTGACGAATGGGGTGCTTGAAGGACACCAACTTGTTATTTACGGAAGGTAAAACACTTTGGATGCTTATTCTGTAATTTAGATGTGAATTTATTTACGTTTGTGAATAATGAAGGTTAAAATTAGCATTGAACAATAAAATGGCATCGTACATCGTCTAATTTTTTTTAAAGATTGCCTCATAGAAAAAGTTTTTGAGATGAGCGATGAGATGTGTCGACTACATTTTATTATATTTTCACTATATTCTATTATATTTTATATTATCTTTCACATAGTTCATCTATACCTACTTAGAGCGCCCTCTCAAGGTTCTATTATCGAATAAAAAATATACACTACTAATTGATAAACTCCTTCTTTTTTCAAGTCTGTTGAAAATACAACCACTACGGGGAACTCGAGGGAAGTCTTCCACTAGGCGTAATGTCATACTGAAAGTTTACATGTTTTTACATTCATTCGTAGCTTGACTAGGTGTTCCCGAACGATCACCAAAGTTAAGCAACGGACGGACCGGTCAGTCTTCGGATGGGTGACCGTGATTGGCATTTCTTTCTGAGCGCTACCGTGGGTCGGATGACACGTTAAATTGTAAGTCCCAGTTGTTCAGCAATCGTTAAGCCGAGTCAAAGGCCTTTCGGCGGCTTAATAACTCTGACAATACAACCACTGGCCACTCAGGCTATACGAACTTAATTTTTTTTATTCAACATTAGAATAAAGAAGGTTGTAAATGCATGATGGCGATGTTGGAGATATTATTCTGTATTTGCAAATATGCATGAATTTTTCAACCGACTTCAAAAAAGGAGGAGGTCCTCAATTCGTCTGTATTTTTTTAATGTTTGTTACCTCATTAGTTTTGACTGGGTGAACCGATTTTGATGATTCTTTTTTTAATTGAAAGCTGGTGCTTCCCATGTGGTCCCATTTCAATTTGATCCAGTTCTGACAATGGTATCCATGAGAAGTCGGGTGCTTCAGTTTTTTAAACTATAATTATTATATTTCATAGGAATAATAGTTTTAATTGATAACATACTAAAATGTAATACATAAACTAAAAAGAAATTATTTTAATCGGTCAATAAACTTCCGAGAAATAAACATTTAAAGTTTTAGGGGAGGGATGCACTGTCCCTCTCTCGCGAAACAACAGTTTTGTATTGAATTTGTACGCCGAACTTGAACTGTGACGTCATAGTGTCGTCTTGTAACTTTCTTTTTTTTCATTATTTTATTATTCTCGTTATTATTTATATGATTCTCGTCAGACTCCGTCCGTTACTGCACTCGTTTGCCATCGACCTGATGGACGGTGCGCGCGAGTGGCCACGCCCCAACGTACACTTCCACGCGAACGTGCGCGCGCACTTCGAGTCCACAAAGGACCGCCAGATGGTCGTGCTCAACACCTGGTTCGGCGAGTGGGGGCTGGAGCGCCGCCAGCGGACGGCCAAGCTCATACCTGGGACCTATGTGAGTAACTAAAAATGAAAGGCAACTTTTTCATCAACATTCGGAAATTTATCTGAAATGAGAGAAATATAAAAACATAGAATGTACCTGCTGCTTCTCTTCTCGGGCATACTGTAAAAGTCAGTTAAGGGACTTGAGGAAAATTGAAACTTGGCGTACATGTAAGTGATTGGTTGATCCCGTCCAAGGGCGTCGCCAAGGGGCAGAGGGGGCAATTGCAATTGCAAAGCAACCAAAGTCCTATGGGCGTGCATTTGTACTTGTACCTACAATTCATATTTTTCTCATCCATAATATTAACTTGCCCCCCCCCCCCCCCCTGGGCCATGGGCTGGCGACGCCCTTGCCCCTGTCACTGCAAGCCAATATTACATCTTATCTTCTAATACCCTCTAAGCCTCTAATACCCTCTCCCTTCAATCTAATTCTCTAACCACGGTCAAATGTGGCGCCAAACGGCTTCATGGCCTTTGACGCTATGACGTAAGGGAAAATAAGAGTAAGTAGATTGTATGTATGTATGTGTTCGGAAATTTAGATTGCTTTTCAGAAGCTTGAATCGTCAATTGCGCCATTTGGTTTTCTGTCGCCGATGGTCGTCAATCTAATTAGTCTGCTTAATTAGGGCTCAAGTAGATTATAGTGAACGTTGAGGTTTTACTTTCGAACGACTTGAATAAAGGATGTACCATAGTCATGAAATAAATACAATATCGCTTATCAGACATAGTGTTACTCTAATAAAAAAAAAAAATGTCCACCGGCTGTAACGATATGTCTAGGGGCCGAACTAGCAATTCGATTGTTATGAAATTTTGAAATCAGCAGTAATAGCATAGCCTACCTCAATACCTACTGTTAATGTCAAAATTTTCCAGATTATTTGTACCAGATTCGCTGATTACAATAAAAAATGTAAATACATTGCAAAAATATCTTGAATCTACGCTTTATAAATACAACAAACTTTTGCATTTGGAATAAGATGCCTTTTCTTGTCTTTTAGACGACCTTCCGCATAGTACGAAGTCCAGCCGAGTGGTCGATATACGCCGACGACATGCTAATAGGAGAGCTGGATTACCGAGCGTCACCCGAAGGTGTTAAATCAGTGCGCATTCGAGGGGACCTCTACCCGGAACAAATATATCTTTGTCCAGCCACTAGCTCACCGATACGGGAAACCAGATAAACATTAGAACCCAAAGATCTGCAAATAATATGAGCTTTAATTATTTTGAAGCGCTTTAATCCTACTTCCAGTGTATGAACCATTAAGTTGGAATATGTTGCCTGTATTGGTACAATTCCATGTTTTGTATGATGTATAAACTATCAGCTAATTAAGGCTCATACAATTGGATCATCTACTGCAATACGAGAAATTCACGATTTGTATAGTGCATTTCTTCGACGATTTATAGAGAGCGCATAAATGAATAACGTCCAAATTAGATTGTCAGTTGCCATTGTGTATTGACAGTTTGTTGACATTTGCAACTGACATTACATACCAAGTCGCTTATCGTCTATTAAGATACCTGATTCAAGTATCAAGTTGATCGTAGTCCGTTGGAGTTTGTTGCAGGCAACTTTGGCATTTTCGTGCTTAACTTAGCGGGCTGCTGATTTTCCGTTTGGCCAATAAAGTCACATATTTATAGTAAAAAATTGCTTGCAGCTAATTTCTACGAACGCCGAATCCTTTAACCGCGCTTTTCCATCAGGGCTAAACTAAGATACGTAATTAAGGATGAATTTGAAGTCGACCCAAATGATCGCTTGTTTTCAAATAATTTCGGACGTTTCTTTAACTACGTAGCTTAGCTCTAATGGAACAGTATTCTTAATTCGTATAAGTATGCGACATCGACAATCGATGTAATTTCTGTAAACATTGCGGGCATGAAGAAACGACCTTTGATGGGGTATTTAATGAAACGTGGTTGAGTGCAGAGTACCTACCAGCAACATGTTGTCAATGACGTACGTGGTTGAGTGCAGAGTACCTACCAGCAACATGTTGTCAATTACGTACGTGGTTGAGTGCAGAGTACCTACAGCAACATGTTGTCAATGACGTAAGATGGGGTATTTAATGAAACGTGGTTGAGTGCAGAGTACCTACCAGCAACATGTTGTCAATGACGTAAGATGGGGTATTTAATGAAACGTGGTTGAGGGCAGAGTACCTACCAGCAACATGTTGTCAATGACGTAAGATGGCGTATTTAATGAAACGTGGTTGAGTGCAGAGTACCTACCAGCAACATGTTGTAAATGACGTAAGATGGGGTATTTAATGAAACGTGGTTGAGGGCAGAGTACCTACCAGCAACATGTTGTCAATGTTTTTATAGATGTAAGTAACTGTATTCATAATGTTGGACAGACAAATACGTAGGTACTTCACATTAGAAAAAGTGTTTTTTTTTGTGGTGAAAGTCTGTATAGGTGCTTTCGAAGCAACGCTAGCTAGGATTGTTTGAAGTTATCATCGAGACTATAAGTCTAGGCTACCAATACCAACCGATAAAAATGATAATTTGTAAAGATAAGAAAAAAGACAAAGAAAGTTTGTAAAGGTAGAACCCAACCCAGTGTCTGACATTTTAGAACGAAGGCCTTTTGCTAAATAACAAGACGATTGGCGCGCCTCTAAGGCCGAATGTAATGGAAGTAATTTAGCGTCTGGTACATAAGCAGAGTTATATTCTATTACGGTATGCGTTCTATACTTATTTTTGTGAAGTTCTTCTACATAAGCATTCATTGACAAATAATAAATATTTAAACTAGATAGCATAAGTACACTATTATTACCATTTATGTGTAAAATCCCCAAAGTTATTCTTGAGATCCACTCTTAATGTTCCACCTTAGGGTGAAAAGCAATCTCAGTGATATGAGCCTGTGACAAATGAATATCAGCCTGTTATTTCACACGGTGTGCATAGGCCACGAGCTAGATTATATAAACCCTGTTCAATACAATTTTTGATTGCTCTATGGAAAAACAAAACCCTAAAACCAACTTTTGTGTTTCGAGATAAAATAAATCCATCCTAAAGTGGACGATTAAGGTGGATCTCGAGAAAACCTGTAAGGGTTTTCTACAAGCACAACAAGGTTCTACAACTTCTTCTATTTTTGCTACAAGTGCAGAGCATTTATTGTGTATCTTCAGTTAATTTTGATAGTCAATTATAATTGTACATCACAATCATTACCTTGTTCGAGTTTTCCATAGTATTAAGAATTAATTATTTTGAATACAAAGTTTTCCATATTATTAAGAATTAATTATTTTGAATACTTACGTGTTTTGTTTTGTTATAATGTGTCGGATTTTATTATTGAGATCATTATATTTTGCTGACTTATTATTAAGTATTGATAGGAATAAGTGCGTTTACTCACATAAACTGTTTATCAAGTTATTTGTCGTGTTTTTATTATATTTTTGTTTATATAGAACTCTAATATGAGCGGAAGGTACAATACGAAAGGTTTTAGTTAGCAGAGGACGCGAGAGGTATGATTTATAAGAGTGTTGACTAACTTTGGTCGGAGTCGCGAACAAGTGTGTTATGAACCGGCGAATTACATAAACTGAATAAATAAAAATATTTGAAAAAATAAAGTAATTACCCGACTACGGCGAAGCATAAAGGAGGGCTATGTTTTTGACCGGTATGTGGGTATGTAACGTATGTACCTATGTGTGTATTTATGTATGTTCATCTGTTCCCTCATAACTTCTAAACTACTTATCATAATTTGACAAAAAAAATGTTATGTGGCTTTCCAAAGATCCCGAAATACTTTAAATAAAAAAATAAGTTCAAAAACTAAAATCCGACTAAAAAGTATGAAACAAGAAAATGTAATAAATATTTTATACTACGGTTATCCTGTGAACACCACTATGAATATGTAAGAAATACAATAAAATATTACATTTTATTGTTTATATTATTTAGAGCGTGATTTTTCAGTAGTCTGGTTTTAGTTTTTGAACTTATTTATTATATCCAAACAGTATCTACTATTTGTACCCATGTGATCTAAAAAGTTTGATTTTAAGCCTAAGGCTAGGTTTTATTGATGTGTAAATGACGTGTGAACGATATCTTAAAAAAATATCTTGAAGACTTGTAATGAAAGTGACAATGACATAACCTGTTGTCATAAATTGGCTAGTAAAATAATGCGAAAACCTAAATTAATAGTAAAATATCTGATAGTTAACTAGACTAGAGCCATGCAAACCACGCGTCATCCAGTTGACCCGCCCAGTAATGTGGCCAAATTCGGTGGTTATGACCCTGATAAGTATGTAACTAACTATAGACTTACGTAAAATACGCGCAAATCTTTGTGGCCCTCGCGCGTGTTAGCTAATTACGCCGCATATTAGCACGGTATAAAAGGGACGCATGCACGCGTAGAAATCACCCGTTCTCGCGTCTAGCATACAAAAACCTTAAAATATTTGCGCGTACTCTACATAAGGTCTTCAATTATAACAGAACATTGTACTCAATAACGGGAAATTTTGTAGATGCTTATAAAAACCCAGGAAATACTCTGAATAGAAACTATCTATCCTAACAAAGGCAAAATCTCGTAGAGTAATATTGTTCTGTGGGCAAGATCCACTGCTAGTTCAAAATAATAAGGGAACACTACGTGTGTTACCTTATTATTTTGTGGCTAATTCTCACTTAAGAGTCCGTAGTTTGACCTTTGTCCGTTTGCTCGCGCATACACACATTTTTGAAGACATAAAATTATTGAATGAAATTATAAAAGTATCGTCGTTTGTAAAACTAGAAAACAATATCACAAATATTCGACAAAAAAAAATCAATTTGATCCAAGTTTTTCATCCATTTTTCGTTAATAATAAAAAAAAAATTGTGATAATTAACTTAGATCAAATAGAAATTTTTGTCGAATATTTTTGGTGCTCTTTTCTAGTTTTACAAACGACGATTTTTGTTTAAGTTCATTCAGTCATTACATTATATATCTTCAAAAATGTGGGTATGCCCGAGCGAAACGGATGAAGTTTGAACTACGGACGCCGCGGTGTTTAAATAAAATATTGTGTTAAAAGAAGTTCAGTGTTGGCGCTTTATAGAAAACTACTTGCGCCCCGGGGTGTCATCCGCCTAGTGAAGAAAGTATTGATAAACCCGTCTTTATGTATTGATACTTTTATGTTTATTTTTCAGATATGCTATCGGCAATGTGTCTCTCACCGTTAAGACTCATGAAGACTTAACGCCAGGAACGGCACCATATCTAACACAATCCACTATTGGGAAATACCTTCAACCTCTCACCAGGGAATTGGTTGAAGTACCTCCAAGGTTTATTTCAATTAAAATTTTATTCATCTCAATCCAATGACAATAACATATAATGCCGATTATGAAAAGAAATACAATATACCCAACTGCTAAATGTAGCCACATTGCTATACTCAGTATTGACACTCCTTTTTTATTTTCTCGCAGACGCCTTATTGAAATAATATGTCCTATTTATGTCCTATAACAATGTATCAATATGTTCCCTGTTAGTCAGTTATATAGTTGTATCACTAAATCCTTCATGTTCCTCCTCAACTATTACAATTTATATATATTTAATACTTTACTAGTTCTATGAATATTAAGTATATTTTTTATGGTTATATGTCCAGTAGTTTAATAATGATTTATTTGTGTAGCGTTTAATTATAGGTATGCATGTTATGACTACATCAAGAAGGGCAAATGTATAACATATAAAACATACAATAATAATGTAATAACATTATTATTGTATGTTTTATATGTTATTCTTAATGTTTGTCCTGTTTTGTGGTCTAAATAACAAAAAAATATATAACACTGATCACATTATCACAACTGAGACAAATCTAGTTTAGAGTCGTGTCGAAATCAAACAAACCGTCTTAATCTGTAAATCGTGTCAAAGAAACTTTATACACATACACTCGAGGGAAAAACCCCTCCTTTTTGCACATTGGGGTAGTAAATAAATATTTTGTTCAGTTGTGTGTATGATGATTTGTATGATGCCTCCTAATCATCTTACTAATTTTAAAACGTGAAAAACATTTAAAATTGTCCTAAAATCTCCACGTAGTGTCATAGGGTAAATTTTATAAACTTTGCGGCATTTATTATTACTGACAAAACTCTTCTTTAGGTCTACAGAACAGAGTTTTAGTCCAATTTTATAATCTCATGTAATTTCACTGGGGGTCTGACGTCCCATACATTGTTAAAGCGTGGGCTTCGTTGTTGTTGCGAGTAAGACGAGGAGTAGTTGTCTCTTGCAGAAGAGGCCTACTAATGCGCTTTTACGCTCCTTTGGAGAACAATGTACCTTCTGCCAAGGCATCCCAAAGCATATCTTTAAACGATCTAACCAAGTTTCAGTTATATTGATAGTTCAATTCACCATCAGGGCACGGATCGACGAGCTACCGGACGCTGTTATTGAGAACATGGTGGCTAAAGACAAAGCATTCTGGGTGGATAAGCCAGGAGTTAACGCGTATACTCTCACTGATGCCTTCTATAAATATGGAACGGCTACAGTTATTCTGAAACCTAGTAAGTAGTCATTTGCGCTAGCAATAAAATTTAACGTTTAGCAAATAAATTAAAATTTAGCATTTGTTCAGACAAAGGGAAAACTTATACTACTATATTTATGTTTATGATTTTTATCCGTCTGCTCAAAAAGAACGTTTTCGGGCGTACATAGGTATGAGTATGTATTTCTGTATTACCTCTTTCAGCCTAAACGGCTTGATCGCTTTTGGTGAAATGGCTATTGGTGTGCAAAATACGTTAAATTAATGTTTTCTAAGGTTTTCGCGATTGTTACTAATTGATAAATCTGTTAAAATTTGTTTCATTTCAATACGTTACATTAGTTTTAATTCCAAAGTGGCATGACACTTACCGTATCACCACCCTACAAAAATAGTTTTTTTTGCAGTCGGGTATTTTGTTTTTCTGCTAACATACTTACGTAGGTATTTGTTCTTTTTTTAACTTTGGGTTTACACAAACAAAAGCCAAGCCATTTCATTAATGTCCTATTCACAGATTGTTAATAAAAGAAAAATTAACTATCCAAATTCAATAATGTTTAGAGATAAAAAACAGTTATACCTACAACAAAATAGACGATTTTATGCAGATGAGACGCGACACAAGTGAGTCGTTCGCAGGCTTGCTCACGGTCTATTTTTTTTTATTAAGTATACATTATATGTAGATCTACGATTGACCACCAACTCGCCTGATGTTAAGCGACGGTGTGGCCGAGGAAAGAGCTCGTCAATCTAGAAGATATCTATTCACTCTAGCCTTGAAAATTTTAGGTCTCAAGAAACAGAGATGGCGGCAAAGAATTCCATTCTTGTGCAGTACGCAACAGGAATGTGGATCCCCTGAACTTTGAACTTAACTGTTTTTAACCTTGTACTGTGGGGTTACTCACAACAGCGATGCAAAGTTCGTTCAGCGCCCGTGTTTATCTTGTCTTTTCTGTAATTAAGAGTGTGAGCCTAAAATGAGCCTACTTTAAATTGTGATATTTTTAATAATCGCTTCAACTTTTGTGTCAATCTCTTAATTGCAGAAAAAGCAAGATATAAATGAGCGCTGAGCGAAATTTGCATCGCTATAAAAATTGAGAGTACGGGTGCTGTAATGCACTGCGCTCATCACTGAGATCTTTGTGTCTAAATTTAGCAAGTTTGATTTGTCAATTATGATGAAATGTCACCAGCTCATCAGGATGTGTTCCCACGCTCATATCAATACGACTTGGACTGCGTCAGGTATCGACGAACTCATGCGTGCGATGGACTGCAGCAGCCAAAGGGACAACGAACTGTAGGTATCTCACTATACACACACACTCACGCACTAGTTGTCACACTATATTTGTAAGTTCTCTGTAAAATTGTTTTTGTTTAATAGTGTACATTGAAGAGTTTATCTATCTATCTATAGGTATACTTATTACTTTGCAAAATGCCATACAGTGATTCCACGTCTTTGATGACGTTATTTGCTGCTGCAACCGTATTCGCCAACCATACTATTAAGACAATATAAATAACTTTACATATTACCTACTTTTATACCGCTTTATATTTAATAAATAAATATTGGTGTACATTACACACCTATTCATCAATACTGTTTACTTTTTATCAAAAATGAAGTACCTAAGTAGGTATATGCAAGGTAATTATATTGAATTCTGCGGGATTTAATCCTGATTTTTTTATAGACTGATTCGTAGGATTTACGAATCGAAGTTGCGAGGACATGATATGTTATTCATTGTGCTATTGATTGCACTTGACCACCCCAGTGAAGTTGAGCGACGGACGTTGCGGTCCATGATGGAGTGCAATTGGCGAAGAGATACCTATAGATACACTCTGATTTTAAAACACTTAGGTTAAATCTGTCACACATAATATGGTTTAAGGTTCCTCATTTGTCTTACAATGTACCCTAATATGAATAATTAAATTATAAAGGAACCTCTTTTATTCCGAATCGGACAAACTGAGGATACGGACTGGAGAAATTGATCAATTGTGAACTTTGTTATTTAAACAACTAGCTCTCATCGATCATATGACCACAGCTTTTGTTTACAGTCGTAAGTAAGTAAGGCGAGTCTTAGGTCGGTATTTAAGTAATTATTTTTGTATGTCATAATTTATACTCTTTTGTAGAAAATGGTTGGTGCCCATTGCAGAGATTGCGAGAAGTTAAATATTCCGGGCTTGACTCCCTTTCAATTGGCGTGGGCGAAGGATCCAGGCTTGAAAAGGTGGAAAGATTACCCGGACCTTTCTGCTAATATGTCTTATCAGCAGATTAAAAGTTTAATGTATGAGTATGTATTATGAGAACACACCTTTTTCTGTAGTTCTTCGGGCTAGGCAAATGACAATAGCTCTCCTGATGTATGTGGTGTTGTGACCCAAGATGGTGAGTAGGTACCTAAGTGCAAGTAGTCTGGAATGGGATCTGGCTCTCAATTTGAGCACTTTGTATTCTTATTAGTCTCAAACAACTTAATTGAGCCTCACATAAAACTACATGTAGGTAGGTACCAATTTGAAAGTAACTAACGGTTTGTCTGCTAATAGATAAATATTGGGTTTGCTGGCCTTGAGTATGTAGTACGTACCTACTAGTCCCTTATGCCTTGAGAGAAACGTTTTCACGGGCTCTTCCATTCAAAAGGAGGAAACTAATAAACATTATCCGATTCAGAGTAGGTATTATTTTTTATCTGTTGAACAGTAAGTAGTTAGGTAAATATGCCTCTGCGATTTGCTCTTTTCATTTTTTTTATCACACCGCAGTTCAAAAATTAATAAGTAGTTAAAGAAAAAAGTTAACCTTAAAGACGTAGGTAGGTAGTCGTTTTTAGTTCCAACCACAAAAAATAACCATCGAAATCGGACAATTGTTTACGAATAGAGAAGATGTACGAAAAATGTGTAGGTAAATATCTCTGACAAACTAGAAGGAGTAAATATGTGGTACTTATATAGATGCTGGAGAGGTGCCATTAAAGTCATACAAAATATTAAAATAGTTTGAATGCTAACAAAATACACAGATTAGGTACCTACTTATGTACACTTCATCATGATTATTTTCCACGTGTGGGTGCATCTAGAATAGGTAGGAAGGTTGTATTTGCCTGTAATTTCCTAAAACCTTGCTCTTTACTATTTCCAGATATGGACGTCCATATAAAAATGAAGCGATCAATTGGTAGGTATTACAAAAATTATCCGCCTGTAAAATATAATATGATATTAAGGAAATTCTCTCAATAACGTACTTATACTTACACACAAATTATTTTATAGTTGCCCACTGAATATTAAAATGATGAAGTAATTACCTATCTATGTAATTTAATATTTTTGTCGAAGATTTGGACTGAAAATTACCAAATGTTCTAGTTTTATAGTTGCATCGTTATTAATTTAAGGGGATGTTGCGACGTTAAAGTTAGCTAGTATCAACTCCGTTAGAAGTAGTATTGTTCTATGGCTAGTATGCAAAAAAGAAGAGAACAAACAAATATTAAACCAATGAAGACACTTACTGGGAAAATGATAAAAAATGTCGATGCCATTATTTTGAGGTAAAAATGTAATGGGTATGTCAATGTCATATTTGACCTTTGTTACTCACATTCCAAATCGTACCAAAAGCGCTGAGAAGAGTTTTAACGGAAATACTTCCCTTGGTGCTTTTTTGTGTGAAGATGCGATGAAAGATTTACGTAAGAGGATTATTTTTGATTTGGCTAATACTATAATTTTTATATCAGTAATTGCCTGATTACATGCATAAATGTAGGCTGTTGAAATATATGGTAAAAAGTGTCATTTCATGCTCTTAAACAAACTCATATAGAATAGAAGCCTTCTTTATAGGCAGGACAAGTAAGACGTTATGGGCAACGCGTAGCGTTCTCATAATATTCTATCTCATATTCTGTGTTACTGTTATGGGCAGTCAATCAGTCCACCTGTAGGGAGTTTGTGACATTTTTTTTTGTTATTTTCATGGTCCTATGTAATAGGGCGAATTCTGTGGTTAAAATAAAGCTGAGTTTACTAAAAAGCCCATGTAGTAGTCGTCTAATAAAATTAAATCGCTATGGGCAAATTTCGGAACGCTCCAAGTAGTGGCCGCCACGGGCACGGGCCACCAGATGTTTTGTTTTCATAATTTACGCTATGATTACCAAAGCTAAATTGAAAATTACTCTTATTTTTGAATAGAATAATCATTAATTTACTTTTTGTTGCTATTGTTAGATAAGACTGATAGGTTTAATCGAGGATATTCTTTGCTGAGTTGAATCTGTGGTAGGTTCAAGAGTTTGACCTTCTCAAGGTGACCGATATCGTTAGCCGGTTTTCCAGTCAGGCTTGCGAGAGTCCGGCGAGTGCACGGCTCTTTCCCGATTTAGATAAGTGACGAGTCAAGATGAGCGTTCAAACGGACCATGATAAGCGCAAGCAAATTTCTGTGAGGGGCATTGTTGCTGTGGAAAATGTGGCTGAAGTGAAGAAGTCGTTCAACCGTCACGTCCATTACACTCTGGTGAAGGACAGGAATGTTGCGACGCCAAGGGACTATTACTTCGCCTTGGCGCACACCGTCAGGGACCACCTCGTCTCCAGGTGGATCCGCACCCAACAATATTATTATGAAAAAGATCCCAAGGTAAATAAACAAATCTAGCTTTAGATTACACTCTGTCCTTTAATTAAACTGGAACAAGGTTTCCATAAGGTTTTCTTTGATGTAATAATAGTACAATTAGTACAGGCCCAGTTACATAAATGTTCATAAATTTCTATATTTGATACAAAATGAATTATTTTAAAGATATTGTTTATTTAATAAATAAATACGAGTTAGTTGTAAGTATACAAAAATAGTCTAATTTATGTAAAAGTGGGTATTCCTTATAAATGTAAATGATTAATTAATTGTACTGTTATAAATGTCTGATAAATAAAATTTTGTCACAATGGATGATTTTTCAAGGATTTTTTTTGTTAATAAAGAAAATCTGTTATGCAAAACTTATTATTTTTCCATACACTTGGCAAGAATAATGCTATTAGGTTCACTGAACTTTGTCTTTATTTTTATCTTTGTTACACATGGCTTAGCTTAGATAATAATGAAAATATTTGGTAGGTCCAAAAACTTTGCTGTTATCGGACATACAATGAAACAAATTGCATTTTAAATCATATGAAAAGAAGATACTGGGAATTCAATTCTTTACAGCTGTTGAAATGGGATATATTCATTGTACTTTATTTTACTCACTGAAATCCATTTGTCTCTCTGCCTGATACCAAACTGAATGCAAAAATAAGTCTCAGCCTGGTAGTTCTCATCATATAAAAACAATATTGTCATATATACATATTTATTGAACATAACAGTACAAAATATTAAAATATAACAGACTAGTTCATGGTCAAGCACATGTTTGTTTATACATATTATGAAACAAATAGTTTTTTTTATTAAGAATAGAAATTCAGATGCATATTTGACTATTGTTTTGCAGCAGCTGTCCCAAGTTGAGTCTAATAGTCTTTTATTTTTTCTAGACAATAAGTATTTCTATTAAAAGAAAAATAAAATACCTAACTGTTATGGTTCATATGATGTTGAGTGGATGTTTCAGAAGAAAGTATAGCTACAGCTATGGCATAATTTATTTAAATGAGAATTCTTTAGAAAAAGTCTTCATCATCTCATGCTAATGTGTGGTCTCCACTCGAGAACTTTTCGGCCTTTCTAATTCTACAAATGATTTATTTCTCGGAAAAATATATGAAGAATTTATTTTATGCAAGAGTTCTGATATTATTCCATGACAATAATGTAGCCTATGCTATATGTATCACATTTGGTGAGTAAAAACAAAACTGACTACACTTTGCACATCAAACCTGTCAAGCCTTAAACATATGTACTATAAACATACATACACCCAAAAAAAAATGACAGCTATTATTTCTGAAATTATGAATTAATGAGGATTCATTGGCCTTCAGTTGCAAAAGTTGCTTACATTATATAAGTTAGGAAAGGTAAACATAGAGTACCTATGTCATTTAAATCTGTCCAATATGACAAAACTCATACAATAGTATGTAATGTTTAATAATGATAATTTTCTTTTTAATTCAGTAATAGGTTTGAACTTGACCACTGACTTGCTTGATATTGAACAACCATTGCTCTCTGGGATGGAGCTTGCTTGTCTATTCATTCACAATTTGGAGACACCCAGATTGTATCAATTCAGATTCATCAAATCAGTACCAATTCAGGAAGAGTTTACCACATTTTGGCAGTATTCATAATAAAGGTGTATTTTAAACTTTTCATTTGATTATTTTGGAATATTAATCATAAAATAATGTTTTTCTTTTCATAATAATTTTACTTTCCATTATTTCCCATAGAGAGTGTACTACCTTTCCCTGGAGTACTACATGGGGCGCTCACTCCAAAACACCATGATAAACCTGGGCATCCAAGGCACTGTTGACGAAGCACTTTACCAACTCGGTCTTGATATTGAGGAGTTGGAGGAACTAGAGGAAGATGCAGGTCTTGGGAATGGTGGCTTGGGACGTCTCGCTGCATGTTTCCTAGACTCTATGGCCACACTTGGATTGGCAGCTTATGGTTATGGTAAGTTTTTACTAGCTTCATTTCATAGTTTGGCCTGGTATTGTATAGGGAGTTCATTATTTTTCTATATTAAAAAAACAGGACAAGTGCGAGTCAGACTCGCCCACCAAGGGTTCCGTAAAAACTAAATAAAAGGGGGAAATCATATATTTTTTTTTATATTTTCCTTCATAAACCGAAAAATATACATCGTAAAAATATTTAACACATTCCTTGCTAACCACTCGGATCCAAGTGGAGCGGGGCTATAGTAGCGGCGTCTCCCACTTGGATCCGAGCGAGCGTCCCTTTCATTTTGTAGTAGTCAGTCAACCGCCGGCGTTTGAGGCAGTCAACGTTGCTTTGCGCGGCCACTCTGTACTTAATCAAAATTCGCCTAAAAAGTTTTGGTTCCCAGCTGAAGTGAAGGGTCTGCAGGGGGCGAAGAATGTGTTAAACACCTGTTTTAGCTTATGCTAATGAGGCTCTTTCATATGATACCCCACATGATACAGTTAATTCACTTTAAAATTTGGGCCCCTCATTCCTTGCATAGAGACACTATTTTTTTCTGATTAAATAAAAAATTACCAGTTTACGGATTTTTTCCTATATGTGTACTCTAACACAGTGCTTCTTGCCAAATTTCAGAGTTCTATGTCAACGGGAAGTACCCCATAGGTTTGATTCCTCTGTGAGTGTCGAAATGTGCGTTTTTTACGACATTGTTAGATATTACAAATAGATATGTACTCATTTATGTGTTGTTACCTACATGATTTTACTATCTGTTAATAATGTTCTGTATGTACCCACATTGGATGAATAAAAGTCAGTTTTGCTTTCGACTCAACTTGATGGTGTTTACTTTAGATATATTCGGCTGTAACTTTTTTTTACGAAAACTGAGAAATTTTATTTTTCTATCTGCAGCAAGATACTATGGATCTGCGTATATGGTTTTAATTTCAACTCGATACCTTCACGCGTTCCCGAGATAAAGGTCTCGACACCCGGACGGACGGACAGACGGACAGACGGACAAGAAAGTGATCCTATAAGGGTTCCGTTTTTTTCTATTGAGGTACGGAACCCTAAAAAGTAGGTTCTGTAAAAGTAAGTTGTATAAGCTATTCCATTTTTTATAAATATCCTTTGAGCTGTTTTAGTGCCAAGAAGAGAATAATAATTATAATTATTAAAACTAGGACTGTAGTATACTAACTTACTATAATATAGTTTATAATACATGTTATGTATTATAAAAGGGAAATTTTGTATGTATGATACACACACACACAGTTAATTCTTGCATGGCGTAACATGAGATATCGTTAGATTCGTATTCCCTCCCTCAGTGTCATCGGCTATATATTTACCCGACTGCGTAAGAATGAGGGTTATGTTTTTCGAGTGCATGGATGTTTGTATGTATGTATGTGGAGATGTATGTATTTATGTGTGTTTCTACATGACTGCCTACAGCCTAAACAGCTTGACCAATTTTGATGTGCGAGGTGTCGTTAGAGGCAATTTTAAAAAAAAATAATAATACAACTCTCGCAAGAATAAAAAAAACATACTTTTTTCGTAACCTCCAACGAACTTTTTCGTAATAAACTTTAGTTTGGTTTTACTAGAAGTTTTCTAAAGAATGCGCCTTTATAATCTTTTACAGCGATTTTACGCGTACTTTCTCACAAAAAAACGTACACTCAACAGCATATCAAGCATACCGAAATCGTAAGTTAGACTGCAAAAACTCCTTTTCTGCAATCGGGTATTTTGTTTTTCTTTTAACATAGACACTTGTTTATATTTTATCGCATAACTCTGTCATTAAAAAAAAACTTCTTTTGTTTGTATGGATATACTTTTAAATTTGTCCCATCGGAATTTCATTGATATTGATCCAAATTGTTTGGTTTTTAAAACCAAATTGCGCATGTTGAAATCTGTTGCTTCAGTTTTTTAAACTATAATAATTTTAATATCCAATCATTCCAAAGTTCCTTTTATATTACTCTGCAAGTTTGCTTCATTTTCAAGTTTGTTCGCTCTTTCTGCCTATTTCTCTAGTCTGAGGCTGATGTAATAAAATAATTCTCAATGTAGACTGAATAGCACTAATCATTTTAAATTGTATGTACATACTGGCAGTATGGATTCGTTTTTATATTGTACACTATATGAGACAACTGACTGTTTCTATAGAGTCAGTCAGTTGACTCATTTAGTTTTTAGGGTCCCGTACCCAACCTATTACTAAGACTTCGCTGTCTGTCCGTCCGTCCGTCCATCTGTCACCTGGTGTATCTCATGAACCGTAATAGTTAGACAGTTCAAAATTTCACAGATGATGTATTTCTGTTGCCGCTATAACAACAAATACTAAAAAATAGAATAAACAAAATATTTAAGGGAGCTCCCATACAACAAACGTGATTTTTTTGCTCGTTTTTTTCTCGAAATTGATAACGGCAACAGGCAAACGCTTGAAATATTCACAGAATATTGAGTTATATTATTCACTTTAAAAATAATTAATTAAATTAAAATAAAATTAATATTTAAGGGGGGCTGCCATACAACAAACGTGATTTTTTTGTCGTTTTTATAGATAATGGTACGAAACCCTTCGTGCGCGAGTCCGACTCGCAGTTGGCCGGTTTTTTTAATATTATGAGAATACTGCTTGCTGATGAGTATAATGAGTATTAATCTTTATGGATTATGCAATAATACACCAGAGAAGTATTCACAATAATGTATGAACTAATTTAAAATGGTTGTCAACGTGTGTGCTGGCTGCACGCCAATACGAACTTTTACTATATAGAATACAGAAAACTGAATGTTTATATAACCACGTGTGATTCCACTAGGTACTTCCATTACTATTAGTACCTGGGCGACCGAGCTCCGGTCGGATTTTTTTTAACTGAATGTACGGGCAAATCCGGATTCATAAAATCGTTGGAGCCGTTTCCGAGGTCCTTATTATGAACTGACATACTAGCCACGAATTAGTACGCGGTACAAAAAGTCTCGCGGCTTCAATAAAAAAAAAAACATTTTTGATCTCTAGTCCTTATAACTCGTCTCGATATCTCCACAGGATTTCAGATCCATCAAAGAAAATCCATTAACAATTTATTTTAGTACTTTAAAGTGTAACTACTAAAATTAAATTTCTCGATTCTTAAAACATTGTCGCGGTTGGTAAGCAAAATCACTAGACATACAGGAAAAGTTCGGTACTTGGAAGTAACGAAAAAGCGCATTTAAAAAAAAGCCATTTTGAGTTATTTCTATTACAAACATTTACTATGATCAGGGAGTGAAGACTAATCTAACAAGGTGTTTGTTATAAAAAAAAGTGTTAGGTGTTAGATTACGTGTTATTTTCATTCTTTAGTTGTCTGTCCCTAATTCTGTAAATTCTTGTATGTATTATTTGTCCCCGTTGTGTTATTTTAATAAAATAAACTAAGCGTGTATACTCAGAGCACTCACGCTCACTAAAAAGCTTCTTCTTGCGGCGGCGTCGTGTGGCGGGTCGCCCTCTTCCCTCAAACATGGTTGAGGAGAGCGATGGCTGGCACATGCGTCAACTCGTGAACGGTTGCTGCTTGCGGGAGCTGGACTGCTCGGCGTATACACGCATGCATGTTAGTTAAGTGTAAATTAAAATTTTGTCTTCATCTTGCATAATTTAAAAAAAAAGTAATTAGTTATAAATGCATATATTAGTTCATAAAAGGCACGGACCCTGGAGTCTGTGGAGAATAAATTTGTTAATAAAAAAAATAAAAAGACTAATCTAACGTCATTTTGCACATTAAAATCGGTCAAAGCTGTAGGAGGTAATATAGAAACATACATAGAAACATTCTAAAAACATAACCATCGCTCTTGCGCACTCGGGTAAAAAATACAGTCAAATTTAACCTCTTTCTTTTTGAAGTCTGCAACAAGTATCTTTATTAAAAGAAAAATAAAATACCCGACTGCGATTTCAGTACGCTGTAGAGCGTACGTTTTTTTTGTGAGAAAGTATGCGTAAAATCGCTGTAAAAAATTATTAATGCACGTTTTTTAGAATCATTCTAGTAAAATCACTTGTTTATTACGAAATAGTTCGTTGGAGGTTGAAAAAACGTATTATTTTATTTTTGCAAGAGATGTATTATTATTATTACAAAAAGATATAATCTATAACACTCAGGAAGTGAAGACGAAACTAACGACACCTCGCACATCAAAATCGGTCAAGCCAATCGTTCAATCGGCTTAGATTGTCATATATAAACATACAAACAGTATACACTCAAAAATCATAAACCTCCTTCCTACGCAGTCAGTTAAAAAGCGACGAATATACTCATACTCTCGCTCACAAATCTCCATTTACAATATTACCGTTAATTTAATTCCTTTGATTTTTCACACATGATTGATGAATGAAATTGTTCTATATGTAACTGCTGGTCAATATTGACGGAAAAATATTCCATGGACCGCTAATAAATTATTATTATTATTATCAGCCTGATATGTCCCACTGCTGGGCAAAGGCCTCCCTATCCTCCTTCCACTCTTTACGGTCTTTAGCTTTTTGTGTCCAGTTGTCCAGTCCAGTTCGTCTCGCTATCTCCGCCTGGGCCTACCGAGTGGTCTGGACCGCTAATAAAAGGAATTGTAGATGATGTAGATATGTAGATTTTAGTGATAATGACGTTGGTTGTTAAAGATTTCACTAACAGACTTTTAATCAATTAATAATATTCCTTATTCCCAGGTATTAGGTACGAATACGGCATTTTCGCACAGAAGATCGAGAACGGTGAACAGCAAGAGGAGCCGGACGACTGGCTGCGGTACGGGAACCCATGGGAGAAGGCGCGCCCCGAGTTCATGCTGCCGGTCAATTTCTACGGAAGGGTTGTGGACACACCGCAGGGAAAGAAATGGATCGACACACAGGTCTGTATCTTTGTAGGTGCTAATACTTAAAGCATTGAGGTAGGTGCCGCAGCTGTCTCGTTCTCACACAACCCTTTTTATCGTGCCGTCTCCACACTCTATAGGAGGCATGCATGCGACGCAAGCGCGAGAGTGGGGACGAGGTCCTCACTTCCGATCGTGTTATCTCACCTTGTCCGTGTTCCATTCGGTGTCGGTATTTTGAGCCGGAGTTTTGCATATCAAAAGCGGTCAAGCTGTTTAGGCTGTAGGCGATCATATAGAAACATACATATATACCCACATTCATATGTACATACATACACTCGAAAAACATAACCCTCCTTAGGCAGTCGGTTAAAAAGAGTGTTGTTGTGAAAATGAAAATTGTGTGTTGAATATTCTATCAAAACGTAACCGCCGTTCATGAACTAATTTGGATTCCGTATTTTAAAATATAATCTTTTGATAAATCTCTCAAAAATGACACAAACTTTAAATATTTTTTTCACACACAACACATTCACTGCCATCACGTAAAATTTAACATATAAATTAGACCATTTTTTTTATATTTTTATTTAATTTTTATCTCCACAGACACCAGGGTCCGGGTCATAATTAAAACTATTATTTACTACTTATCGTTACAGGAAAATTATTTTGTTTTAATTTAAGTACTTATTACTATGTTGCGTGCATACCACGAGCAAACCAGCGACCCGCAAGCAGCACCCGATCACGAGTATGACGCATGTGCCAGCCATCGCCCTCCTCAACCATATGTTAGGGAACAGGGCGACCCGCCACACGACGCCGCCGCAAGAAGGAGCCTTCGATAGTGAGCATGAATCCGGTGAAGGTGTACACACAACTCTTATTTCTAACTACTGAAATACTAGTATTTCTGTGAATGCAGTCACTGGTAGAGCACGGTTTTAGAAGGGGTTTGCAGATTATCTGTTTGCCATCGGTTGATCGGACCTTATCAGCGACTGCACTCACATCGTCTAATTTTTTTTTTTTTTAATACAAATCTGTCGCCTACTCTCAGCCCAGGGCCTCCATCACCGCGTTGGCCATTTGTAAATTTGTACTCTATAATGGTCTGCGGTGAAGCAGCCGACGTACGACCTTTAATTTTGTTTTATTGATTCAGAGATCTTTCAAAAGATTTGTTTTGTAATGCGGGGTCTAAATGAACACATGGACGGAGCACGTTTTCTTTAATTAACTTTGCTTGTTATGTTGCGCCTTGCAGCGATGAAATCAAGTGTAACAAGAATTGTTAATGTATATCGTAAAAATAACTTTAAGAATGAGGTTTAGTGCTTTAAAGAAAAACGGTGTCGTCCATACGAAAATTATTTTATTTTTGTCATCGGTAGGTAGGGAGCAGTGAGATGGTATTGAGGTCGCCAATTTATTCAATTGAACAGAGCCGGATAAGCGAAAAGGAATGGAGAGCACAATCTTGGTGTAAAATCAAATAATTTACAAGCAAACGGTTATTTTTAAATGAGATACCGCATCTTATGATAATGTTTTGTATGATCAACATTTCGAAAGTTATTAGGATATCTTATTACTGTTCCGATCACAGCGTACATAAGTGACTTCGAAAAAACAGTGTAATATGATTTGGGATAGGAACGCTCTTATAGGAACTGATGAACCCATTGAAGTCGAGCTCATTATTTTAGTCAACGCGAGCACTTCATTTTTTAAAAGGAATTATTTGTATTTAAAACTTGTTTTTAGATTGAACCCATTATTATTAGTAATATAGCCATGTCCACAACTCGGCATGCATTATTTGCATATGTAGTAATATCAATATAAATCACACCAAGCACTAGAACAAAACTAATAAATCACGTGAAAAACATTACATCACGATTATTACTAAGAGAACATTTATCGAAAACGTGAATGTTGATAAAACGGACCTATATCTATATACTAGTGAAATAAGTACTTATAATAGTACCTTATCAGTAGTAGTAAATAAACGTATAAAATGAAGTACATACTCGTATATGAAATGATTAATCCAATATTAATTCGGTGGGGTCGCTATTGTGTCCCAAATTCAAAACTTGGCTTGAAAAGGATATTATATGGTATCCAGTTTATCCCTACCATTTTACTAACAGAACTTGATCTCATAAGACATGTCAATGTCATAGTCGTGAAATACTTTCAATTTTAGTTCTATTGACTGCAAGAATAGAGCTGTGGGTAACCAAAATCCTAAAAGTAATCTTATTTCAATATTACTTTGACCTTTGTCTTTCTATTACAACTGTAGGAAGAACGAGTCAAAAACCAAAATAATATTGAAATAACATAGACATAAATTTATTGTAACAAAAACACACAGAAAATAAAATAATCATACACACAAAATAGGTCACAAAATAATGTTTTTGTCACAATTCGGCCCTAGCTCAGCATAATGCTAGTTGTAATCAACCAGCGCTAGACTAGAATACGAGTAAGACTGCTTGTGGTACGGCCTCTGACCATCAGCGGTGCAACATACATTACGTTCAAAATTTTCAATTTGTACTCGATAGATGGCGCGCTTAGCTTGAGTGTCTACTAACACTACCAGGATAAATTACAAAAACATAATAACAAATTTATAAACCTTACTAAAATACTAAAATTCTCTTAAAATATCAAATCGAGTATTTAAAATCTATATTGATCTGCTATTGTAAAATGTCTCAAGAAAAACTAACTTAATTTATATACAGCTTGAAACTAAACGATGTAGTAAAAAAACTCTTTGGGACCAATCATGAAATCGTGTAAAAAAGCATAGCTCTTTACAATGCCATTCTACGTTTTACCACACGCGTGTGTGTTGTTGATATTTTACAGAATGTATGTAATAGTTTTTGTTTTCCCGATTTTAAGCCTACCCTAGTAAAACTATATTATACTATTAAAGTATTCTGTGGTTAAACTTAGGTACTAGTTTTGATTTGAATCTTAAGTATTGCTTAGTGCAGCAATACTTATACGATGTGAAATTGTGGATACATTTGTATAGGCTGTAATAGAACGGTTACAACCTATACAAATGTATCCATCTCGTTATCAGCTTTACTTCATAGTTGATGACCGTGTGTCTATAAATACGTATCGATAACTAGATCGGCATACGTATGTCTTGCACTTGTTATCAATGCAGTTATTATCTTAATGCATGGTTTATCTTGTTAGTTCCATATTTACAGTTATTTCATTCACAACAGGACTAATGAGCTAAAATAGAGAGATAGGAGATATTGTCATTATGTTATGTAATAGAAGATTTTTTTATACACGATAATCTAGTTTACAAAACACATACACATAGGTACATATGCATACACGGGCCGTACCACAAGTGTTCCGGCAGTCTTATTTCAATATTACTTTGACTTTTGTCTCGTTCTTTCTACGGTTGAGAGAGCAAGACAAAGGTCAAAGTAATATTACAATAAGATAGTGGTAACCGCCCAGGTGTAGTAAATATAATTTTGACAGGCTTCATGGCTCAGTGGTAGTTTGTCTGCCTTCTGAGTTGGTCGTGGATTCAATTCCCACCCAGGGCAAACATTTCTACTGAACACGGTTGTTTATTCTGTGTTTATATGTATTATATGTAGGTATGTATTTACAAAAAAATGTACAATATGTATTCTATTAGCCATCTGGCTCCCATAGTATAAGCTTTGCTTAGATTAGGGCTAGATAATGTTCAAAAAAAAAAAAATCAAAATTCAAAATCATTTATTTGTTGTGTGAAAATGCCCTCCAATATTTGAAATGATTTAAAAAAAAAACTAGAATCTGTATAGATTTCGTCACGTAAAAAGAACGCTGGTTTGTTCGTAAACTCGAACAAACCTGCATTCTTTTTACGTGACGGAATCACTTACAGTTTGAAGGTATTTGTGACTAGCCAGAATAGGAGTGAGATAAATATGGTCATAACATAACTCCCTTAAAGATAAATAGAGAGGTAATCATGGAGATTTTATAATTAATAATTGTGTTTAGTAAGTGTCATGGTTATCATGCGTTTGTATAGATTATATAAACTTTTCAAGGCGAAAGATTAAGAACTTTACTATAAATACCATTATAAACTTAAACAATAAATAAAAATTCTAATCAAACATAATTATGATTGAGTAGTTACATACATTCTTGCCAGCTGGTCAACATTAAAATTAATTTCTTATACGCAACCCATGCATCTTAACTGATCACGTTTTTTTAAACGGTCCAACCAATTTACTATTTCAAAAGTCAATATATTACTAACATATGAAAAAAAAAACATTTTTTTAGTTTATAATATTTGTTTGAATTAAATGTGAGATTTACTGATCAAACACTTATGTTTAGTCGTGATATGCCCTATCCTTAAGGGTTATCTACTCATTACGCGTCATCTTGTATACGAGTATTGGAATAGCTTCCAATATGACAAAGTAAATCGTGAGTAGCATTTCGTGTCAATAGTTTAACAATGTTTGTTATCGACAGGTCGTGTTCGCCATGCCCTACGACAACCCTATCCCTGGTTACAACAACAACGTCGTGAACACCCTGCGTTTGTGGTCAGCCAAGAGCCCCATCGACTTCAACCTTAAGTTCTGTGAGTAATTTATTATTTTTAGTAGTCTTTGGCGGTGAGTAGCCTCTGGCCTTCTAGATCTTGGCAGCGTTTTAACTTCCTTGTACAATATGACGTCAAATTAGCAGAGGTAATTAACAAATCAATACGTAAAAAGCTAAACCTATGTGATATTGAAACTTCATTTAGCTTTGTTTATGTTTAGCCATCAACAGCTGACCTCATTAAGAGCGATATGCTGATATCGTTCTATATCTCGGAGGCAATTCAATTTCGCTTAGAAGACACGATTCTTTCTTGACTTGTAAATATTCAGATTATCGTAAAAACTATTTTAACATTTTTTTCATCAACTCTACCTTTTTGAAACGCTCTCCCATTGCTGGGCGCGGGTGTTTTTTCATCATGAGAAGGTTAACACCATACGTTTGATAAATTTGTGGTAAACATACGCTTACGAATTTATTGAATTCCCGCGTGGATCTTTTCATTGGAAATGTATTCTACTTCATAGAAATTCTAAAACTGTCACGATATTGTGAAGCCATGTGATTTTTACTCCTTTCTATATTTTTTTCAGTCAACTCTGGTGACTACATCCAAGCCGTGTTGGACCGCAATGTCGCCGAAAACATCAGCAGGGTCCTCTACCCCAACGATAACTTCTTCGAAGGCAAGGAACTTCGTCTTCGCCAGGAGTACTTCATGTGCGCTGCAACTCTTCAAGATATCATCAGGAGATACAAGTCGTCCAAGTTCGGTAGCCGTGAAGCTGTGCGAACCACCTTCGATAGTCTCCCTGAAAAAGTCGCCATTCAACTCAATGATACTCATCCCGCTCTAGCTATCCCAGAGCTATTGAGGCTTCTCGTTGATATCGAAAATGTGCCATACGAACATGCGTGGGACCTGGTAGTAAAATGCTGTGCTTACACCAACCACACTGTCCTGCCCGAAGCCTTAGAAAGGTGGCCTTGCTCTATGTTGGAGAACTGTCTCCCGAGACACATCCAATTGATCTATCACATCAACTTCCTGCATCTTAAAGAAGTCGAGAAACGGTGGCCTGGAGACTTCGACCGAATGCGTCGCATGTCTCTAATCGAGGAAGAAGGAGAGAAACGCGTGAACATGGCCAATCTCTGCGTCGTAGGCTCTCACGCCGTCAACGGAGTAGCGGCCATCCACTCCGACATCCTCAAAGCCACAGTCTTCCGCGACTTCTACGAAATGTGGCCCGAAAAGTTCCAGAACAAAACCAACGGCATAACTCCCCGTCGCTGGCTTTTACTTTGCAACCCTGGTCTTTCTGATCTGATTTCTGACAAAATCGGCGAGGAATGGACGGTGCACCTAGAACAGCTCCAAGGCTTGAAGCGTTGGGCTAAAGATCCTGCGTTCCAGCGCGCTGTCATGAAAGTAAAGCAAGAGAACAAGCTGCGGTTGGCAGGTCTCATCGAAAGGGATACTGGGGTGAAAATCAACGCTGCCTCGATGTTTGACGTGCAGGTGAAACGTATTCACGAATACAAGCGTCAGTTGTTGAATATTCTGCACGTGATTACGATGTATAACCGAATTAAGCGCGATCCTACCGCACCAGTTACTCCCCGAACTGTAATGATCGGTGGCAAGGCCGCTCCTGGATACTACATCGCGAAGCAAATCATCGCCTTGGCTTGTGCTGTGGGTAACACAGTGAACAATGACCCGGACGTGGGAGACAAGTTGAAGTTGATCTTTTTGGAGAATTATCGAGTGACGCTCGCCGAACGTATTATGCCTGCTGCGGATCTTAGTGAACAGGTTTGTGCTTCTTATAAATTTATCAGAGTTAATAAGCGACAGTGTGACTGAGGGTTGAGGATTGAGATTCGAGATTCTTTGATTGGAAACTAATACTCTTTTTAAATAAAAGTACGGCTGATCAACGTCTATTTTGAGTTAAAATGTCCGAACACAGTGATGCAAAGCGCGACGCCAACTCGGAATATTGTAACAGCCACTCTTTTGATTAAGACCGCTAAATGCGGCTGAACCTTAATTTTACCACTCGACTTGTGCCTACTGTACTGCCTACTTCAAAAACTACGATTTAAATTTTACCTCTGTTCATATAATGTCAAAAATCGACATTGTCAGTTGATTTCACCAGCATTGAATTATTTATTTTTAACCGACTTCCAAAAAGGAGGAGGTTCTCAATTCGTCTTAATCTTTTTATGTATTTTCCCCTATTTTGTATGTATATCCCCGAAGACGCCTGGATCGAATTAGAAAATTATTTTTTCCACCCATGTCCCATAGAAATTTCATCAAAATCGGTTCAGTAGTTGGATATTTAAAACAAAATTGCGCATTTTGAATTCGGTTTTTCTCATTTTTAAACTATACTTATTTTATCTTAATTGTAGATCTCGACCGCCGGTACCGAAGCGTCAGGTACCGGCAACATGAAGTTCATGCTGAACGGTGCGCTTACTATCGGCACTATGGACGGCGCTAACGTAGAGATGGCCGAGGAGGCGGAGGAGAAGAACCTCTTCATATTCGGCATGAGGGTCGACGATGTCAATGCTTTGCAGGCACGCGGGTAAGAAACTTACAATATTGTTAATTTTTTTATTATTATCGATTATTTTTGGTGTCTTTGACTTTAGCATATCGTGTATTTTATGGTATTTTATTTTGACGCTTACCCCCTTTACCCCAACGTTTCGATTGGGTTACAACTTACATCAACCATGGTCACAAGCTGACTGATATCACAGTATATGAAATACCATTAGTTTATCACCTTTGATGCTTCGAGTTATGCCGCCGGCGTCTAGACAGGAGTGAGACAGCCCGGGCTATGCGCGAGAAATGTTATTCCTCTATCGAACAGTGGGCTAGTAATCACATGAATACACTGACTGTTTAGTACCGCGCTATGAACAAATTCATAGTATGCAGCGCGGTATGGCGCCTCCCGTCCTTCAACACCGTGCACCCCGCAGCGTTGACTGGTTTAGACTCTCTCGTGATATAACTGTTTATACTTTAAACATCATGTATGAGGGTTATTATTTCCACTTCCTAGTATTTTCTTCTGTGTGTAGTGTAGTAGTGGCATGCAACGCGTCTTGACTAATATGCCGAACGTGGTGCGATCCTGGTCGGACCGAACTCATCGCGCTGCGGCTTCATGATTGTTTGCCGTCGATTTTCTCGTAAACATAAATTTTTCGAAGTTGTTGCTTTTATTTCTGGTCAAAATACTGGTCATCTTCAGGTTTCTCTCCTGGTTGAGCATCCCAGTTTTTCTTTTCAGTTTTTTTTTTTCACAACAAGAGAAGACTGAGTTTAGACTTTGCACAAAATGTGATTTACAAATATTTTTTTTATATTAATGGTACCTTAAATGTCCAGACTACGCCAAGTTGATTTCTAGTTTTTAGGGTTCCATAGTAAACAAGGCACCCTTATAGTTTCGCCATGACCGTCTGTGTGTCAGTCCGCGTAGAAAGCTGCCATTTGGCATGGATTTCATTTCATTCATATTAGTTATGCCGAGAAAGTTGTAGAATACAATTTAGAAAAAATATTTAGGATACCTCCCGTACACGTAAAGTGGTAAATAATTATTTTTAAAGCACTATTATTATTAAGGGGATATTTACCGTGGTTCAAGTTAATTTTGCTTTAATGAATGACCGTGATAGTTTAAAATAAGTGAATTATTTTTTCTCGTCTACTCCATCATGTAGGGTATCGTTGGACAGGTAATTCAAATAAAGGCTCCATTTGCGAAATATCTTAGCTTTAAAGTAATTTTTTATAAAAAAAAAAAATTGTTAGAGTCAAGTGTAGCCATCTACAGGCTAAACTTTTGATTTTGGAGATGTGAAAAATTCATGCTAGTAGTATAAATGATGAAATTAGAAGGAAAACTATCACGGCTAAGTAGGCTTTACAAGTTAACGAATAAAGTCGGTTAACATAAAAATTTACTTAGATGTAAAAAAAAAAAAAATTCGTTGAAATTACCTCGTATAGTATCCCCATTTTAAGTTTACATACATTATTATGTGCAACTACAAAACCTTACTTTGCACGTGACAAGACACGCACTTGGCCGCTTATTAACTTCGGAAAAGCTCAAAAATACAAGCCTAGTCATTCATAGCACACACATTAAAACAATTATAAAATCTACATTAATCATTAATCCGTGCAAACCTAATCATTTGTTGTATTTTTTTTTAGTTACAATGCGTATGAATACTACGAGCGCAACCCCGAGCTCCGTCAGTGCATCGAACAGATCCGCAGCGGCTTCTTCTCTCCAAGCGACCCGGGCCGCTTCGCTCACGTCGCTGACGTGCTACTGAACCACGACCGCTTCTTGCACTTGGCTGACTTTGACGCGTATATTGAGGCGCAGCAGAAAGTATCTGACGCCTATCAGGTACGTGCAATATAACTATAACAGTATTGCTACCTTTTACTTAGAAATGACGGTGTTTTAGTCATGGCTAGGTCTTTTCGTTAGTGCTACTAAAACAATACCGCTTCTAGCACTTGGCTAACTAAATGACAAGTATATCGAGGCGCAGCAGAAAGTCTGTCGTCTATCAAGTACGTGTAATATATCGATGTAATACTATTAAAGTGTTTTGTTATATATCTACAACAAAATAGGCGCAATGTATACGGTACAACTTAGCACAACAAAGTAGTGGAGGTGTATTACTTTGTTTTAATTCCTGCTCTGTTGTTGTTATTGATAGCTAGATAGTTTGAGCAGTAACTAACTCGTCTGGCTGAAGTATAATTTGACGTTATGTTTTGAATTAATTTCCTTAACAACTAACAAGCTGTAATGTACACTTCTCTTCCCCCAGGACCAAGCCAAATGGGCTGAGATGGTGATAATGAACATAGCTTCATCTGGGAAGTTCTCGTCGGATCGCACCATCGCGGAGTACAGCCGCCAGATCTGGGGCGTTGAGCCTTCCTGGGAGAAAATGCCCGCCCCACATGAGACGGCATAATTTACTTATCTGTCTCACTTGCACACCGACTAACTTCACATTCAACTATCTCCCTCACACAGCCATACTGAGGTTAACTACTGTAGCGACTGTCTCTTTCTCGTGACATCAATTGAACCGACATCTAGAGACCACCAGCGTCCGTCTCACTTGCACTCTCAGCTTAGCGACGTAAGCATTATCATTTACAATAATAGAGCTGGTAAAAATATAGCATGTTATGAAAATAATCAAAATAATTATACACTCAAAATTAAAATTCAAAATAAATAAACATGTATTTTACATGCTTAAAATCGATATTGTTTCGGTCTGTTGCGTAAAATTTTGCCATAGGTGGCGTTAGCAGTAGGCTTATTGTCATCTCTGTGCTATATTTCTTGCCGGTGTGAGTAGTTAGATTGTATAATTTGGATATTGTTTAGATGTAGAATATTATTGATTGATTGAGTATATTTTGTGTAAAGAAATTGCTATATGAATATTTATTTTGTCTAACTATTATTTCAGAGATTCAGTGTGTGATTATTTTGGGATGATTTTTATGTACAATTATTATTTATTTCTAAATATAAGATTGAATGAACTAACCATATTTTATGGTCTTCTATACCTATTTATCTATAATGTATAAGTAGTTGTTGCATAATATACATAACTCTTCTCCAACATTTTCTCTATAAAACGTCATAACGTTGTATCTAGAAATTATATTCTAAATTATTTAGACAAGAAATGGAGATGCTTAGATTTAAGAGTGCTGTGAAACGCGCTTTGGTCGGTATAGTAGGAGAAATTAGTTTATTTCTCAAGACATAATCTGATTTCGATGTTTTTTTTTAATGTGATGAAAAAACAAGATTAGCGGTCCATGGTTCCACATGGACCGCTAATCTTATTTTTTTTTCTATGTTGGAATTTTAACGTTCATTCATTTGTATTCTACATAAAAAAAATCAGCATTTAAAAACATGGCTCTTATTTATAGAGTTATTTGTTTGTCAGGTTTTTACCACGTTTTACGACATCAAATGCTTTCTCTTTTATTTGGTCCGTAAACATTATACTATACGGTCTTCCTGGTCCTCTTTAATTAAATGTTGCTTCATACCTAACGTGTTTTAAACTAAATGCGATGGGACGATAGTTTTTTGAAACATTGTTTCAAAAAAATAATTTTGAAATTAATTTTAATTAATTTGAAACATTGTTTCAAAAAATTATCGTACGTATGCACTAAATGCAATAGGACATTGTTTTATAAAAAATATACCAAACAGCATACTGTCGTATGTTCTTGAATGAACAGACGCGTCGGCGATGCGACGTGGCATTTTCATAATGTTACGGTTAAGTAACCAGGCCGAAGTTCTCGTCTAGCTGTTTAAGTTTTCACCATACTAGCCTAGCCGGTTTTACCATTTAATAGAAAAATAATTCTATAATGTTTAGTGATAGAAATCAGATTTCTCCTACTGTATGGAAAAAAACCGTTACTGGCGACATATAACACTTCCCAATCCTCTTAGCATCTCCATTTAAGGTAATTAAGGTAGCTTAGTAGGTATAAAACTATACTTCAGTGTATGTTAAATAGTAACTTGTTGAAATTTTTAATATATGTATTACTAATTAAAGAAAATGTTGACACCATGTAGCTATTTATATTATATTTATAACATAAAGACGCAAGTAGCTAAGACGTGAGCTCCTAAAAATGTTTATTGTTTCGTCTGCTAAAACATGTGTGCTGAAGTTCGTTGTACGTATTTGGCACACATGTGTACGAATTTATTTATGTGCCATACATGTTTTTTGAAAGTCTCTTCTCACGGTGTAACGGTTAAGTTAGTACAAAAATTACACAGTTCTAATTTATTGAAATTTTTATTAAGGATTATTGTACTCGTTGTAATCATTAATTAACTGACTGCAAAAAAGTAGTATTCAAATATTCGGAATCTTTTTATGTATGTTTTTACCACATTATCCCATTTCATTTTTATTTAGAAAGGATTTCAGGGGTGGTCACATCAAAATTCAGTGTTCAGTCCCGTTAATATGGATATTTTATACGGGATCCCGCTGATTGAAGTCTGTTTTCCCCTTTATTTCCCCATATAATTTTTTTCTACGGATTACTGCCTTCCATTGTTTGACATGATACTGTTATATTAATCTATATTTACATTTTTAATAAACGTATATAATCATACACTGTTTATTTTAAATTCTAATCCCAACTAATAATATTTATAACAGGGAATCAACGCAAGCGAAATAACAAGAAGTTGAACTGACTGAATATCAGACAAGGTACATCCCAGCTTCAAAATCCTATGTAAGTATTATAATTATGTCTACTATTTAGTTGCAAATTCAAATATACCATACACGTCGCCTAATACACTATCAAACAAGGATACATGTAAATCTTCGGCTCGACCACATCTTTGCGTACCATCAGACGATTTAGTGCTCAAATGCGAATTTATTCTCGATAAAAATATCTAGAAAGAGATAGCTATGCGGACGATTACATATTATGGTACATACATAAACAATAACTATGTTAAAAGAAAAACATAATACCCGACTGCACAAAGCGGTTTTTGCAGTCTAACTTACGATTTCGTTACGCTTGATATGCTGTTGAGTGTACGTTTTTTTGTGAGAAAGTATGCGTAAATTTGCTTCTAAAATATTATAAAAACGCATATAAAGAAGTTCGTTGGAGGTTACGAAAAAACACATATTTTTGTTTTTGTCAGAGATGTATTATTACGTCATGGCTTGTTAGCCTTCGTCAAAATGTATGAAACTGATTGTTTGCGCGATATCAGGGTTGGCCTCATAATAAAAGTTGTATCTACAATGACCCCTTACAGTATAGGTCCCGTGACAGGAACTATACATATGTACTATGTCCTTCGTTGTTGTGTCATACTAATGCTGAAATTGTCCGCGGATGACTTAAAAGTAGATTTAACATACATCTCTCGCTACGCTGTACGCTTTACTAATATTCGATAGAAAAATGTAAAAAACATTTTAGGTTCCGTTTACCCGTTAGTGGCACGTTAAGACAATATGTGATTTTATACTGAACCTACAGACGTTCTAAAACTTCGTTAGAGGCTCTTTCCACTTTTATGCAAAAGTAGTCAATATCTACAGTAGAAGCGTTCAATTCAATAAAATCATCGTAGGAGCGAGACAAAATATAAGAGGTCCTTTGTCAGAATACGCGTGCGTACAGAATATTCAAAGATGGGGTGCTTCCGTACAACATGCTACCTAATCTGTGTGCGAAATTGCAAGATCGCGATTTAAAAGACCTTTTCGGACATTGCTTTAAGCTATATTCCAACATCCGAATATATTTAATTTTACTGAAAAAAGATTATGCGATATGTTATATCTAGCTGGTGTTATGTAGTTGATTATCTGCGAACGTCCTGCTAAACTAAGCAGTTTTTATTAATCACAATATGGATACATTTTTTGCATCCATCTTTTTGATTTTTATCATTTTGAGAATTGTTGCTTGAAAATATAAAAATAATTCTCTTTAGATAAAAAGACAAGGTGGTATAACAGGTAACAACATTAATTATCTATATTATATGTATAACGTACCTACATGGGTATGTATGTACACATAATATTTTAAACAGTTATTTATCTCGCATGTACTACACAAATTGCATATTGACCTAATGCAATTTAGACTAAATGCGTATTTGACCATATCGTTTAGATCCGCAGGCGGCAACAATTACAGCTCGCGTTCATAGCGCAGTCTGAAGAGGGCAATATCCTGTCGATCCTGCGTGCGCACCGAGTCCTGCGTTTCTGTAAAAATCGCATCGTTTCGACCAACGACCAGACACGACGTATGGCCATCCCTTTCGTACGCCGCATGTCATCGGCCGCAAGCGTGCGAGGACTTACTCACAAGGCTCATACCGCGTCTGAACCTCGGGCGTATCGGTCGCCCGTCCGTGTGTGTTGTGCGTTCAGTGTAGTGGGTGCCGCGCCGAGCCGCCGCTCCCGTCTCGCAGGTAACACCACCCTCTACTATTGTACATCACAATACCATACAAACACTCTTTTGTGTCATCAATAGGTCCTCGCGAATATCGCCCGGCGAATGCGCGACGGCGATCGATAACGATGTTGTCTTGACCGGGGATAATATCGCCTACAGTCTTGTTACCCTTCCTGATACTATATTTGTGGAGAATGTTTTCATAATAGTTTTGCTATACACGGCCGTGTAGACTGATTTGGTTATCAGTGACATGCTTGATTCATAGGACGGCTATACCTATCAAGTTTATATGGTGCGCTCGTATTAGCTCGCCTCTTAGCTTAAATCGGTTTATCCATAATTGATGGATATGAAACTAGTTCATTATAAATAGATTATCCGAGGCAGTACAGATCTATTTACCTTTATTCATACTTATACAAAGTATACTTAGTGTTATTACGCAGTCTGTGGGTAGCGGATATTGAGAAATCTCGGTTGGACATTCATTTCGCAATTATCGATCTGATATAGCCATAAAAATCTCAAAAAGGCTTCACACTTCATACATAAATATTAAATGCAAATATGCTAACGCAGATGTAATAAAACAAGTGAATAAATGACGGTAGAGACAAAATTGTTACTTTTTTATGAGAAAATATATTTATGAATTCGTACAGAAAGTTTCTGAGGACATATTGCTTGATTATCTTGCCAACCAAAACAACACATTGGAGAGGTTGCAGATAATTTATAATAGTCAGAAGAAGTCTGAGTAATCAGTGATTCATTCATTCTTATAAGCACGTGGTACCTAGAAACTACTATGAGCTGATTGCTAGAGCATTGTGCGTAGCCACTGCGGTTTTATGGAGTGGAACTGAGTAATTAACTAAAATAGAATGAAAATATAATTATGTGGATATGTTATATAAAAACCTCTCTGAGCTAGCAAAGCCTCAGAGTATTGCAGTTGTCCATAAGAAAGAGTGATCGTTTACCATCAGGCAAACTATTTGCCTTTTACTTGCTCAATATGAAAAAAAAAATAACGGAATTGTAAAAGTACTCGTAATATAGTGCGTTCTGAAACGGCTAACAGTCATCAGAAAGTACCTACGACAAGAGATCAAAGCCCTTTCCTAAATTCTCAGATTTACCTCATCTTAAATTTGACTCACCCTAAGCTAACATTTATAAAGCTATATCTATACTAGACAAACGCTAGCTTTCGCTCCGTCCTGCAGGAAACCGGTCCGACCACTGTTATCACTACACGGTGTGCAGAAAATATTTGTATCAAGTTTATTCCAGCAGGTTAAGGTCAATAAACAAAACGTCTTGGCAGCGACATCTCCGTTGTTTTGGTTATATCGTGAAAGGATTTAAGTACACTTTTAATGTAAAAAGCCAACGTAATCAAGGTGAAACGATTGAAGACGTCTTATTTGAAAAATGAATCTATCTACATCTCATGGTGTTTTTTCTGGTTTAGGGTCTACGTAATGACTTTTTTACAAGGAATTACGTTTGGTTATCAGTCCAGCTTCAATGCAACAAATCATTGTGACTGATTGATAGGTCACCTGGGTCAAGGAGGAATATATTCACTTTATGAATTTATACACGTATTACGTGTACTTTATATACGTATATTTTTGCATAAGAAAGGGTCTTCATTGACAGAGTTCCATTCATATGCATTAAGAATATAGAACAAAATTGAAGCAATACCAATTTTCAGTGTATCTTGCTCTCAGTCAATCCTTAATTCAGGAACAGGCTTTAGTAATTATTTGTTTTATTACGAATAGGTATTAAAAATGTTTTAAAGCGTATAATATTTCGGCAAGGAAAGGGCAAACCAGCGCGAGCGGCCCTCTCGGCTCGTCGACCTTTCCCCATTTACCTACTCAGGAGGGTGACAATTCATATAGAACTCTGGCGTTGAAATTGGTGGAGCAATAAACTCTACTACATATTTTACTGCACAAGGATTGCTTGCTGCTGAAGTGTGCTTTTTAATTATTTTTCTAACTTTCGTACCTAGATTGTGTTGTTTAAACGATTTGGCTGGTCTTGTGAAATGAGATTTACTTTATTCATATTAGCTGGCAAAGAGCCTATGAAAGTTAAATGGTTCTGTGCTGCACGCCTTGCTCTAGGGTCGTTGTAAATATTTAAACAACGATGTAGCTACGTCTATAGGTACTTCATGAGACTAAAATTCCTATTTAGAACTTCGTTGCGCCTTTAACGCACTCTCAATTTTTTGAACATAACCATCCATAACAATATTAATATTGTATGATTATTCCAAAACTCGGCGATGGAACAGATGGTGGGTACAAAGGACTCGGTTCGACTGTGGCAGGTGCAAATGTTATAAATGATGACTGAACCACTTTTTGTAAGCGTATTCAGGTAGAGGAACCGCCCTTGCTACTTTTACTCGCGTAGGTAATGATTTTGTGCTTTGTACGTAGGGTACTTCCGGGAAGAGACTGATCTACGAATCATTTTCAAACATTCATTTAGCATCCATATAAAGTTACGATTACGATAACAAAAGACAAATGTATACATATTAGGCACGTAGTGTAAAATCGACATTACAAAATTATCTCAAAGGAAATAAATTTTGCTATACATAAATACTACACAGTCAATGGTTGCTAAATAAAAACAAAGAAGATTAATGTACCTCCTGGTAAAAGCAGCAATTATACTGACAAAGCCTCCATCCCGTATAAAAAAGATGCTTTCCTCCTATTAGGGCTTGGTCTAAACGTCTATTATAGCGGCAACCGTTCACCGTTCTGCGTAGGATGGGTCTGGATATGGAGTGGGGAGGGGGAACTCCAGATGAACGGAGTTTGCCGTCTTGTAGGGGGAAAGGGGGGTTACAGCTTCCCAGACAGCCTGGTATGGGCAGATCGATTTACTCTCTACACAAGTATTGAAAAGATGTCTATAACATACGTATATATTGCAGGGAGGGTAAGCTTTTCTCGGGATGTATGCGACCTACACAAATTGCTTTTTCACTATGTTTGTCATATAGACAAGCGTGGTGGAAATCTGTCCTTACGAGCAGAAATGAGTCGGTATTCTGATTATTATGATCAGTTCACTATTTACACATTGATTTGATAGGTACACTTGCTACCGTTGCTACCGTGCTTCATTATATTGGGGCTTAAGTTTTCTAAACTTAGGTACTTGAATAATATTAGAATCTAACCAAAGAACACCTTTTTACTCTTGATTTAAAGACTAAAACACAAATATTATTTATTTGCGTAGGTATTGTATGTGAACCGTATTTCAGCTTTCTGATTTGTCCTGATAAGATAAATGCATTTATCGTTTACGTAAAGATAAAATTATATCTAGTAATGTTTCAATCATCTGTTGTTATTTAGGGACCTAAACAGTGAATTCACATTCATTCGTTATGTACGAGTACATGTTATTCTGAGAAATCTAATGCACCCTATGTTTGCAATTTGAGATCCATCTCAGAATGGAATTCATGATACATGTTACCTAACTCTACTGGGTAGAGCCACACCCAACAGATGGTCGACTCTTTCAAATCACTGGTATTTCTCGCTAACTTTATCTAACATATTATATGTTTAATCTACTGTTGAAGAAGAAGCGTAAGGTTTCTTTTTAAAACATTTACCTTCTCTTTTATTTGCACCACGAACGTTTTTGAAGGAAATAAAAAAAAGACGTGTGGCACTCGGAGACTGCCGCGGTAAAGCTATTGCATAATAGTTTTACGCGCGGTGTGTTAGGTTATTTTCGTTACGGAATTTCTGGATTCGGTCTCCACGCTCAAGACCCGCGATAGAAGCTATACCTATACAATAGCTTAAAATGAAAGTTTTCCTGAATTTCCTGAAAATTTTCCGGCGATGTCCCACAAGGAGACCAAACATCTTCTAGTGTATGCTATCCTTCTATCAATAATCCTATTAAGTTTAGCCTACATCAGTTAAATTTATCAAAATAAACAGTGCAAATTGTGATAGGTAAACAGTCCAAACCGGCCACAGTTTCTCGTGACTAAATCTTTTTGAATACAAAGCACTTCATTTTTTCATCGTTGATTTCGTCATACAATATCCGGATCTCCGTCAGCGGAGCGTGCGCCTCGCTATCCTATTTTATTTATATTTTCCACACATTCGCCGTCAGTGTGATACCAATCAAGTTATCCAAACGTTCGCTCGTAAATCTAAACACGAACGCGCCGCGGCCATTTCTGGATAATGGAGCCCGAAATAGTCTTCCGTCACTCGCGCAAGAGCTTACTCGAATACTCGGTACTTGGGTATGTTCACTCACGTTCCACAAATTATGGCCTGCATTTGTATATGAGAAGGAAACTAAGGATGGTACTAGTTCTAAAAGAGGAAGACTAGCTTTTATCGTAAATTCATGTAAGTAATAGATATAGTTTTATTTGCGACAAAAACAACCACAATATATAAACACTAAAAATAAATAGGAACTACAGTCGTTTATAGTAGATCTATTCACCATTGCCAAACCTGCTGCTTCCATTGTTTTAATCTTTATTTAAATAAATAATAATAATAAATAAATATTGGAGGACATTTTTACACAACAACATCTAGCCCCAAACTAAGCAAAGCTTGTACTATGGGAACAAGATGGCTAATAGAATACATATTATATAAGTTTTTTTATAAATACATACATATGATACATATAAACATCCAGACACAGAACAAACATCCATGTTAAGCAGAAGTGCTTGCCCTGGGTGGGGATCGAACCCACGACCTAACAGCTCAGAAGGCAGACATATTACCACTGATCCATGAGGCCTGTCAGATTTGTCTCGTAGTCTTATTTTTGTCCTTAGGAATTTTTATTACACCGCTTTTTAATATATCTACGCTACCTTATGTACCTACTTATACAAAATGTCGATCAAAGTGTATCACAGCTTTTTTACTCAACAAAATTTTAATATAAATAAAACAAAAAAAAGAGGTCCTGTGAAGAAAAAACTTCTTTATAATATGTCGTTATTGATTCTCTTACACTCCTGTAAACAAAGTTGGAGAGCGTTATGAAATTGTGGCAAGTTCTCAATAACAGCTCTAAGTTTGATACGCGCACAACTAGCTGTTGTTCCGTGCTCCGTAACGATTTGCCTATACCGGAAATCCCTCTCTCAGCTAAAAATCGACACTCCCGTGACTGATTCAAAAGTTTTTTTTGAATACAGGAAGAGAATGTACACCATTGCCATTAAATAATATAATAAAGGAAAACATCGTGAGGAAACCTACATGTCTGAGAGAGTCTCCATGTTCTTGAAAATGTGTGAAGTCCGCCAACACGCACTTGGCCAGTGTGGTAGACTATGGCCTTACCCTTCTCACGATGAGAAGATGGCCCGCGCCCACCAGTGGGACAGTTTGTACAAACAGGGCTGATGAAAAAAATAAATAGTAATTGTGTAATTGCAGAGACATCAACTTTAAATCTTATCAAGACCAAAGTTTTATAAAATTGATAAAAACATATTGGTGAGACATTTTCATACAGCGCCACCTTACATTAAACAAAAGTAAGCTTATAGTATGAGAACCAGACTGCTGATAGAATATTTATATACATTTTTGTTGTTAATACTTACTTATGATACATAGATATACACAGTCACAGAACAAACGTCCCTCCTCTACACACATCTTTGTGCAGGGTGGGAATCGAACCTACAATCTACAGCTTAGAAACAGACGTAACCAAATGAGCTGCGAAATCTGTCATATATATATCTGAATTCTATAGACGTAATTATAAAAACTAACGTGGTTGTTACTCATTATAATATAAATTACGGGCTACTTACCTTACGTCTATTTTAGAGTTGAAATCTCCGACTACGCGATTCAGGAAAGCTGTCGAATGGTATCAACTGCATTCGGTGGTATTTTTCAAAAGGAGCGCCGCAGACGTCACTCCCGAATAACGTCTCGTATGGTACGAATATGATGGTCTATAGGTCTGTACAAATTTGCTACATTGTACAAAATTGCTATACATATATTACATAAACTAGATAAACTATTTTGACGTGATAACGTCTTATAAATCGATGAATGCCGGCTGCACGCACGAAAAAGCATGACTCATTGGCACGTTCCGCCTAAGCGGAGCGTGCAAGCGAGAGCGCGGAACAAACGATAGAGAGGCACGATCGGCCTAAGCGTTCGGCTTGCGCCGCATCGTTATCACGTAAAATGATCGTCTGTAAACCGACTTTACAGACAATCAATTTTTTTTATTTGACAATGTAGGTATTTGAATACAGATTTCTTTCACCGGTATTCACAATCCACCGGAATCGAATGTAAATCGGTATCTACATTTTTCTCTCTGTCATTCTGACTGTGTATGACAGAGAGGAAGATGTAAACTCCAAATCGAATCCGAATCAGACAGATTGTGAATACGTAGTGTATTTCATTTATTATGTTGTAGAAGATGCATCATCATCATCATCATCAGAAGATGCATATAAATAATATATGTATGTAATATTGTATGTATATGTATAACAATCATGTATGATTTCCTCTTTTGAAATGTAGGCTTATTATAGCATTTGGATACGTGCTTCACAAATTGATGAGCTAATCGAATGAGCTTTTATGTCAAATCGATTCCCGAGCTAGTCGAGGTATGCAAGTGAATGTTTCTATCGCCTTGTTCATAGCATACTCAATACGCAATTCTAAGAAACTTAGAATCCTTAGAGGTCCTGCCATTTCTCGGTAAGTCGCCAAGAGATAGAATCAGTCTCTGCGTTGTCATGTGACGAACACTAACACTAATTGTTTGTTCAATTCGTACGTACCTGCTGTTTTCCCTTACGGGGTAGGCAGAGCATCAAAGATCACGAGGTCGTTTGACGCCATATTTGACAGTTGTTAGAGGGTTAGATGGAAGGAAGAGCGGTATTAGAGGGTTAGAGGCGAATAGAGAGAAATTCTATTTAACTTATTAACCCCCGCCCCAAAAAGAGGGGTTTTATAAGTTAGACGTCTGTAATTGTCCCCATGTATCTGTGGCATAGTAGCTCTCAAACGGATGGACTGATTTTGGTCTAGTTTTTTTTTTGTTTGGAAAATGATTTCATCGAGTGTGTTCTTAGCTATGTTTCATCAAAATCGGTTCAGCCGGTTTTTCTGTCGGGGGTTTTTGAGTTTTCTAAAATTATACTAGTTTTACTTCAACTTATTATTATCATTTATTCGTAGTGCTAAAAACAATTCTCCTTTTTAATTTTTCAAAATCAAACGGCTGAACTTCTGATGGCCAGTACTGGTTTGTCTTGTTTGTATGAAATTCTAATAAAATCATCGTACAATAACAACATCGTTACGGCATCCTAATCAAGTTATGGCAGTAGATGAGTAGGGGCTCACCTACTAGAATTACGAGAGCAAAGTGAAGTTATAGGTTTCATAACCGTTTGACTTCTCACCCGGAGGTCTGTGTTCAATATAATTATACTCTTACACGCGCCATAAGAAAGAAACGCCTCGATCAAGTACATATATTGCGTATGTCGCTAGGATCAAACTCAAATGGAAATAAAAAAATACATCGTGAGAACTTATTATGCTTGAGAGTTCTATTGTAGTTCTAGAGTACTCTCGGGAGATATGTCATGTCCGCCAACCCGCATTTGACTAGCGTGGAAGTCAGTCATATGCGTATCACAATGAGAAATAGGCTCGCGGTTATTATTGCGACAGTTAATAAAACATGGCTGACGCTGATCCGAAACAATTAACTTAATTCGGTTGCTATTTTCGTTTTATTAACATTTATAAACTACCGAATCCTTATCTTATGTGTTAGTCACGGTCACTTACTGACTGTGTTTGTAAATTGGCATGATGTCACTGTCATTCGCAACTCGCCGATGGTCAAATTCACAGTCTGGTTGTACTGTTGTAAATCTATTATTTTATTTACTTTTGTATTGTACAAACAAACAGCGAATATAATTATCAGACGATAGATTTTGTTTCTATCGCTTGTCACTTCTTATTTCTCACGGTAGTGATTAAGACACAAACTACTTATATCGATCGCACTAGAATCAGCTAAAATGTTCAAAGATACTTTGAATAAAAGAATATGATTCAAGTTTACCGCGTCCGGGAAATTTCACGTCTTCTTATCATAGTAATTTTGAAGGAGACATTATGGAAATAACTTATTTTTAGATTCAAGAGTTTTATCAACTGGCAAATTGCAACTTTCTTTTTATACATATAATTTCAAGTAAAGGTTTCTTAAGTTTACGAACGTGATCAAATATGGAATAACGCGAGAAATCCGTTAAAATTTAAAGTACGTAGTTACTTACAGAAATCTTAATTCAGTTTCGATAATCGACTACAATAATTGTTAGTTATCGAAACCCGTTAACAAATAAATTCTCAATTGCTACGACGCAAATTTTGCAAGTTTGTATCGCTAAACCACTTCACTCCTTTTCCATAGGCACACTGATTGATGACCATTGATTTCTAATCGCAGTAACTGTCAACCTTTTTAGGGCTCCGTAGTAAACAAGGAACCCTTATACTTTCTTTGATCCGTTTGCCTGTCTGTCCGCGGCTTTGCTCAAAGACTCGATTCATCTCAGCCATAAGAAGTCCACTGCTGGACATAGGCCTCCCCCATGGATTTCCAAAAAGACCGATTGGCTTGCATCCAGCGTCTTCCCGCCACTTGTATGAGGTCAACTGTCCATCTCGTGGCTGGTCTTCCTACGCTGCGCTTGCCGGTTCGTGGTCTCCACTCGAGAACCTTTCGGCCCCATCGGCCATCAGTTCTACGTGCTATGTGCCCTGCCCACTGCCACTTCAACTTACTAATCCGCTGTGCTATATCGGTGACTTTTGTACGTCTACGTATCTCTTCATTTCTGATTGAAAGACTCGATTAGTAGTAGAATACTGAAATTTGGCATAGACTTACATATTTCATCTTGAAAATATTAATCTAAAACAATTTATTTTTAGGGTTCCGTATCCAAAGGATAAAACGGGACACTATTACTAAGACTTCGCTGTCTGCCCGTCCGTCTGTCCATCCGTCCGTCCGTCTGTCACCAGGCTGTATCTCATGAACCGTGATAGATATAGATAGTTAGAGAAATATTTAAGAGGGCTCCCATACAACAAACGGGATTTTTTGCTTGTTTTGCTCGATATTGATAACGGCAACAGGTAGACGCTTGAAATATTCACAGAATATTGAGTTATATTATTCACTTTAAAAATAAATAATTAAATTAAAATAAAATTAATATTTAAGAAATTAATATTTATTCCCATACAACAAACGTGATTTTTTTGCCGTTTTTATAGATAATGGTGTGGATAACCCTTCGTGTTCGTCCGACTCGCACTTGGCCGGTTTTTCATTTTAGGGATCCGTTTGCAAAATATCAAGCTGTGAAGTGATCGTTTTTCATATCACGGCTACCTAAAACTTTGCAAGTTAACGAGTAATAGTCGATCAACATAAAATGTACTTAGAGAAGTAAAAAAAGAAAATTTCGTGCAAATTTTATTGAAACAAACATAAGTTATACGTGTTCATAGCATCAAACAGAAAACTCTGTTTTAATGTTCACATAACTACGGAACCCTGCATTGCGCGTGGCACGACAAGCCCTTGGCCGGGCTTATTGTTAACTGGATAAAAATTACAGTTGTTTGAACTGGGGCCCAATTCAGTTACTCAAGACCGCTCTATAGCCGAACCATATGTGGAGCGTTTCCCGTCGGCCGCCATATTTTTTTTGATTCAGTCACTTTATGTCATACAATTGACACATTTGATGAAACGTAACACGTCCTTCGCTCGTTACTAAATCAAAAAAAGATAGCAGCCGACAGGAAATGCTTCGCACAAGGTTCAGTTACGGATCGGTTTTGAATAACTGAATTGCCCCCCTGAACTTGCACCGTGTAGGTACTAAAGCCTTTAGTAAGTTTTGACATACATCGTGCAGACATGCATTCACGAGTTTCGTGTAAAAGCGCGTAATTTCATTGGGCTACTAGGTAATCCTATTTACTGCCTCGCGTGAGCCCGTAATTACTTTAATCTCCCCCTTTTAAATAAATTGCTAGAAAGGGATGGAAAACGGTATCACAGAGGGAGTTGGACTCATTTACAGACTACGCTATAACAGAATGTATACCTACCTATTGAGTTGTAGCCTTTTTTTATGCCTGCAATATCGACCATATTTTTTAAATTTTATTGTACTGCTTGGTGTACCCATATAAGATGAGAAAGTTAGTCTAGAATCTAAAAATTATCCATTTCAGTGATTCTAATTGACTGGTAGCTGTAATTACCAGTGGTGCAGCAAGACAAGAGACAATAAATAATAGACATGTTAGATGACAAAATGCTTTTTTTCTGTCCGGATATTTATTGGTACTTGCGTACATATAGCATATTTTCACCTAATTTTGACGAAACTTTGTATTCAGGTTTTATGATTTTATAGTTTTTTTTGTCGTCTGTGATTTTTAGGGTTCCGTACCTCAATAGGAAAAAACGGAACCCTTATAGGATCACTTTGTTGTCCGTCTGTCCGTCTGACGGGTGTCAAGACCTTTATCTCGGGACCGCGTGAAGGTATCGAGTTGAAATTAAAATCATATACGCAGATCCATAGTATCTTGCTGCAGAAAGAAAAATAAAGTTTCTAAGTTTTCGTAAAAAAAAAGTTACAGCCGAATATATCGTAAAAAACGCACATTTCGACACTCACAAGGGAATCAAAACCTATGGGGTACTTCCCGTTGATCTAGAACAATGAAATTTGGCAAGAAGCATTGTGTTAGAGTACACATATAGGATAGGAAAAAATCTGAAACTGGACATTTTTAATTTAATCACACAAAAATAGTGCCTTTATGAAAGGAATGAAGGTCCAAATTTTAAAGTGAATTAACCGTATCATGTAGGGTATCATATGAAAGAGCTTGAAGTAGCACAAGCTAAAACAGGTTTCTAAATATTTTTACGATGTATATTTTTCGGGTTATGAAGGAAAAAAATATATATGATTTCCCCCTTTTATTTATTAGTTTGTACGGAACCCTCGGTGGGCGAGTCTGACTCGCACTTAGCCGTTTTTTTAAAGCGGTATTTCCCCCTCGCGATCACAGACTTTCACAAGTACCTAATGTAAATTTTGTGCTCGCTAAGTCTACTGTTCGTAGAAACGAATAATAATGGATTCATAGATATTATATTTAGAAAAAGCGGAAAAACCGACATTAATCAGTAAACGCCCGAATAAAATAAAAATATTTGTTTTTGTAGAATTGGTAATATTGAGCCATATTTAATATATCTCCTTTCCCAAAAAGAAGGCATTGTAATTTAATTAATTTATCGTTGAACATAATACATACACAAAAAAATTTAACAAAGAATTAAGAACCTCTTTCTTTTTTGAAGTTGGTAAATATAAATACTAGCTAAGTCGTGCTATAAAAATGTATCGTAGGTGAGAAAGCTATAAATCCACATATCGTGGTCTAAAAAAAGCTTTAACAATGGTGTGACTTGTGAGCTTTAACCACATAAAAAGTTTACTGCTTCGTTTGAAGTTCTATTGAAAATAAGTTCTTTCTAAAAATTTATTGTACAAAACCACTGTTTCCTCCGGAAAACAGTTTTAAGCATTAGTGCATTAAGCCGGGCACTCACTACCAATTCGTAACTGTAACATGTTACTGTAACCATCATAATATACATGGTGCCGCGGACCGAAAATTAGTTTGAAATGTGATTTAATCAATGCTGCAACATATTAATACTATAAGTTCTTTGCCACGAAACTTCATTTGCAGTGCGGATATTCTAGCTCGTTTTTACGTTACATTGAATTTGAACAACTTATATACATTATTTCAAATAAACACTAAAATACAAATGAAGACATATAAGTAACGGAAGTGTAGCATTTACACTACGAGGATCCTTGTGCTGCTGGTGTTACAATGAGGTTTATGCACGCTAGAGATATTTGCATTCTATATACTTATATGGCCGTATGTACTTTTAGATTATTTTATTGTCATGAATCAGTATAATTCGTTAAACAATTAGGAAGTTATTGAAATTTACTTTTGGCTTTTTCAAAACGTGTTCGCTCTGCGGTAATGGTTTATGATATCGAAATATGGTATAATCACTCTCACTACGTAAATATTTAAGCACTTACACGTGAGTGATGGCCATGATGCCGTTTCATTTATACTTGTTTCGCGACTGTTTTTGCGCATCCCACAGTAAAATTGTTGTATCTTCGTTATTTTACATCACATTTTAATAAATATTTTTTTACGAAAATGGTTGTATTATCAGTAACTACAAATCTGCATATTTGCATATTTCTTTGAGTACCTGGCTTTAACTAAAAAAGGTTGTATATGTTTTGTGTGTGCCTCCATACACAACTTCGTTGCATGTCTGAGTATAATTAGGTAGACTTTGGAGGGTTCTTTCAACTTTGGCTCCCCAAAACAAATTGCACATAATTAACTTAACCCCCAGAAAACCGTAGAAATTGGTTCGACCGAAGTATCTAATAAAAAATCAATCAATTATGGGTGTATCTGTGTTTAATTGGTATATGTTTACAAAGGTGTTTAAGTGTTTTAATTGTAGAATGCGTTAGCATTCCTGGGGAAAAAGAAACCCTAAAATAGTATATAAGTATTATATTTCAAGTTTTGTTTGTCTGGGGCTTGATGACGTTGTGTGAAAAAAACCTTTTCTAAGGGGTGCCTACTTCCGCCCCGGTGCCAGCGCACTAGAATACGGCATCAGTATCCCCTGCCTGTAGTAATAGCCTACTAAAAGGGGACTTCTGGCCCTGGGGTAGCAGGGTTTGGGCAGGGGCACTCAGGCTCAAGCGATTGTAAACCTAGCAGGCTGAGAAGGAACTGGGTCACGGTGCTGAGGGCTTCGATATGCGTTCGTCACGAAAACCCGGAGTCCTCTGTTTAGGTTTTATTAGGTACAATCTCACGTAACCCGGTTGCATCCCTAACGTACAACTCAGTCGGATATCTTTTAGAAGATTTCCCCCTCGTCAAAAAAAGGAATGCTTACTTTTCACACAGAACACAGTCTCCATATTTCGCGTTTTTGTGGCCAGCGAATGCTGGTATTTCAGTTGGTAAATCTATTATAGGCAGAATTCTTTCAATTCGCCCCCAACACAAAAGTACAAACGCATCATAAAAATACAATAAAACGTAATTATACTACCATTTTAGACAGCCCAAAGTAAATAATGACCACTTACTTGACCTAATACAGCAAATGGACGCAATTGAATCCAAATCTAGGTCTCTTATTAGCTTTATATTGATGTGTGTTTATTTTTGTTCCAGATCCGGGCAACGCCCGCCGCATCGCGGCTCTTCGAGTTTTTTATTTTTTGTTTTGGTGAATATTTTCTCTTTGAGTTGCTAGTGACCACCCTAGTAATCAGTGAAGTGACAAAAGTGACTGTGAATATGGCTATATCCGGATTTACTGCCCTCGTGGCACTGGCTGCTCTAGGTAAGAAACTTAATTTTGTTAATCTATATAAATTGGAAATCTGTTGACAAGCATCTAACGTGTATTCCAGCAAATTCGCTTGAGAGCCGGTTCCCAAACCAGGGTAGCTTTGTTTACGAACTACTGCCATACCGTCACATAACAACACGTGATGTGGCTGTGGTCAAATTTGTAACCAGTTGACCATAAAATATGTTATTTGTACGTTTTTATCCACTTATATTGTGTATAATGCCAAATTTTAAGAATACTCTTCCAAAGTGGTTCTTTCTTGATATAACGTGGGTTCCTCCAAATCTCGAAAGAATTACATCTAGTAAAAATCGCTTCATCGTCGACCGCAACTGGCGCTGTAAAGCGCAACCCTAATATTGAATAAAAATGCCTAAGAGGGAATTTAATATTTTTTAGAGACATTTTATATAATATATGTCATTATATTTATATCCTTGCCTATCTACATTTTAAGTCTAAGTGGCTTAAAAGATTTTTATATACTTCAACGCATCTTATTCCTTGGGTGGTGTATAGTATTATATTTAACAGGCGAGTGTTTTCTTTTTAACCCTCGACCCAAAAACACGGGTGTTATGTTTGACGTGTGTACATAATTATAATATGTGTATCTGTCTGTGGCATCGTTGCTCTCAAACGGATAGACCGAATGTGATCTAGTCTTTTTTGTGTTTGAAGAAGGATTTTGATGAGAATGTTCTTAGCTAAGTTCATCAAAATCGGCTCAGCCCCTTTTATTCTTGTCGGGAGTTTTTGAGTTGTCTAAGCTTGTTAATATTACTTGTCCCATGATTAATTTATATTAATACATCAAAGTATTTTTTAGGGTTCCGTACCTTAAAAGGAAAAAACGGAACCCTTATAGGATCACTTTGTTGTCCGTCTGTCCGTCTGTCCGTCTGTCCGGGTGTCAAGACCTTTATCTCGGGAACGCGTGAAGGTATCGAGTTGAAATTAAAACCATATACGCAGATAGTATCTTGCTGCAGAAAGAAAAATAAAATTTCTCAGTTTTCGTGAAAAAAAGTAACAGCCGAATATGTCGTAAAAAAATGCACATTTCGACACTCACAGAGGAATCAAAACCTATGGGGTACTTCCCGTTGACCTAGAACTCTGAAATTTGGCAAGAAGCATTGTGTTAGAGTACACATATAGGAAAAAATCCGAAAACTGGACATTTTTAATTTAATCACAAAAAAAAAGTGTCGTTATGCAAGGAATGAGGGACGAAATTTTAAAGTGAATTAACCGTATCATGTGGGGTATCATATGAAAGAGATTAATTAGCATTAATTGAAACAGGTTTTTAAATATTTTTCGGTATAAAAAAGAAAAATATATATATGATTCCCCCTTTTATTTACTAGTTTGTACGGAACCCTCGGTGGGCGAGTCTGATTCGCACTTGTCCGGTTTTATTTCTCGTTAACAAGCATGGTTTTGATCACATCTCGCTTGATGTTAAGTGAGGGATGTGGTAGAAAACGGTTTTCATCGACACATTATCTAATGGGAACTTGCTCTTAAGTGAAGTTACTGAAACACTAGTCAATGCTAGACGATAGATCTTTCAAAGTAATTGCTAACCTTTTATTAGTGCATAATTATGGTTCTTCTCGCGTTGTTTAATACTAAGGGTGCATATCATTAAATAAGTTCCACGTCAAAACAGCGGTACTACTACTACTACTGTATTTCTCAGGTCGATCAACATTCCGTCGCACTATGACACGTCTGTGGGAATACTTTTATGAAAAACATTAAAAACATTACTGTTGGCTCTTTGAGAGGATGCGTACCTACTCCTTACAAAGCGGAATTCGAACATGCCAACTACTTTTCTATGCATAAAAACTAAAACCCGTCCACATCTATAGGTTTACTGCGTTATATATTTTGCAAAATTATTTTAAGAACTGGTGTGAGCACTTTTTTAAATTAGTAAAGAAATATGCCATATTGTATTTATTGTGACATCATAAAATATCTTTATAAAACGGAAGAGTCTAGAATCTATCATTTGTGTTATACTTATTATAATTATATAAGAATAAATCAAATCCTCGTTTTCGATTAAAAAGAGAAAAAAAACATATACCAAAGTATCACTCACAAAGTTAAAGATGACTTCATGGATTACGGACTTAGTAAGAAAAATTATGTAACAAAACCACGTTTCGGTCCTTTTCCAGCCTCCTTCCAGTCACCGGTATTCTTGTGTTCAGATTTCTGTAAGAATGAACCGTTACATACTTGGAGAACGGAACGACCGCATCGAATTTCACGTTTCTAACGTAGAGTATTGTTTGGCCCTTCTAACCTTTAGCTGTAATTCCCTTTAGCATAATATATGTATAGACTTGCTAAGTCTTGTTACTGCACAACCATGATTGTTCTGAAAACTTGTACCCGATTGTTTTTGTTTTGTCGAATTTTACTAGGTTTGACTTGAGTGAATAGATATTTTCCAGATTGATGTGATCTACCCTCGGCCACATCTTTGCATACCATCATTCGCTGGTGGCCAAACAGTGATATTAATTTATTGTCACGAATATTTTATAAAAGAAATATTTTCATCCATGGCATATTTTTATAAACTTTTATTGAAAATCAATTGCCATGTAAAAAGGTTCTAAATTGGAAAGTATTGGGACAATTTACACTGGTCCGATCACATCGAGATTTGGTCTATGTATGTAACTCTATGATAAAGCTAATAATAAAGTACTATGAATCTGATAATGTAGCCATAAATATGATAACATGGAATTGGTCTTATGATGGAGCCGAAATTGGCACTGGCACTTTCTGATTGCAAAAGGAAAGTAGAGTTGCATGTGTTTATTCCAAATACGTATGATTTACATACGTAAATAAACTTGTACAATAACTTTAAATTGAAGTTTAGTTTATCAATATTATACTTAAATTAATTGGATTTATGCCAGGGAACTAGTTGCAACGGTCGAAAATCTAATATCTTTAAACGAGAAATTCTTGTATATAGATATGTATATACATATATGTATATAATACCTAATCTGAATCTCGGTAACGGCTCCAACGATTTTAATGAAATTTGGTTTGTAGGTGGATTAGGGGACGATAAATCGATCTTGTTTAGTTTCATTCTTAGTGAAACCGGGTTTGCTCGTATTTATACAGTCATAAAAATCAGAGTGGAGCTCGGTTGCCCAGGTACTATACATCATACATGTAGTTGGAAAAAACCTGTAAGTATAAGGAAGTATCCAAAATAATTTTGTAAACAGATGCAGAGCAGACTTAGTATGTAATTCGAAAGGCACTAGAGCTGCCCGAGGCGAAGACGGGACGAGGGCGTCCCCTAGACATCTCATACCCTAGGACAACCCAGAATAGAGCATCTTGAATAAGAGTCTGTAGTTTGACCATCGTACGGCTCGCTCGCACTAATCAACATTTTTTAAGATATAAAATAATTGAATGAACTTATAAAAGAAATCGTCCCACAAAACACTAGAAAGCAACATCACAAGTTTTCGACAAAAATGTCATTTTAATTTTCAGGTTAATTTTTATACTTAAAAATGTTTTTTGCAAATTATTAACGTAAAAATGCCTTTGTGCGTGTTTAAAAATTAACTTGAATCAAAAATTTTGTTTGCTGGTTGCTTTCTAGTGTTCTGTGGGATATTTTTTTATAAGTTCAATTAATCATTTTATATCTACAAATATGTTTGCATGCGCGATCTAGACGGACGATGGTCGAACTACGGACTTTTAAGAGAGCTGACCAAGACAAAATTTTAAGAGAGAGAGACCCATAAGAAGAGATGTAAGTTTTTCAACTTATTGCTTGTTTAGATTGAATTTGTTTAGATCTCCTGTTCTATAACTGGCATTTAACGAAAATTACAACAGTTAAGAGAATGAAAGCATTGACTTTGTCATATTAATTTAATAACATGCGTTGCAGAAGGGCTGCCCTGGTCGGAGGGTGGGAGGCTCCCTCGTGACGTCACGGGTCGATACAGGCAGCGGCCGGGCAACGAACTAATATTTGCACGTCACGAAATGTTCACGACTCGCCTCTAATCTCTAAGATACACACTTTTCCACTTTCATAAATCATTTCAGTGTGGTGACGTCAGTTTTGGCTTTGTTGAGAAAAAATTTGCTAGCTTTGAGTTCAAAAGGTCACGTCTAGACATTTAAATGGTGATACTTTAAACTAATGGCTTACATGTGGAGGTGTTCTGCCTGATCGATGAATATCTTCAGTGCAGTTTTGATGTGAAGGATCTGGATTATTAGAACAGATAAATTTCTCTACAAAAGAATGAGAAAGATGTATGCTTAAATAAACCTCAAGTTCAATAAAATGCAATGCGGCATAATAAAGGCGTTATACAGTTATAGTTTTACAACATATACAAACATTGTTTCGTGACATACAGGTCTGTAGATTTATTAACGAATTATCAAGGTATTAAATATTTTTTTGATTTTTATTGACATATTTCTTTGCTTTTTACCAAAATTTTCATGAAGTCGTAACAGGAACAGCGTGTACACAATATGAATTGAACCGAACTAACCTTCCGATCGTTCGCCTTCACAAATATTTATTTTGCCAAACAGAAAATACAGATAAGTACAGATAACGTTAACAGACTAAAATTAAACTACGTATCGACTATTTGGTGTTCCATTCAACTATCGGTAAACTTTATAGTGCATAGTTTTTTAAACATATTATTTAGAACAGGTGTTTTTTTTTAAGAACAGTAGATTTCTTTTGAGTGAAAAGTACTAGCTGCATCTCGCGGATTTTCCCGCGATCTCGTAATTTTATCTTAGTGTACATACGTACACTACTTCGCGAGGAGGCAATCTCAAATTTCTCCAATATTCGGATTCAAATGTAACAACCACACACACAATTTGAATCCGTTTAACGTGAAAGACTAACAATCGTACTCAATAAACTTTCGCATTTACAATATTAATGAGATAAGATGGTGCGGTTATATTTAAATATGACATGATTCGAGCTACTATCTGTTTATGACAGTTTATACCAGTGGCCAGTGTTCAATAACTATACTGCTATCAGCTAAACGTATGTAGTGTAGGTGGGCGAGGTCGCCAGGTCCAGTCTGAGAGCTAGATTCTGTACAAACACCAGAACGTTGGCCTTTCGACGCGTCTACCGAAGGTCGTGACCGTGACTCATTGCAATATTCGATCTCCGTGTTTTGGTACTTCACTAAATGTTTGAGTTTCACATTTAGTTTACTTTAGAAGAACACAGTTTGGTATTTCAAGAAACTAGCGATAGTTCAATTTTATCGAACGATGTTGATTTTTGCTGTAGGTATAGGTATTTCTTTATACTATAATGCATGCAATTGATTGATGATTGTGTTTAAAAATATATTTTTCCGATCTTTTAAAAGTAGTCCAATCGTATTATAGTTTGACTGGGGTTAATAAATTGTATTAGGGTTTGGGGTTATATGGTTTTACATTCCGTCGGTTTCGGACCCTCTGTACATTGATGGAAGAACTTAGATCTCTGTAGGAACGCACTGATTGGTGACCTATCAACACCGGAGCGATTCGTAATATAATAAAAAAAGCTCCTTAAGCACTTCCTGTATTGAATTTCAATTTAAAAAAAAAAACCCACTCATATGTTTGTCCCTATCTATCAGCTCAAGAACCACATTAGTGACCCACATGCATTATTATCGTCTAACCTTGGTTTGACTTACATAACTGAACATGTTGCTGTTTTAAATTGGTACCAACTACTAAGTAAACTGCATGCCCATAATTGTAAGCTTGATGCTTTCATAGACTGCATTTGTAGCATTCTACTAATAATATTTTGTAAAGTTTTATGTAGTAAAGCATCTGATAGTGTTATTATTGCGATAACAAAAAAAATATTAATTGCAACCGACACTTTTGGGAATTAAATTACATTTTAGATAAAGTAGTACGAGTTTTTATTTATGTAATGACAGTACTCATCGTGAGCACTTTTTATTACATTTAGCTAATTACACAAGCCTACCAATTTTGTTATCTGGGAGTTCATAGTACTTATTATTATTAGTCATAAGACCATAGTTTGGATCCCTCATCCAATACGTTGAGATCGCATGTAGTTGTTAAAAGTACTAACGATCGATAACTAAATAAATAGTAGACTACAAGTAAATAGAAGTAATGTTCTTCTAGCAATAGAAGTTCCTTCTTCAACTATCAAGCCATTTATAATATTGCGTTGCCATCGAAGTTAAGCAGATTAGACTAGTTAGTTAGGAAGTTCTAATAATGTTTTTTTAGATTTTTAATTCCGCCCGTACAAATACTGCTATAACCTAAACAAAATATATTACTAATCGAAACAATGGAACTCTGAGAATGGGACTCTAATTATCTATTCGTCCTGAAACAGATCGGAGACTCGCTCACACCTCGCTCCTATGACCGAATAATATCGTGAGTTTTCAGGGTAGCAGATAAAGCTACTAAAACGTTATAAAGATATAGCTGCCTAAACATTGATAAACTCACGCATTCTGTTACTAAAGAAAACTATAATAAGTTTTGTTCTCTCAAGCTCAAACAAAATCACCCGACAAAAGACTGGCTTTCTTGTATAAATGTTGTGTTACACGTGTGTTTCTTTGCGTAGAAAAATATTTTCATAAGAAGGGTAAACGTACGTTTCACTGCTAACATTTATATGGCACGAGCCGTATTTGTTATTATAACCATTCGGTGGATATTTAAATACTTTGATTACGAAAAATACGAAGTTAATGTTACCATAGTAGAATTGTAAACATTAAACATGCCGTTTTGCGTGACTACACACAGTCAGGTTTCTTTACTTGCGATGCCCATTGTTTTATCTACACTCGCGCTTTAATATAATGGTGCATTTTAGTGTTAATTAAAGTAAGCACGATTGTTTGTTTTACTCGATAAGTAACTGTAATTCATTGGTTACAGCTGTTCAACTTCTGAGGGCTTTTAGCCGTTCTGCGTGTTGGTAGCAAAACTATATTGATTAGCATTCCGTGGGTCACGGACGACGTGACGATCACGAGCATTAGTCGGTATGGCTTGCGGTCATTTCCTCGATATGTCCACTATTTTCGTGACCCCTGCGACATACGCTCGTATCGACCGTAACCGTCGAATGTCATTAGAGCAACAATGATATTTACGTGGGATTGTTGCGGGATCGCGCTGGATTTTTAAATAATATATGTAGCTTTAATATTATATACAATTTTGAAGATATGGAAAACTACTTTCGATCACGAACATTATTAATCAATACTTTTACAATTTTTATTATGAAAACTAACGTGGTTGTAGAATTCGGCTCAAAATAGACGCGAGTAATCCGTTTGTTCTAAATAAAAATACTTTTACCATTTTGCAAGCCCGTGTGTGCTTGGTTTCAATAGTTATCTTCAAAATTTTGACCTCTTCGATGTTGCAGTCATAATAACTCCAATAGACACTATGGGAAAATAATTTCAGTCATAAACATTAAACATCACTTCACATTATCATATGGATAATGTAGAAACGTCTGTCGTTCTATTCTTAGAAACATAGATAGATATTATATTATGCAACTCGTGGTAGAGCTTTTGCATATTATGTTTTTAAAACAAACTAGTTATCATTTACTGTTGAGAATATCACGTGAGATTGACATGATTTTGTTACTTGGTCGTTGGAAAATAAACCCACATTTCATTGGGCGTATAACCGTATCCCGCGGTTTTACCTGCAATTTAGACATTTTAATGGATATCTGCCGCTTCATAAGGAGAGCATCCGCCTACTTTCACGTCTATAGGACCAGCTCATTTGGTTGCCAATCTGTCAGGCTGACTGTCTCTCAACACACCCTCTATGTAGATGTATACTACCTATATTCGTTTAAAGATCGATGGTTCGACAAAAACATTTGTTATGAAGGGCCGGGTGATTCGGCGTTGACTAAAAACTGTCAGTCAACGGCCATCCGTGGCTGGTTCGTGGCAAACTTGCGACGAATGCGGGTCAGTCACCACTCCAACAATATCAGATAATCTAGATTAAACATGTGAACGCGAGGACCGATTCCCGAATTGAAACGACCTCGGATTGTGTGGCATGCGGCTACACATTCCGCCCACTGTTTACAAGTGAGGCGACATAATCTGTTGTGTCTTATGCAACACCTATGTACACACAGATAGCGGAAACCACAGCTGCACTATGACACCAGTACACCACAATGCGTAGGTGCAATGCATACCTACTTGAGTAACTTTGAAGCTGAGCTCGATGTCCAAGATGTCGGTTACAATACTTCATAAATAAACATTTAATAAGTTATTAAGTTAAGTTAATTAATATCTAGAAAAACGCTTTATGAGTAATGACTAATGCACTAAAACGTTAACAATTAAGGTTAAAAAACTTAAAAACCATTGACATAAAAAGCAGCTTGACTGATTTTATCGATGACATAAGAACACTCTCGATCAAATCGTAAAAAAAGTAGATCAGAATCGACCCATCCCCTCGAGAACTTCGCACCAAGAGTCATGTATTGGAACCGATAAAACAAATCAAACGAGCCTAAACCCTAGTACTTACACTACTTAGTATCTACTTATTTAAAATGAATGAAATCATAACTGTCTATGATCAGGAATATCTGTACGGTTTTTTTCTTAAACTTTCGTTATAACTCCGTATATAATAAAGTTAAACTAAAGTAATTTAAAAAAAATAATCCGACTTCAAAACAATCTAATTATCCTTAATTATTAAAAGGAGAAATAACACGAATACAATCAAAACTGGGCGTTTACCTAAGTAGGTAGGTACATAAACCAAAAAAAAATTGAGGTAGGGGTCAGGCCCTGAACTACGAGTATCATCAACTAAGGCCTAAATTTTTGCAGTACGACTTCTAGTTTCTGCGTAATACATAAACTTGGACAAACATACAGTCATACACATGAAATTTGGCACACATGCTAAGAAGCTGGTATAGACTAACACATACAAAATCTGTACAATTCTGACAATATTACAAACATACAGGTCGAATTGATAACCTCCTTTTTTTGAAATGGGCTAAAAATTAAAAGTTAAATTTTTGAAGAAAATAAAACATCGTAGAGTCATGGTCATAAAAAGTTCCAACTACATATAAAAAATAATTACCAACCGAAATCTGATAATAGTTAGGGGTAGAGAACAGTTTTCTTCTATTGTATGAAAAACATGTATTTTACTGGCGAAAGTTGTACCAATAACCATACTCTTAAGTTGAGTACCTACCAAGCGCCTGACGATGTGTTATTCCGATAGCCTCACTTGAGATGCAGCCGCAGGTCCTATTGCAGACTAGATGTATCATCTTAGATGTGACATCTTGGACTGTAATGTTATCATGTTAGATGTAAACGATCAAAATAACCTGTCAATATAGACCATAAAAAAACATCTCAATATTTATCTACTTTTCAAATTTTTATCTTGTGTATTATTCTATTCTAACGGAAATTATGCTAACCAACTTTTTACGTCCGATTATTTACACATAAAAACATGCTTATCTCTACTGACCGACACGCCAAATAAATACATTGTCAATTTATTATTGTGAAATAGTAAAATTGGTCTTATTTATTACTGTGTAGGCGCAATGCTTGAGAAACGGTTACGAAACATCCGACGGAAGAAGAATGTTAAAATATTGAATCTAACTATTATGTTGATATATGGCTTTGAAAGTAACAAAAGATTTAAAGTAAAAGCTAACTATTCAGATTTCTGTATTGTTAACATAACCACAGATTATCTAGATTATTAAAGCCACAGATTATCTAGATTATTAAACATTGCTATTTTACGATATGATTTTGCGCGGTTGTATTGTATCGCAATGTAAACGATAATATTCGGATTATGGCTGTATGTGTAGCTAAATCTTTAGACATTTGCGTAGTAATACTTTGTACATTACGAATACATTCGCGTAAAATATCGACATGTCACAGAACAGAAAACTTGGCTAAATGTATACATGGATAATGTGTATATTCGTATTGCGCTACATCCGTGCAAAATTTTCACAAAGTCCTAGCATAATTGTACCTAGTCTAGATGGAGACTGGCTGAGTGGCAAAATCGCCATAACATAACTTATTAAAAATAAACTCTGTATTAATAAGTGATATTTAACCAGACTATCAGGTTTTTGAAAAACAATTAATTTTAAGAGTAACGTACATCGCGCTTGTCCTTACAAAAGCAGAAAGCCTGTTCTATCCAATATTATCCGACATCGATGATATTTTTTTTATTTCACTGGAAACATAAATGATAAGGCTACGATTTGTTTTTTCTTTTATTTATAAATTCGATGTTAAAATTTTAACATTTGAAAAATTTGGACGCTTTCTTCCAGGCAAAATCGCTCTATCGATCGTAGACGTACCCATATCATTGGCAGACCGTCTTGAACTGCTGGGACTCACGTTAACCCCAACAATGAACTTTAAGGGCTACCTTGAATCTAAGGCTAAACTGGCTAGTAAAAAGCTTGGCATCATTAATAAGGTTAGGTGATACTTCTCACCGGGACAACTGCTGCTTCTGTATCAAGCACAGGTCTGATCGTGTATGGAGTACTGCTGCCACCTTTTTGATGGATCAGCCAAGTATCAGCTGGAAGCTTTGGAGCCAGTGGACCGGCGAGCTGTGAGGTTAATCGGTGACGACAAATTAACTGCCAAGAAGCTACTTAGTCTCGAGCACCGCCGTAAAGTATCATGTATCGCTTGGCATCGGCTAGAGCGCAAGCCTATCTTAGAAAAAAAAAACTATACCATAAAAATATTTCACGGAGGACCGAAATCCAGAGCACTCGAGCTTAGCCCAGTGTGGCAAGACGTTGTGAAACAAAGATAAGGCTAGAATTAGAATGATGATAATAACACACGGTAGCTGGAGAGGCAGGAATTCTGGCGGGTGAACGACCCCGCGATATGGCTACAATGAAGTCATAACTTCACAACAAACCATCAAATCAAACGCTGATGGATTAATTGGGTTTGAACGAAGTGTGAATAGACCTCACTCAAAGCAACAAATATTTCTATGTTTGAAGTTGGTGGAACTATGATCTACCTTTGAATTGTACTTATGTAGTAATGTATATGTTATGCATAGTTATGCATACACAATCTCTACTTGTTTTATATAATTATGTCAAACACCTATGGCCGACTGACGATCAATGAGTGTTTTTATTTTTGTCATTATACGCTCTCATTTGTCGCTAATCCTTATAAATAATTTGTAAGCCATTATTGCTTATAATTATATATTTATTTATAATTTACTAAACCAAATGTTTGTAAATTCCTATGAAAATTTTACGTGACCACAGACTTAAACTTTTTGTTATGCAAAACACTTGTGCAGTCAGTAAAATATATCTACATCCGAAGAGATAGACGGAGAGAAAACAAGAAACCGGCAAGTAATAAAATATACTTATGACGTTTTAAATGTATAATGTTATTATTGTTTTGGGAAGAAGAACCCATAAATAACACATATTTTCTTCTATTCAAGAATGCACACGTACTTTTTACACGACTGCGTAAGAAGGAGGGTTATGTTTTTAGAGTGTATGTATATACATATTTATGTATGTGTGTATGTATGTTTCTCTAAGACAACCTACAGCCTAAACGGCTTGACCGATTTTGATGTGCGATGTCATATGCTATATTTTTTGTAATAATAATAATATATCTCGCCAAAATAAAAATAAATGCATTTTTCGTAACCTCCAACGAACTTTTTCGTAATAACCAAGCAATTTTACTAGAATTGTTTTAAATAATGTGCTTTTATAATCTTTTACAGCGATTTTACACATACTTTCTCACAATAAAACGTACACTCAAACAAAAAGTAAGTTAATCTGCAAAAACTGCTTTTCTGCAGTCGGGTATTTTGTTTTTATTTTAATATAGATACCTACCTGTTTGTAATGTTTTCAAACTCATAAGGTCGGCTTGAAACCCCAACTATGAGAGTAATATGTGCTTGAGATACCCACAAACGAGATAAGTACTTGAAATCCAAAAATATTTTGTATTCTATTTGGCTATCTACTTTTCGCTTTCACAAAACATTTTTGAAATTGTAATTATCTTGTAATAAGTAATTATTCAAATAGAATGTGACGTAAGATAGCCGTTAACGCCCGTTACGGAGACCGTTGATTGTTTTCTAAATTAGGAATTCAATTCAAAGCAACATGTGACGCGTTTCACCGTTGGCATTTTGGAATTCTTAACATGAACTCGGAGCGACGATTTGTCCGTGGAATTTTATGTTAAAATTAGTTAGAAAAATTCATGAGTAACGAACGTATTACGTGGATGAAGACATTCCAAGATGTAAATAAATATAATGACAAATACAAACTTTTTTTAATATGATCTGGACGTCAAAATTTTATAAAGATATACCTACTTAAATAAAATGATTTTTACGTTAATAAAATAAATAAATATTTGGGGATATAAATTGTAAAAATCATTTTTATATATGAAAATGAACTTGGATTTTTTTGCCGAAAACTTGTTGCTTTCTAGTGCTCTGTGGGACTTTTTTTTTTATAAATTCATTCAGTCTATTCATATCTTCAAAAATGTTGATATGCGCGAGCGAGACGAACAAGACGACGAGTATAGTTTTTTCTTTAAACTACAGCATATTCTGTTATGCCAATGCCATCGTATGCAATAGTTACTTCTGATTATGATTAGTTTCACTTTATCCTTTACCTGTTTCATAAATTGAATGTGTGAACAAAGATTCTAAACCTTGCAACCACCGACTTTGACAACCGATACTATGTTGTAGTGGTTAGCCTGTAGTGTCCCACTGCTGGGCAAAGGCCTCCCCCCGACATTTCCAGTCTTGACGGTTTTGTGTATTGATGTGCCAGTTTTTATCAAAGGTGTCAAGTTCGTCTCGCCATCTCTTACGGAGCCTGCCTAGTGGCCGCGCCGAGTTGGGACGCCACTTGGTAGTGATATTGGCCCCTCAGAATACAGAAAATGCCCCAGAGCTCTTCCGGCATGCGGCCGACATGGCCGGCCCAGTTCCATTTCAGGTTAGTAGCTTTGAGAGCTACATCTGTAACCTTCGTTCTGGAGCGCAGCTCCGTATTGCGTATGCGGTCGATTAACCTGACGCCGAGGATACTCCATTCCATGCTCCATGGCTCTCTGACAAACCTTGAGTTTGGTTTTCTGAATTTTCGTCAAAGACCAAGTTTGTGCACCATAAGTCAATACGGGAAGAATGCATATGTCCATTATTTTTCTTTTTAGACACATGGGAAGGTATGTATTCTAAGCATTTGTCGAGATTGGACTTGCATTTTAGTCATCTTTCGTTCATAGCATACTTGCTGCGTTACTCCTGTCTAAAAAAATAGTTTTGAGGTATTGTTGTTTGGGTCATTTTCAATTTCACCATTTGTGTATCTCTCTATGGTATCGTTACATTTGAATATTTTTGTTTTATCCTTCCTTTGCGCTTCGGCCGCGTACGTAACTATTGTTACGTAACTAGTTTCGTACGAAACAAAATTATTCTTGGTACGAAACCGGTGTCGATCGAAGAAGTTTTTTTCCGTAGGTATTCGTAACCACGGTTTCGTAGCAGGAAAAAAATACAAGTTTCAAAGTACATAGTTCCGAAAGCGGAATTCATATTCTTTGTACGTAACTTTACAAGGAAGTAGTATAACGTTGTTTGTTTAAACGTAGCAAAAAAAACTTAAGAGAAGTGTTGTCGCGTTTTTAGGGTTCCGTAGTAAATAAGAAACCTTTTTAGTTTACTTATGTTTGTCAGACTGTCTTGCCAGGGTTGTTTCAAAAATCCATTTATATTTAAAGATTCTAAACCTTGAAGCAGCTCAACCGCAATTGTGTTGCAAAGCAGGTACACTTTAATTAACACGACTTGTTCCTTTTGAGTCGTCATTATTCTATTGTGTGCTAATGTTGCGGCTGTTACGAAATACAAAAAAATAATAATAGGAAGATAAATGGGTCAATAAACTGATCATTTGATTTGTTAGAAACAAAGGGGATAGGTGTTAGATAAAATCTTGAAAAACATTTTTAACGTTTCATTATCAAATTCGATTATATATCGATTGAAACAAAACAAAACAAAAGTAGCACAAGAAATGGACAGTATTCTGTCTGAGCTCTCTTTTTATTATAGCGTTAATTTGTTTATGACGTGTATTTTATAAAATACATCATGTAAAATGTTATGTAAATTTAATGTTTATTATTAATTAATTTAATTGCACTAATATTAAAATAGATTTAGAAAGGATGTATATTAAGATGTAAAGGAGAGAATGGACTCGCTAGATTTATCACAGAAAGAAAGCTCAGAAACAAAATTATGTTCGTGTGAAGTACAATAACGCTATGAACGCTAACATTAGGAAGCTAGACAAAATATCTGTTAATTTGTTGTTTTAACTTAAATTAATTAAATATATTTCTATAGTTAATTAAATAAATACCTACAGTCACAACAAAATAATAACATCGCTTTTGAAATGCATGCCGAAAAACATGCAAAGAAGCTGACAATACCAAATAAAATGAGAAGAATAAAACTTGTGAAGCGAATGAAAAGCACAACATGACACTGACCTAATTTGCAAGTGAAATGCGATAAAAATATTATTTGTACACAAACACACAAACTATATCAGCTGTTACGCTGTCTGTTATCACCTGTCGAGTAGCTATTTACCTAATAACCTGATAAGGACAAATTCCATACTAACATTCAATAAGTCACAAGCGGAATTGGAATCTGTTGGCGTTTGTTTGTTTCTTGAAAAACTAGCCAATTTGCATTAATCTAGCCTTATAAATATTTATGACTCATGCCCATAAGAGGTTATTGTTTAGCTAGCATATAAAAAACGTAATATTAAAATGTAAAATCATCTAAAGTTCAGATAAGTTACAACATAGAAAGCCAAATTATAGAATTTGGCTTTCTTTCTTTTTTTTATTTTTAAAATTTTTGTCATTTAAAGATATGACTGTATTTCGTGAACCGTTTAGGTAAAATGCAAATTTGTAAGCTTATGAAATTCTGAATCCAGTGAGCAGTTACAAATTTAAGGAAAAAATACGAACTGAATAAAATTTAATTAAGATTATCTAGTGGTTTCTCGTGTTTGTTTTTTAGACAAGCAAGAGATAACTTACGAAGCAATGATGGGGTTTAGTAAAAGATATAAAACCGTCTAGTGATATAATCATGTAGTCTTTGAGTAAGCATAATGATGACGTATGCCTATTTTACCTATCGTGCTAGCGAGGTCTACCTACCGAATCAAGTCTGAAGTGTGTAGAATTCTATCAAGTGGCATGGTAAATAAATCTGTTAGCTCCGGTCCATCAGTTCGATCAGGTTGGAAGCGCATCTGTCGCCCAGCCGACCAATGAGGAGCGTGCGCAAGCGCACATCTGTCGCGCACGCAGCACGCCCTCGAGTTTTTGTTCCCTTTGTTGCTATTTTTTGTCCATGCGTCGAGTAGACGATTCCACGGAAGCTTTTTAATTTTCGGCAGTTTATTTGAATCGTCTGAGACTGTGGTTATTTTAATTTACAAAACATGTTATATCTACTTATTGTATTATTCTAAGAATTAGAATACAAACTTCTTACGAATGCGCTGATTTATCGAAATCATGTGTTGGACTACCACAAGATTAGAAACTAGTCTAACTGCAATTAAGTACATTTTTACCTTTGTTCACCAATCGACCCTCAGAACGTAAAACTCAGAGCGTCTCTATCTTCGAGAGAGATAAAAATGATGGCGGACATTGGTCGCTGGCTGCTATTTGTATTCTACATCTACACCACTCAATTAAACCGACTTACTGATTTAGGTACTCTGAGTTTCAGTTGCGTAGCCAAAGCATTGTAATTTTCTATTAAAGCCTAAAACCATGTCCATTGGACACATGACAATGAGTAAACTTGTTCCATTCATTAATCATTAACCATGAATACTATGATTCATTGTTGACTAACAACGCCTACGACTAAATACACTGCCTACAACTACTTAGAAGCGATGATCGTTCATGTGTGTCTTTTGACTTGACATCTACGTCGCCACCGGCTAGACTCCGCGTCTCTACTCCAACTCTTCATGTAATTAGACTACACTAAGTACGTTGTAATTGCACCGGAAATCGAAACGACACGCCAAGCAGCAAGCCCATTAATACGGGCGTAATGGGGTCACTAATTAGTGGCGGCGGGTAGGGTGTCATACGCTTTATTTCATGTCCTACCATGTCTAGTATGGAATGGCAGCGGGTAGGGTGTCATACGCTTTATTTCATGTCCTACCATGTCTAGTATGGAAGAGGATGTCTCAAATAATAACGACACACTAGTTTGTAACATTAGGCAAATTGTAGGATGCAACATTCGTCTTGCAGATTTTCTTTAACCCATTGAATAGATTCAAATTCTGCGGCTCCCTGAGTGTCTTCTATATTATATTCCAGTTTCTCTAACGACCGATTCTATATTCGAACTTAATATAAGTACTTATTTATTTCCTATTGTGATCTGTGATAGAGTTTCACCTGAAGACAAAAACGTGTCATCATTTTCATTATTTACTTACCCTTTTTCCAATTATTTTGGGTCATTCTAATTTTATGGTAATTTCATAATTCATTTTTGGCATTAATGTTCATAATGGGTTTATCCAAAACAAAAAATGGTTTGCATTAGTAACAGACTGTGATATACAGATTTACGGATGGACTTTATCTCAGTAGAAAATTGGAATTCGAATAATGAAATCGGCCGTCAATCCCGGTGAATCTGTTTCTGCTAGGCCGGCCACAAAATAACATCTGTCTAGTTGGCGGCGAAAACTTTCGCTCTTTCGAGTAGCTTTGATGAAATATGCTAAAAAACGGGAAAAACATGTGTGTTTGTTTTACGAGTGGTGGTGTAAAACAAAACACACATGTTTTCGCACTATAATAGTTAAGTACGATACCGCTCGCCAGTCTCCCTCTCCGGTCGTTAGCCGCGAGGTCGCACTTGCTCCGTATTATTTTTCAGAGCTTTTTTACAAACTGGGTCGAGAGCTCGTAAGACGGCTCGCAAAGGCTTGCGGGACGTACAAGTGCTGCTAGCCTACTTGTACCAGGCAATGGTCCCTTGCGCGCTAAACATTACACCTCCGGGCTTTTCATCTCAAAGACGAAAATGAATGCTTTTTTTTTTAAGATTAGAAAATATTAGCTAGAAAATAATATGGTAGGTATGTTAATTGATGAAGATGATATCTTAATTGTTAGTGTGTTCGAATTTCAACCCTATGTGAATTTAGGTATATCGTAGCTGTTCCGGTGAAAAAAAATAGAAGCATTGAAAAATCCATAATTTTAGTACTGATTCATCTAAAAAAGTATTTGATACCTAATATAATCTATTACAACGTGAAAATGCTTTGTTTGACATCCCATTGTCAAAATAGAGAGACTAGAGAGACAACAACTTAAACAAATACATACATATATACGTAGACTGCTTAAATCTCTAATAACTCTCCCGTATGCATAACCAGCTTTAATTGACTTGACATTAGGTATAGCAATATTTCGCTGTATATTCTACTGCTATAAAGCAGTAGATAAGCCGCAAATTGGCGGGCGATTGACGTCAAAGAAGCCGTGGCTTCATCTAGCATTGTGCCAAATCTCAGCATCCCTTATCGTGCTTAGTCCTTACATACATTTGTATTTCGCATTTGGTTTCCAGGGTCAGTGCTATGCGAGGACGAGACCATCGGCCCGATATTCATGAAGGAACCTCCGAACCGAGTGGACTTCAGCAACACGACCGGCGCTACAGTTGAGTGTGCAGCACGAGGATCTCCCGCCCCTGACGTCATCTGGGTGCGATCTGATGGCACCGCTGTCGGCGATGTCCCTGGACTGCGACAGGTCGGTTACGACTATTATTTCTTCTTATTTCTTCTTCATCTTTCTTTCAAGGCTAGAGCAAAGCAAGCAAGCAATCACTTAATTTAATAGTACAGGCTAGAGTGTATAGATATTCTAGATTTGAGGGGTCTGCCCTCGGCCGCAATATCGCTTTTTTTTGTAGTAAACAGGTCTACGTTTGAACACTAAATCGCCTGAGTTCCACTACTGTGCAGTACGCATCAAAAATACTCGCTTACCATCAGGCGAGTTCGAGGTAAAACGTAGATCTATTTAAGAGTACCTATTACAAAAAAGATACAGAAACTCACTCCGCAAACACATTCAATTAAATAGCTATGACGCAATAAAGCACAAGTTTGCTCATACAAGCGCTAAGTGCCTATTCTTATATATTAACCTGCACACACATATATTATTTATATACACACATACATATATTAACATGACACAGAGTGCATCTCGTTTTATCGTGTAGCTCTTAACTTTTCTGGCGCACGGCTAAGTATAAAAGTCCGGTCCGGTCGACCCAGCGGGTCATGTGTACTTGTAGCTTTATACCTAAATAGATAGCTAGTATATGATACATATTTCTTTATGTGTTATTAGAAGAAGCAAGATGTTTGGTCACCTTGTACGACATGACAAATTCCTAAAAACTATCATAGAAGAGCAAGATTGAGAAGAGAAGAGGACCGGGAAGACCGATAAGAATGTTTTTAGATCAATTAAAGGAAAAAGCAAATGGCATGTCGTACAAGTAGGAAATTCTAAGTGAAATTCTTAGCAGAGGACCGACAAACATCGAAATTACTCCACAGACAAGTGCCAAGCTCTAAAATGTTGAATAAATGAATGTGTTGTCATACTCAATATTTGTGTACAGGTGCAAGCAAACGGAAACCTCCTGTTCCCGCCGTTCCGCGCTGAAGATTATCGGCAGGAGGTTCATGCCCAGGTGTACGCTTGTTTGGCCAGGAACGGTGTTGGTACCATCCATTCCAGGGACGTTAACGTCAGAGCCGGTAAGCAAATAATGTGCCTTAATTTTTTAAATAAAACTTATTATAGTGCGATTCTATAAGGTTATGACTGGTCTGATGATGACGTCATGTTGTGATGTTTTGTTGGAAACCCTTTTTAAATCGGGTTTCGACTCGGATTTGGTACATTGTGCAAAAATAATGCTCTAGATCCACATAACATTGTGCAACAACAATGCTCCGTGGATTATTCACTTCTAAGACTTCTAGGCTACTAGACTACTAGGCTTATGAGTGACTAACTTCATCCATAAGTGAAGTTACCCGAAAGCAAGTTTTGTTCTTATTTAAATCGAAAAAAATATATAAAAGCCCAAGATATTAAAAAAATGTGATTCCGTATGAATATTCCTACTAAATTGCAATAGTATTTTTATTAAAACCTTGCCTTGGGATAGTCTCTATCTAATAAGGCATTGGGCAAAGCAATTTTTTTAACGGTAATAACTAGTTAAATTCTATAAGAATAATCGAAACAAAATAGCCTTTTGTTTTTTTTCAACACGTGGTAATAAAAATGCTTAAACAGTATGATTATTTAATAAGTATATATCCCATTGCTATAGAGTCGTTTATCTGTCTGACTGATTGTCAATTTGCTTTGAATGTATCATTCAACCCGCAGTAACGTCTCTAGCACCAATTGCGTGTAGAGCCAAGGTCTGTTCGCCGGCTATCTACAGTAGTGTGCGACACCTGATTTTAAACTGAATCAGAACTTTGTTTTTTTTTATGATAAATGATATTTGGGACATGTTTGCACAAAAGACAAATAACTGCTCTATTTAAACTGAGAGATCTATTCTAGATTTCAAATAATCGACTGATTTGAACTTAGGTCACGCATAAAAAGATACAAAGGACAACAAAGCAAACGTAGACTAGACTGACTACTTGGACAGGGACGATAAATTCTTTAAAAAAATATATGGGGTACTAATTTAATACTCCCACATCCGTAATGTAGATCAAGAACCTAAACTTATAAATCTCTGTCTACAACCATTATGAACATATAAAGATAAACATGTCATCTCGCGAGGCGATAACATATTCGTTCGGGGTTCCTTCTGTTGACTTATGACCTACGATCGTTTGTTGCCAGATACGATCTGATGACAGACGCCACACCGTTATCAAATATAACGTAAGCTCTTATAAATAACAGTTACAAAAACTTATAAAAAAGTGTCATGTCATAACACGTGTTCTTTTAATTTATTGCTTTAATCCCACGGAAGCTTATGTTTCTTTCATTCTCTATTGAAGCTTTTTAAGAGCCATGTCGACATGAATAAAACGGCTGATTGACCATCATAGCATAGGGCGCTGCCCTTTATGAGTCGGGGCCAAATAAGGTCAATTAAATCAAGCTACTTACAGCTGTAACTTATAGACCATTCAGAAATTTCATTGAGATTAGTTTATTAGACTGGAACACTTATGTTTCCTTTTAACTTTTTATATTTATGAATGGCATGGTCTGTTGCTCTATTGTCCTTTGCGGTATTCAAAAAAAAGCTCTTGCCAATTCAAAAAGCAAATGTACTCAAAATTTACATTGTCTTATGAAACGTATTCAGACTAATTGAGCTTTATTTTGAAATTGCACTTGAATTACTCGTTTATCTCAGTTACACACATAACATTTCTCTAATGTATATAATTTTGTGAGCTTTTTCAGATATATTTGTAGTTTTTAACAGGTTCATATATATGTATTATTGACCCTTGTAAATAAGTCAAAAATATCTGTTTGTCAATAAGTGGTCGCCCAGCAATACGACACCGACGTCAACAAGGAGTACGTTATTAGAGGCAACAGCATCTTGTTGAAGTGTCAGGTTCCGTCGTTTGTCGCCGATTTCGTTCAAGTCGTGTCTTGGCATACCGATGACGAAGACTTTCTCCCCGGAGAGGACTATGGTTATTCCCAATATACATCTGAACACAATACTCCTCATCCCTTACTCCTAAATGCTGATCCATTTTGGTATCTCCACAGTGGTACAGCAACAATACGATACAGAAGTGAACAACGAATACGTGATTCGCGGTAACTCCGCCATTCTCAAATGCTCTATTCCATCATTTGTTGCTGATTTCGTGACGGTCGTGTCCTGGCACGATGAATCTGGCAACTCTTTTATTCTTGGCGAATCCAAGGATGGAGATGGTACCACCACTCATAACTCTTTTTTATCTCCTCTTCTCCCATTCCTGTCATATATTGTTTGGTATACTTACTAAATTAAAAAATTCCAGTTGTAACACAATACTACGAAGCTGAAGTAGTCTCAGAGTATGTCATCAGAGGCAATGCAGCATTACTCAAATGCAATATACCTTCCTTTGTCGCGGACTTTGTCAAGGTCGACGCATGGGTAGATTCAGAAGGCGGCGAATATTTGCCTACTAACGATACCGGTATATTGTTTTAAATAACCACAAAACAATGTATACCTTTTCCCGTTCTCCTTTCCTCTTACCAATGTGTTGAAATCTTAGACATTCGTGTCTAATTTCAGTTGTAAATCAATTTTATGAAGCCGAAATTCTGACGGAGTATGTCATTCGTGGGAATGCCGCTGTTTTAAAATGTTCAATACCATCATTCGTTGCGGATTTTGTAAAGGTAGAGGCATGGATCGACGAAGAAGGAACAGTGATTACTCATGCTGACAATATTGGTACCAATGGCCTTTGTAAACAATATGTCCACTTCCCGTGCCCGCTAAACGTCTGTCCCCCACACTTCTGCCCTGTTGTTCCCAACTAAGTACCTAATTGTTATTCTTCAGTCGTATCACAGTACTACGAGACCGAAGCCGAAAACGAATACGTGATTAGAGGGAATGCTGCCATTGTCCGCTGCAAGATCCCATCTTTTGTTAGTGATTTCGTTTATGTGGAAGCCTGGATAATGGAAGATGGAGAAATCCTCACGATAAACAATACAAACAACGTTAAGGGTATCCATTCGTATTTCTTAAGAAGCATTCAACATCCCATCCCGTCTTTATTCATACTCCAAACGTTTGATTTGATTTTTGATTACGTTTATTGAATTCTGAATATAGTGGTGTCGCAGCCTTTTGAAGCCGAAGCTGACAACGAGTATGTGATTCGTGGCAACGCTGCCATTATGAAATGTGAAGTACCAAGTTTCGTGTCAGATTTTGTGTACGTGGAGATGTGGATGGATAGCGAAGGTGGCACTTACTACCCTGGCAAAACAGAGGGTAACTGGTGTTCAAATAGTGCTGTGTTCATTGCCCCGCGATCCTAATTCCTTAATGTCTGTCTATCGTAGCGGTCCTGCAAGAGTATGAAGCTAGAGTCAACGACGAGTTTGTCTTACGAGGAAACACTGCTCATTAAGTGCATCGTACCATCATTTGTTGCCGATTTCGTTCACGTGATGGCTTGGATTGCGGATAATTATACCATATCTGCGGATGAAAACAAAAATATAGACACCGGTAGTAATAATTTCAAATCCAAACTATTCAAATCCCACTCTTCCTTGGTCCAATTCTTTTAATAACGTGTTTCATGTTAGTTGCGATTCTACAGTGGTACATCAGAATTACGAACCTCGAGTTACTGATGAAGATGTTCTTCGAGGCAATTCAGTCATTATTAAGTGTTCAATCCCATCGTTTGTGACGGATTACGTGCATGTCGTGGAATGGGTGGCCAATGACGACGAATCCCTCTCTACGCTTTCGTTCAACGGCTCCGAGGACAATTACGGTAATCGAGAGTACCGCGCGGCCCCAATTGTTCCTATCCGCACTCCAAATCCCCGAGTTCAATTGAACAGTCGCACCACATGGATTTAATGTCATTCTATCCTCATATTTCAGCTGTTAATCAATTCTATGAATCGCAAGTTTACGATATCTACGTCATAAGAGGCAATGCAGCTGTGTTCAAATGCCATATTCCATCCTTTGTAAGCGATCATGTACAAGTTGTATCTTGGCACGATAGCGAAGAAGGAGAATATGTACTTAATGAGAATTACGGTACAGTTTAATCAAGTCTATAAAAGTCATAACATTAATGTCCATGAGTCCCTTCCTCATATAATATCACTGAGATAAATTTTATCAGCGTTGTTTTCTTCTTTGTTTCTAGTCGTATCCCAGGCATATACTGTCAACTTGGTAGATGAAAACGTTCTGCGTGGAAATGCTGTAGTAATGAAATGTCTCATTCCGAGTTTCGTAACCGAATATGTAACTGTAGCGTCGTGGATTATTTCCGAAGGAGATGATGAGGTTGATATAAAAATTGATGACGCTGTTAACAATGAGGGTATACCATACATAAAAATAAAAATATAATCCTTTTTCCACTCCAATTTCATCCTAAGATCTTTATAGGATTTTTTGTTTTATGATCAAAAAAGCCTTTTCCTATCTTTTTTCAGTGGTGTCGCAAGCCTACACCGTTAATATATTGGAAGAAAGCGTCCTGCGTGGAAACGCTGTAGTTCTCAAATGTCATATATCAACTTTTGTCACTGAATACGTTAGTGTCTCGTCATGGATAATTTCTGAGGGAGAATCAGATGACGTGGAAATTAAGGCAGAATCGAACGATATGGGTATTTCGGAAATTGATTAAAAATATCACCCTTCCCTTTCCTTCCAACTAATGACATATCTAATGTAATGCTTAGGTTTTAATTTGGCATTCCAGTGGTGTCTCAAGCTTATTCAGTCAATTTAATGGAAGAAAACGTGTTACGTGGGAACGCGGCAATAGTCAAATGCCACATACCTAGCTTCGTCACGGAATACGTCACGGTTGCTTCTTGGATTATTTCTGAAGAAAATATTGATCAATTAGAGATTAGAATAAACGAAACGGCCAATCTAGGTATTTGTTAAACATAAAATGAAATCTGTGTTTCACCATAAACCTTTCTCTTCCTTTTAGTCTCGTTTGTTGTTATGATGACACGACGTATCTGGGGTCCGGTTGCCGAAGCAGTTTCAATCATTTGCCTATCCTCTGCTTCGATGATGATGATTTATGATGTTAGTGAATTACAATTTCAAGTCGTTGTTTTAGTTTGATCCAGTTTGACGTCTTTTTGCAGTGGTTTCTCAATCTTACACAGTCAACCTTTGGGAAGAAAATGTCCTGCGGGGTAACTCCGCTATACTAAAGTGCCATATTCCGAGTTTCGTCTCTGAATACGTTACAATCACTTCCTGGATTATATCGGAAGAGGAAGCCCAAGACGTTGAGATATATTTAGATTCCGTTTTCAATTTAGGTAAACTCGTTAAATGCACTTCCCTTCCGCTCCTTTTCCTCCCTATTCCACGTTTCAATGATTTCAAACAAACTATCTTTTAAATCTGTAGTTAGCTGAAAGATTTGAAGTTTCGACTTTGATACGTAAAGTATCAATTAGTACAGGAGGTGTTTTTCTGTATAACTAAGAATATAATTTTATGGGAATTTCAGTCGTCTCACAAGCATATGACGTGAAATTCTGGGAAGAGTACGTACTGCGCGGTAATGCAGCTATTCTCAAATGCCAGATCCCAAGTTTTGTTTCTGAATATGTCACTGTAAGTTCTTGGATAATATCTGAAGATAAGAACGAAGAAGAAATTGGTTTAGACTCTACGGAAAATTTAGGTATTAGTTTTAGTCGTTTGTACATTCGCATTTGAGCTGGATTCCATACGTCCTTTACATATATCCCATCTAAATCCTGTTTTACTTCTCGTTTTTAGGGTTCCGTACCTCAAAAGGAAAAACCTTTAGGATCAATAGGATCACTTTGTTGTCCGTCTGTCCGCTTGTCCGTCTGTCTGTCTGTCAAGACCTGTATCTTGGGAAAGCGTTAAGGTATCGAGTTGAAATTAAAACCATATATATACGCAGATCCATAGTCTCTTGCTGCAGAGAGAAAAATCAAACTTCTCAGTTTCATTTAAAAAAACGTTACAGCCGAATATGTCGCAAAAACGCATATTTCGACACTCACAAGGGAATCAAAACCATGGGGTACTTCCCGTTGACCTATAAACTATGAAATTTGGCAAGAAGCATTGTCATATAGTACAGATAAAGGAAAAAATCCGAAAACTGTACATTTTTAATTTAATCACAAAAAGTAGGGTCTTTAAGCAAGGAAGGAGGGACCAAGTTTTAAAGTACTTTAACCGTATCATGTGGGGTATCATATGAAAGAGCTTCATTAGCACAAGCTAAAACAGGTTTTTAAATATTTTTACGATGTATATTTTTCGGTTTATGAAGGAAAATATTTCCCCTTTTTATCTACCATGTAGTTTGTACGGAACCCTCGGTGGGCGAGTCTGATTCGCGCTTGTTCGGTTTTTTTTCAGATTGATTTTAGTTTTCTTCCGTCGTGCGTAAAAAAGGGTTATATCTTATGAATCGTGCAATACATGCATTGTCAGATTTTATAAATCTTTTATTCACATAAAATAATATTGTTTCAGTGGTTTCTCAGGCATACGCCGTTAATCTGATGGAAGAGTACGTCTTAAGGGGAAATAGTGCTATCTTGAAATGTCACATTCCAAGCTTTGTGTCCGAATACGTTATCGTAATCTCTTGGATTATTAGTGAAGAAAACGAGGAAGTCGAAATCAAACTTGATTCAGTTCAAACAGACGGTACGATTATTTATTATTGATCAATTTATGGCTTTATGCCAAAACCATCTTATTCTTATCTGTATTCCATTCTATCGGCTAGAGCTTATTGTATTATATTAACCGCCATGTACGTAGGGCAGAGGTTTATTGATTGTTTAGGGCTGTGTTCCTTATGATGGGTACCTGTGGTTCCATGGGCCTCACGGCCTACCTTCGTCCTTCTTCCTCCTTCCTTAGGCTAATGCATGCGTATAAATTTGTAAGTAAATCGCAACCTTAAGTTGCGCTTCTGTGCTTATTGAATGAAATTAATTTATGTTTATCGGTTGACTGGTATCTATAACCTGTTTGTACATTTTCAGAGGGAAAATACTTAGTGCTTCCTTCTGGAGAGTTGCACATTAAAGATGTTGGACCTGAAGATGGTTACAAATCGTACCAATGTCGTACTAAGCACAGACTCACTGGAGAGACTAGATTATCTGCTACTAAGGGACGATTGGTCATCACGGGTAAGCGATAATTCTTTTTCAATTGATAATTCATGCGCGATCAATTCATTCACGTTATAAAAAACGTTCCAGTTTTTAATCCATTCTAAAAGCTTCTTCATAATTTTATACTTTTCAGCGACGCTTTCAAAATTATTCAGTAAAATGAATTTATAGCGTTGTTTGATATCTTAAAGTTATAATGAAAGCATAATGTTATACTTTGTACTTTCAAAAATGCGAATATTAAAAGTCCTTCCATTAAAATTGTTATCACTTTTGGATATCGTTTTTAAAATATGCTCATTTAGAACATTCTCAGCCTAAATAAACTGTAAACGTTAATGCACGCATCTTACTTTTTTTTTAAATAGAATAAAATATGAGAATGTTCTTCAATTTATATTTTTATTAAATTGTACAAGAAATATATATATTTGCATTTTTTTTTTTTTTAAATACTTTGCTAATTTTAAAATACAGCTTCTAAGTTCTTTTTTATATTTCTTGTACTAAAAAGTTTACAGACACAAATAAAACTTGTGTCTCTAAATTTTTATTAAACTATAACTTGCCTGAATGTTGGGATAGGGTACCCTGCAGAGCCTTGACTTGCGCGATATTTAAATTGTATTCTTTGAACGCATAGAGACTGCTAGGGGCAAATCAGGGCGTATTTGTCGATCGAGCTCTTTTTATCTTGGTGTCGTTATGTCCGTGAACCCGCCTTCTCCCAACATGCGCAGAGCCGGTGGGTCGAGTGCCTCCCAAGTTCTCTAGCGCGTCGACCACCAGTGGTTTCCAGTTTAACCAGTCCACCAGCATCGCCCTCCTGTGCCCGGCGCAGGCATTCCCTGCACCCATGTACCGGTAAGATTATTCTCATTAACGCCGTTTTGCGTCATTCCTCAGAGCCGATAGGCCGCGTACCCCCCAAATTGTCCACAACACAAGTGGGAGCCATGTACGTGACCACATCAGGTGCTTCGTTTACGTTACTGTGCCCCGCGCAAGCGTTCCCCGTCCCCCTATTCAGGTAGGATGTAACTCATTTACACCTGTAAACATATTCTATTTTTAGAACCGGTCGGCCGCGTACCTCCCAAATTCGCAACTGTTCTGACTGGCACTATGTTTCAAGTAATGAAAAATGAATCTTACGCCCTGCAGTGTCCTGCGCAGGCATTCCCAACCCCACTGTTCAGGTAAACTATATCTCATAATGGATTTAGTCACCGTTTACTGCTTCTGTAGAGCCTGTGGGACGAGTACCACCAAAATTGGCTTCGGCTGTGATGAGTACGATGATTGGAGTCAAGAAAGACCTGCCATTTGCTTTACAATGTCCAGGACAAGCATTCCCAGTCCCAATTTTCAGGTATTATTAATTGAATATATCGTTGTCAATCCTCGATGATACTGCATTTTATGATAATATTTTTGGCCACAGAACCAATGGGAAAAGTATCACCGAAATTTCCAAGCTTAGAAAGAAGTAGACTTTTTAATTTTGAAGCCAATCAAAGTATGGTACTACTATGTCCTGCTCAAGCATTCCCTGCCCCAATGTTTAGGTAAGGCACATATTAAGTAGGATTAACTATTTTTTTGATTAAAACATTTGAATATTAATTTCGTAGAACCGATGGGAAGAGTGTCACCAAAGTTTCCAACGGGAGATATAAGTAGAACATTTATTGCTAATATGGGAGATGGCGTTCCGTTACTTTGTCCTGCACAGGGGTTCCCTGCACCAGCATTTAGGTACATATTAATTTTTAATTTATTATAGTCGTTCAATGTTTTACGAACAGAACCCATGGGCAAGGTATCGCCGAAGTTTCCATCGATGGAAACCGGTCGCAGCTTTACGTTTCCCTGAAACTCGTGTGTGACAATGCTCTGTCCGGCACAAGCGTTCCCATCTCCAATGTTCAGGTATAGCTTGACCTCCTGTTTTATCTTTAGAACCTGTTGGGCGCGTGTCGCCGAAATTCCCTTCCATGGATAATTCAAGAGGTTTCAGCGTTATGAATAACAGCAGTTTGACAATGCTATGCCCAGCTCAGGCATTCCCAGTCCCATTATTCAGGTAATTAAACATGAAACATTCTAATTAGATTCGATTATAAACTGTATATCCGTATACTATTTTGTCGTTTCTGTCATATTCATATTTCTTTATACTCCCATGTTTCATCAGAGCCAGTGGGGCGAGTTTCACCAAAATTCCCGTCTATGGATAGCTCGAGAAGTTTTAGTGTAATGTCAAACAATAGCCTGACGATAATGTGTCCAGCGCAGGCTTTTCCAGTCCCACTGTTCAGGTAATCAACTGCCAGAAGTATTACGCCGCTTTTTATAAAATTATTACTTTGATCTGTAGAGCCGGTCGGCCGAGTCTCGCCTAAGTTTACAACAGGTGACAAACTTCGCGCGTTTGACGCCACAGGAAGTGATAGCATCACATTACTTTGTCCTGCACAAGCGTTTCCTGCCCCAGCATTCAGGTATTTTATTTTTCAACAAAAATGTTCATATTCCTGATTTACGCTAGGCAATCTTTATTATAAGTACCATTATTTTGATCTATAGAGCCGGTCGGTCGGGTTTCACCCAAATTCACTACAGGCGACAAAAGTCGCGCTTTTGATGCTACTGGTGGTGATAGCATCACCTTACTATGTCCTGCTCAGGCGTTCCCTGCCCCAAATTTCAGGTATTATTTTTATTATTCACCCTAAAATGACAATATTTTTCGTAGAGCCGGTGGGTAGTGCCGCTCCAAAAGTAGCCACAAAAATGATTGATCTTTCGGAATCTTCCTTCAATAACACTGTTACGTTATTATGTCCGGCCCAAGCATTTCCCGTTCCGATGTTCAGGTAAAACCCATTTTATATAATTGATAAATATCCAAATTTAATTAGTTTTAACTTTAAATATATTGACCCAAAAGAATAAAGAGATGCATAAACAATTCAGAGATTAATATATGTTATACATAGTCTGTACGAAGTGTGCCTCCGAAATTTCCTACACTGGATAGTGTTAGGGGTTCAGTGCATATGTAAATGCTAGCGTCATACTGATGTGCCCTGCTCAAGCTTTTCCACTTCCTTTGTCAAGGTAAAGTTTGATTTAAAAGTTCGTCCTCTTTTTAGAGCCTGTTAATAGTGCTCCACCAAAAGTACCGACAAAAACTATTGAGTTTGTGGAGTATGGAATGGGGTCCAGCGGAACGCTGCTTTGTCTAGCTCAAGCGTTCCCGGTACCAGTATTTAGGTGAGTTCCAAACTCATTAATATCGACGCGTTTGTTCTAGAGCCGGTCGGTCTAAAAGCTCCTACGTTTTCGACGGATTTCAAAATGGCGTGGTATGTAAAGGATGTTAAACAGGGCTTCGCTTTACTTTGCCCTGCGCAATCATACCCCGGCCCTATGTTCAGGTAATTGACATTACCTATATTCATTTTAGAACCAATCTGAATCTTAAGTTCTTTATTTTAGACTGGGTCAAAATATTGCATACGAGTAGCCGAAAAAATTGCACTCCCATGTCTTGCCCAGGGGTTCTCTGTTCTATTAATTAAAAGTATAATTAATTTGTAAACGTTTTCAGAACCCATTGGTTCGAAGTCCCCAACTTTTACCACAGACGATAAATTAGCTTGGTTTATGAGACAAAATGGACAAAGTTTAGCATTACTATGTGGGGCTCAGGGATACCCTGTTCCTGCGTTCAGGTACTATTGCCTTTTATATAGCTGTACCATATATCTAATTTTAGAACCCGTTGGATCGAAGTCACCTACTTTTTCTACCGACAATAAATACTTTTGGTACGAACGTCCGGTCGGGCAAAGCTTAAATATCCTGTGTCCTGCACAAGCATTTCCGGTGCCGTTATTCAGGTGAATTGTAAAATCCATATTTATTTAAATTGTAGAACCCGTTGGCTCAAAGTCCCCTGCATTCTCAAATGACGTCCAATTTTCTGGAATCACCCGTAGAGTTGGTCAAGATTTTGCACTCTTGTGTCAAGCACAAGCATTTCCTGTCCCAATATTCAGGTAAGGGCCTTTAGTTAAGAAACTTATTTATTGATCGCAGAACCGATAGGATCTAAAGCACCGTCATTTTCCCTGGAATTCAAAAGTACTACACTCACAAAACTAGCGGGACACCCCATAGCTCTCTCATGTCAGGCTCAAGCTTATCCTGCTCCTGTGTTCAAGTGAGTACCGTAGTTGATTCTAAATTATATTTCTTTCGCTCAGAACCAGTCACGGCGAGAGCACCTACATTCGCGAGCACCGCGTCTTCTTACAATTATGATATTGAGGTACATTCTGGCGGTTCTATGCTTTGTCAAGCTCAAGGGTATCCTCAGCCAATATTCAGGTAGGTCTTTTCTACATAAAAGTCGTTGATATTTTAGAGCCAGTCGGAGCAAAAGCCCCGTCATTTTCTACTGAATCAAAAGGCAGCATTTTTGTGAAAGAAGTAGGACACAGTTTTGCTTTACTCTGCCAGGCACAGGCGTTCCCTACCCCAATTTTTAGGTGAGTTAATTGTGTAGTGTTATGTATTTGACTAACTAATTATGAAATTTGATTAGGGAATTTGTCAAAAGTGAGTTGCTCAGCGGTATTTTCAGGTCATAATAAATTGATATTGTTGTAATAAACATGTAGAACCAGTCGGGGCAAAGGCACCTTCTTTCTCTACCGAGTCTAAAAGCAGCACTTTCATAAAAGAAGTTGGCCAAGGTTTCGCATTGCTCTGTCCAGCTCAGGCATTCCCAACTCCGATTTTTCGGTAAGTTTTAATTTTTCTTTACTATGTTCTACAGAGCCGGTGGGTTCGAAACCGCCAACATTCTCAACTGACTTTACGTTATCAGCGGTAACAAGACATTTAGGTCAGAGTTTTGCAATGATGTGTCAAGCGCAAGCTTTCCCAGTACCGATATTCAGGCAAGTGTTTTCGTAGCTTCATGTAAAATCTTGTTTATACTTGACAGTTTTACTTGTCATTATGTACAGAACCAGTTGGATCCAAAGCTCCTTCCTTTTCAACTGAGTCCGCTCTATCATCTTTAAAGAGACATGAAGGTCAAAGCTTTGCATTATTGTGCCAAGCCCAAGCTTTTCCAGTACCAATATTCAGGCAAGTCTATTATCATACCCTTAAATAATGTTATAGAACCAGTAGGCGCTAAGTCCCCGACATTTTCGTCTGAATCAATGGGAAGTATTTTCCGAAAACGTGTTGGCCAAGGTTTTGCTCTTCTTTGTCAAGCGCAAAGTTATCCCGCCCCGATATTCAGGCAAGTGTTATTTTTTTTACTTTTTCACCGCAGAGCCAGTCACCTCAAAAGCTCCTACTTTTTCGACGGACGCCCGTAGCACAACTTTTATTCGAACTGTCGGACAAAGCTTTGGATTGTTGTGTCAAGCTCAATCTTTTCCTGTCCCTTTATTCAGGCAAGTTTCCTACTTATTGTTGATCACTGAAAAAATCTTACATTTAGAGCCAATCGGGAGCGCTGCACCGAGTATCACGGTAACACCGAAAGCAGCTGTGCATTATTCTCAAAATACCTCCTTGGCTATCTTGTGCCCAGCACAAGGATTTCCAGTGCCTTCATCTAGGTAAGTTTCAGTTGAAAATAAACATATTTACCACAAATTAGACCCAGAAACATCCAAGATTTGCAACACTACTCCAATGTTCAGGCAAGTTTCAGTTCGAATGATAAGACATTCGTGTTCCTCCAGCAGGCTTAGACAAGTGGCAAGTTTCTATTTCTACAAACGCTTACACTTCGAAATGCTGAAAAACTGTGCAGTGCTGTCACGTAACATTTTATTAGCTAACGCCAATCCCATATTTTTTTCTATTCTCTGGCACTCACAAAATATGAATGCCACTTATCTAATCCCTCCCAGTTAAGATGTGTTTTAACTGCGTCCTTAGAACCAATCGGCACGGCTGCACCAAGTATTTCAATGACAAAAGGTTCCGTGCTTTACTCTGAAAATACGTCAATGGCAATGCTGTGTCCTGCCCAAGGGTTTCCTGTTCCGATAACGAGGTATGTTTTGTATACTGGTATCACCACCTATTGAAAAAAAAACCCAGCAATCTTTTGGGTAAGTTGATCCAGTAATTTTAAGTTAGATAATACAAGTTAAATAATTGTGGGTTTCCTAGAATGATTATTTGTGCTTAGGAACTTTCTTTTAGGATTGTTTAAGGGTCGTCTCTGTTATTACAGAACCAACCAATAAGATCGCCCCTCGGAAAGATTCTACTAAGAACTTTGAAGGTTGGGAAGTTTTCGTCGTGCCTCAAAACGATGTGGCTTATCTGACGTGCCAAGTGGCCGCTTACCCCGCTCCTCTGTTTAGGTAGGTGCAGTACAGAGGTTTTGTATTCCACAGAGCCTACCGGTAGGACGGGACCGAAGGTGACGGGCGACGGGCTCAATCGACAAGTAGGTCGCGAAGGGGTAAGCCTCGCGCTTCTATGTGAGGCCCAAGCGTTTCCAGCCCCCCTGATGAGGTACGGCTATATTTCGTAGACGGCCGGCCGTCGGCACCTCACGCATTCATCCCTCACGTAGTCATCCCATATCACCTCAATGTACTGATGTGCGTTGTTATTGCAGTCTAGCGGCGGCCGGCCCGCCGCGTGACATGAAGGCGTGATGGTCCGCGGCCGGCCGCGCGCCTCTTCCACTCGTATAACGGTCCCCTGCCAAAGTAACGATTGAGCGGCGTAGACACCTGTCGGTAAGTGTCAGGGTGTTCTTGCTTTCATTCAGGCGCTTTAATCTTTACTTTGTGCTTTACGTGAGTCAAGGCTGCATTTTATAATTTTCACTTTAAAAATGGTATAAATAACCCCGCCCGGTTGTTTGGTAGCTTTATGAGTTGAGTCCATTGCTAGCTTGTCGTTTGTTTTTGTAATAAGCTAATCCAGCGTAAGGGGTGCTATAATTTCTGGTGATTCACTAATATCTTAAACTAGGAGCACACGTTATACTTATTTATTAATCGCATAGTTTCTCATTTCTTCCTTAAGAACCTACGAACAGTTTGCCTCCAAAGCTGTCTGGTGGTCGATTACAAGAATCGCAAATGAGTTTGGGACAAACTGGGACCGTTCTTTGTCTTAGTCAAGCTTTTCCTGTTCCTGCATTCAGGTGGGTGGCTCTGGGAAACTAAGATCGAATTAACTTATATATGTCATAATGATAAAGCCATCCCCATTCAAATTGGTAAAAAAGGTCCCTTTACTTTATTTATGGTGGGCCGAATTCTGAACATGTTCTCCTTTGTTGCAGATGGTACAAGTTCATTGAAGGCACTACGAGGAAACAGCCAGTGACTCTCGATGATAGAGTGAAGCAGGTTTCTGGAACATTGATAATTAAAGAGGCTAAAGTAGAGGACTCTGGCAAATATTTGTGCGTCGTGAATAACTCTGTTGGAGGTAAGTTTCTTGGTTTTAAAATTAACAAAATACCTACTAGTACTTTTGAAAAGATTTAATTTAATATATATATATATATATCTTACTGCGCCTCGTGCGCTTTCACCCGCGTAGTGAAGTTTATGTCACATGACATCAACTTTAAAGAAACGTTCACTTGCCATTTTTATTTATTTGAAATGAACGAGGTTTTATCGCACAATAATTTCCAATTTTTCAAAATTATTTACGCAAGTATGTCTGACTCTTGATCAGTTTTTAGTATTTTGTAAATTTACATCAAAGTAAACCCTACAATCTTGCCAATATTGAGACTTGTATCTATTACCGCTCAAATGATACAACCGTTTAAGTGTAGGGCAGACAAACAGACACCGTAGCTTTACGAATAGGCTCCCATACCCTTAGTACGGAAGCCTAAAAAGGTAAACGAATTCTAGGTTTTATAATATTTATTCAACAATACAATAATGTTACCTATATCTTCCAGGTGAATCCGTAGAAACTGTGCTTACTGTAACCGCTCCATTGAAGGCAACCGTTGAGCCAGCCACACAGACCGTTGACTTTGGACGTCCCGCCGTCTTCACCTGCCGATATGAAGGAAACCCTGTAAAGACTATCACTTGGCTCAAGGACGGCAAAGACATGAAGCACCACGACGCTATGCTCAGGTGTGTTAATCTGTGATATATATCTAATTGGAAGTTTAATTCAGATGGCTGATACAATCCTCAAATGATTCACTTTTTTTAAATTTTTTATTTAAACATTTGAGCTCCAGTGTCCGTGCCTTTTATAAGCTAATACATTTTATTTTTAACTAAGTGTACATTTTTTTAAACTAGTATACAAGAGAAAGACGGATATTAACACTTTACTAACATGCATGCGTGTGTACGCCGAGCAGTCCAGCTCCCGCAAGCAGCACCCGTTCACGAGTTGAGCATGTGCCAGCTATCACTTGAAAATATGATAATATGAATGATTCACTTGAAAATATGCTTAAATTTATTTAATTTCATTGATATGTCATTTTTACCTTTCAAACACCATGCTCGGTTTTTTTTTTGTCGAAAATATACGGTATTACCGACAAAAGTTTTTCGAGCGTGGGCTCGAATCCAAAACTAGCGGTTAAAGAGTTAAGGCAATAGTTGTCACGCGATCTTTTGCCGGCAAATTACGCACAGCGAGAAAACTGTTTTCTACCCCTAAATATTATCTGAATTTCATAATTATTTTTTTGTATGATTGGAACCATTACTGGCTATGCCTCTACGGTGTTTTTGTTTTCAATATTTACACTTTTAATTTTTCGGAACTGTAACATAATCTGAAATTAGCAAACCGTAAAAGCATAGACATTTATGATTTTAATCAGATGGAAAAAAAAAACAAAAAAAAACATCGAAATTAGTTTATATTTAAGGATAGTCATTTTTTATAGTCTTTTCTCAAAATCTCCTATATGGTGCATCCACACATGCCGCCGGCTTTTAGACTGCCTTGCCGCTGACTTTGCCGCCGGCTTTACCGGCGGCCTGCGGTTCGATTGCCATTTTCGCAGTAGTGTTGCGCCTATCTTCGAAGTTAGGAGGTAAATTCGATCTCTGTCATTTCTACATGGACTGACAAAGAGAAAAGTATAATTTTAGAGGAGAATCTGATATCGACCGATTGTGAATACGGGTACGGAAAAGTGTCAAATGTGACCTATTAAGTTAGCCCTACTTTAAACCTTTTCCGGCTCGTCCTATCCATAATCTGATTGCTGAAAGAGTCATACTGACACACCTATTGGTATTTTTTTCAGAATCGAATCCGTGAAGAAGGAAGACAAGGGAATGTATCAGTGCTTTATTAGGAACGATCAGGAAAGTGCCGGCGCCAGTGCTGAACTGAAACTTGGAGGACGATGTATGTATAATTGTATAAGAAATTAAAGTCTATTTTTTGAATGGAAACGGTATAATTGTAGTAACAATTTATTTGTTTACTCATTTTTGTGATAAAGAGTCTCCGTATTAACGTGATTAGTCATAGACATATAAATTTATTTCCATCGGAACACATAGGAACACTTGGAAATATCAACAGCTTAACATCAGGCGAGTTGGTGGTCAATCGTAGATCTATAGTGTATAAAAAAAAACAGATCAAAATTGAACATTGACATTATTCTAAACTTTTTGCCGCTTAAATGGAACGTATTTACTAATCATATTTGGCATAGAATTGAAACTGGCGTATGAAATTATTCGTACAGGACTAATTCTTTACGTAGTGTAACATCAATGATTCATACTTGACTGATCTCTCTTCTCATGGATACTCGTATGAAAATTCCAAATGGTGCATCCGGTTGTTTATAACTAACTCTAAAACTAAAAAAAATATGTGCGAACGCCTGTTAATTGAAGACTGTTTACGTTTGTCATATACTATCATTCGTATTCCTAAATATTTCAGTCGAACCACCACTGATCCGCCACAGCTTCGGCGAGCAGACCTTCCGTTCCGGGCCCGCTCTCCGTCTCAAGTGCGTCGCATCTGGTAACCCCACCCCTGACATCGCGTGGCTTCTCGATGGCGAGAAGCTGACCAGCAACGACCGGCTCAAGATCGGACAGTTTGTCACGGCCGCTGACGGAAACGTCGAGTCACATCTTAATATCTCGTCGGCGCATACTAATGATGGAGGATTGTACACTTGCATCGCTTCTAGTAAGGTAAGTAAGGATCTTCAAGTAAGGACTTATTCCTTTCTTGAAAGATATCTATCTCTATCTTTGTTTCTTGAATTATGGTATCTACGCAAGAGGATATGATATTGGTAACCGCATAAAGCAGCAAACGCAGCCACTTCAGCCGCGTCCGCCACTACTTAAGGGACTTCATGTCCTCTTCCTAAGATGGGCCGCCGTACCAGACCGTACTTAAAATATGCTTTATTTGATTAATTCCAGGTCGGCAGCGCATCGCACTCGGCCCGCGTCAACATTTACGGCTTGCCCTACGTGCGTCCCATGAAGAAACGTCCCGTTGTAGCTGGCGACACCCTGACCGCGCACTGCCCCGTGGCCGGATACCCCATCGACTCTATTGTGTGGGAGCGGGATGGGCGGTAATGGACTCTTAATTTATTTTAACCGACTTCCAAAAAGGAGGACGGTCTCAATTTGTTGGAGTATACTTTTTATGTATGTTCCCCGATTACTCGAAGACACCTGGGCCGATATGAAATTTTTTTTTTTGTTTGAAAGGGTATACTTTCCAGGAAAGAAATGTAAATTTTATCAAAATCGGTTCAGTATTTTGGTTTTTATAACAAAATAACTGGAAAATATGTCGTTTTTTTTTTAGTTTATTAAACGATTACTTGTTAACAGTAGCGGAACGGATTCAGTTACTGTCATGATCTCCTGACCACGAATTGATGCTCAGGTTGTGCCGCTCGCAGCTAAAGTTTGCAGTGAGAGAGATAGTAGTATCTTTGCTTGTCTTGTGATTAGTGTCAGCTCCAAATGGAACGTCACAAACATCAGTTTTGTAGCATGCGTATAAGTTAATCCTTTGGATAACAAATTTCGTAATTTTGTTTTTAATTAACTTAGAATATGTGGTTTACGCGTCTTTCTTGTTTTTTTTTATGTAGTAATAAGTTTGCACTTGACCGCCAACTCGCCTGATGTTAAGCGACGTTGCGGTCTACGATGGAGCGCGCTTACGTAGAATAAACCAATTCACTCGCCATTTAAAGACACCCAGATTATATCTATCGAGAAAGCCACTCACGAAGCGTATTCCACAATGTAGCAGTCCGCATGATGAATGTTTAGTTAATTATTAGTCATAATATTTTTAGACCAAAATAGAACCAATAAAATAGTAGATAGAATAAGATAGCAGATAGTATGTGGCCCAAAATCTCAGTCACACTTGATATGCTTCCATGTCGAACCAGGCCATATAGCCGGCTGCATTATATCATCTGTTATTCTATTCGTTCATTCACAAGTTCAATCGTTCATTCTGTCCTCACCAGAGTACTGCCAATCAACCGCAAGCAGAAGGTCTTCCCCAACGGCACCTTGGTGATCGAGAACGTAGAACGCAACAGTGACGAGGCTACTTACACCTGTGTCGCCAAGAATTCGCAAGGATACACCGCTCGAGGAACACTCGAACTGCAAGTTATGGGTAAGTTTCGTATAACTGCCGTACAATGTAAAGGACATTTTGACTGAAAACTATAAGGAATTTTCTATATAAAATTATATCTCGCCAAGAATAATGTGCCTAAAAGTTAATAAGGGCCATAGTTCTCGCCAACTATATCGATCCTGAAAGAAAAATGTATATAAATATTGCTTTTTGACATACAGTTCTCAGATTTTCCAAAAATAAACTCAAATTTGCATTAATTATAAATTTGGCCGGTTTATATTTTTTCCGTTAACCATAGAGATAAAAATGTATTTTCTGTTAGCAAATATGTAAATGATAAGTCCTTGAAGGTGAATTAGTTTTCATTCAAAATTTGTCAACTGAGACTTTCAACTCAGTAGGATATTGTATTTCAAATTAAAAATGCAAATAATAAGAGGAGAAACCTTTTGCCTCATATATGTACAAATTATAATATTGAAAAACTAAAAGATCGTGTTACAGTGTAATGCTTCTGTTATTTAGATTTAGATAAATCTAAATAGCAAAGTAAAAAATGAAGATAGAAAAACTAGAAACAAAAAGATATCATCATCATCATCAACTGTACTTTCGTACGTCTACAGATCTCTTCATTTCTGATTCCATCTCGTAGAGAGACTCCGAGCATTGCCCATAGCTCGTTGCGTGATCTCAAGCTTCCTAATAAGGCCCATAGTTAGAACAAAAATGTATTTACAATATTCAAAGTCTATCACCTCTTCATCACACGTTTTTGAAAAAACAAGTACATAGGTAATTGGTTTCACGCTGAGTAAAGTATAATCATGTATGGTTATAATATTTAAAAAATGTATATGGTTGTTGTAAGTAAGACTTGAATTCTTGCAAAAGTTACTCAGTCAATCCTCTTTCTTAATAATGTCATAGTCACATACATTCGTAAATTACAGATGTCAGAAAACTCACATAACTTTTCCATCAATATTGAACAGTTAACTATGACGTTATTTTTGTTGTGGCACTAATGCAATTTTATTTCAGGTTTTCACAGATTTCTACATAGTTTGTATAGGTCCAATATTTTCAAATATTATTGATGTTTATGCCCGCCAAAGCTACATCGTTTGCCACACATGTCCTTTGCACTACCACTAAATCCAAATGAGTTTCCGCACAGTGCCCCCGCAAATGTTACCATTCGAGTTTGGGGAAGAACCTGCGAACGCCGGAGACATGGCCTCTATATCATGTGCTGTTAGCAAAGGAGACCAACCTTTGAACATATCCTGGATATTCAACGGACAACTCGTACTTCCCAAGAATGATCTGGGAATAGTACTCACTTCCATCAATAAGAAAACATCGATATTAAATATAGACTCTGTAAGTGGTGTACACAGGGGTACTTACCACTGTGTGGCGACAAACCCGGCTGGCTCCACTAATCACAGCGCTGTACTCGAAGTCAACGGTACACCCTCCATATAACCATCAGCTTGCTTGTCTTTCGATTTTATTATCAGTCTACCAATCTCCCCGCCGATCCTTATACTAATGTAGGGTGTCATCTCAGTTCCGCCGCAAATTTTGCCTTTTGAGTTTGGCGAAGAAATATTAAACGAAGGAGAAACGGCGTCCGTATCGTGCGTAATGAGCAAGGGAGATACCCCGGTCCGATTCAAGTGGCTTTTCAACGGAGAGGAGATCAAGCCGCGGAACACTCTAGGCGTCGTCCTCACGACGATCAGCAAGAAAACTTCAATTTTAAACATTGAGCCGGTGAGCGCCGTGCATCGAGGCTCTTACACTTGCGAGCTCAAAAACGATGCTGGCCAAACAAACCATACCACAGTCCTAAGCGTCAATGGTTCGCCTCCTTCCTCATTAGCTATTTTTGTTTCGTAGTAGATACTGAATGCTTTTTATGTTGCTCACAACAGTACCTCCTCAAATCTCACCTTTTGAATTTGGTGATGAACCCGCAAATGCTGGCGATACCGCGTCGGTTCAGTGCGTAATGAATAAAGGAGATTTGCCAGCTAATTTCTCGTGGAGCCTGAACGGAAGAAAAATATCTCAAGGAAATGCTTTGGGAATAGCGATAGGCAGCATGAGTCGCAAAATGTCTATTCTGAATATTGACTCTGTGAACGGTACCCATAGAGGCGTTTATGTTTGCCACGTCGAAAATTTTGCCGGACAAGTAAATCACAGCGCAACATTGGAAGTAAACGGTTATTAACTTTTTTTTTGTACCCTAATTTATAGTAAATGTGGTAGTTATATTAGTTCCATATAACAGTTTTGCCTCAAATCCACCCTTTCACCTTCGGAGAGGAACCAGCTAATGCGGGCGACACAGTCGGCGTTCAATGTATGGTTACAAAAGGCGATGCTCCTATCAATATAACTTGGCTTTTGAATGGGAGGTCCGTTCAAAGGATTCAGGGTATATACGTTGTCAAGATTGGCCACAAGTCAAGCGGACTATCAATAGATGGAGTGGCATCCGTCCATTCAGGAGTATATACGTGCTCCGTTACTAACCAAGCTGGTCATGCCAACTATTCTTCCGAATTAGCTGTTAACGGTACTTCGGTTTTGTTTTTGGACACATTTTTTATATTGCATAAGGAAGTAGAAATTAGTTGTTAGTAAATATTTTGTGTAAATAATGTTTCTTAAAACAGTTTTGCCTCAAATCCATCCATTCACCTTCGGGGATGAGCCAGCCAATGCAGGTGATACAGTAGGCGTCCAATGTATGGTTACGAAAGGCGACGCGCCTCTTAATATCACGTGGTTATTAAACGGGAAGCTGGCTCAGACAATTCCCGGTATAACTGTGTTCAAGATTGGGCATAAAGCTAACAGCCTTTCAATAGAAGGAGTTGCATCTATCCATTCAGGAGTCTATACTTGCTCAGTCAACAACCAAGCCGGCCATGCGAACTATTCCTCCGTGTTGGTAGTCAATGGTACTTTTTGACCCTATTTGTATTTTGCTTACCCGTTAATTTTCTTTTATTGCTTTGTGTCTAAATGTTTTGTCAAATCTGTTTCCTATCCCCACTTGACATAAATCTTATCTATTTCTCCCATCGGTTTTTTTAGATTTTTCGTCGTTTAATCAAAACAGTATTTCCATAGTTGTACCACAGGTGACACCATTCGATTTTGGGGAAGACATTCTCAATGCAGGTGAAACAGTATCTCTTACTTGTACTGTGGGCAAAGGAGATTTACCACTGAAAATACACTGGCAGTTAAATAATAACATTTTGAATTCGGGCAACGGGATTTTCATCAATAGAAATGGAAAGAGGATATCGGTGTTGAGTATTGAAAATGTTCAACATGAGCACATAGGAAATTATACGTGTATCGCGGAGAATGATGCGGGACGCAGTAGCCACAGCGCGGTTCTCAATGTGAACGGTACCAAGAGAGTTTTAAAACAAGCTTTGCTTTTTTTGCACAATTTATTTTATGATGATTTGTTTGGTTTTGGTAAATCCTGGGAGTGCTCCATCAAATAACCCTTCAGCCGGAAAATGTAATCGTACTCGTACTTCGTATTTTCAATTATTTGAGGAGAATTATAATATATAACTTACATTTCTCATATCACTAGTTCCTAACAACTCACTTTATTTCTTATTAGTGGCGCCACAGATAACACCGTTCGATTTCGGAGAAGATATCCTAAATGCTGGTGATACCGTGTCTACAATCTGTACTGTCGGAAAAGGCGATTTACCCCTGAAAGTCCATTGGATGCTCAACGAACAACTACTAAATTCTGGAAACAATGTCCTTATTAGCAGAAGCGGAAAAAGAATATCTTTATTGAGTATAGAGAACGTCCAACACGAACATATTGGGAACTATACTTGTATCGCCGAGAATGAAGCCGGCATCAGTACCCACAGTGTAGTGCTTAATGTCAATGGTATCCAAATATCTCATATTGCAAACTGCTCAGCTCATCATGCCATGCTTCATAATTTTTAGCACGTTTTATTTATTGTATTATATTCGTACTGTCCGATTCCGTCTTCCAATTACCATATTATCGATGTGAGTAGATTATAAAACAAATCTTCGTGGTTCGATTTTGAATTTAATATTTCTTCATACGCTCCATAGTGGTACCTCAAATAGCGCCATTTGATTTCGGCGAAGACGTCCTCAACGCAGGAGAGACATTGTCGACGACTTGTACTGTCGCAAAAGGAGATTTACCTTTGAAAATACATTGGATGCTAAACAATCGCGAGCTGAATTCAGGGAACAATGTGTTCATCAGCAGAAGCGGAAAGAGAATATCTCTATTGAGCATAGAGAACGTCCAACATGAACACATTGGAAACTATACCTGCATCGCTGAGAATGAAGCGGGCATCAGTAGCCACAGTGCAGTGCTAAATGTTAATGGTATATTGCTATTGTTTCAATAGAGGTTTTCCGCATGTATTTTAAAATTTGTAGATTTGTTGCGTCTTTTGCTTAATTTACATGCTGGGTATTGGTAATTTTGAAATCACTAAAAACGTGTTTAATTTTGTCGAAACGTCAGTTATATATCATAATTTTTCTCAGTCGTGCCACAGATAACACCTTTCGACTTCGGGGAAGATGTCCTGAATGCCGGTGATACCGTTTCGCTTATCTGCACGGTCGGTAAAGGCGATTTGCCGCTCAAAATACATTGGCAATTAAACAATCAAATTCTGAATTCGGGGAATAGTGTCTCCATAAACAGAAACGGAAAGAGAATATCAGTTTTAAGTATAGAAAATGTTCAACACGAGCATATTGGGAATTACACTTGCATTGCGGAAAACGAAGCCGGCCGTAGCAGCCATAGTGCAGTCCTCAATGTCAACGGTATTATTTAATTCAACAAAATATTTAATTTTATGTGCTTTGCTTTTGTCGCACGTAATTATTTTGTTACTTACAAACCCTATATAATCCAAAATACACGAGATCTATCATTTTATTTGTTTAGAATAATATACTCGTAGAAAATAAAAATTGAAATGTAGTTTTTGTAACGGTCTAGTCAAAAAGAAAAATTTACTTACCTTTCAAAACCACTAATTTCAAGAAGCCGCTTACACTTAGGAAGAATTATAGACGCAAACATGCATTCATCCTAAAACATTGTTTACCTTATTAATTTCATAAAAAAATGATTTTAATTATCCCATAAATAATTTTGGACAGTGTGTGTGGCAACGTAAATATGTAGGACAACCCTGCATATAATAAACATCAAAATAAGTTGTATTCTGGAACATAAATTTCATGTTTTTCACTTTCCAAAAAAAACAATATTTTAGAATACTTGATCGGTGTTTACTCGTACGTGTTCTATATTTTATGCTGATTACCATATCCTCTCTAAGTCCCTCCACAGATAATGCCATTCGAATTCGGCGAAGAACCGGTAAACGCGCAAGAAATGGTTTTGGTCACATGTACGGTCAGCAAAGGAGATCTTCCTCTGAGAATAGAATGGTATTTCAATGGGAAAATACTGAAATCCGGCGATATTGGCATAAATCTATTGAACACCAAGCGTACGAGCCAGCTTAGCATTGAATCCGTTACTCACCAAAATCAAGGAAATTATTCCTGCGTGGTCAAAAACGATGCAGGGCATACGAATCATACCACCCAACTTTTTGTAAATGGTATAACAAATAGTTTAATAGAACTACCTTGCTTCATGTATGTTTGCATTTTAATAATTATTGTTTTCAAAAACCTCTCCTTCCTTGTAACTTTGGCGGGCCATAAAAGGGCGTAATGCAGCAAATACGTTGTGGCATTAATTGTAAAGAAAATTTCAGTGGCACCAATTATTGCGTCGTTCGAATTCGATGAGTCAGTATTTTATGGCGAGGGAGTTCAAGTAATGTGCCACGCCACAAAAGGAGACAAACCATTAACTTTCAAGTGGACTTTTAACGGAGGAGATGTGAGTTCACTGCCCGGGTTGAACATCATGAATGTCGGGGACATGGGATCCGTCCTTATAATACCAGCGGTGACGGCTCAACATGCTGGAAATTACTCGTGCACTGCCTCTAATGTTGTCGCCAGAGCTAGCCACCACGCCACGCTCAATGTCCAGGGTATACGGTCTCGGTCAATAGTCACTGTGCTTTACTGTTATGTTCCATCTTATACCTTACAGCCCTTGAAATAATCTGTGAGCTCTACCTTATATTATGTGCCTTTTTAGAATTATGCTTGAAATGGTCGTCTTTTCAGTGGCACCAATGATACCCCCATTCGTATTCGATGAAGCTATTTTCTATGGTGAAAGTACGCAAGTCACGTGTCACGTTCAGAAAGGCGATATGCCATTAAAGTTATTGTGGACATTCAATAACCAACCTATTAAAAGCAATGACGCCGTTATAATTACTAAAGTAGGAGACAGAACTTCGATATTAGCTATTCCATCTGTAACTGAAAGACACTCCGGGAACTACACATGCACAGCTTCAAATGTAGTAGCGAGCACAAACCACACAGCTATTTTAAACGTTCAGGGTATCTTCATATTCTTTTGATGTTGTTACTGTTTCGTTTGATTTATTTTTATTTGAACATATCCTCACAGTTCCACCTCACATCGTACCCTTCGTGGCCGAAGAGCCAGTTTTTGCCGGAGAATCAGTCCAGTTGAATTGTCACGTATCCAAAGGCGATACTCCTCTTACGATCACATGGAGTTTCCACGGGGAGGAGCTATCCTCTCATCAGGGCATTACAACCATGAAGATTGGCCAGAGAACGTCTTTGCTGACGATTAATAGCGCAACAGCCAGCCACAGCGGCGAATACTCGTGCAATGCGGTCAATCATGCCGGCCTTGCCAGTCATTCAGTCACGATAAATGTTCATGGTATTCCATATTCCGATAGCTGCCCTGCCTTTAACGCACGCTGCACGCTTAGCTCCGCATTAATATTAGCCTTCTGGGTTAACAGTACTGCCATACATCGTACCTTTTGAAGCGGACGAGTCGGTGTTCGCTGGTGAATCGGTGCAGCTCAATTGCCATGTATCGAAAGGAGATTTACCCATCGATATAAAGTGGCACTTCCACGGATTTGAAAATACTTCGTCTCATCTCGGAATCATGACTACCAAAATGACATCGCGTACTTCGTTTCTTTCTATCGCTGCGGCGAACGCCGGCCACAGTGGCAACTATACCTGCGTAGCTACCAACAGCGCTGGCTCTACTAATCATTCCACTGCCCTTAATGTTCATGGTCAGTTTGAATCATTCATCAAATCATCATACTGTATTTTTAGTTACAGCGCATCGATGCTGACAGACATATTAGCAGAATTAGCATGAGTTTTGCTGATATGTCTCAGGCAGAGTATGCTTCTTAATATATTTTAATGTTTACTTGTTTTTTTTTTCATCCATTTGTTTCATTTGTTTAACACAGTTACACCGAACATTTTGCCATTTGACGTCGATCAAGCTCTGTTTTCGGGAGAGTCAGTTCAAATGATGTGTCACATTTCGAAAGGAGATACACCATTGGAAGTGTATTGGCTATTCAACGGTCAACCACTAGCTAAAGAGTTAGGATCATCTACCAAAGTTGGCGACCGGTCTTCTGTGTTAATATTACCTGCTGTTACTGGAGCTCATAGCGGAAACTTCACATGCGTTGCAAAAAACCGCGCTGGATTCACATCTTACACCACAATACTCAAAATTATTGGTATTTGATCGTAAAACAGATAGGCTTGCATTCTTGCATTTTTTGAGTTTCTCCTTTCCAAGTCCTATACAATTTTATTTCACATATCATTTTTATATTCTTGTCTAGTGGTTCCGCACATTATTCCGTTTGAAGTGGAAGAAACAATTTTTGCTGGCGAATCGGTTCACTTAACATGTCATGTGTCAAAGGGAGATCGACCACTGCAGATTTCGTGGAGTTTTCAAGGTCAAGAAATACCATATCATAATAACATGGGTATAACTACAACAAAGTTAGGAGAAAAAGCTTCAGTTTTAAGCATTCCGACAGCAATGGGTCATCATAGTGGCAACTATACATGTACGGCCAGCAATAGAGCCGGTCGGGCTTACCACTCTGCTCTCGTCAATATTCATGGTACTCAAACTACCTCTTTTCCCAAATAGATCTTCTGAATGATTGTTTAGATATTGCACGTTTAGAATTAATATAGATTTTTCTTTGTTTATGATCAGTTCCTCCCCACATAAGGCCATTTGAGATCGAAGAATCTATATATTACGGAGAGTCTGTGCAAATGATTTGCCATGCGAGCACAGGAGATAAACCAATGTCAATTGCCTGGACGTTTGAAGGCAAAGATTTGTCCACTCATATGGATATTAAAACTATGAAGGTGGCAGACGGGACGTCATTCTTGTCCATAGCATCGGTAACAGGGTCTCACAGTGGAAATTATACATGTATCGCCAAGAATAGAGCTGGTGAAGTCAGATACTCCACTACACTAAATGTGAAGGGTATAATGAATATTGTTATCACAGCATGCACCTTGTAATCATCGCTAACTTTATAAATGTTTCTTTGCTCAGTCGTTCCTCACATCAAACCTTTTGAGCTGGATGAAGCTGTTTTTGCGGGTGGGTCGGTGCATTTAGACTGCCACGTTTCAAAAGGCGATGTTCCATTAAATATCACATGGAGTTTTCGTGGCCAGCCTATTACCCGTGGAATGGGTATGAAAACTACAACTTTAAGCGAACGTGTATCCGTACTTGACATACCTAATGCTATGGGAGCTAATAGTGGCAACTACACGTGTACAGCAACGAACAGGGCAGGCACAACAGTCCATACAGCAGTCCTTGACGTAATCGGTATTAATTAATTCGATGTTACAGTAATATAAAAGATACATGCTTTTGTTTAGTTCCTCCCGTGGTCCAACCCTTCTCTTTCGGGGAAGTTGCAATGAATTCTGGGCAAGTCGTTACTACTCCGTGTTCGGTTGTTGAGGGTGATCATCCTCTGCAGTTACGATGGCTTTTCGACGGAGAACCTATTAAGCCTAGGTCTGGAGTGACCGTGTTCAATATCGGAGAAAGAAGTGCTATTCTGAGCATTGGCTCTGTAGCTCACAACCATGCAGGAAACTATACTTGCGTTGCCGAGAATGCTGCCGGAATCGCATCTCACACATCAGTCTTAATCATTAACGGTGCTTAATATTCAAAATAATATCTGTTAATTCGTATATTTTACTTTATTATCTTTTATTTTTGGTTACTTTTCATAAATAGTTTTATTACTATTATCTTTGAACGAAATATTCCAGTTCCTCCCAACATTCTACCATTCACGTTTGGTGAGAAGCCTGCTAACGTTGGAGAGTACTTACAAGCGGCATGCACAGTGAACTATGGCGATCTTCCTCTAACTATAACCTGGACGTTTAATGGACAGCTTATATCGCAAAGAAACAACGATTATGTAATGACGAATTCCAAACGAAGTAGCATCCTTATAATAGAGTCTGTAGATGCGAAACATGCCGGTTCTTATACCTGTATCGGTGAAAATCGTGCAGGACGCAATACTTACTCCACAGATCTCATAGTTTACGGTTAGTCAATTATGAAACAGTAGTTTTGTTATTTTGTCATTTAGATAAATATTTGTTTCAGTTCCTCCTAAGATTGCACCCTTCGTTGCCGGCCCGGAACCGGCTTTTCTCGGCGATTACTTTGCTCTACAATGTATCATAACACATGGTGACCAACCCGTCCGTATTTTGTGGACATTCAATAATAGGTCTGCCGAATTCGTGACCGGAGTACGCGTCAGCAACGTCGATCGAAGAAGTAGTGTTCTCACAATAGAGTCTGTAGATGCGAATCATGCGGGCGTGTATAATTGTTCTGCAAGTAACGCCGCTGGCATTGCATCACATACTACCGAATTAGTCGTCAAGGGTGCGAACATAAAATTGAAAAAATATTTAAGCTTCCTAATATTTTGTTTTAATCACTCATCCTTTGCGTTTGTTGCTTCATTATCTGGGTAATTTATTGTCCTAGTTCCGCCGTTAATAATGCCGTTCAGTTTCGGCGACGTGCCGGTCAACCCGGGAGACACTGCCGTAGTAAACTGCGTCGCTACCAAGGGCGACCAGCCTCTCGAGATCTCGTGGACGTTCAGCAGCGAAACGATAGATTCGAGCCTCCAACGAGACATCACGACGACGCCACTAGGCCCTCGTGCGTCGGTACTCACCATCAACTCTGTGAGCGCTAATCACCAGGGAAACTATACGTGCATCGTGCAGAACGCCGCTGGTAGATCCGAGCACGCGGCAACACTCGTCGTCAACGGCACGTTACTATTATTTTATACTGCGCTACGATATAATGGGGACTAACATCACAATATGCACTTCAAAGAACCAATCAGCCACAGTCACAAAACTTTTTCAATCTCACCCGTCGCTAACATTGCCTGCCGATCTTAATCTAACCCAACTTTCTGTGGTTGTTTCCAGTACTGCCCCGTATAGTTCCATTCGCGTTCGAGACTCCGCTGTATGCGGGCCAAGCCACTCAAGTCACTTGTTTGGTATCCGAGGGTGATATGCCTCTCGATATTCAGTGGTACTTTGAAGGGCAGCCCCTGAAGCAGAAAGCCGGAGTATCGGCTACTAAAATAGCGCAGAGAGCTTCGTTGCTTCTGATTGAGTCGGCAGGATGGTCGCACAGCGGCTCGTACGCGTGTATCGCACGCAATGCCGCGGGCTTGTCCAACTATACCGCATCGCTAGAAGTTTATGGTATATCACAAGCATCTGTGTACCCTTCATTCCTAGCACGGAGAGCTTTTCGTAGTTTCGATATAGTATGCTTGAAATATTCAGTTCTTTATAATAGGACCCTTTGGACGGAAAACTACTCTGGGGATCTTAATAGACGTATTTAAGATGAGAACTTCAACACATAGTTACTTATATCAGAAATAATCATGTTTTCATAATAACCTAGGAATTGTTAGGAACCGGCTGCGGCTATCATCGACCATCCTACTCTTCCTCTCCTTCTCGCATTATATTTTTTATCTCCTCTTCCTTTCCTCGGGTTCCTCTCTGTATTTTACTTTCATTCATTAATTTGCATTTTGGCGTTTTCTATAACTAAGCTTTTGCTTTGCCTGTATGCTGATGATTCTGTTGAAATAATTTACCGATGTCATATTTTATTTTTCAGATAATTAAGATTTTTGTCCTTACAAATTATTTCAACAGACATTAAAGTGTATGCGTTGCTTACGTATTTTATAATATTGGGCTTTTTTATCATAAGTATTATTTTATGTCCCGTTTACACATTTATGTTTGTAGTTTGGGAAGCTTCGGGTTTTTTGTTTGCTACATGTAAAATATGTAATTAAAGCTTCTATAGCGACGCTTGGCTGTCAATGTAAATAATGTAACTGAATATTTTAATTTTATCAGTTAACCAAACGAATTCATTTATGACAGCAGTATATCGTTACAGGAGCTTTTATTGTTAATAGTGTTGGACTTGCATAAAACAAACAACTAATATTTGACGAAAGTTCTACGTTGCATCTTTGAATCAATAAACAAACAGATAATCACAAAATATGCAATAAATTAAATTTGTGCACGTCCATCGCTTTGTGAATTTCATTGAAAATTGAATCCCATAAAATTGAAATTATTTTACACGTATTGAATAATTTTAAAATCTACTAGAAAATCATTGTGTAATGCATGCAAGATTTAAAGTTAATTTTAAAGTCACCTTAATTTCGTAAAGTTAAAAATTTGTGGTGTTGACAATCTATATTTATTATAAAGTTTCAATTTCACTCAAGTCAGATCATAAGATCGTTAAAACTCCATATAAGAAAATAATTTACGACTCCAAACAGATGTTGTAACATATGGGTGACATTTCAGTTCCGCCACGCTGGATTATTGAGCCCACTGACAAGGCATTTGCCCAAGGCTCTGACGCTAAAGTCGAATGTAAAGCCGATGGCTTCCCCAAGCCCCAAGTGACGTGGAAGAGGGCTGAAGGTAAGATAACTTTTGTTGCCAACCATTGTTAGCACAGTGACCCAACATTTTTTTACTCTTAGATGTCGACAGACCACCATTTATCAAGTACGAGTTCATGTCAAGCGTAAACATCCAATTCCCGCATATTTTTTTCTATTCTATATTTCCACCGTTATTTTGGTCAACCAATATTCCTTCGACCTTACGACAGCTCCAAGTACTTCACGCTTTTTATGGTTTTATAATTTTTTCAAAGCAAATACATAACTTTTTGTATCTAGGTAGGTACTTAAATAATACTATTTTTCTTCTCCAGGGGATACGCCCGGTGATTACAAAGATCTTAAGCCTAACAACCCAAATGTAAAAGTCGAGGACGGAACTCTGGCCATTAGCAATATTCAAAAGACAAATGAAGGTTATTATCTTTGTGAAGCTGTAAATGGAATTGGATCTGGACTATCTGCCGTTATCCTTATCAGCGTACAAGGTATGACACTAATTAAACATGACATTTATTTCCTCCTTGAAATACTTTTTTCGCTTAAATAACAAAAATAATTGTGTTGATTCTAGCCCCGCCTCAGTTTGAAATTAAAATGAGGAATCAGACTGCGCGACGAAGCGAATCAGCCGTTTTGCAATGCCAGGCCAAAGGAGAAAAGGTATAAAAAATCTTAACAACCAAACCAGATGTTACAGTTTTTTTTTTGTTTAATTCTACGTGATTGTTTGATTCTTACTAAAGCTGAATTTTCTTTCAGCCTATTGGTATAATCTGGAACATGAATAACAAACGTCTCGAACCTAAATCCGACCCCCGATACACGATCCGCGAAGAAATCTTACCCGGAGGAGTGGTATCCGACCTCAGCATTCGTAGGACCGAACGATCCGACAGCGCTCTCTTCACCTGTGTCGCCACTAATGCATTTGGATCCGATGATACGAGCATCAACATGATCATTCAAGGTACAGAGTCGAAATTATATAACAGTAACATACAGGATTTTGAAGTCTTTCTCCTCTCGTTTAAGTTACCTACATAAAAAAAATAAACTTTAAATATAAATATAAATAAATATTGGAGGAAATTTTCACACAACACCATCTAGTCCCAAACTAAGCAAAGCTTGTACTATGGGAACCAGATGGCTGATAGAATAAATATATACTTTTTTTTGTAAATACATACATATGATAGATATAAACACCCAGACACAGAACAAACATCCATGCTCAGCAGAAATGTTTGCCCTGGGTGGGGATCGAACCCACGACCTAAGCTCAGAAGGCAGACATACTACCACTGAGCCATGAGGCCTAACTACTTTGAATCTATTGTTTTGATCTTGGTCGGTCGCTTGATACTAAAAAGTTTTATTTAATTGCAGAGGTACCCGAAGCACCGTACGGCTTGAAAGTTTTGGACAAATCCGGAAGAACCGTGCAGCTTTCTTGGGCAGCGCCTTATGATGGAAATTCGCCCATCAAGAAGTTCCTTATTGAGTACAAGCGTGCCAAGGGCAACTGGGAAAAGGATATTGACAGGTGGGTAGTCTGATCCGATTTAGGAATTGCGTTTTTTTAACAAAACTTTACGAGTAGTACTTCAAAATACATTAGATACTTTATAATTACATTCTTAACAATAGCATTTCCTCCAAACAATAATTCGCGATTACAACTTATCCCTTTTATCAGGGTTCTCGTTCCTGGAGACACGTCCGAAGCCGGAGTATTCAGCCTCCGCCCAGCCACTGCTTACCACATCCGCATCGTCGCCGAAAACGAACTGGGCACATCAGAACCATCCGAGACAGTAACAATCATCACCGCAGAAGAAGCCCCTACTGGCCCACCACAGGACGTCAAAGTCGATGCCGTAGATAAGCACACGCTGCGTGTCACATGGAAGCCTCCACCACAACAAGACTGGAACGGCGAGCTTCAAGGGTACTTTATTCTCTAAAACTTTATGTTGATTCTGAAAACGTCCTAAATTTTACATACATACATAAAATCATATTTTATGTATGTCAAGCCTATTTTCTCTTAAGAAGTAGGCAAAGCGTCAAAGACCATGAAGCCGTTTAACGCCATGTTCAAATATGGCGTTAAACCAAGGTCAACCTTGGTTAGAGGGTTAGATGAAAGGGAGAGGATACGAGGATAAGATTAATATTGATATGTGTTGATTTATGTGATACGGAGTCAGCTCATCTCAAGTCCCGTAACTGATTTTTACAGTATGCCCGGGAAGAGAAGCTGCTGGTTCTATGTCTTTCTTTTTCTCCCAGTCCTAAATGGAAGAGAAAATTTGACTTAACTAATTTAAATTGTTGTTGTGAAAGTGGCACAAGAGCAGTGCTATGTTTAGAATGTTGGAGTATAAAGTTCATGATATCGGTGAAAACATCAGACGAGCGTTTTGGTCATCTCGTCTTGCCCCTTGTAACGACTGAAGTTTTGCCGGTGGTTTGTGATATGTGAGAGTATTGAGGTGGGATTATTTGCAGATATTACGTTGGATACAAACTGGCCTCAAGCAACAAGTCTTTTGTCTTCGAAACCGTTGATATCTCTAAGGAATCTGGCAAGGAACATCATCTGGACATCCTTAACCTCAAGTAAGTTTAACTCTTGTAAAAAAATAATTAATTGATAAAAGTATTACACAAAGTTGACATAAATAAATTGATACATTATTATTAAAATGCACACACAAGAAATGAAAAGCTAAACAAGCAATAAAAGAACATATTTTAAGCTACTTCAAATTCTACTTTTATAATATTGTTTTAACTTGCATGACCATACCATTCTTAATTTTACGTCGTTTCGGTTACCCTGATCTTCCTTCTTTCAGGACTTACACTCAATACGCAATGGTAGTACAAGCATTCAACAAGATGGGGTCTGGACCAGTATCTGGTGAAGTAAAGGCGTATACTGCTGAAGGCGCCCCTTCAGCCCCGCCCCAAGATGTACTCTGCACCACTCTGACCGCCCAAACTATCCGCGTCTCTTGGGTGTCTCCACCTCTTGCTTCCGCCAATGGACTGATCAAGGCTTATAAGGTTATCTATGGACCCAGCGAAACTTGGTATGGTAAGTAACTTTTTTCCCAGAAAATAGACTCATAGCCCTAAAATTACTTCATTGATATACAAAATATTTCAAGTTGTTAATGCTATGCAAAAACCCCTAAATCTTGTCTTTTCATGCGTAATCAATTTTATTTCGTATTCTGCCTAATATTCCGGACGGAAGTGAAAGGTGGAAAAATAAACTTTTTTTGCAGATGAGAAGACTAAAGACACCAAGATCACCGCCAGCAGCGAAACTATACTCCATGGCCTCAAGAAATTCACGAACTACTCTATGGAGGTGCTCGCGACCACAAATGGAGGAGATGGCGTGCGATCAACTCCTATCCACTGCCAGACTGAACAAGATGGTAAATTTTATTAGATAACCTCAGAAACCATTAAAAAACACATTCTCAAGCTCATACTTGCTTTCTTTTATATTTCTTACCTTTACAGTTTTATGGCTAATGTGCACCCATTAGCAATTCTTCAAATTTCAGTCCTATTGTAATGGGAAAATGGAATGAATGAAATAAACACAGGACTGATCAATCTATCTTCTTTGTATCGATCAGTTTGGCTCTAATGAGATCAATATTATCTCCTGGTATTGATTAGTCTGATTCGAATCGATGATCTAAAATTCCAGTGCCCGAAGCTCCCCGCGCCGTAAAAGCTCTAGTAATGGGACAAGATTCGATCCTTGTATCTTGGAGGCCCCCAGCACAACCTAACGGCGTCGTCACTCACTACAATGTTTACACGCAAGCCCAGAACGCCGAACCCCACCCTAACAAGGTACAGTTTACTAACGTTCTTTCTTTGTCCTCTCTTCAGAAATGGCTCTTATGAGAAAGTAATCATTCACTCATTGGAACAGAATATTGGCATGGATCTTGGAATTGGCCTTAAAATTAAATTAAAATTCTCAGTAGATTCCTAAAATCTACACTTTCTAGAATTACGCTAAAGAGTGAAAAGACATCCTTTGTAATCATCATAGTTGCATAATTTGAGCGTCAACTGATCTACAGGGAATGATCGTTCTGCTTTTTGTATATTTACGAGTATGTACATTTATGTATTTAATTTCTTTCTCTAATACCTTAGGTTGTAGACTTTATTTTGTTACAATAAACATGGTGTATTTTAGGTTCCAGCATCCCAAACCAGCTATTCTGCGACAGAGCTCAAAGCGGGCCGTTACGACTTCTGGGTGACTGCATCTACCATCATCGGAGAAGGACAACCCTCAGCCACAGCTTCTTGCAGCCCTAGTGACAAAGGTACGTTACGAAATTAGGATTACTAAACAATCCATTTGTATAAAGCTCTCTTGATTGATTTCTTAATAGATAATCTAAAGAGCCTCTAACGTTTACGTTGTGTAATGTTGTTATTTGTCAGTTCCCGCCAAGATCGCATCATTTGACGAATCGTTCACCGCTACGTACAAGGAAGACGTGAAGCTCCCGTGTCTTGCCGTCGGTGTACCCCCTCCTAACATTATTTGGAAGGTCAGTTTGTAATAATTATGATTTTTCAGATGATAGAATTCATTAAACGATACGTTTAGACCAGCTTAATTTCGTTATGCCTAATGATTTGAAAGCGGCTACACATTCCAGACCACACTTGTTTCAATACTCCTCAATCTTGTCGCAAGGCACTGATAAAATGGGTTGGTCTTAGTTGGGTGTGTATGTGTTGATGCTATGTGAACATCTTTTGATATGCGTTAGCTAGATAATGACCGTATTATCTGTACTATAATGTCAAATACTGCTCACCCGCATTTGCGATATAAAACAACCGTAACTGTTTGTAAGTTTCCAAGATTCACACACGACGTGGAAAAAATGGACGTGGACAACTGACGTGAATGACTTCAGTATTATTTTGGGTAGAACCTTGACTAGACTGGCACAGGATGACAGGATTAAGCAAGATAAGAGAGATGATGCAGATGACCCAGCAGTGGGATAGAGAAGGCTGTGGACGATGACGATGATGAAGTCTTGTTTTTATGTAGGTGAAAAGCCAGCCATTGGAAGCATCGGAGCGTGTCCGCCAGTTGCCGGAAGGTTCGTTGCAGATCGCAGGGGTCGCGCGCGAGGACGCTGGAGAATACTCGTGCCACGTCGACAACCAGTTCGGCACAGACACCGTCACGCACACGCTCGCTGTACTCGGTAACTATCGAGCGATATTTGAATTGAATTTTAAGGTTTCTCGGAAGAGATCGCTATTAGCGATAAGCTGTTACACTAGTTCTTAATTTATTTATTTTGATTGTAAATTTTATGGAGTGTACAATAAAGAGTTTATCTATCTATCTTGAATAAGATTTAAACATTTTCTATAATATAGTGCTATGTAATTATCACGGGATTTTCGGCTCGTATCTCCATTGCCTAAAAAGATAATTTCTAAAGATAGTTTCGTTCAACTCGCTGGTGGGTAAAAACTATAAAAGATTTTGATTTCTATCACCCTATACGTAAGGTAGTTTTTTATACAATACCGGTATATTTTCAGCGCCTCCTTTCCCTCCGCTCTTGAGCATCGCGTCCTCCTCCGTGTCGTCGTTGACTCTCCGACTGAAGCCGTCCCCAGACGTGGAACAGTCCCCGGCCGCAGGTCACACCATTCACTACAAACAAGAATTCGGGGACTGGGAGACTGTTCAGGTACGAACAAATTAAATTACAAAAACGCTGAGGTAATAAAAAAAAACAATTTATTCAATTACAAGCTGATCTGAAACACTGCCTTGCTTAGCATTAGTTTAGTTTTATAGAGATCCTGATGCTTTTCATAAAAGGATCCCAACGTAAATGGGTATAGTGTGGCGATTTAAGTTAACAAAAAATTTATTAATGTATTTAACAAATACCTGTCTAATTATGATATACATGTGACATACTGTGCTAATATGGCCAATTTGGCGGTGAATGTACACAATAGGACAGATAAATACACTACGTATTTACAGATTCAATACTTCTTCCTTAATATTTCTTTCTTAATTTAAGGGGCTCGCATCAAATACTGATGCGTTTGTAACTACGTGAGCGATGCTTGCATTGAAGTATTGCTTTCACAAATTAAGGGATATCCCTTAAATCAATAATCAAAAAAGATCAATAATATTTTCAGATTCCAAGCACAACTGATACGTACACTTTGGAAAATCTGTTCTGCGGATCCAGATATCAACTCTACGTTACAGCTTACAACAGGTAATAAACCCTAGAAATACATTTCTCTTCGAGTAATTTTGTCACAATTCTAATCAAAACAAATATTACAGAAAAAAAATAGACACGAAGTCGAGTAAATGAATGTAGACTTGATGCATTTATCACACATTCAAAATTCGCTATTTGAAATTCCAAACGGAATTTCAAACAACATATATACAACAGAATTTCACATAGCGACACGACTCACGGAACGACACAGTGGATCTCACTTACCTAAAAAAACCGATCCACTCACGATTTAAAGACACCCAGATCAATTTATTAAATGTATCTATCGGAAAAGACCTGCTCACGAAGCATATACCACAATTTAGCAGTCCACACATGAAATGTTTCGTTCGGGTTTTTATAATATTACCACAAAATGATAGCGCTTTTTATTTTCTAAATGTCCGATACCAAAATAAGCAAGGAGGAATTAGATTATGGAAATCAGATACACACTCACCAAAATGAATCCGACAGAAATCCGACAGAAATCCCGATAAGCAAGCAACTTGCGACGATGCAAGCTTTGTTCTTTCACGCGACGAGTTGTTGTTTATGAGTTTGTTAGTAGGTTTCTTGACAGATTTCAACGTCTCGAAGATTATTCCACTGTAATTCTCGCTATCCTGCAGCATCGGCACCGGTGAAGCGTCCGACGTAGTGACGGCCAGAACCCGTGGCTCCAAGCCTCCGGTACCACGCGCCGCTGATTTCATCGAAGTAGGCAGCTCCTCGGTTACCCTGCATCTCAAGCAATGGCTGGACGGAGGATGCCCTATGAGCCACTTCGTTGTCGAAAATAAGAAGAAGTTAGTATACATAGCTGTCTCTTGTCTTTCTTCACACCTTTCACTCGCACACTTCGGACACTACATCCAACGGCGCGCTAATAAGTGACACTTACGCAAGTTGACGTGTATATATAATACGCACACATGTGCGAAGTTGTGGTTGTTGTCTGATTGCCGCTCGCTCGTGACGTTAAATGGAACTCGAACGCTTAAAGCCCACAACTCTTATCTCGACTAACATATGAATGGCGCTGTACTGTCAAAGTCTGGTAACCGACAGGGCGAGCGCGGGGAGCAGGTGAGGAACCTAAGATTGGCGGAAGGCGGAGAGTGTCCGTTCTGTATGTAATACTATTAATTTCTTCTGTGTTTATAGTTAAGATCTTTGTCAAGTGAGGCTTACCAGCTTAAATAAATCATTTATAAACGGTTCAAAATACATTTGGAACATTCTCAGGTACTTTTAGGGTTCCGTACCTCAAAAGGAAAAAACGGAACCCTTATAGGTTCACTTTGTTGTCCGTCTGTCCGGTCCGTCCGAGTGTCAAGACCTGTATCTCGGGAACGCGTGAAGGTATCCTGTTGAAATTAAAACCATATGCGCAGATCCATAGTCTCTTGCTGCAGAAAGAAAAAACAAATTTCTCAGTTTTCGGAAAAGAAAAAAGTTACAGCCGAATATGTCGTAAAAATGGCACATTTCGACACTCACAAAGGAATCAAAACCTATGGGGTACTTCCCGTCGACCTAGAACTATGAAATTTGGCAAGAATCATTGTGTTATAGTACAAATATAGGAAAAAATCCTAAAACTGGACATTTTTAATTTAATCACAAAAAATAGGGTCTTTATGCAAGTTATAGGGTCTTTATGGGTCCAAATTTTAAAGTGCTTTTACCGTATCATGTGAGGTATCGAAATAGATTAATTAGCTCAATCTAAAACATGTTTTTAAATATTTTTACGATGTGTATCTACTAGTTTGTACGGAACCCTCGGTTGGCAAGTCTGTTTTCCGGTTTTTATTTTATTGTGTCATTACTTTGATTCTGTTACGCTTAGATTAAGGGGTACGGAACATTAGCAAAATAGCGCCAATCAATTAGCTGAAAATTTGCCATCACGTTATGCCAAGCCCGTAAATATATCTATTTTTATATATTCTTTGGATATTTTGCAAAATTTGTAACTTTTTCAGGGGTGCTGCTGAATGGAATCAAATTTCAAATGCAGTGAAGCCTGGAGGAAACTTTGTCGTACTTGGTAAGCTATTGTCCAGTTATATATTTCAAGAAAATACATTTTACAGTGACAAACAGTACACGTGTAGTCTCATTAAATATGTTTTTATAGATCTGGAACCTGCCACCTGGTATGTTCTGAGGATTTCTGCCCACAACAATGCTGGTTTCAACGTCGCCGAATACGAATTCGCTACTCTCACCATGACGGGAGGTAAGAGAATCGACAAAATCGTATCTCTACAAATATAAGTACAGTTTGTGGCTTTTTACATGGCGCAATGTAGAAAGTAAACATCCAAATACAATCAGGAAACTCTTTTCGCATACTGCATTGCTATTCCGATATCTCTCTACTATATAAGTTATTACATGGAATACAATAGGTTGCATGTAAACCCAGATAACTCAACACACAATCGATTTTAACCGTCTCACTCTGTCTTGAGGCGCCAGTACCAAAAAGCCGTGAGCTGTAACTTCAAGTAATAATAGTTATACAAATAATATTTTTGCTGTAAGTAAAGTAATTGACTATCTATCGAAGGCATTAGCGGCAATTCCAGAATCCAAATGCAATTTACTTTCCTTCAAGTGTGTGTGTTCCATTATCAATCTCGAAATATAGTCAAAGTAAATTTTCAATCTAATAATATATCCCAAAATGTGAACGTACCTGAAATGCATCGCCTTTTTGATCATTCTTCCGTTATTTCCACTCGATAACCATGGGCTTGCATTTCAGGTACAATAGCGCCCGCGCGCGAAGTCGGCGGCGGCTCGCTCACTCCGGAACAGACGCTCAAGATCATCCTCTCGCACCTTAACCTCATCGTACCTGTCGTCGCCGCGATACTAGTCATCATCATCGCTATCGTTGTCGTCTGCGTCGTACGCGGAGCTAGGGACCCGCACAAAGGTACTAACACTCTTTTTTTTATTAGGGACAATCGCACCTCTCCCCGGAAACGCTGAAGATAAGGAACTGCCCCCATGGATCAAGGCCTGGTTGGAGCCCGAAGTGCTCGTGCCGATTTTAGCAACGATAGTAGTGTTTATCGTCGGCGTGGTCGTGATATGTCTGACCCTCGCTCGCAGGAACGCCCCTCATCGCCTGCGAGGTCAGAAGGACGTGTATTGTATGTATGGTGCATGACACCGCTTTTTTATTATTTTCAACCGATTCGATACTTTTTCTTGTTTATATTTTAAATGTTATCATCCCGTGTCTGGTCACTAGTCACTCACGTCCATGTTTTGATTAATTTGACAAAATTCATACTTTAATATTATTTGCGTCTGTCATCTTCACCCTGTCTTAGATTGTGTTGTGTGTTTATAGTTATACTTATAAAGGCAGGATGTTGGGAGGAACTATAACAGTTTCAAAATGTTATTAAACAAATGCGTGCTTATTATAAAATCGCCACTAAATTGCGATTCATTATGGCTTATTACAAAACTCGTCCAACAAGATGACCAAATACTAATTTATGTTCTATTTTCTACATTACCTCTTTACATATTTCCAATCTTCGCTTCTCTCGCAAACTTGTTATAAGTATCTAGTTCTTTCCCACGATATATTGGACTCTTGCGCTGCAAATATATCAAATACTAAACTAACACCTATTTTAAATATCTACAATTTGAAAGACTAGCGTTCACTTTCATTATTGATTTACGTAACGTAAGTACTACTTATACACACACAGTTCAGAAACATGAACAATACACATCTAATTATACACCGCAAGCGTACCTGTAGAATGACCCATATTAATTTAGTAACTAGGATGACATCAAACCACGGAACATTATTCTTATTGACCCATATTTAGTACCATTTGTCCTCTATCGTAGTCTCGAAATGTATACATACCTGCCTGAGAGATACTAAATCTGGAAAGAATTTAATTCCGGAAACTAATTGAAATTAGTCCCCTGGTAAACCAGGTACATCTATTTCACTTAAAACCTGCAAGTAGTAATGGTGTATATGATTATAATTTCAGTTTACTGAGCATGACACTTGTCTGTGAAACGCAAATAACACTTGTCCAGTTCATACACCGTGCTTATCTCAATGTATTCACTTTTTTGTCAGATGACGCCGTGTACAACGCATCTCAAGCAGGTCTGGGCGGCGGCGGCGGCACCCTGGACAAGCGCGGCGGACTGCGCGACGAGCTCGGCTACATCGCGCCTCCCAACCGCAAACTGCCGCCCGTCCCCGGATCTAACTACAACACCTGCGACCGCGTCAAGCGGCAGGCTGTCATCAGTGAGTATACATACCCCAGGGTACAACAACTACCATACGATAAACAAGTTTTTACGCTGATCTACTTTCTGGTTTCTTTTCCTATGAACAGAGGGATTACTATACACACAATTTTCACAACTGTTGTATCTGCTCCAGCTGGTTTATGTGTTTGTCACTTGTCACGTTGTCTACCTCGTTTACATTAAACATTTTGGACATATCCTGCTCTCAGTTTACAAGATATTTTTTCTCGTTATTTAAATTGTTTAACAAAAGACCATCATATAAAAGTGTGTTTTTCACGTCAAAGTAAACAAGAATTGTGGACCATTGAAAGCACTTATTTTTCGAAACTATGAACTCTCACTGCTCGTCTCTCAGTCAATATTGTGTACTTGCCCTACATTATAAAAATACTTACTCTATACAAATGCTATGACAATCTATATTTCTGTTAAATTGGCAAACTGCTAGAGCAAAATAATTTTACTTATAATTTCTATGCACGGAACTACGCTTTATCTCCAGACACGCATTTCTCTTGTGCACACTGATTTCAGACGTTTTAAAGTATTTCATCTTCGTTTTTAAGTAAAATATTAGTCAATGCAAACACTTTATAATCTACTATTGAAATATATACGTATTATTGAAAAAAACATATGATAGGCTCCTAATTATTATCAAGATATAGTTTTATATGCTTGAGATCGATACACTAGGAAGGATTTTAAACTTGGTGAAAATGTATTCGAAACGCTAAGGTTCTGCATAGTTCTTTGATTGGACACAAGACGGAAGCTTGATCTCTTTAGAAGGTAAATAAATTAAAGTTACATTATAATTGCATTTTTAGGTATGGTTTGGTTAGATCAAAGAAAATATTGAAAACCCGTGATGGACGTTTGTGTAAAATATGGTTTAGATTAATATGGTGGATGGCTGTTAAACGAATTATTTTATAGCTTTATCCTTTTATGCACGTTTCTTCTTCTTTTGTACCCTTCTCACTTCTATAATCATAATTCTAAATGTTAGTGATGTCTGGTGAAGGCAACTTTTATACTATGTTGTCCAAGCTAAAAAGCTGTAGCTAATAAATTTGATATAAATAATCATTATTAATATATATTAAGGGAGAAGACGTTGGTTCCCGAAATACAGTGTTAAACTAGTTTGGGAACCAGAGGCTTCAAGTTTATCATGTATTCTATTTTTAACTTTGTAACAAATAAATTATTTGATTTGATTTGATTGATTGAATAGTTCCTTTTGTTCCTTTAGCCGCAACTTTTTACTACAATAATTAGTTTTAATTTATGTATTTAAAACTCCGTCTTTGTTCTTGTCAATGTATTTAACATGACTGCAATATATTTTCGAGAACGAAACAAGGAGGCTTACCTACGCTCTTTTATTTTGGGTTGTAGCATCGCCTATTCTTATATCATCTCAACAGCTGAGTTTGCTTCCACAATAATGAAATCAATTAGTGAGTTTTGGGTCCGACTTGTTTGGGGTTTCTTTTCGGTCAAAACACCGTATTCCAGTGGCCAAACGTAGATATTATTCAGTAACGGTTAAAGGGAAATATTACCACGATATGACGCCTTGCTTATGTCTCATTCTCGCAATTATATAAAGAGCGAGATAAACCCAAATTAATATTAAGATGTACCATATGTCGTTCTAGATGAAAAGTGGTAACTCGGGAATGATGCTTCAAGCAAAACGAGTTTTGGAGGCACCTTTGCAGTTGCAACGGAGATCCCGATGACATCCATCAATACGCAGAGGCGCCCTTTTTTTTGTGACGAGGGAGAAATCTTCTAAAGATACCCGGCTGCGTGTTTTGGGGATGCAACCGGGTTATGTGGGATTATACCCACTAAAACCCCCCGGTCCGGTGGCCAGCCTAAGTGCTAAAATGGAGGACTCCGGGTTCTCGTTTAACGAACTCTTACCAGAGCCCTCAGCACTGTGACGTATTGCCTTCTCTGCCTGCTAGGCCTTCGAACCGCAAGAGCCACTCCTCCTCAAAGATTTCTGTCTCAACGACAAAAGAGGATCTGTAAAATCATCAATATTGAAGTTTCGCGTATTTGACACAAGAGGCTTGCTCTAATAAAGTGTTACTTAGCTGAGATGATGTAGGATGTGCGTGCTATAGCTAGGCGCATGCGTAACTAAGTAGTCCCCTCCAGTGGGCGCGCACTCGACCTGGGACCCGCGCAGGCACCACTACGAGCGTGTGCGTCGCCCGCGCCTGCACCGCACCGGCTCCGGGGAGACCATCTCTACAGGTCAGTCGCCTTAATGCTTAGCATGTTAAACAACTATGATAATAACATAAAATTACAGATTTTTCAAGATTTTGTTAATTAAAATTTTATGAAAATTATGCGCTGCTGTGCCGTGTTAACACACCGTTTTATTTATGCGGAATGCTTGATCACCCGAGAAAACTTTTACAACATAGTGCATCTTCATAAGTGGGGAAAGTCAATTTAATGGTAGGTATGGGTATATAAGATGACAAATATCAAATATCCAAAACAGTGCCAACATAAAATAGGTCTCAATGGTTTAAATTCCAATCTACAATATCGCCAGAAATCTTGAAAACTCTTTTATTACAATGGATTAGGGAATTGCAGGGTGCATGAATGAATGCATGCGATTGGTGCAATGAAACAAAAAAACCTTCGAGCAAGTAACCTCAAGAGTAGCTATGCTAATCGTTTAGTTCGTCGTCTAATTTCTTCAATTCTGTATATACGTAATGCGCTCTCATCAGCAAAGCCACACAACAAAGAAAATGTAACATGTGAAATTCTGAAAGTGTAATTGAAATGCACACACAAGACAAGAATGCAAAAAACACCCTTTAGTTGCGGACTCAATCAGACCATCAACTTCTTTCTTGGGGTTACATGCTTGATGTTAATAACAGTAATTTTAATGAAAGATCAAGACGCACGCAGTACCAGTCAACAGTATCGAGTGTTACTAACCAGCTTGCCGAGTGAGTATTATATCTAATTATTACGCTGACGTTGGTCACTTGTACATTCGAGTTCTAATCTAACACCATTTTATGACGCTTATGATCAGATGCGCGGAAGTTTTGTTGCGTGTATTGCATTTCTAAGGCCTCATCCACAGTGAACGCACGGTGTTTAAGACTAGCGGGGACCTGGATGAAACGTAGCCTATGGATCATTCGTCATTGTAACTAGGCCTAACCAATAATACCTACCTCGCTAGCCAGGCCCAACAGAAGCTACGACGAATACCTAATACGTACCTGCTCTTTTGTCTCTGCTAAGCCTGTCGCCCCATGTCATCTAGCACGACGCCGGATCGGAAACAAAAGCCGACGCGGTGCCGGAATCAGACGTTTCGCCTACTAAAAAATATTGAATTCCAGCGTGCCGTACCGGATGACATGGGGCCGGGCCCTTAGTCTGACCTATGTATGATCGTTGTCAGGGACTTATGTCAGCGTAACCAAACAAACCTAGTGTGTTATAAATGTTTGTGTTTTTGTACTTTGTTAACCTTAATTTTGTTTGTCATTTAGCTTGTTTATTAACCATAGTTAAATTTTATTTGCCTTTGTTAGATTTGCTTAGCAAGAATGTATTTTAAAAATTACATAAAATGATACATATCGTATCCGTTAGTATTTATTAAATATGCTATATAAAAAAATGTAGTATGTAAGTAATCTATGAACATTAAAAAATATAAAATTAGATTCTGTATTTGTATAGTTAGACACAACGATACTATAATTGTTTCAATATGATTTTACAAAGTATTATAGGGACTAGAGCCCTCTCGTTGGGAATCCATAGCCGGAGACAGAAGCGAGAGGAGACGTCTTGTGCAGAGTCATGTGTACGCATTTGAAGATAAGAGAAAGCGGCAACTTGATCAAAAACTTGACGAACTCAAGAACAGACCTCCCATAAGAACATTGCAAAAATAGGGTACATAAGTCATGTGAGAGCGAAACATCCAAGCTTAATTATTACAGAAGCTTAGTCAGCGTGGCCTAAATCTGCTTGGATGACATCATAAGCACTAGATAGATAGTTCTACTATTTTGCTGAATGAGGAAAAAATTACCCTGACACCTTTAGAGACAGACTTCAGCTTGCCAGAACAGATCAGCCAAGCTTGGATACAAACACCATGTGGGCAAGCGCGTTACGTCTGTTACCAATAGACGTATACACCCATTGAAACAGTCTTGCCCCCTAACTGTAGAATGAGAGATACCAAAGTCAATCAAAGTAATATTAAAATAAGAGTGCTATTAAGATTGTGGTACGAGGCGGAATAATCGAACAAGTGCTAGTACATAAAATAATAATTTGATAGTCTAGTTGAGTGTCGCAGTTCTTGTACGTTAGTTCAATAATTAAATTGTAAGGTACGATTGTCCGGTCAACAGGCATGGAAGATGAGATCTGCCCGTACGCGACCTTCCACCTGCTAGGTTTCCGCGAGGAGATGGACCCGAGCAAGGCGCTGGCGTTCCCCCACCACCACCCGCACGCCGGCACTCTGGCGCATCCCCACCCGCACCACCCCGCGCACTCCCGCGCCGGCTCACAGAGCATGGTGAGTACCATACTCTTTGTTTGACGGACCATCAATTAAATTATCAATTTCACAAATTCTTCGTAACGCCAATGAAGATACCGTGTACGGTTGTTTATGTATCGAAGGAGTTTTTAATTTGTTAACAAAACAGATGATGGTTTTTTTTATAAAATCTACGTAGGGAAGTATACGAGTAGGTACCACATCTTAGATATTCAACCAACAAGTAGTAGTGTATTTAAGTAGTACTTTGTTCTGTTTCTAGGTTAAAGGGTTATTGTTATCTGTGAAATTACCTAACAGAGAAATACTTAACATCTGGATCCGATCGTTTCTATATGTATTTATATGAACTACTAATAAAATATAATAGTTTAAAAAACTTAAAAAAACGCGCTCAATCTTATCAAATTATTGTATTGTCATCGGTCCTCGATAAATCTACAAAGTTGTGTCCTCGATAAGTCTACAAAGATGTGGGTCAAAATCATGTTCAGTTTCCGTTACATACTAACATACGTAAGAAGCTAATAAAAGCGTGTTAAAAACACCGCATTATCACTTTACATTTTTTATTGACTTCGCAAGATAACTTACACTTACACAATTTTCGTCACTATAGTGTATTTTGAATTAGTGAACTTTTGGGACAGTGCAACAGAAATACTACAGCTGAACCAGCTGACTCATTAACTACTTGAAGCATAACTATGTTCCCTAACCGGTAACGAACTGGTTCCGCCTTCCAGCCCCGCGCCAACAGCCGCTACGCCCGCAAGAACTCGCAAGGAGGCCAAAGCGCTATTTACTCCACTGCTCCCGAATACGACGACCCCGCCACTTGCGCTGAAGAAGACCAATACGTAAGAATGCCCTTTTTCATTGACAAAAACATCAATATCTTCTCCCTCTACATATATCTTAACTGGTATACGTGGTATTTGGTGAATGGACATTATTTGTACAGAAATTTAATATAGAAAAATTTGCTCTATCTTTTATAAATCGAACTTTATTTATAGACCAATAAAAGACTGACTGACTTACAAACAACAGCTCAAACCCGCTGGTTCTAAATGGAGACATGAAAATTCCAGGATACTTATCTTGTGAAGTGTATATATCCCCCTAAGAAATGATTTCTTGATCGTGGGTAAAAACATGGAAAGAGGTTAATTAATAATTTTTTTACTGACAACTTTTGTCTGTGCAGCGTGCCCGCTACTCCCGGCCGATGTACGCGTGCGGCCCCGAGTACGACGAGCCCGCGTGCTGCGCTCCCGAGGACGAACAATATACCGGCGCCTACGGAACCCCCTACTCTGACCACTACGGATCACGCCCCAGCATTGGTAAATAATTATCATTCATCCTTCATCTAACCATCAAGCATTGTGTCGCTGACTTTTAATTCACATTTTAAACCAGAAACGATAACCATGAAATTTCCGTATCGTTCTCTGACTTATCAGGCAATAAAAATTTAAAAAAGAACTAGGTATTCTGAACGGGTAAAACTTGTTTAAAAAGTTGATTATTATACAATTATAGCATTTAGTATCAAACGAGCCAAATTATTTTTGTAAGTTCATCTATACAGAAATTTTGGAAGGTCAAGATAGCATATTCCAATATCACATGAATCACCTTTGCACATATTCATGTCTGCACCCATTACGCCATTATCATCATTACACTTTATAATTTTTACCATATTAACGTTTAATAAGCCCATTTTTGTTACAATGTTTTCTGTCATCTTTTGTCAGATGGGAAATGTCACGATTACCTTCCTTTTTTTTTTTTGTAAAACGGTTAGTCGTTAATATGAAAACATAATAACTGCACCCCTGTCATGTATGTTACGAATAAATTAAGTTGTGCGATATGTGCCACAAAAGGAGCAGGTTCCATAAAACTTTCAGCAACATTACATTTCAGCACTAACTCTCTAACCACGGTTAAAAGTGGCGCCAAACGGCCTCGTGGCCTTTGATGCGTGATTGTACCTATGTATAATTTTTTTATATTAATCAACTCAAATAGCAATATTTTGTTCGGACGCCTGACCAAAGTCTATTATAATACAATTTTTTTACCACGAATAAGTTCGCATCTCACCATCTCGCCTGTTGGTGAGCGAATATGTAGCACACAGACCTAGAAGATACCTATTTACCTTGGCTTAAAATAAAAAAGAATTATGCCAAGTTTTCTTAGTACATATTACCTGAATTCGACCCAATATCCATTTACCTCTCCACATCATCCACCGTCACGTCAAGCACCGCATGCATCACCAGTAGTGAGTTGATAACGCATTGTTGCGAACAGTGATCTCGGCAGGTACCCGCAAGTGCGGCTCGCCGGAGCCCCCGCCGCCTCCGCCCCGCAACGCTAATACAGACAACAACTGCTCCTCCTCCTTCAACGAGAGCAAGGACTCCAACGAAATTTCCGAAGCTGAGTGCGACCAGCCACGTAACTACCCCGGTAAGAGACAACTCGTATACGGTGCTAACCGTGAACCTAAGTAAATGAAAGGCAGGGGCCGTACCGCAAGCGTTTCAGCAGTCTTTATTTCAATATCAATTTAACTTTTGTTTCGCTCTTTCTACAGCTGAGAGAGCAAGACAAAAGTCTTAAATAATATTATAGAGATCCAGTCACATAATAATTATAGTTAAAAAAAACCGAAGAACAGACTTCAAAATACGCAATTTAGATTACTTTGGATGACATTTTTCCAATAATTTTGTTATAAAAAACCAAAGTACTGAATCGATTTTGATAAAATTTATATGGGACCATCTCTGAACTATTAAACAAAAAAAGAACCATCACCATTAATTCATAATTGGCGAAATAATCGGTGAGAACCCATACAAAAAAAAGTAAATAAAACAAAACATACAGTCCAATAGAACCTCCTCCTTTTTGGAAGTCGGTTAAAACGAACGAACAAACCAACGTTATTTTTACGTGACGGGAACTATAGTAACACTGTTATTAAGATTGTGAATGATTTCGATAACAGATACTAACTCGAGTTGAGAAAGTTTCTGTCACTTTGTGAGGAGTAATAAACACATTTATGAAGATGAATGTAGGTATTGTTAGCGGCAAACATTTTGGACAATGTTTCATCACGTTTGCCGTTGCATATAATAATAAGGTAATGAATCTGACAAGGACCTGACTTGTTGCCTTATCAATTTGATTACGTCCTTGCTCTACATTCACTACGGTTTACATCATACCACCTCATTTTAAGATGACATACTGACTCCAAAAAAGTGTATATTATAATATTTATCATCTTTGTTACTATGAATATAGTAAAATATTATCACTGCACATAGTCTGGAATTGGAAAGACTGAATCCGCTTCGGAAATGCGCTTATTTATGAAACCCGTCATTTCTACAGGGACACTGTTTCATTCATTGTTTTCACAATGTCATACTCTTTTAGCTAAAAATTACAACCTTGTCAAAAACTGTTTGTGGTTTGATGAAGTACCTACTCCAAATGATAAACAGTTTGAATACGTATCGTAACGTAATATTTAATATTGGTTATGCTTTTATTCGAATTTGAACGATTTTAAAAATATAATTCAAATTATGTTTGCATTTGATGACGTTTTTAACCATTTTAATACAAAGTTTTGTGGTGCCGAACCCTGGGACGACAAAGTGATCTGGGGTCCAAGTGCGTGGAAGCTTTTTAAAGAAATTTCCTTATTACTGACAGAAAGAACAAATGACCAAAGGGTTGGCGCTTACCACGGTCAGCGGATTAGCATTGCTATCCAACGAGGCAATATCGCCAACCTTTTGGGAACTTTACTCATGGACTGAGACTTGAATTCTGTTTTTTATCTATAGTATGTATTTTATTTAGTTCTGATTTTTTCATGATTGAATGTAAAAAAATAATTATTAATTAGATTTCTGCACAAAGTAATAAATTTATGAAGTAATTATGTCAAATTCTTAAAATAGTTCAATTTCAAATAAATGGTTAACATTTCTACAAACACAATAAATATCCCATTTAAAAACTTCCTGAAATATAATCATCAACATAAAAAGAGTATGAATGACTATCCATATTTCATAATAATTCGTATAAATTCATTAAATGTGTCCAACTTTTTGAAATTAATGATCTAATTGGTCCACGCACACTGGGTGTCACCTGAACAGAAGACGGTAAAAATTTGAATCAAGTTCTTTTGATTCCTTTTATGTTATTAATTTTTGTGACTGACAGCATGCAAAACGTTTCATTAATAACAAATTGGAAAAGTAAATGCTTCTCAATTAGATTTTTCTTGTAATTGGCTTACTATTTTTTTAATTTTCAAAATTCTCTTTCTTCCACATTGCTTGACAAAATTATGCAGTTTATATTATGTTGGTGACAGTGTTGTATCCGTAAATATCATAAAATCGTTTTTTAATTTTGTCAAGTAATAATTTCCAAACTGGAAATTTCTTTTAATGTTATTCAAAAACAAAGATTAAATTTTATTCACATTATGTACTTAGACGTGATCGTGTTAACAAAATTTTCATTCTTTGAACTGTTTCTGTAGATAAATTTAGTACATGTTTTTGGAGATGCACATTTTTGTACAATATCTAAATGTAAACTACACTATGGACGATAAAATAACCTCTCATTGAAAATTATTAGTTATTAGCGCCATCTGTTATTCAAAATGTTTCCGTGTTTTTGGATATTGTACAAAGTGGCGTAGAGGGCAGGCGGCTCCAGTCTCGTGGCTAGCGTAGAGCGCGTCGTGACTTGTGTGTTGTTACAGTCAGGGCCCACACTGCCAAGGACGGTATGCACAGCGAGGAAATGAGGAAACTCATTGACAGGTCAGTCTATAGGTTTACACTATCCACACATCAGCACCCTGCATAGTCAGCTGACATTTTGATGTTGAAAATTGTGTGCCAACGCCATGTATATGTAAATTTTAAATTTGTTTGATGAACTAAATAAATCCACTTACAAGATCCACTTTTCGATTAAAATTAAGTTCACTTTTTTTTAGATTAAAACATCAGTAAAATGCAAATGTTTGCACTGACATTCTAACATTGAGAGACTCAAATGTCTGTAATCTCACAAAAACTAAACCGAATCCTTGTGTGTGCGGTAGCACGAGAGTACATTTGTCATAGACAACGTAATTGAAGCATTAAGTAGTCTATGCTCGTAATAAAGCATGTGTTGTGTTCTGCATCCGTCTACAGGAAACAGTAAGTCCAAGTATGTCGAACATTTACTTACTGAATGTATACCCTCTTCGTTTTGCCTGAACCTTTATGTTACACCATTAACCTTTTGTGGCTAACACTTTTAATATTTACGCACCCTGTTTTACCTACATGTCATTATGTTGCTGGAATACGGTAAGGCGATTTACTTTAAAGCGGCCGATTTATTTTGTGAATAATTTGCCGTATCCGAGGCATGGTTTATCCGTATATTAATTATGACCGTTTACTTTGGCTATTAGCTAAAAATGTACCCCTATGAATTGCCCTTTATTTTTGTACAAAGCTATCCGAATCGATACTTCAATAGAACTTAGAACCCCGCCTGGCACAAATAGCTGCAGTGCTCGCTATCCTTCTATACACATTTCGAACCGCTCCACTCCGAAGTTCACAAACCCTTTAGATCCGGACCGATTAGCCTCGAATGGGATCGCTCTTCGGCGATGTTGTAATGTGTGTAATATTTTCAGACCAGAAGCAACCACCCCAATCCCCCAGCAAGCAGTCCACGGGCGGGGACTCACAGCCTACGATACTGTGGCAGTGTAATCTGTAAGGCGCCACCGCCGCCGCGACACACCATCAAGCTCACACTACGTTCATTTTCATTTCACGGACCATTACCATCTTGCTGTTGCAACAATTTTTTTCTACGGCTTCTTTCATTGGCGGACTTCTCTCTCTTGGTTTCTAGCATGTGATGCAGACAGCGAGATGGTGATACTTGTGCCAAAATTAACTTTCGTTTACAGTTCGTGTGTCGCTAGCTTACGTTGCTTATTTTAAAATTATCCCAACCAAGTTGGCTGGATTTTGTGTTATACTTTTTTTTTGTGAACGCGTTTTCGTGTCGATTACTCATCGCTTTTGTGTCTTTTATGTAGTGATGTTGCCGAGTCGGGCACTGTCGTTGTACAAATTAGCATTTACCTTCTCTTCCTCGCCAGTAGTACCTAGCGCGTCACGCTGTAGAGTTACCATATGAAAATCAGAGAATTATGGTTGTGGTAGATATTTCAAATTAATATTTGATTCATAGGTAAAGGTGGCGTGTCACTATAGCGACCTGTCCGACACTCTTGTATCTACTCTATCGCGCACACGGCTCGGGCATCACTACGAGTTAATCGTTAAGTTCTCTTATTTGTTTAGCTTAATTTAAATAAAGTTTTAACATTGTGAACGCTGGTTATTGGGGTGATTTGAAAATTTTCAATTTAAATTAAGCTCAACATGTAATATTGTGATATTTTGTATTTTTTACCCCCTTTTTGATTTTTATATGAGGTAACACTAACGTAAACGTTATTTATACACCGGTGTTCTCCTAAAATTATCCCCATAATAATTATACTAGTATTATAGATAACCAATCAACCTGCGGGTTGTTACGATGCTTCCTTTAATGTTACTGGTTTTGTAATGCTTATTATTTACTTTTGCCAAGTTTTTCTTGAGAACGTAACTTTGTTTTATTTGCATTTAAGCATAAACTACTTAGTATAAGGTTAGGATAATCTTCATTATTATATTATTCAATCTTAAACAGAACTATGTAATCTGTAGCTAGTGATATCGAGTATACTACGCGGCATATGACTTGTGCTCTGCAAATAGAAAAATAAACATTCAAAATTAGACATTAAGGTCCTAACTAAATAGTCTAATTTTCAATGTTTATTTATTTTTTTCAACGCTCAACGTATATACCGCGTAGAATAAATTACTCAATATAATATTTAAGTAATATTCGATGTTAATCATGTGTAGGATAACTTTACAATCAAATACTGTGCATAAATAGAAATAATATGCCATAATAATAAAGTTACCTATTGCAACTATGAAAACATCAAAATACCTACTAAATAACAAGACAAATTGCGTATATATTGCTAACGTGGAATTTATAACGTTTTGAATATTATTGTAGCGTATTAAGGTTGCATTTTTAATAATCATAATCGTAATTTTATCCTTCTATGTATTACGCGATTGATTAGGAGTAAGGCACGAGAGGTGTCGTTTTTCTAGATGTTTCCATTTATATGTTGTGCATTCGTCGTGTAAGCTTCGCATTGTAGATTTGGTAGTTAGGTTTTTGGCGACTTCCTAGCAACAGAATCTTCTCTAAACCTTCCAATTAGAAAATTCGAATTAAAAATAAATTAGATAAAAAAATTAATGTGAAATTAAACCTTGAATTAAAATATTCGCTATACGAGATAAATATTCTTATTGATAAAATTTGAAAAAAAAGATTGGCGCCGATGATATTTAATTAAGTTTTGATGTTTCGCCATATGTAGTCGTGCGTTTGGTTTGCCGCTAGTTGGAAGTGAGTTTTATGATTATAAATAATACGATACATCGCTAACAGCAACTAACTAACTGTACCAAAGTGTTTGATTTGTGTTAAATAAACTTACTCAAAAGTCAACCGTAATAATGTTGTTTTATTTATGTAACTATGATCCTTTCCTTTTTTATTCCAAAACAATTACCACAAATTCACAATCTAGGATTTTATAAATCAAAAATTACAAAGAAATGCCTAATAGGTCTACCTTGCGAGAAAATATCAACATCGACATCAATAGTCCAGCAATTCAGTTAGGTTAAAGCACCAAACTCATATTCATCTAACCCACGGTGGAATCACTTGCTTGCTGTTACATCGAGTAAGTAATTCCACCGTGGGTTAAATTCCTGTAGATGTACAGTACAGTACAGTACATTTTGAGCACAGGAAATAATCCGAGAATCGCAATCTAATGCAAGGCAAGATCCTAATATGTAAATTATTGCACAAACGCGCGAAATACGAGAGTAACGTCGCTTCGTCATTTTAGATATTTGTATTCTGTATAAATTAAATAAAGTATGTATTCGAATCGTATGCAATAATAATCTGCATATGCAAAAGGACTCTCTTTGTCGCCAGCCACTTATTTAGCATGAATGTTTGTTCTGTGTCTGGGTGTTTCTATGTATCATAGAAGGGTACAGGCAAAGAACAGGGAATGTCCTAATAAATTGACTTGAATTCTAATGATTGGAATTTAATATACCATAGACAAAGATATGATTCCAACAAACAAAAAAGTGACATTCCCTGTTATTTGCCTGTACCCTTCTAAATATTTACAAAAAAAAAAGGTTTTATGTATTCTATCAGTCATCTAGTTCCATAGTGCAAGCTTTGCTTAGTTTGGGCTAGATCGTCTTGTGTGAAATGTCCACAAATATTTATTTACCTTATAAAATAGAAGCCATAAATAAAATTTAGTCGTAATTGCTATACCGTTTGAAACAGACAAAACAGACAAGGACAGAAGTGTGTAATAAAATTGTTTGTTCTACTGAAGAGTTGTATTTATTATACGATATTTATAAATAGTTGTAACAGCACTAACATGGACCCAGGTGCTTACGCGGATGCAGCAGCCTTCACGATCTCTTCGGCGACTTCCACGGCGATAGCGGCTTCTGCCTTAGCCTGAAATCAACATCACGTATTACTCATATGGAATTATTATAGTACTCTGTGCTATAACAAAAAGAGCATCATTGAACTCATTATTATAATCGATCAATTGTTTACTATGGGCACAACTCTCGAAATGCTAATATCAATAAAAGAGTGGTTTTACTGGGCGCTTACATAAGTTTTGCCGACAACATTAATTTATCTCAATTCTAACAAGGCACTCTCCCATGCTTTGGTTTACATCATGTAACCCACATCAACCAATGGGAGCAAAGAATTTTAAGCCAATGACGGCGCTCACTTTTCGCGGCGGCGGCGCTTTTACTTTTAGTCACATTTCTCTGAATTAAATTACCTACATAATAAAAAACAAAAAACCAACAAAAACCTACTCGTATTCTCAAAACAGTTGATTGACCCAACTCGGCAGCAAGTACAAGCGTAAAGAGCACAATGATTTTATCTATAGAGATATATATATCTATATCAATTGAATATGAAGTAAAAGAATGCAAAATCTTAGTTCCCAGTACTTTCAAGGGCACATACGGCACAACCTTAAAGGCCTTTTAGTATCTTGTTGTTGCTCTTTCTAAACACACATGATGGCATTGTCACTGTTCACAAGTCACGAGTGTCACGACACGCGTCTAACAGCGTTGCCCGACGATTCACGACTAAAGACGAGTCGGGCTATTACCTTGCTTAAGGCTGGCACGCAGAGCCGGGGAAAACGTACGTATAATACATTATTGGTCATACCTAAGCAAACAGTGTGCCCCGGGATTCTTATAAGAATCTAATAAGCCCGTTGTTACACTTGTGTAAAATTATTTCTTTTTTGTACTTGCTTTTGTTAATTTTAATGGTTAGATAGATAGATAACTCTTTATTAAAAGACTACACATACAGAAAAAGAAATACAGAGAAAACATAAATATTGCTAGGCTTTTAATTGGCGGCCTTATCGCTTAGAGCGATCTCTTCCAGGCAACCATGCACGGATAGGTAAGATGTTACAGATAGTAGCCTTTAAAAGTAACTAAAGAAGAATGGTGTGTCAATAAAGAGTTTATCTATCTATCTATCTATCTATAAGTCTTAGTTATGAATTTACACATTAATTAATATAGCTGAAAAGTAACTAGCCTGTTCATTTTGCGCAGAACTGTACTCTGACTGTGCTTTGCTGAGGGCCTCCTGTGCAGCGCTGCGGTCCAAGCTCTCTAAGAGATGGGCTTCCTCAGCCAGTACCTAGTAAATTTTATTATATCATGAGAAAACATACTACACATTCTATTCCTATGATTGCATACAGGCATTCCAACTTAAGATTCTTTCGAGCTGGTGTGATTGATATTCTGTCAGTTGTCTCCATTGCAGTATCTGCTGCATTATCAGATTTTGTTAACACAAAATTATCAAAAATAATTTAAATAAATGTTTGAATTTATTTATAACTCATATAGTATTTTTTTCAAGAGGCAGACGTATTTATATTACGCCTTACAAGTCCTACAAGTTTGTCAATAACAAAATGGCTCTTTCTGCTCAGCCAAGGTAAAAAAAAACAGCAGAAAAATTTACATCTTACAGCTCTAAGTGCTTCAAGCGGCACATTTAAAACAAGTACTTAAGTACCTGTGTATTTCAAAAGAAATCACATTCTTACCTGAACAGAGGAGTCGTCGTTTACTGTAACAGTACCAGAAGAGACAAAGATCTTGTTCTGTTTGCCGTCGTTTTCAATAACTGTGACTACACCGGGGCGGAGGACAGCTGCAATCCAAATATTAATTTCACCTATGGACATATCGAGTACTGGTGCTCTGCGTGTGCATTGCATTTATATCATATATGTATAGGTTTCTTCTAGGCAAGCGCGCTCCATCGTAGACCATAACTGTCGTTTAACACCAGGCGAGTTAACTGTCGTTTAACACCAGGCGAGTTAACAGTCGAGCGCAGGCCTATTTCGAATAAAAGGATATATATATATACAGTAGGGCCTCGATAATCCGAACGCCCAAAATGTATACCCTGCAGCGTTCGGATTATAGTATGCAGACATTTTTGTCTCACTATGTCCTCATCAGTCAAGGGCTATTGACAGTCAATATCGTCATTGTTTGCCAACAAATTATTAATCTCTGATTCTGAGAAGCCTCTATTACGAAAAATGCTTAATAGTAAGTCATCTTCAAGATCAAAATCTTCCATGTCTTGGCCAGAAATGTCCTCTGATTCAAATAAGTAGTAGATTGAGCACAACAAAATGGCGGAATGGCGCGCGGAGCCATCAAGTACGATACGTATAGCGTCTATAAAGTTTAATTCGGCACGAAACGAGTGTTATACGAGTGTGGAATAGCGAGTTACTTAGAAACGGCAGACGCACGGGGGCAGGGGGTCGTTCGGATTAAACATGCATTCGGATTAGCTTGGATTCGGATTATCGAGACCCTACTTATATACAAAACTTACAAAATTTAAACAAATTAAAAAATATACATATATTATTAAAATTAAATTAAATGATTATAAATAAATAATTATAATAAATATAAATTATTTTAATAATTATTAATAAATAATTATTATTTAATAATTAAAATATATTTTATACAAAATTTTGCATAACTAGTATGTGCGTTGTTAACATACATAAAATTAAATGAATGTTTCTATCCCAGCTAGTAAAATAGTCTTACAAGTAAAAGCTTGTATGAGTAGCGGTTTAATTAAAATGCTTATAATGTGTCTTGATTGAGACAGAAACTTATAGTAACATGTTATAAGCCTATTCACCTAACTTCGTAAGAAGGAAGGTTATGTTTATCGAGTGTATGTCAGGGTGTATGTATGTTTCCATATAATAGCCTACAGCCTAAACGGCTTGACCGATTTTAATGTGCTTGGTGTCGTTACAGTCGTCTTCACTCCCCTCATATTTTTTTTGTAATAATAATAATCAATCTCGAAAAAATAAAAAATGCTTTTTTCGTAACCTCCAAGTTGAACTCTTTCGTAATAAACAAATGATTTTACAAGAATTATTCAAAAAAATGGGCACATATAATCTTTTAAAGCGATTTTATGCATGATTTGTCACAAAAAACGTACACTTAACAGAGTACCAAGTATGACAAAAATTGAAAGTTAAACTACAAAACCTGCTTTTCTATGTATTTATTTGTTTTTCTTTTAATATAGAACTTTGTTAAACTGTGTGAGATTATAGGATACTTGTAAGCTAGTTTGCTCTTATAAAAGCATCAGTAAGAGTTTTATGTGATTACAATACATATATTATATTTTATTTTATTTAGGTACAAAAGCAATTAACAAACCAAACCTATTAACTTAAAAATAGCGAATCCTTATAAGAACACTATAAAATTGTTAATCTAAATATTGTACACAGCTTTTAACATAAATAAAAATATATCTATTATATATATTGAAAACAGTATTTTCAATTCTATATATTCTGTTCAATTGTGTATATCTGTTCTATATATCGCTATAGTTTTGTATTGCTCTTTTACATTTTATGGTGTGTACAATAAAGGGTTTATAAATCCTTTATTGTATACACCATAAAATATAAGCATAAAATATATATTGGCGGCCTTATCGCTCATAGCGATCTCTTCCAAGCAACCTCATATAATTATAAGAGTGAAAAGGCTTCCATACCAACTCTTATAGCAATCTATATGAGTGAAGTAAGACTAAAATTTGCTAGCTGGGATATAACTCATTGTCTTAAAACTTAAACAATAAGTTATAAAGTAACAAAATAACAGTTTTTTTATTTCACTCACCAAGTGTTGGCACATGCTTGGGCAGGATACCGAAGGCTCCACTGAATGAAGGTACATCTACTTGTTTCACAACAACTTTGTCGTAGAATACCTAACCATAAAAAAAACATTAGATGATTAAAACCAAACCATTTTTTTCACAATATATTAATACTGCTTGGCGGAATAACTGACAAAAGTATAGTACCACAAATACACTGCAAAACCTACTATAATACTATACTAATACTATTCTATAGGTAATGTATAGAAAACTGCCCACAAAACATCATAGTTTCTTTAAAATGTAGATTATATAGAAAAGTATAACTTGTATTACTACTAGTACTTGGATTTTGGATGATATTATTCCTACCATATTTTATGCTGGGCCACTATAGATTGTAGATATATTTTTTTAGCATGGCCAGAATCATATACAACTAATAAGAATAGAAATTCAATTTCCACTTTTTAAGTTATCAATTTATCTATCAATAAAAAGAAAATATATAAGCAACTATACAACTGACAAGCAATTTTAAATGTATATACTAGAATTCTGATCGCTGAATATTGGCAACCAAAAAATTATGTATATTAAGGTAAAAGTATTTAAATTTTTCAAAGATCTAAGTTTATATTTACAGAGTTTTTCTCAAAATTCTACATTTTATTTCGAGCACTTGATATAGTTCAATACATTTATAATTAAAATAATAAATAAATATTAGTGGACATTTCACACAACATCTAACCCAAACTAAGCAGAGCTTGTACTGTGGAAACTAGATGTATATATATATGTGTATATATATATATATATATATATATATATATATATATATATATATATTGTAAATACATATTCATTCTAAGAGGTATTTTCAACGGCAATGATAAAAAATCATATACATTTAATTTATTTGAAATAAGTATGTTATATCTTAAAAGTTATCGTCTTCTATATGGTCACTTAAATTCACCAGTTAAATGTTTTTAAATTTAGTCACAAAAGCGCCTCAAACATGAAAAATGTCTCTCCCCTGGTCTGTCCATTTACTGATTATGTTAGTCAATCAGTAATTTTAAATAACTACAATAACAAACTACAATGTCTACATTTGTCCCTCGAATTTAGCGTGTCTTCCCCTGGCATTTTATATTTGTTCATATATAACGATTATTTACTTTACCGCGTAAATTGCGACCATAAACACAAAGCATCCAATGTGAATTTAGCAGCTAGCCTTTACGACGCTAGCCTGCGGACAATTTGCCCGCCATTTCAGTGAAATCACTAACTGAGAGTAGCTCTGGATCAGTGAATGTGTTCTCTCCCCTGGGTAAGATTTTGTAGCAATTATAAGCCTAAATACTTTAGTTTCTTTATATAATTACTGTAATTTATGCGTAGAATCGGACTCTTCTTTGTTAATTACGTATAATAAATTCTTTGACATTTATACCAGTTTTTTAACAGAAAAGTATATCCCTGGCTTCTTTCCCGTCTTCTAATGCTCCAGGGGAGATACTTACTTACCTACTTCGAGTCTGCACCGCTCACGCATTGGGTACACATCGATGCGCCTATCGCGGATATAACGAAAATGTCTAAGTGTGACTTATGTAATGTTATTATAAACGAACTCCTGGCCTTCGTTCAAAATAAGGTCGTGGTCATGGACGACGAGAGTATGGTGATGATTTGCAGCAAGAACTTCAGCGCGGCTGAAATCGTAACCACAAAAACGCTCCTATACGAAGTCGTGCCAACCGATCAACATCTGCGGACCAGAAGGAACGACGGCAAATCCCAGCGTGATATGGAGGATATAATTGGGCTGATGAAATCTACGGAACCCAAGGAGATTCCAGTCTTCGTGGCGCGCGATCTGAGCCGCCTACCCCCAGTCACCTTTGATCATATTGACGTAACGCGTCTTCTAAAAGACATCGTTGCTCTTAAACAGGACTTAGCAACTCTTCGTCACAACTCAGCCACAAGAGAAGAACTCGAGGTAATTCAGCAGGAGATAGCGAAGTTCAACCAACAACCACGCCTACCCTCATTTTTAACGAACGCAGGTACAGCAACTCGATTTACGGAAGACAGCGGCCCTATGGGTTTAGAAGGAGCCGACATCCTTTCTAATGACAAACAGACATCGATATCGAGAATCGAGACACAAACACTGCCTACTCTAACTAGTGCCATGACGAGCAACCAGACCACCGTCGCTAACCATCAGCAACGAATAGGGCGTTCATCCAAGTCAAAATTAATTCAAATTCTTTATTTTTGCTTGTTAATGTATATACCTACATCATAAGTGTTTCGATAAAAACATGTAATCATATTAATATTCTATAATTTTTGTAATGCCGCCTCTCCTAACAACTTAGTACCTCTTAACTTAGAATGACCCATTTATGATACATAGAAACACCCAGACACAGAACAAACATCCATGCTCATCACACAAATGTTTGTCTTGGGTGGGGATCGAATCCATGATGTACAGCTCAGCGGGCAGACATACTACCAACTGAGCTACGAGGCCAGTCATATATGAGATATATGATAAAATCATTTTTAACACACACAACATATCAGACAGATTTGTTGAGTATAATACTGTTTTAACAGTGTGGTTGGCAACCTTATTTATCCCTCTTGCACCTCCACTGCTGGGCCCAGCATGGAAGGTAGATAACCTTGTCAGTATCTCAGTTGTCAAAGTCAGAATACTTTATTTCCTATGCAAGTTGGATAAAATGGTGGAAAGACTATTTGTCTATGTTCCATGCTGGTATAGCTATCAGACAATTTCACTTAATGCACAGTGGCTCTCCGAGTTCTTTGAGCAAAACAGAATCAAATTGGAAATAGTAGTAGTAATAGAAGCTATAATAACATATATAGTATATTTAATGTAGCGACTTCAAGAAAGACACATGAGTAGGATTCAACTTATATTAATGACAAAAACAAACTAGTGGCAGACCGCACATCCATCATTAAAACTAAGCAATGATAACTTAATTTACCTTATTTCCAGCAGCAAATGTAAGCGCCATATCATCGCCTTTAGCCACATCTGCGTAGGTACGTGTCTGAAGCCTTCTGGAGGCAGATCTGATAAATCCACGGAATGCGAATGCCATTCTGAAACAATTTCTATTATTTTTCTCCAGTCCGGCAATTTTAACTTTAAGTACAAGGTACAAGTACAAGGATGTGTTACTTATACAGTATAAGCACTGTACTAAGGAATACTGACCTATAGCAAAGTACTGTATCAAATCTCAGTAAGGGTATCTATTTTTATGTTTACATAGATTGGTTCACCCTCTGCTGGGTATAGACCTCTAATGGTAAGTAAATTGTGTTGATTTGTTTGAGCCCAGCAGTGTACCAACTACATAACCTATAAAACTTGCCTGTAATTTGTCGATTTCCAAAATAAATGTATGAGAATTTAATACAATAAAATCACCATATATTACGGGTAATTAATCTTAATTTCAACAAAGTAATAATTATGACCAAAAGCAAAGAATTTGACCACCAAAACAAATGTAGATTATGTAATAACTAATGTCGGGCTTTATTCATTAAATACTTGCATGAATTTAATTATACACGATAAATAAGATATTAAACTAGATACACAATTTTATTGTTCTTACTTTAGTGGTTTTAATGTGAATTATTGGGAATTCTATTGCAAAAACTCCGTTTTACATTTAACCACCACCCCGGATAGAAATTTGACATTAACTGTCAATCAATGACATTGACAACGAGAAGACGAGACAAGAATAGATCGAAGCATTTCTTAATGATGTGCCGATAGGATTATCACAAAAATCGATTTAACGTTACATCATCGCTAAATATTCACAGGGGTTTTGGCGGGAACATCATATTGTAGGCAAAACTCCATTGTAGGTTCTAGTAAAGTCGCCACCACTTTACTGAAGCACGACTCGAGTTTGAAAACGACCAAGAGCGTCGCCAAAGGGGGCAGCTAAATAGAGATTTGAAAAATGTAGCCAACTGCAAAGAAACCAAAGTCCTAAGGCCATGCAATTGTACCTGTACCTACAATTCATATTTTTCTCCTCTATAATATTAACTTGCCCCCCCCTGGGCCATGGGCTGGCGACGCCCTTGAAAACGACTGTATACGTGACTTATACCATGACAAGAACATTTATAAACTTGTTTTATTCAAAAAACTTGAAGAAATACTGTAACAACATTAACAGCAAATTAGAATATGAATACCTAAAAAAGTTTCGAAAATTTTCGCGCTCGCTTCACTCACGCCTGATTGTTTCCTATACCCAATTGTATAAGAAGGAGAGATATCTTTTACAAATGTATGTATATGGGTATGTTTCTATATGATCGCCTACAAGCCTAAACGGCTTGACCGATTTTGATCTGCGAGGTATTGTTAGATTCGTTAAAACTTCAACGAGCTTTTCCGTAATAAATAAGTGATTTCACTAGAATTATTGTTAATAAAGCGAATTTATAGTCGTTTACAGCGGTTTTGCGCATACTTTCTCATAAAAACGTATGTTTGTAGTTTTCTATCAAGTTATAGGTATGTTTAAATTTAGGAATAATACATTTGCAATCAATGCATTCAAATGGTTGTATTTATAATTTTTGATAACGTAAAAGTCGTTCTTATCCTGTCCGGTATTTCATTTTTCTCTTAACACAGAGAGATACTTGTTTGGTTCATCTTGGCTACAAAAACCTACGACGCGCTAACAAGATCAATGAATCAAATCACTTTAAAGAATTAATTTTAATAAATTACAGTTTAAAAAAATAAAAAACACTCTATAAATTATTTTGGTCAAAGTTCATTACAAGACTTTTCTAACAAATCTAAACACAGCTATGATACGATGTTCCATCATGAAGTTCTGGTTCATATCTTCCGGTTCCATCATCAGATCAGTTCGACAGTACCATATTATTGTATTGTCATCTACATACAGCTGCCAATTTTCATGACGCTATGATCCTTGAAAGATGGTTAAATTAGTTACCTTAGATTTCATTACATAGTTAGTTACATACAGGTCGACCTAATAAAAGCGTGTTAAAAACCTTCTAAATTTTCGAGCTCGATTAGCTCGCGCATTTTTACTATTTTAACATAATAATACTGTGGGCTCACTAATACGAGAAATAAAGCATAATACTATAAAAACACTACTAAAATTTTAAAATAAGTTTAAACAATTTTCGTGCTCGCTGCGCTCGCGCCTGATTATTTCCTATTATTTTTAATCAACAGCGTAAGAAGGAGGGTTATGTTTTGGATTGAATATATGTTTGTATGTATGTATGTGGGTATATTTTTACATAATTGACTACAAGCCTAAACGGAAAAAAACGGAAAGCCTAAAATAGAATTATTCTAAATCATTCGTATCCATATTTTTCTTTTAATATATACACTTGTTTATTTGTATTAGTTATTAAAGTGCCGTGAACTTGCTAATACAATCAAATAATTCACAAAAAAAAAACATTAAGCAGAAATTGTTTCCCGACAGCCAAGATAGTAACACGTATCTTGTAGGTATGTTTAAATTTAATTAGGAATAATAAATTTGCAATCAATGCATTCCAATAGTTGTATTTATAATTTTTGATAGCGTAAAAGTCTCTGTTATCCAGTCGACTATTTCATTTTTCTTTTAACACAGATACTTGTATGGTTTATCTGGGCCACAAAAACCTAGTACACGCTAACAAAATCAATGAATCAAATTACTTCCAAGATTTTATTTTGAAAACCTTAAAAATTTTCACGCTCGCTTCGCTCACACATTTTTTACTAATTTAACATTAGAAGTACTGTGGGCTCACTAATACGAGAAAAAAAGAATATTACTATAAAAAAAAAATGCAAAAATTTTCACAATTTCGCAATTTAATACCTATGTTTTTATTTGCTGTGGGGTACCGGCTTAGAATAGTACCTCCCCCTCTCTTCCCGTGGGTGCCGTAAGAACCGGCTAAGGGAAATACTACCAGAGATGGGCAGCAGCATCCTCTGCGGAAAACGCTACCCACTGCGCTCGCCAACCCGCATGCCAAGCGTGGCGAGTAATGGCAAAACCCCCTATGATGAGCAACGAAAAAACCAGGCCCCCAGTCCCCGGCAGCTCCGCTATTCCGGGCTACGGTAGCGGTCCCGGTCACGGCGGAGCAAGGGGTGCTAAGAATCTCCGGAAGAGATCCGGCTACCACCCCCTGCATAAACGACGACTGGCCCTGGTAACACACAATATTCGCACGATGAGGACAGACGAGAAGCTAGCTGAGCTGGAAGAAGAAATGAGTAGATTACATTGGGATATCCTGGGGTTATCAGAAGTCCGACGAGAGGGTGAGGACACGATAACCCTGAAATCCGGTAACCTACTATACTACCGGGAGGGCGACCAACAGTCCCAAGGTGGTGTCGGGTTTCTCGTCCACAAGTCCCTTGTTAACAACATTCTTGCCATCGACAGTGTATCGAGCAGGGTTGCGTACCTGATACTCAGAGTATCCAAGAGATATTCGTTGAAGGTCATCCAGGTATACGCACCGACCTCGGCACACTCGGATGATGAGGTGGAGGTGATGTATGAGGACATTAGTAGGGCCATACACACTTCTGAGACCTATTTTAATGTTGTTATGGGGGACTTCAATGCGAAGCTGGGCAGGAAATGCGAAAGTGAGTTGAGAGTGGGGCAATTTGGATATGGACAACGGAACCCCAGGGGACAGAGGTTGGCCGACTTTCTGGAGAAAGAGGGACTCTTCATGATGAACTCTTTCTTCCAGAAGCCACCTCATAGGAAATGGACCTGGTTGAGTCCCGATGGTTCTACGAGAAATGAGATAGACTTCATCCTGACCACCAAGAAACAAATATTCAATGACGTCTCTGTGATCAACATGGTTAAAACCGGAAGTGATCACCGAATGGTACGAGGCACTTTGAATATTAATGTTAAACTTGAGAGGTCCCGTATGATGAAGTCTACACTCCGACCCACTCGCGCCCATATCCAAAACCCCGAGAGCTTTCAGCTCGAACTATCAAATCGCTTCGAGTGCCTGGAGAGCTGCGCATCGGTGGATGAGATCAATAACAGGTTTGTGGAAACTGTCCGTACGGTGGGCGCGAAGTTTTATAAGCCCCACCGTACAAATAGACCGCAAAAGCTCTCGAGCCATACCCTCGACCTCATGGCTGAACGACGCTCATTGCAACTGCAGTCTTCCGGTGACGCCGAGTCATATAGGCGGCTCAATAGACTCATATCAAAGTCTATGCGACACGACGTCCGTACCTTTAATACTAATCGTATTAAAGAGACGATAGAGCGGAATAAAGGCTCCAAAGTGTTCGCAAAAGACATGTCTATTGGGCAGAGCCAGTTGACGAAGCTGAAGATGGAAGATGGCAGTATAGCGTCGACTAAAGCAGAAGTCTTGAGGGAAATCGAGAGGTTCTATGGACAGTTATACACATCGGTCGCAAAACCTGTTAGCAGTTTGGGCAAAGATCCAAGAGCCAAACTGACTCGACATTATACCGAAGATATCCCGGACATCAGCCTGTACGAGATTAGGATGGCCTTGAAACAGCTCAAGAACAACAAGGCACCGGGCGACGACGGAATTACATCAGAGCTACTGAAAGCGGGTGGAACACCGGTACTGAAAGTCCTTCAGAGGCTCTTTAATTCCGTCGTGCTTGAAGGTACAACGCCAAAAGCATGGAACAGAAGCGTGGTGGCGCTGTTCTTCAAAAAAGGAGACAACACTTTGCTGAAGAACTACAGACCCATCTCGCTTCTGAGCCATGTCTATAAGCTGTTTTCAAGGGTCATCACGAATCGTCTTGAACGCAGGTTTGATGACTTCCAGCCTCCCGAACAAGCCGGTTTCCGAAAAGGCTATAGTACCATAGACCACATCCATACGCTGCGGCAAGTGATACAGAAGACCGAAGAGTATAACTTGCCCCTTTGCTTAGCGTTTGTGGACTATGAGAAAGCCTTTGATTCGATCGAGACCTGGGCGGTGCTTGAGGCTCTCCAGCGATGCCGTATTGACTATCGGTATGTCGAAGTGCTGAAGTGCTTGTACAACAACGCCACCATGTCAGTCCGAGTACAAGACCAGAACTCAGAGGCAATTTCATAGAAAAGAGGCGTGAGGCAGGGAGACGTTGTCTCTCCGAAACTGTTTACCGCCGGTTTGGAAGATGCCTATAAGCTTCTGGAATGGAAAGGGCTCGGCATTAATATTAACGGCGAGTACATCACTCACCTTCGGTTTGCCGACGATATAGTAGTCATGGCAAAGTCGATGGAAGAGCTCAGTACGATGCTCGAAGACCTCAACAGAGTTTCCCAACGGGTGGGCCTCAAAATGAACATGGACAAAACGAAGGTTATGTCGAACGCCCATGTAGTGCCCACCCCAATATCTGTGGGGAACTTCACTCTTGAAGTTGTTGACGAATACGTCTACCTAGGACAGACGGTCCGATTAGGCAGGTCCAACTTTACGAGGGAGGTCAATCGTCGTATCCAGCTCGGCTGGGCAGCGTTCGGGAAACTTAAAAGCGTCTTCTCGTCCAATATTCCCCAGTCCCTCAAGTCGAAAGTCTACAACCAGTGTGTGTTACCAGTGATGACATACGGCACTGAAACGTGGTCCCTAACTATGGGCCTTATAAGGAAGCTCAAGGTCACGCAACGAGCTATGGAGAGGGCTATGCTCGGAGTCTCTCTACGAGATCGAATCAGAAATGAAGATATACGTAGACGTACAAAAGTCACCGATATAGCACAGCGGATTAGCAAGTTGAAGTGGCAGTGGGCAGGGCACATAGCACGTAGAACTGATGGCCGATGGGGCCGAAAGGTTCTCGAGTGGAGACCACGTACCGGCAAGCGCAGCGTAGGAAGACCAGCCACGAGATGGACAGACGACCTCATACAAGTGGCGGGAAGACGCTGGATGCAAGCCGCTTCCAATCGGTCTTTTTGGAAATCCATGGGGGAGGCCTATGTCCAACAGTGGACTTCTTATGGCTGAGATGATGATGATGATGTTTTTATTTACTAGAGCCATGCTATGGTTGTGCAGTCCAACGGTTGGACTGAGAACTGAGGTGGAGCCGAAGCCAACACTGAGAGGCTCTTTACAGAAAATAAAATAAAAATACAGATTTTTTATTTGTGGACGGATGATGGAACTATTGTACAATATAGAATTTGACAAATCGGGGCTATTGAAATGAAATGGTTATGATTTATATAACTAGTTTATTGGCTGATGCTCCCACACAGTAAGATAAGGTACTTCTGTGTGGGAGCATCAGAATGAGATAACGGCACCTGCCTATTTTGTCTCATTATCCAAAAATATTGAGGCAGGTAATGACTTGCCACCCACAGAATGGGCCCCCCGTAGTGGCGCCGCATGTTGGCGCCGGAGAAGCAACATCGGTGTGGATGGCTAAGGGTGTCGAGAGGTGTGCTGCGCGTTCACTGAGAGCTACTAGCGGCGTTATGCCCTTTAACACTTCCACCCTGGAGCTTAGGGTCTTAGCTCTAGCGGTTTCCACCACACAGCCAGCCGGTTAAGGCAAGCTGGAGGTCAGGGGTCTCATTTAGCCCCAAGGAAACATCGGGGTACGCGGTGTCGCACTCAACGAAGGCTCGCCACAAAGCCGCCCCTGCGGTTATTATTAAAAAAAATAAGTTAATAGTTCCATAACAATCCACTCCCATAAAACAACAAACAAATATAACAACTTAGAAATCTGTGCGGTCTGTGCCGTTCTGAAACGTCGGGAAAAATTCTCCTGAGAGGTTTACGAACGGCCTAGAGTAAATTTTGACATTTCTCGAGTAATATAAATATTTACTATTGAACCCGCATAAAAGCATTTGCCAGTGTCAAGTATTAGGATTTTTTCAAGTTTCTTGAATAAAACAAGTTGTAAATGTTCTAGTCACAATCTAAGTCACGTATACAGTCAATTTATAAGTCGAGTCCTGCTTCAGTAAAGTGGTGGCGACTTTACTAGAAGCTTCTATGGAGTTTTGCCGACAACGTAAAATCACACGTTTTACTGCTTTATTTCACTTGCCCACACTCACGCACTATATCGAACACTTAATGAATAAAACACCACCATTTTTATAACATTAATGTTCAAAATAACACAAGTTTAGGAATATAAAACAAAGCAACAACACGTTACTAAAACGTTCCCGCCATAACTCATTAGAAATGTCATTTAATTGACGTAGATTTTTTTTGCTAAGCAATATACCTAGTCCCATTCACGCACCGACCACAATCAAAAAGGTAGCTTCAGGTAGTTTTTATCAAGTTTTTATAATGGCAATAAAAAAAAAAAAAACCCGCCATGGGGGAAATAGTCGCTGCCAATAATGGATAATGGAATGGGGGGAAACATGAACAACTGAAAGAAATGTTTTGTTATTTATTGTAATTTTATTCATTTATAACTAGTCTGTGATTTATAATCTCCTTGTGAGTATTAATGTTCCTTGTTTATAATTTAATATTGTTATTCGATAATTTCTTGACTTGATCCAGCCGACTGTGATTTTTGTTTGATATTTTCTCGTCTTCATAAATTATAGATTAGTACCCTTTAGTACCTAAATCGTCTCGGTGGCTATTTGTGGTTACCAGGTTTAAATCAATTTTCGCTTGATTGAGATGAAATTATCTTTCAGATTTTTGTTTATTACACCTCAGTTATATTTATATACGTCCAGTGACATAGAGTAACTTACCCCATGTTTGGATGACCGGAAGATCGCGGGGATTATTGTAAAAACTTAGTAATAATTGTAGATGAATAGTATAAGGCAATGAATATTAAAGACGAGGACCTGTTAAAATTAACAAAGATAATTTCACAACAGAATGAAAATGTTACATGTGCTGTGTGGTAAGTAGTTTTTGCCTAATAAAATGTGTTTTCTTATTTAATATATTATATACCCTTAACTAAACTATATTCCAAACATATTAACATTGGTGAATAAAATAATGGGATGTATAATCTTATCCTTTCGCATTTAAGTTGACTTGGCACAAACTTAGGTAGTCACAGAATTCTACTAATTCCGTACTTGTACATTACTGCACTGTTTATGTGTTTAATAATTTCAAGCATGTAATTGTGCTCTTTCCTTACAGTTGCAAATACTTTATAGCTCCTGAAACTGCACCTTGCGGACATACTTTGTGCCATTCCTGTTGGAGTGGGTGCTTAAATTGTATTTTTTGTTCTAAACCAATTGAACGACGTTCTCCTAAACCCAATCGCCCAATTCAGGACCTAACAGATCATGTACATGCATTGAGTGAAGCATTTGAAAAACTTTTTAATGTTAAAGGTAAGTTTTTAATACCCTTAAGTAAGTTCCATTTCATTTTTTTTTATGCCTTTGGATTTGTACAGATTGCATTGAGATCTTGAATTCCCAGTTTTTTTTACAGTTTCATATGAAAACCTACAACCAGAGAATATGCAAACCCAGATTTGCTAAAAAAAAACTTATTGTAGGTATTTTGTACATTACCTAAAATGTTTAGGTAATGTACAAAATAGAATACATTTCTTACTTTGCTTAGGTATTCTATGCAATTCTGAATATGCACCCGGCAATGTGTGTAAAAAAGCCTACCTAAAAAAACTACCTTTACTAAAAAGACCTACCTTTTTAATTTTGATTTTCATGAGAACCCTAATTCCAAATTTTAATAAAGTTAATTTGAAGCACATACATCATTATAATCATTTCATAGGCAAAATCTATTAAATTTAACACATTGCCGGTGGACTAAGAGGTAACTCACACACACTCCCTTAGTGTATGGTGTATGGTGTATAAAAATAAAATATTTTCTTTCTTTCTTTCTTTCATGCAAGTTTAAAAGAGATAGTAGATAGTCGTTTTCTATAGTCTTCTCTTTCTATGAGGCATAGGCATTTATAATTTCAAAGAGAAAACTATCAAAATCGTATAATACTAAGAAGTAGAAAACGGTTTTCTCATTTTTGTATGGAAAAGAGATATTGACACATTGGACATTGATTCTCTTAGTATATTGTGAAATTTCAGTGCTTGAATTTCATATATGTATATGTTTTAGACTCATTGGGACCATAAGAACCGTGTACCTATTTCTTTTGGGACCATTCATTTATTACGTAAGACGATTTAGGGGGGAGGGGGTCAACCATGTCTTATTTTTTCTTACAAGGGGGTGGGAGAGTCTTGATAGTTCTTACGTAAGATCACAAATATTAAAATAAAGTTAAAATTATACTTTGAAAAAGCGCGGGCATCCGTGCGAGTGCCGAAGTGCGCTCGGATGTGTATAAAAGTACAAATAAACATTCCTAAAAATTGTTACTTTGAAAAATAAACATTACAATAAACCAAACATATTAATCTTTTCCTTTGGATTCTTATGTAATAAATATTAAACAGGGGGGAGGGGGTCGGCCTGTTCTTATTTTTTCTTATAAGGGGGGGGGGGGTCACACCATAATAATATCATATGATAGCACAATTTCAAATAACTACTAATGAAATATGACTACTAACTAATAAAAAATATTTATGCAGTTGCTGAATTCTTGATGGAAGTGGAACCAGAAAATGACTCTACTAAAAATGTTAGAGACTGGCTAGCAAGCTCTCAAAACCAGTTTTCTGCACCAGCTGAAAGTTCTGAACGGTCTTCTCGAGAAATGGCACTCCCAGGCCCATTGAATGTATCTTCTAATAAAATCCAGATACACTCCACTTCTAAAGCTAAAAGTTCTGAGAAAGCTGTTTGTGTGTCAAATATACCACAAGATGATTGGGATAAAATAGAACCAATGCCTGATACTGAAGACATCATAAAAGACAAAGAAAATGTAGTGGGACCAATGGACATTGAACCTTTTTATATTGATGACGAAATTGAGTATACTGTCACACATCCACGAAGAAGCTCCAGAAAAAGAGATATTAAACCAGATGAAAAAAAAAAAATCAATGAAAAAACAACAGATCAGATTGCTAAAAATTCTAGTGAAGAAACTGATAAAAAGTCAAATAAAGCTAAACAAACCTGGAATAATGTTAAGAGGATGAGAAAAGAATTCAGTAAATTAAATAAGAAAAACAGAAGTAAATTGAATGTTTCTATTCAAATGTGTAAAAAACCCAAAAACACAAACAATACGTTGGATAATTTGCCTCAAGCAGCTGCTGTTCCATATGACATAGATGAAAATACTCCCAATAATTTGCTTGACAAAGTATCGTTAGATAAAAATGTAGATATAGAAAATAATAAAACGAAAACTATTTCCCTCTCATATACAAATTCTAACATAAATGCAAATAATAATAATCCTATTGCAACACCAAACAACAATAAATATGGATCAGTTCATGATCAAGACTATTTGACACCGAAAAATGATCACCCACATGAAACTAACGTGAAAACACAATTTCAACATAATGAAGCTCCTGTTAACCCAAAACCTACAACTAAATCGCCATTCTATAAAATGAGCTCTCTACGTCCAATATGTATTGAAGAAAAACCTACTGAGACAGCTATGGCTGTTGACACAATACATAATGTTGTAGTTGATTCAAATACTAATAATACTACTAAAGCAAATGACGATATAGAAATAACAATTAAAGTTGCTAATACAGTAGCTAATATTCTCATAAAAAGAAAGAATGATTTACAATTTAAAATTAATACTGACCGTGAAATTCAGACATCTTTAGATCCATCTAATGAAAATGACAAATGTAATTCTGTAAAAAATACTGAAGCTCAAAATATCGTTATTAACGTTGACGAAAATAATGGGGTACAGATTAACCATCAATCTATAGCTAATTCAAGAGTAGAGAAGTTGAGAAAGGATTCTGTTTCTGGTAAAACACTACCAGAAAAGAAAAATACTGACTCGGCAGACACAGCAACAGCACAATTTGAGATTACTGATAGTGTAGAAAAAGAATTATCTAAAATAATGGAGTTTGAAGACATTGAAGACAAGCAAATTCTTTTGAGTAATACTGCAACTAAGGTTAACAAACAATCTTCCAAGAACAATGAATCACAAAAATCGGCACCACAAGCTAGTAATCTTCAATACCTAAACGAATTAGATATATTCGATAGTGAATCTGTCAAAGAATCGGATGTTCAACTATTGAAAAATACTGAACATGCTGCATCAGAAATATTACTTTGCACATTTAAGACAAGAAATAAAACTCAAAAAGTTAACGAGAAACGTAAGAATTTAAGTAATGAGGATCTATTACCTGAATCAAAAAAAATTAAAATAAATGACGATATTGACCAGTCAAAAGAACAGCAGATAGAAAATGATTCTATGAATTACGATGTTATAATGGGTACAGTGTTTGCTAACATTGACGCTGAAATGAAGGAAACTCAACAAAGTCGAAACAAGCAACATGCCTCAAATGACAATCATAAGCAAATCCAAGAGAAAAACTGTGTAGCGACTCTTAACAATAAAGGTACCCAAGAAGTGGATTTACCTACAAATGTCATTACCAGTGATGCATCGCAAATAATAAGTAATAAATTTAACAATCAAAAGGACAGTGAAAATGTGTTTTCTATTGATGTTACAAAAGACAATGAAAATGTGTTAACATCAAAAAGTAAAATGGTAGGTAATTAATTAGATAATAAACATAAATATATACTGGATTCCTTAAAGAGGGATAATATCTCTTCTCTCTGATATCTCTTAAAGGTTGTTGAGCTTCACAACAGCTTCAACATTGCAGTTTATCATTGAAGCTTAGTAAATTTATAGAAACCTATGATTAAAACAAATTTTTCGGTTCACATAATAATACTGTATTCTATGTAGAAAATGGAACAGTTGCTCATTATTAATTGATTATGCAGATTTGTAATTATTGATAATCCAATAATTTCTGTGAAAAAAAATATGAAAATATGATGATAAATTACGAGGATACAGCGATATCAGTGTACCATACACAAAAGCGAGAAAAAAGAGACTGCAATTTATTGACCTAATATAGTATTAGCTCGATACTGCAATCATAATATGGTGTATGACGTGTCATCTTTTAGGTCACTCACGAATATACTGTTAATGTATTCTGTGTTTACACACGAAGTGGACCTACGTGCTGTCGTAGTGACCCATGTGCTGTCATGTTCATGACATCACCACGGAACATATAATAATACACATCACTGACCATAACTGCAAAGCTGTCGAGTTTTAAACGACAAAAAAGAAAAGAAAACTTCAATACCTACGAGGCAAAAAGAAAACTTCAATAACTTCGTTATTTCTTGTATGTACTGGATTCCTTTTGCAAAGAGGGATAATATTTCTTCTTTCTGATATCTATATATTTTAACTTTTAACATCTAAATCGTCTTAATTAATTTTATACGAATATGAGTGCCCGACACGCAATAACGTAAGTAGGGTCACTCACCCATTCACATATATGACTTGAACAGAACCAAAGATTGTGCGCTATCGTAACTTAATACTAAACCATGTTTAACAAAAATATTGTTATTACAGATACCTATAAATGTGCCACCATCTAATGTAGAAGAATTCTTAACACCTGTAATGTCCCAAGCAGCAGTTATGGATGATGATTCTGATAAGAGTGTGGTTGAAGAAACTCCACAAAAGTAAGTTGCATCTATTTACAAGCTCAACCCGGTGTGTAATATATAGTCTTGCCATTTTGGCTCCTCACCAGCTTAACCCCCGATCTCGCTATTTGTGATCTTGATTTCGAAAATTCCGTAAAAACAATCACTTTTAGTGACTAGGCACTCTTTTATTCTGAGTCGAAATTTCTGATTAGTTTCAATCGCATTCGACTGTCTTTTTCTCAGGAGTTGGGGTCATTGCCGGTTGGCGTCACATTTCACTGTTGTGAGCGACTCTTACTTTTTATTCATTAATTGATTGGGCAAAACCTTTTCTCTCAGAAAAGCGTGGAAATATAACGGAAACCCAGGTGTACGAAACAAATTTGTACTTCGCTGGAATTTATTATCTGGATAAATTGCAATTCTTATAATTTTATTCTCCTATTTTCAGGACCTCTTTCGCGAAACAAAAGCAAAAAAGCAATGGGACCAATAAAGAAGGAAATGAATCTCAAAGAATAGACCTGCCAGATAATATACATTCAAGAAAGAATACATCAGAAATTAAAATAATTAACCTAACAGACTCATCAGAGATGAAAAATGATGTTACAGGTACTAAAATAGTGGAAAGGATACCTACAGAGACCCCATTGTCTATTGATAGATTCGTTGACCACATTCAACACAACTCCACACCCTTAGCCAAGAAATCTCTTAATTTTGATTCTGAGATTGTGGAGGATATAACACTTTGCCCTACCAATGACGTGGCAAAGACAACTCAAGAAAGAGAATTTTTGATCAAAGCATTCGAGAAAACTCCCTCAGCGCATACAGTTAAACCACAGGGCTTAAGAACATTGAAGCATAAGAAATATATTGTAGCAGGCTCTGCGCTAAGTTTTTCTGAGAATGCAAACCTAAGAAAGTTATGCTCTCGTAATAACTGGAGTTATGTAGATAAATATACTAAGGAAGTGACACATTTAGTGGTTGGTGTCGACGACGAAAACAAAGCTCAGCGGTAAGCAACAAATAGGTTCATTTTATACCTACTTCAAATTCGTGTGATTTTAAGCAACCCAAAAATTATAATTCAAAACGAATTTAAATATGTAGTAGTGTTGCTTCTCATGTAGATTATTAGAGATGTGAGCTACCCAAAGAAAAAACGGACAAGTGCGAGTCAGATTCTCACACCGACTTTCATATGATACCCCACATGATACGGTTAATTCATTTTAAAATTTGGGCCCTCATTCCTTGCTTAAAGACACTATTTTTTGTGATTAAATTAAAAATGACCAGTTTTCGTATTTTTTCCTATATGTGTACTATAACACAATGCTTTTTGTCAAATTTCAAAGTTCTAGGTTAACGGGAAGTACCCCATAGGTTTTGATTCCCTTGTGAGTGTCGAAATGTGCGTTTTTTACGACATATTCGGCTGTATCTTTTTTTTTACGACAACTGAGAAATATTATTTTTCTGTCTGCAGTCAGATACTATGGATCTGCGTATATGGTTTTAATTTCAACACGATACCTTCACGCGTTCCCGAGATAAAGGTCTTGACACGCGGACGGACGGACAAATAGACAGACAGACGGACAACGAAGTGATCCTATAAGGGTTCCGTTTTTCCTTTTGAGGTACGGAACCCTAAAAATTGTTCAAAATAATAGGTATAAAAAGTCCCACCCTCACAGCTTAGTTGGAACACCCTTTGCGCGCCGCCCTCGTGTAAGTTAGTCATTTTAGCTACAAATACTTGTGATACAGTTAATATATGTTCGATAATCTTTATCTCCCATTTGGACAGTTAGGCAATAATCACACGAGAGCCCAGAATCTGCAGTATTATGAAAAATTTCGGTGTATGCAGCGGGGTACAACGCCTCCCATTTACCAACCCCCCTCCCCGCAGAGATCATCCAGATCAAACTCTATCTATACATAACTGTATCGATCAGCTCGTTACACGACTGTACCGAAGTTCTATGATAGTATTTATTTACAAGTGTAAGTTTAGAAAACTCAAAAACCCCCGAGAAAAAAAACTGCTGAACCGATTTTAATGAAGAACACTCTGGATGAAATCCTCTTTCAAACAAAAAAAAAAACTAGATCAAAATCGGTCCATCCGTTTGAGAGCTTCAATGCCACAGACAGACACAGCTATACAGATATACAGATACACACGTTACACTTGTAACACCCCAATAAGAATTGGGGTTAACAAGGGAAACTAACCCCATTTATAAATAAATAAATAAATAAATATTTGTGGACATTTCACACAACACCATCTAGCCCAAACTAAGCAAAGCTTGTACTATGGAACTAGATGGCTCATAGAATACATATATACTTTTTTTTGTAAATATATACATTATAATGTATACATTTCGTTGTATTGTTTTCATGATGACTAGATCTTTTTAATAGATAGACTGACCATATTTACGGCATATATGCATACCGCTGCATATATAATACATATTTACATATCACTCTTAATCATAACTCTTTTTGCGTAATCGGGTAAAAGACTAGTACAAACCTCTAGTTTGTAACTATCGATATGTACATTTTTCAGGACTGTTAAATATATGTGTGCTTTGGCTGCGTCGATATGGATTATTTCTTATGAATGGGTCGAAAAGAACTTACAATCAAAAGATCTAATTAGTGAGGTAAGTAAATGTGTATTTAGATAGATAGATAAACTCTTTATTGTTAACGCCTTAAGTAAAACACAAATTAAGTAGTCAAAAGAGATTACATGCTAGTGAAACAATAGGCAGCCTTATCGCTAGAAGCTATCTCTTCCAGGCAACCTTATTTAATATTTTATCACACCTACTTGTTTGTTTTTGGTAGCCCTACATAAAACAATTTAGTTCCTTGAAATACTGGAACAAAACTTTGGCTGCTGGCATCACGAGAAACCTAACTAATACTTTATATAAAAACGAAAGTAACTCTGTCTGTTTCGTTTTTATGGCTAAACAGATGTCTGAACTGATTACTAAAATGTATAAATAGATGCTGTATACAAAAGAGTGTATATAAATGTGATATACATTTTCGGGCTTCAAGGTTTCAAATCAAGCCGCTGCCAATCGGTCTTTTTGGAAATCCATGAATGAGGTCTATGTCCAGCTGTTGACTTCTTATGGGTGAGATGATGATGATTTTTTAGGGATCAAAAACATATTTTTTCATCTATAAACTTAAGTATAAAGTAGCACCATGCTGGGTACGCTGCCAACTGGTAGTGGGTTTGAGCATTTGGATTATCTTTAGACCTTTGTCGGTCTGGGGTAACGATGTGCTTTTTGTGTAGTAGTTTAGTTAGTTGAGTCTGTATATTGTTGTGTTGTAGATAATAAAGGCGCTTGCCATAATAAAAATAATAAAAAAAAGTATAAAGTAAATTTTCGATGACAGGTATCTCAATTTACTACTATTACGTCTTAAACTATGACGCTACAGTGCACATTTTAACAGTCTTGGCGTTTGCAGCCTTAAAATTTCCATGAATTTCATTTAATTTCCATTGAATCTTTGGTAATGATAATGCAATTTTGTTTGTGAATATTTTCAGGAATCATTTGAAGTGTTGGATAGCACGGGTCACGCAGGTCCCATGCGTTCTCGCACATCCACTAAGAAGTTGTTTCAAGGCATAACATTTTTCTGCCTGGAGCCTTTTAGTGTCTTAGAAGTTGATACTTTTAAGGTATGAATCGTTTTTAACCGATTTCTAAAAAGGAACAGGTTCTTAATGCGCCGTGTATATATTTTGTGCTACTGTTTATCAAATTAACCAAAACCCTTATTTTAAAACCGCTGATAAATTTTGAACATACTATAAATGGCAAATATTTTTTTCTGTGCATTTGTCGGTCGGTCCATTGCCTGTTTATGCCTGTAGCTTTTATGCATCTGGCTATAGTTCACATGTTAAGTAAGTAACAATCTGGTCTAAGATAGTAAGCACATTTAGCTAGGAACAAGATTTTAAATGAGGCTAACCTATACACCTATTAAGAAAATCACTAATTTGGGTTAAAATGTTGCTAAAAACATCAGGTGATTAATATACGAACCCTTAACTACATATAATCACTTGAAAATACTAAAGTTTATGTTGAATTTTTGAAATTAATATTTATTCGTTTCAAATCTGTATAATATATGATCTATATATAAGCTATGAGATTCTATCTTACCAGAGTTAGTAGCATTGCTGTTTTGATGAGACCAACATTAACTTTTACTACATGCAAATATTTATTAGAATTCTTCTTTACTCTGTATTGTTTTCCTATGTGTTTATTGTCTTATTACTTTATGTGGTGTCAATAAAGTGTTATTGATTGATTGATAGGCAAAGCATCAAAGACCATGCCTTACTTATCTATGTTATAATGTTGTAGAGCATCGTAGAGTCAGCCGGCGGCAGAGTAGTGGAAGACATCTCTGAAGTGAAAGTGACAGACAAAACGATCGCACCTGCTATATTACTGGCTGAGCCGGAGAATACGCAGGAGGATCAATTTATTTGTAAGTTTGTTATTCGTTTCTAATTCTGATTTGTGTGTGAGTGGAATTGTTTGTGAATTTTACCCCACCAGCCTACATACTAGTCAGCCATGTAGTAACATCACAATGTTCATGGCTGGTCCTTCGAGCCGGTTCTATAGGTCCATTGGACACTGGTTAATATCCGGCTCGAAGGACCAGATACACTGTACAATCTGCCGTGATGGTGTCCTGCATTTTTATGGAGTACGAGTAAAAGATGGAATCTCTGCTTGATGGTTTAAGACGTATAATTATTGTATAAAGTAGTTGTTAGTTCTATGCCTCACTCAATAAATGAAAATATTAAAGAGTAATAAGGTTTACAATCCCTTCCGCGATAGGAGCACATAATAGATATGTAAGAGGTAAACTGGGAAATGTGCCCTGTACGGTTGAGACCGTACACAATAAATATTAATCACTAAAAATTACTTTGCGTAACACAAAGTTCAAGTCTGACTACACTATGAGTGCTAAGTGTCGGAATATAACAATGGGTTATTGTAATCCAACAATTAGCACTCATAGTGTAGTCCGACTTGATATTAGTCGTAAAATAAAAAGGCATTTATATTTTTGGAACATCAATACATCATAACTTACTTATTTTTAGGGTTCCGTACCTCAATAGGAAAAAACGGAACCCTTATAGGATCACTTTGTTGTCCGTCTGTCCGTCCGTCCGGGTGTGAAGACCTTTATCTCGGGAACGCGTGAAGGTATCGAGTTGAAATTAAAACCATATACGCAGATCCATAGTATCTTGCTGCAGAAAGAAAAATAAAAAAAATCAGTTTTTGTAAAAAAAAATGATAGCCGAATAGGTCGTAAATAACGCACATTTCGACACTCACAGAGGAATCAAAACCTATGGGGTACTTCCCGTTGACCTAGAACTCTGAAATTTGGCAAGAAGCATTGTGTTAGAGTACACATATAGGAAAAAAACCGAAAACTGGACATTTTTAATTTAATCACAAAAAATTGTGTCTATATGCAAGGAATGAGGGCCCAAATTTTAAAGTGAATTAACCGTATCATGTGGGGTATAATATGAAAGAGCCTCATTAGCATAAACTAAAACAGGTTTAAACACATTCTTCGCCCCCTGCAGACCCTTCACTTCAGCTAGGAACCAAAACTTTTTAGGCGAATTTTGATTAAGTACAGAGTGGCCGCGCTAAGCAACATTGACTGCCTCAAACGCCGGCGGTTTACTGACTACTACAAAATAAACGGGACGCTTGCTCGGATCCAAGTGGGAGGCGTCGCTACTATAGCCCCGCTCCACTCGGATCCGAGTGGTGAGCAAGGAATATGTTAAATATTTTTACGAAGTATATTTTTCGGTATATGAAGGAAAATATAAAAAAAATATATGATTTCCCGTTTTATTTAGTTTGTACGGAACCCTCGGTGGGCACTTGTCCGGTTTTTATTTAATTATGTGTTGATGTACGAGTACATCAAAGTGAACCCTATTAATGTTGTATTTTTTTTGTATCTATTATCGTTCAAAGATACAGCCGCTTAAAAGTCCTACATCCTAGTCTCACGAATAGACTCCAGCACGCTTAATATGGAAGCCTAAAAACGTAAAATAAAATACCTGATTGCATAACAACTCACATTTACGACTGTTGAGTGTACGTTTTCGCGAGAAAGTATGCGCTCTCGAACAGTTTATTAATACATAACAATACAATTTATATTCGTTACTGTGAAGTGTCTTTTCCACACTGAAGTATCTACAAGTTTGTAGACACTAAACTACTACTCTTGGCTTGGCAGTACGGTTACCGCATTTACAGTGAAAATCTCGCTTAATACATCGTCGCGAAAATCATATGGTGACGCCGTGACGCACATAAATATATTTAATTGTTTATGAGTTACGCATGTTTTGAGTTACAACGACCCTAAGACCTTAAGCTGATGCTAAGTTTCAAAAGATTCTACGCTTGACTAACTAAATGTAGGGTTTCACAGAGTTGATACTCGGTCGAAAGGAGTTTGTCCACATCATCGTTTAACATCAGGCGAGTTGGTGGTCAATCGTAGATCTATTTCATGTAAAAATACCTCACTATTACTACACTAGTTTTAAACAATCTGAACTCATTTCTGTTTCATACAAATTTTTATCTAAGGCGGATTTCGGAAGTTGATATTGCTCTATAATGTGATAAATATATACTTTACTAGTATTACTAATATTATTAGTCTATATTTTTCTAAGCTGCGCCCCGCGGTATCACCCACGTACTGACGAAAAAATGGTGATGATGAAGAAATATACATATAAATAAATACAGTTACATACAAATCAAATCAAATACAGTTACGTAATTCTGTCATGAGACCATGACAGAATTACGTAACACATATTTTGTCCATGCAAAGACAGGAAATTCATTTCTAGAGTCTGTTTCAATATCCCGTTCAGATCCCGTACAAATTTCTAGCACGTAGATTAAGTTATATTTTATTAAGTTCATTTGTACTTAGCTTTTGGAATAAATATTATTATTATTATTATATAGAACTGTCGTGGAAAAACACGGGGACTAACGTCTGGAAGTAAAATTATACTACTATAGTATTTTGTGGTCTCGACTGAAATGATGAAATAGGGACAGCAGCACTCTCAATAACACTAAGCTACTTAGTCTGGAACACCGCCGCATGGTAGCAAGTCTGTCAATTTTTTACAGGATACATTTCGGAGAATGTGCATCTGAGTTGCATGACCTTATTTTACCATCTCCTGTCGACCACAGAACAAGTAGAAAATCAGCACACTACCACCCAAATATTGTGGATTTACTCAATATATGTACTAAACGATTTAACTCTACGTTTCTAATCGGAACAGCCAAAGAGTGAAATAAATTGAAAAAAAACAACTACTGGCCATATTTTTTTTTTCAAATTTCATTGTCTCTATACAATATACAAATTCAAAACTTTAAACAGCTTTCTCCAGTTGTATGACAAAATACTTATTATACTAATTAAAAGCACGCACGCTCAACATTCCTATTTTATATTAAATTAAAAATGAAATAAAAATATTAATTCTGTATTACCTAATGAATATGTAGAAATTGACAAAACATATTTAAATGGAATAAATTTTACTAATACAAAATTGTCTTCTTAATTGCTTGAGTAAATTGAGTAATTATGTGTAATTAAGAGAATACATATTTAATTTGAATGGTTTTAGAATTACCTTTTTTACATAAAATGTCTATGTATAATAGTCCAAAAAATTTACCTGTAATTAATTTTTTGCTATTTTATAATGAACATATAATTTGTCTAATGTTTTCGCGATTGTTATTCATTGAAATTGAACAATTTTTCGTTTTTTTAATTTCAATTATATAATTTGTCTTTTGTTTTCTGTCTGTTTTTATAGACACTTAAACTCACACCTATCAAAATACATAAGTATATCTTTAGTTTTTATTTAGTAGTTTTTTTTTTGTATCGTTAGTCTTAATATTGTTATTTGTGTAAAAAAAATCTTGTGAATCTTTTGAATAAATTATATATTTTATGCTAAACAAAAAAAAAAGTTAAAATTCTGATTGCATGTGATTGCATTTTTTAATAGATTCTATAAAAATACTATTTCTGATTACTATTAACTAAGCACAATACACTCTCTAACTAACATATTAAAAATATAGTTACCAAATACTGGAGCCTCGTTTGCGTGATTTAAAAACAGTCAATTCGACGGTAGCGCTATTTCTTATTTTTTTGTTGAAGTCTACTCGCTCTCGTTGCACCGCGCCGGCGCCGTACCGATATCGCCGTTGAATAAACTTTATTTTACTCTTCGAATATTTTTTGTAATAACTCCGCTATTTTTTAACCAATTTTGATGAAACAAAAACGCATGACGCAAGTCAAAATACTTATCACTTTTAGAGACTTTATGACACATACATACATTTCAAAAACGAAGTTTTTAGAGTTTACTGCTTCCATATGATCCAAATTTTTTTTTTTTATATCTACTTCAATGTACATAGGCGACTTCGTTACAGTTTTTTATAAGTATAGATATAGATTTCGATTAAATGTTACTTATTCATATTGTTTCAGACCTCGCATTGAAGCAGTTTATCGTGCCAGTCAACTACGAGTGGGTGCTGAACTGTCTCGGTGCCTACTCTCTTTCCTCCATCCTAGACCTACTTCTCTGTCCGGCCTCCGTCCTGCCTGCGGCTATCCAAAAATGGCCTCAGGAGTTGATGGCTCGCGACGAAGATGATTGATAATTTTAAAAGTTTTTGCATTGATGTGTAATATACAAGATTTATAGAGTTTAAGCTGAAACAGTGGAAAAAATATCACATCCTATGTGATATTTCAGTTCGGTGACGACGCCACTGTAACCAACATGCGGCCGTGTACATTTGTACAACGCTTCAGTGTCTTTTCAAAGATCGTATAAATAATCACCGTAACACTTAAATTTCGGTAAAATTAATGTGAAATTAAAACTAAGTAAGTATACAAAATATCGAATTATTTTAGATTGTCATTTTGTATGTAAAATGGAATCTTGTATATTCTGCATCAATTCATTTTTGTTTAATAATTAAGAAAGTTTTATAAGTTACTAGAATATAATTTAGTTATAATATTCTAAATAGTGCAAATATGGGAAACACAATATATATTTACATATGATGTACCTATACTACAATTTTATTTATTACGGTAACTATAGAAGAAGAGATGTGGGTTACTCGTAATTTCATTTAAAATAATAGGGAATATGCATAATTCATAAAAATGTTAACCACAAATAGATCCATTCCACAAAAACAAAATAAATATACCGTTAAAAATAAAAAAGTTACAAGCATTTTAATTTCTTGTTAAACAGAGAGCACACGATAGTGAATGATGACGTCATCGTTCGTGTTCGCCGTACAAACTCAATACGAACTGTTGTTTCGCGAGAGAGGGACAGAGCATCCCTCCCTTAAAACTTAAAATGTTTACATCTCGGAAGCTTATTGACCGATTGAAATTTTCTTTAGTATGTTATTAATTAAAACTATTATTCCTATGAAATGAAATTCATGTAATACTCCTTATTGTGCTACTACCTACGTTGTAAATAGCCACATGGCATTTTCACAAGTGGGCGGGACGTCAAAATCATAGAAAAGATATTAGAATAATTTCCATTCTACTGCGTGGATCATTATAAGATTTGGTTTACTTATGTACAATACAAGTTCCGTCACAAATAAATAGCGCTCGGCGAAAATAGAGGGATATTTTCGTAGCAGGACAAGGAACCTCAGGTATTCGTATTCAAAAGAAAAACCTAACCCTTTTAAGATCACTTCGCTGTCCGTCCATGTAACTCTAGACTTATTAAAATTAATACCTAAAAGCGAAAGTGCGTGTTAGGCCACACATTGCACACCACAATATCTGGACTTAAAACATGGCTTTTTGTTTGATGTTTTGGATGTAGAAGTTAAGGGTTTGTAAAATATGCACGATATTTTCATTTTTACTTGTTTATGTATGTTTTCAGGGTTCCGTAGTAAACAAGGAACCCTCATAGTTTCGCCTATCCGTCTGTCTGTCTCTCCGTCCGCAGATTTGCTGAAAAACTATAAGTACTAGAAATCTGTAATTTAGTATAGATATGCATAAAACTAATGCTGACAAAGTCGTAGAATAAAATTTTGAAAAATATATTTTTTTGTGGTACCTACCTATGCTACACGTAAAGTGTGGATGAATTATTTTTTCTTCATCTACCCCATCGTGTGGAGTGTCGTTGGATAGATAATCAAAAAACAATGAGTTTCCATCACGTGGACGTAAAGTGTAAAACAAAACTCACGAATATAGTGTCCTGTGTTGACCGATACTCATATACCAACAAAGACTAACTTAAAGATTTTAATATAAAGACTATGTCGCCACGCTAAAGGCTAATTTAGATTGAGAATTCTAGAGTCGTCCATTTAGCCACTTCGAATTATTTTAATCGTGTAAGGGGTCTAATTATCCGACTGCGTAAGGAGGGTTATGTTTTTCGAGTGTATGTATATTTCTATATGTCAGCCTACAGCCTAAACGGCTTGACCGATTTTGCTGTGCGAGGTGTCGTTAGAATCGTCATAGGCAGTCCTGGATTTGTCAATAGGCCGTATAGGCCGCGGCCTAGGGGTGGCAGATTTCAGAGGATAAAAGTCAAACAAGTCACTGGTTGGCGGAAATAAAGTGGCCTACACTCATAAAAATTTAAATCCGACACTGGGATAAAGGTCTCATCCTGGTAGTCGATGAGGTGTACTTTTTGCAGTGCGCTCCCGTAATATACGTAATTAATATAATTTTGAACAAGGGTATCGATTTTCAAGATCAGTAGGCGGCAAAAAGGGTTTAGCCGTACTTCCATAGGCAAACTGCCCCCGATAGAAACCTATGTTAATGTTTGGTGGTGTCACTAGCCTATTACAATGTTTTGTCGATCTACTTTTATAGTGACTAGATTATCAAAGTGCCCGCGCGTACATGTTCCTACATGATCACAGTGCATAGTCGTGGTACGTTTTTTTGCGAAAAAGTATGCGTAAAATCGTTGTAAAAGATTATAAATGCGCATTCTTAAGAATAATTATAGTAAAACCACTTGTTTATTACGAAAAAGTTCGTTGGGGATTACGACAAAATGCATTTTTTTTGCTGCCAAAAATCCGTAATTTTGTTTTTTATTTTATTTTGATGTACCCAGTGTCACTCTCATGACTAAGACGAATCTATTGACACCACTCACATAAAAATACGACAAGCCGTTTATGCTCTAGGTCGTACCAAAGAAATATACATACATACATACATACACTCGAAAAACATAACCCTCCTTCTTACGCAGCCGGGTAAGCATACATACACTCGAAAAACATAACCCTCCTTACGCAGCCGGGTAAAAATACAGTCGAATTGAGAATCTCCTCCTTTTTTGAAGTCGGTTGAAAATAACACAAAACGATATTTATATCGATTATTATTTCTATTCTCTATTTTGTCCACAACAATAATCACGCGTTTCATCGATGACTACCAGGGTGATGCAATATTATATGTTATATTCTACTTATTTCGTAATACAACATAATTTTTATCAGGCGCTAAAATGCTCCTAAGGGTGGTCTTCTTGTTCAATAATGTGAATCCGGTACTAAAATGCCGTTTTTAGAGTTCCGTACCTCAAAAGGAAAAAAACGTAACCCTTATAGGACCACTTTGTTGTCCGTCTGTCAAGACCTTTTATCACGGGAACGCGTGGAGGTATCGAGTTAAAATTAAAAGCAAATACGCTGATCTGTAGCCTTTTGCAGCTGTGAAAAAATCAAACTTGATATTTTTTTAAATGTTACAGCCGTATATGTCACAAAACCGCATATCGACACTCACACAGAAATCAAAACTACTTCTACTACTACTACCACTACTACTTGTACTTCTCGTTGACCTAGAACTATGAAATTTGGCAAGAAGTCTTTATGGTACACATAAAGGAAAAAAATCCGAAAACGATTAACATTTTTCATTTAAACATAAATAAATATGTAATCCGCCATTTTGTTGGTGGCCATCTTGGAATTACAATAATACAGAATATATTAAATTGTTTTTTTTTTAATTTTTTTCTATCAGGGTTTTGAAGGTTTAGTGGGAGTGGGTTGGTCCTGGCAGCAGAGGTTCAGCGCTAATGGTATACACATTCCCTCTGCCGCCAGTGGGGAGTAGGGTGGTTTAAATTTCATCATGATGTAGGTATACCAAATTTCAGATCGATCCGTCAACTGCATGTATGTATAAATATGTATTTTTATTTTACCCCCATCAACCTAGACAGAACGGAACTGACGGCCGATGGGGCCGAAAAGTTCTCGAATGGAGACCACGAACCGGCAAGCATAGCGTAGCCACCAAGCCAAGCCAAGGTGGGCAGAAGATATCATACGAGTGGCAGGAAGACGCTGGATGCAGGCCGCTTCCAACCGGTCTTTCTGGAAATCCATGAAGGAGGCCTATGTCCAGCAGTGGACTTCTTGTGCCTGAGATGATGATGATGAACATAGACAGTAATTAAAGTGCGACGTGGCGTTAGATTCGTCCTTATCTCCTTTACGTCAGCCTATATTTTATAGTCGGGTATTTTGTTTCCCTTCTAACAAATCGTTGCATGCTTAGCAGTATATGACGTGTACCTAATTTAAAATTTCCACATAATATCAGCATGTCACTAACAAAGGTCAGAGACGATTAAATTGAGAGATCATTTGTCTGCCGCCTGGCAGAGCATTTGATTTTTTGATGCCCTAGCTACTTGGACTTTAATCTGTAAATAAAAATCGACCTCTGCGACAAAGCATGACCCGGTAGTGTAGGTAGGTACCTACTTAAATAACAATTTTCGTCAGTAAATGTGCTGTAAAATCTGTGTTTGCTCACGTGACTCATAAGTCAAACCTCATATTTTTTTTAAACAATGGGGGTTTGGCGACCAAAGAGAGATAATATTTTAATTTTTAATTAATCTCTCATGTCCTTGGTCTTAGGAGTCCATTGTTATTTATTCATTTAAATGGCAGGCCACTAATGTATTAGGTAGGCACTATGGCATATAGATAAAAGCAGTTTGGCATATAGATAAAAGCAGTTTGGCATATAGGTAGATAGAAGCAGTTTTTAAGCAGTTTTCTGAGAGTATGTTATGCTTCCTATAGTTATTTGGTGAGAATGTTTCGCATAGGTACAGTACGATGTGTTGAAACGAGCTGCCTTTACTTTACGCCGCATTGTAAGCGCTAACCATCGCATTACAGTATACATATATTATGTCCTTTATTACGTAGCGGTGCCCCGCGGATTCAGCCGCGTAGTGATAACTTTGATTATGATGATGAAATATAGTCTATGTCTGTCTCCACTTCTCCTGGTTTTACGCTTTCTTTCTTTGTGCCATTTTCTTAACGATTCGGTTTAGCTGTGTGATCGTGAAAAGGCAATAAACAGAGAGAGAGAGAGAGAGGATAGAGTTACTTTCACTTTTGTATACATGTCTTAGTAAGGATGTAAGCGCATTTGTTCAAATGAAAGGAGAAACTGATCTACCCCTAAATATCCTATTTCGATATTATTTATTTCTATGATCGATTTTTTTAACGATTTGGAGCTGAATAGATATGGTTGTTTTTGTTGATTTTTTATCCCCGACTCAAAAAGCAGGGTGGTATAAGTTTGACGTGTGTATCTGTATGCCTGTAAGTGGCATCGAAGATCTCAAACGGATGGACTGATTTTGATTTAGTTTTTTTTTTGTTTTAGAGAGGCTTTCATCAAGTGTTCTTAGCTATGTTTCATCAAAATCGGTTCAGTCGTATTTGATGTCGGGGGTTTTGGAGTTTTATAAACTAGTTTTAATCGAAAATTAAAAATAGGGAAAATCAGAGCTGGACTCCCCAGTCATACAAAAAATACAAATCTACAGTGTGTTTGTAAATAGTTTCTTCCTTTCGTATTGACTCTGTAGGTCCTTTATCAAAATGTTGGGCTCTTGAAGAAACTGCGAAACAGCCTCACAATTTTTTTTTATCAGCCCTGTTTGTACAAACTGTCCCACCGCTGGGCCCGGGCCATCTTCTCATTGTTGGAAGGGCCATCTTCTCATTGTTAGGTTGGCCATAGTCTACCATGCTGGCCAAGTGCGGGTTGGCATACTTCACACATCTTTCAAGATCATTGAGAACTCTCAGACGTGTAGGTTTCATCACGATGTTTTCCTTCACCGTATGAAGTTGGCAGCAATCAAAAATACGCACATAACTTCGAAAAGACGAGAGGTGCGTGCCGCGGGATTCGAACCCAGGACCTGCAGATTGCAAGTCGGACGGTCTCGCTAGGACTAGGCTGTCGGAAACTTCACTATTACACAAAAGCAATTACAAAGAGCATTATTTTTTTCAGATTAATTATTATTATTTATTTTAGGAATTGCGGGACCTTTGCCAGCATTGGGGCAGTACAGGTTAATTTAAAAAATATTTATTACGCACATGAACAATTGAATAAAACCAGTAAAAAACCTATACACCTAAGACTTGGACTATATATTAATATAATATAAATCTTAATAGGTACTAAGATTATAAATAAGTACCTAGTAGGCAAGCAACTGACTGTAAGTATAAAACAGTTGAACCTCCTCACGCTTTTGAAGTCGGAAAGGTAGGTACTGGTAGTGATTGTGTAATGTAGCAGCAAAGGCGACGTAAGATGCTTTCGTTGTTTAGGAAATGGATGTTTGGGTGTCTGACCTCAGGCAATCTAAGGTCTGTCAATCCACGATTATTTATAACATGCGATCACATCCGAAGCTCGTGGGTATACGTGGTGTTGTAGGAAGGAGCCGGTGACGTCACATGACGTGGCCTCAGTATCGCGCCACTTTGACATCCAATCCACGAAGGCGGCGCACCGCTACACGACCGAGGATGTCCGCGGCTCTAAAAACGTCCAAACTACCATGCTGCCGCGCCGCGTGTAGTTGGAAAGGTCCACAGTCCGATCTCCGACACGTGAGTGTATCGTATACACTAGCTCGAAGTGATTCACTACAGATTACCATATAATACATATAAATAATGCTCACTATATAACATCGAAAACATAATTTTATCTCGCATTCACATAATAACTTCGCGGTGTAATTTACTCTTTATTTATTTTTTATTTCGTCTTGTACCTATTCTATTTATAAAGTGAATATTTAACTGGATATTTTATTTACGAATTTCGGTAAGCATTTAATTTTCAGAGTTAAGTATATAAATATTTTATAATTATGTCGTTTCCTTTTTTATGCGGTTTTATGTGCAACAGTTGGTAAAATATTGGCAGTTACTATAATGAATAGCCGGCATTTTATTGAGGTCAAAGAAAGGTCTCCGTTAAAATTGTTAGGTACCTAGTAAATATACTTACTACAAAATGTCTATACTTTCATAACATTATTTACTCATTATTATAGTGTATAATAATACTTGACAGTATTCTAAAAAATATAAGACAGCAGATGTAAATAAAGTATTAAAAGTTACTTCTGTCTTTGTACTGTTTTCATGAAGATATAGGTATGTACCTAAGTAGCGTATATTAGCTCAAAAATTGTAGTGGTTTCTCACCTAATCGACATTTAATTTCAACTTCAAATCTTGAAATAAAGCAGTAGTGATCGTGATGCATGCTAGAACTTCTTTCGTTTCGTTAAGTTCAAACAGTGCCTATACCTAATATAGATGATCTAGTCTAGGTTCAAATTATTTTAGAACGAGCGATATAGTCGCTAGCAGCAAATGGTGCATATTCTATGTGGCACCTTGACACTTACCATCAGGTGTGTACCTGTATGATTCATCTCACTCCATAGCAGAAAAAATAGGGTACCTATTTGGTATCTTTTGATAGGACTTATACAACGAATGATTTTTGAAATAGAGCTGGGTTTAAAAAAAACGCATTAGAGATGATGACGATGAATTTATTAAATATGTATAATTTAGATCTATTTTTAACCGACTTCCAAAATGGAAGAGGTTCTCAATTCCTCGGAATCTTTTTTTTGTATGTTCCCTGATTACTCGAATTTTGACAATTTTTTTTGTTTGAAAGGGTATACCTACTTCCCGCAAGTGGCCCCATAGAAATTTTAATCGAAATCGACTCTGTAATATGGTTTTTCTAACAAAATAACTAGAAAAATATGTCATCCAAGTAAACAAATTAAGTAGTTTTTTGAAGTTGTTTTTTTAATGACCACAGAAGAGAAAAAACTAGGACATGACATTAGTAAGCTCTAAGGTCAAATTTTCTGTTCCGTCTAGTAAAAAAATAATTAAATATAAGGGTCCGTACCATAATCTTTCAAGCAGTCCGATTTCAATCTGCGATTGCCAAAAAGGACGAGGTTCTCAATTCGTCGGAATCTTTTTTTTTTGTCAAAACAAATAAGTATATAGTAATAACGACACCCCGCTCATCAAAATCTGTCAAGCTGTTTAGGCTGTAGATTGTATATATTATATTAGTATATCAATAATCAACATACCTACATACAATCACTTGAAAAACATAATCCTCCTTACGCAGTCTGGTAAAAAACATTTGATTGCAGCGATATAAATGTACTTGAATTCTTTACGTACCTAGGTAGGACAATACAATACTTAATTTTGTACCTACATAGAAACGAAGGTTCACACGTACTAATTTAGCCTTCATTTCTATCCGGATGCCTTTGAAAATAATCAAAACATCACTCACCGAGGATATAGTAGGAAAAACTAGGTACTTAAAGATAGGTTATTTGGAAAATTTTGTCTAACTTTGAAAATTCTAATATTAGATTCAATTCCTTATAAAATTACATCATCTTGGAATATGTTTGATAAAATGGGTATGTAGCATTGTTGAGGCACTTCTCTGTCGCCATCAAAGAAAATTAGTAAGTACCTACTTACTCTTTACCGAGTAAGGAACATTAATACTCACCTACCAAGAGCATAGAAAAAAATATACTATCGAGAGTGAGTAGAATAAAACGTAGTATCCACTTCCACTAGTAGTTTGTGGTAGAATACTAGTAGTAGTCAAGTAGTATCTTTCTTTGGGCCGTTCCACGACTCAAACATACATAAATAAACCTAGTCCATCTTCTATCCATCCATCCATCCTCGGCCACACCGATGCTGGACGAATTGGTGATCAATCGTAGATCTATATAATATTATGCGTAAAAAAAATACTGTAGTCGTTCAAAGTTGGCGCTTAAAGTTTTTTATAACCGGTAGCCACACCTCCTAGTCCCGAGATATTTTGACCCTTTCACTGGGACGTCAGTACATTATTATTGTCAATGTCAAGTTAAATTTAAAAAAAGTCATGAACTTCCGATTTCCGAAGTTCCGAAGTTATAATAGTAATCTTTGGTTCCGAACTTGACGAAGGACACGTAAATTATATATTACGAAATAAATCATTTAATTTTACACTTCATATATTTCTTCCAATTCAGGGATTTGTTTAACTATCTATCCTCAATTTAAATGTGATCTCGTAATTGAACTAACTAAAACGAAATGGATTTTGGGAGTGAGATTCTAGAATGCGCGGATAGGTAATATTAACACTAAATAAACATAGGATCGAGGTGCCAGATAGTGCTATAGGCTTTATCTATGTACTATATCTCTTTTTTACAGTGTGGAAAAGTGCACGATAATGGCTCCAAATGCGTCAGACGTGAACGGGGTGTTGTTTGAAAGCGACGCTGCCACCCCCGACATGGCTCTTCCTACCCCTCCTAGACAGCAGGCAGACAGTCGACCTAAGCAATATGTGTGGCGAAATATCATCCTCTTCGCATATCTTCACCTTGCAGCGCTCTATGGAGGGTACCTATTCCTTTTCTCTGCGAAATGGCAAACAGATATCTTTGGTAAGTTTTTGTTACCTCACTGTTTACAATTGTTTTTTATTTTATTTCTCATCTATTTGCTAGAGTCCAGATCTCCAAACATTTATTTAATTTGCCTACTCCACCCATCTTTCCGGTGGGATTTGCATTTATCCGGTATTCTCTTGAACTTTCCATAAATCGATTTATTGTGAAATGTAATATTTAATTAATGTAGATTTGTTACCAATACCTGTTCATTTAATTTGAAATAAAATAACGTGATCAAGTGGATGGTGTCACTTTTTGTTCTTTTTAGTTTTTAATTAACAAAGGCATTATGATATGATAGATCTCTATTAAAGTAATATTATGGGAGCATAGCTAAAACATAAACCAAAGGTTTGGTAATAATTATGTGAGTTAGAAAACACAATTAAAGAAAACTATTGTATTTATATTTAATAAAATATGAAATATTTTGTAAAAGGAAAGTCCTGTCACTTCCAATGGTGATTAGATGATTGAGTAGATAATGCATAAGCTGACAAGAATGGCAGAACCTAATTTGATAAGATATCTAGGTACTTACATGTTTTGTAAACATTTCCACTATCTAATATCCATATAAATATAATATATCAATGATGGTTATCCATCATTGATATTATGTTATAAAAAGTTATTGTATTTTTGATACATTGAAAAATACACTGAAGATAAGTAAGACTGAAGAAAAGTACCATATATTTATTTTTAGATTCCCAACACAAACAGGGGGTGCTATAAATGTCATCTGAGTCTGTTTGTTATATTGTAGCTCCCAAATGGATAGTCTGATTTTGATAGTTATTTTGTTTGTTTGAAAGGTGAATTGAACAAGTGTGTTCTTATCTATGATTCAAGAAAAACTATTCAGCCATTTATTGTTGGTGGTTTTTGTAAAATCATTAATCATACACCTGTGCAAATGTAGTTTGTTATCATTTTCCTGAAATAATAATCAGATATATGATTACCTATAGCTGCACTATATATCATCGTTGCAAATTTAAAATCTATCTATAATTTTAATATAATCATACGGGAGTATCACTCTAATGTATGATTAAAAAACTATTAAAAATGTCACAGAAAATTTTAGATTTGCAATGACCATATTAAACAAGTTATATCTAAATTTAGCCTCTCACAAAGTAGGTACAACAAAGGCATATGTTGTGTCAAGTCATATTATGATTTAGCTATGACATTGTGATGTCATGGAGTGCATAAGAGTACTAAATGCTTATGACTGATTCTACTTTGTAATAATACATACTAATCTACCTAGCCTGTTCTGTTGAACATAAAAAAATACAATAAAATTTTGAATTAGAGACAGTTTATATTGTGGTGCACAGGTTACAACAAATAAATGTACACATATGTATTAAAAGAAAAAGAAAATACCCAAATATTTAAGATCTATATTTGTAGTGTAACTGTTACACTTGATATGATGTTGAATGTACACTTTCATGAGAAAGTCTGAGAGGAAAAAGTATTTTATTTTTTATTCTGTGCTAGAGTTCTTTGTTCTTGTTGATTGGCCTCATAACTCATATATATACGCAATAGATGTTTGTTCTGTGTCTGGGTGTTTCTATGTATCTTAAGTATGTATTTACAAAAAAAGTGTGTAATTATGTATTCTATCAGCCATCTAGTGTCCATAGTACAAGCTCTGCTTAGTTTGGGCTACATGGTGTTGTGTGAAATGTCCACCAATATTTATTATATATTATTCCAAAAAATGTAGCCTATGATACTCAGGAAGTAAAGATGAATCTAAGGACACCTTTCACATCAAAATCAGTCAAGTCATTTAGTCTATATGAGGTAATATCGTAACATACATACATACATACACACGAAAAATATTAACCTGGAAATTAACGTAGTTTTCACACATTTTTAAATAAAAACTACGGGTCACTCACGTCTGTTTTGAGCCGAAATATCCGACTATAGTTTCAACCGCATTCGGCGGTCTTTTTCAAAGGAGCAGCACACACGTCACTCTCGGTCGGTGAGGCGCGTCACCGCGTCGGCTCAAAACAGACATGAGTGACCCGAAGTATTTATTTAAAATATTACCCCCTCTAAGCATGAATAGATAAAAATATTTTGCAGGTCAAATCAAAGGGTTTGTAAGCAGTCAGTAATTGATAATATTATTTTCAGCCTATATCCTGTATGTGATGTCAGGGCTGGGTATAACTGCAGGCGCTCACCGGCTCTGGGCTCACAAGTCCTACAAGGCCAAGTGGCCTCTGAGGGTCATTCTGGTCATCTTCAATACCATTGCTTTCCAGGTACATTATTTTATTACTTTTTAAACACTACTCATATAAAAACTAAATTTTAACAAATATGACGATCTCTGATAATTCAACAATGTTACAAAACATAATTAAAAAAATATATGTCAGTAAAATACTTATAAGATAAAATTATAGTTTTATGGATAAGAATGATTTTGTATATTATTTGTTTATTAGCTTATTTTCTAGTATTCAATGTACCCATACATCACAATACATTAACATTTTGTTATATTTTGCTACAAACTCGAAAATAGTTCTTAAAATAAGCTTATGAATAATGTAAATAATTATATAGAATGTTTGTTACTAAAAACTCAAAATGCAAATTTATTAATTTGCATTTTTGAACAGGTCATACACTTGTTTGAATTTCTGATTATTCAATTTTTTGTTTACGCATTTCATTTAAAATTTGGCTAATAATAAGCTGGGTACACACTATCGAACCATAACCAATTATTTATATTATGCTCTGTACCGCAACTGTTGCATGTTACAATAACCAATAATTATAGCATGTACTTGGTCTGCGAACTTGTTATGAGCCACACATAGGTTCGTCTAAGTGCTGGTTCTCTGTTCAACAACAAACCACATGGACAGCACTAGAACTTCGTTACTGTAACTGAATCGTTACCGTATCTAACTAGTAACAATGACTAATATACATACATTGTGTTAGTCCACAATGGATGTGGAAGTTTACTTACTTTTTAGTTCATATTTAAATATTTGTAAGGAAGAAATATCCCCAGAATCCTGAGAAAAGCATTCATTCATCTTGGTACAGTGTTTGTAAATGTTCATATTATGTACACTTGATTTTGCGTTTACTAACGTCAGAGGAAGAACATGACGCGCGAAGTTTTTACATCTTGAAAAGTAGGTATTGACTAGAATAGAATATAATTTCAAATTATATTTATTGTCTGACTGTAGAAATAATAGCAGAACAGATAGGGAGTTACAAATAATGGTTTATATTTAGACTTTTAATAAATTATAGTTTAAAAAAACTATTTAAAAATATGAAATTCGTTTATTTGGATGATATTTTTTCAGTTTTTTTTTGTTATAAAAACCAAAGTACTTAACCGATTTTGATAAAACTTATATGGGACCACCTCCCAGGTATTACCTACCAAACAACAAAATAATCATCAAAAACAATTCATAATTGCCGGAGTAATAGCTGAACAAACATACAAAAAACCATACAGTCGAATTGAGAACCTCCTTCTTTTTGGAAGTCGGTTAAAAATAGCTTCGATTTGAAGCATATGCAAAAACATAAACATTTAATTTAAAATAAATTACATTTAATTGAAGGAGGTTGAAAATAGAAATAGGCACTCATTGAAGAAATTGTGTTGAAATAGGTATGCCAATAGACTTGAGCCATATTCTGCTAATTTAGCGAATTAGCATTACAAGCAAACAGAGAATTGCACGATTTCCCAAAATGGATTTATCATTGAACGTCATTCGGCTCGATCATCATTGACAGGCCTCATGGCTTAGTAGTAGTATGACTGCCTCCTGAGCTGTAGGTAGTCGGTTCGATCCCCACACAGGGCAAACATTTGTGTGATGAGTATGTATGTATCATAAGTATGTATTTACAACAAAAAAAGGTATATATGTATTCTATCAACCATCTAGTTTTACAAGTTTAGTACGAGCTTTGTTTAATTTGGGCTAGATGGTGTTGTGTGAGATGTCCACCAATATTTATTATTTATTATCAGCTGTCAGTTTTCAGGTGATGTATCTTAAAAAAATGAAACCTAGTTATGTTCTCATTTTGCACTGCATCTTATCTTGCAAAACTAGTTTTATTTATAGTATTACTTACATAGGTTTAGTAATGTAAACTTATGTGATGTCCTTTCTTTTGATACCATACATGCAGTGTTTTCCTCAAAAATAGAAGGTGAGAAATTGGGTTTAAAATCCACTGTTACATATTTGCTTTGACGTTATAACAACTTGTTATAGAAGACTCGTTAATGGATTCCCCATTTATCTAACTTGGGTCTGTAGTTAGGAGATTAGAAAGATACCACAAGGTGAAGGAGGGAGAAGACATGGACATACAGGCACATAATGTGAAATTATGTAGATTATATATTTACAATTACCTTTAATTTTTGCATTATCGAGTGGCTTTTCTTACTGATTTGTCTATTTGTATCCAGGATTCTGCTATGGATTGGGCGCGCGACCATCGCATGCATCACAAGTACTCCGAGACTGACGCCGACCCACACAACGCGACTCGCGGCTTCTTCTTCTCGCACATCGGCTGGCTGCTCGTCAGGAAGCATCCCGACCTCAAGGAGAAGGGCAAGGGACTTGATCTCAGCGACTTGTACGCCGACCCCATTCTCAGGTTCCAGAAAAAGTAAGTGCGACTTGTAGTCATCCACCTTCTATTTCCAGATGTGTGATCCCTCGTCATAGTGTAGGACTATACTTGCTGGTAGTTGTCATCATTCTTTTCTACATACTTTCTCAGGCACCTAATGCGTGATTTTTGAACCATATCAGCGTGCTTTCTGGTTATATAACTCGCCTAAGCCGAATTTAATGATAAAATTCTATAGAAACAATTGAAATAAACGTAATGACAAAATGTTGGCTAATAGAGTTTTACGAAATGAATATAACCGTAACGTAACCATCACGGAAAAGCATTCTAGATGATATGTCTAGTCTTAAGAATCTAGGACAAGACAATCTAAAAATTCGATCAAAGCCATGGCTAGAGCTGTGGTGCGGTTTCACCCACTGTCCCATTGGAACCATCCTTTTTTGGGATAACAAATTTATATAATTAAAAAGGTTTTGAAGCCTAACTTACGATTTCGTTACGCTTGATACGCTGTTGAGTGCACGTTTTTTGTGAGAAAGTATGCGTAAAGTCATTAAACAATCATAAATGCGGATTGTTTAGAATAATTCTTTGAAAAATTGTTTATTGCGAAAAAGTAAAAGAAAAAGCGCTTTTTTATATTTGAGAGAGCCATATTATTATTATTACAAAAAAATATAACCTACACTTAGAGAGAGAAGACGAATCTAACGACATCTCGCACATCACATTCGGTCAAGGCGCTTAGACTGTAGAAAGTAATCTAGAAACATACATACCCACATTTATTTATTCGACGTTAGGCTTGCGCTTGACCATCAACTCATACAAATATACATGCCCTCGAAAAACATAACCATCTTTCTTATTCGTAGTCGGGTAAAAAGAAAGATGAGATACGAACATACCTACATAACGTATACAGGCTGCTTCTGCCGTATCTTGGAGGAAAATAGCGATGACTTATCACCATTTTTCCGATAACCATGAATATATTCTGACCAATTCTATATTAATTCGTTTTAGCAGTGAAAAGGTAATAAACAGATTCAGTGGCAGAGTTATTTTTACATCTTTCTGGAACAAAACGGGTCGGGTAAAACTACGTGGGCAATGACCTCTACGTGTAATTGAGATGTTAGATGGCTAACCATTGCATTGATGGCAGTACTATTTGTCCAAGTTGTAAATAATTTACGAAAACAAAATAGTTATTATAAATAACGCCTCGAGCCCTAGTAAGGGCTGAACGGACCTCTTCCGCGTAGGAATGTGCCGCATCTATTGGCTATGTGGCGTTACTAAAACGAAATAGTTATTATAAATAACGCCTCGAGCCCTAGTAAGGGCTGAACGGACCTCTTCCGCGTAGGAATGTGCCGCATCTATTGGCTATGTGGCGTTACTAAAACGAAATAGTTATTATAAATAATGCCTCGAGCCCTAGTAAGGGCTGAACGGACCTCTTCCGTGTAGGAATGTGCCGCATCTATTGGCTATGCGGCGTTACTAAAACGAAATAGTTATTATAAATAACGCCTCGAGCCCTAGTAAGGGCTGAACGGACCTCTTCCGCGTAGGAATGTGCCGCATCTATTGGCTATGCGGCGTTACTAAAACGAAATAGTTATTATAAATAACGCCTCGAGCCCTAGTAAGGGCTGAACGGACCTCTTCCGTGTAGGAATGTGCCGCATCTATTGGCTATGTGGCGTTACTAAAACGAAATAGTTATTATAAATAACGCCTCGAGCCCTAGTAAGGGCTGAACGGACCTCTTCCGTGTAGGAATGTGCCGCATCTATTGGCTATGCGGCGTTACTAAAACGAAATAGTTATTATAAATAACGCCTCGAGCCCTAGTAAGGGCTGAACGGACCTCTTCCGCGTAGGAATGTGCCGCGTCTATTGGCTATGTGGCGTTACTAAAACGAAATAGTTATTATAAATAACGCCTCGAGCCCTAGTAAGGGCTGAACGGACCTCTTCCGTGTAGGAATGTGCCGCATCTATTGGCTATGCGGCGTTACTAAAACGAAATAGTTATTATAAATAACGCCTCGAGCCCTAGTAAGGGCTGAACGGACCTCTTCCGCGTAGGAATGTGCCGCATCTATTGGCTATGCGGCGTTACTAAAACGAAATAGTTATTATAAATAACGCCTCGAGCCCTAGTAAGGGCTGAACGGACCTCTTCCGCGTAGGAATGTGCCGCATCTATTGGCTATGTGGCGTTACTAAAACGAAATACGTTTTCGTAAAATTGACAAAACTTACACTAAGGTATACCCTTAAAATACTAAAAGCAGGTAAACCAAGGATATAATTGTTTCTGGATGTGTTTAAACTTTAACTTGTTTATAATAATAATAGAAAAGCGAAAATTAATAATACAAAGCTTTAACACATACCTAACTACATTGTCGCAATAGGTATAAATTGACCTTGACGAGCGTTCATAGAAATGACCATGAACTTGCTTGACAACATTTACTGTTTCGTTTTATACTTGTCGTGTATTCTTTATTTTCCATTGAATACGATTTCAATCAACAAAAATGAGTACCTACACAATAAAACTATAATTTTTTGAGATTTTTGTTCGCTGAAAACAAACAAGCTTTGTTACAAAAAATCTTGATGTAACAGATATATTCAGTTACGAATATAACCGTCTTTATGAAATTGTTTCTCTTCACAATGGAAACGGCAAAACAGCACCTCTATTCATAACTTGTCGGAATTGGATCGGAAACTATATCACCGTCTCTGTCATTCTGTATGGAAATGACAGAGACGGTGATATAGTTTCCGATCCAATTCCGACAAGTTGTAAACAGCCCTACAGATCTTGATGAAGTTTGATAATAGTATCAAATGGGTAATCAGGGTTTTTGTTGTCTCATAAAGATGGATATATAGGATACTTATTTTCTTTCCATATACATATTCTGGCCATATCCTGTGGCTTCACACTATGTAAGGAAGACATCCTCCAAATAGCATGTTTCTGAAACCACCGGTTTAAATGTTGCGTTATCTATAAATTAGTTAGGTTTAAAACCTCACGGGTAAATCGCAGGTCTCAGACAAATATTCGCAAAATAAGTGTAAACGTAATCGTTTCGCAATAGTTACTCATTGAAATAAAACAAATTTAACGGATTTATCGCGTTGTTTTTACATAATTTTATGACCTGACGTTTCATTTCAATAAGTGTGTACTTTTTACTTCCAGATACTACCTGCTCTTGATGCCGCTCGCTTGCTTCGTGATGCCGACCGTAATACCCGTGTACTGTTGGGGAGAGAGCTGGTTGAACGCTTTCTTCGTCGCCGCGATGTTCCGTTACGCATTCATCCTTAACGTCACCTGGCTCGTCAACTCCGCGGCCCACAAGTGGGGAGACAAGCCCTACGACAAGTCCATCAAGCCCTCGGAAAACATGTCCGTCGCACTGTTCGCTCTCGGCGAAGGTTTCCACAACTACCACCACACGTTCCCCTGGGACTACAAGACTGCTGAACTTGGTAACAACAAACTGAACTTCACTACGTCTTTCATAAATTTCTTCGGTAAAATCGGTTGGGCTTACGACATGAAGACTGTCTCAGACGAGATAATACAGAATCGGGTGAAGAGAACCGGCGATGGCACTCACCAGCTCTGGGGCTGGGGAGACAATAACATTCCTAAAGAGGACGTAGCGGCCGCCATCACGATCAATCCTAAAGATGACTAAAATTAAGTGTATTTATAATTTTAACTCTAATATTAACTTCCAATGTGATTTGTAATTCAATTCTTGTTACAAGTTTTGTCGCTTCCAAACTTATATTTCGCGGTAATTAGCTCTTTGTCTTTGTTGCCAAGAAGACTACGTCACCACGCTTATAATTCATGAGCTATTTAATAGTTATCTCACATTGATACATTTAATGTATATTTATGCACGTAATATGGTAATATAGCGACACTTTCGTTCTAAAAGTATTTGTAATACATGTATATCGCTCGAAAATTTGTGAATTTGTTTCACGCTTCGCTTTTATATACTTCAAGTATATTCATAGTTGTTGAATAAGTATTTATCTGTAGAAGATATGCGCTGGCGCACCTAAACAAAGATTCGCATAAACCTACTTTCATGCTGTAGGGGCTTTTATTTATATATTTATTTAGCTTTAAGTGTAATGCTATTAATATAGCTGAATAAGACATCAGTAATAGAACTAACAGTAGACTCCTTTCTAATGAAGGTAAATAATTTCGAATTCAAAGTATTTTTAACAGTTGACACGTGAGAACGCTAATTAAACTGAAGGTTTTAATAAGCATTTATTTTGTGTAGTAGGTACAGAGTAATTTGAAGCGCCTCATTTTGTCGCCAGTACAGCGCGCATCTTTTCATGCAATAGGAGAACTGATTTCTACTCTTAAACATTATCCAATTTCAAGAAATTTTCTTATGTAGTTAAAACTGTAACAATTGGCGAAACATATGGTTGAATGACTAAGACAAAATTATAAAAAAAAGAAATGCATAAAATATGACATTAGACTGATAAAAGGTATCGCTGGTAAAACCGCGGGATGTGGTTAGTTCGCATTAATAAAAAGAAATCGTGCTACGTTTAAAAATTGAACTTAGATTTCTCCTATGGCATGGATAAATGATAAATGCGTACTTCATTCCCCTTAATCATTGTATTTCTATTATTAGAATGTCATGCACTCGCTGCATGATAGTAGATTGTTGTCAGACAATGTTATCTAATATTGTATAACCACCACTCGACGTTTTAGAGTTGTTGGCTCTTACGAGCTTAAAACGAATTGGCATTCGTTCAAAATATAAATTTAAAAGAATCAAACTATCTGAATTTAAAATTAGATCATTGAAATTAAATTCAAAATTAGATGTTAAATAACATGTTAAATTTAATATTTATGACATTATGTATGTGATATAATAACAAATAGTACACATTAATCAGTATTACTTGTAGACCGCATAAATAACAAATGTTGTTTTAATTATAATTTTAATTGTTTATTGAATGCAAAATATTGCGTTCAATAGCGGCGCTTCTGAATATAACTTTGACCTCTGAAGAATCGACTAAAAGTTGAAAAGGTCAAGTAGTTTTACGAAACGCAGCTAACGAAATTACATTGTTAACAAAATATTTTCTAGTAAATAAATGACCTTATATGGCTTCCAGTAACCTTGCTTAAACTGGTATCCCAACATGTTCACACACGACCGAATGAAATACGTACATATACCTAGTTATGTGACATATGTTTAATTTCATAACTTATTTTTATTATCATAATTAAATAAATACATAAAAATAAAATCTGCGAAACGTGACTTATGCGAATAAAGTTCGCTATTCCCGTTCACGCATTATTACATTTTGGAATATATAAATTGACCTATTTGGCCAATTTAACTCACCAACTCATTTTACTTGAATCAATTGGGAATGATAACTATCTATCAATATAATCGAGACGTCCGTTTTCGTTTTTTGTTACAATAGTTATCTTTCCAAATAGTACGTAAGTAATCTCGACAATAATGTTAGGCATGTATAACACAAAATTCAATTTTGATTCAAACAAGGTTTGATAAAGAAAAATATAATACTAATATAACGAACGGAATATCCAACTATATTCGTATAACTTCTTGAACAAAATTAAGGGTTTATTTATTATTAAAACAATAAAATTTTACAGATATACTTAGGTACATTTCATTACTGTTTATTCCAAAGTTTTGTGAAAATTAAGTTATGTTAACAGTAAAATTAATTTAATGCACAGTTTTGAATATGAGTGTAGATTATAAAAAAATCTTTCTCAGTGATGACCAGTGAATATATTAGATATAAACTATAAGCAAATTCATGAATATAATTCATCATCCTATATTTAGAGTTGTGTTAAGAGTATTGTGAAGTGTGTCATTTGTTGTCAGTATATCTAGCATTTTCCATACAACTGCAGAAAACTGATTTCTGTCCCAAAACAATACCCGATTTGATGATATTACTATGTGATTAAAACCGCGAATGGTGTTTTTGGATCTATCCATTTTTTTTTCATTTTATATATAAATATATGTATGTATATATATCAATTAACTTGTACTACTGGGCAAAAATCTCCTCCAATTCCTTATATCCGTCATTATTCCTTATTTTTTTAACGTTTATCCGTTATAATAAACGTTAAAAAACCGTTTGTAATTCTAATTATATAATTACGGTACGGTTTTTTAACGTGTTTTTATCTTGATGGTGTTTACAAATGTAATGCATAAAATAGTATTTTATCGGTTGAAATTAGTTTTCTCCTATTGTATGGACAATAATATATACGTACTTCTCAAACATCTTAAAGAGTTTAAAATATCTTAGATATTTAGAATATATCATACCATACATGGTAAAAAATATGACTGTATTTTTGTCTTTCTTTTTATATTATTTAGGAAGTGACTGATGTGTAAGGGTTTTGTGATATTTAGAAAGGATTCCGATCCTGTGTAAGAGAGATGTGAAAAGATCTAAAGGCTATGAAAGTATCTCGGTTGGTCTCATATCAATTATTTCCGTAGTTTTTTTTTTATATCTCTGAGATATAACACAATATGTTCTAAAATTATTTCATTTAAATGCCACCCACAAATATAACAGCTGTATATATTTTTTTTTAAATCTGCAAAATAAATTCCCAATTGAACAAAATTACTAAATGAATAGATTGTTTTTAATTTGATTTATACTTCTATATTGACTGAAATTGAGGTGAATGAAAAAAATATTCGTTCACCTTACTTTCGGTCAAAACATGAAATATCTTAATATAAAAACACTTCTGAATGTTTCGACATGATGTTTTTTATTGCCAAGTTTATAGTATTTGTGATAGATTTTTCAAATACAAATTCAATGATTTCATATTAAAAGTTATCGTGCGCGAGCAAAGTTATCGCATTCTATTGTATTTGTGGTTAGGGTATTTATTTATATGTATATTAAGTATAATTTTCGTCTTATTCGTTAATATATTGTCGGCGAAATAATATTGATATTTTCAATATTAATACATTATAATACAAGTTAGTAGTGTATCTAATAAATGTTATCCTTTTTAAGATTATTTTTTCCCTCGATAACTGATTTATTTACATAAATAACTTTAATGTATTTTGTTCTATTCTATTTTCGTTCTGGTTCGTTATCATCGCATTAGTCTTGTAGTATGTATTTTACTTTTCAATTCGAATAAATATTGTGTCATTAAAAAGTGTTTAAATCTGCCTTCTATTATAGCTTTTAATTTTGTGTAATAATACATTGGGAAACTGTAATTTCTTTAAAAAAAATACAAATAAATTTAGCTTGAATAAATTAGATAACATTTAGATACTTCGTCACAATGGTCCGTAATGTTAGATCGTATACCTTGTCTACGTATTCATAAACAACTATATTACCAAGTACTACCTACCTACTTGGTTAATTTTCCCTCCTTCAATAGATGACTTGGAAATCCGGTAACTTATTTTATATTCATTATAGGATTTATAGGCTTACGCTTGTCCACGAAATAACATGTTACTAAGTCACGTTGCGGTCTAATAGCATGGAGCACGCTTACCTAGAAGACACCGTCTGGTAGGTCGTCTTCCATTTATAGATGACAATATCCTGGGTTGACCGATGCTCATATACCTACCAACAATGTCGAACTTAAAGATTTGGATATAAAGACTATGTACAGTTCCCGTCACGTAAAAATAAAGGGGCCGCGCTAAAGCCTAATTTAGATTAAGAAGACGTCTATTTAGCCGCTTCGAATTATTTTGAAAATCGAAATTATTTTAATCGTGTAAGGGGTCTAATTAGATTTCATTGAGCTCGGACGTTTTTGAGGACTGACGCTATATCCCGTTGAAACTTTACTAAAGTTTGGACTAGTAATAAAACACGCGTAGGTATTCAAGTAGATTTTATTAGCGGTGTGCATTTACAAATCTTTAAGTGCTTATTAATATGTAAATTTAATAGAGATTAAATAGTTACGTATGTATATTATTAATGCTTGTATTTCCGGAATTACATTTCGTTTTCGCTTAGCTTAAAATAATAATACGCTAAGCTAAAATTTACTGACGTGATGTATTTTTTCTCATCAGCTAATAATCCTTCTTTTCCAATGTGAACCTCGGCTAATGTTCATACAACAGTACATAGAAAACTATTTTGCCCCTAAAGATTGTTCCATTTCGGTTATTGTTTCTAAGTTTGGAAACGTGAACAAAACATAACCTTAGTTATTCGTGGTTCCAAACTCAAATCATTTAATTCGGATGAAATTTAGGTATAGATAGAATATAGTTTTTGTATCTTGATGTATGAACAAATACGCGCTACATTCATAGATCGCCGGTTTCGTTCGCGCATACCAACAAACATACTGAACTTTAATTTATAATGACTGAATGTTTGTAACGTTGCTATCTAGGTCTAACTTGACGATTTTTACAGTCGGTCAATGTTCAAAAATATATTAAGTAGTATAATAGGTACGTACGAGACGGGCGACTTACGAATAGAGGTAGAGCCCTATCACAAATTCGCTGATAGGTATATTTCCATGTTTAGCTGGTACCACAACTTGCCGCCGAGAGCGTTAGCGAGCACCCGCTTGGCGACTAAAGATATTTCCAAAAGAGCAAAGTCACAGAACAGTTCCTTTACCCGTTGTTCGCAGACAAGCGACTTTTTGCACTTCACATCATATGCTTTCTTCGTGGAAGATGTCTTGCTCATCGCACTTGTCGGGCAGACAAACGAAGAATTCGATCAGATTCATAATGGGACCCCTCGAGAACGGGTTTTGATAACGGCCTCGCTTGTCACGTAGATATGGATATCGCTTGTAGTTGAACATCTCGTTTGTGGTCAAATTCATGCATGCGTGGAGAATCTGTAATAATAGACAAATAGTGATTTAATATTTGTAAAAACATTAGTAGGTAAGTATATGGTGTGTGATGTGTGTAATTAAAAGAATCGGAGAGGTTGCATAATTCGCCAGTAATTTAACTACCTTATTGAACATTTACTATTGTTCAAAGAAATGCGTAATATATGTACGTAGGTATACTATATTACGCATTTTTATGTAATATAGATAGTGTAACCGGGGCTGCCAAAGCCCATTTGGCCCCCTAATGATCGAATAAATATAGATAATGTAAGTATACTATATTACGCATTTTTACGTAATTTAATATACGTAAGTAATATTAAGCATTTCTTTGTATAATAAGGGAAAACCTTTATTGCGATTAGAATAATAAGTATATAGGTAGTGTTACTATTTACTTTAAAAAAATTAACTGCGAAATTGTTAATATAAACATTAATATAAAATAATTTAAAAATAAAACATAGTAGCCTGGCTGCCTAGCTAAGCTAAGCTAAGCTATGTTTTATGTATATTTTTTTAAATTATTTCATTTCAATTTAATTGTTGTTTTTAAAAACCAAAATAAAATCAGATAAAAAGAATCGTCAAAATTGGATAATTTTCAGGGGTTTAAATATCAGTCTTCTCCTCTCCAGTCTCTCTTTTGTATGGAAAATTCGTGGTAATGGCATTCGTGGGCATTTTGATTATGTACTGTTAATGACCTGCTTTGCCTGCCTGCTTTATAATAGCTAATCATTACTGCCCATTTGCTATAGTTACCTACAAACAAAAATACTAGTTATATACCTACTCGAATCATAGATATGTACCTACCTACCTAAATTACAATAGACATTCTAATTTGTATTAATACTAGCAGTGTCTCGCGGTTTTACCCTCGTAGTGGTAAGAACGGTGAAGGTGATGATGAATTTTAACCTATGTCTGTTTCCAGCGTTCCCGGCTATTTTCGTACCTACCTAAAATTTCATTCATTCATCAGTTCAGCTGTTCGTTCAAGAAAAGTTATCAAACAGATAGACAGAGTTACTGTCGATTGTTAGCCCCGACTCAAAAAGAGAGCTTTTACAAGTTTGAAATGTGTAGGTACCTATCTGTGTCTCTGTCTATTGGGATCGCAGCTCGCGAACGGATTTTGATATAGTTTTTTTTTTCTCTAAAAGAGGATTTTATCGAGAGTGGTTTTTACTATATTTCATTAAAATCAATTCAGTCTTTTATTTTGTAGGGGGTTTTTAAGTTTTCTAAACTTATTCTTGTATAATTGGTATTACTTAGGAGTTAGGACTATTACTGACGCGGTAAGAATACCAAACTATACTGGTAGCGTAGACACCATTTTTGGTGTGTGTTGATCTACTTTTAGGTAGATTAGCACTATCATTATTATCATCGATGGTATCATAATCGCGCCAATCGGTTTCTTCTGGGAAAGAACGTGGACCACAACCTCGCGTCGATTCTCTAAATGACCGCGCAAGTGAGGTTTTTAAGTTTTCTAAGCTTATACTTGTTCTTCTTAATTACCTACCGCAAATTATATCAAAATATCTAACCGTATTTGGCAGCTACATGTGGTTACTCGATATTCTCTACAGTTTTCAGCTAGAAAATCGAAATTTACTTGCGCGGTAGAAAATTACTTATGAAACACGTATCTACTTATATTAAAAGAAAAAGAAAATACCCGACTGCAGAAAAGCAGTTTTTGCAGCCTAACTTACGATTTTGTTACGTTTGATAAGCTGTTGAGTGTACGATTTTTGTAAGAAAATATGCGTAACATCGCTGTAAAAGATTATAAATGCGCATTCTTTAGAATAATTCTACTGAAATCACTTGTTTATTTCGAAAAAGTTCGTTGGAGATTACGAAATAACGCATTTTTTTATTTTTGCGAGCAATGTTTGACACTCAGGGAGTGAAGACCAATCTAACGACACCTCGCATATCAAAATTGGTCAAACCGTTTAGGCGTTAGGCGATCATATAGAAACATACATACATACACTCGAAAAACATAACCCTCCTTCTTACGCAGTCAGGTAAAAAATAACTAGTCTAATGTAGTTTCTGTGATACTTATTATTTATTGAAACAGTAAAAAATCTTACCGAAGTGCAAGTGAGTATCCACCCCAACGCACAGAATGTGATCGCCTCCAGAAGGCCTAGTACATACAATAGGCCGAACCCTTCAAGCAGCAGACAATAACACGCGAAGTAGATGGATAGCGTGCAGTTAATGGCCACACTCATCACGAACAAGAAGAACCACATCCGGTTCCGGACTCCCACGCAGTTGTAGATGAAGGGGCAGTGGTGGTCGAAGTATGCCACGCAGCGCTTGCAGATACGGCAGTGTTTGGCTCTGTAGTGTGAAATTAATTACTTTTAGGCAGGCACGCGTCGCGAAATTCGTTTTGGGCGCGCCAATTCGAAAAAAAATATAAATGCTTTTTTTTCTAATTGGCGTGCTAAATCTCGCACACATTACATCTGAAAAGAAAATGTTGTTTAGAACATATGTGTAATTTTTAACCCCCGATAGAGTTGTCTGTAGCATCGTAGCTCTCAAACGGATGGGTTGATTTTAATCTAGTTTCTTTTTTTTTTGTTTGAAAGAAGTCTTGACCGAGTGTTCTTAGCTGTATTTCATCAAAATCGGTTCAACTGTTTTTTTTTGTCGGGGGTTTTGAGTTTTTTAAACTTAGGTATAATTGTCTTATTTTAAAAGACCTATTTAATGATACTACGATGGGGTGGGGTTGAAAAAAATCACCTTTCTTTATACGTTTATAGCTATGAAGTGCCACATACTTTATGACATTGACAGGCCCAGTGGTATTACGACTGCCTCCTGAGCTGTAGGTTGTGGGTCCGATCCCCACCCAGGGCAAACATTTGTGTGATGAGCATGTATGTCATTTATCTCTGGGTCCCAGAGACAGAACAAATACATAGAAACATGGGGTCTGGGTGTTTCTATGTATCATAAGTATGTATTTACAACAAAAAAACAACTATATTATGTACTTATTATAATTATCAACTATGCACCTAGTTTCCATAGTATAAGCTTTTCTTAGTTTGGGCTAGATGGTGTTGTGTGAAATGTCATTACTTTTTTTAAATTTTACTGATACCTACTACATCATTTTGTAGCTGTTTACTAAACGTATCTTTCTTTTAAATTATATTCATGTAACGGTAATACCTAGTCTCTGAGTAAAATGGCTGTGACATACAAACAGACAGATGGACATGGCGAATTTATATAAGGTTCCTAGTAGTTTCTGTGAAACCCTAAAACCAGTGTCTAATCAGCCAGGTTTTCAAAGTATCTATATATATACGTACCTACTTAATTACCTCTATGTTAATAAACATATATAATATAATAAATCATAAGACGTTTATTTTATAATTTCATATCTCTAAATATCATCTATAACTTTCAATTTCCCTCTATTAATCTACTTTAAGAAAAAAATTATCTAATTATACAAATAATACAATATAAAATACGCACTAAATATACCTATTAGTAGTTAACACGTGTTGACAGTACGTCGATAGGCGGGAAATTTTAAATGTTGGGTTATGACAGTACGTCGAAGGACGGGTTTATTTTTTTAGCAAATACCTACGTTCACTACGTTGACCGACGATGATTTTCCACACAAGCATAATGAAAAGTAACATCTACTGTCGTATTGTGAGCAACCTCATACATCTTACTGTCGTATTACGAGTATTTTAAAGATAGTAAGATATTGCTGTCTCGTTCGTCTCACACACACACGTAAATATCGCTCGCACACAATAACTACGTCGACCGGCATGAGCGCGCGCTTGAATTGACGTCTGTCGGCGTAGTGTCAAATAAGCAATAAATAAACCTCTAAATCTTTAACTACGTCAGTAGACGGGGTATAAAGAATTTTATTGCCGTATAGTAATGTCAGAGCAAGTGGTTACTGTCAGCGAACGTGTTAACATAATAAAAATATATATGCAATAATTATAATATGTATAAAATACTTACCTAGTAACAACTATAATTATTTATTTTGTATTTATATTTACAAATCACAATCTGTATGAAAATGCAAGTAATACGAAAGAGCATTTAATTTGACGATAGCAAAATAAAGTGTAACGGAACTCGCATTAGATTAGGCACTGGAAATAAGACTTTCTGTGATCGATTTTGTCACTATCACAACAGTATGCTTCGTCATCGTCTTCATCATTACCATCACGAACACCCTCACCACTGGACCAGTTGTGCCAGCAGCCTAGAGCCTCGCTCCGATATTTCAAGGAGTTGGGATGGCTCGGGTAATGCTGGCTGGTAGGGGGAAATACACAATACACCCCAAGCGGGACGTCAGTGTAGGACCTATCACCCCCACCTCGAATAAGAATAAGAATTCCTGTGATTACTAATCTGCATTAGCATCTTTAGTTCGAAAACATAGATATTCATTTCATATCTGTACCTATCACTTAATTTATACGTGCGAATTCAAAGAAATTAATTCCCAATGCGATAAACACTAGGGGGCGTCCATAAATTACGTGAGGTGTTTTTTTAAATTTTCTGCCCCTCCCCCCCCCCCTGGTGAGATGTCGTGAGATTTTATTCAACCCCCTCCCCCATCCCCGAATCTCACGTGAGATTTTTCAAAAATTATTTTCTTTCGAACGAATTAGTAAATGATCTTAATCGTACTACGATTACGCTTAAGATTAAATCTTAAGCATGTACAATCTGGATTAAATAGACCAAAATAGAATATTTTTTTTTTGTTTCAATCAGAAAAAAAAATTGCGTGATATTTGCCGAGACCCCCCCTCTCTCCAACGTAAGATTAGATGAGATTTGACTCGACCCCCTCCCCCCCTTAAACACCTCACGTAATTTATGGACGCCCCCCTACACAGAATTTCATGACTTTTTCGCAATACCAAATTTTCAAATGCATACAATAATATTGTGTATACGAGAGTAACGAATAATAAAATGTTCATTGCGATAAAGTGGTAAGGATTCACATAACATTCTTTATTTTAACAAATCGTATTGCGTGATATACGGATTTCTATCAGCGTATAATATAGATCGTTTTAACAAATAGGTATTGTTTTCAATCTAGTTTCTTCTGATAGACGAATATCATGGCATTAGTGAAAGTATCGCTGGCATTTCGAAGCCAGACAAATTTTTAGACAGACATTTGCATACATTAATTTCCCCATGTTCGCTTAATTTCGTCATGTCCAAATATTAACATATTTTATAAGTAAATTATGTCTTTATTTCTCATAAACATGGTCTAACAACTGTATGAGTAGTATAGTCATCATACTTTCTAGTTTCAATTTAATGTTTGTGAAACTGTCCAAAAAGTAAGTATCTATAAGTAATAGTTTTATCATGTAGTTTTCTTTATCATATAATGGCTTGACAAATTTTGATGTTTAGAGTGAACATGTACCTACATTTTAGTCGGTTATTGAGTTCACTTTGACGTGAGTACCTGGTAGAGGAGTCTTGATATACATAGATAATACCAGGGATTTATTTGTGGGGCACGCAGTGCTCCCAAAGGATATTTCGAAAATATGAAAGAATTTGATTTTTGAAAAAGATTTTTGACGTGACAACGTCTAATAAATCGATGAACGCTGGCTGCATGCACGAAAAAGTATGACTCAATGTCCCGTTACGTTACGCTCCTTGTCCCGTTACAACCGCGTACGGTCGCTGAGGAAGCGGGCGGTGTACACACGTATGTTGTCACGTTAAGCTATCGTCCGTAAACCGACATTACAGACAACCAATTTTTTTTAATAGGTCAAAATCAACCGATTTCTCATGGATGCCATTTTCAGAACTGGACCAAATTGAAATGCGACCACACGGGAAGGGAAGGAAAAAAACAGTCGAATTGATAACCTCCTTCTTTTTGGAAGTCGGTTGAAAAGGCCTGGATATGCCTATATATTCAATTTAAAAATATACAGACAAGTAGTTCCCATTACAGGATAAAATGTACCTACTACCTTATGAGCCTATGCGAATAGTCCACTTATATACTTCAGAAATCTGTTAATGCGTAAGCAGGATGGCAAACTCATAGGCCATTAGAGTGTAGTTCGACCATCGTGCGTCTCGCTCGCGCACACAAACATTTTTAAAGATATAAATAAAATTACTGAATGAACTCATAAAAACAAAAATCATGATGATGTATGAAGAAAATTAACTTTGATCAAACAGAATTTTTTGTAGAAATTTTGTGATTTTGCTTCCTTGCGTGTTTAGTACAACGATTTTTATATCAAGTTCATTCAGTCAATCAAATCTTTAACTATATTTCTTGTCTTGATAAATGTGCTATGGAGCCGATGGCCGATGGTCGAACTAGGTACATACTCTTAAGGTGGAGAATAACGCGCGCAGCTATCTCTCTCACGCATCACAACCTTTTTTAAGCATTTAAAATCATTGGTCATCATCAATATCCCTAATATTAGAAAAAAAACCGGACAAGTGCGAGTTAGACTCGCCCACCGAGGGTTCCGTACAAACTAGTAGATAAAAGGGGGAAATCATATATTTTTTTATATTTTCCTTCTTAAACCGAAAAATATACATCGTAAAAATATTTAAAAACCTGTTTTAAATTAGCTTATGCTACTGAAGCTCTTTCATATGATACCCCACATGATACGGTTAATTCACTTTAAAATTTGGACCTTCATTCCTTGCATAAAGACACTATTTTTTTTGTGATTAAATTAAAAATGTCCAGTTTTCGGATTTTTTCCTAATGTGTACTCTGTATGTTGTGTAACACAATGCTTCTTGCCAAATTTCATAGTTATAGGTCAAGGCGAAGTACTCCATAGGTTTTGATTCCCTTGTGAGTGTCGAAATGTGCGTTTTTACGATATAATCGGCTGTAATTTTTTTTTACGAAAACTTAGAACCTTTATTTTTCTTTCTGCAGTAAGATACTATGGATTTGCGTATATGGTGTTAATTTCAACTCGATACCTTCACGCGTTCCCGAGATAAAGGTCTTGACACCCGACGCGTCGCGATGGACGGACAGACGGACAGACAGATAGACGGACAACAAAGTGATCCTATAAGGGTTCCGTTTTTTCCTATTTAGGTACGGAACCCTAAAAAGAAAAACGAATTTGAATATTTAGAATTTAGATGGTAGAAATATTTCAAAAAAAGTTTTATTCAAATATCACTTATACTGGTTAGTGAAAAAAACATATATTTTCCTACTCTTTAGCCAGTCTAAAAGATATCAAAGTTTTTTTTTAATATTTCTCCTATCAAAATAAACAATTATTTCTCACTTTTCTAATATCAATGATTTTTTAACGAATTTATCTCTTCATCGCACATCATGTGCGAGAGAGATAAATTCGCGCGTTGAGCGAATCCTTAAGATTAAGTAAGCAGTAGATCATAACATTATGGAGAACTAACCTCAGCGGCCTCAAACACCGACAAGTGTGACACAGACGCGAAAGAATCGCGTTCCTCTTCTTCCATTTATCGTAGTACGGGATCTGCCTTATTGCCCGGTAATAAGTTTCAGAATTCTGCGGAATGTATCCTGGGTCACGGCGGTTGGCGATCATCCAGCTCAGCCACATAATGCCGTTCCAGTATAAAAAGCAGTAGTGTGAAAGACGCAGAGTGTTCCACGTGAGGGGAATACAACGTATCACATACATCGGATAGCCCCACAACAATACAGACACCAGAAAGAAGAGCAGAGGTCCTTTAGAATCCCCTGCTCCACCGAAAAGTAGGGCCCATAGTTCGGATAGAGGCGGCATCCAGTGAGATTTCCTTTTCATTTCTTTTTGGAGAAGTTTCACCACTTCTGCGTGGCGGTGGCTTTGTGCGAGCATTAATGGAGTTTTACCATTCTTGTCACGAGGCTCTAGCTCAGCTTTTACCTGAAATACGTGTTGTTAGTATTAGACCGTGTATAGGTGAACATAAAACATGGACGACATCAAATGCGGAATAGTCGAGATCGAATAGCGTCATTGAATGGATAGACAAACTGCCCAAGAACAAAATAGTAATGTTTTTAGTTGTATTGTATGTATGTTGGTATGTTTCTGTATTGATTTATTAGCCGTTTGATCCATTTTGATGTGTTTGTGAGGTGTCATTCGGCCCGCTCTTTGTCTTTTGTGTGGTAGGTACCGGCTACATTACGCAGTCGAATGTTTTGTATTTATTTCAATAATAAACTTTCTTTACCTTTTCGCACAGCAGCCTCACACAAGTCAAGTTCCCGGAGAGGCATGCCAAATGCAGTGGCGTAGACCCGAAGTTATCCGTACAGTGTAAGGGGACCCCTGAGTAAATTAGAAGCCTGACTAAATCCGCGTGTCCCTTGTACGCAGCCCAGTGCAGGGCCGTATCACCGTTGATATCAGAGAGACGGGTCGCAGCTCCCATGCCGAGCAAGTAGGCAGCTGTGGCAGTCTTCCCGTACATGCAGGCCGTCATTAGAGGCGTCAGACCTGCAGAAAACATTGTAGGTCCTTACTTCGAATACTTAAAAGAGATGCTTAGAGTCTGTATGCGAGACCGAATATGAAATGAAGACATTCGTAGACGTACGAAAGTCGCCGATATTGTACAGCGGATAAGAAAGTTGAAATGGCAGTGCGCAGGGCACATATCACGCAAAACTGGTGGCTGATGGGCCTGAAAAGTTCTTGAGTGAAGACCAGCAAGCGCAAGGACGACCAGCCACAAGATCGACGGACGAACTCATACCTACAAGTGATAGGAAGACATTAATGCCAAGCAGTTTTAACTAGAAATCTATAATCTATGTCCAGCAGTGGACTTATTGTTACTGAGATAATCATGAAGAGATATATGCCTTATGAAGCACCGTACCCCGCATGCCAAGCCAATAAGAACATCTGACGGTTGCGATTTTACAGTTATTCTGCAGCAAATTGAACTTATCCTAAATTCTTCAGTCAGTCTTGTTGTATACATTAAAAAGCAGGTAGGGAAACAAATCTTATCTATTTTTGCCACCAAGATGTATACTAAATAGGTACCTCTTCACCAAAATTTATTAATTTCAGTTCTGCACAAAAATATAGATACAAAGCGTTGTATACACGTAACTGCGATAATTGAGATAGCTACTTATCTACTTCTTTCATTTCAGCTTCATCTTTCAAAATCGACATAAATTTGCACTCTCGTTATCGATAGATAGTACAGTTATTATTACCTTTGAAATCAGCTGCGTTGACGGCAACTCCGGACTGCAGCAAAACCTGCACCACCGACGCGTGGCCCTTACGGCATGCCCAGTGGATCGGCCGAGGACCCTGGCAGAAAAACTTAGTATTCAAATAACACTGATGTTCAAAATTTTTTTTCTTACTGACCACGTGTGTTTGGATAAATAGCTATTAGCTACCTACGGAGAATAATTTATTAACGAAACAAAATATGGCCAAGTGCGTGTCGTGCCACGCACAATGTAGGGTTCCGTAGTTACTTATATTAATAATGTATGTGAAACAGGGTCTATTGTTTGATACTATGAACGTATGCGTTAAATTATGTTAATTTAAATGATATTTTTTTTTGACTTGTCTTAATAATTATTTTAAGTTGATCGACTATAACTCGATAACTTGTAAAGCCTACTTAGGCCACAAAGTTTTCCTTTTAATTTCATCATATATTCATATACTAGCATGAGTTTTTTCATATCTCCAAAGTCAACCGTTTAAATTGAAAAACTGTCTTCGCACACTCCCAATGTTTTTTGATTACATATCCAACCATACTCGACACGATGAGGTAGATGAGAATAAAATGGTTGTGTGTAAAGTCGGTTTACGGACAATAATTTTACGTGATAAAGTCATTATAGATGCGTCACAAACCGAACGCTTAGGCCGATCGTGCCTCTCTATCGCTTGAACACTCGGCTCAGGCGGAACGTTACAATGAGTCATGCTTTTTCGTGCGTGCAGCCGACGTTCGTCGATTTATAAGACGTTATCACATCAAAAAATAATTCATCTCCACTTTATGTGTATTAATATGTATAACTATACGAAATATCAGCTTTCTAGTACTTATAGTTTTTGAGCAAAGCAGTGGACGGACATGGCAAAACTATAAGGGTTCTTTGCTTACTACGGAACCCTAAAAATTGCAAACGATCCACAATATTTCAAAAACTCTGTTCGTGTACGTTTGGTTTAGTTTCTAGAGTTCAACTTTAAATCACGATAGGTCGGTATATAACCTACTTACCTATAAAGCCTAAGCCTAATTAATATACCTATATTTTATAAGTACCTTGGAATTTAAAATTTTAAGTAAGTAAAAATTATACTTACTTAGGTACCTGCATTGATGACCTGATTAGTCATTCACGTCACGCGTCCAACAAGTATAAGTCTAAAAAAACTCAAAAACCCCCGACAAAAAAATGGCTGAACCGATTTTGATGGAACATAACTAAGAACACTCTCGATGAAATCCTTTTTCAAACAAGAAAACTAGATTAAAATCGGTCCATCCGTTTGAGAGTTACGATGTCACAGACAGACACACGGATACACGCTACAAACTTATAACACCCCTCCTTTTGGCTCGGGGGTAAAAACACCGAAATCGGTCGATAATTAATGTCTATTGTGTAATAAGAATGGATGCTATACTGGGGATGAATCTCTACTCAACAATTCTTAAAAATCCATCTAAAACTTTGGAAATCGTCATCGTAATAAATACCAAAATAGCATGAAACATTTTGTAATATTCTTGAACTGTATCGTTATTGCTTGCACAGCTGCGAAGACCGGTAATTGAACTGAACATGAGTTTTGATTAAAATATTAAGTAACTAGGGTGACTCAGACCTCCAACTAAACCTGCTTTTAAATCTTATCTCGAGTGTGATATTTATCTTAAACGTTTACTGATTAATCTCTACATTCTTTTGAACTGAATGATAAAGATCACAACAGAATTTTAGTAATAGTTACGAGTAGGTAAGAATCATATTTTGTGTCACCATACCAAGTACATATACTTATATAGATCGCTGTATCCTAGCGATATTTTACCTGTTGTATCAAGTAACTAAGTATTATGCATTTTTTTACGCAAGATAGATCTACGATTGACCACCAATTCGCCTGATGGTGGCCGAGGATGGAGCTCGTCGATCTAGAAGATATTACTCTAGCCTTAGAAATTCCAAGATTGTAAGTCTCAGGAAACAGATATAGCGGCAAAAAATTCCAATTCCAAATATTCAAATTCCAAAAAAGCGTGTTTAGTTAGGTAGGTATTCTTTGGCATATTTTGTCATCGGCGATCGGATGAACCCGCCCTTCAGTGAAACGGCTGGTCTAACCGTCGTTCAATCGAAAGCATAGCCCGATACATACCTATGTATCGGGCTAGAATCATGGAAGGACATTTAACCCAACCGTTGGAAGTTTCCTACGTGGCTACATTCAAGCTACATTCTAACGGTTCATCTTCCAGTTGGATGATTAGCGGGTATCCCAGCCATTCAACAGAAATATGAATGTATCCATCCGTCGGCGCCAAATTACGCGTTTTTCATACAATAGACGAAAACTGTTTACTACCCTTTTATGTTAACGGATTTCGATAATTCTTTTTAGGGTTCCGTACCCAAAGGGTAAAAACGGGACCCTATTACTGAGACTCCGCTGTCTGTCCGTCCGTCCGTCCGTCCGTCTGTCACCAGGGTGTATCTCATGAACCGTGATAGTTATAGAGTTGAAATTTTCACAGATGATGTATTTCTGTTGCCGCTATAACAACAAATCTTAAAAAAAAAAAAACAGAATTAAATAAATATTTAACATATCCCATACAACAAACGTGATTTTTTTGCTCGATATTGATAACGGCAACAGGTAGACGCTTGAAATATTCACATATTATTGAGTTATATTATTCACTTTAAAAATAAATAGCTAAATTAAAATAAAATTAATATTTAATTTATTTCTACCATACAACAAACGTGTTTTTTTAACGTTTTTATAGATAATGGTACGGAACCCTTCGTGCGCGAGTCCAACTCGCACTTGGCCGGTTTTATTTATATGATTGGTACTATTAATAGCTATACCTCTACGGGTTGCTTTTTAGGGTTCCATAGTATACAAGAAACCTTTATAGTTTCGCCAAGTTCGTCTGCGTCATCTGTTCGCCCGCGCCTTTGCTCAAAAACTATAAGTACTAGAAAGCTTTAATTTGGTATAGATATGCATATTAATAATACCGAGAAAGTTGTACAATAAAATTCTGTTTTTTTTTGGGGTACCTTCCCTACACGTAAAGTGGGAATGAATTTATTTTTCTCATGTACCCCATCGTGTTCCCACACGATTACCTATCCAATGATATCCCTACATTTGGATATATAGGCAATAAAAAACCCATGGGAGTGTGAAGACTATTATTCAATATACGAATACAGTTATATATGTACCTACTTAGTTATATTCATGTTCAAGTCATCCCCCAGTAAAGTGGTGGATGGTACCTAACTGTACTGGAAGCTTCTGTGGAGTTATGCAGACAACGTAAAAAGACACATTTCACCACTTTATTTCACTTGCCCACACTCACGCGCGTAGGTACCTACTTAACGCGCGTCAAACCGCTAGTCTAACGCCGCGCTATGGCGCCGAATTTCCCGCCGCCATGACGTTCCTGCCAAAACTCAACAACACCTACAGTAATGTCCGAAATATGAGTGGAAGGTTGTCACCTGCGTTCCAAGGCAGGAGAGGTCAACTGGCGCGGCGCGCTCCACCAGGTAGCGCATGACGGCGACGCACCCGTCGAGCGCTGCCCAGTGTGCTGGCGTGTATCCGTGCTGGTCGCGCGCGCTTAGCACTTCCACCCCCAACTTCTCCACGAGGCGCTCGATCTCACATACTTCTCTGTTGAAATTGAATTAACAGATTTATGTACAAAAATAAATTGTCAAAAGTATTTAAAAAAAACCGACAAGTGCGAGTCAGACTCACCCACTGAGGGCCCTGTACAAACTAGTAGATAAAAGGGGGAAATTATATATTTTTTTATATTTTCATAATCCGAAAAATGTTCATCGTAAAAATATTTAAAATCCTATTTAATCATCTGCTAATGAAGCTCTTTCATATGATACCCCACATGATACGGTTAAAGCACTTTAAAATTTTGGCTCTCCTTCCTTGCATGAAGACCCTATTTTTTTTGATTTAGTTAAAAATTCACAGTTTTCAGATTTTAGCCATTACCTATGTGTACTATACTCGTATGACAATGCCGGCCCGCGATCTCGGTATTGCGGGATTGGATTGGATTGTGAGATTACTTGCGAGTGTCGAAATATGCGTTTTTAGCGACATATTCGGCAGTAACTTTTTTTATGAAAACTGAGATGTTTGATTTTTCTCTCTGCAGCAAGAGACTATGGATCTACGTATATAGTTTTAATTTCAACTCGAAACCTTCACGCATTTTCAATATACAGATCTTGACTCTTGACACACGGACGGACGGACAGACGGATAACAAAGTGATCCTATAAGGGTTCCGTTTTTTCCTTTTAAGGTGCGGAATCCTAAAAATATAAGCTACGAATTGATAACTTCGTCCTTTTTTGGAGCCGATTCAGAACCAAATACAGTTTCGTGAGAAAATCATGGATAATATATCTGAAACTGTTCATAGATTAATGATTGCGTAGCGTAGATAGGTAATACATACTTATAAAACATAATAAAATTTAGCTACCTATTAAATAATACGACAGAATAATATTTATAGTATTACGTGATGGCCCACTAGGTATTCGTTTTTTTACACTTTTCAGGGCTAAAAAAATCATATTGAAGGTAAGTATATATAGGTAAGTATTTCCACGACAGACCTAAGGGTTGGCTTAGCCTTATCCACCTACATACATACAAAAATATTTACATCCAATATTCATTAGGTAGGTATACCTACCTGTGATTACCTGTCTCATAATAAATGAACAACGAAAGAAATGGAGACCAATGAAAGCTCTGATTTTAAGAATTACGAACTTGTTGGTGTGAGGTTTTTGACGGTGTCGTGAAATGCGATGGCATAAAAGCTTGTATTTGGAGAGCATAAAAACATTTGCTCGTACTATACCTATGTTACAGCTAAATACGTCGTGTTATGCCATATGAATGTTATATACCTACCACAAAACTAGATGTAGGTATCTTCCACAAGAACTTGTCACATATATGAGAAAAACAAACCCAGATCGAACAGCTTCGAATATAAGCTGATGCAGGTCCGAGTGGTGATAGAGGCTGGTGATGGTGCGCGGAGGCGCGGCAGGCGCGTCCGGGGAGATCGGCGAGCACGGCGGTAGGGGCTCCTCCGCCGCCATCGTGCACGGGGGCGGCTGCGGCAGCGCCCACACGCCGCGCGCCGCCCCCGGACTAGGGTATACCTGCACGCATGGAATAGGCTTAGAATACGAGTTGCGAGATGATGCAACTTTTAGTAAGTTTTGCCACTACTCGCATCAGATAAGCAAAACCTGGCAAACTTTCATTTCCAATATAAAAAACTAACGGAAATGTCTGTATAGGTACAACTTTCAACTAAAGTAGTAAGAAGGGTAATTCAATTACCGGTGTTACTACTAGTAGTAAGATTGGTAGTAACAAGGGCAACATACGGTACCTACATAATAATGTACCCACTCGACACGTCATTTGAACGCTTATGTCCGTGTCAAAGAGAGAATATGTAGGTACATGTTTTATTAATTCACAGCATTAACCGTTATCTGAAATTATTATTCCATAGGTAGGCGCGATAATATCTTTTAGCCATACATACATCCAGGAAAATAAATGAACAAGAAACGGTAACGTAGCAATTAACTTACACAATACTTTCATCATCATTAGTTTACTGCGGCTTCACTGCTCAAATGGCAGTAGATACTTACACCTGCCTTCAAAGGTGTGGGATGTAGGTTCGATTCCCACACAGAATTTTTATTTTGGGTTTAGTCGGTACAATCCCGTATAACTCGGTTGCATCCCCAACGCATAACACGCCGCCGGGTATCTTTATTTAACTTTTATGAAAATTTCTACGGAAAGCAGATAGAGTGTATGTAAATTACGAGAAAACAAATGATATTCATAAAACAAAATATTAAAATAACTAATTCAACACTGGTTGTTTACAACTATGATCATAGCATTATGCTGAGCTGGGACCGGAATATGACAAAAACATTTTATATATTTTGTGTATGATTTTTATTTTGTGTTATGTTTTTTGTCACACTAAATTTCTGTCTATGTCTATGTCTAATTTGTTATTTAATATTATCCGAAAAATACTGACTTAGTGAATTAACAAGAAGTTTATAAAATTCAAAAATCCCCGACAAAAACAACGGCTGAATCGATTTTGATGAAACATAGCTAAGAACAAAAATTCACCTATCAAACAAAACAAAACAAAAAAAAAATCGGTTCATCCGTTCGGGAGCTACGATGCCCCAGATAGACACTTCAAACTTAGAACACCCCGAAGTTTTTGCGTTGGGGGTTAAAAAGGGGCTGAGTTTTGTGGTGAAAAGGTTAATTCCGGAATATCCTAATATTGTATAAAAAAATAAGTTCAAAAGCTAAAACCCGACTACTGAAAAATCATGCTCTATTAAATTTGGTTCAGAGATAGCTGAGAACCGAAAGACTGACATAGGCTACATTTTATTATCATCACCACCATTCTCCATCACCATCGTTTCTCATCACTACGCGGGTGAAATCGCGAGACACAGCTAGTACATAATATAGTTTAGCTATGTAATGACGGTTGAATGCAAATGTGTTGTATTACCCCAGGCAGAATATGCCAGAGTCCTTACCCCTAAAAAACAATTTCGTGGGTTTATCAATTCAGGATATTGCCGAAATAATCACGTAGGGTACCTACAGAAAAATGTAGACGTAGATAATTAAAATAAAACTTTTTATGGATAGATAGATACCTACCTATGTACATAATTTATAGTTTTGGAATCTCGCAGCCCTCCAGTGTACCACAAAATGAGTCACCACAATTGAGGTCGATAAAAGTAACCACTTACGAGTATGATTCTATCTAATGTGCTAGAAATCTAGGATATCGGCTATTAACTAATTAATGTCGACCTAGGTACGTATGACATAGCAACCCAAGCTTAGCATGTTTATGGTATTCACGACTAAAAGCCATTCGTAAATAATATAATCAAATAGCTCAATAATTTATCCTTACGCCGAATTTGAACCAAAATACACTGCGTGGGTCTGAAACACATGTAGCCCGCGGAGTGACATAGATAACGCAAAAGTTAGTACTAAACAAGGCAATATGGATTCTAGCGTGGCGCGTGACCTAGTTAATAAAATAAACAAATTAATGCTGTTAATTACAAGCGCTTGCAGGAGGTATTCTCTCGTATTAATATTTTTATGAGTGTGTATTTATGAAGAGTGCGAGTGTTCCGTACCTTGCTACTCACGGTGAGGCCTACGCCTCCCGCCGCTGCAGGTGTCTCCACGTCCGCCAGGGCACCGGAGTGCACTGAGAAACAATACCTCTACAATATATTATCCTAGAAACGCTAGTTATTTATTTTTATACGCAGGAGAGTGAACGTTGCGTGACACGACTGTGTTAATGTGATATTGATTCTTTCCCGCATGCGCGTTTCGAATCCAACATTCGCGGTTTCATTTTTATTTGAATTGGCGCATTGCTCAGCTGTTTCTATAGAAAGTTATTGAACTTCGTTAAACTTTGTTCTGTCGCCGTAACTTATTCCCGAATGCGTGTCGGGTGGTAGTTTAGCAATAGATCTACCGGGAATATTGCTAACTATCGCATGGTACAGCTTAGGGATGAGTTAGTTACAAATTTTCGCTATTTCTATTCAAACACTGCAGTGCAGTAGTTCCTATTACCTAGTTATAGAGATCATTAAGTTATCGATACTTCATTAAGATCAACGAGATTACCAAACATACAGATGGTAACAGTAGATAAAAATAAGCTATTCAATCAATTCAATTCTTTGAATAGCATTATCAGAGATATAATACTGATAGGGCACTTTATTCTTAAAATTAAAATATTTAAAACCTTGAAGTGACATCACATCATTCCAATATTATAATAAATCAAGTCTATATCTTGCTGCATAGGTTGTGATTTAATACACATACATCAATGATATCAAATGCAATAGGCAGTAAAATGACAGTGGTAAACTGGATTTCACAGAATATTGGGATCTGATGTAATTATTAATTAAATAAATAATATATGGTTTGTATCTTATGTATTAATAAAAGTAAACTATTATTCCAGACTTCTGAAAAACGTTAAAATCTAGATTTAAAATTAATGCATAGAATCAAAATATTTTTTTTTTTTTAAATATTTTGCTTACACACCCATTTTCTATTAGCAAGAGCTCAAACTAAATAATCACATTATTTGAACATGATTTTAAAAAATACTGCACCGAAGTACATATTTTTTAAGGAATTTAGTTTTTATAAGCAATAAAAAAAATAGTAAAGAACTGCCATTTATCTAAATATATCAATATACAATACCATTAAAAATATTCAAACAATCCTTATTTTTTTTAGCCATACAATAAAATCCTACCTCAGATTGAAATTTACGAAGTTGCCAATAATTGTTTGGTTGAGCTAAGTTTGCCAAAATGCTAAGCTTAGTTGCATGTTTTGTTTGATGTAAAGAGAATTTACAAGTAGGAATATAAAGAAATCTGAAGGTGCATACTATCAATTGAAACACATATTAAAATTGTGAAAATGAACTTTAATTCAGCAAATTTTATACTAAATGTATAAATATGATATAATCTAGATTTCGTTTTCACTACCTAAATAGACATCATTGTTATAAAAAGTGTACAACTAAAACTAGTAGCTGATTAAACATCTCATTGTGGCTTATCAATTAGTAAGATCTTGTAAAGCACTTTCATTTAAATGGTTTTTATTATACTTAAATAATAGATAAAAATTATGAAAGCATCAAGCAATTGATGTAGGATATACTAAATACAATTTTCAATATAAAATGACAACATAAAAGTGATTTAGATTTTGTGTATTCACATACATATTTGATTACCTAGAAAGTTCTTCTGATATTTTAGTGTTGTGGTGATTATTTACACAGTTGTAGAAGTCATATTGAGGCATTCAGAAATGTGTGCAAAATGGATAGGGTTGAGTCTGAATCAAAATACTGGAGCACCTTCATTTGTTTCAATATTTATCGAACCATTATTAAGACTGCACTGTCCATTTCTCCATAATAATACAACTAATACAAGAAATCTAGTATATTCCACATCAATGCATGTAGCTTACCACTGACATTGAAATCCCAACCAACAATCTTTTTTCAAATACAAATCTTAAACTTCTAGTAAACTTGAAATATTTAACGAGCAAAACTGAATAAATTATTATTCATAAACAAACTTAACAACAATGTTGACAGCTCAAAGTAATATAATCATATTGTAACAAGAGTCAAATAACCATTCACTTAAAGTTAAAGTTTAGTTAGTGTACACGGAATATAGTTAAATACTATTGCATTATGCAGTGTTTGTTACGCCAATCAATAAAATGGTACCATTTTTGCATATGTCTTACTGTATGATATTGTAAAGTTTAATGTAAGTCTTATGTTCAGCATTATCTCTTCTGGGTTTTGAAACTCACCGACAATGGCTGTGAGTGGAGAACATACCCATTCAGTGCTTGTATCGCCATCGCAGCCTGGTCATAATTTCTCATGGTAACAAACCCGAACCCTTTACTTTTGTTAGTCTGATGATCCTTAATTATCTTAACAGATACAATAGCACCATAGGGACCAAACAGCTGCCAAAGTGTGAGCTCTTCTACTTCCGGAGCAATATTATAAATATAAATGGACCATGTGCTTGGGGAATTGTGATCCCCTATAGCATTAAAATGATTGATCCAATGATAAGGCTTCACAAGGACATTCTTAGCAAATGAGTTATTGTTATTGTTTTTATGTTTATTAGGATTACCTTTATTGGCATACTTAACTGTTAATGGGTGTAGAAAACCAGGAGGTGTGGTACCATTAATATTTTGCATGGCTCTTTCTGCTTCATATTGGTGCTCATATAAAACGAATGCTATACCAGCAGCTATACGAGAATTAACTATTTTACCGAATTGTGCGAATAGTCCATGTAAGTCCTGCAAGGTCAGTTCATTGGGCAGGTTACACACGTAGAGGTTCCAGTCCGCTTCTGGCTTCGAGGGAGGCTTCGTCTCGGGATTGAGGAGCGCGTGCGACACCTTCAACGTCTTGTTCTGCATCAGGAGACCGTTGAATGCCTTCCGCGCTTTGATTGCGTCCTCAGGACGAGAGTACTCGACGAACCCGTATCCTCGGTTGGCTATCAATTTACAGCTTTCCAGTTTACCCATAGTCGAAAACAATGAAAACATCATATCCTGGGTCATGACTTCAGGAATGTAATTGACGATAAGTTTGGTGGGCGATTCGTCGGGTCCAAATTCATTATTTCCATGACAATTACCGTCTTGACACGATTCCGACATTTTTTAATTTGTTGTCGGTGAATGACATTTCACGTACTGAGATGGGATTCGTTCAAAAACATCATTACTGCAGTAGATATGCAATCGTCGAGGATACTTATGTTTATTTTATTTTTTCAATGTGTATCATCACAACAAAACCTTTTATCATATACATTCAAGTTATTTTGTTCTAGACCAATTTTTTATTCCATTATTTGCAAAAAAGTAATTATTTCAAATAAGTTTCTGTTCAAAAACAAACATATGTAAAACGGAAACCCCTAAGCAAAAACGTACACGGTACACAGATAAAAAAAATTAATAAATTAGCCGATTTTTATCAAGGATTATTATTCGCTACGAAAATAATTTGAGTTTTACCAATCGATAAGTTATATTAACGTCGATTTAAGTGAAATATACCACAAATACTCTCTTACAAATTTTATTCCTCTATTTCATACATTTTTATTCTAGTCCCGTGGATACACGTGGATATCGCGCCACAATCGCATAAACAACCAACAATTTCTGAAAAATCAGAGACAATGACCTCTAACCACGGCTCTACACTTGTGCCGTGAACGCCCGCGAACAGGCGTGAACATAAGTGTGGAGGGTTTTCACGGCGTTTGCGGCCGGCGGCGCACGGATGTGTAATGCGAGCTAAATGGTAGCGCATCGCATTAATATAAGTTGAGATAGTGAATCAGAAATTCTCTTTTTGAAATATTTTCACTCTGAACGTATACTGTGGGACTCGAAGCATCCACATCATAATAATAAAAGTAAAATTATGACGCCTGGAGAAGGATTACTTTTCAAATTAATATCGATCGGTTACGATATATTTCAGCCATCCATCATCTCCTGTTTCTCCAACGCTTTCGAACGATTTTCTTATTTTGTAGGTGTAGGTGGATGTTGCCACATCATTAGGATAGCCACAGCGGTATAAGAATTTTTTGGTTAGCAATATGATTTATGAACGAACGCTCAGCGTTTGCAAGGTCAAGTAAGTAAAAACATAGGTAAGAAATAGCGCGAGCGTAGCGAGCCCGAATTTTTTTTATATTAATATGCTTTATTTCTCGTATTAGTGACCTCAGAGTACTTCTATATTAAATTAGAAAAATGTTAAACGCGAAACTTATTTAAAGAAAAGGTTATTTAAATTAATTCTTGGAAGTAATTTTATTAATTGATCTTGTTAGCGTGTCCTAGGTTTTTGTGGCCCAGATAAACCATACAAGTATCTGTGTTAAAAGAAAAATGAAATAACCGACTGGATAAGAACGACTTTTACGCTATAAAAATTATAAATATAACCGCCGTCCTCGTCTGCCATTGTCGCCGCGGCGATGCGCGGTGGCTGGCGACTGTAGCGCTTGCTCACTGCGCGGTTTTTTATGGCAATAATAATTGCACCGTACATTTTGCCAGTGTCTACTGTGCGGTTTATTTAAAAGTTAGCATATAAGGCCCCGTTTACACTTGGGTTAGGCGAGTTCATACATTTTCTGCGAGATTTCCAGGGGGGGGGGGGGGGGGGCAGCTGCCCCCCTGCCCCCTGCCCTGGGTACGCCCCCATGTCTAAGATTATGACGATGATACCAGCACCCGTACTCTCAACTTTTATAGCGATGCAAAATTCGCTCAGCGCTCGTTTTTATCTTGCTTTTTCTGCAATTAAGAGAGTGACACAAAAGTTGAAACAAGTATTAAAAAAACCAGACAAGTGCGACTCAGACTCGCCCAACGAGGGTTCCGTACAAACTAATAAATAAAAGGGGGAAATCATATTTTTTTTTCATTTTCCTTTTTATACCGAAAAATATACATCGTAAAAATGTTTAAAAACCTGTTTTAATTAATGCTAATTAAGCTCTTTCATATGATACCTCACATGATACGGTTAATTCACTTTAAAATTTCGACCCTCATTCCTTGCATAACGACACTATATTTTTTTGTGATTAAATTAAAAATGTCCGGTTTTCGGTTCCGGAGTTCTAGGTCAACGGGAAGTACCCCATAGGTTTTAATTCCTCTGTGAGTGTCGAATGTGCGTTTTTTACGATATTCGGCTGTAACTTTTTTTTACGAAAACTGAGAAATTTTATTTTTTCTCTTTTAAATTTTACTTTCTGCAGCAAGATACTATGGATCTGCGTATATGGTTTTAATTTCAACTCGATACTTTCACGCGTTCCCGAGATAAAGGTCTTGACACCCGGACGGACTGACAGACAGACGGACAACAACGTGATCCTATAAGGGTTCCGTTTTTTCCTATTGAGGTACGGAACCCTAAAAATATCACAATTTAAAGTAGGCTCATTTGTACTTTAGTCTCACACTTTTAATTACAGAAAAAGCAAGATAAAAACGGGCGCTGAACGAACTTTGCATCGCATCGCTTTGAGTTGAGAGTAACCCCGCAGATACACGTATAGCAATGACATCCAGGGAAACACTCAGCTGCCCAGGTAGATGGATTTTATTGTACACACCATAAAATTTACAATCAAAAGAAATTAATTAAGAACTAGTGTAACAACTGGCGGCCTTATCGCTAATAGCAATCTCTGCCAGGCAACCTAAACCTACCAACCCTAGCCTTATATATATATACATACTAATTACATCATGTTCTGTATAATTACACACCCTATGTAGTGTGAACTGTCGACGATTGATGTTTTAGTTTTAATACCCGACTGCGCAAGGAGGGTTGCTCTTCGTATATGTGAGTAGGTATGTATGAATCTTTATTATCTCCTACAACCTAAATGGCTAGACTGATTTTGATGTGCGAGGTGTCGTTAGACTGTCTTTACTTCCAGAGTGTTTTAAGCTATATTTTTCTTATAAAAATAATAATATAACTATACACTGGGGCTATTCTCAAGGTACCAATAAACTAATTAAAATTCCTAAGCTTACTAAATTAAAAAGAACGAAATTCTTAAACAGTTTTAATTAGTAGTGCAATGCTCATCGCCTACATAAAACTAACGCCCTTAACTGACGTTTACAGTGAGGTAAGTATGCCCAGGGTGTTATCACAATCTTATTTCAATATTACTTTGAACTTTGTCTTGCTCTCTCAACTGTAGTAAAAGCGAGACAAAAGTCAAAGTAATATTCAAATAACGCTTGTGGTACGGGGTCACGAAGCAGGAAAAGTTTTTGACAGGTAGTGTCGTAACGACTATCACATGATAGATGAGATTCAAATTGAAATCTATAAACGAGGAGACGACGGGCCATTAGTGACGGGATCTGGAGAAAAAAGCAGTTTCATTTTGCACCCTCATAATATACATATATTTATTAAATAGACAGCACATAAATAAACAATGCAATATATAGAAATCACAGACATCCAAAGTTAAATTTCAATCATTTTTTTAAGAAAATGGAACAATTAAAGGGTGGATTGGAGCCGTTTCTAAAAATGCACGAGACTCTGTCTCTCTTATATGTAACATTTTTAAAGATATACAATCACTGAATATTATTCTATATTTATTATACTATTATTAAAAAATCATGGATACCAAATATATATATTTGAATCATAACTACACTCAGTAATTTTATACATTTCAAATGTATAATACACTACAGAAAATACGTAGTATTCCCTTATTATTTTGCGCTACAGAGTTAGCCGCTCGTGCGGTGTGGAAGAGTATTTTCTTCAGAATAGCGGATCTATATATTTGTACAACTACAAAGTTGGATAACTTCTATAGATAATAATTCACATAAGTGAAAATACATAAGTATTATATACCTTACAAAACGAAAAGCATGTGTGGCGCCACACAGTTTTTTTTCTGATTTTTCGATAAAAGAAAATAGTTCTTCAAGATTCCGCAATATGACGAGGTCACAACTGTTAATTACACTCCCATTATCCTTTATTTATTCCATTCTGGTAAAACAAACAACCGGTACAAAGCATAGTCACACAAAATTGCAACAAAATCAAATGTTTGTACACAATCGTACATATTGCGTAAAACGCAAGAAATACATACTATCTAGTATAGATTTCATTATGTATATTATATTTTCATTCTACATATAGCTTATTACAATGTTCACATTATACATGAATACGTAGTACTTCTGCCGAAATAAATTTTAAATAAACATTACACTAATAAGCCTCAATTTTAATATAATTAATATCTATTTTTAAGATCATAAAATATAGGTATGTAAGCTAACTAGTAAATGTATTAAAATATCACATGGGTTTCATTTAATGTAAGAAACTATAAAGGAAATACAAGTATATTTTTTTTGGCTTTTTGTACTAATAGTGTATACACGTCTTGTATTTTGATTGATTAAAGTAAATAGATTTACTCAGTGACATCACTGTTATTTTTATCGATATCAAAGTTTGATAAAGTATCAACTAGGTCTAATTAGACCCCTTACACGATTAAAATAGTTCGAAGCGGCAAAATAGACGTCTCTAGACATCTCAATCTAAATTAGGCTCTAGCGCGGCCATATAGAGTTTTATATCTAAATCTTTAAGTTCGTTATTGTTGGTATTTGAGTATCGGTCAACCCAGAACAGTACCTATATTCGTGAATTTTGTTTTAGACTTTACATCTACGTGATGAAAAGTCATTGATATCAAAACTGTTTTGGATTTTCGTAAAAATATATATTTTTGCGACATATATGCAGATACTTTTATGTGCATTTATTCGATACTTTGAAAAATGCAAGAAATTGATTTCAATATAGGTAATATTGGTTTAGGTTGTTTTTGTATTTTTCATTTGTCCAAAAAAGCTGCGACGTTAAATACTAGCCTATTGATAGCAAGACACATGAAACTGTAAAGGTATATATATGATACTTTACAAACTGCAATAGCCGTCTAATGGGAAATACTTAGAATAATTACTTGTGAAGGGTTTTCTTTTTTTTCGCATCACCGGCAAAATGGCTGCGGAACTATAAAATATTTAATTTGTTGAAGAAATTCGAGTGTCATTTTTTATGTTTTCAGTAGCGTAATGTACGAGTACCGAGTGACGAATAGTATTTTACTGGTACGAGATCGAATTATCATCGCTTCCGAATGACATAGTGTATGAAGTGTCCTATAGTGTAGTGCCGGATTGGAATAGTCGTACACTAATATTCTTAGCTATGTCTTATAAACAAAAGTTGATTTCTGTGCATGTTTCAATAATTAGTGTCAGATCTAAAGGCGCAAATAAAATTATTTAAAAGTATCGCGAAACGCGCAATCATTTATACAAACAGAGAAAATTGATATTTACGAAATATTATTCGATTTCAAAATTTTTTCATGTAATAGGATTCATATAGCCTTGTGTTGTTTTTATCCTGTATTTTTCTTTTAGATTTTTAATCTAGAAGTGGAAACCAATCTTTTCTTTTTGTGTAAAAATGCACTCTTCACAATTATTTAAACTAAATATAAATTCTTAAAAAAAGTAACAGAATATTAAAATTATAAATTTACACAATAGAAAATAATACAAATAGAAAAAATACCGACAGGTACATAATTATTTTTTAAATAATAATTTCATAGGAATGTAAAATCACTTTTAGATTAGATCTATAATAACACATTTATCTTACTAGTCACCATTATATGTTATAAATCTAAAATATTTATTTCTTAAATTTAACACTGAATACATATTTTATATAACTCTTTTTAAAAGCTAAGAATAAATTATTCACTTTGGATTGGATTTTCATGTAGGAAAACTATTATATACTATCAATAACGTTTAGGTTTTTACTTTTTATGCATAAACGCTCAATATTTTACTAATTATTACTACGTGTTAACTTTTTGTAGAATAGAGATGTGTGAAATTATTTTTCGAGATAATATAGATTAATGAGAGAAAAATGAAGTCCTATTTATCAATATGAAATAAATAAAGTATCTGCTTATGTGTAGAATCATGAAGATTATCTGATTTCGATATAATCTGAACAAATGATTCCGTGATCTCGAAGAAGACGAAGAGCTCTTTAGATGATTGAATTGATTTTTTTCCAATTTATTATTATTTTAAAATTAAACATTCGAACAAAATATTACATAATAAAGCGACCCAGTTATTCATTCCAATAAAAAAAAAAACATATTTTTGTTGTGTTGTACAAAAAAAAAAAAAAACGTTGACAAATGCGCGGTACACGACTCTATTAAGCGTTTTTGCATAAAAAATAGTAGTGCAGCGTTAATATTATATTCTAAGCAACAGTTATATTTGAATTTATCTGCTAACGCGTCATACACAGAAAAATTCAATAAGCAGTGCTAAAAAAAAATACAAAAAAACTTACTCAATTTAGCTGCACCATGAAATATTATTTTAAAGTGCATTTACAGTTATTTATATACAGAGGTGAATGGTATAAACATGACCTATGGCCCAGCAGTGGGCTATTATAGGTTCATAATGATAAAATAAAAATTAAATATTTATAGATCGTTTTCACCCGACTTAAAAAAAAGGAGATTGTTTATATCATTAAATGACGCTTGTTCTTGGAATAATAGTCAAAGGCAACCCAAAACTGAAGTTCAATATCTTTGTGACAATACATTGCGTTCGTCACTCAGATGTTAAATGTTGTTATACAAAGAATTTTCGCTGGAAATAGCCTTTCAGTGCAAACATTATCGTGTTCTAGAGAATACGATAATGTTTGCACAAATACACACTACTGCTTGGCGGATGAATAACTGAGAGAGGTAAAAAAAAAACAACTTTCATCTGAACTTATTAAACGTTTCTGAGTAAGAGCGATATTACATACAATTATAAATCTATAGTTTGGATTTTACACACTTTGGAATTTGATGTCACGTGGATTAATGTCTAATAATTTTTTTAGTAAGATTATAAGTATTATACAAAATATAATATAACGACTATAACAATAAAATATAACCGGTTGAAACATCTAATAGTTTGGCTTTTACTAACTAAGTACATTATGTACTCGGGTTGAACAAGCGTGTCAGTATACAATATGCTAAGCAATAAATAAACTATCAAACACTAACCACCTGGCCACGAAACTATCGCTCGGGCGATTTGATAGAAACGATTTTTCCAGGGAGAGAGAGAGAGAGAGAGAGAGAGAGAGAGAGAGAGAGAGAGAGAGAGAGAGAGAGAGAGTGAGAGAAAATAGAGAGACAATATCTCTGTAAAGTGAATTCATAGCCGGGTGCTTACTTGCGAGTCGTAACTGTAAAGATAACCATGGAATTACAACTAAGATCAATCATATCCGAAATCATTAACTATATCAAGTTGTCAATTGTCCTAAATATTTGAAAACTCCAGTTTTTTAAGTGATAATAATCACAAACAACTAAAAATAAAATTGAATCACCAGAATACAAATCTCATAACAAATTAATTTCATATTTACTTAACGTTATATCTATAGAAAATTCGGTACGATTACAACTCGCGTTTGATTTGAGTATCAACTATTGTTCTACAACCATCACATTTTATTTTTCCTTTTGAGCATTATAGTTCTAGGCGAAACGCCCCATGCGCATGTTTCGTGGCCACGGGATAAATGTCCACTGCTACATACAATTATTGTCATGTTACATAGCATCTTTGGTATTCGAAAGTTGGTAAGCAATTCAGTCATAGCATTAATGTTTACCATATAACAAATTCTCTACGCTCGCGTAGGTGCCGAATACGAAGCCTGTAATTCCGAAAATGATTATAGCAACATCTTTCCATAGTATCCATTCATGTTTTCCGAGCTGGTCTGGCCACATGGTCATGATTTCGATGATGGGAGGGAAGATCAGCGCCAGCGCAGAACTGCTAAAGGCCCCGACGAGCGAAATAATCCCGCTCAGGTTTGGAATGAGAGCCGCAGCCGAAACTGAAATACGAGACCATTTAATTAGTAAAGTGATAACGGATTGATATAATAATTGTTTACACACATGCTACAGTTAGGTCATACATGAGATAAGGCTGCGTTAAAGGTATTGGCGTGTAATTGAGCGTGTTAGTTTTTAATAGACTTTAAAAAGGAGGAAATTCTTCTATTGGTTGTATTTTTTGTTTAAAATCTAAACATCTTTTTAGGGTTCCGTAGTTACTACGAGGAATCCTTATAATTTCGTCATGTCCGTCTGTCTGTCTATCCGTATATCACAGTCATTTTACTAGACCCTAACATAAACGAAATTAGGCATCTAGATGTGTTCTATAATCCGCTACAAAATGCCGTAGTCAAAATAAAAATAGGGGTTGATCTCCATATATGTAAGGAAGGGATGAAATATTTTTTTCAACTCCACCCCATCGTGTGGGATATCGTAGAATAATAGGCCTCTTAAAATAAAACTAAGGTTGCACACAACATGTTTTTCTCAGATGCGATGGTGAAAGAAAGAATTAATGACAATTACAATTATTTTCAACACTCTGTGATTAAAAATTTTCAAGATATAGCGATAAATATATAAACACTTAAATCAATTTTCAGAGCCTCATCCTCGACCACAACATCGTTCCCTATCAAGTAAGCTCGTTGATAAGTATATTCACGACAAAAAAAGCGCACTGAAAAAAACCATACACACAGTTACCGTTTACGCTCTGACTGCCGCTCCCTATACGCTACAATTATAAATGCGCCCTAATTTACTCTCGATCGTTTTATCCGCGATAACCTCGAATAGACGGCCACATTTTTAGAGCAGGTTGTTTTTATCGTTTTGTCCGTTTGACTCACGCTAACTGGAAATGCCATACTTACCCAATTGTTTTTACACAAAAAATAAACCAGTTCAATAGCCTATTCCTGGGCGAAAGAAATAAACGCGATCCAATTTTCCTGATCTCGATATAATCTAGAATTGATTTTCAATATTTTTGTCGCCATCTATATATACATATAATAAATAATAATAATAATTGTATTGTCAGGAGGCACGTATTGTCAGGCGGTTCCTCTCTCTGTAGCCGGCACCGGCAGCTTGAACCCCGCCCCGCTGCCGGCGGCACCCTAGTTTTAAGATTTTTTACAATATATATGTTTCTTTTTTATAAGTTTATATTTGTGTTGTAAAAAAATTAAAATTAAGATTGTAAATAAATAAATGAGATAATAATAATAATCGGCAATTTACTTTTTACCTGATTTACCAAAAGGAGGGTACACAATACACATTCATGGGTATATTCGTTAAACATAATACATGTGATACATACATTATGTCAATTTCTATGACGTTCATATGATGTGTTGATCATTCATATGAGTTCGTATAGCAGACCTGCCATTGCTCACCGGCAAATATTGTTTACCTAAACTATATATATATATTTTTAAATTTATTTAACAACACAAAATTTACATTATAAATTGGCTTATAAGGTACCTAAAAACTACAGTTAGTTTGTACTGGTACCTTCATTCGCAGCGCGCTGACACTTGTAACTGTTTCCTACACTATCGCTATTCTATTTACATATATTTATATTCAAGATATATATATTTAAAATAAAGTGTGATGCCCGGGTTACATGGATGTAGTTTTGTTGGTAAACGCAACTTTGATACTGAGCTCACCTGATGACCAGCACAAGTCATATACCTACTACTATGACAACAACAATATCATTACTTAACTTTTATAATAATAGTGAAGTAGTCATTAACTTACATGTAAGGGTTATAAGAACAAATCGCGTCACAGCTTCACCGTATTTGACTGTTTCTTCCGATTCCAGCTTCGATTTGACGTACGGCCAAACAATACTCATGGGCACGTAGAACTGAAGCCCATAGGACAGGAAGATTGCTGCTGCCATCACAGCCCGAACACTTTGTGCTAACCTGAAATGAGTAAAGAGATACGCTGAATTTCCGGGTGTTCTGCTATGTATGACGATAAGTCGACCTAGATAGCGATAACTGACCACCAACGGAGAGGTCACGTTTGAAAATACGTGGTAGAGAAAATAGTCATATAAATCGACCGACCTCAACCACCCTATCCAACAAGTATCTGTATTAAAAGAAAAACAAAATACCCGACTGCAGAAAAGCAGTTTTTGCAGTCTAACTTACGATTTCGTTACGCCTTATACGCTGATGGGTGCACGTTTTTTGTTAGAAATTATGCGTTAAATTGCTGTAAAAGATTATAAAAGCGCATTCTTTAAAATAATTCCAGTAAAATCACTTGTTAATTACGAAAAAATACGTTGGAGGTTACGAAAAAAACGCATATTTTTTATTTTTGCGAGAAATGTATTATTAATATTACAAAAAAATATACCTTAAGACAATCTGGAAGTGAAGACGAATCTAACGACACCTCGCACATCAAAATCAGTCTAGCCGTTTAGGCTGTAGGCGATCATATAGAAACATACATTCATACCCACATAAATACATACATACACTCGAAAAACATAACATTCTTACGCAGTCGGGTAAAAAAACTTATCCACCTTAGCCAGTCAGATAAGGGTAAACAAGCATTTATATATTAAAAAAAAATACCCGACTGTATAAGAGCTATTTTCGCAGTGTAACTATTATGGATTATGGATTATATTAGATGGCTGAAATGAAGACAAATTTAACGGAACCTCGCACTTCAAAATCGGTCTAGCCGTTTAGGCAGTAGGGCGCAACATAGGACCCATATAGAACACATACAAACACCGGAAAACATTGCTCTAGTATTTTTTGCTCAATTGGGTAAAAAAAACACGCATCATCGAAGACTTCGGTGCATTTTTTTATCCACAGATTGCATTTGCATTTGATGTGTATTTGATCACAGCTGACCTGATGTAAGCTGGCACTGATGCACTGTAGCTCAACGATTCTTTAAGGGAACTAATTTTTTGACCTGTTATTTAAATATTCGAGATGTTATTATGATCAGTTCAAAAACATATTGAGCAGTTATTTAATTTAATGGCGGTTGATTAATTATTGCGACAGTAAAACATGGACAGTAATAAAAAATCAATTAGTCGGTTATTTTATCATACAATGTCAAATCCAAAAAATAATTGAGCAGTCCAATAACTGAATGAGCGGTAAAAATGATGGAAAGTTATCTATGTATCTAGGTATAAGCAATAATTTCTTCAGAGATTAGGTTGTTTTTTTTATACAAATTTATAGATAATAATTTTTACCGCCCATTTAATTATTTTCCTGCTCAATTATATATTCACTGATCCATTTCATTATTTTTTATTACTCATTTTTGTTTACTTTACTGCTTAGTTTTAGCTGCTGAACTAGTTATTAAACGTGCCATTTATAATTTTTAACTTACCAAAACTGCTATTTACAACTGCCTCTTTAAATCAGTGCCATATTTTAAGACCATGTTTGTATATTATACAAATAATTATATAGTATAACTTACAAGTCGTTTGGTAAATTTAGAGTAATACTCCCAGCGACAGCCTCTCCGTACTTCAAGTATCCAAAGAAACCAATAGCCGTGTACAGGACAGCTACAATGACCATGCCTGTGTTTAGTACTCCATTCCACCCACCAAAGTCTTCCGGAGTTTTCATGTTGTTCTCTAACGGCAATACCTGAAATGTACAACAATTTAAAAACAAGTATTAACATACATGAACTGGCAAGTGCACCGTAGGGAGACCGGCCAAGAGATGGACAGATTACCTTATCCAAGTGGCAGGAAGACGCTGGATGTAAGCCGCTTCCAATTGGTATTTTTAGAAATCTATAGGCGTGCCTATGTACAGCAGTGGACTTCTTATGGCTGAGATGATGATGATGATAAGCTACATATAAAGGAAAAACAAAATACCCGATTGCATAAGAGTGATTATCGTGATGTAACTGTTACGCTTGATATGATGTTGAATATACGTTTTCGCGTGCAAATTAATATGCACAGATTCACAGTACAATTTATTTAAATTGGTAGGTTAATTCTATAAAATATTTTTTGCAAAATCACTCATTTGATAATGCATGGTAATGCGTTCCAAACAAGTATCTATATTAAAAGAAAAACAAAATACTCGACTGCAGAAAAACGGTTTTTGCAGTCTTATTTACGACTTCGTTACGCTTAGTATGGTGTTGAGTACACGTTCTTTTGAGAAAGTATGCGTAAAATCGCTGTAAAATTATAAATGCGAATTATTTAGAGTAATTCTAGTTAAATTACTTATTTATTATGAAAAAGTTCGTTGGTAGTTACGAAAATGTTTATTTTTATTTTTACGAGAGTTGGTATTATCATTATTACAAAAAATATAGCTTGACATTCAGGGAATGAAGGTGAATCTAACGAGGGCTTGTAAATCAAAGTCGGTCAAGCCGTTTAGACTGTAAGAGATCATATAGAAACATACATACACTCACAAAAACATTAGGTTCCTTCTTACGCAAGTCGGGTAAAATAGGAAAAAAACCCGACCTGAACAGCAGACAACTGAGGTCGTACTATAATCGTTTAGTCTTATTTCAATATTACTTTGACTTTTGTTTCGCTCGCTCTACAATTGAGAGAATAAGACAAAGATCAAAATAATACTGTTAGATTGCTATTAAAACTGTGGTAACCCCCCTGAACAGCATTATTCGTACAATTAGATTATAAAAAATACACAAGAAAAAATTACTAAAAAAAAATTTTTTGAAATTTTTAAAAAAAAGGTTTAGTTCGATACTCAGACCTCTACATAACAAACGCTAGTTACTCTAGTTACCACATATACTCAGGTTGAATAGAATACCTGAACCACACCTAACGTAGTCGTGATCCTACTCATGATCTGCATCTTTTCTTATAAAAATATTTTTTTAAAGTGATGGCAACATAATTATATGCGGTAAATAATCTTAATATTGGCTATGTTAACTATATTGCCATTAAATCAAGTAGAAAATGGGTCCACTACCATCCATGCGTTGTGGATTCTAAAGGTCGTAAAGACCCTAAGGTTCTAAAGATCCTAAGGTTCGTACCAAATAGTTCCTCAGTGTTTAATCCGTACAGTCAAGGAATGGTACAAATTGTCGGTTTCCTTGATTCCTGGGCGATATAACATAGGTCTTTTCAAGGTGAAAATGAATCGTCTAAGTCAGCGCGATTCATCTTCGAACACATTGTCGGTGTTGAAGTTGGAACAGAAAGTTGGTGATCACGCGGACTTATTCAAGTAAAAAAAAAAAATAGACGTTATATGTATGTAATACGAGTACATATACATAATATTATTTTTTAGGATTCCGTATCTCAGAAGGAAATAACGGGACCCTTATAGGATCACTTTGTTGTCCGTCTGTCAAGAGCTATCTCGGGAACGCTTGGAGGTATCGAGTTCAAATTTAAACCATATAAGCAGATCTGTAGTCCCTTGCAGCTATGAAAATCAAACTTCATGGATATGGTAAAAAAATGTTACAACCGTATATGTCGCAAAACAACCTCACATTTCGACACTCACAAAGGAATCAAAACCCATAGGGTACTTCCCGTTGACCGTTGAACTTTCAACTTTAGAAAGAAGTATTGACTTATAGTACACATAAAGGAAAAAATCCGAAAACTGTAATTTTTTTATTTGATCACAAAAAATAGGGTATTTATGCAAGCAATGAGGGCTCACATTTTAAATTGAGTTAATCGTATCATAGCACAAGCGAAAACTAGTTTTTACGATTTGTAATTTTCGGATTATGATCTAAAAATGTAAAAAAAAATATATAATTTCTCCCTTTTATCAATGACATCAATGACTAGCTTCGTCCGGTAGATATTTTATATCGTTTGTACGGAACCCTCGGTGGCTGAGTCTGACTCGGACTTGTCCGGATTCACATTTAATAGTGATTGATGCCTAGCCTAGTAAAAAGCCTAACCAACAGGTTAATTTTTTGTTATACGACGATTATGAGATCTGTGACCATGAACGCAAGATCAGCAATAAAAGTTCAGTTACTTCCCGAATTGAAGTTATCGAAGAAATTTATATTCACTCATTACAAATAATTGCCAGTTTTATAAAATTAGATAATTCTTAATCTCTGTCCAATAGGTATGTGGGTTAATTCGTGTTGTTATTATGTTCTAATGGTTCTCGTCACAATGAGGTATATGTGGTTATGTTAAATTTAAATTTTAACAAAACCACTTATAGTTATACAAATATACATAAATATAGTCTTAGTAAATCATATTATACTCAAACTAGGTATATCTAATATTTCACGATCTCAACTCAGAAATTTCAATCAAAGTTGTACTTACGAAAGAACGAAACTTTTTAATTCCATTTTCGTTGAGCAGACTGCTATAATGTGAAATTTGTGGAATATGTTTCCAGAGTTACAGTAGGTTTTTGTTAGTCTTTGCTCTTTGCCGAAATATATAATCTGGTTGTCTTAAAATGGCAAGTGTCCGTTTTGAAAGTCAGACATTTCTGAACCGAAAATAATGCTTGTTTTGAAAAATTTACAATAAAGACTAAGGACAGTTAGGGCCCGGTCCCCTGTCATCCAGCACGGCGCAGTGCCGTGAAATTTTACGGTACGGAGCCAGTATTCGACGTTTTTTAGTAGGCGAAACCATCGGATTCCGACGCCGCGCCGGCTTTGTATACGGTCTGGCGCCGTGCTGGACGACATGGGGCCACAGCCTTAATCATGCGTATGACGTTATGGAGAATATATTGAGAATCTACATGGCAGCGCAGTGCGTGCTATGCGGTATTACTAGCTACTTTACTAAATGATTAACATAATGGGAACCAGACTTTCGAACTAGTAAATATATGAATTTTTGTAGAGTTTAGTGCAAATAGCTTCTGCACCTATATTTATTCATGAGAGTGTCGAAAGTTACTCTATATACTTTATAATAGTATTATTTGTAAAGGAAATTCTCCGTGGCATGAAGATATTTGTCATTATTGAAAATACAAGCAACAGCTAAAGAGTCACACATAAAATTACATAGACAAATACCAACACACAATCGTTTCTCTTCTGAGAGGAGAGACGAGATGACTTCTGAAAGAGAGACATTTAATAAGTTTCTATTCTAGGAACTAGGAATTTTATTTTTTGATATGCAAGTTTTTTTAGGGTTCCGTACCTCATTAAGAAAAAACGGAACCCTTATAGGATCACTTTGTTGTCCGTCTGTCCGTCCGTCCGGGTGTCAAGACCTTTATCTCGGGAACGCGTGAAGGTATCGAGTTGAAATTAAAACCATATACGCAGATCCATAGTATCTTGCTGGAGAAAGAAAAATAAAATTTCTCAGTTTTCGTAAAAAAAAGTTACAGCCGAATATGTCGTAAAAACGCACATTTCGACACTCACAGAGGAATCAAAACCTATGTGGTACTTCCCGTTGACCTAGAACTCTGAAATTTGGCAAGAAGCATTGTGTTAGAGTACACATATAGGAAAAAATCCGAAAACTAGACATTTTTTATTTAATCACAAAAAAAATGTGTCTCCATGCAAGAAATGAGGGCTGCCTCAAACGTTCGCTCGCTCGGATCCGAGTGGGAGGCACCGCTACTATAGCCCCTACTCGGATCCGAGTGGTGAGCAAGGAATGTGTTAAATATTTTTACGATGTATATTTTTCGGTTTATGAAGTAAAATATTAAAAAAAAAAAAAATGATTTTCCCATTTTATTTAGTTTGTACGGAACCCTCGGTGGGCGAGTCTGACTCGCACTTGCCCGGATTTATGTTATTTATTTATTCCAATCCAATTCCATCACGTTAATTTATGACACAGTTCTACCATCTGCCAAACTGCATATCAGTTTGTAGGCAGATAATATACTTTCGTTTGCAGGTGATTTTTATTTACAAATTAGACATGCTACGAGTAAGTTGATAGCATTAAAAATACGTACATACATACGTATTAATTTACTCTGGTATTTTATCTAGCGACAATCTTTTTAATGCTACCTTAAATAGGTACATATGTTTGTTTCTAAATTGTTTTTCGTATCCTTCCGGTAATTCATTGCATAACCTAGGTATTAGCCATTTTAGTTTACGCCTACCGTAATAATCATTTCTTTGGGTGAGATGGCAATCGAACGCCAATCTGAATTTCTTTATGTATCTACAACGATGACCGATGAAAGCCATTATGGGAGAAATAAGTAGCTAAAATTGGTCGCCAGACGGCCATTATCGTTTATACTCTAGGTAAGACTTGTATGGAAAGCCTATCTTTACATAACCCTATGTTCTTCAACATAATATAAGTATTAATTGGTCAGGATGTACTTATTTTTGATTCATCACACCCATTAGTGATCCTAATAAGAATCTTACAACAGCAGGAGGATGTATGTTTAAAAATTTGCATTATTTGTGCCATATGACGCAAGCGTTCCTCTTCCTACTTGCATTGAATAGTAACTAAGTATACGTTTTACAGACAGATAAAGGCCGTGGAAGGCAGGATAAGGGACCACCTCGTGCCTTAGTCGTTTTTCGGCCTGATTTTTTAAGTGAAAACTTCTTTAGCTGCGTTGTATATTTTTTAGATGGGAAAAAAAATGTTAACTCGCGTGAGATCGAATTCGTAAGACGGATGGATTATTTTAGTCAGAAACCTATTCTAACTTTCTGCATTTAAAGTTAATTATTGTATGTAAATTTTTATCAGTCTTTTTGCTATTTTATTTTTTTGTTTTATGCCGGCACCCGTTGTTTTTTTTTCTGAAGATGTATACTAAATGTAAGCATTCGCCGCTTATTAGTTTTGAACAAGAAATATAATTAAAAAAGACGTGTGGCACTCGGAGACTGCCGCGGTAAAGCTATTGCATAATAGCTTTACGCGCGGTGTGTTAGGTTATTTTCGTTACGGAATTTCTGGATTCGGTCTCCACGCTCAAGGCCCACGATAGAAGCTATGCAATAGCTTAAAAATATTTTTCATTAATATTTAATAATAGTTTCAATCTAACGAATTCCGTTGTGTTTTACATGTATGGTATACTTAGTTGAGACCCGCAATATGACATTATAGACAGGCGAACACTCCATATAAAAATAGATGTGACATTTTTTTTTTTTTAATAACTTCTAAAACAGAGGCACCTCAAATTTTTCAACTAATAATATCCGTCCTAATGAACTATAACATATTTTATTCAGGCTTTCAACGATGGTATCATGGTGACAATGTTTAAAGAAGTAGGCGAGTCTCTTTGATATCATTAAAATTAAAGTAGCACCAATTTAATACATCACATTTGACATTTAACAATATTTTATATAAAAAGTCTATGTTTACTTCTAACTAAGCACGTGACCAAAATTTCATAAATGTATGTACTTATATGTATGTTTTTCCACGTATTACGCGGCAAGTAGAAATCGGATTGCAATAATTCTTTTTATTGAGTAAGGTTCCTCCCAGATTAGGGAACAGTGTAAGTTTTATTCAAATCGGTTCAGTACTTTACTGATGTGAATTTTTAAAATTTTAAGATATAAACGTTTCAACGACGCTTTTCAATCTATCGGCGGATTTGAACGACATTTTGTAGATTATTAGACATACTATGTAAAAGGACCTAGCATACTTAATAACCTAAAGTTTAGGTGTTTCATAATAGTGATTTAAAATTAAACGAACTTGCCCATTGAAGTTTTTGAATCCAATTTTTAGTTTCAAGCAAAACGAGTAAATACCAATAAAAATGAATAAATAAAGTAATATGGAAAACGGTGATGATGATGAGAAAGGGGGATCCGTCTAGTTGTATAACAAACAGACGGAGACAGCAGCATTGCTATCGCTTTTGTAATACCTATGTGTTAGTTTCATTAGGTGAGGGTGATATAGTAAAAATGTAATGTAATAAAAATGTAAAGTGAAATGACTTACCACTCCAATTCCTTCAAAAGCATAAATAGCCGTCCCGAAATACAAAGGGAGCTGGTGCCAGCTTGCGAAAGGCGGTACCTTATTCGTATTAGGCAAGTCTTGCAATACATAGTAGAACGTGATCACAAGCCCCCAGGCCATCATGATAGATGCTAGCAGAGACACCGGCGTGAGGTATTTCAAATTCTTCACCATAGCGAGAGCCACAATGAGGGGGAATAATAATACTAGATACAAGTGTACACCCAGATCTATATGGAAATAGCGCATCGTGTCTTCGAGGTTAGTGGCGACGAATAAAAAGTATACGCAGCAGAATCCCAGTTGTGTTAGTACCAGAAATATATTTACTACGTTCCTGAAACAATAGATAATTCTGGTTATACGTATAGATACAACTTAGAAGTTCAATGTACCTACTTAACTGATCGATCAATAACACACATACACTTTTCCTTTACATACAAAACGTGTAGGATCGAAAAGTCCAGGGTCTCATCTCAAGGCTGTTATTTGCACTATCACTCGTTCTACTACGACTAAACTTAGAAGTTTATGCCGAAGCCCGGAGGGTTGACAAATGATGAGACGTAAGATGGTATAAGTCTAGTTTATTAAAATAAATAACAAGCTTATTTATATTAAAGTAAACGTGCAAATATTCTAGAGGTGACTTATCTTTCTACGCGCCCTATCTACTAGTTATTAACATAAATCTAAGTGCCACAACTTGTGTTGTACTGTATATATGTCTATGGAATCGTAGCTCTCAAACGGATGGACCGATTTCGATTTAGTTTTTTTGTTAGAAAGAAGATTTCATCTATAGTGTTTTTATCTATGTTTCGACAAAATCGGTTCAGCCGTTTTTTCTTGTCGGGGGTTTCTAAACTTGTACTTGTTAGTCAAAACATTAGCAATAATTTGAATTCTGAGTCAGGTAATAGTCCTACTAGTGCTGACCAAAAAGGGCTTAATACTTTTTTTAAAACCCAACTACGTGTAAAAAAAACACGTAGTTGGGTTTTTTGCTTATAGAATTAATTTTGTTATATTTTGTTACGCTCTTTTTGTTATCTTATAATTTATTTGGATGTAATCTAAATCTATATTTATAAGAGACTTGTTCTGAGTGACAGATAACGTACAGTATAAGATGACTTTCCGTAATAATGATAATGTATGAGTCATGACTCGTTTAATAATTTGGACAATGCACAGCGATTGTTTAGCTCTCGTATCTGCGAAAATGAAGTTTCCTATCACAATGCAGCTTTCAATCGATGACATCACGGGCAATCAAGGCCAATCCATATCGAGACTGTAAAATTTGAAATGTTATATACCATAAATTTATGTAAATCATAAATTATAATGAACACTAGCGGTTAACCCTGTTTTGTCAACGAAACATTCACTCGAAGCGTGACGCTCGAGTTTCGCTTTCTTCGTTTCTAGAGATAGATCGAAACAATTTTGGTCAATAATATAATATTATGTTCGGTTTCGCAAAACATATCTTCTCTGGAAGACAGCAACTCGACACGTGGCATGAGCATGGACAATTGAATTTTGACCTGCCTGGTCTCTTCTTCTGGTTTCATTTGGACGAGATTGTAAGATCTCCAATGACCAACATTATCACAACGGCTGGGCTTTTTGTACTCTACCATATTATTAGTTTACTGTGCACTATTCTTTTGAACGGCAAGGGATAAAAAAACCATTTTCCGGGATTCAAGTGTGTAACGAAACGATGCCGAGCCACAAATTATCGCTATCAAGCTAGCAGGGAGGCAGGGCACAGCGCGCATTGGCTGCGTAATGTTTTACCCGACAGAAGAAGCAAAATAATGTTTTTTTGATCGTGTGTGTGTATGTATTCGTACTCTATGTGTATTTTGTGGCACGCTCTACAGCCTAAACCGTTTGGAGGATTTGAACGTATGAGGTATTATTGGATTCGTTTCAGCCGTGGGAATGCTAAAGGCATTGTTTTAATACGGCGTCGACTACATTCCGTTGAAGGGTATTTTATTTTTACTCTAAATATTATTTGTTTCCGACATACGACAATCAATGTGATCGTGAATAGGAATAGGAATAGGGTAGGTATCTGCGGGTAGGTATCTGATAACCCTTAGGAATAGGGTAGGTATCTGCGTGTCCGGTGCGTATGGCATATTGTATATGACGAATAAATTATAGAAGATGCTAACATAATCACACCCTTCTCAGCCGTCAATTACTACAGATAGTGGCGAGAAATAGGCCAGCAAGCGTATTTATCTAGTTCTAGGCAGTCAATTATTAATGTATATTTAATTAATATTGATTTAGGAACCGGGAAAGTTTACACTAGACTGCAAATAGGAAAGTTTTCTAGCCAGGTATAAGTCAATAAATATGTACAATTAAAAAACTTTGTACATTTCCTTTGTTTGCTCGTAATCAATATTAATACAGTAATTTACGGCTGGTGTTGATTAATCGGTCGTAAAAGTAAACCCGCTCGCGTCATATTTTTATAATGTACCTAATCTAGCGGTAGATATTTAGTATTTTTACTTTGAGACAGTAAATATCAATTAGTTATCTGCTATTAACAATAGTTTTTTTTAATGATGTAATGATAATGGTAATAGTCGTTTTTCATATCAGATAATTGCGCTTATAAATACAGGGTGAAAATAACTAAATACTGAAAATAAAAACATTTTCAGTTGTCGTGGTAGGTGCCGCAGGTATCACGCTTACGCACGGGTTTTATTTTAATAGGATTTTAAATGTATTTTTACTGAATATTGTAAAATATACAAACAAAAGTATATACAAGTATTGTATCAGTTATCTACTTCCCATTGTACAAGCTTAGTTTACGGCTTGCGTTGTTATTAGATAGATAGTTATACTCTTTATTTACACACCATTAAAATTAACAAAAGCATGTACAGAAAGGAAATAATTTTACAATAGTGTAACAACGGGCGGCCTTATCGCTTAAAGCGATCTCTTCCAGGCAACCCAGGAATGGAGTGAAATTCGGAAAGAAATTAGACGGGGCGTGCAAAAGATGATAAAGTAATATAATACTAAAAAACTATAGATATGACTAACAAACCGTATACTTACATACTAATAATACTAATACATAAATTACAGGAAGAATAATAAACTAATAGATATTAAAATTATAATTATATAATTTAATATAATAAATAATATACAATAATACTAAAGCATCAATTTAATCAAATAAAGTACATATAATTAAGTTTGTGACAGAGATAGATAATGCGAATTAACCCGTTCTTTGAAAGTATCGAGCGAAGGAGATGCTCTAATTGCCACAGGCAGTGCATTCCATAACTGAACCGCCTGGAACGCAAATGACTTCCTATATAATGTAGCACAACGTGAAAGAGGAGTTTTAAGAGAGAGGGTGTCTTTAGATCTAAGAGGTAGGAGGTGGGAGGAGTGCCAATAGGAGAATTCTTCTTATAAGTAGCGTGGGGTATAAGGATTGAAGAGTATATTATAAAGAAGAGAAAGTGTGTGAGCATTCCGTCGAAAGCGAATTGGTAACCACTTGTTATTAACTTTAACAATATTTGTTTACTTTGTTATTAATTAAACAATTGTTATCAATAAAATCTTCATGAAAATAAAATGTTTAGAATTTCAGATATGTTAATTTTGATACAGTAAATACCTACATAATAGGTATAAATAAACGATTTGATCATGACAATTTCCACATTTATTTCATAAAAAAATATTCTAATGGGATTATTGTGGTAGTGTTTTTACAAAGCTGACGTTTTCATTTTAACAAAATTACATTTGAATAATTTTAATATCTAAAATAGGTGAGCAAAAGTCTTCACACATATCTTGATGTCACTACAGATATGAGACGCAGTACTTAATCATTGAAAACTACTTTTGGTGCAGTAAAAATACTAAAATCGTGAAAAAACCTGGGTATAGAATCTGAGCTTCGCGGTTTTGACTTCTATTCGTAAGGGACGTTTTTTAATCGACTTCAAAAAAGGAGATTATTAGTAATAAAACGTTGCCGTTTTTTTAAATTTCTGGTTGCAATCTGTTCATACGATTTTGGGTTGAAGTGACAAATACTGACTCACTACACAAATGAACATACAACACCTACTAGTGTCAAATGCATATAAGGTATAGGTATATGCATTTATTTCTGATTCAGAATATAAGTATCTATATTTATTTGTTACATAACAAATTAAGGGGCTGTCACAATCATAGGATCGGAACAGATGGCGGGCGGCAGAAATTATCGTCTATAAGTACCAAAATACGTAGTTACTTAAGTAATACTAAGTCATTATGTATGTGTTTTGACATATTTAGCTTTTCTGACTTAAAACTAAAACCTTTTAACTGAAAATATGTGCCGTAATGTTTAAATTATTGTTTAAAAATATAATATTAATATTATAGGTTATGCTATGTTTAAAAATATTTAATAGACAGTTAATTGAAATTAACAGTAAATTTTAATTGAAGTAAAATGAAAAGATATTTGTTAACTTAGACAGTTAATTATTCTGAAATTTTAATATAGTATTTGTATTTGGTAATTTGGAACATACTTATGTAAATTTGACTTGCCCAGTGTAACTGACATTGTTATAAGGCCAATAAAAATGATTGATTGATTGATTGATAATACATATAATTATATGGTAGGTTCTTACCTCTATTATATGCATAAACTTATTAGGGCAGTGGAAAACCTAACAGCAATTATACATTACGAAATTAAGTCTACCTACGCCATGTGGATTCTTGCGCAAGCAATAGATTTATCTTTTCGTAGACATAAAAAGATCCATTCCACAAGAACCAAATTAAGTGTTCAAAACGTCACGTCATAAAACTATGTAAAATATACGCGTAAAATCCATTAAAATTTGTTTCATTTAAATGAGTAATAAACGCGATAATCTTAGAAAACATCAAAATTATCTTCAAAAATAAGAAAAGTTACAAGCATTTTAATTCCATGTTAGATAAAGAGCAGACGATCGCGTTAGATGACGTCGCGCATCATGTTCGCCAAACAAATTCAATACAAACTGTTGTTTCGCGAAAAAGGGACTGCTTCATGCAGAATCCTCCCTGGGGCAAGAGAATGTTTCCTAGCAGCCCCAGACAGCGTCTATCTTAATAGCAACAATGCTACAATGTACCAATGGATAGCTCCAATCACATTGTATGTTATCATTGTACATGCAATTTTGTTTTGTGAGAATGTATATATACCTATCTCTTTATGTTTTTTTTACATTATAATACCTAATTGGCTCAACAGATTTAAGTGAAATTCAGAAAAGAAGTACCTTACACCCTGAATTACCACAAATTGCTACTTTTAACTCAAAATTTTGGGAGTTCTTGTGGAATAGGTGAAAGTGCCACACAGCTATAAAAAAAGATACTCACTTCATTTTCTTCGCATATGGTCTAAGTATAACTGGTCCAGAAGCAAAAGCATCTTCAACTACCTCTGAGAAACTCAATGCCGGCCTCTGACTTCTTATGCAAAGTTCATGTGCACAATTTACTAGCATATGCATGCAGTGTGTGCAAATTACTCCCATGAATAAAGTGCCAAATACACCTGCAACAATAGAAACATATTAATATTTTTGCGTTTTACATTTTTATTTATCTCTTTATTAGGAAAAAAATATCCTCTCATTTATTGAACAATAAATTATATTCTATTCTATTCTATTACTTTTGGAGTCAGTATTAAGATTTATTTGTTTCCCTTTGTTTATTTCCCTTTAAAAAATTTGTTTGTATGGATGAAAGAGATAAAATCAGGTGTTCCCAAATATGAGTGAACTATTATTATTATATAAATAGGTCAGAAAAAAAAGTGACCGTAATTGTGTGTGTGGTTTTACTTATTAGCTAAAGGCTAAGTCAATTTTGACTAAATTGTTATTTTAATAATATGTAGGATTTATTATAAAATCTAATAATAATTTCTACATAAAAAAAAATAAGCTGAATAAAACCGACTATACGAAACACAATATTTAATAATGCTCTACTAAATTACATATTGTATAAAAAATATAGTTAATCATTACATAAACTTACCTAATATTAGGCCGGAATTTTTAAAAGCGTCTGGCATAGCTAGGATACCAGTTCCAACGTTTCCCTTCAAGAGGTGAATCATAGTATCAAAGTTAGACGTGGGGTGTTCGAGACATCGTTCCGCACCGGGCTGGTATTCACCTTTGGGTTTTTCATTTTTCAGCACTGGATCGATCTCTAATTCTACGCTACCTTGGACTTCGTTGTGCTCTATAGGCGAATTAGGTCCAATAAGAAGTGGCTGCTTTTCATCGTTCATTATTTTCCTTTGCCTGCTAAATCACGCTGTTTATTTAGATATATTTTTATCAATATTGCAGAGACATTCACGTCGCTCCCTTCGACTCGTCAGTAGATAATGGGACTAAAGAATTACTGACGTCGAGATGGAACGGAATTTGGAGCGCCAATGCGAAAAATTTCAATAAATACAAAAGTTTTATCACTTGGAAATTCTCCGCTCGTTGAGTTCGATTTTTCATATCTTTCACACCCCTCTTCACTTTCGTAACCCCTCATTTCAAAACTATTTTGTCTTTTTACTCACTCACACTTGTGTGAAAATATATCAATTTATCTTATTCTCATGCTATAGATTAACAATAAACGGAGTAATCAATCGAAGATGACATTGACAACCATAAAGTTGGCAGTTCTGACATACGTCTGTTGATTCTCGTGACTGCGTGAGACGCGAGTGAATGTTTCAACAACTTTCACCCCGGGAGGTGAATGGTAGGTATAGTACAATACTCTTTGATGATAGGTAAGAACCGTAAGAACCGAAGTTGTGTTTTTCTCAAAGAAGTTTTATCCAATGGAAGGAGTTTAAACTTTGCTTGTTTGCTATGTATACCTACCCAGTATGTATAGAGCGTGTCCACTTCTACTTCACTTCATACTCACAAATTATAAAGTAATATGTCCAAGTTCATACTTTGCGTCAAGTTGGTGTCACGTGAAGAAAAATTAATAAATAACGTGATCATTTAATGCATTGTTTTTTGCCACCTAACTAGTACTACTAATATTATATTTCCATATATTTTTGGTAATAAATAGTGGACATGGTGTGCAATAGGTACCATAAATTCCATCTATGAACGTATCGGAAAATAAAAAAAATAAATTCACTTAGGGCCTCATTTCACTTGCATGAGTAGTTTGGTTAGAGAATCGACCAGCTGATTGTTTACAGCGTAGCGCAGGCGCAGGCACTCAAACAAAGATTACTATTATGACGGCAGACGCACAAAAATTGGCATAAGGGCTTAAAACCAAGCCATAATAAATTAAAAAAAAAGCGAGTACAAAAAAAAAAACTTGTGTCGCAGGAGGAGGCTCTTCGATTTGTTATTGAAATTTCTTTAATTTTATTAGCAAGATTATGGGAAATGCTGGTAGCAATCAGCCCAAAGAATGGCACAGGGATTCGGTAACAAAAGCACCAGACGCGGGTCCGTCATCGCCAACAAAGGAAGGAGAGGCATTTACCTTCGACAAGAAGAATGACGATGATCGCATTGGTCGAGATGACGAAAATAACATTGAAGATGGAGCCCCCTACTATACCAAAGCAGTGCCAGAGAGTGAAGTGGAATACACGGGGCCGCGCCCACGGTCTAACACGTTAACTGAAAGTAGCAAATTAATAGAAGATTTCAAGGTTCTTCCTACAGTTTTCAAATGGGAAGGTGGAGGTAAACAGGTTAGTCAGGTAGGGATAGTGAAACAAATTATTCTTGTTGTCACCAGCTGAGTTTAAAGTCTTTTCTTGTGTATTGTGTATTTAGTAGTTATTGATGTTAATTTGATGCAATTGCAACAAATTAATGCTATCTATGGAATCTTATCATTATAATTTGTTTATAGGTTTTCATCAGTGGAACATTTACGGACTGGAAGACAATACCCATGGTCAAGTCTCATAAAGACTTTGTAACCATAATTGACCTGCCAGAAGGAGAACATCAGTATAAATATTTTGTAGATGGAGAGTGGAGGCATGACCCGTTGGTGGTAAGGAATTACTAATTTATGCAGTCATAATATTCACACTAATGGAGTATCCACAACCACATCGCTATATAGTGACAAAAAATGAAAATAGTGTTGCTGCAGTTTCTTATATCTGTGTTATGATAACCATAAAATTTGAAAATGGTAGCATTTTATCCATTCAGTATATTCCATAGTTCTCGCTGCAGTGTTGTGTGGCTGCAACACGTAACTCATTTGGAGATTCAAGCTTAAATGAAAAATATGATATAAACATATAAATAAATATAACTATCCATTATATGACAAACATGTAAATAAACATTAACCCTCATAGTTCTTATTGTGTTTTGTTTAAGACTAGCCTCATTAGTTAAGTTTGTTTATGATATATGGTTTGGTTGTCATCAATACAAAGGTATTGATTGGATGTGGCCCATATTTAATACAGTGTTAAGAGATCTGGTACCGACTGTACATCTTTCTGTACTGTACTGTACATCAGATAGAGCTTGTGAATGAATGTCTGGTGTATTATAGAATATTGTACTACTAGTCCAGTGGCAATATAAGTTAATAGTTGGGTAGGATACACCACAGGTACCACCCCATAGTATTATTCAATGTTCAGTGCCCCAAACAAATAATTGGCATCATAACCTTATACATAACCTGTATATGAGATATACTTTATACCACACCAATAGTATATTATCAGTCCAATGTTATTTGTTGCTTTAATAGCAAATACATATAAACAATGTTGTAAGATTAACAACCTTGGAATTCAAGTATCTTGAAAAGGTTTTTATGTTCACTTTGTCAATAACTATTTTATACAATTTATCTTTACTAACAACTATTTTACAATTTAAATTTTTTAAATATCATTGTAAGTTAATTCTGTGGCACACTCTTAATTTTTTTTTCTTTTTGACTACTTTTTTAACTTTAAAGTTAATGGAAATGGAAAAATATACAAGCAAAACTAGCCACTCATTTATATTGAAAAATTGTAAATATCAAAGTCAAATAATGTAGAAAACAGTTTTCTTTATTGTACGAGAAAGTTAGTGCTCCGATTAATATAGTGTTAATATTTTTTGTTTATTTCTTATTCACAGAAAATTATAGATAATGGAATGGGATCAAAAAATAATTTAGTATCAGTGAAGATGTCAGACTTTGAAGTCTTCCAAGCACTCGCCAAGGACAGTGAAGGAATCCACAGTAGCGCACAAACTGAATACTCTCAGGTATTAAAAAATATTTGTATACAGTTTTGAAAATATTTATCTTTAATTACACTATATTTTTTTAAAATTCATTTTTAACCAACTTCTAAAAAGAAGGAGGTTCTCAATTCAACTGTATTTTTTTGTATGTTTAGCGATTACGACTGGCCTTCAACTGGCCTTGTGGCTCAGTTGGTAGTATGTCTACCTGCTAAGCTGTAGGTTGTGGGTTCGATCCCCACCCAGGGCAAACATTTGTGTGATGAGCATGGATGTTTGTTCTGTGTCTGGGTGTTTCTATGTATCATATGTATATATTTACAACAAAAAAAAGGATATATGTGTTCTAAGAGTTTATCTATCTATCAGCCATCTAGTTCCATAGTACAAGCTTTGCTTAGTTTGGGCTAGATGGTGTTGTAAGAAATGACCACAAATATTTATTAAAATTATTATTTATTTATTTATTTACTCCAATTATGAATTGTTTTTGTTTTTTTTTTGTTTGGTAGGTAATATAAATTTTATCAAAATCGGTACAGTACTTTGGGTTTTATAACAAAATAACTGAAAAAATGACATCCAAGTAAACAAATTGCGTATTTTGAAGTCAGTTTTTTAAACTATAGTTATTGATTAATTAGTTTTAAGTCATTTGAGTTTTAACAGACATGGAAACAGTCATGTTGGTGCTGATTTATTTTAAATGAATTTGAATATGTAGGCGATGGTATGACTCTCATCACTGCAAGCCAATATTTTGTACATTTTACCCTCTAATACCCTCTTCCCCCTTCTATCTAACCGTACCAATGTAGCATCAAACGGCTCAATGATGCTCTGCCTACCCCATAGAGGGTATACATAGGCATGATTTTATGTATGCCCAATTACTTTATTTATTTATTTATTTAAGTCCATCAACATTGTGTACAATAACAATATTTGCAATAGTTTTATATAGTAATAACATAATTACAATTGCCACAATAATTAAAGATGATAATTGATAATAAATTAATTAATTGATTGATGATGATTGATTTACATTACAAATAATCAAATTATTAACAAATACTGTTCTCCAAAAAAGTGTGGGTTTCAGAAAGATGATTTGTAGGTTTCAAGAAATATTATTTGGTAACTATGTACTTATAACTTAACTGAAATAATAATATTCTGCCATTGTACTAATAAAAACTACTTAAAAAAAAACATACCAGCTGTTTTGTAGAATGTTTATTGATCTCCAACAAGATGTATGAAATTGCGAACTTTTTTCGCCATATCTATTTTATCCATCCCATAGTAATAGTTATTATAATGCTGAATACATCGGCTTTGTATAGGGTACCCTAATAACCTTGTACATGTATTGTATTATTTTAATATAGATTTTGGACGGCTAATAGGAGTGGGATTTATATGTATGCATACAAAACAACATAAATGTCGAGGTTGTTTCGTAAAGCTAAGCGTCCACAGGTCGGTAACGTACGCATCGCATCAAACGGATCGTAGTATTCTTTGTATAAAAATTCACACAAGTGCGTCCACTGAGCCGCATTGTACGGATCACACATCGGCAATGCCGGCACCGATGCTCCGAGGGGCAACTTTTGCGATGCGTGCCGATGACGTCATACGGAATGCCGATCAGTGGACGCGCCCCGCGCGTATGTGTCGTGTATCCAGATATTTTGTCTCCATTTTTTAGTTTTTTTTTGCATTCTCTTCTTCTACTGCTAAAAACAAGCAATAACAACAAATTGTTCATCTTCGCTTTCCTCCATTCTCACAAACACACGTACATCACTAAGAAAATCCGAATTAAACTGGCATCGGCAATCCGGTTGTTGGTACTTGCGTCGGCAATCCGATCGCTGCCGATACAGTGGACGCAGTATGAAAAAATAAAGCGATTGATGCGTCCGATGCGTACGATACCCACCTATGGACGCTTAGCTTAATTCTGATCGTTTCTATTGTACTATTTTCAGGAAATTCCACAATCAAAACCTTGGGAAAAAGTGTCTGGACCCCCGATTCTTCCTCCACACCTTTTGCAAGTTATCCTCAATAAAGATACTCCACTCTCAGTAAGTACTAAATACAGTTATGAAGATAAGAGTAGTTCTAGAAGATATGCCAAGAAGCCACTGATATTTCACAAAAGGGACCACGGCTAATTTATTTTATCCGCTCGGGAAAGGAATATATTACCACCGTGCTTGTTTCCTGAAAAATATAACTATGATCTTCAAATACCTTCAAGGTCTGCATGCTTCATCTTCGTCCACAGGTCTTCTTTCCATCTAGTGGTCAAATGTAGAGGTCTATATTTGACCACCAGCTTTTATGGGACCTATTTTATACAGAACATATATCTATATAAAAAGAAAAATCCCTCACCGCTTTCGTTAGTAGGACCATGTATATATAAAATAATAAAATCAGAAAAGTCGCTTGATATCACATGAATAGACAACTTCATACCTACATATGGAAAAAAGACACTGGTTACAGGCTATTTCTTTCAATCGATCTTTTTGGAAATATCAAAGTCCAGCAGTATACTTCTAATGACTTGAGGTGATGATGAAACCACCTGGCATAACAAGCGGCTCCACCAAAATCCGGATCTCATAATTATACATAGGTAGCTCCTACCTAGTGCAAAGGTTGTCTATCGCTATTCAACGCGGTAACGCGGCTAGTGCCTTTAATTTTTGCGCCTGGTACAGTTCGGGGTGGGCTTTTTGACTGAGCTTCTATTATTTTTGTGTTAACTTTATTATTCATGAAATAGCATTGCATTTAAATTAATTTGTATTTATTGTATTATTTGTATAAATATTTGACTTGCCTAATCTTACATATTCTTCATTCTCATAGGTACTTATATTATTGGCGGCAAATTAGCCAATAACAGCGTTTCGTGATGAGCTGATACTAACCTAGCCCAGTATAAACTGAAATACCATCACGTTCTGGCTAATCTAGTTACATTACAACCAATATTTATTTGTTACAGTGCGAGCCCACTCTTTTGCCAGAGCCCAATCACGTAATGTTGAATCACCTCTATGCATTATCTATAAAGGACGGCGTTATGGTCCTCTCGGCCACACATCGGTACAGAAAGAAATACGTCACTACGCTTCTATACAAGCCTATATAAGTATTATAACGCAATCATGTTAGATTATTTATTATTGTTGTTATTTGTACAAAGTATTGGAAAAAATCTTACTGCAATTTTTTTTGTTGGCGTTTTTAGATCTATGAGATTGTTCCTGTCGATTATTCAGGTTTTGATCAGAATTAGCTAATATATATATATATTTGTAGAATATACTGGATTAATTCATTGACGTCGTACATACGGCCAGAAATATATCGGAACAAACGAAGGAATTGTGTTGTATGTTATTCTGTATATATGGAATTCTGGTATATGTTGTGTGTGATATGCTGATTTCTGTTTATTTTGATCTGGGATGATTTCACTTCAGTATGGCTCAACTGAAGGAGTATAGTTTTTAGGTAATTGAACTTGAAACTGAAGGATATTTTATCATGCAATTGCCTAAATTTTACAGAACCTTTAGTTGATCGTGTTAACTAAGAAAATGTATTGACAAAGGCAAGTGTTTATTGACAACTTCGCGAAGTTTGGACGCTCTGTTGAGTAAATCGCGTCATGAGTACTGCCAATAAGTATACAAAATATCGGCCACTTTAAGGTTGTCAATCAGTATGTACCTAACTTGCAATCTAGTATATTCTACATGGCACTCCTTTCTCTATAGAGACAGATAGATACCTAATGATTTTGAAGAAACGGTCACTACACTACTACTACGCGTAACGACAAAAAAATAAAACTAATGTAAATCCAATTCATTTTTACAAATAGAAAGTGCCTTAATTGTATATAAGCGCTTCTCTGATTTGATAGAAATATCTATGAATTACTATGTACTATTGTATTCGTATGTACATACTTAAGAACGTTCGCTGTCTGTAGCATGATCACGGCGCGTAACTACGCGTCGTGGACCCACCGTGTACACGCAACAATACACGCGTCGCGAGACGTATACATCCAAACCACTTAGCGGGCATCCCTGTCTTTGTTCATCATGCGTTCTGTCGCGCGTCGGCCACTCCATACAACGGCGCGCTAATCAGTGACATTTACGCAAGTTGACGTCTTTGTATAATACATACACACACACATTTACAGATTCGACAGTAACGTTTGCCTCGACTGACAAATGAATGTGCCGTACAGACACTTACTCCTTTAAACTAAAGAGCGCCGGGGAGCAGGCGATAAATCCGAGATTGGCGAGAGGCGGAGAGTATCCGTTCTGCATCGTGTTAGCTAGCGATGCTATATATTTTGTAAAATCAGTAAATCAATCAAAACTACGTTGTCGTGATCATCAAGACAGTGAATGCTCTAAATTGGTGACGATATTGTTGCACCGTTTTTAAACTAAAAAATACGTTGGCGTATTGTAGGTCCGTTATGCCCAGGATCTCCTGTGACATTTGTTATACCTACTGTCCTACTCGTTTTGTTACCAGAGAAAGACAATATTACGAAGACGATATACGTCATATACGTCTCCTCACACGAGATTAGTCATTTTTAAGTAAGTTTATCACGAACAATTTCATCAGGTATTATTGGAAATCCACGGGGGAGGCCCATGCCCAGCAGTGGACTTGTGGCTGATGATGATCACGAACAATCATTGCCAGGAACGGTCATTGACTGTTCCTGACAATGTTCGTTAATTGACTATTTTTAAATAGTTAACTATCGGTTATTTAGTTCGTCCTCGGCTAGCTTGCACTTGCTTTTTAGTAAAATGTTAAAAAACAGATAAGTCTAGTTCTTTCAAATTAGATAGAATTAGACTATATCAAAATCGACGCCAATTTTATAGTACCTAAGGTTAGTTAAGAGAAATGTTTACCGCGCACTTGTCTATACAAAATGAGAATGCGATATCGATTTTTTTTGTCTGATTGAAGTCATATATGGCGATGCTTGTTTTGCTTTTTTCAAGCTTGAAGTTAAAAAAAGAAAGAGAAACCGTATTAAAAAAAATGCAATCGCGTAATGATGAAATCCGTTTTCTTTTGTTGTGTGGAAGAATGGACAACGCACTGGAGAAAATTACTATCTTTATATCTCAAATGAAATCAGGATACTTTCTTGTAATTCCGAATGCTCATTTGACAACTTATACATATACACATTAATAAGGTTTCTAAATAAAATGGAAATCATTATTCTACTAATGAAAAAAACAGAACCGAACAGAACAGAAGGTTTTTCTTGTTTAAAGTAGCAGTAGATTTTTTTGTTGAAATGCGCGGTGTACAATTTTCTTAAAAAAGGCTTGGTTTGTACCAAAAATTCAATAATTTACTAGCAATACTAATTGTATTAGTCACGCACGTATTAGGTATAATGTAAATCATTTCGCAGTTTTATGGTATAAAGCGTTACAAGATGTATTTTAAATTATATTGTAAGCGATTTAGCTATATTGCTTTTTGCAATTAGTACAAGACGTGTGAAAATATTATTCATATTACATTCGCGGCTTATTAAAAAAAAAAATTGTTTGACTTAAACCCCTGTACCGTGCATTGGAAGGTGTCAGCGGCAGGGCGGCGCAACTTGGGATCCTCAATTCCTGCTGAGCACATACCTAAGGCACAGTAGGCTTAGTACACTACCTGATTTCTCAGGCTTTGACTATCCTACCAGAGAAATGAGGTGAACGGGACCTTGTCTCTTATACCACTTTGTACCTGGCGACAGACCACGAGAAATCGGGTACTTTTTCGGTCAAGCTGTGCATATTCATGGTGTTGATGATTATTGTGTACAAGATGTTTTAACTGACTACCCAGAATGTCACTTATAACTCTAGGTTAACTCGTAGAATGATATCTTGTATGATGTTTTTCACCTACTTCAAATATAGAACAAGCTGTATGTTGAAAAACTAAAACTATGCCCTCATGGTATGAGCTGCGTATTTTCTTCCAACATTTTTGCTAGTATTTATTCATATTTATTTTATTAATAGTTTGTTTAAATAAGACAACTATACACATTTGAATGTGTTTACCTTTCCATTGATATCAAGCATGACGTATTTATCTTGAAAAACAGTTATTTTGATTGGGAAGATCAATGACTTTGTATATAAGCCGCCATGTTTTGTAACATCTTAAAAGTGTATGACACACAGAGTACATCTGTAGACACAGCTATTTCTTGAAATGTGATCTGTAATTAGCTTAGAGGGAACACCTCACACACCTTGAACACCTTTCACATAGTCGAGTAATAACAAAGATTCCTTCTAGATTTACGTGCTATCTTCGGCCACAGCTTCGCTTCCATCAGGCGAAATTTAAACTAGATTTAGTCGTAAAACGTTAGGCAGTTTTATTTCTGGGATATCGGGTAAGAAACTAACTACCAAATTACTCGGGCCTATACGATTAGGAGGCTCACTATTTCGCTCTTTTGTGAAATATTTGTAATATTATTTACATAAAGATCTGTATGTAAGTACTTTCTGTCAATCTCTATATCTCCAAAAATATGACAATGCGTTCGTAAGTAAAATAGTGAGCTCTGTTCGTTTAGTCTCCTATTATTTCTGAGTCTTTCGTAATTTTTATGACTTTGAAACATTAAATTAGATGTGTAAGTAGATGAATTGTGTTGAAAGTATTTTCGTTGTAGTGAAATCAATTAACTGTGATTTTTTAGAAGTGTATTTTTATGCATTATACCATCCATATGGTAACAATATACATATATATTATCCATTATGGTACAGGAATAACCAGAATGTAAATAAAATTACTACTTATTGCTTCCAAAATCTTTGTTTATTTTTTAATTTCTTTCCACGCACAAAATAGACGGTCTAACTTAGAATGTTTTTTGTCAACCTTTCTTCCTGCGAAAATCTTATCAGTAAACGAAAGTGGGTGGAGAACAGATGAAATTCTCTTCAGAGCAATTTTTATAAAATCACTTGATACGAAAAAGTCTTAGAAGTTACGAAAAAGTACAATTTCAAATCTTTCCGAGAGTTGTATTATTAGGTATGTACTTACAAAAAAATATTGCATATGACACTCGGGAAGCGAAGATGAATCTAATGACACCCGCTCATCAAAATCGGTTAAGCTATTTTGGTTGTACATACACCCGAAAAACATACCCGCCTTCGTGTCGCAGTTCGCGGTAAAATTATTCTGACTATAAACTAATTATTAATAATACTATTATATTGACCAAACAATGTCATCTAGCGTCACGAGTCACCTAATGTATAAAAGTCCAAAAGCAGATTTGAGTGCCTAGTTTCTAAATTTTGAAAAGATGACTGAAAACATGTGAAATCCCATAAATATCAGATTTGATTACCTAATTATTATGATAATGTCAATCTGCCATGCCATGAATTACACATTTTATAATTTCTATAGTTCAGTGGCACCCCAATTATTTACATACATTATAGAACATGTGAAAAATACAGAATTTACAAAGGATGGTATACGAGTAAGCACTTTACAAAGAAATTTTGCTAAACAATATCACGTTTGTAATCTTTACTAATAAGTACTTTTAAAAAAAAAAAAACAGTATACTCCTTTATTTATTCTGTAATAAGAACCAAAGTATTTTGAGATCTGCCTTTGATTGGAGCTTGTACTTTCCACGCACTTTCAAATACTGGTAGAGGCTAAAATAATAGACTACCTACTTATAATTATTTTTGAGGTCTCGGAGATAGCTCTGTGCAGTTCGCATTTTTACGGTGTATGTGTGAGTACTGAAGTTGTACAAGAAAGCATGAGCGTTGCGATACATGAATCACGTTCTTTATGGCTCGTGTCTGTATTCAGACTTCAAAAAGATTTGCTTTTACTAGATTTCGTTTTGAGACCAACGTATTAAAAATATTGTGACAACAACGTAAATTATAAAACTAGGGGAAAAAAAAGTATTTAAAGTTTATCAATCAAATCAAATTAAAGTTTCTGGCAGCCTAGTCAGGAGACCGTCTGACTTGCGATCCGCAAATCCTGGGTTCGAATCCAACGGCACGCACCTCTGTCTTTTCGAAGTTATGTGCAACTTCAAACGGTGTAGGAAAACATCGTGAGGAAACCTACATGTCTGAGAGTTCTCAATGATCTTGAAGATGTGTGAAGTCTGCCAACCCGCACTTGGCCAGCGTGGTAGACTATGGCCTTACCCTTCTCAAATGAGAAGATGGTCCGCGCTCAGCAGCGGGACAGTTTGTACCAACAGGGCTGATAAAAAAAAACAAATCAAAATCGATAAAGCAGTTTTCCCTTCATATTTACTTTAACTCGAAAAACATTACCCATTATATATCATATTTTTTGAGCAGTCGGGTGAAAATGACAAGTGCGATACTTACGCACTTGTCATTTGTTAGCATTAAATCTATTTAAATGTGATTCTTAGTAATTTTGTATTGAATTGTTCGAGGACATATTTACAGAGATTTCTGTGTGAATATCACTTAAATATAAGTTATTGCCATAAGAAAATAAGCTCATACCTAGCACAGGCTACTCGTATTGCTTAATTTCTATCTATATACACTATTTTATCACCAACTAAAAATATTAAAAGGATTTAATCAAATCCTTAACCCTTACATAAAAGAGTAGATAGTCGAAATCCTAAGTTGAGATTATAAAATACATTCAATTCATCCAAAGCTGGATAAGGTCCAATCATAGCTTGAAATATTGAAAATAAAACAGCCAGGGAAACAAATTTAACACGAAAAATAACATTAAAGATCTAAAATAGAGCATTAAAATTTGTCAGCATAGGTACTGACACAAAAAATAAACAATAGTTTCGAGTATACGATAATTTCTTACAATATTACATTCAACGAGATTCAGTAACATTACAAATCATGATGGTCCTGGGTGAATATTCCGGCGTTTTAACAGTCGTCATTATTAGCAACAATATTCAGACATAACTTTGAAGAGAATATAACTGTAACTTCTATATTTAATGTAAGGACTTTTATATTTAATGTAATTGTACCTCGACTATGGATTATTGGAAGGCAAATAGCAACTGAGGCACAAGCATTATCTTAGAGCAGTTGCTACACGATTTAATATTATGGTATATTACAAGTTACGATCTCGTGGCTGGTCTTCCTACGCTGCGCTTGCCGGTACGTGGTCTCCACTCGAGAACCTTTCGACCAGCTAGGAGATGGACAGATGACCTCATACAAGTGGCGAGAAGACGCTGGATGCAAGCCGCTTCCAATCGGTCTTTTTGGAAATCCATGGGGGAGGCCTATGTCCAGCAGTGGACTTCTTATGGCTGAGATGATGATGATGACAAGTTTCGATTGTGACTTTAATTTATTTATATTGACGATTGTAACGTATGTAGCTTGTATTACGGAAATAAATGTTATTTGATTATTTTTTTTGCATATAATTGGTAGTTGCACTCCGCGCCCACTGAGGGGTGAGCGGGTGAAAAACGAATTTAAAATCGTGATTAGACCTAGTCTTAATCAAATGCTACTTTCGATACAGAATTTGCTCATGTCAGATACATACGTTATTGGAATGCCTTTTCTTCTAAATCCTGTTGATAAGTTGTGGCGAACAATGACGGCGTTAAAAAAAACCTGTTAATACTTGTGGTCAACACAGTCAAAAAGTAAAAAAACAAAAACTAAATTATCAAATGCATCTCTGAAAATAACAAAGTTAATGGTAACTGCAATTCTTAAAATAACACTGAAAAAAAACGTCTAGTTATGAAACCTAAATATAGTACAAAAATAATATTGAGTACTGCAACTGCGCGTAATCTCCAGTTTGTTACCTATGGTTTCGTTTAAAAAGACATGACAACCAGACAGTACGGTCAGGGCGTCAGGCATTGTCTAAAACCGTTCGACGGTCAATACAAGGAACTGGAGGACAACGGGAACAATCGGTCGAGCCGACCCCTCAGGTGAGCGGTGGGCTGTACGTAAATATTTTTCAAATAAGCATAAGGCCAAATGGTTTTTTTTTTTCGTTTTTTGCCATGTGCGTCGATCCCCAATCAACCCATCACATGGGTTTTTTTTTAAATAAAATTCCGTAATATTTCGAATAACTAAGGTTTTTCTTAGCAAAATAATGAAGTTTTCCGTAAAAATGTATAATTCGAGAAAAACTATAAGCGCTTTTTCCTATGGTATTTTAGGCTAATGGCGAAGCGAGTACCTAAACTGGCAAAGCAAACGTTTGCCGGCTTTATTAGTATATAAGCAGGTAATAAAAGGCGTGATTGCATGACCATACTATGAAATACTATCCGGCAGTCGCGTTTCTCCGAGCGACGTAATTGAAGACGAAGTCACGGTGACGCGCAGTTGCGGTACTAAGTATAAAGATAGTATTATTTCTTCTACTCTGTCCTAAACCTCTTCAATTGTATCTTCTAAGAGTTTCTCTTTGGCCTCTTCACTAGTACTAGCATTAACAACTGGATTTTTAAAATACATTGCCACTGCAATACTGACTAGACATATAGACAATATAGTATACCATGTAATTAATATACCAAATATTAAATAACACACTTCTGCCGTTATAATGAGTTCTAGAGCAGAAGCATAAGTCTTTAAGATTGAATTTAAGTTTTTCAAGAAGAAACTTGTGACTATACCTACAATAGCACTATTAACTATAATGAGAATCACTAATATATCACTTAATGGACTAAAGTCATCAAATATAGTACCTAGTTCACCTTTAAGTAGAAGTACGACTAAGTTACATAAAACAGAATCAAGGTACATAAAAACGTTCTGTAAGAATATATCTACGGTAGCACCTTGCGTTTTGAGAAGGTATTCATTGTATGTTCCAGCCAAACAAGAACAGAAGTTTTGAAAGTTAATTGATAGGAAATATATGTTAAATACGTTAGACCAGAGATCAGAGTCACCGGCTTGCGAAGTGGCCGCGTCGAAATTTTTCAGCATACATCCAAAAGTGAGTATTCCCAGTGATACCCACTGCATGAGCATTAGTTTCCTCTTGAACAAGAACTGAAAAATTAAAAACAATATCATATGTCATCAATTACTGTATAAATAAATTTAAAAAAAGCTCGGACAAGTGCGAGTCAGACTCGCCCACCGAGGGTTCCATACAAACCAGTAGATAAAAGGGGAAATTATATATTTTTTATATTTTCCTTCATAAACCGAAAAATATACATCGTAAAAATGTTTAAAAACCTGTTTTAGCTTGTGCTAATGAACTTCTTTCACATGATACGGTTAAAGCTTTGTTTAGACCATCCTGCCTTGCATAAAGACCCTATTTTTTGTGATTAAATTAAAAATGTAGTTTTCGGTTTTTTTCCTTTATGTTTTTTGTTTTTTTGAAAATGCTTCTTGCCAAATTATAGTCAACGCAGTAATCACAGTTATAGGTCAACGGGAAGTACCCCATAGGTTTTGCTTCCCTTGCGAGTATCGAAATATGCGATTTTGCGACATATTCGGCTGTAATTGATTTTTTAATGAAAACTGAGAAGTTTGAGTTTTCTCTCTGCAGCAAGAGACTATGGATCTGCGTATAAGTTTTAATTTCAACTCGATACCTTCACGCGTTCTCGAGATACAGGTCTTGACAGACGGACGGACAACAAAGTGATCCTATAAGGGTTCCGTTTTTTCCTTTTAAGGTGCGGAACCCTAAAAATAAAAAAATGTGGCATTTAAGTCTAAACCGGATTATATGCATTTGCATATTTACTACATTTTCAGCGATCATTGCATATTTTGTCTGAAATTTAGTGATCATGCATATTAAACTAGCAAATAACTATGTTAGGTACATACCCTGTTAGGGCGTACCAATCGCTATATTTACTACATTTTTCGGTAGGTTATCCTTTTAATAAGTGTAAAATATGTTAAATAACTGTTCGTTTTTAAGTATTAAAATTTAAATTTATACACAGGTTTATACTAGCCCTTTGAAAGGCATCAGTGGGTCCGGAACCAACACTGAGAGGCCCTTTTAAAAATGCATAATAAAAAATACAGATTGGGTACAGGTCTTGGCTATTGTGATAGAATGTTAGTGACTTGAAAACTAGGCTATAGGCTGATGCTCTCACACAGCAGCTAAGATGAAATACCTCTGTGTGAAAGCACCAGGATGAGAAGACGGCACCTGCCAATTCCGTCTCATCATGCAAAAATACCTAGGCAGCTGATGACTCGCCACCCACTAAATGGTGCCCCCATAGTGGCGTTGCATATTGGCGCCGGAGAAGCAACATCGGTGTGGGTGGCTAAGGGTGACGAGAGGTGTGCTGCGCGTTCACTAAACGCTACTAGCGGCGTTATGCCCTTTAACACTTCCACCCTGGAGCTTGATGAGCCCTGGATGTTATTAGCTCTTGCAGTTTCCACCATCCAGCAGGCTGGTTAAGGCAAACTGTAGGTCAGGGGTCTCATTTAGCCTCAGGGAAATAAGTATTAATATTATTATAGAGTATAATTTAATCTATAAGGTTATTAAATTTTGAATGAATACCTAATTTACTGATTTTATGCTGATTTAGAAGTAAAAATAAATAAACAGTACATTTTTACTTTTCTAAAATTCTTCATTCATGTTGCATATTTTACCAATTTTCATGCATATTTCAATCTTTATATGTTGCATATAATCCGGTCCTTAATAATAATACTTCTATGATTTAAGTAAGATCCCTTGAGAACGTCATACCAATTTGGACGATTTTATTTTGTTTGTGATTAGGAGGACAAGGTTTGTATGAAACAGTATTTGTAAAATTCACCGGAGAAGTCGCAAATACCGCCGGGGTTTTCACACAAAAATCTGTATTGTTGTTGGTATTTAGTACATATATTCCTAAAAACCTCCATTTCAGTTCCAGCCATTTCATTCTAGCAATAGTTATAATTTAACAAGGACAAATGCCACCTGCATGTAAAATAACCAATTAGACTGGCAATAGTAAAATCAGCAAGTTTATTTGTAACTTGTACTGGCTAAATACAGATTTTTCCTTATTTGTGAGCGATATATTGAGTACACGGGGAAAAAAATAGCATATGACATTCAGGGAATAAAGACGTCATGCCATCTATGCCACGTCACACATCAAAATCCGTCAAGCCGTTTACTCTACAAGATGTAATATAAAAATAAATACACCCAAAAAGGTAACCTATCCGAAATACATTTGTTTGAATTTTACTTAGCTTACAAGCGCAGCGTAGGAATACCAGCCACGAAATGGAAGCCCGCTGCAGTGGCTGGGATAGGCAATGTCAATATCTACCTATTTATTTACACATTTCTCCTTGAAAGGTAGTGCGTGAGGTGCCAACAAACGATAAATACCTGCGGCTGCCTGCCACAGCTGTTTTGAGCGTACGCGTGCTCCGCTTTGCTTATTATTTACTAAATCTATTCAATGCTTCACTTGTATAATTAATTAACATTAGCGTAAAGAGAACATATTGCCTAGATAAACTTGAACTTAGTTTTCAGTGGTCTTACATTAGCAAATTATGGCATTCGATAATCGTGCCTGATTCCCGCAAAAGAGGCTCAGCCTAGCCTAATGTAGAGTAGTAGTAATAGTGGTAATCTTAAACGTGAGCAATAATAAGTTTGCACTAAGTAGTAATTATTAATTATCGTAGTTGATAAGAAAATTTGCATTTGCATATTACATTTATGTTAATAAATCGCCTCTTTGCTTCAATAAAGTGGTAAATCTGACAAATCATTTTTTTATTATTTGATAATTAAAACCGCCGTATTCGATTTAATTTTTCCAAAAAACGTGTTATTTTATACGTGTGTAACAGCGAAGCTGCAAGTGAAAGAAACAGCACTGCTGTGTCAGTTCGCAATATTATCACGTTGTCTCTTTCTGCGGAGCTTTGTTTCAAGATAACACACAATCGAAGCAAAGAGGCGAAATATATTTTTCATTTTCATTTTTAACCGTTTTCAAAAAGATGATTCTCAATTCGCCTGTTTTTTTTAATAGATCTTATGCAACTAAGTGTCGAGAAAGTTAAGATGTCAATATTTCAAGACTCCGTGTGACAATGCGCTGCGATCATCACTGACCTCTGAAAAATTAGATAACGAGTCTCTTTTTGTCCAGAAATTTCGTGGGAAACATAGTTCTTTATTTTCAAATACAGTCACGATTACATATTACTGCTTGGCAGTTGAACAACTGGCAAAGATACCTACGGCATTTCTAATGGGTAGATATTTACCTATCTATCTATTTCCGAGGTGAGCTCTGTAAGAGTCCAACCAATCGTGAAATGATAAGCAACATCTAACAAACACATCGAAACAACTATTATAGTTTACAAATTCTCTTGTATAGTTACAGAGATTAGGTAACCCAAGTTTTATTGCTAAGTAATCAGTATAATCACCAAACAAACGTAACAAGCCTACCTACTATCGATACCAAGTTTAATACTCCTAGCTTATTTATGTATTTCGATTTTCGTAGCGCCAAAGAGTGGTAGCACGCTTTTTAGATATATTTATTGACCGAGCGAGCGAAGCATCTGCATCAACTGGCCAATTTTTCTTTCGTCTATCAGTTTTTTTGCGAGTTTGTGATTTGTGAGTTTGCGATTTGTTTGTATGTTCGTACTCGCGTACAGGGCGTAATTTTATTGATAGGTAGTGTATAGATTTTATGGATATTTTTTTTGTCGTCGGCGATTTTTGATAAGAGGGGTGGTTCCCATAAAAAGGGGGGAAGTTTATTGCAGCGTTAATTACCAACCGATTTTAATGATATTTGGTAGGTAGGTAAAGTACACAATTATTACCACTTGTGGTAAAAATGAACAGAATTGGTCAAGTGGTTGTCGAGATATGATAACCAACTTCAGATTTATATGCATTGTTTTTTTAACTAAGGGCATCTAAACATATCCTATTTTTTGTATTAAGTGTGTATTCACATTAAATTGATCTTTCAAGGTGCGTTTATGGAAAACATGTTTTTTAGCCGTAATAAAAATAACGTAACTAACTTGTGTCTGTAAAATCACTTAAAATTGCATATATATATATATATATATATATATATATAGCATATTGGCCGTATGTAAAAACTTTACATACAGCCTCCTAAGCCAACTTTATGTAGGTATTATGTACTGATGATCCAAGGTGAGCTGCAAATAAGCTCTCTCGCGAGGTCTACTGTTCGTAGTACTACTAGTACATAATATGTATATACCGTCGTAGTACGAACTAGGAAAAATATGTATCAATTTGCTCTTTTTTAAAATTTTACATTTTGGATGGTATTGATATTTTTATAGGAAACGCACTTGCTCGTCTGTCTTGTTATTTACTCAGTTACAGGGAAAACGTGTGCGTATCTACTGTATATACAAGTACAAAAATTTTTTAGGATTCCGTACCTAAAAAGAAAAAAATGGAACCCTTATAGGATCACCTTGTTGTCCGTCTGTCCGGCTGTCTGTCCGTCTGTCCGGGTGTCAAGACCTTTATTTCGAGAACGCGTAAAGGTATCGTATTGAAATTAAAACTATATACGCAGATCCATAGTCTCTTGCTGCAGAAAGAAAAATAAAATTTCTCAGTTTTCGTAAAAAAAAGTTACAGCCGAATATGTCGTAAAAAACACAAATTTCGACACTCACAAGGGAATCAAAACCTATGGGGTACTTCCCGTTGACCTAGAACTATGAAATTTGGCAAGAAGCATTGTGTTAGAGTACACATATAGGAAAAAAATCCGAAAACTGGACATTTTTAATTTAATCACAAAAAAATAGTGTCTTTATGCAAGGAATGAGGGTCCAAATTTTAAAGTTCTTTAACCGTATTATGTGGGGTATCATATGAAAGAGCATAGTTAGCATAAGCTAAAACAGGTTTTTAAAATATTTTTACGATGTATATTTTTACCGGTTTATGAAGGAAAATTTAAAAAATACATGATTTCCCCCTTTTATTTACTAGTTTGTATGGAACCCTCGGTAGGCGAGTCTGACTCGCACTTGTCCGGTTTTATTTATATCTAAGTGCATCTTAAAAACACAACTGTTAAAAAAAAACACTATACGGTCAATTAAAATAAAAGCAATTAGTGTGCAAATTTACTAGAGTACTGTGATGGAGAACTATGTTGATGAAGAACTGTGATGGATGATATAAAAAATATTCTAAGCAAGGATATTTTTGATATCGTTATCTCGTTGACTTGTGTGTTAGGTATACAAGTTGTCCATTTTAAATGTACGTTTATGGACCCCCTTTGACATAGATGTAACCTGGAAACGGACATAAGCTACAATTCATCATTAACATCGTCATAATTTCTCAGTTCAACAGTAGTTCAACAGTTAATACTGTACTGTAACGTACATAGGATAAACCTAAGTACGTTAAAACCAATGAATCACAGCAGCCGTTATCAAGAATTATAAACATCACATGTACCTGAAACAACAACGCTGTGAGTACGACTCGAAACTGCAGCAGGATGTAGTACGATGTCGGGTCATAGTGCGATAAGTTTACAAATGCCAAGTTGTTGTAGAAACAGTACAACAGCGACGGTATGAAGTATAAATATAACAGCTTCTGGTTTATTACCACTGCCTTAAATATATTCGGCTTATTCCTGGAAACAATGATAAAATATTTAAGTGTGCATATCTACTTCTTGCTAGGTATTTAATTAAGTCTATTGTGGCCAGACGGTGGGAGAGTGTCCACTGTCTGGCCGTAAGCGCTAAAGGTGGAACACCGTGAGGTTTTAATCGGTAGGGGCACCACTCTGGTGTCGAGGAAAAAAAAGGTATTTAAGTCTATAGGAACGTTTTAGATAAAACCTACGGGTCACTCACGTGAACGTATTTCAATATCAAAAACTGGCTAATGGCGAAATGTCTAAGTTCGAAATATCAAATATTTTAAACACAAAACTACAAAATGTCTAAAAAGATTCAATTACGTACCTACTTATGTCCATTGTATGCTTATTTTATTGTTATTATATTGTTATATATTTGCTATCTCAAAAAGTTACAATCACAGGTTCAAAATAATGTTCGTTAATAATTTGTAATATAGTCTACTACTATGGTAAAATGTCCTAATGTCCTAATGTGTATGTAAATGTCCTAGGTCGAATAGTTTAGAAATACAGGGGGGCACCTATTTTTTACGTTTGGGGGGCTATTTCTCGCTGAGAAGAAAATGATGTAAGTATGCAACTTTAGTCTTATTTAAAAAAAAAAAACTATTCCTCGATACTCCACACGATGGGGACAAGATACGCACTTGGCCGGTTTTTATTAGTTTACCACTTTTACATGGCAAAACTAGGGAACCCTAAATGGTATTTGGGCAAAAGATTTTTAATTTGTATGCCAAGAATCCAATAGTAGCATCTAATTAAATTCTTACAGAGGCATGAATAACGAATAACGTATTACTTTTGAAGAATACTTTTACTTTTAGCGTTTGTTTCCTGTTTTTGAATGTATTCTTCTTCCAAGAATACGATTTATTTATAATCGAGTGTAATAAAATCGATTTGAGCGAAACGGGTGAATAGAAATGCTCAATCGATTTTATTATTTTATTTATTAGGTTATTTTTTTATCATAAAAACCGGAAAACTCATAGTTAGTAGAACCTCAGTAGATTAGGTTTTGTTTATATAGACAAAAAAATACAATAAATCTAGCCGCTTTTTTTAAATTCGTAGTAGCCACACTTTTTTTTTCATATTTGGTGTTTCTTTTTTTTAAAGTTTTAATCTGAATTTACATTCTCTCGTTTAAATACTATCCTTATTATAGCTATCTAGTATCAAATGTCACATTTCCACCTTGCACAGTTGGTAACCCTAGCACGAAGTGGGTGGATATTGCGTACATACATACTTCATTTTATAGACAATTGTGGCATTGTGTTTCGGAACGAAGTGATAAGCAAACGAGGTAATACAGCAACACCATTATATACTTCTAGGAATTGAGAATATGTATATGCATGTAAGTAATGCAACTGAGGAGGTACCTAGGTAGAGTACAACCTCCCCCCCACATACACATTTTTTTCATCTTTGGCGGGCTATATCTCGCAACTATATCACATTCGAGAACAAAATGATATTTCATCCTTTTTTTTTAGGGTTCTGTAGTAAACAAGGGACCCAGTTTCGGCATGTCTGTTTGTTTGACCGCGGTTTTGTTCAAAGAATATTAGTACTAAAAAGCTGTAATGTAGCATATATATAAACGGTCTCATATAATAGGGCGAATTCTGTGGCATAAACATAGATATTAATCATGCCGAAGAAGTCGTAGAATAAAATTTTAGAAAAACAATTTTATTTGGTACCTCCCCTACATGTAAAGTGGGGATGAATTATTTTTTGATTTTGATTGCATGGGATATGTTATCAAAAAACATTAAGAGTGTGCGAAAATTATTTTACAATAGGCTTGTGTCCACTAATAACAAATTGCTTGGTTTATAGTTTCTAATTATAAATGAAGAGACGTACATAGATAAGAAAAAACCAGTCTACTTCTTATAAAAGTTAAAGATTATTATTATTTTCAGAAAATAAATTCCAAAAAAAAATAGGAATTAAGTCACGTGACAGCGAACACCAATCAGAAAGTGTTACGTCACGCCACGCAAAACATCATTGTTGTTGTTGACGTTTTCTTATAACAGAGCAGGTTACTCGGTATTATATTGACACTTGACAGATGTAAACAGTTTTGTTTCGCAGACTGTGACGTCATTCAAGACGCCATTACACTATTCATCGTTTTCAAGGGATATATATATATTTTTTTAATACAAAGTACGTAATGTAAATATTGCTTTTTCTTTAAAATATAGGTTTTTGGGATAAAATAGATATTAAAGTACATATATAATTAACCAAGTTATCAAATTTAGTCAACTAGCCTATTCAGGGATCCATTTGCGAAATGCAGTCAAAGCTCCTTATTTGCGCTTCCTTCATTCGCGTTTTCACTATTCGCGGATAAAAGAATTGCGACCCAATTCCTATATTCGCGGATCCAAACGGTAATCGGTATATACATATTAATAAAAAGCATTCGGTATCCGTTGTAAACGTGTCGGCTAATGGACTAATAAAAAAATAAAATAGACCTTATTACAACTACTTACTAAGTACAACTACACCTAAAGTATGTTAAATGCTATCGCCGTTGTTGGTTCGGGTTTACCTTTGACGTTTTCCGACGAAAAAAGTATCCGGCAGCCTAGTCGGGAGACCGTCTGACTTGCGATCCGCAGGTCTTGGGTTCGAATCCCGCGGCACGCACGTCTTTTCGAAGTTATGTACGTATTGTTGATTGCCGCCAACTTCAAAAACGGTGAGGGAAAACATCGTGAGGAATCCTACATGTCTGAGAGTTCTCAATGATTTTGAAGATGTGTGAAGTCTCCCAACCCGCACTTGGTCAGCGTGGTAGACTATGGCCTTACCCTTCTCATAATGAGAAGATGGCCCACGCCCAGCAGTGGGACAGCTTGTACAAACAGGGATGATCAAAAAAACTTCAATTAAATTGAGTTTTTTACATATTTGTTGTTTTTTTCGTCATCTAGGAACGTATCCCTACAATCCCACACAAATCACCATTCCATATTCACGGTTTCTGTATTCACGGCATATTTACGGAACGTATACCCCGCGAATAAGGAGCTTTTACTGTATTAAGTTTTGAAGATTTTTGGGTTCCGTACCTCAAAAGGAAAAAAACGGAATCCAGCTTTGTAACAGCAAAGACAAATAACTCTTTTAAAAATAAACTAGACGGATGGATAAAGCTATGTAATAGGGCGAATTCTGTGGGATAAAGAAAGAAAAAAATATCCTTAAAGGCAAACACTAAATGTCAGTTCTGTGGGATATAGGTACATCAGCTTCTGCTGCTCGCCTATCATCAAATGAATAAATATAGGCTAAACAATATCTCCTTCCAACTAAAATAAGACCAGTTAAAAAGTCAACGCATTCTAAAATTAAGCCATTTAAAAGTAAAAACAAATATTGATCAAATAAATCATTCATGCTCATATTCTATGAACTCTGTAACCTTGAGGTATTGTTAAGGGAAACTAAATCAGTTTCACATTTTTTAGTAAGCCTTGTGAAGTTTTGAATGAGCAAACAAAAATAAATAAACTGACCATGACATGAAAACAGTTTTACCATCTCCATAGATACCTACCAAGTTACTGTAGATTTTATAACATGTTGCTATGAATAATACCTAAGGTCAGTGTGGGGAAGTCCGGCTTCTTACTTACTATACTATACTTTTACTTACTTACTATACTATACTTTTCTAAAATTTAAATTCAATTCAACATAATGAATAAAGATACGCTTTCCAAAGTAACTTGTGTGGTTGGAAAAGATTGGTAATGTATTCATTTACCTATAATGGTCTAAAAAATAAGATTAAATGCATTAGATCTTTACATTTACAGCATTTTTTTAAGCTCAGCGTGTAGACGGACTTCTCAATCCAGTTTGAGGTAAGTCCGTCTAGTAGCTATATAACCATAATCTGTGAGCCAATGTGTATGAAAATAATTTCTAACGGTGATGCAAAACTGGCGTTGAAATATGTGTTTTACGCGTATACACATAAGGTTTACATTCCAAAGTAAATGGATTTTATTTGACTTTAGGGTAAGACCGGAATAATTTTAGTGACAGAGGTTGTAAACAATTTCACACACAATTTGAAAAAACATGCGATTGGTAGGATTCCGTACCCCAAGAGAAAAAACTGAACACTGTCCGTCTGTCAATACTTGTATCTCGGAAACGCGTGGAGGTATCGAGCTGAAATTAAAACTAAGTATATAATTATGCAGATCCATAGTCTCTTGCTGTAGAGAAAAAAACAAACTTCTCGGTTATCGTAAGAAAAGTTATAGCCGAATATGTTGCAAAAACGTATATTTCGACACTCACAAGGGAATCAAAACCTATGGGGTACTTCCCCTTCTTTACACATAAAGGAAAAAATCCGAAAATTGTACTTTTTAATTTAATCACAAAAGATAGGGCCTTTATGCAAGGAAAGAGGGTCCAAATTTTAAAGTGTAATAAACCTGAATTTAAGTGTATTTATTATATTTATATATTACAGATAAACGTAGTGCTAGTAGTTCCACTGCTGAGCATTCCTCATCTTTATCAAATCATCTCGTAGATAAGCGGATAGTACAGCTTGAATATCAATAAGCCAATGTTAGTATTCAGTGGACCCTAAGTGGATGGGACATCTATGGTTCTTAGATGGAACTAGCTCCATAATATTGCTTTATCCACCGAGCCATATGAAGCTAGTTATTAAAAAATGGCAGTTATTGGCGCTAGACGGACTTACCGCCTAGACGGACTTCCCAACATTGACCTTACATTGTATCTTGCTGCAGAAAGAAAAATAAAGTTTTTAAGTTTTCGTAAAAAAATGTTACAGCCGAATATAACGTAAAAAACGCACATTTTGACACTCAGAAGGGAATCAAAACCTATGGGATACTTCCCGTTGACCTAGAACAATGAAATTTGGCAATAAGCATTGTGTTAGAGTACACATATAGGAAAAAATCCAAAAACTGGACATTTTTTATTTAATCTCAAAAAATAGTGTCTTTATGCAAGGAAAAATTTTAAAGTGTCATGTGGGGTATCATATGAAAGAGCTTCAGTAGCATAAGCTAAAACAGGTTTTTTAAATATTTTTACGATGTATATTTTTCAATTTATGAGGAAAATATAAAAAAATATATATGATTTCCCCCTTTTATCTACTAGTTTGTACGGAACCCTCGGTGGGCGAGTCTGACTCGCACTTGTCCGGGTTTTTTTATATTATATAGGTTTGCTCTTGACAGCCAACTCACCTGATGTTAAGCAATGTAGCGGTCAACGATGGAGCACGCTAACCTAGAAGAAACCGATTCACTCGCGATTTAAAGACACCCCAGATAGATATATTAATTAATCACACCCGTGATTAATTAATATATCATTTATTTATTCATTTATATTAGATAACTACCATGTGACTAAAAATAATAATTGTAATGCGTTAGCTAAAAAGCCAATGCCACAATTAAGACTCATGTAAATATTATATTTCTGCTGTAAAAATACTGATTACAACTGTTTCCTTGTAGATATGAATGGTTTTGACATAATATATAATAATCATTTTTAGTAAACAAATATATATTTACATTGCATGGTATTGGGACCGATCATTGTGAGGATGGTGGCTTGATCTTGCAAGTTTCATAGAGGAGGGAGCAAAAGCCCAAGACCGCAAGACTTGAAGGAAACAATATCTTTTTGCCCTGCAGAAAATTAAATTCACAGCAAAAAGAAAACATTGGCTTATACAGAAATGAAAAAAAATCATAATAATAAATCCATTCAGGGCTGTTGGATAAAGTTATTCATTTAAGTCAAGTGTAATTAATTGTCATAAATAAAATATGTCTATGCCTCCATGGTTATTCTATGAGAGTCCCTAATTCCAACCATATAAAAAAAGAATTATCAAAATCAGATAATATTGAGGGGTAGAAAAGTGTTTCCTCCTGTTGTATGAAAAACATGTTATTTGCTGGCAAAAGATCATGTGACAACATTATTTTAAGTCAGCCACAATAAATTGTCTATTATGATTAAGAACTTTATTATCTCATAACATATTTACTGAACTAATGTGACCTATACAAGCAGAAATTTTAACATGGTAAAACCAGTACAGTGACTACTAAATTAAGACAAGTATTTAGGAAAACAAGCTAACTTCTACATTTTGTGAGAACCATACTCTTGGATAATTCTCTAATATTAGGTATTTTAAATAAAAACTACAGGTCACTCAAGTCTGTTTTGAGCCGATATATCCGACTATAGTTTTTATTTTAAAATGTGTGAAAACCACGTTAATTTCCATAATAATATTAGGTATTATGTTTTAGAATATTCTCAGTATTGGGTGTTAGTAAAAAATAGTTCTTAGTTTAGAGATCACTTTAATAAGACATTGGTTACTAGAAACATAGTAGGAAGTGGTGGAGAAATGCTATATGGGAATTATACTCTGCTCATTTAATTCAAGTTAGAGAAAGACAGCAAGTGAGAGAGGGAATAGGAAAGGAAGAGAGAGATAATTTTTTTTTTTGGTATTATTAGTTGTAATCATTCTAGTATTTTTTCTTTTTTTACCACCAACCCAAAAAGAGGGGAGTTTGATGTGTATGTGTCTGTGGTGTCATAGCTCTAAACGGATGAACCGATTTTGATCAAGTTTTTTATTGAAAGAGGATTTTATTAAGAGTGTTCTATGTTATGGTTCATCAAAATCGGTTTAGTTGTTTTTTTTATGTCGGGGTTTTTGAGTTTTCTAAACTTATACTTGTATGTCTTGAATAATATCAAATGTGAAATTGCTTTTGGCTTTCTGTTTATGTTTTTACCTACCTATGATGTAATAGATTATTTAACTTGATGTGTATCATAATATATCAATAGGCTAAGAAAACATATAGACTACCTTTCATCACTGAGGGCAACCAGATGATAGACTACACACAGTTTATACATATAATAATAAATGTGGCTCAGTATAGCCACTTCCAATGTTATGCAGTGTGGACATTTAAGGATTTATTTGATTATCAGATGGATACAACTAAATATCTAAATTAAAAATAAACTTACTCTCGTCTGATGGTGTATAAAGTAGCCGAAGCAACTAATTTTAATAATTCCGAGAGGAATACAACGAGAGTTGTATTATAGCTATATCCACCCTTCTCATTCTTTGTGGCTGTGACAAACACACCTGAAAAGAAATAGAATTAAATTTAAGGTTAATTATTAGAAATAAGATAAGTACCTATATAATAAATGTCACAGATGAAACTGGGAGATACAGAACAAAGCAAAGTGAGAAAATCGTGTAAGCATTTATATACAATAGAAGTAATGGAGTAAGATTAATTTAAATCAAGTCCAAGTCCAAGGCTTCAAAAACTCTAGGATGAATCAATTGGGCTGGAGAAAAAAAACTTCCAAGAGAAATTATTTTCATGCTTGCAAACAATGAAGGAAGGTGCCTCTTCAATAGGCTAAAGAATTAAATACTATAGACCCATTTATATCAGACGATCAAAGAGCTAGAACAAGAGCATTCTTTTGTGATCTTTTAGTGTAAACGACAGCTCGTTTTCAGTGTTTATATCAAACAAGCAAGAACAAGAACCAGGAACTAGAATTCTGAATGGGCAAGAACAGCTAGAACACAAGAAGGCTTTGAAGAGACCGTTTCGGGGAGCGACCACATCCAAACATGCAAGAACGCTCTGAGAATTCTTAGTGTATTCCATAGAATGCTCTTGAATGCAGACAGAACAACGAAATAATGCTATATGTTTGTTTACAATAAAATAATTTGATAGAGTAGGGATAGAATGAGCATTTGCTTGTCTGATGTAAACTAAAGGCCGATTTTCATCAGTCAAGCGAATGCTCGTTCTTGCCCACTCGAACAAAAAAGCTCGAAATAATAAATAAGTGTTAATTGATTAAAATAACTAAGTAAGTTTTCAGTAAAATAATTTCAATGAAACGCCTACTCGCTATTCTGAAATGGCAGATTAATCTACACGTAAAATATTCTCCTAGATCCTAGTGCATTAACACTTACCTTGAAATACAAACAGTATAATATATAAAGCAAATACGATGAAAGCTTCTTTATTGGGAAATAGTTTGCTTATTTTCATTTTTATCGCATGTTTATCACACATCTTTCTTTATTGTGTATGCCAATGCCACCAAGATATACTCATTTGTTATTACTATTACCGGCTGAATATATTCATCAGTTATGTAGCCTTGAACTTGTAATAGGGTTAATTGTATTCGATAATTTTATTTCTAAAATCCACTTTAACGGACACTACCACCCATTACCAATGTTGCCAACTGTACTGTCATGTATATAGCTAGATTTGACCCCAAAAAGTAGCTAGAAGTAGCTAAGGGAGGAAAAATAACCGGCCAAGTGCAAGTCGGACTCGCGCACGAAGGGTTTTTTACCATTATCTATAAAAACAGCAAAAAATCGCGTTTGTTGTATGGGAGCCCCCCTTAAATATTAATTTTTAACCGACTTCAAAAAAGGAGGACGTTATCAATTCGTAGCGTATTTTTTTTCTGTACGTACACGAATTTCTCACTCATTCGTGAACCAATTTTTGTGTTTCGTGAATTGGCGTATAGAGAAAGCTCCCAATTTGGTTCCATAATTATTTTAGAAACATTGCTTTATTACTTTTAGAAAATCAGTAAAATTAAAAATATTTCCATTGGATTCCTCAGTAAGTGCGCCAGATTATAGAATCGCAGAGTTCCACTGACACGTTTTTCTTTGCAAAAGTGTCAAATGTTGAGGTTTATCGTGTAAACATTTTCTAATCTGCGATGACGAAGCATTTGACATTCAATGACAAATGTCATTTTTGAAAAAAAAACGAGCGGGTGAAGAGAGGTCTCTTTAAAAAGTTTACAATTTAGTGATCTTGAAAAGTAAAACCTACTTACTCATCCAATGTGTTTATGGAGAAAATAGAGCACTTCAACGCTTGAGCACCTTGTTTAATTATGACACTGATTTAAAGAGGCAGTTGTAAATAGCAGTTTTGGTAAGTTAAAAATTATAAATGGCACGTTTAATAACTAGTTCAGCAGTTAAAACTAAGCAGTAAAGTAAACAAAAATGATTAATAAAAAATAATGAAATGGATCAGTGAATATATAATTGAGCAGGAAAATAATTAAATGGGCGGTAAAAGTTATTGAACGAGCGGTTACGTGTGGGCTTACTGCCCACTATGAATAAATTAATAGAGTAGTGGCACGGATTTGATTGTTAATGCTAGCTCTACACCATCATACAGACTGTCAAACTGTTTTGACACATTATAAATGCACATAAGTTACTGTGTCTGTGTTGTCATGTCCAAAAGGTGCTAGAAAACGTAGCTAGATTTTTTAGCTACAACTTTTCAAAAAAAGTAGCTGACGGGGGTCTAAAAGTAGCCAGATCTAGCTACAAAGTAGATAAGTTGGCATCACTGCCCATTACAGAAAAGCATACATTTTGGATTTGTGACTAGGGTTGAACCCTCCCTATGAATCTATCGATATTTGATTGTTTTTATATCGCTATCGATATTTTGATTGTTTTCAGTTTGATGTGTTAACTGCTAATCTGTAGGTAGATCCTAATAATATTTACTAGCATGAGCATGATAGATAAGAACGTTTTCCGTCTAGTTGCAGTGTCAAAATAATTTGAAATTATAATTACAAGCAATTCTTCTTTGACAATTCAACAATGAGCACATTTACAAAAGTCAACAGTGAGTAGTTTGATTTTTATGAAATTCTTTAATTATATATCAATACCATATCAGGTGCCGCCACGTGGCCACCCATCGCTGATGCGAAAAAAAGTCTTTGTGACATTTTCTTAAAGTTGTCAAGTATTGCTATCGTATCTATTTTATGCCAGCTGTACACTTTTAACGGGAACGTCTCGATGAATGTGTCGGACAAAGAATGCTCAATTGGAACACACCATGTACGCTCGATGTCATCTGTTGAACGTAGACAAAAACGTCCACCTTTAACAAATGACTATTGCTGCTTTTTGCCTTATCTTTGTGTTTATGTCCTTTGGGTTTTATAGATATGATTATCTTTGATACTCAAAAACCTGTAGCTCTCGTTTGTAAGACCCAAAAATGATACACGTCTACACGCAAAAATAGTAAGCGAATAATTGAATGCATGACAGTGTTCAACAGTTTTCCCCGCGACGACGGCATGAAATGCAAAAATCTTTCACTCTGGCGCAAAAAACCGACACGAGATCGAAAAGTGCAGAGACGAGATGAAGGCGAGCTAGCCAGGATGAGAGCACCATGTATACATACTCTGTCCTTGGCGTATCTCGGGATATATTGGCAATTAAAGTGTGCAGGCTGCATTTTAAATATTCTATTATTTCACAAAGTCATTTTATTCTGGAACAAATACCTAAAGCTTGCAGTACTTACAGTATGGTTGCTGTAAATCTGCGAAGCCGTACTAGTTTTAAAAATGTAATTTTGTATTCGTTATAAAAATATCGATGTTTTATTAACCAATCGATAAGTTTAGAAAAAATGTTTACATGGCTTATCCCTACCGAGACGTTAGTGACAGTAACATTACTGACAGCTCTAACTTTGACATAAGAAAAGAGAAATATATTTTATTTTTTTTGCCAGTGTGCAGTATTAAGATTTCTTCAAGTTTCTGGAATAAAACAAGTTATAAATGTTTTAGTCACAATTAAAGTGACGTATACAGTCATTTTCTAATTGAAGTCAAGCTTCAGTAAAGTGATGGCGACTTTACTGGAAGCTTCTATGGAGTTTTGCACTTTTGCCTACAACGCAAAAAACGTTTCGTCACTTTATTATACCTGTCCACATTCACGCACTTAATCAAACACTTAATGAATAAAACGCCATTATAGTATTAAAGTTCAAAGTAACATAAGCTTAGGAAAATAAAATAAAACAACAACATATTTCCATGACGTTCTGTATTAGCGCCTTAGAATATAGAAAAATACAGAAACCGTGAACATGCTTAGAACTGAAGCGACAGAAACTACTCATTTATAGAGTAGTTTGAAGCGCGCGCGATCAGTTGCTCTATGAACGTCTTAACGAGTGGCAAGCTTTGTTGGTGTTAAATTTAATTCAAATATGCCGTCATGTGTCGTTCCTACGTGTAAAAATACTGCTGGGGTGAAAAAAAAACACGATGGGATAACATTTCACGTGTAAGTAGCACAATTGACATTATCTTACGTATTTATTTAATAAATTGTTCGGTCTTTGATCATCGTAGAGAAAGAATCGTCCATTTTGTTGGTGTTGCCAATATCAACGTTTTGATTTTCCTTACTTTTACTTGCTACCGATTTTTTTAGTTAGTAGTTTGTAAATTAAATGAGTAGGTATTTAAATATATTTTTATCCGATTAAAAATCAATTGGCCAAGTGCATGTCGAGTAGCGTTCAGGGTAGCGTTTCATAATTGCAGTTCACCCTATATGGACTTAGAATAGAACTACTTGTTTGATATTGTGAACATATTGATTGATTTTGCGATTTAAATGGATTTAGTGCGAAAATTTTCCTCAGATATTTTGTATTTTTTTTTTGTGGTGGTAGTCTATAACCGTTAACTTATAAAGCCTACCAGGGCCGTAGCCAGGAATTCATTTCAGGGGGGGGGGGGGGGGTACAGCAATGGACTTGGGCATAGCTTATGGTTTTTTCGCGAAAATTGTATGTAGTGTGTAGTAGTGTTTTTATAGTAATATACTATAAAAACACTACTACAATTTTCGCGCTCGTTATGCTTTGTTTTTCGTATTAGTGAACCCAAAAAAATTTGGTTAGTGGCTATTTTTAGTTAATGATTTGCTCGTATTAGAAAGTTCACAGCACTTTAATGATCAATACAAATATAGATCAATATGAAACAATCATGCGCGAGCGAATCGAGCGCGAAACTTTTTTTTTATAAAATAATTGAAGCCTGGAAGGATTTTTGATAATGGCCAGGATTTCGAGGGGGGGGGGAGGGGGGTAGAACCCCCCAAACCTACTTAGCTGTGACAGGTTAAAATAATGCCTAACCTTTTAAGCTAACGTAATAAGATACAAACACAAAATAATTTATTTGACCGATTAATCCGAATAGTAAGTCAAGAGAACAGTTATAAAAATAATGATATCCGTTTAAGAAAGTAAATATTTTATTTTAATATATTTTTATCTCCACGATTTACCACAGCAACGGGTAAATAATGCCTACACTAGCAACATTATGCGGGTGAGAGGTGAGAAGGGTGCGGGACGATTCTTTTGTTTTTGGACACAGCACGGATTTTGTAACTGCATCTGGACGCGCCTTCTGTATTTTTCTATATTCTAAGATTAGCGCATAGCGATTTGCCAATTTAAAGCATTGGGGTTTCTTCAAGTTTCGTGTATAAAACAAGTTATAAAATGTTCTACTCACAATCTAAGTCACGTAGATACCTAGTCATTTTCAAGTTAGAGTCATTAAAGTGGTAACGACTTTACTGAAAGCCTGAAGAGTTTTGGCGATAACATGAAAAGATACGTTTCACCGCTTATTTCACTTGCCAACACTACCATTTTTAACCGACTTCAAAAAGGAGGAGGTTATCAATTCCTACCGTAGATATATATTTTTTTATGCATGTACACGAATTATAACTCCGTTATTTGTGCACCAATTTTTGTGTTTCTTGAATTGATGTATAGAGAAAGCTCCGAAGTTGGTCCCGAATTATTTATTATTATACGTTTTTTTGGTGGCCATAGGAACTTCCTATACAAAATAAATCCAACTTGGGCTGATTTAATTTTGTTTTGTTTTGGCAAACACTCATGTGCTACATGATATCTAAACCAAGACTCGATCCATCAAACCTCTCAACTCTTCCTCACCTCACCCCAACCCCCTTGGTGATGGATGGTGTGGTGCATAACAAAGCGCTCACCATTCACTACCAAATCCACCCTCCTTTCTTTGACAGCAGAGGGAATGTGTATCCATTAGCGCTGAACCTCTGCTGTCAAAACCACCCCTCTTCAACCACCCCTTCAAACTCCATCTCTTAAAAAAAAAAAACTAGACTTGAAGAAGTCGGGAACTAAAAAATAACAAGTATCTACAATAAAACAAAAAGAAAATAACCGACTGCAGAAAAGTAGTTTTTGTAGTAGTCTAACATATGATTTCGTTACGCTTGATTCGCTGTTGAGTTTTTGTGGGAAAGTATGCGTTAAATTCTGTAAAAGATAATAAATCCGCATTTTTTAAAATCATTATCATCATCATCATCTCAGCCATAAGAAGTCCATTGCTGGACATAGGCCTCCCGGGACCATGGATTTCCAAAAAGACCGATTGGAAGAGGCTTGCATCCAGCGTCTTCCCGCCATTTTTAAAAATAATTCTAGTAAAATCATTTATTTACTAAGAAAAAGTTTGTTGGAGGTTACGAAAAAAAAAAAATGTTTGTTGCTGTAGCCTATAATTGGCACTCAGGGAGTAGAAGCATAGTAGGTACATATTATGTACTCAACAGCGTATCAAGCGTCAGACTTAAAGTTGTTTTTTTATTGATACTTGTTAAAATTATGTTTATGTTATTTACTTCGTAGGCTTTTCATTGGTAGGTACGAGTATGTAAGTAAAAATAAAGTGTTTTTAAGTATGGAGATCAGTATTTTTATTAATAAAAATTCATATTTATTTACATTTGGGTTATTCTGCTGTTCGCTTAACTTAATAATTTAAAATATTATGTACAAACACTTATTTACTATTGATATGTATTACGTTGATAATAAAATAGTAAGAAGGTAAGTACCTAGGTTACAAACCTACCTGGAATTACTAGGAATTGTAGGTAATTAAATATGTAGGTATATTCCCCAGATCATTATTACCAACTGTAAGATTTATAAGAGGTAAACTCATATCGTACGTAATAAAACATCAATTATATAAGTAATACTTACTTACAGAAGTTCCAGAAATAAGGTCAAAGCATCTATGCAGGGGATTTATCGTGGATCTTTATTGGGAGTCGGGGAAATATAACAAAATCTTCGTATTTCGTTACAAATAAGATATTTTACAATTTACAAGAATTTAACCTAACACACACACACAATATTTCATGACAGTACAAAATCTAAAATAAGCTAAGTACCTACAAAATTAACAAAATTGACATCTATTATTTTGTTAGAAAACAACTCAAATTCGATTTTAAAGTAGGTACATTTTTCTCTATTTGTCCAATGTTGATCACAAATGTGGCGAATATCATCATTATCATCTCAGGCTCAAGAAATCCACTGCTAGACATAGGCCTCCCCATGGATTTCCAAAAATAACGGTTGGAAGCGGCCTGCATCCATCGTCTTCCTGCCACTTGTATGAGGTCATTTGTCCATCTCGTGGCTGGTCTTCCTACACTGCGCTTGGCGGTGCGTGGTCTCCACTCACCGGAGGTGGCGTATATACACTTAAGTAATCACAAGAGTTTTCTTCGAGCGCCAGCCAGTACACCTTTGTGTTTAGGTAGGTACTTTATTGGCCAAGTAAAGAAAAATGCAGTTTAAACAACAAGCGCCTGTTTTTAGTTGGAAAGCGATAAGTGCCTACCATCAAGTTACAGTTTAGCCATGTTTCTGTACATGTTTTATTTATAAAATTATCTAGAGAACAAATCTTTAGGCGTAAAGTCCGATTCACACTATGTTAGCCAATTTATTGAACTAGCAACAGTGGCGTAACGTGGACTAATATACGTGGGCGAAGTCGCATCAGCGAGATCCCTTGTAATTTTCTTTCATTCTCAAGATCTACCCAATAAATCTATGTTATCAAACATACTTTGACACAACACATGAATGTGAAAAAATATATGCGAGGAAGGAGAATATTGAAAAACATACAGATTTGAAAAAAAAGTTTTACTTTCAAATCATTTTTTTTATTTTATTAAAGAGGCCTCGCGAGGCCTGTTTAAGTGCGAGGCCGTGGGCGAGGGCACACTTCGCCCACGCCTAGCTACGCCACTGACTAGCAAGTAAATTAATTCGCCTTCGCGCGAGCACTAGTTAATAACATAATAATAATGTGTACCTGTAGGTTCAAGTGTGTAGTAACTTAAGTTCAAATAGTACCTAACTAATTTGTAAATTATTAAGAACGCGATCGTTAGCAAAATAGTTAAAAACTAAAATATGAACAGAGCTTAAGTCTCCTGTCCCTCCCGAGGTAGTAACATGGAGTTCTTGAAAGGACTTCTTTCTACCTAAATGTTCCTGTAAGTGAAGATCATCAGTGGATCTTATTTGACAAACGTTTACAATACCCCAGATATACGCACGTGTTGCCATTTTTAAACGGTTTTATTTAGCTTGACCTGTTTATTTGGGTCAAATTTAGTAATTGAAATTTTACCCCCTTGCAGTTGATGGATCCATTTGAAATTTAGTATACACCATATATTATCTAAGTTTAGTCCTGATGACAATACAATTTAGTATATTCTGTATTATTGTAAATCCAAGATGGCCGCCGCCACAAAATGGCGGATTTCATATTTTAACACAACCCCCACAATATGGATATCAAATGAAAGGTAGTTCTAGTAAAATACAGTAAATACATTACCTACCTCATTATCTTTGTTTTCAATAAAACCGTTTAACTTAAAAAGTTTTTTTAAATAAGTAGGTACTTGTTAAATTTGACTACAGCATTTTGTAGAGGTAAGTAAGTACTTGTTAAATTTGACTACAACATTTTGTAGAGGTTCACAGAACACATTTACATGCCAAAATTTATGTAGGGCTGATAGTCTCTGAATAAAATGACTGTGACATACGGACAGTCAGACACACGGCCATGGCGAAATTATAAGGGTTCCTAGTAATCACTACGGAACCCTAAAAATGGGCGCTGTTGTATATGTTATGTAGGTAGAGATCTTTCAGACTAAAATGCACATCACGCTAAAAAGTAGACAAAGATAGTACTTTCGTAGTTTCAAAAGACAGAAAGAGCGAGAAAGTTTTATAGACATGGAGGGGCGTGCAGATTTAGAGTGAAAAATATCTACATACATACTTACTACAGTGGTTATACTATTTAACTACGTAGTATCGTACACGTTTGTCAGAACAAAACGTTTTTTTTTCTTATAATATAACCTTCACCCACATTAAAAGTTTTGATGGACAAACATAAATTAAATGCGCGATAAAGAATTTTTTTTGTTAATTCCCACATAATCGTCAATTCTTTTGTCTATGCCTAATTGATTTTACTAACTATTTTGATCCCTATTTATCGATTTTAATCAGCGATAAAAAATAATGTCTAGGTACAAAGACCTAACTACCCTAAATAATTTACATTACAGCAGTAGTGATTCGATGACTTACTTAAAATACATGACAATTTGAGAAAGAGAGTAGGCAGTTTAGCTCTTATCATAGGCAGTTATAGGTACTTTTATTTGATTTTCGATGACAATATTGAACACTACTAAATGTTATAACTTTTTAGAACTTTCCAATTTCAAACTGAAGATTTTTTAAAGGACGTCCTACTTATAGGAGATCTGCATAGAGGCGCCACCTTAGCTTTAAATTACATTTGTAAAACTCCGCAATATAGCGAATATGTATCAAATTTTTTTTTGCGGCCAGAGCATATTCATTATTTGTATCAATGAATCCTCGTCCCATTATGATTTTTTTGCAGGGACAGTAATGGTATTATCTCATAAGCAGTGTGACTATGAGTTTGATTTTTCACAACGCTGGTTTTAACTTTAGTAGAAAAAAAAGAGACAGAGGCATTTCTTTACCTCAATCTGCTACAGATGTGTTCTTTAGTGAGCGATGATCGCTCAGTTATGTTACAGTTCTTACCGTTACGGGTAGCATACACGTGTTTTTTCGTATTTTTTTGCTCAATATTAAAAACGGTAACAGGTAGACGCTTCAAATTTTCACAGAATATTGACGTGTATATTACCTTTCAAAATAAATAATTAAATAACAATAAAGTAAATATTAAAGGGGACACCCATACAACAAACGTAATTTTTAAGCAATTTTTACTCAATCTTAATTAACAGGTAGAAACTTGAATATTTGTAAGTAAATAATTAGAAGATGATAGTACGGAACCCTTCGTGCGCGAGTCCGACTCGCAATGGCCGATTTTTTTATTTAATATGTTTATCAGATAAGCGCTTCTGCTTTATATTAATTTATTTAGATAAATTAACTCTAAACTTAGAATTAGGAATTTATAATTATACTATTAGTTAAATATCTAACTCTCAAGGAGTGAGTATATTGATATGTATTGTGTTTGGCTCATGCAAGGCTAGGCACAATAATGGCAATTTAATATTTTTTGATTCCTTTAAAATATTATTTAAATAGTTGACCAAAGCTGCAATGGAAACATCAACTAAATCGTTGCTTTTTCTAACAAACTGATAGAGGATGGAAATATTAATTTTGTTCGTATTCATAATTATTATATTACTTACCATTTACAAAGCTAGAGAAAAGCATTAGCTAAGACCATATACTCTTAGTTTTGTGTTTTTTTTAAAAGACTCGATAGTATTTTTTTATGAATGTTCAGCCATATTTCTTACCATAAACATTTTCACTGAGCCAGAAAGAGGTGATCCTATAAAAAATCAGTAGTTACTGTTTTTTATGGGACAACCGCTTTTAACATAGTACCTACTTTTGAAAATGAGCTCCAATAAAATAATACAATTTTGTTCGGGAGACCTCATTGAAGTCGGTAAACTAAAATATTTGTATTTTAAATTCGAAAAATGTATATCAGACGTGATGGTTTGTTTGGAAAAAACAACGAGTGACCAGCCTATTACATCTTTTAGGAACATCTTTCAAACAATCATGTTCAGAAGATGGAGAAATGAAGACATAGAGGCGTTCTATAACAAATATCACACGCGAAATAGTGTACCTATTTTAAATGAACATATGTTTTTATCACAGCCCGTTTTATAATATCGAAATGTTCTAACTATCAAGCGAAATGGAGTAAGCAAATGAGGGGAAATATTGAAGGAAGAACGGCGTCTGCTCGCGAGGTGTTGGGCTCGGGGAGAGTCAGATTGGCTGACGGCTGGATGAACGGCGACGGTCTGATCACGTCCACTGGAAATGAGAGGGTTTCATATTAGTACTAGCTACATTCTAACTGCTAAGCAGTAGTGTGCAAGCGTTACGGCGTTTCTTAGATTGTTGCAGTTAAGCTGTATAACACTTAGTTGTATAAAATCTTTTACCTGCGATCATAAAATTGTTTATTAGTGAATACAATACAACACTTCACAAGGAAGGATCCCTTCGAACATGGCCCTAGAACTAGCGGTATAGGCTGTAAGTACGTTGTCTATCAGTCTGTCAGGTTAAAGAGATTTATAGGTATACCTAGATCTTATCTCTTTCATATTTTACTTTCTGTTGTCGTAAAACAGTCTGAAAGAAATAAGAAAAAAAGTTGTCTGTGAACCGATTTATGTCAAATTTTCTTCCGAAAGTACATTTTCAATAATGATTTCTTAGTAGGTGCTTTTCCAATAATTTCTTAGCGAAAGTTATACGAACGTTTGGATTCGGGGAACACTTTTTAAAAGACTAGTGTTGGTCCCTTTGCCGCCATCTCTATTTCCTGAGAGCTACAAACTTGGAATTTTCAAGGCTAGAGTGAATAGAAATCGTCTAGATTGAAGAGCTCCATCCTCGGCTACACCATCGCTTAACATTAGGCAAGTTAGTGGTCAATCGTAGATCTAACTTTCGGAAAAAAACTTCTCACCTATAACAGTATCATTTCTGATGTCAGCGAACTTGTCCTCTATATTCCTGAACTCGGGGATGGTGCTAACGCAAGTGATCTCCAGCCGGCCAGTTGCCACCAGCTGTAGCTCCGAGATGGTCACGTACATGTCCCTTTTGTTTGGCTTCCGACTTTTGTGGCGGCTTGTTGTGGTGCGGATCACATTGAACTCTTCGTGTGCTTCGATGTGCTTCATTTCACCTATCTGGAAATTCGTCGGGAGGAATTAGGTTTCAAGGAAAGAAGGTTCCCAAACCACTATATATTGATTGCGTATTGTTGTGATATAACAATACGCAATCAATATATATACGACGACACGACGACACGATATGACGATATGACGGTTTTTTTTATCAGCCCTGTTTTGTACAAACTGTCCCACTGCTGGGAACGGGCCATCTTCTCATTGTGAGTAGGGTTAGACCATAGTCTGCCACGCTGGCCAAGTGCGGGTTGGCAGACTTCACACATCTTCAAGATATAACTTCGAAAAGACAGAGGTGCGTGCCGTGGGATTCGAACCCAGGACCTGCGGATCGCAAGTCAGACGTTCTCACCACTAGGCTGCCGGAAACTTACGGTTATGACGGTTACGAATTGATTTCGATTGTTATTTTTAGGAAAAGAGGATAAGTAATACAAAAATCAATAAATTTCGGGCAGTTGTTTTGTGTTCAATATGTTGTTTTGTTAGCTATGCCTCGCAGTTTCATCCGCGTGGTGATGAAAAATGGCGATATTGATGACTGTGAAAAGCATCCTATGATCGTCTACTCTACAGGTTTTCAGCTACCATTGTACCAAATAATAAATATTAAATCAATAAATTAAATTAAATATGAAAATATGAATATATTATAACGATCGGTTCAGCTACTTTCAGTTTTTTTTTTTGAGTTTTTTTTTTGCTTTAATATTATTAGATTTTTTAAATAATAATATTAGAATTTAAACGTGCATTTCTATGTGTGGAGATTTAACATTAGGGCATCCTAGGATTTTTCTGCAATGTTTACCTTTTATAGTGAGAGAACAAGTTATTTTTTTACAAGATTTGTGTTAAATTGCCTCAATAGTATGGGTAAAATTTTGCGATTGAATATTGAATCAGTTATATGGGAATACCTAAAAAATACCAAAATTTACAGCAAGTGGGTACTGATTGAGATGAATTTTTGCATACAATTATTTAGTTAGGATGACAACGCTTTATAAATCCAATATGATGGACTCCCAATAATGGTGGACCAATTATTTTTTGTTCACCCCTACGATATCGGTATCGAATGAAGATGCTTTGCTCAGAAGAATATAAAAACTTGTTTAACTTCGCCGCGGTAACGTTTACTTCACCATCATCATAATTATTCTTCACCCATAAGAAGTCCATTGCAGGACATAGACCTTACCTATGAATTTCCAAAAAAAACCGATTGGAACCGTTTCCAATCGGTTTTTTGCATCCAGCGTCATCATTTACTTAAATGATCGTTAAAAAATCCTAGACCCAGATAAGTGCTCTAGTTATCCAGCAGGTATATTTTGTTAGAGGTATTGACTGATGCTACTACATTTTTATATAGTATTCGTTTATTTCCTCCGACTTGAGTCAGAGACATTGTTAAGCCTAACATATTGTTTACGCAGTTTTTGTTATTATATTCAAATTTGTACCTATCTGCTGGAAGCTATATTGGTATTTTTTTTACCTCGACGAAAACTCATAAAGTTTAGTCCCGCGAGGTGCGTGACACCTTTGTTCCCTATGAAACAAAAGGTGATATCAAAATTTGTAATCCGTGAACTGACTTTACGGGGCAATGTTCAATGTATACCCACACAGTCACCGCACAGTAAGCTTTTGCACGTGCGAACATAATAGATAATTTGCATAAAAGTAATTTCCTTGAACCGAGATAGACGCACATAGGTATATACGAAATTACGAATAAGCCAGCGTGCTGACGCTCACGCTCGGTGTAGTTGCCACGCGCGCGTCGCGATCGACGCGTAGCTACGGTTATATGTACATACACAACAAGTGATACTAGTAGTTTAGAAAACTAAAAAGCCCGTCATAAGAGACGGCCAAGTTTCCGGCAGCCTAGTCGGGAGACCGTCTGATTAGCGATCCGCAGATCCTGGTTTCGAATCCCGTGCCACGCACCTCTGTCTTTTCGAAGTTATGTGCATATTGTTGATTGCCACATTTGCCACCAACTTCAAACGGTGAAGGAAAACATCGTGAGGAAACCTACATGTCTGAGAGTTCTCCATGTTCTTGAAGATGTGTGAAGTCTGCCAACCCGCACTTGGCCAGCGTGGTAGACTATGGCCTTACTCTTGTCACAATGAAAAGATGGCCCGCGTCCAGCAGTGGGACAGTTTGTACAAACAGGGTTGATGGGAGAGAGAAAGAGAGAAAAGACGGCTGAACAAATTTTTATGAAACTAAGAAAAGAACACTCGATCAAGTCCACTTCAAACAAACAAACTAGATCAAAATTAGTCCATCCGCTTGAGAGCTACGATGCCACAGACAGACACACTGATATACCTACAGATACATAGGTCAAACTTATAACACCCCTATTTGTAGGTCGGGGGTTAGAAATGTATGGTAGCAATCAGTGGGTTCCAGTCGACACGACAACCACGAGCACAGCCCGCTCCACATTCCCGGCAAAACTAGACGAAATTTGCAGAATACGGGAGTGTAGAGAGAGTAATCGTCTACATTCGTGTGCTCTCCCAATGCTCGTTCTTCGACAAAAGTTTTGCCTCTCGGCAAACTCCGGGAATGTGGAGTGGGCTTTAGTGCGGCGACTCGTAGCTATTTTTTCGGAAGAATTACTAATTTATTGCAAAGTCCATGCTAATTACTCGGTCAAGCACGACCGTCGGGCGTCCTGTTAGTCACATGACTGTTATCTAACACTTAACATTATACACACACGGTAAATAAAACATGGTAGGTATTATCTCATTAAATCATATCTCTGCCGTGATCTTTGCCGTATTAATATAATAGCCAAAAAAATATTATACTTCGGCGAGATGGTATCGTAATGTTAATTAAAAAGTTAAAGGTTAATTATTATTAGAAAAAGATGGATGGCACTGCTTCAGCACGAAAAGTAAGCGGACGACGGGTAAATCATGCGAATAAAAACTAACCTAAAAAACTGTTTAGATACAATCTTTTAATAATGCACTATAAATTGTTCAATGATTTACCCAAATGAGCGCAACCACGAGGAATCCATTGTTTGTCATCTATCTGAAAGTTATTATGTCTGATTTTTCGCTGCCTCAGCAAAATCTGTTTGTTGTTCCTTTGTGCCATTGTTTTATAAGTGTTTTTTTGTTATTTGTATTCTTTTTGTGGTGTCAATAAAGTGTTATTGATTGATTGATTGATTTATCGTAAAACTAAAAAAAATTAGCTTGTCGCATCTACTACTATCATTTATTATATGACATCAGAAAGTTCTAGTGCCAAATTTCTGATTTTATGTATCAGATAGCTCCATATTATCATATTATTACACTGTTATCCAAATTACAAAGTAGCCAAATTTTTGCGTGATTGGTTCTGTAGAAGTTACCCTAATCTCGTTTCAAAGATATTCACGCCCGCTATCCGTCGTCCACTCGTAAAGATACATCGTCAACCTAAATAATGTAAACTAAAACCGACTACGCCCCTGTATTCTGCGTCTATTTTCACATAGTTACTTTTAAGTGGTAATATTTATTACATAAGTGTATTTAAATAACTAAGAAAGTACGTAAATTTATATGTTATAATTTGGTTCATTTGCGTCTTTAATTTTTTATTCGTAACTATATTATGTGGTTTGGCGCTAGATAGAATAGCGGACAATCAAAATGCTTCTAAAATACTTCATCATCGACACCCACCGCATTCTATTTCCCACTGTTGGGTATAAGCCTCTCTTTTATCTGTCTCATTCTAAATATCTCATTTGTTAAAATGTGATAAGAAGTTATGCGGGAACAGATCAACCCATATACAAACGAGCTGAATCATCACCCTTCTTTCGGATTCACCGTAGTCGAGAAAAATTAATCACGAAATTTTCTTATTTTGTATTTAACCCCGATTTTATTTAAAGAAGACGAAGTTTGGAATTAGTGGTGTAATGCTTTTAAAGAAGCTATAACCTGCAGTAGACTACAGACGGCTCATGATTGTGTTGTTTGTTACCTCCTTACCTGATGATCCTTAAGATTACATCCTGGAGGTCGAGTGGCTACATGGGATGCGTGGGTCAGCGCGACCAGCGAGGGAGGCGTGCTCATGCCGTCGTGTTCGAAGGCTCTCAGCCCTCGCCTCCCGTTCCTTTCACTCATCGGCACGCGGTACTTGTGAGAGTGGGCCACGAGCTCGTCCATCTGAAGCGACATTTTATTTTACGAGGACTCTTGTAGCGCTTGACTGTAAATTGTAATGGAATGGCGGGCTTGAGTGTCGCAAGTGTCGAGTACCGACTTGGCTCCGTTTCATGTTTACGCGTAACTACAGTTCATTGAGGGTTTCAATCTTAGATGAAAATAACACTTGGTCTTATTACATTTTCGTTTCGCATGACATTATGTTAATGTTCACATGGATTTTACTTATTTAAATAAGTTGTTCGGATAATAGAATAATAATAATAATAATCATCATTATCATTTCAGCCACAAAGTAGGAGGCCTCTTGCACAAAGTAGGAGATTGGTGGTGGCCTCCTCCATGGATTCCAAAAACAGTTGGAACAGGCCTATAACCAGCACGTAGCATCATCAATTTGTTATAAGTCCCATAGGACCCGCTACGGGACTTATAACAAATTGGCTATAATTATTATTAATTATTCTAGATTGATCATTGATCCGATACGATGTGGTCAAAACGTAAGTCCAGCTAAGTATAAGTGTAAAGAAGAAGAAGAAGAAGTTAGTAAATAAGTTATATTAGGATGTCCTTGTCCTAGGAGTACATCACTCATCTTCGGTTTGCCGACGATATAGTAGTCATGGCAAAGTCGATGGAAGAGCTCAGTACGATGCTCGAAGACCTCAATAGAGTTTCCCAACGGGTGGGCCTCAAAATGAACATGGACAAAACGAAGGTTATGTCGAACGCCCATGTAGTGCCCACCCCAATATCTGTGGGGAACTTCACTCTTGAAGTTGTTGACGAATACGTCTACTTAGGACAGACGGTCCGATTAGGCAGGTCCAACTTTACGAGGGAGGTCAATCGTCGTATCCAACTCGGCTGGGCAGCGTTCGGGAAACTTAAAAGCGTCTTCTCGTCCAATATTCCCCAGTCCCTCAAGTCGAAAGTTTACAACCAGTGTGTGTTACCAGTGATGACATACGGCACTGAAACGTGGTCCTTAACTATGGGCCTTATAAGGAAGTTCAAGGTCACGCAACGAGCTATGGAGAGGGCTATGCTCGGAGTCTCTCTACGAGATCGAATCAGAAATGAAGAGATACGTAGACGTACAAAAGTCACCGATATAGCACAGCGGATTAGCAAGTTGAAGTGGCAGTGGGCAGGGCACATAGCACGCAGAACTGATGGCCGATGGGGCCGAAAGGTTCTCGAGTGGAGACCACGTACCGGCAAGCGCAGCGTAGGAAGACCAGCCACGAGATGGACAGACGACCTCATACAAGTGGCGGGAAGACGCTGGATGCAAGCCGCTTCCAATCGGTCTTTTTGGAAATCCATGGGGGAGGCCTATGTCCAACAGTGGACTTCTTATGGCTGAGATGAGGATGTCCTTAAACTCAGTCCCAATTCAGTTATTCAAGACCGCTCCATAGCCAGACTATATGTGGAGCGTTTCCCGTCAGCCGCCATAGTTTTTTTGATTCAGTCACTTTTATGTCATACATTTGACATATTTGATGAAACGTGACACGTCCTTCGCTCGTTACAAAATCAAATTAAGATAGCAGCCGACAGGAAATGCTTCGCACAAGGTTCAGTTACGGATCGGTTTTGAATCATTGAATTGCCAGGTCTCGCCAAAGTTTAAAGAACTAAACTCATCTCTAGCAAGATCTCTATATAAACTAAATAAACTAATATTACCTACACGAGATATGAAAAAAATCAGCCAGCACAATACTATATAGACAACTTGGTGGTAGGTACAAACCAGGGATGTACACACCTTCCTCCCATTGATAAACCATGTGATGTGGGGCGCGGGGAATGCAGGCGCAGTGGTGCAGTTGGCTCGGAGAGTCTCGCCGAAGCTCAGGAAACGCGTGGGGAAGTCTATGCGTGGGTGATGTTTCTGAGGATCTGAAGATTCATAAAAATACATGTCTTTTGTGACAAAAATGGACACGCCAAAGGATGGACAACATTTACAATATAATTAATTAATTATTATTTATTCATTCAAATTCACCTGTCGTTTATATGCCTCTCACATAACTTATACGTCTAAATTAAATTTTACACATCGATAGAAACGTTTTTTTCGTAGATTCGTGAGTAGGTACGTACCTACCTAGCTTGAAAGAGTAGGGAATAACATCTTAGCTCGTATGGCATAGATCCAGATTCATGGCTAAAAACAAAGCACACTTATATAGTTTTGGAGACCTTTCTAAGTACAACTCGTAGGAAACTTACGCTTTACTTGTTGTGAATTAGACCAGTATTCCACTAGTATAAAACCACTTTAGTACTTATGTAAGTACGTTACAGAGTAAAGTAAAAATTTTCGCTGTGTACCTATGTAGATGGTATTAGTGTTTCGTTTTCTATATGAAAGAAAATTGGCGTCAGTGAAGTTCCATCATTTATTTATCTGGATTAGCCATGAAACCTAAATGACAAAATCATGTAAATAAGTGGAATTCTGCCAAGAGATTGGAGATCATAATCGGTAAATTCTTGAAGCTCATTGTTCATTATATTATCAAGAATGTTCATCTTTGGCACCACAAAGATGGTGGGTCTAATTTTCTTTAAAAAAGAAAATTTTACCCACCATCTTTGTGGTGCCAAAAATGAACGTAGCCAGCTAGGATAGTATGGAATGATAGTTTCATTTAACTGAGAAACCGACTTCAAATCCGCAATTTTGATTTAAAAGCCAAACTACTTAACCAATTTTGATGACATTTCAATGGCATCAATAAAATCCGTTTATAAATTATTTGAAGGATTTGAGTTACACGGTAGCAAACATAAAAAATAACTGGACAAGTGCGAGTCAGACTCGCCCACCGAGGGTTACGTACAAACTATTAGGTATGATAAATAATTCAGGAATAGAGTGTACCTAATGTTTTTCGAGCGTTTCCTGAAAATCAGTTCCCATATGAATTACTCATAGGTAAATTATATCACATGTATTGGAATTTTGTATTTTTTCCGAAATCCCACGAAACCGGAAACTAAGTTGTTAAAACGTTAAGGCAAAGCTAGTCATTGATAAAAGGGGGAGATTATATATATATACCTATATATATATTTAAAATTTTCGAATAAAACGACGATATATATATCGTCCCTAACGTGTCTGTAACGTGGTCCCTAACTATGGGCCTTATAAGGAAACTCAAGGTCACGCAACGAGCTATGGAGAGGGCTATGCTCGGAGTCTCTCTACGAGATCGAATCAGAAATGAAGAGATACGTAGACGTACAAAAGTCACCGATATAGCACAGTGGATTAGCAAGTTGAAGTGGCAGTGGGCAGGACACATAGCACGTAGAACTGATGGCCGATGGGGCCGAAAGGTTCTCGAGAGGAGACCACGTACCGGCAAGCGCAGCGTAGGAAGACCAGCCACGAGATGGACCGATGATCTCATACAAGTGGCGGGAAGACGCTGGATGCAAACCGCTTCCAATCGGTCTTTTTGGAAATCCATGGATGAGGCCTATGTCCAGCAGTGGACTTCTTATGGCTGAGATGATGATGATGATGATGATATATATCGTCGTTTCATAATAAAATTATGATCAATGATTATATAATATATGATCGTCTTACGTGAGCATCAGGAATGACGTATTTAGCCTTAAAATGCCTACTTGCAATTGCTTCATCGAGTTAAAGACGATTTGCATTCAGACCTATTGCTTCATTGGATAGTTTAAGATTAATGTAGTTCAGCATACTACGAGTAACCTAACAAGATATTATTCGTAAAATGTAACAAAACTAGACATGTTTGATATTTCAAAGTAAATTTTTTCTCACTAAAATTCGAATTCAAAGAAATAGTTCGAAGAGATAAAGACATGAAAAGAGGCTCATTCTTACATAAGTTGGACATGGGGGAGATTAGCGAAAAAGATAGGTAAGCGTTTGTGAGCAGAATTTATAAAATGGCGCAGCGGCACGAGGTTAGGTTTCAGGTTATGATATTTTGGCAGAGATTCATAGATAAAGAGAACGAATTGGCTCGTTCGGAAAATACCTGGTTTTCTTAGAATACTAACCTACTTTGTACTTTTTACTGTTTTTTATTGACGTAGACAAATTTCAGCGAATGCGAGGACAGGAGGACCTCTTTACTATCGATATACACTTGGCCGGTTTTATATATGACAAGGTATAATATTATATAACTCGCCTTGTTAATATGTGTGGGTCAATACTTATACTAAATTCTAATTCTAAACAAATTATCCCCAACTGATTTGAGCTGAAATTTTGTACACACATTTGGTTGTTTGCATGCATGTTTAGTTACGTAATATTGAATTCTTTTAGATATTCAGCTCAGTGACATGAGGGTAGCTATAATTTTTTCATTGGGGAGGAGTGGAGGGCGGGTGCGCGAACAATTTTCACCATAACAATTTGTAATGCGCGTGCGGAGCTAGCGCAAAAGAACCTAGGACTGAAACTAGAATCAGCGCTCCATCGTAGACCGTAACGTCGCTTAACATCAGGTGAGTTGGAGGTCAAGCGCAAACCTATATTTATATATAAAAAATAATGTTTTTTTTATCAGTTTCAGTAAGTAATATGCTCGTGTCAGCGGGCTCCTAGCACTCTCTTGCCCCAAAATTGGTCACCACATAATTTTTACGGTTTTCTTTGAACTTTTAGTTAGTGCCTAAATTATTTTTATCAAAAATTTTAAGATTTTCTTTTCGGATGCTAAGGATTTAAAGTTACTCACGGTGACTGTACGACAAAGTTCGAAAATTGTTTAAGGGTGAGTTACGGAAAGAAAAGGGATTATGCTTTTTTTGAGTTTCATCAACTGACCATATGTGAGGAAAGATTTTTGTGGTGAAATTTGAATTACGTGAACGACCCATTTTGAAATAAAAAAAAACCCACGTAATTACAAGTAATTGAGCGATAATATTTAATTTTGTAGTTGCTAGTTACAAGGTCAATCTAGGTTATTGCCTTTTATAGAAGGTTAGAACTAGTTCATCATCAACCTGAGTTAATTGGCCCACCCTTTGTGAGGGTTTCCATGTGTTTGAATAGGATGTGTTAAAGGTAGTACCTGCATTCACAATGCGCATATTTTGTTAAATCAAATCAGTTTAGATTCGGGTAGTATTCGGGTATTCCTTATATTATGTAGGTGGCTATTATTTTGTATTTTGTGTAATTTTTAGAAATAATGGGAACGGTCGTCTTCCTTAGCGGGTCTTTCAGATTAAGTGATGATGCAATCAGGGTGTCTTTAATCGCTATTGAAAATGGGAAGATCAGCTAACCTGGAATGGAACTGGTTCTCAAGTGACGTACTGTAAGTTCCCGTTAGGTCCTTGGTCACTTGAGTTTGGTAGCTAATTAATCATGTCCTAGAATATAACCTTCGACCATTCTATGGTTTCTTCAAAAATGTCAAGCTTTTTGTTGGAATTTGGATCTGCTCCCTAAGCTACGGGAGGTTATCGCTGTACCAACTGAGCTAACATCACTTTAAAGATGAAAGTCGTATATATATATGTATATATGTATGTCGTATGTATATATGTATTCTATTTAATTTTAATGTAGGGTTCAAGCCTTCCCGTCACTTTGTAACATCATGAAAAAGATAACTAAAAGTTCTCCGCTCAACCTTTAATTCTAGGTGCGCCTTAAAGATGTTAAGCGTAACATAAATTAGGGAGGGTTCTACCAATATTTGACAATAAATAATTTGTATGTTTTTTGTCATCCATTAGCCGAGTTTCCTGGAGCAACCTGCGTGCCAATTTAACTTTGACTTCCTGCTATAGTTTGCGCAAATCATGACTTGAATTTCATCGCAATGTGACCTTTTGTTTACGGTATTACGAGTAGGTAAGTAATACCTGTTTATCTGAATGTACATATGTTGTTTTCTTTATGAAAACAAAAATATACTAACATAAAGAAAAAAAAACATTGATAGGCGCTATTTTGTTGGAGCCAATTTAAAAATTGCTCAAGGAAAGTTATGTTTTATGGTATCTCTCTTGAGTAGTTAGTCCCTTTGCAAAATAATATAAAAAATAAATAAAGTGGTGAATTACCACTACACAAAGAAACCTTCAAATTGTCAATCCTTTATCCTCTTACTAGCGCTTTGATTAAAACATTCTATTCCTAACCGACCAATATGAGATGTTCAAATATCGGTGTTCTAGCTTTATTGATATCAATTCTGAAAGCACCACTAAAGTAATTATGAACGAATTTTCTCAAAAAAAATTCGTAACATTTTCAAATTACGTGATTTTAAGTATTTTAATTAGCTTACTGGTACCTTTGCCCCATTTGTAGACAATCTCCACAACAAATGATTATACTAGCGTTTTCTTACATTAATTAATATTTTTATTTAAAACAATAAAAATTAAATAACTAATCAGATAATCAGTTCAAATAAATTTACTACTAATATATTTTCATAAATACCATGTATTTCAGGTATCATGGTGGGTATGCAAAAAAACATAATTACAAATGACTCTTGATCCAGTCGATGAATCTCGGGACACTGGCGTATGCTGAAGGATGTCCCAACTCGCATCCATCGTAAGCAACAAAGGAGCTCACACCGAGAAGTATCTCTTGTCCTCCGCTTGCGAATACGGTCAAAGGCCCACCGGAGTCTCCCTGGCAAATACCCACACCACCGGCACCATTTGTGCACACATTGGAATCCAAAATGACATCCCTACCGTAAACACGCTGGCATTGCTCCAGAGAAAGTATTTGTAACACGACGTTCCTCACCATAGCATTTGTAGTTGGAGTGGTCAAGTCTGAATACCTTCCAAATCCACTGGCAAGTGCCCAAGATCCGGTATAATCGAAAGTCAGGAACGGCCCATACGGTAACGTGATTGCACGAATCTGGTTATTGAACGGAATATGGATTGGCGAGTACAGCATAGCGATGTCATTTGCGAAGGTCCGATGGTTATAGTTCTGGTGCACTGCGATGGAGGAAGTGAAGAATCTAAGTCCTCCGTGGAATAGAAATGATGAACCCAGTACGACTTCGAATCGCCACGCCTGGAACCGGCCATCGTTCCAGCAATGCGCCGCTGTCAGGATTCTTGTCGGTGTTAGGATAGATCCGCCGCATGCTGATGGTGAAGACAGTCCAAAAACGTCAATAAGTAGTCCTGCGAGGTAGGGATGGGCATTGATGGAGGCGACTTGACCTCCAACGATCGGCTTGTTAGACTGTAACGTTTCATATCTCTGGATGTCCTGTGCAAGTTTGATGCCCACTCTCTCGTGCCATCCGGTATATATCTCGCCTGTCTGTTGCAAGCCCCACGTAGCGTGGGCACACAGCAAACCCAATAAAATAAGTGCAACCATTTTAGAACTATGCTAGACACTAGCCCCGTAGTTGTTTATAAACATAAATCTTATCTCATAATTTTTTCGTTAAATTAGATAAGTAAAAATATTAATAATCAGTGAATTTGTTTTATTGCAGCTACTAAAAAGATTAATAGTCTATACTAATTAGTGATAAAATTCGTAAAATAAGTAAGTGGACTTAACTTCTGTGGGTTTTTACGTACAAGGGATTAGGAAGTAAAATAATATTATTCAACTTTGTTTGACAGGCATGATTAGTATACGTAAGTGATTAAGCAAAGCGTTTGGAACCGTATGTTGTACTTTGAAAGACATATTATCGCTAAAATATTTATACTTGATATTTGTACTATGGCAGATATATTAAAAACAAAGTCATAAACATATTTTGTAGGTGCGTCAATAGTATTGTTTGGGTTTATCTTTATAAATGTTACTACATATATTAATAAAGTTAAAGGAGGACGTATCTTTTGTATATAGGTATTCAGTAACAATTCAAAAGTTCCAAAGTCACCGATATAGCACAGCGGATTAGTAAGTTGAAGTGGCAGTGGGCAGGGCACATAGCACGTAGAACTGATGGCCGATGGGGCCGAAAGATTCTCGAGTGGAGACCACGTACCGGCAAGCGCAGCGTAGGAAGACCAGCCACGAGATGGACAGATGACCTCATACAAGTGGCGGGAAGACGCTGGATGCAAGCCGCTTCCAATCGGTCATTTTGGAAATCCATGGGGGAGGCCTATGTCCAGCAGTGGACTTCTTATGGCTGAGATGATGATGATGATTCAGTAACAATGCTTTACCAAGTTGACCGCTTTCAATGATTCTTTAGTTTCATAATAAAACATAGTATCTCACGCTCACCATACAAATTAGACATGTCAAGATCCGATGATGGGATTTGAAAAATTCATCAAATTCCTCTTGGAAAGGCATTTTCACAACATAGGTATGGTCAAATGATGATATATTACGTTGTCTGTTTTTTTTTTGCTAGATTTTTTTTTTATGATAACCCGTCAGGGCGATACTCGGTGAGGCGTCTTTGATGTTTACATCTATTCACTCTAGCCTTGAAACAAGATTGTAGTTCTCAGGAAACAGAGATTGCGGCAAAGAATTCCATTCCTGTGCAGTACGTATCAAGAACGGGGACCGATATCGCTGAGTGAGTACAGATTTTGGCATTTCAATGAGAAATTGATGGTAATGCACTGACTTTCTGCAAGTCCTGTAGTAAAATGGGGAGGGTGGAATTAGTACCTAAGCCTTATTATGTAGGTACTTAAGCTTAGGTGCTTAGGCACATAATTGTTCCTATTCCCGTTAACATACTATTCCTACTGTAGAGAAAATATGTGATTTTTTTTATTTGACAAAATTAATCTCCACAGACCCCGGAGTCCGTGCCTTTTATAAACTAATATATGTATTTTGAACAACATTTTACAATACATTTTATTAGTATTTTTTTGTTTTTAATATGTGATTAATTTATTTTATAATTGATGTAATATTTATTTATTTATTGGGTACCAACATGTTATACATTCTTACATTGTTAAAAGTAACACATGAACAAAAGTCAAAGAGCTAAATGCTAACATAATTATAGGCACCGACAACATGCAATTAGGAAACAAGCGGTCAGAAAATTAATTAAACAGATATATTAGGTGTGTGTAGGTATAATATGTGTTTAATATGTGAAGTTAGAAACATTCTTAGATATAAAGCACATTTTGTTAAGTAATTAGCTCTGGTGTCAGTGTTCATGTTCATATAGCATGCATAGAAAGCCTCGGTTTGCGAATGAAACTCGTTTTTTAGGGTTCCATACCCAAAGGGTAAAAACGGGACCCTATTACTAAGACTTCGCTGTCTGTCTGTCCGTCCGTCCGTCTGTCACCAGGCTGTATCTCATGAACCTTAATAGTTAGACAGTTGAAATTTTCACATATGATGTATTTCTGTTGCCTCTATAAGAAAAACTACAAAAGAATAGAATAAAATAAATATTTAAGGGGGCTCCCATACAACAAACGTGATTTTTTTGATCGTTTTTGCTCTATATTGATAACGGCAACAGGTAGACGCTTGAAATATTCACAGAATATTGAGTTATATTATTCACTTTAAAAATAAATAATTAAAATAAAATTATTATTTAAAATAAAATTAATGTTTAATTTCCCATACAACAGACATGATTTTTTGCCATTTTTATAGAATGGTACGGAACCCTCCGTGTGCGAGTTCGACTCGTACTTGGCCGGTTTTATTTTTTACTAAGTCAATTTACTAAAACTATACAGAGGTACTACAGAAATGCGTAACAACATCCCATTAAAGTGGACAACTGTGACTATGGCGCTCATATCTGAAATGGTGAAAAGAATTAGCTATTTGTTCTAGACGTTTTCTCTTGTGTTAACAGACTTTTTCTATGCAACAGCTGATTTTCATTTTATGCAGTTATCAGTCATTCATTTTCATAGGTAGATTGACTCTGTCAATTTATGTGAAGCATTGATTATTATTTCTATTTGTAACATGTAGGTCGCAAGCATTCAAATAAAATCACATATTACTTGTTTAGGAATAAATGGACGTTTGTTTTACGTTACACTGTTTACTTACATATATTCAAGCATGAATTCTCGAATAATTTCTCAAGATAAGTACACAATGCAGGTTATTAAAATTTTAAATCTCATTTGCATTCGAGACGCCGCGTCAGTAACTAGCGGAGATGGAGCTATTATCTTTCTGTTTTTCCCCGCCATAGTCGCTAACGAGAGGGTTTGGGATATTAGTTATGTAAATACTGTTAAATCTTTCCCTATCTCATAATTATAAAGTTACTGGATTGTGCTATAGTATTTAGTAACTAGGGATATTCGGAAACTGACGAACATTCCAACAAATAAATGGCCAAGTTCGTGTCGTTTCATGCGCAATGCAGGGTTCCGTAGTTACATAACATTATTTATGTGACCTTAAAATAGGGTCTCTTGTTTGATACTACGAACATATGAGTTATGATAATTGAAATGAAGATAAAGATAATTTATTTGCATACAACACAAATTTTATACAACAAGTGCACAAAAGATGTTACAATAAAGTTAGTCGCTTAAAATCATGTTGTGCCGATTAGTCGTACAAATGTTAGGTAGAAAAGCATCATGCACAAGCAAAAAAAAAATGATATTAAATCAATAAAAAAAAAAAAACATAACATAGAACAAAACCAGAAACAATAAAATATACACATATTAATTAAAATTAAAATAAAATAAAATTAGTTTTTTAAATTAAAATTTGTCATTTAAAAAATAATTGATGGAATAATAACACTTCTGCAATAACAATGCTTTAATTCTTTTAGGGTCGATGAGAAATAAATAATTCACCTCCACTTTACGTGTAAAGGAGGTAGGTACTACATTTTTTTAAAATTATATTCTAATTTTTTTTTGGCATTATTAATATGCATATACTTAGTCTGGCCATAAATACTGTTACAGTTAAAAATAAGAAAGATATTACATTTGAATTTGGAATCTGTCATTTTTATACGATTGTTCATTGAGTTTTCTAACTTTGGCGCCAATACATTGTACAATATTTTGCGATATTAAAATGGAGTGGGGTGATAAAGAGAACCGAATCGCTGTGATTGCATTACACAAAGTTGGTATGGAGCCAAATGCAATTTTTAAAACTCTCCATACGCTTGGTATTAGTCAAATGTTTGTGTACCGGGCTATTAATAGGTACAATGAGACCTCCTCTGATTGTGACAGAAAAAGATCTGGCCATCTACGTAGTGTTCGTACGAAAAAGGTGGTCAAAGCAGTAAGGGAAAGAATTCGAAGAAATCCTGTCCGAAAGCAAAAGATTTTATCTCGGGAGATGAAGATAGCACCCAGAACCATGTCGCGTATTTTAAAAGATGACTTAGGACTTGCAGCCTCTAAGAGACGCACTGGTCATTTTTTAACTGATAATTTAAAAAAGAATAGGGTGGTAAAATCGAAACAACTACTGAAGCGGTACGCAAAGGGAGGTTACAGAAAAATTTTGTTTACGGATGAGAAAATCTTTACAATCGAGCAACATTTTAACAAACAAAATGACCGTATTTATGCTCAAAGCTCTAAGGAAGCTTCCCAATTAGTCGACAGAGTGCAACGTGGGCATTATCCGACTTCAGTGATGGTTTGGTGGGGTGTTAGCTATGAAGGAGTGACTGAGCCATATTTTTGTGAAAAAGGTATCAAAACATCGGCACAAGTGTATCAAAATACCATTCTTGAGAAGGTAGTTAAGCCCCTTAACAACACCATGTTCAATAACCAAGTATGGTCCTTCCAACAAGACTCGGCGCCAGGTCATAAAGCTCGGTCCACGCAGTCTTGGTTGGAAGTGAACGTTTCGGACTTCATCAGAGCTGAAGACTGGCCGTCGTCTAGTCCTGATCTTAATCCGCTGGATTATGATTTATGGTCAGTTTTAAAGAGTATGGCTTGCTCTAAACGCCATGATAATTTGGAGTCCCTAAAACAATCCATACGATTTGCAGTGAAGAATTTTACCATGAAAAGAGTGCGTGCTTCTATTGATAACTGGCCTCAACGTTTAAAGGACTGTATTGCAGCCAATGGAGACCACTTCGAATAAGCTTTTATATTTTAAATTGTTTTATATTTATGTATTAAACTAACACACTGTAAAAGTAATAAATATTATTTGCAATAATTTTTTTTTTTTTTTCTTCGTGACAATATTTATGGCAAGACTAGGTATATGCCTAATTGTATAACTTAGCATTACCGTTTACTCTATTTTAAGGTGGTGTCATGTGACATAACCTTAAAATAGAGTAAACGGTAATGTTAAAATCTCTTTGGTTGAAGAAAATAGATCTAAACTTACTCATTTGAACTACGTATGTGAACGCCTAGCATTTCAGGCTATTCCACCTGTAAATAAAAACAGGACAAGGCGAGTCAGATTCGCCCACCGAGGGTTCCGTACAAGTAGATAAAAGGGGGAAATAATATATTTTTTTTATATTTTACTTCATAAATCGAAAAATATACATCATAAAAACATTTAAAAACCTGTTTTAGCTTGTGCTAATTAAGTTCTTTCATATGTTACCCCACATGATACGGTTAAAGTACTTTAAAATTTGGACCCTCTTTCCTTGCTTAAAGACCCTATATTTTGTGATTAAATTAAAAATGTCCAGTTTTCGGATTTCTTCCTATATGTGTACTATAACACAATGCTTCTTGCCAAATTTCGTAGTTCTAGGTCAACGGGAAGTACCTCATAGGTTTTAATTCCTCTGTGAGTGTCGAAATGTGAATTTTTTACGACATATTCGGCTGTAACTTTTTTTTTATGAAAACTGAGAAGTTTAATTCTTCTCTCTGCAGCAAGATACTATGGATCTACGTATATGATTTTAATTTCAACTCGATATCTTCACGCATTCCCGAGATAAAGGTCTTGACACCCTGACAGACGGACAGACGGACAGACAGACGGACAACAAAGTGATCCTATAAGGGTTCCGTTTTTTCCTATTGAGGTACGGAACCCTGAAAACTGTCAAAAACATGTCATATTTCGTTTCTTTTTTGGAAAATCAACAAAAAAGGTTTTATCAAAACAATATTCTGCAAACTTGTATCGTACTTGACCAGTTTTTGGTTTTTGTTGGTTTACATCAAAGTAAACCCTACAACATTGCCAATTTCGAGACTTAAATATATTTATTACCGTTCAAAAGATACAGACTTTTAAGTGTAGGACAGACAGACTAACACCATAGCCTCACGAATAGGCTCGAGCACCCTTAGTACGGAAGCTTAAAATTGTCTGTTGTATTTTTAAAATCTTCGTGAGGTTCTAACTACTTAGTGATATTTCCAGTAATATCCCCTCAAAAACAATCTTAGAGTCAATCTTAGACCTACTTGCAAATAGAGTCACAACGCCATAAGCTTTACATGTTTGTAGTATTAGAATAAATATGATTTCCGGGGATTTGTTACCATTTGCAGGGATTCCGGGACAAACACGTGGCAACTCCTTGGTAGCATATTTGCGATGCTTGTCACGCAAGGGACGACTCTCTCCGTGCATCCAAATATATCGTTAATGATGATGTTTTGGGCGGTAAATGGATATTTTTATGACCAAAGTAATGTATTTTTATCAATTTATTTGTTTTTATATGTCCTTATATTTTGTGGTCAGAAGTTTGCGCGTTAAATTGTTTTGTTTTCTTGGATGGCCCTATAAACGGCCAATCATTGTTTCTTTCTTATAACACAAACCCATATTTAAGTTGTAGGTATGATGCATAGAGGTATTATATAAGAAAAAGGAAGTCTAATATATTTGTTTTAGCAAATGTTAGCTATCGAAAGATTTTATGGCTAGGCTTCGCTAGTGGTTAGTATGTAGTAAAACGTTTGTCTAAGGTGAATGGAATGGGGCCTATTCCATGTTTAATAATGATTAAACATACACTTAAATAACATTTATTTTGATTTAATGATTAATTTTGAAACGAATATAAAATATATACCTAGTCTTGCCATAAATATTGTCACGAAGAAAAAAAATATTTTTTTATTGCAAATAATATTTATTACTTTTACAGTGTGTTAGTTTAATACATAAATATAAAACAATTTAAAATATAAAAGCTTATTCGAAGTGGTCTCCATTGGATGCAATACAGTCCTTTAAACGTTGAGGCCAGTTATCAATAGAAGCACGCACTCTTTCCATGGGAAAATTCTTCACTGCCAATCGTATGGATTGTTTTAGGGACTCCAAATTATAATGGCGTTTAGAGCAAGCCATACTCTCTAAAACTGTCCATAAATCATAATCCAGCGGATTAAGATCAGGACTAGACGACGGCCAGTCTTCAGCTCTGATGAAGTCCGAAACGTTCACTTCCAACCAAGACTGCGTGGACCGAGCTTTATGACCTGGCGCCGAGTCTTGTTGGAAGGACCATACTTGGTTATTGAACATGGTGTTGTTAAGGGGCTTAACTACCTTCTCAAGAATGGTATTTTGATACACTTGTGCCGATGTTTTGATACCTTTTTCACAAAAATATGGCTCAGTCACTCCTTCATAGCTAACACCCCACCAAACCATCACTGAAGTCGGATAATGCCCACGTTGCACTCTGTCGACTAATTGGGAAGCTTCCTTAGAGCTTTGAGGATAAATACGGTCATTTTGTTTGTTAAAATGTTGCTCAATTGTAAAGATTTTCTCATCCGTAAACAAAATTTTTCTGTGACCTCCCTTTGCGTACCGCTTCAGTAGTTGTTTCGATTTTACCACCCTATTCTTTTTTAAATTATCAGTTAAAAAATGACCAGTGCGTCTCTTATAGGCCTAAGTCGTCTTTTAAAATACGCGACATGGTTCTGGGTGCTATCTTCATCTCCCGAGATAAAATCTTTTGCTTTCGGACAGGATTTCTTCGAATTCTTTCCCTTACTGCTTTGACCACCTTTTTGGTACGAACACTACGTGGACGGCCAGATCTTTTTCTGTCACAAACAGAGGAGGTCTCATTGTACCTATTAATAGCCCGGTACACAAACATTTGACTAATACCAAGGGTATGGAGAGTTTTAAAAATTGCATTTGGCTCCATACCAACTTTGTGTAATGCAATCACAGCGATTCGGTTCTCTTTATCACCCCAATCCATTTTAATATCGCAAAATATTGTACAATGTATTGGCGCCAAAATTAGAAAACTCAATGAACAATCGTATAAAAATGACAGATTCCAAATTCAAATGTAATATCTTTCTTATTTTTAACTGTAACAGTATTTATGGCCAGACTAAGTAAATATCTTCAGTTTCGACATTATTTATAAATTTTGTGATAAAGGCTACAAAATTATTAAGTACCTAAGTTTCTTTTATTCTATAGCGTTTGTGATGTAACAGAAAAAGATAAATGTAGCCAGGTACTTCCTTCCCTACCTAGGACCCTAAAATGTGATAATTTATGTGGAGGGTAGAAGTCAAAGTTCAAACACACGTGGCACCGCAGTTTGAGCACGGCGCGGAATATCAAGCTGTGTATACACACTTATCCACAATCCCGTATGAATGCTTCCTATGTTAGGAAGAAATTAATGGAGTTGTGCGTTGCCAATTCCATGTCAAATCCAGAGCCGATATAAATTGTGATTTATTACGGGTGCCCATACTCCGATAATAGAAATATCGCGCGGCCGTGAGCCGATTTAGAGAAACGAGTAATTGATTCCCTGTCGATAAAGTTGAGAGATGAACGGACGTTAACGTCTGCCTTCTTAATTAGTAATTATCATTAGCACTAACATATCTATTAACTCAGGTATCTTAAATAGTATTTGTTACTACCTTTTTTGTGATGTGTAAAATACATAAATAATAAATAAATAATTATAATGTGTTTTTTACGTTTGATAGATTTATTATTTATTTAGACACATGGAAATTAACGTGGTTTTCACACATTTTTAAATAAAAACTACGGGTAATTTTTAACAGAGATGGGGGATGGCACTTACCACCTACTTGGAAACCTTGCCTTCATGGAGCTCGGGGGGATGATCATGAGTCTGGTGGTGATATTGTGAGTTCCGCTTGCTGGAACATTCCTGACACTCACGAGAGTTCTAGTGAAGAGGACACTTCAGCTGAACCGACGCAAGACGACCAGATTCCCACCCTAACCATTTTGCAACCGATGACATCACGTGCGGCACGAGCGGCACATCGCAGTGCAAGGCGCGTCACCAACCGAGAGTGACGTGTGTGCTGCTTCTTTGAAAAAGACCGCCGAATGCGGTTGAAACTATAGTCGGATATTTCGGCTCAAAACAGACATGAGTGACCCGTAGTTTTTATTTAAAAATGTATTTCGACACAGATATTACAATTGGTACGTTAACATTATAAATACGATAAAAACTATGAACTAGATTGTATTCCTAGACATGTGTATACAGGGAAACAGAATAGATGCAGTACTTCTCAAATTGTTTTAGAATGTTTATGTTCGTAAATAATTAAAAAAAACATACAAGACGAATTGATAACCTCCTTCTTTTTGGAAGTCGGTTAAAAAGAAATTATATCATCTACATAATAATAGGGAAAGCAAGTTAGAAAAACAACGACGCTGTTATCGCTCGCACGTACAAGTGATACACCGTTGCATCACCAATAATGTTTAAATTTAAATACATATATATTTTAATACCTATTGAGCTATGATAATCCACTAAGATATTATTTTATATGCGACACATTTTGACCAGTGTGTTGTAAAAAGAGGCGTTATTAGTTAGTATAAACTTTAAAAGAAAAAAAACCTGTATCCTCCAACAGGTTTTTTTTCTTTTGCAAGATTTCGGCCTGATCTTTTGGCGAGATTTCTAAAATTACTATTAATATTAAATATTAATTTTAATATTTTTAATTTTGTCTTTCCAATAATTGGAAAGAAAATAAAAAGAATAAATTTGGGAGTGAATAATTTTGAATAAACAAATGAGGCCCAGATATTTGCGGCGTGTCTCCAGCGATGATAGTTTAAACTTGGTTAACCGTTTGTAGTATGACCTGAATTGACGTTGGACACCGAATCTATGTATATGCTGCTTAAAATGTTTAGGCATTTGGACTGTACACGTTCGATACGTTTATATAATAAATAAATAATAATAAATAAATAAATATTTGGGGACATTTCATAGTGCGGAGACCATGCAACCGAATTAAATTCAAGAATGGTGCGGATGAGTGATCAATCGTAGACCGCAACGTCGCTTGACATCAGGCAAGTTGGCGGTCAAACCTATTGTCGAATAAAAAAAAATAGCCGTTCCAAATATTTTTTATGCTTACGTCAATAAACCTTATCTACTCGTATGTACCTAACAACTGTTTTTTTCCCAATTCAAAGTTGTGCCCATAAAAGTTGTTATCTAAATATAGTTATACTAAGCAAACGTTTTTATCCATATAACTATATGAATAAAAAGTTGATGGTATTATTAGCTTACAAAAATAACACTCAAAGCTAAGAAGGCTCTCTGTTGCTGAAAAGACTAAACGAGAATTTCAGGTCCTTCTAAACGACCTGAATATTCTCATTTAGTCTGCCGTGCGTGAGTTGTGCGTCAGGTATATCCAAGCTTCATCTGTAGTTTTATTATTATCTCTCAGAGCTACGCTACTCGCTACAAAAACGCGAACCTTTCTTAATTGCGTAAGACCTACTTTCGCTTCCTAACTTTTTTAATCTGGAAAAAAGTTACTACTTACGGAAAACAGTGAATTACTTACGGAAAACTGTGAGTTGTTTTTCGGTAGACGCTTTCGTGTAGATGGGGGTGTCCATAGAAACTTCGCAGGAGTAGCTACCACTCGCAGCGAAGTCCAGGTTTTGTAGAACTATGGAGTTCTCAGTGATTAGGGCGATCTGGAAGGAGAATAATATTTTATTAGATCTGTTTTATAACATTTAAATTTACTAATTATTCATCGTTATCTAACTATTAATATATCCATCAGGTATTTGTGATGGACCGACGAAAAAATGGAGGAACGACATTGGCATACATGTTTTACCCAACTGCGTAACAAGGAGGGTTATGTTTTTTGAGAGTACGTATGTATGTATGTGAGGGTGTAAGTGTATGTATGTTTCTTTATAACAGCCTACAGCCTAAACGGCTTGACCGATTTTAATGTGCGAGGTTTCGTTAGATTCGTCTTCACTTTCTGAGTGTCATGGGCTATTTTTTAAATAATGATAATCATACATATCTCGTAAAAATAAAAAAAAATGCGTTTTTTTGTAACCTCTAACGAACTTTTTCGTAATAAGTGATTATACTAGAATCATTCTATAGTAAACGCATTTATAATCTTTTACAGCGATTTTACGTTAAAATAAATTTATTAAAATTTGAAAAAAAAAACTTGATGACAACACTTTCTATCTCTATACCACAGAATTCGCCCTATTACATAGGACCCTCTATACCTTGCGGTCACTCAAAACTGAAGAAATGAATGTAATCAACGGATCAAAAGGATATGCACACTCATTGTATTATTGTTGTAGTAGGGCTAGTTAAAAACAGCAGAAGCAAACTTAAAAGTCCGTATTTTGACCATCATCGTTCGTCTGGCTCGTGCATACATTTTTGAAGATATAAAACGACTGAATGAACATATAAAAAAAGTCGTTTGTAAAACTAGAAAACAACATCACAAATATTCGTAAAAAATTTCAAATTTATCCAAGTTAATTTTCATACATAAAGTCATTTATGTATTAATAATGTCTAAAATAGATTTTTATGTATGAAAATTAACTTGGATCAAATTGAAATTTTTGTCGATAATTTGTGATGTTGTTTTCTAGTTTTACAAACGACTTTTTTTATAAGTTCATTCGTCGTTTTATAACTTCAAATATTCATTCTTTTCTAACAAAATATATACAGGACCATATTAAGAGCTTTATTACCTAATCGTACCAGTCTGAGTTATCGCTGTACTTATGTAATTATGCATAATCTTTCATGAAGTTGGTTGTAATTTATAAAAGATAAGCTGGACACGATGTAGCTTGTGCTTGTTGTGTTATGATATTAAAATAAATTTTATAGATAATTAAAGTTATAATATGACATTGCTTATAGTTGAAAAAATAACTCTTCGCAATGCGATTCTCAAACCAACAAGATAGAAAATCTTCTACTCGGAAAACTGGACGCCCCACTAATCTGGTAAGCTGTGCGCTTGAATACACATATTTTACAAGGTGCACAAAGAATGGACTAAGTATAGACTTAGTCCATTCTTTGTCGACCCGAGGCTGCCTTGCTCCGAGGCCGCGCAAGTGGAGACGCTGCCTCAACCTAAGGCACGCCGCGACACGAGGCAAATTCGTTGCCGCGAGCCGAGTCATATTTTGTCGGTTTTTTTGCCGTGCTCAAAGGAGCCTCAGTCCGAGCCGTGCATTTTATGGAGACGGGCGTGTCGCCTCGGATCGCAATGGACAACGAAACTCCTATTAAACTGATAAATTTATATGAGCGTCACCGTGTTCTCTGGGATCCGTTAAATAAAAAATATTACGACAAAAATATGAAACAGGATGTGTGGAACGATATTAGTTCCAAATTGGGGATTGCTGTGGACGCTATCAAAAAATATATATTTTAATTGCTATTAGAGCAGCAGCTATACTTGACGCGCGCCTGGTGCCATCGCGTTTGGCTTTAAACTGCCGGATCAAGCTGAGGCGACTCGCCTCGTGCTGATCCACAACGTGTCTCGAGCCTTTGCCTCAGAGCAAACAGCCTCAGTTTGAGACTTCTTGCTTCTAGTCGAGGCTGCTCGACCCGAGTTTGCCTCTAGTGGATACCCGGCTTATGTCTTTTGTTTCGGCTCACGCATTTTACTGTATTTACTGTTATTCGTTTACTACCTAAAATCTGCTGTCCGCGGTGGCTCTATTGTAGCTTAGAGCTTATAGAAGTAATTCGAAAGTCAGTATTTATAGGTACATTTTTTCTTTTCTTGAACTTTATTTCCTACGCTGCGCTTGCCGGTTCGTGGTCTCCATTCAAGAACTATTCGGCTCCATCGGACCTGCGTTGCCCACTGCCACTTCAACTTGCCAATCCGCTGTGCTATGTCAGCGACTTTTGTACGTCTACGGATTTCTTCGTTTCTTCGCAGCGTAGGAAGACCAGCTACAAGGTGGACAGAGGATATCATACAAGTGGCAGGAAGACGCTGGATACAGGCCGCTTCCAACCGGTCATTTTGGAAATCCATGGGGGAGGCCTATGTCCAGCAGTAGACTTCTTGGGGCTGAGACGATGATGATGAACTTATTTTTGAGAAAAAGATTTTTATCAAATCAACATACATACCTAGCCCAAAATAATAGTGTTGGTTGCTGTACTAGGCGCCAGGCAGTACCTGTACTAAGTTCTGTATTTCTGATTAAAGTAATCTTCGTTTATAAAATTTGCAATAGTTTTCATGTAACTATGAATATTAAGTCACTGAACACACTTGTACCACTGGTACTGTATGTCTTTGTGTACATAAATCAGATTTAATGATGTTTTCTTAATTAATTTAATTGAAGATTTTATAATTACGTGTTTGTGTTGTGTAAGTTATTATTTCAATGTATGGTGATGTTGACATAATTAAGTACGTCAATTTATATCTGTGATATGTCAATTTATTATCAATTTATGTTTTTGATGTTTATTTTGTTATGTCAATTTATGTATTGTGTCTTATCTTACGTCAATTCATGTGTTAATAGTATGTATAAAAGTATTAATCAACTATTTAAATGTATCAGAAGCTGATTTAGTTTGGGTTAAAATTATAAACATGAAAATAAGGTCTATTTGGTCTTTATTACGATTTATATCAGAGGTCTAGCTTGCTGGATACCTATTAATTATTAAAACATCATTGATCATTGTACACAGTTTATACAATAAATATTTTCTGATTCTGATTCTGGATTCTGCATATACCCGGATCCAGAGGGACGAAGATGGTTCCGTCCCGCAAATACTTGTATTTAAATTATCTTGCGGGATTGCATTCCCTACTTGTGTATAAATGTTGGCAATATGATAAATTCTTCATCGATCTATCAAGAAATCTATAGGTAAACAAAATTGATGTTCATTGATAGATTATATTTTTTTTATAATCGTATTAATTTTATCGTACATCATTCTAACAAATATTAAGTTATATTATTCAAATTGTGTAACAATAAGTAGTAATTACTTTTCAGTAATAAATAATATTAATATTGTGAAATTAAAAAGTGATTTCATTTGCTCTGTCCCACCGATAACACACCAACTTCCACTGCGCAATAGGGCTCTTCAATAGCAAATGTGTGTGAAAAGGGGGCAGTCATAAACAACGACAGATGTTTGCGCGTTATCATATTTCAATAAATATAAAATATAAATAATTATATTTAATAATATTCTCGGTAAATGCTCGAAGGCGTGCTGAACGGTCTAGTAACCCAGTAGCGAGGTCGACCTGTTACGCCCTTCCTACAGAAACGAGCTGTGCGCATGCAATGGAACTCCGACGCCGAATTAATTTAAGTGCGCTTTTGCATTACGTACCGACTGTTTTCACGTACAAGTCAGGTCGGGAAATGTTGCTATTGTGCGATTGTACATTTCAGTAGAGATTGCGGGGCAGTCTTATTCACATAAATAAAAAAGTTACTTTGAAAATTCATTAAGTTGATTTGCAGAAAACATGATAAGACGTTCGATTGTTCAAATTTTTACACGATAGACTACTAAAACAAGCCGCAGCGAATAGTTTTATCCGCGATCGAGTAATTATGTCTCACGAATACCTAGAAAGATTGCACAGAATTTCATGTCTCTAAGTGAAGAATTCAATGTGAAAAATAAATTTCAAACAACAAAACGGTCGTCAAAGCCGCATCGCTATTGAATCGCCGCTCACGTCACTGTCTGATTCTGGCAGACAGCTATAAGGTGTACACTGCTCTACAGTTGCGATGAACAAAGTGCTGTTCAAAACATAACATCTAGTACGTTAGTACATATAGATCGCTGTCTCTAAAACCAAACGGTTTTGTACGTTGCCGGTTTATCATTCAATCTGAACAAAACCTTTTAAATGATTCGGATTCAGATACTTTATTGCCATTCCACAATATGACCATCCGAAGGTTCCGTTTCTTTTAATACCTAATCATATCCAATATATGGATTAATTAACGTTATAGTTCTTTAATAATTTTGATATAATTCTTAATTACATACATTAATTAGGCTTGTTCAAAGACATGCGACTAATGTCACGTGGCTTGTCTAGCGTGACATCGGACCGGACGGTCGAATCTAATATTTTTAACCGACTTCAAAAAGAAGAATTCCAAGTTGGCTCGCTGCGACTTTCGTCTTGCTCTTTTAGCAGTTGAGAAAGCGAGACAAAAGCCGCAGCGAGCCAACTTTAAATCGCAATTAGAAGTCATGGTATGTCTGCAGGCAACGACATTTCTGCGGGTTACGCTTCGGAACAAAATTATTATCTAAAACTTTACTAATATTATGCAAGTAGGTACGAGTACGATGTTGTATTCCCAGTATACTCACCTAATCTACATACATACATATATGTACATAGGTAGAACAATAGCAATTTCTGATGCGTAAATTCTAATCAATAGTTGGATTATATAATAAGCAACAATCTGTTATGTCCATAGATATAGGTTATTATTTATGACGATAAATCAAGAATAAAACATTATACCACGTCTTTTGTTCGCCTAGACATTAGATTAAGTTAATCCCAATATATGAAATTTTCTAGAAGTTATTTTGATATTTTATCAAATAATTAATTATCGTTAATTATTTTATTGCACCAGAATAACAAAGAGACAGACTTTTATTAATTTCTAGTACATTGATGTATATGACTTAGTAAGGTAGGTTTTATTTTTTGAATAACGCAACTCGTCTGACGCAACTGACTTAGTAAGGTAGGTTTGTATTTGAATAACGCAATTAAAAGAAGGGTTAAGTATATCTTTGCAATCTGCGTACGTACGAATTAACTACCTAAGTACTCATTCAATTTAAATGAATGAGATGTCGATCTATTTGTTTGATACTCTAGAAATATATTCGATACAAATAGTCTCTTTATGCCACGTAAAACGTACTGTTTTAGAATTAAAATTAAATTTAAATTTCTCTGTCTCACTGATATGCACAGGTCTGCGTCATATCGTGCCATCTGCTTCGGTCCAGTCAAAATCAAGTCTAGGCTTATCAAGGCTTATCCAGGCTGGGATATTAACAATATCCTCCACCTATTTTGTAGTCGAGAAGAACCTTTACAATATAAAGAAGAAAAAAAAGTGTGTGTGTGTGTGTGGGCCGAGAGTGACGACTCAGGTTCATTCAATACCCCTATTATGAAGAGCTCACCGTGCCTCAGTAAGTTTTGATTTCAAAATAGTAGAGTTAAAGTTAAGAATATTCTGTTAATAAATGCGTAAACTTCCGTACCTTTGTTGGGAGTGTAGATGACCTAATTCTCTTTCCAGCCTATTTATTCAGCTGCTTGAGCATGCAACATTAATGCCCGACGATAAACGAGGTCCTCCTCGGGGTCGTTGCCTCAAACCGTTTAATTCATTAAGAACATACAATTAGTTGGCCAACGGGCGAAACGCGCCTTCCAAGTTTCCCCTAAGGTGCCCATCATTCCAACTTTCTTTCGGAAAACTTTCATATTCAAATTATCGTGCCAACCTTTAATATATTCAAAAAGGAGTGGTAATTTCCTGACCGAAGTCAAAGCCAATTGCTGAATATCAACAAAGTTGGTAAAACTTGACGGTCTCGTGTTTTTATTAAGACACCGATAGAAACTTTGTTTCGAGATATTTTATCTCAATTTGTTGCTGTAAGTTTGGAGCTCTATCGGATTGTATCTATCAACAAGTTCTGTGGATATTGGTCGCGAGGGACGAATCTTTTGTGAGGCAGGCATCAATCGAACTCGTGGCTTGACCCTACCTGTACCATTGTGTTATTCCTATGAGATCAATGAACTTAACACTAAGCCATTTTACCGATATTCTGAACACGTTTACTAGTTGGTACCTAAGCTATTCTTTCAGTAAGCGATTGTGCATATAGGATTCTACATAATTATATGACCTGACGTTTTGAACAATTTTAGGGGTGAGACTGGATGACAGTTGTTTTTTATGAAAATTAATTACTACCGTCTATTATTTTTATGCAAAACGCGCGCAGAAGTCGCTTACGGTGTCAACAGGTAGGTATCGCAGATCTGTGTTGAGCTGAGATTTTATTAATTTGATGAACGGATCCCATGTAGGTGGTACTTGCAAACCATTTTCTTCCTTAATCTATACTTTTTTTAGATTTTTTTGAAATCATATCCATATCGTTGTGTACAAAATGCCTGTTAAAAATGTATGTTACCAAAGACCTCCATTGCTCACCTCTTCTACTCATAAATTGAAAAGAGTACATTTTTATTGCACTCAAGAGACGTGAACAGAGTAAATGCGGCCAGAGTCGCACAAATTAAGCAATTCCCCTGGACAGTGACACAGACGTAGAACGGTCAGTTTACGGTGTTTCATGTACCATGTCCGTATAAAATACGGCTCGCAGTGTTGCCACTTAAAACTTTGCCGGGTGGTAAAGTTGTAAACAGCGATACGACCACGAGCGTTTCAACCCTAGATAAGTGCTGTGGTCTAGCCGTGGCGCTAACTTCAATTGTGTGGTAACCCTAACGTGACGTCTGCGCGGCGAATTAATAGCACCCACCCTATTACTCGTCGGTAGCTAAAGTAAAACGTATGAAAGTATGTAGGAGTAATCGGTTTGGTACTATGTCGATATAAGAAATCTCTTTTTTTATTTAGGAGGATGAAGAAGAATTCGAAATATTTAGGTCGACAAGGTGGTGAAATATTTTTCGATAAGAGAAATTGTGGTTGGTAATTGTGTTCGTAAATTGTACATAAAGAAGTTAGGGGTAAGCTTGGTCACTTGAATAATTATTTAATAGTAATTTTTATGTAACTTTTTTTTCGGTTGATGGCAGCGATGTAAGTACGATCAAAATCTTTAAAATTGTCGATTAACCTTACCTAGGTTACTATGTAAAAGAAAAATTAGGATCAAAGTTTGTCCTAATTAGTCATGTAATTTGGTATCATGTAATATGAATTTATATGGCCTTAGAGGAGTTTCTATGTTTGTTTCAAGAATTTATCATTAAATACATCAAACAATTGAACAATTTGATAAACTACTATAATACATAATTATATGTATCATGAACACAATTCTCGTAAAAAAGTGCTCACAATCTATGGACATAACAGATTGTCTACTGCTCATATTCCAAATTCTAGTTTGAAAATAAAGGGCCTCGAATGTTAGTGTCAATTATTATAAAAGATAATTAAAATTAATAATAATAACTAACTTCGCCTCTTCCAGACTTCGCAAAAGTTTGTCTCGACAGTTTGTCTTCATCGATTTTGCTAAATGATTCTCTTATTTTAGAATTGAGTATCAAACGTTTCTACTAAATATTATCAAATTCGGTTAGCCTTATCTCCTAATCAAAAACCCTCGATCTTAGATGACCTATATAATCTAAGCCCTCGATGAATAAAAGCAATAAAATTGTCAAAAATGTAAAACAAATTTTGCCTAAATTGGTTGAAAAATATGACCTACATACGCGAAAATCTAAATCCAAATAAAATCAGGACTAATGAAAGAAACTTTTGAGAGTTGATGCAGATACCCTTGCTTGCTTGGTCAATTATAAATGCAAAAGTTTGTGAGTATGTTTGTGTGCTTATTTGTTGCTGTTTCCGGGGTTGAATCATATTTGGAATGGTGATATGTACATACATATCACCACTATCACAGCCTTTGGTGATATGTACATACATATCACCAAACCACCAAACCAATGGCCAACACCAAACACCAAAAACACACCAAAGGCTATATTTAGTTTAAAAAAAGGACGAGTCCTGTTGGCAAAAACCGTTTGGTGCTGCTAGTTATATGTATATTAATATATTTTGGAAATATCATAAACGGGCATTATACATACACCCATATAAAATGTTTGGTGAGTTACAAAGGTTAAGCATGCGTCAACTTTTCTAAAGAAAAAGGATTTAATTTCCGGGACAATTTTATACAAAGTCAAAGTTAACGAGTCTTGTATTTTAAGATAAGTAACGCAATTATGTACCAAAGCGGCTGTGATGTGACGATGTTTGAAATAAAATTTTCAGTAAATTCATGAATAATTAAGAACTTTAGAAGTAACATGAACCTATTTATTACGTTAAAAGGAAAACACGGAACCCGATTGCAAAATGTAGTTTGTGATACCTACTCTGCACGTAGTATTGATAAAAAAAAAGCATTTTAGTAAAAAAAATTATGAAATATTAGGCTTATTAAAAGAAAAACCAAGGAATCATTCAGGAAACTTTCGTATTTATGATTGACGGAGCAAGTGAAGCGAGCAAAGTTCTCTGCATCAATTTTTCTTTCAACTGTCCGGATATTTAGTTCGTTGTTTGTTTGGATATTGATACTCCCAGTTTAACGGAACAATGAGCACGGTATGGAATATAATTAGAAATATATAGGTAAATACGCTCAAAATATGTTTATATTTCTTCGACAATTGGGAACCGACTTAAAAGAATAAAAACTTCCCAATTACTCGTAAAGTTTCCTGACATGCCAACAGATTTATTCGACACGGTTAATTATTTACATGGGGGTCTTCTTCTTCTTTTTTGTATTGGACCCGCATTAAAGCATTTGCCAGTGTCAAGTATTAGGATTTTTTCAAGTTTCTTGAATAAAACAAGTTATAAATGTTCTAGTCACAATCTAAGTGACGTATACAGTCAATTTATATGTCGAGTCCTGCTTCAGTAAAGTGGTGGCGACTTTACTAGAAGCTTCTATGGAGTTTTGCCGACAACGAAAAATCACACGTTTTACTGCTTTATTTCACTTGCCTACACTCACGCACTTTATCGAACACTTAATGAATAAAACACCACCATTTTTAGGGTTCCGTACCCAAAGGGTAAAAACGGGACCCTATTACTAAGACTTCGCTGTCTGTCTGTCTGTCTGTCTGTCTGTCTGTCTGTCTGTCTGTCTGTCTGTCTGTCTGTCTGTCTCCAGGCTGTATCTCATAAACCGTGATAGCTAGAAAGCTGAAATTTTCACAAATGATGTATTACCGTTGCCGCTATAACAACAAATACTAAAAATTAAAAAAAATAACATATTGAGGGGGGTCCCCATACAATAAACGTGTTTTTTTCGTATTTTTTTGCTCAATATTAAAAACGGTAACTGGTAGACGCTTTAAATTTTCACAGAATATTTACTTGTATATTACATTTCAAAATAAATAATTAAATAACAATAAAGTAAATATTAAAGGGGGGCTTCCATACAACAAACTTAATTTTTAAGCAATTTTTACTCGATCTCAATAACAGGTAGAAACTTGAATATTTGTAAGTAAATATTTAGAAATATATTAACTATAAAAATAAATACCTAATCTAATACATAAAAACTCACAAAATGAAAATAATCCGTGCATCTAAACGCGGTGCGAGCGCCGCGCCGCGGTGTGGTGGTGGCGCGAGCGCGAGGCGCGGGGGTAGCGGGGGAGGTAACATCACGGAGCGAGCCATAGCCGCGCGTGTTCGCTCGAGCGTCGTCATGCTGCCCGGATGTGTATCGAAAACCTACCTATAAGTTTGCAATTTACTACTTGGAATTTCGTTGATTTCTCGTTATTTTATAAACAGAACTAAACTTTGTAGTATTATAGATGATAGTACGGAACCCTTCGTGCGCGAGTCCGACTCGCACTTGGCCGATTATTATAGCATTAATGTTCAAAATAACACAAGTTTAGGAAAATAAAACAAAGCAACAACACGTTACTAAGACGTTCCCGCCAAAACTCCAATGGGGGTCTAGTCTCCGCTATATATTATGAAGAAAACTCCTTGTCTGAACTTTATGACGCTTTATTATTACTTATAACACTGCACTTATTTCACTGCATTTATTTCACTGCACTGAGCGGTCTGACGCTAAGACCGCCTTTTTACTACCGAGTTACGCCGCGACTACTCTTTCGAAGGGCCGCTCGCGCTCGTCCGCCCGCGATATATCCCCTCCCCGGAATTACAACATCACGCCATCATCCGGGGTAGCGTTCATTCTGTTCGATCACCGTTCTCCAGAAAATATAAATTAAGAAAATAGCAGTGCTGCCACTCCGCAACACTGAAAACACCGCACACCACATACAACAAATATTCAAATCATGACACTCGGCCATCCGCTTTTGTGCAACGTCCCGATGCACAACAACTCTCTTAAAGCAAGTCTGATTAATCATATCGAACCCTTTGGACTCCTTAAAGATTTGCTGCAAAATAAAATAGTTAAACAGTAATTATTATGCTAATTTTATAAAACTACTTATGGCACACTAAACTTTGTAGTATACGTTGTCGTAACTAGTTATTATTGTAGATACAAGTAATCATGACACTCGGATTCGTTTTTAAATATGACAATTATTTTATGTTTATTCTAGCTGGTCTGGGAACCGGAGGCTTCCTATTCGTGTACACATAAATGTACACTATGCAGATAAATCATTGTTGTACAAATATGTTGTACGGATCGAGTATATATTCTGGTATTTCCAGAGGTTTGGTATATAATTAAAAAAAATACATAAAAACTTATTCAATTCGCATTATTAATTTACTGTCGGTTACTCAATTACTTCCTCCTCTGGCTTAGTGATTGCGAACGACAGCATCATTATATAAATGTCCCAATGTTGTAGTGGCCACTGAAGTAGCATTCAAACCTTGTAGACTTGGACTTGTAGACTTTTTTTTAATGAAAGACTCTTTAAATACTCCTTTTTGTTCTTCGTCCAAACATTAAAATGACCAACGACAAAGCTTGAATAAAATGATAGCAAATTTCGTCCAAAAATAATTACACATAAATTCAAATATTTAGATCCAACTCAAACCAGCTCCAGTAATAATTTGGTGACACGAGTGCGTTAATTTTGTAAGTGATCTAATAGGAATCAACATTTTAAACTGTATTTCTGTCATTGTCCTGCCATTACCAAATAGCATTTTAAAATTGTGTAACGTATACTCCCCAAATCCGAGTAATAGAGAGAATAAGAGAACGGAAATAATTTTCCAAACCCCTTTTTTTTCTTAGCAAGTCGCTACAACCGCATTAATTTCTGTCAAGCTTATGGATGATCGGCAAAGCACATGAGCAAAATTTTGTCAGTTTAGAATGTCAGAAGTATTATTATTTTCTAATCACTAAATTTCATTATCATAGGGACAAATTAGTCACGATAAACTACAGGTAGCTGACCCATTGTCAGTCCTTCACCAACCGTTATTTGACTGGCGTATACCTGTTGCTGTTTACCATTAAATTGATGTACTATCAAGTTGAATAACTTCACATCAAAGATGCCCTGAGTTGACATCTGTCGGATTTTAATCTGTTGTTTGCCAAATTCTTCTTCTTAATCGTACACTCTAGTCAGAGTGGTCGTGGTTGCAATGGCGGTGGCTCCTCGCCGTCACCGTCACTCTCCAGGCCAGCTGCTCTTCTCGCGATGCTTCTCCATTTCTGCCAGTCGGTTGCATTGCGAGTACACTCTACTTCGGTGGACTGCGTAGCTTTTCTAATGAGGTCGGTCCAAAGTGTTGGTGATCGACCAGGACTTCGCTTGCCTTCTACACGGCCATGCATATGCTGCGATAGGCTCTCCGTCGAGTGCTCTTTTCTTGAGATCTGCGCAAAGAACTTCAGTATTTGCAATTGCCCAGTGGACGATAATCTATCTCGTATATGAATCTCTTTGAGGATAGAGTTGTTGGTTGTTTGTCAAATACGTCATCACTATTTTGATGACACGTTAGCTAGAAAAAATACTGTACACATTACATACTAACAGTACTCAAACCGAGAATGTGGACATATTTATTTTCCCATCCAATATTTATAGTACTGATGTAACAGTAGAGCAGAAATTACTTGACTAGGTTTTAATAAACTTAATTGTAGGTAAAGACTGAGAATGTTTATACACAGAAGCATACTTAATTCCTTTTAGTGCACACCTGAACTAATACTAAAGCATCAAAAGAGAAGAAGCAGGTAATCACTTCCATAAATAAAATTAGTCTCAATATTTGTCTTACTAATTTCTGTTGTTTTTTTTTTAAATGATGTCGACTAGTCATATCATAACTGCTCTTGCACTGAGTACAAGCCAGTGGTGATTTTGATAGTTGTCGTTTTATTTCAACTAAAAATCATATTTCGGAAACGTTACCAGTCCTATCAAATATTGCTTATTTTTAATGAAGATATTTTTTTATTTATCGATTAATTTTCGTATGCTGGATCCGATTCTGTTATACGCTTACCAAAATTATACTAGATTTATCAAAATGTTCATATGCACGAACGATATTTAACGATATTGATCTAGAACCTAGAATTACTTGCACGCTTTGACAGCAAAAATAGAGAACCAAATGTTATTACTATCATAAGACCACATGTTTGTATACCTATTTTGCAAGAAATAAATTAATTATGAATATTCGGTTTTTATATTTGACTAATTTTTGAACTCATAAACTGTACTTTTACAATAAAACCGCCACCGGTGCAATCTAGTTTTGAGGCTACTTTGTTTGAAATATGAAACTGATCAATCAGTTCTCTCTTTGAATTATCTTTAGTTCGTGATAAAAAACTTCGGTCATCGCTTAAATTCAAAGTCAAATTATTTCTTAGGCTTGTAACAAAAGTGTTATATTAGAAAAGCCCTTTTCAAATTAGTATTTTTTGTTATGTTTGTACTCCAAGCTTTTTCTGTTATAAAATACAATTTAACGTAGTTTTTATTAATTTAGATATAATATATTCTATTTATTTATGTCATTTTTATATCCAATAACATAATAAATAATAAAAGGATGTCGTCAAACTTATGTCAATATTCATAATAATGTTCAAAAGGCCAAAATAGAATAATGAAAAATATGCCAATCCACTTATGGAAGAAAGTAGAAAATATGATCCGCTGTTCCATTAGAACGAGAATTCAGTAAGATCTATTTTCATCAACTCATTCAAGGCATAAAATGGGTTTCTCTCAAAGAAACGTTTACTACGTACGTTTACTATCGACTAATAGTTTTGTAATATTATCGAGTGGTTCATTTAACATACAGATTTGTTTATATATATTTTACGATAATTGTCAACGCTCATCACTGCCTACGTCACTGTCCAGCGGACAATTCAACAAATTTTAGACACTGCTATGCAGTTGCGAAAAATAACGTGGGTGTTCAAAACATGACATCTAATTACGTTGGCACATACAGATCGCTGATAACTATATATATTTTTATAATAATCCTTAACCGAATAGTATTTTTCGGAAAATGTCTTAGGCTTACTCATTTATCAATTCATGAATCTTATCGATGGAGTAATTTCCATTCTCTCTATAATATAATAATAATAACTATAATAATTGAGAATCTAATAATTGCAAACAGATTACTCATAAATTTATTCGCTCTAACGCACTATACGCGTTTTATCAAAAGTAAGTGACTTAGTCGATTCTAATTAGTACGTTTCGGAAATTTCAAGCATAGTGGCATTCGTCAAGGTTATTTGCTGCGTGTCCGATCGGTTGATCTCTCATATATGATTTAAATTTTCTCTATGAAACTCGAAACTACATCAAAACTGGAATTATAACGTTATATCATCATTAAAAGTCAGGTGCTCAGGTTCTGGGAAAGTCCGATCAATGATTCTGCTATTCAACGCTTAACATAATCACATTAAAATGATCATTAATCGACTGGATTAATCAAATCCACTAAAATACAAGATCTGTGCACACTCTTGCACACCATATATATATTATACAAAATTTAGTTAATCAAGTTATTTTGGATTAAATACAGTTTGGAGCTTCTACTTTCCTTTGAATAGGCTTGACCTGCTGCAGTTTATAACGTTCATGGCTGGAAGCTAAGTGTTCCGTGACCGGTTAAAATTATCATCCTGAACCAAACCTTCATGGTTACAGCTAAAACATCATTGAATAATTGAACTTCAATCTTACAGCTCACTTACATGGTTGCAGCGAAAACATCATCAGATCTTCAAACTTTGACATCGTCAAATCTTCAAACTTCAAACATCATCAAAACTTCAAACTTCAAATATCGTCAAATCTTCAAACTTCAACCTTACAACGCGCCTATATGGTTGCGGCGAAATCATCATCAAATCTTCGAACTTTCCTTACGGCACACCTACATGGCCATACTTCTTTAGAATATTACCCTGCAGCTCATCTACATGGTTGCAGCGATAACATCATCAAATCTACGAACTTCAACTTTACGGCACACATACATGGCACTCTTTGGAACATTTTCCCTGCAGTTCACCTACATGACTGCAGCTAACAAACTGGTAAACACAAAAAATCCTTGAATTTCAAACTTGCAGTAACACTAAGTGTAGTTGTTAACACTAAGAAATGCACTTTAATTTTCAGCACTGTCGATACTCTGATATCTTAGCGCGGCTTTAAATTCCGCCTCCATGATTACAAGGCGTCAACGGATAAATATTCGCGACAAGTTATCGGTACACAATTGTACTATTTCTGAGGTTATACATGCCTTTGAAATTCAATTAAGATTTTAAGTCAATCGAACTATGTTATCTCTGTATAATTAAACTTCGTAAACAGACTTCTGTATTAAATATTTACGCAGTGATACTCTGGTAAATCCATCAATATTGTAGCTCTACTCATATAAAATTTCGTTTGACACACTTATGCGGTTCAAGATCTTACAATAGTTACGTCACAAAGTAGTTGCAGGTGGAGATACAATACCAAAATTTCGCTTCATGGTATAGCATACTTACACGACTAAAGACAGTGCTACTAGTTGTAGTAGACTAGTTGTCGTACTAGAATATTTTACTTGCGGTACTTTATTAACCTTACAGAAAAATTAACACAGTACAACTCGCCCTAAATGGCCGTAGCCGTAAAGATAGGATTCCACCAGTGTGCGGCTCTGTACCGCACAGAGTGCAGCATAAATGTATTTCTTGGTGAACTCTTACGGGCAGCACCAGCAAACTGTGCGCGCACTCTATTGGACAAACCGTGAACTTTTGTCGCGCACTCCTCGGTCTCGCGGTGTACCCGCGAAGACGCACTCTCACACATGTTTACACACTAAACTGAAAGTAAAGCACATTTCCGAGGTATAAATGTTCGCGTACAAATGTACCGTACAGCACGCATACTAAAGTTACGCACAACTGAGGTGGTGGACACAGGCAATCTACTATTGTGATCAAGTTCGCGCACTGCAAAAGGTCTGCACCAAATTTACATCAACAAGTGTTCTGAATCTGAACACAATTTTAGTGGAGCCCAACCTTAACAGCTAGATAGCTGTTAAGTTTACCATAATATTTTATTTGCATTACTGTTAGCAATATTCTAGAAAAACTACATTTAGAAGCTCGCTTAATTGGCTGTATTAATGTAGCCCAGTTACCGAATTAAAATATTTTACTCGCAGCACTTTACTAGTCTTCTAGAAAAATAACACACTGCTGGTCGCTGACACGGCCACAGACCGATATGCCATAGCCATTGTACTATTAAAAACACTACTCTCACCATCACACCAAAAAAAATATTACCACGCTATGGTTCCTCTGAATGGCTGCAGCATAATCAAAATAAAAAAAGTTAAAATGGTTCTCAAACAAGAAAAACATATTTTCGTATACTTGTCTCTCGGGATGTTAACGAAATAATTTACTAATGACTTACTTACAACAGACTTCATTTCGTTTATATTACGATAAAATTATCGGGGAGTAGCCCCAACCACACTATCAAAATTTCATTAGGTTATAATAAAATCGTCGGATTATAATCTTTAATCGCTGTGCTACAATAAAATAATCTCGGAGTAACCCAGATCACATCTCATTGCAGTATCTTAATAGATTCTGTCTACCCGTATTAAGAATATCCCGTTATAATTATTTTAACACCCTGTTTCAACACTTTTAAGAACCATTTTCTCCAATTCGATATGCGTGAAAAATTTTTAACATCAATATTCGATAATCGGAGGGTAAAATATAATCTCGCAGGTGACTCACGATTTTACCGGGCTCGGCTCGCAGGTTGATTGCCACTTCTGATATATGAAGAAAACTCCTTGTCTGAACTTTATGACGCTTTATTATTACTTATAACACTGCACTTATTTCACTGCATTTATTTCACTGCACTGAGCGGTCTGACGCTAAGACCGCCTTTTTACTACCGAGTTACGCCGCGACTACTCTTTCGAAGGGCCGCTCGCGCTCGTCCGCCCGCGATATATCCCCTCCCCGGAATTACAACATCACGCCATCATCCGGGGTAGCGTTCATTCTGTTCGATCACCGTTCTCCAGAAAATATAAATTAAGAAAATAGCAGTGCTGCCACTCCGCAACACTGAAAACACCGCACACCACATACAACAAATATTCAAATCATGACAATATGTATTACCTTATAATATTAGTTGTCAATCAGCAGGCTTAGACAAGTGGCAAACATTTCAAAACGTTTGTATTTTTAAAAAGTTGACGGTTGAAATTTAAATGTGACGTGACGTCACGTGACGCCTTTAAGGTGAGACTTCCTCAGAACTTTAGGTAGGTATTTTACGCTACCTCAGCCCGTACTTCTTGAGCGCGGTGTTTTCATGTAAGTAGCTAAGTACATACGTACGATGCCGTCGCGCCGCGCGCCGCGGGACAGCTGCTCGCAAGCAAAATTATTGTAAAATAAATTACAAAAAAATGGTGCACTAAACGTATCACAAATGTTATACCATTAGAACGCAAAAAAAATGTTATGGCTACTTAACATGGTAACTTTGGTGTTGGTGGCTTTGAAAAAAATTAAAATGAAAATGAAAATATATTTATTTACATAAAAACAACTTTAAACAACTTGGAGATCACAAAAAAATTGCATATTTTCACAAAATAAAGCTATCGAGACTTTTTTAAGCAATCGTTTTGTACCAGGAGAACATTAGCTAACAGAACAACATTTTACATACTAAAATTTTGAGTTTGAACTAATATGTAGTAATAAGCTGTTTTTTGCTGCTTTTGCGGGTAAGCGTGGCCTTAAATAATGTCAATCTCATACAATATTTACTTTTCTATTCTACTCGTGTTCACTTAATAAGAAACCACTTGTCTAACCCCCCAGATATTTAGGTTCATCTGCGACGCGCGGACTAAGTCGTAGATACAGCTTTAACAATAACGTCTTTATTCGTAGTTACCTTCATTACGTATTTGGTTCAACCTCACGGTACAGAATCACGATCTAATAGTACTTAGTAAAATAGTAAAACTTCCGCATTTCGTGCCTGCAGAACTTGACCGAGACTGTACTTGATCGAGAATATTCGATCAACTGATGTACCACATCCAAAATAGAACTGAATTATTAAATAGCGTTCTTCACGTGGGACACATCCTTTGTGCGATGTTCAAACACGGGACCTATTGTGTTCCACTACGCGGATTGACAAACTTATCTGTAATTACATGAGGCGCCACCACCGCATGCTTGCAATAAAGCTGTAGCGTCACGAAGAAAATTCTAGTTTCATTATTTGGTCACCGCTATAAATAACTTGGTCGCATTGAGTGATAGTGATCAAGTGACAGCTTTTCACGGGAAACTCGTGAAAGTATGTATGACTGCTCTTAAGGACAAAGCCTATTGTGTCTTTCTAGAAATATTATCTTGTTTACTTGGATTAAAAAAATTGCATGCTCTTTTGATACAAATGAACAGTAGCCTAGATCTTGCAAATACTTGTAGCGTAGTATAATTTTTATTGACGTCACTCTTTTCATGATGCTGACTTTCGTATATTTTGGTAACTACCAAATATATACTTACGCAGATATATTTTGGGTATAGTCCTTTCTTACCAGTAATCTATAATCAGCAGTGGGATAGAGAAGGCTGTAGTTGTTAATGATGAGGACAAATATATTTTAACCTTAGAAATAAGGTCGAACTCGTCATATCACATTTTCTATGATGTCATAAAATATTCAATATACAGTAAGTTACTAAACTCGTCAATAGACGCCTCATAATGATTTTTAGCATTGGACAATAATATTATAGAAGGAACACACAGACATAAATAATAATATAACCATTACTTTATCTATGACATGATACATATAACAAGTATCTATGTTAACAGAAAAACATAGAATAATTGTTTGTATTTTTTTTTAGGGTCAATGTATAGATGTACACAGTGCAGGTGAACTTAATAAATAAATAAACAAATTAACCGACTGCAGAAAAGCAGTTTTTGCAGTCTAACTTACGATTTAGTTACACTTGATATGCTGTTGAGTGGACGATTTTTACGAGAAAATATGCGTAAAATCACTGTAAATGATTATAAATGCGCATTCTTTAGAATAATTCTAGTATTTTTTATTACAAAAAAGTTCGTTGGAGATTATGAAAAAATGCATTTTTTTTTACGAGATATGTATTATTATTACAAAAAATATAGCCTATGACACTCTGGAAGTGAAGACAAATCTAACGACATCTCGCACATCAAAATTGGTCAAGCCGTTTAAGCTGTAGGCGATTATATAGAAACACACATACATACAAAAATACATACACTCGAACAACATTACCCTCTTTCTTACGCAGTCGGGTAAAATATATATTTTTGGTCAATTAATGCACGCTGCATTAGTATCTAGGCATGAAAATGAGGCGCTGAAGCAGTTTAATCCGTATCCCTCACTCCTCTGTCCCATGAGTCACCCGTTAAGTCAAACAAGTGTTTTCAGCGAAACAATAAAAGGGGTTTAGTGTTGGCCGTAGGCAACACTATTTGTTTCAGTATTGGCTAGGAGAATGGGGATTGGGGAAATTCATTTTGTTCTCCGCGTTATAGGCGACCTTGTGACGGTTATGTGCGGGTTGGTGCTTTATCGGATTAGCGGTTTTTGAAGCTCAATGTGGGAGGTTTCCTTTTCGGTCATGACTTGAGTTAAAGTATAGGGATGATAGTATTGGTGATTTTGCTGTATAATTTTTCATTTTATAGCAGACGTTCCAGATTTCTCACTGATATATGTATGTGTAAGGGCATTAAGGCGAGGCTTCCTTAGAACTTTAGGTATTTTACTCTACCTCAGCCCGCACTTCTTGGGCGCGGTGTTTTCATGTACTACGTGGCACAGAAGTAAATACGTACGACGCCGCCGCGGGATGGCTGTACAATTAATACAAAAAATTATGATCTAGGTATGTAGGTAAGAATGTCATTGGATGTAGGCAATTTTAAATGAGATGGTTTAGTTCACTATAGCGAAGTAATCGCTGCACAAACACAGAAAAAAAACATACAGTCGAATTGAGAACCTCTTCTTTTTTGTAAGTCGGTTAAAATAGAACTTACATTGAGCACAGCTCCAGGCGTGGTGAAGTTTCTGTAAGGCGGTTTCCTGTCCCTAATGTACTGGAAGATCTTGGTGCCGTGTCGGAGGAAGACGACCTTGTCGAGCAGGTGTGGCGGCACGTCGTGCACGCAGCGCAGCCGCACGGAGCCGCCGCGGGCTGCCCACCGCTCCATCTGCAGCTCCACGCGCACCTCCGAGTGCCCCCGGACTGGAGAACATGGAACAAACCAGTTTCTATTATAATAGGGAATATGAAAGATTTATTTTTAATTGGACATAAGAAAGTTAACCACAAATAGATCCATTTCACAAAAACAAAATTAAAATACCTTAAAAATTAAGAAAGCTACAAGCAATTTAATTTAATTTCATGTTAGCACACGATAGTGAATGATGACGTCATGGTTCGTGTTCGCCGTACAAATTCAATACAGACTGTTGTTTCGCGAGAGAGGGACAGAGCAACCCTCCCATATTTCTATCCTATTACTAAGGCCACTGCATATTGGTCCGCACTACTACTATTATCTATAAAAATACTATTTTAATCTAATACTGTTCCGTATCTATAAAAAATCACGTTTGTTGTATGGGAGCCACTTTAAATATTTATTTTACAATAAACACATAAGCAGACACAAGCAATACATCAGCTGTGAAAATTTCAACTGTCTAACTATCACGGTTCATGAGATACAGCCTGGTGACAGACGGACGGATAGACAGACAGACAGACAGTGGAGTTTTAGTAATAGGGTCCCGTTTTACCCTTTGGGTACGGAACCCTAAAAAGGGTGTAATTACCCTATTATCACAGTGACTTATAACGAATATCACAATGAATATTAACAAAGTTTGCTTCGTCTGATCTTTGCACGAAATACTTCACTGCACTTATTTCCCCTATTCAAGTATGCTCATTGTTAAAACTGAATGTTCAACACAAAAAAAAACGCATAAAAGTTCCGTTGTAAAAGCGCATTTATATAAAAAGCCCAATTTTCAGAGAGCTCGGTTCAAGTGGTGGGATCATTTTGCTCCTAACTGAGGCCAGTTTTTCCTTTTTTAGCACGCACGGAGAGGAAAAGCTTCTCGTTTCTAATAATGGATATGAATATAGAAAGCAATTGATACGAGAATAACGTTAGTTTGTTATACTGTGCAATATATTACCCGAGTTTGTTAAGTTTGATAGATACACCTGTATCTATCAAACTTAACACACACACACACAGGGTGTTTATAAATCGCGAATGTTTTGTGTATTATGAAAAAGCTCGTTAGAGGTTAAGAAAAAAACGCATTTTTTATTTTTGTTAAAGATGTATGTAGACTGGCCTTGTGGCTCATTTGGTAGTATGTCTACTGTGCTGTAGGTCGTGGGTTCGATCCCCACCCAGGGCAAACGTTTGTGTGATGAGCATGAATGTTGGTTCTGTCTGGGTGTTTCTATGTATCATATGTATATATTTACAAAAAAAAAATATATATGTATTCTATCAGGCATCTAGTGCCATAGTACAAGCTTTGCTTAGTTTGGGCTAGATGGTGTTATGTGAAATGTCCACAAATATTCATTTATTTTATTTTATTTATTATTATTACAAAAATATAGCCTATGATATTTAGGAAATAAAGACAAATCTAACGACATCTCGCACATCAAAATCGGTTAAGCTGTTTAACCTGGTAGCTGGTTGGCAAACATAAATTCACAAAAAAAACATAACCCTCCTTCTTACGCAGTCGGGTAAAAAATCATTAGGAACTTAGCCTCTCCTTTGAATATTTTTTACCGTTATTATTAATGTCTACGTAATTATTCTTTGTTTCGAGTATGACGTTCGTTACAAGCTTTAGGTCTATTTGACGTTTCTTTCACTTGCAAATGATATTGGATGCACAGACGATTCTGGGCCGTGTGATGTTTTCCCCTCCGTTACCGGGTCGCAGAGTGTCGTGAAGGGTCCCTTTTTATGACTTTTGTCACGTTTTTCGGAAATTGCCGGGCTCTCTTCGCGTAGACGACTGTAGGAAACATACGGCATTTTTCCTTGCCGCACACTCAATACATTTTCATTAAATTTTTACGCTCCAACTGAAATATAAAATTTTGGTGTTTGGTGCCTAGTAGGTAAGTGAAGAAAAATGTCCACCGCATATTTTCACTAGCGAAACGTAATTTGAGGAAAAGGCACGATACTATTTTTAACAGACTTCATTACGTTTATTGTTCAACCGTCTAGAAGGTGGGTAGAGTTGTCATAATTGCAAACAAATTATATCTTCACAGAGTGTAATTGGTTGTACCTAAGAGTATAATTTAAGAGATCCTTGTCATCATTGCAATTTTTTTTACTTTTACAAATCCTTACATTTTCTTAATTTAACAATATACTGCTACTGGAGTAGCTGAATTTTACAGTGATTTTAGGATTGACCACTTTAAAAATGTACCTACGTCGTTCACTATAGGAAATATGCATGCATTTTATTTCATAGGAATAATAGTTTTAATTGATAACATACTAAAAAGTAACATAATTTAAAAAAAAAAAAACAATCGGTCAATAAACATCCGAGATATTAAACATTTAAAGTTTTATTTTTTTATAGTTATTTAGTGTGCTCTCTGTCTAACATGAAAATGAAATTCTTGTAAAGAACCGTCTTATTTTTTACAGGATTTCAATTTTGTTTTTGTGAAATAGATCTATTTGTGGTTAGGTTTTTATGACCAAATTTCGCGAGATTTCCACAATTTGGAAAACAAACGGCTTTTCTATACTGTTTGAAACATATCGCATATAAAATTGGACTTATTAACATCAGACAAAGTATATCAAGATAAATCAGTTCACTTCAGGTACTCCAATAAACATGGTTACAACGGCGATGAAATATCATATGCAATCAAGCGGAATGGCGGCACTCCGGAACGGTCGCATCTTCGCGTGTCGTAAGCCATTGCCAGCTGTTAGCTCCCCTGATATGACATTTAACCCTGCACTGCATTCAGGGTACACCATGGTACAAACGAAATTAACTTCGTGAAGTCTTTATTGAGTCACAAGGATATAAGCAATGAGTATTATAGTAGGGTCAGAGGTGTTTAATGTAATACATACTTGGCCAGCGTGGCAGACTATGGCCTAACCCTTCTCACAATGAGAAGATGGCCCGCGCCCAGCAGTTTGTACAAACAGGGCTGATAAAAAAAGTGGTGTTTTAGCGGGAACGTCATGTAAACATGTCGTTTTATTTTATTTTTCTAAACTAGTGTTACTTTTAATTGTAATGCTATAAAATGGTAGTGTTTTAGTCAATAAGTATTTGATTAAGTGCGTGAGTGTGGGCAAGTGAAATAAAGTGATGAAACATGTACAACAAACATGTCTTTCTTTTTCTTTACACGTTGTCAGCAAAACTCCATACAAGGTTCCAGTAAAGTCGCCATCACTTTACTGAAGCACGACTCGAATTTGAAAATGACTGTATACGTGACTTAGATTGTGATTATAACATTTATGACTTGTTTTATTCAAGAAACTTGAAGAATTATTAATACTTGACATTATCAAATGCTCTAAGCGGGTCCAAATTCAATAAAAAAAACACCAAATTAAGTACATATTTATTAACCCCCTTACTTATAAACGCATGTTAAAATCTTATTCACTGAATAAGGACTTATCACTTTCTGTCACGAAAACGGAAACGGAATAAAACACTATTTACATAATTAAGATGCGCTTATTCAGCGTTTATAAGTAAGACGGTATATGGTTAAAGACACAGATAATTTTAAACTAAATTTTATGGATCTGCGTATATGATTTTAATTTCAACTCGATAACTTCACGCGTTCCCGAGATAAATAAAGGTCTTGACACCCGACGGACGGACAGACGGACAACAAAGTGATCCTATAAGGGTTCCGTTTTTTCCTATTGAGGTACGGAAATGGTTTTCGGATTTGTTCCTATATACGGACAGACGGACAGACAGACGGACAGACTGACAACAAAGTAATTCTATAAGGGTTCAGTTTTTTCCTAAAAATAATCAAACAATGTTTTTTCCTCACAAAAAATGAGCGCTTTTATTCCTAGTCAAATCTAAAAACAAAGCATTTCATCAAATTGTATTAGATATTACAATGTTGTTTCCAACTCTGTATTCCACGAATTTAGAAACACGAAGTCACCTGAGACGTGGCACTTTGAAGAAAGCTCGTTTGTTGCTCGCTCGTAATAAAATATGAAATGGTGAAACTTGCAGCACCAGTCACAATGCAGCTAAATAATGGATAGGATAGAAAGTGAGCAGATTGTACTTCTGAATTTTGTTGTTTGTTTTGTTGTTGCTACTGCTAGGCGACTGGCTGTACAGCTGTAACGAGCTCGAAAATGTAGTTAGCTTTAGCGGAGGTTAGGATGATTACAATTCTATGCACGTAACTTCTTATAATCTTATCCAGTGATTCTGTCGTGTCTACTGTTTAGTCTGCGGTTTTGTCTTTGTCCTTGTCTTGAACTTCTTTTGCTGACAAATTCAAATTCTAAATGTAAAATCAGGCTAATTCTATGCTTAGCTTAAAAAGTTATAGACTTTTAGTAGATTTACGTATATGATTACGTCTAACTAAATAAATAGACGGGCATATGAAACTGAGGAAGTTAGCTAATAGTCTTTCTAATATAAAATGTTTAATTGTACGTCACTTTAGACACTTGTATAAGTTTGTGAGAGATGCGACACATTAAATTTCAGTTTCGGTGAATCTTCGATTTTAGTTGTATGGACAAATTATGGGATCAACGCTAAATCTCAGAAAGAAAAAAGTGTTTAGTACAAAACGTTTATTAATCTTCGACAAAAACTACGATGCATATATTATAAAGATACAAATACAAGATTAGTCCCGTCGAAAGAGTTATTATGAATACTAATTGGTTTATTGTCAGAAAAATATGATATAGAAAGGTACATACATACAATGGCACCTATTTTTCTATATATACTCGTATATTCTCAGGATGCTGACTCTATTACCACGTTGTATGGCGATACTTACTCTTTGAGAAGGAGTTGAGAATCACTTCTCAAAATATAGTAAAATTAATGTTCTTAAAGTAAGTTAAAGCATGCACATATACAAAAAGTTCTCTATCATACGATTTAAGAATTAGCTACAAACACAATCAGCCTTACCGAAAAATGTTACTTAACTTTAAGCAATGTTTAACATTTTGTCAACTTCACGCTGACACGTAATGACACTAGCGGAAAGAAGACTGAAAATTTAAGACGTTGGCTAAAGTTAAGTATCGTTTTCCGGTAAGGCCCATAATGTCCCATGCCATTAGTGAGAGGTATTGGTAATCGCGAGAGGTCACGCACGCTCTACAAGGAACATATATTCATTCAACTTTCTCCGCTTCATTTTTCTGCGTTAATGGAAACCAGCTATTTCAGGCACGCTTTTGATAAAATACCTAGCTTACTGGACGCGACCAACGTTTCCATGCCTTTAGAAATACGTTAACTTAAAGTGCGGTCGATATTTTATAATTAAAATTGTTGTCGGTCCACTTTACGTGTAACGTAATTTTACTCGAGGGGTTTCCAGGTTGCTGGGAAAGAGGCTAATTTTTTAATTTACTTAAATATTTTCGTACCTATACTCATGTAGATATATATAGACCGTACGTTGATGAAGGAGATGTCGTTATATGTCTGAAGTATCAAGTTTATTGTCATAGGCAAATTTTGCAGTAGATTTTTTTGTAATACCCAACCCAAAAAGGCGGTTGTTATAAGTTTGACGTGTGTACCTGTGTATCTGTATCTCTGTGTCTGTCTTTAGAATCGTAGCTCTCAAATGGACCGATATTGATCTAGTTTTTTTTGTTTGAAAGAGGATTTCATCGAAAGTGTTTTAGCTATATTTCATCAAAATCGGTTCAGCCGTTTTTATGAGGTTTTTGAGGTTTACTAAACTTATACTTGTTCTTTTAAAATTATTATGTATGTTAGCAATTATTGCTATGTTTTAAGGCTTTAGCGGCATAAGCACGAAGTAACGAGTAAATAAAATAAAAATTGCAAGCTTCGACTCTTATATTATAAAATTCTCGTGAAAACCATTTTTCACTAGCTTTTTTTTATTTTAGGTTTCTTTTTTAAAATAAAAGAATGATTAGTCGACATACAACTATCTGTTTCTCATTGGAATGCCTTAAATCAGTAGGTACTCAACATTTTCGGTTCACATTGATGTGTACTGCAGAGGAGTCACACCCCTGCCGCTTATTTTGTATCCTGTCTTGGTCAAGGCTAGAGTGGTTTGATCTACAAACGTAGAACTATTTCGTTTAAAACATGTCACACCAAAGTTGTATATGGAACTAACGAAAATTAACATGTATTATTAGTTCTATAGAACAAATGAGAGAGATTTCGTTTTAATTGTTCTACCATAGAACTAAAGGTATAAAAAAGCAACAGTTCCATGATGTCACAGCTCTATAGAACTAATGGGAGTTACCGGTTGTATCAATCACATATAAAAAAAAAGACGTGTGGCACTCGGAGACTGCCGCGGTAAAGCTATTGCATAGCATTTTTTATCAACTTATGTATGTAATTATAATTATTTATTTATTTTATTTATGCAGTATTCCTAACACCTAATTCTATCGATGAATAGCAGAACTTTTAATGAATTTTTGAAATATCACGCTTGTCTCTTTAGTTCTGCAAATCGCCTCTAGGTGGCATTGGTTGTATCGGCGTTACTGCGTTAGGTTATTTTCGTTACGGAATTTCTGGATTCGGTCTCCACGCTCAAGGCCCGCGATAGAAGCTATGCAATAGCTTAAAAACAGAAAAATCTAGTCCACAAAAACGTACCCACTACTTTTATTACATGGGCGTTACTTATCATATTCGGCCCATTGGTTGTGAAAGGGAGTCCTACTCGTATATCCTCACCTAAGAATAAGTACGGTTCGCTGGTGTGTAATGTATAAAGAGGTGCTAGATACGACGCGACACGTTTCTGCCGAAATTATAGCAAGAAATTATTACGTGGGATAGCATTACACCCCAGAACCACAATAGCGAGGTAGGGGTGAACGGACAGAGGGCATTGTTTCTCAGATGGTGGCTATATTGGGAGTTTTCTTGTATTTTCTGTGATATCTACGTATTATTTCTATTAAAATGTTCTAATTTGTTGTTGTTAGTTGTTCATTTTATTTTATTTAGTTGTTTACTGGAACAATTTGGTCGGTAATTAATTAGGAACTTTGTTAGTCTGCCTGATATAACAGACTAAAGAACTAAATTGTGCTAGTACTAAGCATTCGCCTATTGTTAGCATGTTAAGAGAAGAAAAGAAAAAATAAAGTATTATGTAGCATTCTGGAATCAGTATCGATGATAACTAAATCGCCGATCTTTGAAGTCGCCTTTTAACACCCCTCTACAAAAACCCTACATTGTAGCTTAGTTAGTTGACGTCATACAAGTGACAGAAAGACGATGGATGCAAGTCGTTTTCATCAGGTCTTTTTGGAAATTTTAAAATTGCAAAATTAATCTTCATTTGTAACAGCGCAGTAAATGAATATATAATATAGTGTAAAATCGAATACTTTTACAATCTAATACATTTTTTTTTCGAGCAAACAGTGTGGGAGGGTATAGTTAGTTTTAAGGGCGGGCGCTAAGCGAGCGGAAAAGAGATAGCAGTGAAAGGAAAAATGAAATCTGTGCTTAAAAATCAATGAAACGAATGCGATACTCAAAATATCAAGACAAGGATGTAAATAAAATAAGTTCAAAAACTAAAACCTGACTACTGAAAAATCACGCTCTAAAAAGTAATAAACAAGAAAATATTCTCATCTGAAATTGTTATGTACCAAAATTTCGATATGTATCGTGTATTAAATAAACAACTTACATGTACTTAATAAATATTTTATTGTATTTCATACATAGTGGACTTCAGAGAATAATCGTGGTCGTTGTAAAATTATGATAGGTAATTTAGAAGTTATGGGGGAACAAATGAACACGCATACATACATATATATACACACTTACCGATCAAAAACATAACCCTCCCTTTTGAATCCCCAAACTCCCCCCCCTGCCTACGGCCTTGACTACACTGTAACTATTAACGCAGCAGAATACATAAAACGACTAAACAAAAGTTATTTTTACAATAAAATGACAATTTTTTGCCGCTCATTCGTAAACGTTCAGCGCTAATGTGACAAGGCTACAGTGAGTGACAGGAGATAGCGTTCCCTTGTCAGTGACTAATTACCTACAGACATGATGTCACACGTTGCTAGCTGTTGTTGAGATACTCCGCTATCAAGTACAAGAATACCTCGTAACATGATATTAAGTGCAAGTGCAATATGCTTATGCTTACTCTAGGTTTTTATATATTTGTTTTTATCTCTGCATATCTATTTTAAGATATGACAATAACATACCTATGAATTAATTTTGTTATAAACCAATCGTGCTTTTCAAACGGAACTGAAAAGTAATCTTATGTAACAGGAAAAGTGTTGATATACAGTGACATTTCAGTAGCTTAGTTTAATAGTATTTTATCAGCTCCAATTATATAAACATTAGCTGAGCTTCGCGGCTGCATCCGCATATTTCGCATGGTGAACATGTATAATTTTAGAAAACTCAGAAATCCCTGACAAAAAAACGGCTGATCCGATTTTGATAAAACATAGATAAGAGCACTCTCGGTGAAATCCTATTTCAAACAAAAAAACTAGATCAAAATCTGTCTATTCTTTTGAGTGCTACGATGCCACAGACAAACACATAGGTACACAGTTACACTGAATATAATTATACAGATACATAATTGTAGTTACTCAGATATATGTATAATCTGAATCTCGGAAACGGCTCCAACGATTTTAATGAAATTTGGTTTGTAGGTAGATTAGGGAAAGATAAATCGATCTTGCTAGGTTTTATTTTTAGTGAACCCGGGGTTGCTCGTATTTTCAGTCATAAAACATCCGAGTAGAGCTCGGTCGCCCGGGTACTATTATTATAAAAGCTAACGTAACTCTATCTCTCTGTCTGTTGTCTTTTCACGACCAAACCATGTTTGGTTTCATCGTCACTATTTTTAACTCCCGATCCAAAAAGAGGGGATATGTTTGAAGTGTGTATATATGTATATACATACATATATACAAGAATTGCTCGTTTAAAGGTATTAGATTAGTTAATATTTAAGTTCAGGTGCATGTTGCTTGAAGTCGATTTTTCAGTACTTTAATCTGTAATTTTATCAATAAAACGTATTCGGCATTACCTATACATACGAGTACAAGCAAAGCCTTAAAATTGTTTTAAATACAATAACGTTTTGTGTAACGCAACGTAACAGTGACAGTTGTTATCGACAAAGTTGTCGCCAATTTAAAAACAACCTTAAAATATACTACACAAAACACAAAATTTCTTAAGCTCATTTTACGGACCGTAACGTTAAGATTAAAATAACGAAGTAGAATGTTACCTTATCTCAGAACAAATTTATACAGAATAACGCTCATAAAAACGCTGTAAACGTCGATAGGGCTCTGAGTAAAGCGAACAAACGTTTGTGTGTGACGCCTACACACACGTATAAAACTATCAGTGACACGATCAGCACAGAACAATGAGAGAAAATTATAGATCTCAAGAACTAACTTACAGTGTTTTGGAATGCACTTTTAGATGTCTAGACGTGATCTGTGAAAAGCTTTGAGACTTTCAATTTTGTATCAATATTATAAGTAGGTATAGGTATTGCAGTGAGCAGTTTGATAAACAAGATTCTGAAGAAGCTTCATCTGTCTCGCGGGTTGTCTGTAATCAAATCTTGCGTCTTAAATTTGTAGGCTTTCCGGTTTCCAATTAAGCTGAATGCATATGTAAATCGGATGACAACAATGCAATATTACTGGAGCTGATCTGTAGGGATTGAAACTCCTGATGGAGAGCTAATATATAGTTGAGTTTGGGCTCGTTAGCTTTGTTGTCTTGGGTACCTTGCATTACACGTAATAACAAGGGTCTTAAGATGGAGTCGGAAGATGACCATTGGAACTCCCTGAAAATGTTAAAATAGTTGAATTTGTGCTCAAAAGCAGATTAAGCAATTTTCATTAGATTAATTTGATGATTTTTGCTAAACAGTAAAAATAAAATTAGTTTTCATCAAATGAAAGGAGCTAAGGATACAGTGATTTTAGTGACCTCTTCTAATAAAACAAAAATCACGAAATCAGAAGATGTGTGTGTGTTTTCAGGTTCATTGATACGTCTGCGCATGAATGCCAACTCGTCGACGCGTCGCGACGTTGGAGAAGGTTTACCAGATAGAAACGTATTTACTCGAGAATGAAAGAAACAGGTATATCTATCGGGTTCGTCCATTACGGTAATATATATTTTTTACATTAGATAGACTACGATTGAATGAACTCGCCTGATGTTAAGCGACGATGGCCGAGGATGGATCTCACTCTAGATTTGAAAATTCCGAGATTATAGAAATACAATTATTTCCACAATTTAGAAGACCGCACAATAAAAGTGGAACCAGAGTGCTTTGTTCAGATTTTTGGAATGTTCACTTCAATAAAAAAAAATTTTAGTTCACTTATCTTAAAAACTATTTTGGAAGTACAATAACTAAACGTTCTCTTTGCGCTTTGTATTACAATATTAAACCTATTAATCATTACCATAATGATTCCACAATTAAGGACAAGATAAAAAGGCTTCTGTCACTGGGCTTATCGGTTTTTTTTCAGGATTCGTTAGTCTGTAATTCCAGCAATAATCCTAGGTATTGTCCTTAATGCGTACATTGACATGACATTGATAAATTACGTTTACATATCGTTCGATTTCATGGTTCGTTAGTTTTGTCAAGTCCCATAATTTTAACCGACTTCTAAAAAGGGGGAGGTTCTCAATTCGCCGAAATCTATTTTTTTTATGTATGTTCCCCGATTACTCGAAGACTAATTGTAGGTCCCGGTTGTTCAGCAATAGTCAAGCCAAGTCAGAGGCCTTTCGGCGGCTTAATAACTCTGACAATAGGGCTGGCCACTCAGGCTATACGAACTTACTTACTCGAAGAAATCTAGATTTGAAAAAAATCTTTTTTGTTCGTCCCATAGAAAGATTTGAAAAAAATCTTTTTTGTTTGAAAGATCATACTTCCCATAGAAATTTTATCACAATCGGTTCAGTATTTTAGTTTTTATAACAAAATAACTGCAAACATATGTCATCCAAGTAAACGAATTGCGTATTTTGAAGTTGGTTTATTAGTTTTTTAAACGATTACTTGTACCTTATTCTAAGTAGGTATAAGTGTAAGTGTGTATCTACACATATATTTTTACATTTATTTTTGACTAGCCTTGCAGTTCAGTTGGTAGTATGTCTGCCTGTTAGGCCGTAGGTCGTGGGTTCGATCCCCACCCAGCACAAAACATGTGTGATAAACATGGATGTTTGTTCTGTGTCTGTGTGTTCCTATGTATCATATTTACAAAAAAAGTTTCCATGAGCTTTGATTAGTTCAGGCTACTTGTACTTGTAAAACTTGTACTATGGAAACTAGATGGCTGATTGAATACATATATACTTTTTTTCATAATTACATACTTTAGATACATAGAAACGCCTTAAATTAGAATCATAAAACATTTCTTACAAAATCTGTGTACAGGGATGTTAAATTCACATTTTTCTATTAACAGTTTTTCCATCACGAACATACAATAATAGCATTACAATAATTATAGCGATTATAGACATTAAAGATAATGATAATCCCTTCCATTTCCTATTTAGACACAGAACAAACACCCATGCTCATCACACACATATTTTTCCTGAGTGGGGATCGAACCCACGACCTACACAGCTTAGCAGGCAGACATATTATCAACTAGGCTACGAGGTCAGTCAATATATTTATAAATATGAAGGCGCGTCGTTTGTCGCATTTGTTAAAACTTCATCAGTAGGTAGAATAACAGTAGAACACAATAGAAACACAGACACTCTGAGCATACATGTCCACGTATTTGTATACCACGATATTACATACATACATACATTTAAGGGCAGGCAGACCTTCGAAGTCCATGAAATTGAGGTAATTTAACACCACATTTGATGTTTGTTGGAGGTTTACAACAATTCGTTATAGTTGAAGTCGGGGAGGTTTGGTGAAGGAAAGTTATGGGGTCATACCATCTATAATATAATATTTAATAATCTAATATTTATCTAAATATATTCCAATATATTTAAACATGTTTAAACTTGGAAGATTTTCCCGGAAATATTCTAATTTAAGAAAAAATATGTTTTTCTGATGGCCGATAGGGCCGAAAAGATCTCGAGTGGAGACCACGCATCGACAAGCGTAGCGTAGGTAGACCAGCCACGAGATGGACAGATGACCTCATACAAGTGGCGGGCAGACGTTGGATACAAGCCGCTTCTAATCGATCTTTTTGGAAGTCCAAGAGGGAGGCCTATGTCCAGCTGTGGGCTTCTTATTGTTGAGACGATGATGATGATGATGTTTTTTCGATGGGATTTAGGTGATAACTTTAGATTTAAATTTTAGGCTGAAAGTTTGGCGGGTAGGCAAACTGGACAGCTTATACTTTTTTGTATCTAAGGAGCTGAGCAGCTTAGGATATTGAATAATAAATTAGATTTTGTATCATGTACAAAAGTTGGCTTCAATTGGAGTTCGTCTGCTTATTCCTCTAGTTTGAAGTTTGCAAAAGGATGTACGATTTTCAAAAATTTTATTAGAAAAAAAAAGAAATATTGTTTGCACACTCGAACATAAGACAGTAAAAATTGCATTACGACTTTATGACGTAGCATGCCTACAAACTTTGCACTTGCCGCGGTATTTCGTAGCTCGTAAGTTTGGCAATATCATGTGGAAGCTGATAGCTTCTTCGTAGTTTACGCTACTCCTGTAGTTTGGTTCCTACATCCATACTGAACATAAAGAAAAAGAAAACGTAAGTAACTAATATTTCAAGTAAACAGTAAAAGTCAGTTAAGGGATTGGACGGACATTGGTTATAGGCGAAGGGCAGAATTTTTGTTACTATAAGACAGGGTTGTACATTTTGGACCTGCCCGAAAACATCCAATTTTGGAATCAAATGGCCTCATAGTCTTTGATGTTCAAATTAGTCTATCAGGAAATAGGAATCCCATCAAAAACATAAATGTGAAATGAGAGCCAAGTTCCATATTAATATGATAAATACCTTAGTTATTGACTTCAACGACAAAAGAAGTGAGATCTAAATGGGTGCCAAGTTCAATGGTCAGTCCTGAAATTTATTTATAGCAACGTAAAATATTTTATAACAACTTGAAATATCATTTCTTCTTATAACTTAGGATAATATATTGAAACCTAATGTCTGAATTGGCTAGTTCTCATATTTATGATTTAAAAAGATATTATGGGAGGTATTTTACTCGTTATATTATTATATTCACGTGAAGACATTGAAACCCACATAAAGACCGGCTGTCATCAATTTTGATTGCTGATTCTTACATTACAGACACTACGTGTGTTCCTAATAGAATCAATTAATTGAAAAATTATAATAAAATGATAAACATTTATTAGTTTCAGATTTTTTCCTTTGTATTCACCCAACTACCTATCTGTATGCCAAATTTGAAATTTCTAGGTCATCTGGAACTGGGTTAGAATTTTGATCTATAGGTCAGTAAGTGATAAAAATGGCAATTTTTTGACGTTAATATCTAAATAACCGTTTGAGGTATGTTTATGAAATTTGAAGCACACATGTATCTTGCAGGTCTCAATATACAAGCCAAGTTTGACATGTTTATGTGAAGTAGTTTTTGAGTTATGAGAAGGTCAAAAGTGGCTCCAAATGGTTCACACCAGATAAATTACACACGGCGCTGCACGCCAGTTCTGTTTGTTTGAACTTGGCTTGACACGCTACCGCATCTCTAAATAAATTATATAAATTTCTGTATTCTTTTGGTTTATGTTTCTGTATATTTTTCTTTAAAATATGATAATAAATACTCATTAAATTTTAATTTTGGAAAAGAATGAATCTAAACTATTTTTAATCAACTTCCAAAGACTCCTTGTCTTTGATTCTCAGTTCACCTTTTTTTTTGGCTGGATTAGAAAGAAACTAAGAAAATATATGTTTTTTTCTAATTCCGTCGCCAGTATAAATGATATCTGATTAAAACTTATTTTCATTTTTTTTCTCCTCTCTAAATAAACAAATTAAGCTCTTACTTTTCTAATATCCCTACTTAATGATTTTGTATGTTAAAAAATGTTGTGATGCGCGAGAGAGATAGCTGCGCGCTTTAGTCTCGACCTTAAGTGAAATTTTCACACATTAAGCAATGTCGAATGTCGTCAATGTCGACGAAACATCGGATGTTAGGCGAAGTATGCGTGAATACGAGCAGTTTACCCCACCAGCAAACTTTACTTTCTTAATTGGGTTCCCCAAAGTTATAAAATCTAAGTAACTTCAATAAAACCACCGCACGCTTCGAAACTAGGATAAATTAGGGGAAAACTCTGAAGACAAACCTATTTATCTGATGCATATCTTATTTTATCCTTTTACTTTTCATAATTGGCGAATGAAGAATTCACCACCTACCCTACGTTCATAAATCTAAATTTTACAGTTGCATTTAAGATTTTTGCAGAATACTGTAAATGGTGCATTTCTCTATATACCAGAAGAAACCCGTAAGGTAGCTAAGTCACAGTTAGTAATACATCATAAATGTAAGTATTATCACGGCAAGCGTACGCTAAAATGGCTAATACCTAGGCTATGCAACGAATTACCGGAAGGATACGGAATACAATTTAGAAACAAAATAGGTATTAGGTAGCATTAAAAAGATAAAATACCAGGGTAAGTTAATACTTAAGTCTTTTTAATTCTATCTAATACTTAGCTTATCTTATTTGTATAAAAATACCTCTTCATCTGCCATAAAATTGTAAATCACCTACAAACGGAAGTATTATTATAGTGAATGAGATTTTATTAAGTATCAAACTGCTATGCAGTTTGGCAGAACTGTATAATTATAAATTTTCGTGAAAATAAATAAATGATATAAACATTATCTGATTAGGATTGTTCAAGTGTCTGAAACTACGAAGGGAAAGGTTATTTTTTAATGAAATGTTACATTATTTTATACATTTAATTTCAAAGTTGCAAAGTAAAAAGAACAATAAAAGCAATCAGCAATTTATTATTCCGTTCGTATAAGTAATGTTTTACTTGCTCTTGCCCGCTTACTGACCTGACGATAAGTGACGTTACGACGTGATGGTGCACTTACTTAGAAGGAACTGATTACTTCATGATAATAATATCATTATAAATCAGATTATAACTAGAAATTCGTTTTTGTAGAGATAACATCAGGTTTTATCGAAAAATTAAGACTTTGCGATCCTCAGAATAAAGAATATTTTTGGCTCTCGAAACATGACAGGTTTGCAAATGATAGGATAAATCCCTACGGCTGTTGAATTACCATAGTTTATATAAAGCCAATACATATCTCTACGGGGTTGTAACGCTTCACAGCAGAGTTCCATCCGTTCCATTTTGCGAGTCTCATCTATTATTAAGAACCCATGTCTCCTGACTCCCGTTTGTTGGTCCGTATCGACCTTAGGGCCGGGTCATATACATCTACCAAACTAACACTATATACCTGACATATCTAAGTACTGTAACCCTGTATGTAAAATCTGTATAAAACGTAGATCTAAGAAAGTTTCCAGCAGAGTTCATCTCGTAGACGGGTTAAAAAAGCGGAACCAGATTTTTGGTTCAGATTACTTACTTTTACGCCGCGACAATAAAAAAGGATGTGAAATAAAAAAAAAACAGGTGGGTACACATTCAAGACTATGCCCCGGAGAGTCGTAAGGGCTTGTCCCTTCCACAAGCAAACCTTTTTCTCGGCGAATGTTTGGAATAATGTTTATGTTATGTAGTTATGCGAACGTATAGACCTTCCTCGGAATATTAGGTGCTTTTATGATATCGATGTTTTGATAGGCTTTTTGCATATCAATCATAGTGGCTTATTTGGGTTTTTGTGCTATGAAATCTGCGTTATGCTAGTATAAATCTTAGTTTGAAATGTATTGTATTGTTGTTGAAAATATTGTCAATCAAGTCAACGATATTTTTACGGAGATTTTATTTCAAACTAGATGAAATAAAATCTCCGTAAAATATCATTGACTTGACTGACAATATTTTTAATACATACAATATCAATACAATACATAATTACAATATTAAAAATCAATTGCTGCTAAATCGGCCCAGCCGTTCTCGAGTTTTAGCGAGACAAACGAACAGCAATTGATTTATATATATATAGAGATTATAGAGATTTACGACACGTCGTCGTAAAAAGCATAAATATTTTATGTATTAGCTCTATATGTATAGCAATCATATTGAATATTATTTTAAGGTCTTTACTATTAATATTTTGTTAAGCTTGTGGTCATTACAAAATGTACAGATTGGTCTCTGTTAAATTATGTATTTTGATTTTACTAATTTTAGCCGACTATTTAAAAAAAAAGGAAGAGGTTCTCAATACAGTTGTATATTTTTGATGTGTATTAACTTATAACACCGTTATTTATATTTATAAACCGATTTGGAAAATTATTTTGTAGGTACTTTCTACTTTCAGATTGATCCCATAGAATATTTATCAAAATTTGTACAGTAGTTTGGTAAAAAATATATTATCATCTAAGCAAACAAAATTACGTGTTTTGAAGTCGGTTGTTTCAGTGTTTTGAAGTCGGTTGTTTCAATTACGTGTTTTGAAGTCGGTTGTTTCAGTGTTTTGACTTGTTTATCTGCTATCAAAATGACAGTCTCGTTCGTTTGATATTTCATGTCTTTGTTTTCCGCTGACCTATCCAGCAATTCTTTCATGTCGGCACTGAGTGTTCTTACTCGACCTATATTCTGAGATGTCTCGCATGATTCTGTTTTTGATGCAAACACAAAGTGTGCTTAGTCAACAAAAGGTTATCATTCATGCTTGGTTTATGTTTGTTTATGAAGTATAAGTGTACGGAGTATTTAATTTTCAATCTTGTTATAGGTACAACTAGGTGAGGATATTACTGTAAAAATTATATGAAAGTGTATGTAGATAAACGACCGGAAACCACGGAGATTAATCCACAGATAAGATCAAAATTTCAGAATGAATAAACGTAGGTATCTAATTAAAAATACTGTTATTTGCTTACAACAATATTACACATTTTTATTTATGAGCCGGAAAGAAGATACTTGTTTATAGGCATCATAATAATATTTCCAATATGCCGGTGCAATCGGCAAAAATACGAGGCGGCAAAGTAAAAATTCAGAAAAAAAACACGTCGAAATCTGTAAAATTACCAATTTTTTTAACTCTCGGAAAAAATCTAGGTAAAACTACCCAACGATTGTTCTATATGGCAACCTGAGTTATTTCATGGGTGAATTACTTGAAAATGGTGAACAAGTAATGCAGCATTAGTTCGATTTCCAAGTAAAGGTGAAAAGCATCATATAGCACTTTGAAGTTAATATAGACATCAAAATCGGGTAAATGGTACTACTGACACAGTTAACCGTTACATCATTAATGGTACTAGTAGCTTATAGTTGTGTCAGTAGTACTATTGAAGGTACAATTCAAAACTGACGTAATATCGCCTGAATTACGGTACTTGCTACGCTCGTGCCGCAAATGTCACCTTCATTCAAATGTCTTGGATATTTAACCAACGTATATTCATGTAAGTACTATTATTTTCATTGAGAAATGGATGGTGTAAGATTCATTTTGTCTGTGTCACGGCGACAGCTGTGAAGCTATCGTGGTGGCACTCCGACTCAAGGAGATGGAGCGTCTCCAAAATTTGAACATTCATTATTTTTGTCGTTTCTCTGAGTGCGGTTACATTCAGCATCAGGTCAAGGAGTTTTCAATATCATTATAGCGGGTGATTTTTATGCTGAAGAGGGAAAATTGGAGCGTGACAGGTAGACACTTGTACATGGAGTAACAGAGAATGACGGAAATATTTGAAGGAATTAGTGTATTATTAATATGAGTTAGATTTACAATTTACCATCAACTCACCTGATGGTAGGTGACGGTGTGGTCGAGAATAGAACACACCGATCCTAAAGATACATAGCCACTAGGTATAGCCATGAAAGTTCCAAGATTGTAGTGGTCAGGAAACAGAGAAGGTGACACGGAGTTCCACTCCTGTGCTGTCCTATTTCTCCGTCGAAATGAAAATGCAAATGAAATTGTTGTTTTTACTATCTTCCTCGCAATTTTTCCATATTTTCTCAGCGTTTAACCTTCCCTGGACTATGACAAACATTTCAAAACCAAAATCAGCTAAATCGGCCCAGCCGTTCTCGAGTTTTAGCGAGACAAACGTACAGCAATTGATTTATATATATATATATATATAGATATAATGGTAATGAACTTAAGTTAATTCAATACTTGTAGTTAGATCAGCTCTGTAGGATAAAAGCCTCCAAAAGAAACACCACTCAGCTCTATCTTAAATTTTCCGCTTTTATTCAGGGCTCTTACTAGCTTACGTTACTTATTGTCCTGACTTGACCTGTTTTAGGATTCTACGCTAAGTTACTTTATGATAACTTCTGCTAGCATTCATATATGTATCAAATATCTGAAAAAAAAACAACTTGATAACTTTCAGTTAACAAGCACCTACCTATTTTAAAAGATAAACAATATACCCGACTGCAGAAAAGTAGTTTCTGCAGTATAACGATTATGATTTCGTTATGCTTGATACGCTGACGAGTGTACGTTTATTGTGAGAAAGTATGTGCAAAATCGATGTAAAAGATTATAAATGCGTCGTGCTTAAAATAATTCTAGTAAAATCACTTGTTTATTACGAAAAAGTTCGTTGGCCCTCCAACTTAAAACGCATTTTTATTTTTGCGAGTGATGTATTATTATTATCATAAAAAAATGTAGACTATAAAACTCAAGAAGTGAAGACGAATATAACGACACCCCGCACATCAAAATCGGTCAAGCCGTTTAGGCTGTAGGCTTTCATATAGAAACATACATCATACACATAAATATATAGGTATACCCACATGTATACATACATAAGTACACTCGAAAAACATAACCCTCCATCTTACGCAGTCGTGTAAAAAGCGCGTTTTCGACTGGTTTCGGGGCCGTTACCCGAGCCTTGAGCCGATTCCTCACCATACATACTCGGAAGTCACACTAATGATAGCACTATGCTACGCTACACTACACTACGCTACTTTTGCCAACGTACGCAGTAGTAGGTACAAGGTATCAAAATTTCGATTTAATTTATTATTTTATTAATTTATATTAGAGAGATCTACGATTGAACACAAACTCGTCAGATACTTCAGCGACTGATTTAGAGCGAGATTTCTATACAAACTGATATCAGTCGTTATCTTGTCTGCGTTAGCTATAGTTAAGAAAGCGCTTATTGGCTTCCGTTTCATCGCACTATGAGTCTATCAGCATGTATCTAGACCACAAAGATATTATCGAGTGTTCCTTCCTCGTCAACTCACGATCAAAGCAGCTCCTAGCAGTTAACAACAACCGTATAAGCTCAATTTTTAATGACCTAATAAATATTTTATGTATAAACTTTTACGTTATATGAATTTAGATTGATCTGTTAAACATAGGAACTTATTTGGATATTTGAGAATAAATAAATTAAACTTTTTTGTAATATAGGTACTTTTAGGTCGGCCTATATCCATGTTAGAGTTGCCACCCGTACTATTGTATAATATATTGTATTGTACTATATTTTAGTAAATTGTGATATATATATATATACATATATATATATATATATATATATATATATTTATAGAAAACATTATATTTTCATAGTAAAGTCAACTGTAGCGCGTTTTCAAATTAACTGGAATGCATTCACAACGCAAGGGTACGGAAACTAAACGTCATTGTCAATTTGTTGTCATTATAATAAAAAAAATCTTGTTAATTAGACTTTTATGTTAGTGAGTCCTACAGATAGTTAAAATATAATTTAATCTGAATTTATGTCAAAAGCGAAGTGTAATGTAACAAAGTCATGACAAAATAAATAATGATAAAATATAAATAAATAAATATTTGGGGACATTTCACACAACACCATCTAGCCCAAACTAAACAAAGCTTGTACTATGGAACTAGATGGCTGATATAACACATATATGGGACGTTCTTCTTTTTTATCGACTATCTGACCAGCCTAACCCTGTTAACCCTCTCCCTTCTATCTAATTTTATAACTACGGTCAAATTTGGCGTCAACCCTCATGGTCTTCGATACTCTACCTGCTCTGCAAGGGAAATAGGCGTGATTTTATATACCTATATGTATGTATAATATACTTATTGTCTATATTACCTGTCTAACTTTTGAGCAAACTGTTTATTCGGTGTATTAAATTAACAATGAACATTGACCAATGGCAGTGGGAGCTCTGATTGTCAAAATTACGACCCCTTATTGGTCACCAGTCCGTCATTATTTATTCTAATGAATATATAAATATAGGTATAGCCGTTTATTTACACAAAGAAGTTACATTTTATATCAATCAATATGCTACGTTTTGTAGAAAACAATATTACAAACACAAAAGTAATCCTATCTCTGTCTGTTTGTTACATTTCACGATAAAATGTAGCCATTTTTCTGATTACAAACCGATTGTTTTGCAACCGGTTATAAAATAACTCTTAACCTAGAAACTGATATTAACTTTATTTCATCATCATCACCGTTTTTCATTACTAAGCGAAAGAAACTATGAGGTAAGTACTGCTAGAAAGACAAGCAAGATAAGACATGCAAGAATGTCCAGACTTTATAATTCTGATTAAATAATAAGTTCTCTGCCACGTACTATTTACCGTATTAAAAGGGCCTTTTGAATATATTATTAGATGAGTACAATAAGCGAGTGTGTGTAAGAGCTACAATTATGTTATAAACAAGACTAATAAGCGAATTAAAGCTAATACCTATTCGTCTGAAACGTTTTTCATGTCATGTTGTCATTCTGAATACGAAAATTATTATGCTTGGTATGATACTCTTAGTTGTCCTACTATTAATTTTAATGGTGTTCTTAGAATTGTTCTTAAAATAGGTATTCTAACATGGCGCTGTCAATAAAAACTAATTCAGGGATCATTTTACACATCATTACTGTACATCATAACCTCCTTTTCAAATTGCCAGATTTCCTATACACCCTAAGGGTCGCCGTTGTACTTTCGATTAAGTTTATTATCTATATTTAAGTTACTCTGTATGGATGTACAATAAAGTTATTCTATTCTATTCTATCACTTAACAATAACAAAATAGGTGTTGTATACAAATAGTTTATTGACCTTTATTCACGAACTACATATTCTGAAGGAAACATTAAACTAGAATTCTTAAAATCAATGAATTAAAAATGTCATACAATTTTTGCTCCATTTAAAATTTAGATTAGTTTAGTGGTGCCTGTACAATTTATGCCTTTATTTATTTTTAAGTTGATGTTACAGCAAGAAGGTTCATTTTGTTATACTTTAAGAATTCTAATACATTTAAACCTGACTAAAAGTAATTAATATGACCCATATTAATTAAATTTAATCAGGTGTAAATACAATATTTGCATTACAATATTTAACTGAATTAATCTTGACCGTGCCGTGCAAAAAGTCATAAATGAAGATTAAAGGCTTTCAAAGGCTCAAAATTTATGACAGTACAGTCGTGAGCAATTCTCGTTGTATAATTGAACCGTAAGTGCGCGATGGTAAGATTATACGCAGCTTTGACTGCCGTTTTACGGGCTAACTGAATATTTCATCGGCAGAACGCTGCCGGGATATATCTACTAGCCGGCTTGGGATACAGATAAAAACTCCTAACACTTTACCGTGTGCCGTGTTCAGACTTTGGATGTGAAAATCAAAATATTATAAGATTTATTACGAAAAGTAAAATGAAATACTTACTGCGAAATGTAGCAATATTTTAAATTAGGTAATCATCAGCGATCTGTATGTACTAATTCGGTAATTATTTATTTATTTTTTCGTAAACACCACATCGATTCTAATTCTAATACTAATTTGAAGTGGGGGCGATAAGACCTGCACCGACGTCCCGCTTGGGGTGTATTGTGCATTTCCCCCCGCCAGCCTACTCAAACCAGCCAAGCTCCTTAAAATAACGGAGCACAGCTTTGGGTCGCTGGCATAATTGTACCACCACTGTTGCGTCAGGTGTTTCATTGCAGAGCTGATTTTGACTTTGAGATTATTCCAGAAGTCCCGATCTTGATCTAGCCTGTTCTGTAGCAGTACAGTGCAGTAACACATGCTCTACAGTCTCGTTATCTAGAAGGCAGCCTCTGCACAAGGGGCTGTCTGTAGCTCCAATCTTGTGCAGGTGGTAGTTTAAGTCACAGTGACCTGTGATGATACCTATCATTTGTCGTAGGTCCGACCTGGATAGGCCAAGTAGCTTGTTAGTTATTTTCCTGTTTATTGATGGATAGAATTTTTTTGCATGTATACAGTCTATTGTTTTGTTCCATAGGTTTTGTTGTTCCTTCTCTGTGTGAAGACATAATAAATTTCGTGTTTCAGCCGCTGTCGGTTTGCATAGTTCCGCAACGCCTGCACATATTTCTTTTTTTGTACCTTCTTTGGCAAGTAAGTCTGCTTCGTTGTTTCCTTTACATGAACTATGGCTTTTCGTCCATTGGACTACGACTTTGTAAGTATTGGTTAGATGTTGTAGGACAGAGTGGCATTCGGCTACCACTCTAGACCTAGTAGTGGGCTTTCTAAGTGTATAGATACACCACATCGATATTGACATAAGGCCTAAGAGATTTCCACGACTGATACAAATCTAATAACAATTATGTCAGTCATCACTCTGTTACTAAGTAAGATTATCTCCTAAATGCATATGAGATTTTTCACTCCCGTCATTTTGACCCCTTCCTCCAGTCGTTGACAAAATTGCCCCCACTTTATTAGGGGCCTTAATAAATCACGTTTGTTGAATTAGGCTATGGAGCCTGCCACAGAATTAGACGTGCTACGAGTATATACGCTGGTAAAACATTACTTTCTAAAATAAACTGGCAGAAACTAAAAAATATTAAATACTAATAGCGAGTATGTATTTTGACCCCTTAAAGATCCTAACACTACGTAGGTAGATAATAGGCATAGGCTGCGGTAAAACGAGAAGTAAGTAGTTTATACGAAAGAAAAAAAACTAAAATAGAAAGTTAACATTTTTTTGGCATAAATTGGTATTGAAAAGTTTATTTTTGGATTGTCAAGGGTTTAAACAAACAAAGCGTTTTATTCAAAGCGGCAGCGCATGAGCGGTTTTGCATTTTGACGAGGTTTCAAACACCTGAAGTCCCGAGTTTTTGTTGAATTATTTGTTTGATATCTGGAACTCAACCAAATAGCAAATATCAGTAAACATCCAAAATCTGAAGAAAGCCATCACGGTGAATGGCGTTTTGACAGTTCATCTCATAGAATACACTGCAAAATCGTATAAAATCCCTTGTTATGGAACTTTACAAGAGTCGAAATTTCTGTGAATTTAATAATTCATTACCTTGGAATAAAATTGTGACAATGTTATCGGTTGCTGTAATAATAAGAATCAATAAAGTTACTGTGCGCAAATTATATCATCTCACAATCACATTTTACATGGAATGCGATCTCATAAAAGGGACAAATGCCTTTAATAACTACAACAAAACAATATACAAACTATAAACACATAACTAACTAAACTACTACACAAAATGCAAATCGATTAAATCATATGATGTCATTAGACCACCAACTCACCTATTGGATAACGACAACGAGGTCGAAGATGAATTACGCAGACTTAGATACCTATTCTTGTCTAGGTATTCAAGAAAAAAAGAAAAATGTACTGTATAAATAGAAGTAACCAATCTATGGTTAGGTCCATGATACAAGTGAACTATATTTGTCTGAATTGGCATCCGTAAAACCATTGGCTACATAACTCTTTAGTAATTTGTGCTATTAATTTTAAGTGCGTATTTAAATAATTCAATCGTAACGGTTGAGATTACGATCGGGCCGGGTCTAATCGGTCGTTTGTTATCACGGAGAGACATTACGAAGACAAATGGAGGCGGCTACATTCTGTCTTATTGAGTTACTATTTCATTATGGTTATTGCGTGGATTTGGGTATTTGTACTGTTATACTCAATTTTAATGAAGAAACTTTTTAACTACTTCGTAGTAAAAACAATAAATAATCAAGTCAACTACACAAGCCATTTGAGTTATAATTAACCAACACATTAAATAGGATATCCTTCAGGAGAGTGCGTCTAATACCCGAGTCTATTAGTCTTCACGGCTACGTAATAAGTGTTCTCCTTACCTTAGGATAAATGAGGGCCGTTATAAAGGTTGGGCGCAATGCTTCCAAGTCTCAGTGGAGTGTTTCCAAAATCAATCACCTTTGTAGTCTCTCATTTGACTTGTATCGACGCTTTCCAATCGTAAAGTGAGTATAAGTGCGGAACGGGCTGGATTTACGAAAAAGAACACTCGCAGGTTATGGTAATCACGCACATATTTTGTACGAACGTATGAAGGGTGCGACGTAAATATTTATGCAATATTTTTACTTTCAAGCGCTTCGGATGAGGAAAAATGTTGGTTATTATTTAACGTCTGCTTTCCATAGTTTCTGGATTTCGTTTTGTTGTTGCGGGGATGGATTTAGGTTTTGTTTGTTTTTTTGAAAGGATTTATAAACCAATGCGGGCGCTAATAAAGAGAAACATGAAAAATATATTTTTTTATACCCATAGTGGTGGAAGCCGCACCGAAGCCAAGCCGCGTGGGAATATTTTTAGACGCAGAAATGTCGACTACAAATAATTTTTTAACAGTATCTCCTTTTTGACTCATTTTACAATATGGCGGCGGTATAAGCGGTAAAGATACTCAGTGGAAAAGTAGAAATTCGGTAAGAGCACATCGAAATTACACATTATACAATTATTAATTTTCAAAACTTCTGAAAAACGTTCAAGGTATAATAATTATAGTTTAAAAACTGAAAAAAAAACTATTTCAAAATAAGCAATTCGTTTACTTGGATCACATAATATTTTTCTAGTTATTTTATTACAAATATTAAAGTACTGAACCGATTTTGATAAAATTTATATGGGACCACCTCTGAAGTATGGCCTACCAAACAAAAATTATCAAAAACTTTTCAAAGTTGGCGAAGTAATTGCTGAAAAAACACACAAAAAAACAGTCGAATTGAGAAATTCCTCCTTTTTGGAAGTTGGTTAAAAATAACCAACCAATTGCACTATGGTGTGAGTTTTTTTTTTAAAACGCGTATTGAATTAGAATTTGCGGAACTCGTACGTTAAATTATTGAGGTTACAAAAAATGTTGAGTGATAAGTTATAGGAAGTGCTGAATAATAAGTTTTTGCTAAGTGATATTTTTTACCCCGGCTAAACGGCTGATTTTGGAGATATAAAAAAATATACGCTACTAGCATATATTTATTTATTTAACACTTTATTGCACACAAGTACAAAGTAACAAGCTGTACAATAATAGGAGGACTTAATGCTAATGTAGCATTTTCTGCTAGCCATCCAAATAGTGAAAAACAGACAGGATGTAGGCGTGCATCAAAATTTAGGTAATTGAAAAGATAATTATATTACACACTATATAATAGAATAAATAATAATATGTAATACATACTATAAATATCATTAATACATACATATATATGATTAAATTATAAGGAAAATTATCACGGCTAAGTAGGCTTTACAAGTTAACGCGTCGAAATCGATCATGTATTACGTAACTGCGAATATACAACTTAAAAATGTACAGAAATGAAATTTTCCATGTAAAGCAACCAAATGATTGTATTATATAATATGCGGCTTAAAAACTATCAAAAGTAAAGTTATCGTATCTAACATTCCCTGTTCACTTTAAGATTAGCGTAGAAATTAGTAAGGCAATAAAACCAGATAGGTAACATACATACTTGCATATAAATACGAGATATGATATATATGATAATGTATTAGGTACAATTTCCTTTGACGAAGCGTGCGATCTATTAACTAATGGGTCCCCCGGAGTCCGCGAAGTTATCAATATTCAGCACGTACGTATAATAAAGTAGGTTGTGTAGGCTGTTGTGAAGCCTGAACGGCCACTAAAGTTAGCCTCCCCCGCGAATATACTACGACTTCACGAGACATTGATTAATAACTAGTCTCTACAGTGTTCATATAAATTAGGTACAGTCAGCATCTACGATTATTTCTCAGGTCACTCAAAAGTTTTTTAAATTATAAATGACAGGTCCAGAGGACGTGTAAAAAGGACGACGACGTTTTTTTTATGCATGGCCGCGTATAACCTTTAAATCAGATATGGAGTTCGATAATTTTTTAAAGACGCATTTAAAATTATATAATAATATCAGTACGGTAGTTGTAAGTAGTTTATGATGACTGTTACGGCCTTTAAAGACAACCTCTCCCGCGAATATCAAATACCAGCATCGACGATAATTTTTTGGGTCAGTATTTTTTTTAAATGTTGAGGATAAAATTATTCAAGTCGAAGGTTTATTTTTTAGTAATCACATGCTTCAGGCATGTGTTACGCCACCAACGCGTATGGTAGATAAAACAAAATAAATGGCCAAAACCATGTCGAGATACGCATATGTTAGGGTTCCGTAGCTAATGCTATAATTTAAAATAAAACTACTTAGCGAGTATTGTATGTTTAGACTACTTTGCAAAAAGGTCAATTACGTCTGTAATATAATGAATGAAGTATTTTACATAATTTATCGCTATATCTCGAAAAATCGTAATGACAGAGTGTTCAAAACAATTTTCGTTGAAAGTAATTGACATGGTCTTCTTCTATGGTAAATCATAAATTTCTATGTCTAATAATTTAGAAATCCAGGGAAGGGGCACAATTATATCATCTCTGGCGGACTATATCTTGCACACATATCATCTGAGAACAGAGAAAATGTTACATTTAATTATTATTAACTAGCTTTATTTTAAGAGACCTATTCAACGACACACCACACGATGGGATGAAGGGATTTAAAAAAAACCTTCCTTCTTTATATGTAAAAAGTGCCATCCCTCTAGTCTCTGAGTAATATGACTGTGACATAGTGAGAGACAAATAGACAGACAGACGGACATGACGAAATTCCTTTCCTTCCTTTCCTTTCTACGGAAAGGAACTTTCCTTTACTTTTTACTTTTTTCGGGGTTCCTTTATTTTCTACGGAACCCTAAAAATACTGTTCATGATTTTCGATACCCCACGTGAACGACGTCCGTGGGTGAATTCGTAAGATATTAAGGAAGATTCGGGTTCGGTTTACGTCGGACGTTGAATTTTTTTAACTGCCATAAATCACAATAAATCATTGTTTGCTAAAATTTTATACTTTTGAGTTAACTGTCTTTTCAAATTGTTTTAAAACTCTTTAATTTCTTTAAATATACAAATTGGTGTAAATAAAAAAAAACGTATAACCGATACTATAAAATTATAACATAATAAGTAAGTTAATAGCACAGCTTTGTGAGGTCTCGAGAGATTTTTACCTAATAATTATTTTGCAAAACGATATTTTAATGATAGATAATACATATAGACATGAATTTAAAATACTTTATTAAATTCCAAATCTAGAGGTACCCAACACACTTCTAGAGATAGATCCCATAAACATTAGTTGTGCGATTCGTAAGTCATCATAATCATCTCAGCCTTAAGAAGTCCACTGCTGGACATAGTACTCCCATGGATTTCCAAAAAGACCGATTAGAAGCGGCTTGCATCCAGCAGGATGGAGTTTTTTTGTAAAGTGTGCCTCAAAAATGTAGGTACAGAATAATGCAGGGCTCGTTTTGCAGATCGTTCGCTCTAATTAATTTTACATTAGAACAATTATTACTATTATTAAACAAATGGAACTGAACCCATATAGGATCCACTCTGTTCTATTATGTCTCTTTTTAAAATTGGAAAATATGTAATTTATTTTCTGACTGTAACTCTACGCTGCCGGCGGCCATCAGTCCATATCATTTGTTGACTTTATGGCATCGTTTGTCCATGATTATTCATGTTAGGGTTGGCAGACGGAAGGTGTTGCCGAATGGTAGCTTGATCATTTATGAATAAAACAATATTATGAAAGAGAAAGTAACTGTATCTGCCTGTGGCTATCTTTCCACGATTGAACATAAAAAAGAACAGCAGGGCTCGATAAAGGATTAACTGAAGTCTTGGAGAAGGACATATTAAGCCATATTTTGTCACCATCTTAATGATGTGTTTGTATGTGTATGCATTCACCACTTAAGTATATATCTATATTATGCATGTACCGACTGATTGCGAATGTTTCCAATAATATTCTATTGTACTTATTTTTTGTTTGTGTGTGTGTGTGTGTGTGTGTGTGTGTGTGTGTGTAAATTCTTGTATCCTCTGCAAATAAATATTTGTCTATTGTCGATTGGCAATAATAAGGAACACCTTATTGTACATAGAGGTACCAAAGGTTTACGAGAGTAAAATAATTTCTATAAAAGTTTTGTGATTCTAATGGAGTACGAAGTACCTACTACAGGTTAACAAATTGTTACGCTTTTACATTTTACGATAGTGGATTATGGTGATAAAATACGGCTTAATGTTTTTACGAAAAACCTGCGTTTTAAATGTCAGGTGAGTTAAATTCGGTAAAAATAAATAAATAAGCAGAATAGAAAGGTTTTTATGGAAGGGATGGATTACAGTGGATAAAAAACCGGACAAGTGCGAGCCAGACTCGCTCACCGAGGATTCCGTATCATATTTTCCGGAAATCATATTTTTTTATTTATCATTATTTATCATTCACTTTAAAATTTGGGCCTTCATTCCTTGCATAAAGATACTATTGTTTTGTGATTAAATTAATTATGTAAAATTTTGGGATTTTTTCCTATATGTGTACTATAATGCACAAATGCTTCTTGCCAAATTTCATAGTTCGGGAAGTTTCATAGTCAACGGGAAGTACCCCATAGGTTTTGATTCCCTTGTGAGTGTCGAAATGTACATATTCGGCTGTAACTTTTTTTACGAAAACTGAGAAATTTTATTTTTCTTTCTGCAGCAAGAGACTATGGCTCTGCGTATATGGTTTTAATTTCAACACGATACCTTTACATGTTCTCGAGATAAAGGTCTTGGCACCCGGATGGACGGACAGACGGACAACAAAGTGATCCTATAAGGGTTCCGTTTTTTCCTTTTGAGGTACGGAACCCTAAAAATGAGACTAAAGCGGTTTTTTCTGTTTGCGAAGTCGTGAAAAGCAGCTAGTCTGTTATTAAAGTAGTATGGAATATTAACTTTCTCTAATAATTTATTGTTATAATATTTTTAAGTCGCTCTTAACGTCAGGCTAATAACATTTTAGACTTCCTTTCTGGATTCCACAAATCCTCTATTGGAGCGCAATCAATCAAACAAAAACATGAAAGCCGATTCTTGTTACGAAACTTCTTTGTGACAGTTTTGAAGAAAAAGGGCATGATAATAAAATCGTTTTGCCTCGTTTATACCCAGAACTAACATACTTACTTTTTATTGTATTTTTATGTAATAATTTTATAGTTTAAAAAACTGAAACAACCGCCTTCGAAGTACGTTATTTCGTTTACTTGTAATATTAGTAAGGATATAATTAAACAAGGCGCTCAAGCGTTGAAGTAACTCTATTTTCTCCTTACACACATTGGATGAGGAGTAAGTAGGTTTTTCTTTTCAAGCGCAATAAATCCCTCACGATTGTAAACTTTTTAAAGAGACCTCTCTTCACCCGCTCGTTTCTTTTTCAAGAATGACATTTGTCATTGCTACGTCTCGTCGCAGATTAAAAAATGTGCATATGTATATACGAAAAACCTAAAACATTTGACACTTTTGTAAAGAAAAACGTGTCTGTGGAACTCTGAGATTCTATAATCTGACGCACTCACTCAGGAATCCAATGAAAATATTTTTACTTTTAGAGATTATTCAAAAAGTAATAAAGCAATGTTTCTAATATAATTATGGGACCAAATTAGGAGCTTTCTCTATATGCCAATTCACGAAACACAAAAATTGGTTCAAGAATGAGAGAGAAATTCGTGTTCATACATAAAAAAAACATACGGTACGAATTGATAACCTCCTCCTTTTTCGAAGTCGTTAAAAAAAAAATATACGGTACGAATTGATAACCTCCTCCTTTTCCGAAGTCGGTTAAAAATAGGGTTGCTCTTGATCGCCAACTCGCCTGATGTTAAGCGACGTTGCGGTCTAACTACAATTAACTATGCCAGAGGCCATCGGCAAGTAGCTTCAGAACTTTTACATCAATGCTAGCCTGAAAGGGCTCGGCTGAAAGGGATTCCGAAATGGAGTTATTCGGCCAATGTTTTTTCCATACATAAGAAGCAAACCGCTCCTTAAAATAATGAATCACTTTCATCAATGATACATCAATCCTTGTTTTCCATTACTTTTAAAAAAATAAATTTAAAAAAATACATTTTGCAAACCAATCTCTAAATTGATAAAAGTTTTTTTTTTTAATCTTTAGTCGGTGAGTAATAGGTATGTATATATCCAAAATGAACGGTCATGGTGAAACTATAACGATTCCATGTTGACTACGGAACCCTGTAAATGATGCATATCGATGAACATCATGAGCATGAGTAAGCAAGCTCCGTTTGAATACCTGAGCTTCAGGTCGTGGATTTGATCCCCACCCAGGGCTAAACATTTGTGTGATGAGCATGGATGTTTGTTCAGTGTCTGAGTGTTTCTATGTATTATAAGTATATAATTTAAAAAAAAAAGTAGGTAGGTATATTATGTATAATATCAACCATCTAGTTTCCATATTATAAGCTTTGCTTAGTTTGGGCTATATGGTGTTTTGTGAAATGTCCACCAATATTTATTTATTATTTATTTACTTATTTATGGATATTCCAATTACGTACTTAATTTTTGGGTGGAAACTGGTTTTATTCTGCTGTATGGGCAAATAGAAATTTTATAGTCCAACTAACTTATTTACTTTTTAACACAAATAAAACTTGCATAATAAACGTACGTTCTGTATGAATGTGTAGCCAATAGGTCAATCAAATTTAAAATTGTGCTGCAATAGTTTCCGCTACTTTTCCCGTGTTCCCGATCTAAATACTCAGTGCAGCGAGCCATCCAGCTGATGCAATTTCAAATATCTATACTCACTGACCTCTATCTACGGGATGGTGATTTGACAGTCACCATCCCGTAGATAGAGGTCTATTTATATTTACATATTTAGATACATATTGTAGGCGTAAATGACGCGTAGAGGCTGCAGATCCGCGTGTCTTGGAACTAAAATGATTAACACCTACACCGCGCCCACAAATCTGTAAGTCGAAATGTGAAATGTAAATTCACAGAACATTCACATGTTTCAAATTGGTGTGCCAAAATGTATAATTTGTGATTGTTGAGACCAGAAAATCCTGTCCAATTCTAAAAAAAAAATTCGAGATCAGTTTCCCCCAAAATAGAAAGCAATTATATCGCGGTTTAACAACTAGTATCTATTCTGGTGCAATCGATATTATCTTTCAGCGTTATTTTAAAATCTAGTGTTTCAAAGGAAACTTGCGACTGAAGCGGTTGACGCGAGCGACTCTAGTGGAGCATTCCGTGAGTTGCGATCGACGTGATAATTAATCGATTCTCGTTTTTAGGATTAGGTTCGCCAATAGCACATGTATTATGAATTATGATGTACCTACAACATATTTTGTTCGACCTATTTGACACATGAGCCATTTATAGACATACACAGCTTGTTATAAACATATCTTGCTAAGATAAAGACTTTAAAATTGATATTTAAATAAATTAACAAAAGACATAATCATAGCTTTATAGACATAATAGAAGACAGAAACTATCATATTGTTAGGGTTCCGTAGTAAACAAGGAACCCTTATAGTTACGCCATGTCCGTTTGTCTGTTTCTCCGCGGTTTTGCTAAAAAAATATTAGTAATATAAATCTATAATTTGGCATACGTATACATATTCTTGCCGAAAAAGTCTTAGAAGAAAATCTTGAAAAAAATATGTTTGGGTACTACCCTAAGTAACTACTAAGTTAAGTGTGGATAAATTATTTTATTATTTATTCTACCTCATTGTGTGGGATATCGTTTGATTGACAATTCACGTTTTTTTTAAAGTCACTCAGATTACATCCATTAGGAAATATCACTTTCCATTGTAGTTCTTTATAATTGCCACTTACCCAAATAGATGAGCGAGTTTACCGCATAATAGTCCTCATCGTTAAAGAACGATGCTTTAAATAACCTATGAAATAGTGACGACGCTAATCTCTATCGCGCCAGAATACGGTCGCAAACGTCATGACTTCATTATTATTAATGAGTTCGTGACGTCTTCACTCGTGACTCGCAACTTTGATAACATTTTAACGCTTTTTCGTTTTGTATTCGTTTTATGCGAAATATATATTTTTATAACTAACTTGTTATGCTTTATACTACACATTCATTCGTTTTTTTTATTGTTCATAAAATTTTTCATAGGCTTATCATTAATAAAAATATATTTATACGTATAAATAAATTAAACTAAAATAACCTAAACAACTTATTTAATTTACAAATACAACGAAATAAAAATAACCTATGCAACTTAAATAAACTAAATATATTTTGTTGTAGATTATATATTAAAATTTATTTGCTTTTGTGTACTACACTTATTTTAGGCTTTATAATACAATTTGTTTCTCTTTTCTAGTACTTTGATGACCTATTATCTAGATTCTCTCCGATCCAGTTATAGTCGCGGACGAGAAACTTTTTCTTTGTAAATGTGTTTCTCAAATTTCATTGAGAACTATACTTAGGTAGGTATATACGATAATATTAAAAGTTCATTTGGTATAGTCAGTCTAGACTGAATCTGATGTAGGATATTTAAAAAAGACAAATAATTATAGATTTCAACCTAAATCTAAGCAAATTGCGAGTTTATTAGACCAAGACAGCATGTAGAAAGCTACATCGAGTCAGAGTAAGAGAGCTAGATGTCCTTGTAGGTAAAGGAGTGTAAATTCCGCTTCTATACGCACCGTTATACAAGTCGTCGCGCTGATTGCAAGTTCCAAACAAACGGGCAGTCTCCCAACTCAAACAAACCGACCGGAGCCGGCCATACGCTGTTTACTTACCTTGTTTAGATTACTTCATACACGTGTACCAGACATATAGTAGTGCTTTATTCTGCAAAGTCATGAGGATAATAGGAATAAATCACACAGCAATCCTGCACATACTACTTTCTTGAAAATATATCTTCTAGATCAACGAGCTCCATCCTCGGCTACATCGTCGCTTAACATCAGGCGAGTTGGTGGTCAATCGTAGATCTATTTTATAATAAAAAAAATATAAAAAGAAACGTATATTTTACTTGTATTAAAACGCGAGAGTACTTTGTTTCACTGTCTGATTGTTAGCTTTCTGGTGATCATGTGGTGAACTGTGGTTATGAAATTTGATGCTGAGATAAAGAACCTGTAGACGGAGGGTGGCAACATTTCACCATCATCCGTATATATTTTTACAATATTTGCATAAAAAACTTAAAAAACCTACATCTAGATTGATACTGGTAGCGGGGCAGGGCTCTAGCTGCCGGTGGTAGGAGCTATAGATTGAGGAACCTCTTGACAACACGCGCCGTATCTAGGATGCCTTTTGTGTCTGAAATATGATCCACTATCTTACGAGAGCCATTTGCACCATCATTACATTTAGTATATAATAGCTGCACTACGAAATACACATTTTTTAATACGAAATAGATCTATGTTTAATCACCAACACATGTAAAGGTAAGCGAAGATCTGGCTAGGATAGAGCATATCAAAAATAGTTTATATATTGGGAACAAATTTCCCTAGAGTAATTAGTGACACTGTTTGATAGAAATTAATACAATATTAGTAGTTACTACACACATACAAACTGGTCTAGTGCTAGTTGGACTCGGATGGAGAAGATTCCGTAATATCGTAAATACATAATATTATAAGAATCGAATATTGTAATTTACTACGCACACTATTCTGAGATTCTAACTCACTATTATCAAAATCGCTCGGATTGTTATCAAACAAAATGTCAGCTTCGGCTATTTGCATGACAAAATAGTGGCCCTAAATAATAAAGATCTGCTCACATAAATATGTAATCACAAAGTAGAAATTAACGATCTATGTGAGTTTTATTATCACCGATAAGCGGATTTATTGTTAGAAAACGGTCACATCTGTTGTAGCGATGTGACCCAAATATTTGCATGTTATTGTATTCACAAGATCCGACCCGAGATGAAAGGCACCATGTGTCAAAGTAGTATTATCTGCCGTTAAATTTTATGTTAAGGGGACAGTGGCAGTAGTGTAGCTGACGATGTTGTGTTGGGAGACAAATATTTAGACTGAAGTGTTGGTAACTGATGAAAATGTTACTTTTAAGGTGACAGATAGGCACGTTTGTCAATGTTTGCTACAAGCAAAGCTTGTCGAGCGAATGATTTATTTGAAATTATATGTTTAGCTTAGACTAGAGATAAAATGATCGGACCCCGTCATGAGTAAAAGCGCTGATCTTGAAAGGAATGCGCCGCGGAGTCATAAGGTAAAATCAGTTGCCCGCTGCGCGAATATGCTCAATATTTCACCGAGCGCTTTTTATTTAGTGACGGAACCAGTTCATCCGCCTGCCATTTTTTTAAGTATTGGTTGGATATCCTTTTAGAATCAACATTTTACAGTGGAGGTACATATTTGACTGGCCTCGCAGCTCAGTTGGTAGTATGTCTGCCTGCTAAGCTATGTAGGCTCGATTGTGTTTGTTCTGTGTCTGGATATTTCTATATATTATAAGTATATATTTGCAAAAAATATATATATATATTATGAATTCTATCAGCCATCTAGTTCCCATACTATAAGCTTTGCTTAGTCTGAGCTAGGTGGTATTGTGTGAAATGTCGACCAATATTTATTAATATTTATTTATTTAAATCAAAGTTATGTTTATGTGTTGGCGTAACGAAGAGTTCTCGTTTATGGCAAACTTTGTTCGCAACAAACTATGACGTACACCGGTCAGCGTGGTCAGTCACCATTTTAATAAACTCTGGTTTCAAAACCACTCTTAGATCAATCGATAAACACATTATTCTGACAAATAAATATAAATTGTAAATGTTGTATTGTCATGTCAATGTCCGGACAGACCGTAGATAAAAGCCAAATGACCGTAATAACATTTATTGTTCGACTTTATTACCATCCGAGCTTTCTACAGCCAAAGTGGGAATTCGACTTATATTAGGCAGAGTTCGTTGAAATTCGTAAAGCTTAAACCAACCGTAGAGATTACGTCACGGCTGGTAACCCGAGCCAACGACTTACTACATAGTTGAAAACTATTTTGTTCAAAAACTCTATTAAAATTTTTTGTCTACCAATTACACGTATGATTCAATTTCTAGCGGATACAACTATGGTTAGTAGGTACTTATCACATCTCAGATTGTCGGAGTTCGTTTAGACTATTGTTTACATTTTGCAACTAACTAAACTACTATAAAAAAGCACTACCAGTTGGCAGTGTATCCAGCATGTTATCAACATTGCCAGTTTAATGGCAATGCTTAAATGCGTTGCGTTAGATATGCACCAGCAGTTTGGTCTCGCGTCGCATCGATCAGGCGTTGTTTACATTGTCAGAAACCAATTCTTTGTTCTTTACGCTGGTCGGCGAATCGAGTAATATCGCAGCCAACGTCATGAGCTTGAATGGAGGTTCCTACACGGATCAAACAATGCCAGTGACTTGTGCGATACAAGTCAAGGCCGTCAACTATATTTGAAGACTGAAGACTTGATCGAGATTCTTTTTTAAACTATCACGGTCATTCATTAATACACTATTATTATTAACGGAATATTTACCGTGGTTAACGGTAATTAAAATCCAGTATTAGGCACCTAATCTTAAAAATAAAGATACGCGTCCAAAATGTGTCCAAAACAAGACATGCAGTGATATTGTGAGTGTGTTTCAATCGAGTTCGAGGGCCAGTGATAACGCTCTTCGCAGTAAAAGACAAACAAAGAGGGTAGACAGATTTGTCTGCTCTTAACCATATCATCCACCTGCATTCTTCAGTCGCCCGTGAACATGGTGCATGTAACTGTGCCGAAATATCGGGAGCTCAAAATTAACGCGAATCACGGTAAATATTCCGTTAACAATAATAGTGTTTTGATTGAGATTGTTAATGTTTCTTCAGAATCGGTTTTATTTCGCGGGAGTTTTTAAATTTTCTAAGCTTACTTGTATTATTACACGAGCTGTACTCTTGTGTACGAGCAAGATATCCTTTCTTGGTGGATGTCTATCTTACATAAGGAATATATTCTCCATATTATGTATGTCTAATATCTGCTTTAACTTTAGTCTGCGTTCACATATCAGTGTAACAATCATGATATTGAATTTTATTTAGGCAAATTATGTAATATGATAAATGTATTTTTTAATATTATGCCACCGTATAGTTGAAGATGATGACATTAAATACTTAAGGCTAAGGGTTTTAATTGGCGGTCTTATCGCTTAGAGCGATCTCTTCTAGGCAACCATGCAAGGACAGGAATAATATGCTAAAATAACAGTGGCCTATAAAGAAAAAAGAATAACTAAGTAAGAATAATTAGTAAACATAATATTTTACAAATATAATATACTTACACACATAATATATATAAATATGTATATAATTATTATAAATATATACCTAGAATATAATAAACATACATACAATTACGTAAATATCTTTTTTTACATAAATATCATAAATAGTAGTATGTGCATATGTACCTAATAATATAAACAGTAGCTATAATTCCAGATAGTGAGCTTATAAATATACATTTTTTGCTTTTATTTTATTAAGTATATGTATTTTTAATAACTATACTTAGTATTAAAAAAGTAACATGTGCAGATCGTTTCATATGTAGCCTGAGATGTAATGTCTGCAAAGTACGAAGTCATTGGCGTTGACCCCCAACGGTGGGTAGTTCACCACCGAAGTCTGCCAAATGGGTGTGTGCGTGAGCGCTCTCTGGCTAAAAATTACGACATTTGAATAGCTATTTGGAAACGCATTTCCTTATCAACAACTTTAGTACCGTCTGGATCTTTGAATTCGACAAATGAATATTTAAAAAGGCGATCTCCAAACGAACAAAATTAGAGTAAGTAAAAACTGGAACGATTTATTTATTTTATTGGGATGGTTTTGTCAGCGTTTTTAATACGAGATCTGTAAATATGCAAATATTTATATTTGTCTTCTAACAAATGGCAAACCGACCCTGGGCATTTTTTTACTTGCAAATATATAGGTAATGTAACATTTTTAAGCACCTTATTACTTGAATTTTTCTTTGGAATTAAATAGAGAGCGTGGACCAACATACCTTAGTATAATCTTCGGTATTAGTATCTTCTTCCCTTATAAGCTATTATCATAGTGTGTGAAAACTTTCAAATATAAATAAAAAATGGTGACGGTTATGCTAGCTTTAAATTAAAAGAAACAATACTCGATCAAATCTTCAATCGGACAAAAAAGAGTTGATCAAAATCGGTTTATTAGTTTAGGAACTACGATGCCGCGGACAGACACATAAACACAGATACACATGTGAAACTTAGAGCACCCCTCGCTTTTTGTAGGGGGTTAAAATAAACTAAGTCATAATAATAAGTAATAATAAAAAACTAAGTCCTACTTTACCGAGGAACCCCCTCTTTCTGAACTGGATTAAAAGAAAATATAGTTTCAAGTTTTGCTCCTATAATACTTCGAACTGTGGGTACTAAAACTACCTGAGCACTTTTGCTCACTAAGAAGATTGGGAGAGCACCCGTCTCGTGCAGCTTTTAGCAAATCCTAATAATTAATGCCGTGATCTGAAGTCACGTGCTTCCCAGACATTTTACTAATCCATATGTTGCAGTCACGTGTAAATTAATAATTAGTTCAAGTATTTTTAACCGATCCCAACAAATTTATTTAATTACCCAACTAGCTCATCAAAGTGGCTTATAGGTAAGTCAGATATTATATCTGTTTGTAACTCTGGGTGACACACTGATATGTGTCACCCATTATCAATACCCAAATCATTATTACAATTTAGAACTCGAAATAAGCTATGATTTTTCTACTTTTGGTTCTATAGGGACACATAGGATAGGCTGCACCTATAATATGGTTATGGGTGTAACTCTGAACACACTAAATAAACACACACTTAGAACACACTCAGATGTGTCACCCATTTACTGTGTTTATATGAAGCAAGTCAGTCATTCTATTCGTTAATTAAGTGACTATTGTCGTAGTTGTGTAGTGTTGTAATTTATTAATATTGCTTATAAATATATTTCAGTTTTTTTAACAGTTAGTGTTGTAGTAGTATTCGTCAAGTAAATTAGTTTAATTGTTTTTTTTTACTAATTGTGTGAAACATGTAAAGAGAAATTATAAATTGCAGTTATAATAATTTTATCTCCAAAGAAATGCTGTATCTACAATTTGAGTAATTTCGCGATTTACGAGAAAAAGTACAATTAAATTCATATCCAGATTAAGCTTTACTGGCTCAATAAATACTTTAGTGTATGTCTATAAATACAATTACCAAGTGAACCTAAAATAAATATGAATCACGTGGCACGAAATAAGCTCGACACATTAGTGTTAATTAAGAATTAGGCAAAGCCTTGGAAGATTCTTAACTCCACCCAGGTGCTATCGGGACCTATCGTAATCTATGGTCGAAATCTTTTATTTGTATCTTTATCTTCTCTCTTACTATTATATAGTATTATTTTTCTTACCTTTGATATAAATGAGGATTTGCGTGTCTTTTGGTTACGTACCCGATACTATACATATATAAAATATAGTTGCAAGAAAGACGTTAATCTGCCTACAGATGAATTTACTTCAAGTTTTAATAGATTCTTTAGTTTAAACACCACCTTTTTTATACACCACCAATAAACTTATAAAATTGGCGCAGAAAAACGTTGGAAGCAAGCTGCTTCCAACCGATATTTTTGGAAATCTGTGGGGGAGGCCTATGTCCAGCAGCAGACTTTGTGTGGCTTAGATAATGATGTTTATTTTTTATTATTATAAGGACACATACTCATGAATAAACTAGCTGTACCGTTACCTCTTACACTTGGCCCACGTGAACATAAAATTTGTTCACCGAACTTCATTTGGTAAGTTTGTTTAATTTTCAAGTAAACTTCAGTAATATTTTAGTACCGACTTTTTAGGATAAAAAGTATGCCACATTTTTCTACACAGTATAAGTTTATTAGGTACTTATTCTATGTACTATTCCTGCCAAATTTCGTTCAAATCTGTACTTTAGTTTCGGAGTTCATCAAGCATACCATTTAGCTGTTTCCTAAAAGTTGTTTTGGTTTCGTATCCCCGGTATTTCGGTTTCGTGTCGCTTCTGTATCGATAATAGTGCTTATTCCAATAAGAATTTACCAAACATATTTACAGTCTTATTATGTGTTATATAGGTAAATAAATTTTGGTAGAGATTTTCACACAGCACCATCTAACCTCGAACTAAGTAAAGATTGTACTGATTCGATTCCGAGATGGGCAGATGACCTCATACAAGTGGCGGGAAGACGCTGGATGCAAGCCGCTTCAAGTTTTATTGCGTTAAAATTAAAAACTTGTATAAAAATATACAATTTATATCAGAATTTATGTATTAGTTAATATGAAATCTCAAACCGAAATCCACGGAAAAGCTAAGATTAATAATTCTGTTCCGTAGAGAGTCGTAGCACTCGTAGCAATAGCGTAGCGCAACGTCTACAAACTACGAAATCTCCGAATTTCTGCCGGAAATACGCTACGTGACGAAGTTTATTGATGAATAGTTGTATAAAATAGAACCTAATCCATTTATAATAGAAATATAATATAATAAAAAAATATAATAGAAATAGAACCTAATTCATACCAGCTTCCGGCAGCCACATGAATATTCAGAACTATTCACAACTACATAAACATTACCCTTTATAATTTACACAAATATTTTATTACGCCGACTATCTAGATTCTAGTGTTCTAAATTCACCCGGCTACATAAATAAACGAACAAGTGTTTCCATTAACTACCACAGTAATCTTGATAGAGGTTTTATGTTTGAGCCGTTTGGTGTCGAGACTTTGGTCCCGCGGGGACCGGGAGCTCATCTAATTTTCCAAAATTTATCTGGGCGCCTGATCGATGCGACAATGGCAATGCGGCGACAATGGCAATGCTGCTAGCATGCTGGGTACGCTGCCAACTAGTTGTGGGTTTGAGCATTTGGATTCTCTTTAGACCTTTATCGGTCTGGGGTAATAGATTTGATATTTGTGTAGTAGTTTAGTTAGTTAAGTTTGTATATTGTTTTGTTGAAGTTAGCTTATTATAACACTGCTTTTAGCGATAAAGCTGCCTGTTATTTCACTGGATTGTAAACCTTTTCTTATTTAGTGTTTTAGCTAAAGTACAAACAATAAAGATTTTATCTGTCTACTTAACAAAATAGAAATTAGATTACCCTTGACCGATGCAGGTCTTAAAATGTATCAAGTTCGTCTCTTTCCTATTTATTCTTTTCTTATCTTGTATCTACTAATTTGATGGTAAAAAATAAGTACCGATCAATATACATCTTCACATTTAGTGTGTTATAACACATCCTATAAATTCCCAGTATTTCTAATATAAGTACTCGTATATATAATATGAAATTACGTTTTGTAATCTGCCAAGGATTACAAAACTTAATTTTACTCCACAAATTTTTTTCAAGATACATATCGTGTTTAGTCAATGTTTAGTATTAAAAGAAAGGGAAGGAGAATGAATATTTCAAATATATATATGTACCATACCAATTTTTTTACATAAGTGAAATTATGTACTTAACAAATATAAATATATACCATAATGAAAAATAACTTGGCTAAAAAGATGAACCAAGAATATGGATGATGTTTGGTTCCAGTTTGTTAGCCTATAACTCTACTGGTCGTCTAATTAATCCACGCCCGAGTTACACATAAATAAATCAAGCATAATTACACCGTACCCTGTAATTACATTATTAAGAATTGCTTTCAAAAGAGCTCTTTCTAAAAGGCTTTTAAATTGAAACCCCTCAGTCATGCGATGCTTCGGTAAAACATTCTTTTCAGTATTCAGTTCGGTAGAGAAAAACTTGGGTCTTAAATATTTAGGGTCTGCTCCCAACCGCTAACTTAAATATTCGGGTAATATTAGAAAAGCCTACTATCCTTTTTCATACCTTGCCAGACTGATGAACTTTTAAAGTATTCAGATTGGTTTTTCTATTTTTAACTCAAAGAACTCTTTTGTATTTTCACAGTGAATTTATAATATCTTAAATATTTATAATATCTCTATCTCTATATATAAATCAATTGCTGTTCGTTTGTCTCGTTGAAACTCGACAACGGCTGGGCCGATTTAGCTGATTTTGGTTTTGAAATGTTTGTCGTAGTCCAGGGAAGGTTTAAACGTTGAGAAAATATCGGACCCACTCATTGATAGGTGATGCGAAGCACGCTGGGTCATCATATAATTAACCAAATGGATGACTGTTACGCTTACATATTGGCGGGTTGCGAAATTCGGCCAAACGGATAGTTTGACCGAATTACAGCAAAAAGCTAAAAATAACTTTTCTGATGGTCGATACCCGGATCTTTATCTTATGTAACGTCCTTTTTAGAGTTTACGGGGATAATTTTCTTCCTAAAGGGGGAAAATTTTAGTTTGATTCTTCCGGATTGTAACTTTAATATTGATTGGCTTGATTTTTTTTTATTAGGTAGATTATGATTAACAACAAGTGTATTTTCAATACTCGTATCTTTCCTAAATAAATTTAAAGAGTAATTTGCAGTCATCATAATAAACAACTATTACTAAAGGACAAAGGAGAGTTTAAAAAATATATGGAAGCTGGTACTAAAATAATTAAAAAATATATGCAAAATGATTATTAGATGTGCGTTAACAGCATATTATTCTAAACATACAGGTATATATAAAAACACAGAATATGCCTCCATTAAAAAAAAAAAAGTTTTATTAATATTACCAATATACCATAACAACTACACTAAGTGACATTATTTATAACTAGTAACTCTGATTTATATCTACCGCACAACTTGCACTTGCACAAATGTACACAACCTTCATCAATCCTAAGTAAATAACGATTGATAATGTAATTCGGTATAGGATATTTAATCTGAAAGTGACATCAGTACACAGACATCAGAGTTACAGGATGACATTTACAATTTATTACAGTTAATACTTGAGGCATTTAATTTATTTAGCCACAGTAATGATTTTATACCTTAGTGTTACCATGTATTATCCAAATTATTAGGCAGAAATATATTTTAATTTTCTATGTAGGCACTAAAAATATTTTTTTATATATATATATTTAAGTACCTATATACGCAATAGCATAAGCTTTTAAATGAGGTATATATAATTGTGCGTATAATTTCTTCTGAATAAAGTACTAATATCGACCTGTCCTTTTAATTTTATGATTTTTCAAAATTATTCCTTTTCATAAAGTCTATTTTTGACAAAATGTAAGAAACAACGGTATTTTTTCTTTCAGATTTCAGTAGACCTGACAATACAAATTCTTGTATCAGTTATCGATAAATATTTTGTTTCTACTGTTAAGTCGACAAAACTATGAAATAACTATTTGTCTATATTCCATGCTATACTGGTTCTTTCCTTAGTAAAAAATATTTTTATGGATGAATACAATGATTTCTCATCATACATGCTCCGTTTTTTTTATACAATATAGGTTTGCACTGGACTGCCTACTCACCTGATGTTAAGCGTTGTTGCGGTCTACAATAAAGCGCGTTTACCTAGAACAAACCTTTTATTCGAATACTGGTTTATAATTATAACTAAATACCAATGAAATCTCCGGAAGAGAAGTCAGATAGACACGAAATTTTCGCCACTATTGTGCAGGCAGGCTGACCAAATGAGCGAAGCAAAGGAGTTTCTAAGATTGAATGAATTAGCTATTTATGTAAGTTCACGACGGAATCGGAGTGGTTGGTTGACAAATAGTGACTAACCAGATCGTATAATTGCAAGATGATTCAAAGTCTATGCATTTAAAATTTATTGCAACAAGCGTCGCTTCGCGGTTTTATTTCAAAATGCAATATTGACTTAAGAATACTAATTTTAAGATACTGAATAGATATACATTAGTCGTTTAGTTTATGCTATTATCCCAAAATCAATATCGAGCTTGAATGGAAACTAATTTCGCCCCAAGCCCTATAGAGGTGCTATTTCATTCAATCTGGTAACAGTAGTTTATCAATCTAGAGATATTTGCATACAATCATAGCTGTTATGAAGCATTAATGATGCGCGAGCCCGGCTACCGTGGGTCGGCAGCTCGGCTCGCGGGTTTACCCTGACGGATCAGGCGGAAGGACCGACAGTTAATGACTTTTAATACTGACGTAGATGGAACGAGCTTAGATATCGGATATTTTTCGCGTTATTGTGATTTTTTTATTTTTTTATATTTAAGAAATGTTTTTTTATATCTTTTGTGAAGGGAAAACACCTGTTTGAAAGTTATTGAGAGTTGGTATGTTCTGTTTAAAATAATTTTTATTTTACTACTAAAAATAATTTCGCTTAATCTTTTATGACATTTTAGAAATGGGTAATAGTTGATATGTATGGATAAGTAGCGTGGTCAAGGGTAATCATTTTGTATATGTTTTCCCATGTATCCTCGTAAAAGTTCTTCAAATTATAAAGTAGACCAGATTATTCACCTTTTTGAAATGCGCTTACAAAGGTACCTAAATGGCTGAAACATGTATTTTTTCTGGCGTCACAACACCAACTTTACACAGAAGTATTTGAACTAATTTAAATATGTTACTATTGAAACTAACGTGGTTTTCACAAATTTTTGAAGTGAAAACTTCTTTAGCGGCTTTGTGCATTTTTGGGATGGGTAAAAAATGTTAAACTCGCGTCAGATCGTCAGATCGTAAGACGGACAGTCAGAAACCTATTCTAACGTTCTGAATTTAAAGTTCATTACTGTATGTACAAGTTTGTCCTTCTAGCATGACGTCATTTCGTTGCGCCGAATGCTTATTTTCGATACATGCACGTAAGACTCGTTAGATCAATATGTTAGAGCACCGATATAAATTTCAATTTGTCAATCGGAGGGCGGAGGTTCAAATCCTTCACAAGTCAGTCTTTTTGCTATTTTATTTTTTAGTTTTCATTTCTGCCGGCACTCCCGGAGTGCAACCCGTTGTTTTTTTTTCGAATGCGGTTGAAACTATAGTCGGATTTTTCGACTTAAACCAGACGTGAGTGGCCCGTAGTTTTTATTTAAAATGTAATAAAAAATATTTTATATGTTTTCTTTTGTCGTTAAGGAATTTGATAAGGAAGTTGAGGGATATAAATATAAAATTTCTTTGTTTTGTTTTCCTGTCATGCTTATTTTTGACAGCTAGATCTATCTAGGACCAGAAGTAAATTGGTGTAATAAAATGAAATTAAAGTTAAAATGAAACGTTCGTTTTGTTGGAATAACATAATCGTGAAGGCGATAAAAAGCAGTGAAGTACGATAAAAAAGCAGAACCATCGTTTTAATACGATCTAAACAGATGCGTTGGTAAAAAGCAGAACCATCGTTTTAATACGATCTAAACAGATGCGTTGGTGAAAAGCAGAACCATCGTTTTAATACGATCGAAACAGATGCGTTGTTTAAAAGCAGAATCATCGTTTTAATACGATCGAAACAGATGCGTTGGTGAAAAACAGAACCATCGTTTTAATACGATCGAAACAGATGCGTTGGTGAAAAGCAGAACCATCGTTTTAATACGATCGAAACAGATGCGTTGGTGAAAAGTAGAACCATCATTTTAATACGATCGAAACAGATGCGTTGGTGAAAAGTAGAACCATCGTTTTAATACGATCGAAACAGATGCGTTGGTGAAAAGATCTGTTTTCTTAGATTTTCGGGATTGTTACTCATTGAAATTAAAGAACGTGATTACGTGAGCAACTTTTACGTACAGGGTGAATGTTTTGTAAAAAATAATAGTCGGTGTTGATACCTTATAATATTTTCATAACAAAATTAATAATTACTGTCATCTAGTCTTACTTGTGACCACGGACGCTACAGTGTTCGAAACGTCAGGTCATAAAACTATGTAAAATGTAAGCGATAAATCTGTTAAAAAATGTTTAAATTCAATCTATCGAAATTGTCAGTAAGTATAGGGATATTTTTGGTGGTTTGATTAATTCATAAGACGAGGAAAACGGTCATAATCCTTTACCGCGGTAGAAGTACCGTATAGATAAATAATTATTCGTTTCAATATATAGATAAATAGAAAACTCTTTATTAAAATACCACATTATACAAACATATTAAAAGAAGACAATATTACTATGGCTAATCTTTCAATAGGCGGCCTTATCGCTTAGGGCGATCTCTTCCAGGCAACCATGTACGGAGTAGGATAGGTGGCAATGATAGTGAATATATCGTGATCATAATAATGATATAGGTGCTAGACAACTTAAACACATTGCATATACCATACTAGTCTTAAGTATATGAAATTCTAAGCCGCTCACTTTCATTTGAACATCCATTCGTAAAGTAGGGCAAGCGTGCGCGTCCATAAATAAGGAATGTCATGTAAAAGGTGCAGCTTTCACGCGGAATTTCTTGTTTTGCGTACATTAACTCTAGTGAATATAGCGAAGCGTTTGTTGAAAAAGGGTTCTTCAGATTATGTTATAAATGACCATGAAAAGAAAACTATTACAGTCTATCAGAATGATTTAAATTATTGATGGTCGTAAAGATATTGTGTTATAAAACGGTACAATTGTAATGTTATAATTAATTGACAACCTTCATTTTTAGGATTTGGTATCCAAAGGGACGTGATTCTACTACTAAGCATACTCTGTCTGCTTTTGAACTTTAATAGACAGACCATTTACATTTTCATAGAGCAAATGTGTGATATAATCAAAAATAATAATCAAAATAATAAGGGAACGGAAAGGGCTCAGAATCAATATACCTACGGTTTACTGACAATATAATAGTCATGGAAGAATTGATGAAAAACTTCAGTACTCCAATCGAGTTTTTGAACGGGTGGGCGTCACAATAAACACAAACCGAAGGTTAGGTCATACGCCCGTGGTGCCCATCCCAATAACTCCACTTTCGAAGTTGTTGATGAATACGTCTACTTTGGATAAAAATCAGACTAATTAAGTTCAACTTTGCGAAAAAAAACAATGATCGAATCCAATTCAATTGGGCAGCATTCGGAAAACTCAAACTCAAAAGCGTCTTTTCGTTCAATATACTTCGGTGCCTCAAACGAAAGTGTATGAGCAGTATACATATGTTGCCAGTGCTAACTGCTGAGATATGGCACTGAAATGTGGTCACTCAATATAGGCCGTATAAGAAAGCTCAAAGTCACACAACGAGCAATGGAGAGAGCAATGCTCGGGGTTTCTCTGCGAGATCGAATCTGAAATGAAGAGTTCCGTAGACGTGTGAAAACACAGTGAATTAGCAAGTTGAAGTGGCAGTGAACAGGGCACATAGTACATGGAACTGATGGCTTATGGGGTCGAAAAGTTCTCGAACGTCTTTATTCGAGAACTCTTTGGCTACGAATTGGCAAGTGCCGCGTAGGAAGATCAGCCACGAGGTCAGACAGACGACAAATGGCAAGAAGACAATCGATCCAAGTGGCTTCCACCGGTCATTTTGGAAATCTATGAAGAAGGCCTATGTCCAGCTGTGGACTTCTTGTTTCTGAGATAACGATGATGGTGATTAATCATCATCGTTATCTCAACCTAATAATCACAAATGTTAAAAAGTAGTACTTAAGCGGACTCTGCAAGAGAATCTTACCATTACAAATACATGTAATATACCCGTAGTTCGTTGATTTGTTGAAGATAATAAAATAACATGCTCTTTAAAAAATATGGAATAAAACTATAATAATCCATAGTGTGAAGTGGTATCAAATGTACAGTCCGCAGCAAACAACCTAGGCTCGTTAGAAGTTTATTACGCAAGAACAGGGCTGAGGAGTACTTAAATGTGTTTACTGCCTTTGCCAGCTGACTGTATTCTGGCTGCGAAAGCGAGCTTTCCTTAATGAGAAGGACGGCGGCTTTAGTGGATAATTTTGTCGGATTATTCAATTATGAGAAGGAAAAGTCGCCTCCTTTTTTTACGGAAGAATTTTATGTCAAGCCCAAATAATTGTCATTGATTGCCTTAATCATTTTTTTTTCTTTATTGTATCTTGTTTTGGGGGTTTATACAAAAAATTATGAATAAGTATGAAAACAAAAGAAAAGATGTCATGATTTTTATTTCAACCGTACTCTCTCCTGTTGGTAAGGGTAAAAAAATATAATATAATCCTTCTTGCATGTCTAAGTGAATGTATTTAGAATGTGTGAGTAGATATACTGAAAGCAAATCCTACAAAATTTCAACGAAAATTAGACTGATCATGCATTGATTAGAATTATGCCTGCGACTTAAACGTGTAAAAGAAAAGTTCATTTTGAATTTATACTCCATAACACAGTGCTTTCTTTTGGTAACCGGATTAGGGCTACATCTAAGTCTGAACAATACTTTAGCCGGTTAATACTATTTCTGGAAAAAAAACACAGCGTATCAACTTCCTTAAGTATTTACAGCAACATAAAAGCAAAAAATAATTATTTATTTATTTAATTTATTTATTTATAAAGTTCACCTACACTGTATACATCTATACATTGACAATAAAAATCATACAAATAAAATACAGCTTAATGTCACAATAATTACAGGTGAAGTCAGCATAATAATTAAAAAACATTTTTTTGTAGTCAGTCACAACCAAATCAACCGATATTTTGCTTTGATGCTTTTGAAATAACCAAAACATTTCAAAGCGTAAATATTGAATATCACTAGAGTTACAATATCGTCATAATTGGTTCAGACAGACCCGTTTGCGAAAGGGTCATAATCAACTCTGAACGCCCACCATTCGGCGTCCCTCAGGGTAGTTTATTACGCCCTCCACTGTTCCTCTTTGCCACGTGTAAATTAATTAACATAGAGTTACGCAGCGAACTGCGACCAAAGCACCTCAGAAAGCTAACTGAATTTTAGCCGTTGCACGAGAGCTTTCGCGTTCTAATTTTATCTTTAATATGTCAGTAACAAGGTCTAAGTTTAGTTTTGATGACGAGTCCTGTTAATTGAACTGAAACAGCGGGTCAAGGTCACACTTGTCTAATTGCAGCCGTATATTTTATTCAAGAAAGCACTTGGACTTTACTTAGGATAGAATGATAATGGTTTTGTATCAGTTGTCATATACATATTGTTACTACGTATGTGCGGGAGGTAAATAATAACACCTCCTTTCACTAGTAAGACGTGTATTCCACTACTGGTCCGGCGCGGCGATCGCAGCGCCCGCGCCTTCCGTATATACCTATACATAGTCGTATATACATATGACTAACATCCCATCCTTGTCGCCATTTGTTACTACGTATGTGCGGGAGGTAAATAATAACACCTCCTTTCACTAGTAAGACGTGTATTCCACTACTGGTCCGGCGCGGCGATCGCAGCGCCCGCGCCTTCCGTATATACCTATACATAGTCGTATATACATATGACTAACACATATAAATTAACAGAAAGATTGCCATTGCCATTCCCATTGCCATCCAACGTGGCAATGCAGCCAGTATTCTGGCCACTTTTCCCACTACCGTCTACACTGGTAGTGGGACGTTTTTGAATAAGGTTTTTTTGTAGAAAGATACAATCAACTTTCTATTTTATGTTAGCAATTAAGTTTCATTCAAAATGGCTGAACACTGCAATAAAAAAGTTACGGTTTTATCGCTAAAGACTATTTTTAAAAGACAGCTGTAAATGAGAGACACTTTTAGTAAAATGGAATTGTGTGAAGAAACAAACTAATAACTGCTGGAGACTCCAAATTATCTGAGTATGGGCGTTTTATTTGCTAAGTTATTCAGCAATATGTACATACTTATTTTTGCAAGGAAATCTACTAAATGTTGGCATTATTATAACAGAAACGACCATACAAAAATTTCGTCATGGGTACAAATGCAATATTTATTATTTCAATAAAAAAAAATGCATACTTTTATTGTGTGCGTTTATTAGTTTTCAGATAACTTCTGGATAGTTTTCATAACTCCGCCAGAAAATATCTGAAAATTTGTTACTTACCGGGACCGAATGTCATAAAGAAACTATTATCATTATGACAATGATGTTATGTGTTATCATTATCATCTATTTCCCACTGAAATAGCCTAAATGGGTACACAGCGGTTAAGATCCACATTTTTGATGGGTAATCAATTAAATTTCAATTTCAAAGTATGTTCATTTACAAATTTTTTTTATCAGCCCTGTTTGTACAAACTGTCCCACTGCTGGGCGCGGGCCATCTTCTCATTCTAATAATAATTTAATATAAATAAAAGTAATGCACAGGTCCTATGTTGCCTTTTATGTTTCCTAATAACTATATAATCTTTGAGTTTTCAAGGCTAGAGCGAATACTCTTGCCTATTTATCCCATCTCTATCTTTTAGATTTACTTGCTTGCCACACCGTTGCTTACCATCGGGCGAGTTAGTGGTTAAACGTAGATTTATATACTACAAAAGAAGTATTTTATTAATATAACAAAAAAAAACGTGATCCCAAAAACGTTAGTCTGTATAGTGGTTCAACAAATTTTGAAATAACTTGTTCTTGGATACAATATCGAAGATTTAGATAAACATAAATATAATATTAGCAACACCTTATTGTATTTGTTACTTTTTAGGGTTCCGTACCCAAAGGGTAAAAACGGGACCCTATTACTGAGACTCCGCTGTCTGTCCGTCCGTCTGTCACCAGGCTGTATCTCATGAACCGTGATAGTTAGACAGTTGAAATTTTCACAAATGATGTATTTCTGTTGCCGCCGTTAAAACCAGAATAAAATAAATATTTAAGTAGGCTCCAATACAACATACGTGATTTTTTTTGCTCGATATTGATAACGGCAACAGGTATACACTTGAAATATTCACAGAATATTGAGTTACATTTATTCACTTTAAAAATAAATAATCAAATTAAAATAAAATTAATATTTAAGTGGGGCTCCCATACAACAAACTTGTTTTTTGCCGTTTTTATAGATAATGGTACGGAACCCTTTGTGCGCGAGTCCAACTCGCACTTGGCCGGTTTTATTATATTCTGCCCGGTTTACATCTTCGTGTATATTTGAAGTGGCATGTAATCTATTGAGTGTGGAAAAGAAAATGATTAACTCTCCTCGAAATATACACAAAGATAACATTTCGTGTCCGTTTTAACGCAACGCCCTTCCGTTCCCATTAACGATCCCCATTTTACCCATCAGACGGTTTCGAAATTGCAAGTACAGTTAAAATAGCATGTGCAAATAAATGTTTAGTAGGAAGTAATTCACTGAATGGAAAGTCGTCCATTAAAGCTTAAATACAGGGTCGATACAACCCGTCAGTGTCGAGCCCTCGTCCCGAGGAGGGTCAAAGTCTCAAAGACTAATGTCACGGTTAATTTATTAACACGGCTCTCTGTTATACTGCGGATTATTTAAGGAGCAAAATCCACTTTTACTGATTGAGTAATAACGTTGAGGAAAAAGATTTTTTACTGTGAATATTATGGAAATTTTGGCAATTTTATCCCAGCTTATCTTGTGTTGTTTGAAAAATATTATTATTTTCTAATTTTTATGCTTCAATTTACTAGAAATTAATAGAAATTTACTAGAATGTACTATCAAAACTCAGGTTTGTTCTAAGTTAGATCTTAAAATCGTGTAAAATAAATACAAACCTAAATGCAGAGTTGATACTTCCTTAGGGTCGGACCCTCGCCTCGTCCCGAAGAGGAAGTCTCAAATACGAGTACTAATGTCACAGTTAATAGTTTATTAATATGGTTCTCCGTTATACAGCAAATTACAATAAAAAAGTAAGTTCATTTTTTTTTTATTTATGGTTTGCAAACTGGATGCTACAGCTATAATACAAACATAGCATGCATTTAAATTGTAACCCTCAACAAATAGGAATAATTAATTATAGATAATCCAAGATAACTAAAATACACTTATTAATCACTTTTACTGTAATTGACAGCTAAATTTTAATAAGTTACACTCAGTCCATATGAACTTACTTATTTTCAAATATCCATAATAATAGTCAAATTAGTCTAACTATAATCATATTAATATATATGTATATTATGTATGTATATAATTTTGATCATTTTAGCACAAGAATCATTCAAAGCACAAAACTCACAAGAAGATGAAATAAGATGTTCGGTGAACGCTTATATTTTATTTGCATTGCTATAAACAGAAACACGTTGCCGAAAATATCGTTATACTTATAATTAGGTACTCTATTACAGTCTACACTTTTGAAACTTCCAAACAGGATTTCTGTATTATGATAAAAACAAGAGAATAAGCGTTTGATATACCTCGCAAGTACCGACTGAATTCTAAAGTGAATAAGGATTTACAGAGGCAACATAATTCCCAGCAGGTGTGAGTAAAGCTAACAATGTCGATAAAGCAACTATTGAGATTGCACACGTATTGCTATAGTAAAATTTATTCAGTACGAACACAAGTAAAGTAATAAAATAGATACGTTGTGGCCCGCTGAGAGCTGTATCTGCAAACGGAATGCGCAGCCTACAGTTTGAGTAAATTGTACGATGACGGAAACTATGCGTGTATCCCCAAGGCGCGAATCCTAACAATATATATTTAGTTCTAGTTCATTTCCCTACTCCCTTTCAGGTGTAGAAATACAAAGAACAACTTCTGCTCTTAGTACCTACCTATTACTTAACCTGTACCTACCCATATCCTGTAGTACTAATCTAAGAGAAGGATACTACATTCGTCATTATAATCAACTTATAATATAGGCATATCTCAAAATTCGCAAAATCATCAGTTCCATACATTTTGCTGGAGGTTAATGAATGTATTGTAACTATTTATATGCAAACAAAGCTTTGCTTAGTTTGGGCTAGATGGTGTTGTGTGAAATGTCCACAAATATTTATTTATTTATTTATTTTATTTAACCCTGAATGTATATACAATAGTAATGTATCATCATCATTTCAGCCTTTGTCAATCTGGAATAACTGCTTGGAGGAATAAAATTATAATCTGAACTCTGTGATTAACTGGAACTAGAGAAACTTTCACTACAGACAAAACAACGAAATTAGTGGAAAAAAAAACATCTGTTCCATAGAAACAATTCATTGAGTTTAACAAAATGTATGGAACTGTTGATTCTTTTGTTGAGAATTTTGAGTTATTTTATAGCAAACGTCGAGTACAATACGAGACTACCTTTCAGCTTTGTATAAAATGTCTTAATGATCAAATCAAATAACATTTATTCCAGTTAAACTGCATACTACACATATACACATCACAGATTTAACTTAAATATATAACACAATATAACACTATAATTTAACGTAATAAATTCTTAGTAGTGTAGCGATTGCTCTAAAATAATTCTTTATGTATGTTACACAATTCTTCTCGTCTACGAAAATCTCATCAAGAACTTTGTCTATAACCCGACACTATCATTCTATCTTTCCATTTGGCTGGTGGTCTACTAGTCCCATCGTTCAAAGCTTGCGTTTTCATATTGCACACAGACGTTTTAACAGAAGTGATGAAAGTGAAAAGAAGATTTTATTCATAACTAGCTGAGCTTAAACTTGTTTTCTAGGACTTAATAATACATATAATAATAATGTCTAATAGTTTTAGAACACAATTATTTTGTTATATATTACAAAATCAATGAATAACGTTTTTTCCGGCAAATCTGATTGTTCCGTACAAAAACTTGAGTGAAACTTAAAAAAATCTAAGTATCTGTGTTTTTTTTTGTTAACCTCCAAAAGTCACTGAGCAAAGTAGCTATGTGGTCAAAATCAGCTCTTTGAGAATTCTAGCTATTTAACTCTGTACATAAAGTTTGAAGCCCTGACTGATATTAACGTACAACGTACAACGAATTTAATATCTCTGAAACTAACAATTTTATTGTTAGTTTCAGAGATATTAAATTCGGTGGTTATATTCTTTCTGTCTGTTCTTAGCTATGTTTCATAAAAATTGGTTCAGCCGTTTTTTATGTTGGGGATTTTTCATTTTCTAAACTTACTTGTTAGATAAAGCTTTAAATAATATTATAATGGGCACATGGCCAAACAAACATGGCCATGTATGTTTCTTTGACGGTCATTCTTTCATCATCGTACATTCGTCTACGAGTGTACTGTGATACAAAGTAAATTGGTATTCAAACGAAACGAGAAAGTGTCAAAATAAACGTGTCGTCTATTGTTGAAATTGTAAGGTACGTTAAGTCGAGTATGACTTGCTAAGTACAAAGTATATCCAGGTAGATAATGGCACCGCGCCGCGGTCTCCGTTCAACTCCGTTGTGGGGCTGTCCTTGCCCTTTAGATGAATGATCTTGCGACACCGGCTTTCAGGGTGCCGCGAAATATGGAAACATTTATTTAGAGAACAGGACAGCTCGGTATCGGCGGTCTTTGTATATTTCCCGATTATGCAAGAAGGAGAGTAAAGTTTTTAGGGTGTATGTATTTATTTATTTCTATATTACCTCGCACAGCGTAAACGGTTTGACTAATTTTGATGTTTATTTAGAAGACATTATTTAAGGCCATCAGTTGTTACACTAGTAAAAGAAGCAGCTCCAAAATAGCATTTTTTTTCTCCTAGTTCATTATGGAAGAGATACACTTTTGCCTAACCGTGGAGTAACTTCATCCTTGACGAAACAAATAAATGACACACTCGACTGTAACACAAAAAATCGGGTCGATGTACTGAGAAATGGTTTTCATACACCCAATTTTGACACACAAGACTTGATTTTATTTGATATTTGAATTACCTATCCAATGACACTCCACACTATGGACGATGGTAGTGGAGAAAAAATTAAAATGATTTCACTTCTCACTTCTTTGTCAGCGTGATTTATGTACCAAATATACCAAATTACAGCTTTCTAGTAGGTACCTGCAAAGAATATTTGAGCAAAGCCGCGGATGGACAGACAGACTTATCTTTTACGCCCGACTGCGTAAGAAGGAGGGTTATGTTTTTAGAGTGTATGTATGTTTCTATATGATCGCCTACAGACTACGGCTTAGATTCACCTTCACTTCCCAAGAATCATAAGCTATATTTTATTGTAATGATAATAATACATCTCTCGCAACAATACAAAAATGCGTTTTTTCGTTACCTCAAACGAAATAATTATTTTTTTCGTAATAAATGATTTTACTATGAAGAATGCGCATTTATAAATATTTTACGGTGATTTTATACATAATTTCTCACGAAAAATGTACACTAGACTGTGTATCAAGCGTAACGAAATCGTAAGTTATACAGCAAATATTACTTTTCTGCTGTCGGGTATTTTGTTTTTCTTTTAATATAGATACTTGTTGTTATTATCATTATATGTTAATGAATTCGTCGTAATAACACATATTCTGTGAAAATTTCAACTTTCTATTTATTACAATTCAAAAGATATATAGATTTAAGGGTAAGACAGACCCTTAGTATGGAAGCCTAACAATAACTTGTTTTTTAAGATACCGCTATTGATACGTTAATTTATACAATAGTACGTATAGTTTTGTGCTTTGGAATGAAGAGGCTGTCGCAGAGTAAGTTCATCATAGGATCAACATTGTACAAAACGTCCCATCGTACGTGGGCTATCTTCTCATTGTGAGAAGAAATTGGCATCCGTCTCTCTGTCCGTTTGACTATCTGCCCGTCTGTCCGGGTGTCAAGATCTTTATCTCGGGAACGCGTAAAGATATCGTATTGAAATTAAAACCATATACGCAGATCCATAGTCTCTTGCTGCAGAAAGAAAAATAAAATTTCTCAGTTTTTGTAAAAAAAGTTACAGCCGAATATGTTGTAAAAAATGCAAATTTCGACACTCACAAAGGAATCAAAACCTATGGGGTACTTCCCGTTGACCTAGAACTATGAAATTTGGCAAGAAGCATTGTGTTAGAGTACACATAAAACGTAAAGAAAAAAACATTTTTTTTTAATTTAATCACAAAAAATTGCAAGGAATGAGGGTCCAAATTTTAAAGTTCTTTAACCGTATCATGTGGGGTATCATATGAAAGAGCTTCATTAGCATAATTATGCTAAAACAGGTTTTTAAATATTTTTACGATGTATATTTTTAGGTTTATGAAGGAAAATATGAAAAAATATATGATTTCCCCCTTTTATCTACTAGTTTGTACGGAACCCTCGGTGGGCGAGTCTGGCTCGGACTTGTCCGGTTTTATTTTTATTTTCTCAACTTGTTTTACTTTAGCTTTCGAAGTTAGCTTCAATTAACAATACACACAAAACTTCAAATAGAAAAACGTGCCTTTCAACCCAGGACCTCCGGATCGGAAGTCAATCTACTAACTAGTGCCGCAACTCCCGCGTAAGTTTGTAATACTAATTACTATGTATAACTAAAGACAAATTAAAAAGGAATGGGTCAAAATTCAACAAAAATGTACAGGCATATTCAATTCTATTTCAAAAGTAGATTAAGTTCTCTAAATATAGATCATATTATTATCTAAATATAATCGAAGACTACATAATATATAGATGGGAAATAAATACTACATAGATAGAAACTACGATGGTCTATTTCATTTCAATCAGGCTAGAAATTATTACACATATTTTTATTGCGTTATAATCAAAATATCTTCTACAAAAAATTCTAACAATTTTTATTTATTTATACCTTATATTATATGACAAAAATGTAAATTTTCATGGTAGTAACCTAATATGAACCGCTAGACTTTATTGAATTAGAATTTGTATTAATATTTTCTTAAAAAATATCAATTGCTTGTCTATCTATCAATAGTAAGTACCTATAAATAAAGTGTTTATGGAGTGTTTTAAAAAATGCCAGCAGATTCCCAAGTCATTCCCATTCATAGTGATCATTGTCATTCTCTCTATTCTCTAGTTGCAAGACCTCTGCAAAATTAGGACTGAAGATTCGACATTAAATGACACAGCTCCTGCTATATATTTAATAGATGTAAGTAAAATTATTATGATTAATCTTACAAAACGTATAATTCTCATAATGAGCGAAAATCGTAAAATGGTTGCCATTGAACTACGCGCTATCAGGAGCTCGGTGTGAATTTATAGTGATGTGGACGTATCTAGGTGAAAATGTTTTAAAATGACTGGATTACCAATCACTACAAAGTTTAAAAAATGTGCACAAGCTCCATTGCCGTAGCCCATATTACATAACTAGTCCATATTTAGAGATATATAGTTAATATTAGTCTAATTTATATCAAGGTAGTCGATTCTCGCGACTCCGACCGCAAGGAGATTATTCCAGCGTCTGCAGATAGCTAGCGTATTACTCTCTAGGCGTTGTATTGAATATTAATGAAGCCAATTTATTCCCTGCTATTGCAGAACGTCTATTTACTAAATTCATTAGTCACAATTCTCTAATATAGGCTTAGAGTTGCATGATCAACTGTATCTGGAACTTAATAATATGTGTCATGCTAAGTGCTCAGAAATAAGTATAAAATCCAGTTTTAATATAAGTATATTGAAACTCAATGGTTAAGTTAGGTTGATGCTAGCCAATTTTTAGAAATATTTGCGATTTTATATTTTATTAAAATATAAAGATATAGTAATCCGTTTCAGAACAAGTATCTACTATTGTTTCAGGTGTTTGTAATGTTTGTATTTATATTATTAAACCAGATAAAAAAATTAAAAGATGAAAACCTCAAAACCCTGCATAATTACGCGAGTAAAATCGTAATCGATAATGTTGTATGTACAATATACCTAGTCTTGCCATAAATATTGTCACGAAGATTTTTTTTTTTATTGCAAATAATATTTATTACTTTTACAGTGTGTTAGTTTAATACATAAATATAAAACAATTTAAAATATAAAAGCTTATTCGAAGTGGTCTCCATTGGCTGCAATACAGTCCTTTAAACGTTGAGGCCAGTTATCAATAGAAGCACGCACTCTTTCCATGGGAAAATTCTTCACTGCCAATCGTATGGATTGTTTTAGGGACTCCAAATTATCATGGCGTTTAGAGCAAGCCATACTCTCTAAAACTGACCATAAATCATAATCCAGCGGATTAAGATCAGGACTAGACGACGGCCAGTCTTCAGCTCTGATGAAGTCCGAAACGTTCACTTCCAACCAAGACTGCGTGGACCGAGCTTTATGACCTGGCGCCGAGTCTTGTTGGAAGGACCATACTTGGTTATTGAACATGGTGTTGTTAAGGGGCTTAACTACCTTCTCAAGAATGGTATTTTGATACACTTGTGCCGATGTTTTGATACCTTTTTCACAAAAATATGGCTCAGTCACTCCTTCATAGCTAACACCCCACCAAACCATCACTGAAGTCGGATAATGCCCACGTTGCACTCTATCGACTAATTGGGAAGCTTCCTTAGAGCTTTGAGCATAAATACGGTCATTTTGTTTGTTAAAATGTTGCTCAATTGTAAAGATTTTCTCATCCGTAAACAACATTTTTCTGTGACCTCCCTTAGCGTACCGCTTCAGTAGTTGTTTCGATTTTACCACCCTATTCTTTTTTAAATTATCAGTTAAAAAATGACCAGTGCGTCTCTTATAGGCTGCAAGTCCTAAGTCATCTTTTAAAATACGCGATATGGTTCTGGGTGCTATCTTCATCTCTCGAGATAAAATCTTTTGTTTTCGGACAGGATTTCTTCGAATTCTTTCCCTTACTGCTTTGACCACCTTTTTCGTACGAACACTACGTGGACGGCCAGATCTTTTACTGTCACAAACAGAGGAGGTCTCATTGTACCTATTAATAGCCCGGTACACAAACATTTGACTAATACCAAGCGTATGGAGAGTTTTAAAAATTGCATTTGGCTCCATACCAACTTTGTGTAATGCAATCACAGCGATTCGGTTCACTTTATCACCCCACTCCATTTTAATATCGCAAAATATTGTACAATGTATTGGCGCCAAAATTAGAAAACTCAATGAACAATCGTATAAAAATGACAGATTCCAAATTCAAATGTAATATCTTTCTTATTTTTAACTGTAACAGTATTTATGTCCAGACTAAGTGTATAATAATGTTTAAGGAAAACAATTTCCCTGAAATATGAAAAATATGTAACATATTCAACGATTTTCTCAAATGCCACACCGTAAATAACTCTCTGAAGAACTGACAATATTCAGGTTATTTTCAATAGTTATAAAGTTAAATAGTAATGTATGTCAGTGTAATCACAATCAATAAACATGTTTGAAAATTTTCAGCGAACGTACACTTTACCATAATTACTCTATTTATAATTATGTCAATTTTAAGCGACATTTTGTTAAGACTCAATTGGTCATTGGTAAAAGTAAGTTCGTATAGTATATTAGTATAGTATAGTATATTAATTGCATGTATTCATTATTATCGCCGAAATATAAGACTTTTAACTCTTAAACGCTACCATGGGTACAGGCGTACCCCAACCACTCTTCAAACGGCAATATTTTCAAAAGTATTGCAGCCACTGGTTTGCCGCTCAAGCTAATCTATATTAGATCATTGCCGCGTAAATAGGTCAATCGAACGTAGGACTTGTGCAAGTGCAAATGTCAGCGCAAGTGTTCCGGGGTAGTGGTGAACCCCACGGTAGTAGTAACCAAAGTTTTTTACGAGTGATTATTTTTGAATTTCAGATATTTACTGGCTAGTTTCAATTGCATTATACATAAAACATTGCGTAACATATTGTACAGTACCTACCTGTATTATGCATGAAGATATAAAATGTGTTTTAATACCTACATGTTTTTAAATATTATTTCAAAAGCACTTACAAGCTATAATGACTTCTGGTGGGCCTAATCGGGAGATGATGAAATAGCGGCATACTTGGAGGATTCAGATGATGACGAGCTGAGCATTGGTGACATTTTGGATGATGAACCTGATGGCATCATTGAGGACTTTCGCCTTATAGACGACGCCGACTGGCACTGTAGATGAGGGTCTTTGCTGATGAAGATGCCTTTGAGTATGAGGTGTCAGAACAAAATGTAAGTGGAAGGGATCCCGTAAAGGTAATATATGGTCTGTTGGTTATGTATGGTAAAGGCAAGAATAACAGAATAATAACGAGAAGATGACCACTTTGCATCTTCTTTATGCTGCTAAATACGGTTGGAGTATGGAGACATGGTGTACAGAATCCAAGAGTTCACTCTTGGATTCTGTACACCATGTCTCCAATGGCCGAAAATAAAGCAATTAAAAAAAGGCGTCAATTTCTGAAGGATTTGGGAATGTCCATCATAACACCTCAATTGCAAGAGAAATTGACATGGCCAACATTGCCCCGGGATATCCGAGAATCCATCAGTGGTATCCTAAACATTGATAGAAATGTAACTGAGCCGGTTCAGTCTGACTTCCGAATCAGGCGCTGCAGCTTCTGTTCACGTGCCAAAGAGCGAAAATCAAGAAATGTGTGTGGCTCCTGTCGGCGATATATCTGTGCGGAACATATGATTAAAATATGACAAATGTGTCACGAAAAGTAAAGAAAATGTTCCAAAATGATAATTTTTGCATGCTATCTAAATTAGTGATTATAAGGAATACAACATTTTGATTATTTACTAAATGATTTTATTTTTATTTTACAAAATGTCTGTGGGGTAGGCCTGTACCCCACGGTAGTAGTAATGTGTACAAAACTGAGGGTAGCGTTCTAGAGTTAAATACATAGTTATTTCCTTTTACTTCCGTTATAGAACGCTATACAAGCCATCTTGATCTATCGATCAAGATGGCTTGTATAGCGTAGGTATCCAGGTAATGTGTAAAACGCTTCGAGTCTATACCTACCGGTGGATCTATACCTACCGGTGGGTCTATACCTGCCGGTGGGTCTATACCTACCGATGGCTCTATACCTACCGGTGGGTCTATATCTACCGGTGGGTCTATACCTACGGGTGGGTCTATACCTACCGGTGGGTCTATACCTACTGGTGGGTATATACCTACCGGTGGGTCTATACCTACCGTTGGTTCTATGATTATTCAGTTATCTCCTGAACGATGCCCGTAATTCACAAGTATCTACATATATTAAGAGAAAAACAAAATACCCTACTGCAGAAAAGCAGTTTTTAGAGTCTAACTTACGATTTCGTTACGCTTGATACGCTGTAGAGTGTACGAGGTTACAAAAAAACGCATTTGTTTTATTTTTGCAAGAAATGTATTATTATTATAAAAAATATATATATCCTATGACACTCAGAAAGTGAAGACAAATCTAACGACATCTCGCACATCAAAATCGGTCAAGCCGTTTAGGCTGTAGGTTGTTATATATAAACATACACACATACAAACATACCAAGATACATACATACACTCGAAAAACATAACCCTCCTTCTTACGCAGTCGGGTAAAAGTAACCAGTTATAATAGAGTGCAATGATGTTAGGTAGGTAGGCCGTATAAACATTTATTGGTTTGAAAAAAAAAAACACAATAACAACTTCATTAGTGTAATGTGTGTGAGCTCGGTGATCTTTACAAATGTTTCTAGGTGGAGTAAGGCTTGACACTGCTGCTCTACAGATAAAAAATTGTTGATCAACACTTATATTAGATAAAGTTCAAAGAAATTCTCCTGCGAAGTGAAGTCTGCATCTGAAGCAGATTGAGTCTGGAAAGGATCTTAGATCCACGCTGGGACTTAGTTTCCGGAAGACAGTAAAAAAGAGTACCTCACGTCACGATGCCTCTCTTCACTCTCTACACATCAGGGCGCCGCGTCACACATTTTGAGAACCCCTGCTATGGAGGTAATAATTACAGAATCATACACATATTAGAAAACCATTACCCTTCTTCTTGCGAAGTCTGATAAAAATAATGCAGAGTTCTATCGGTTTTTTGACCGTTTATCTTCCGAATAAAACAATATCAAAATAGATTGAAAGATAAACTCTTTATTGTACACTATTAAACAAATAAAAAAATTTAGAGAACTTATAAAACTAGTGTGACAAAAGGCGGCCTATTCGTTAAAAGCGATCTCTTCCAGGCAACCGTGGAAAAAATGAAAAAAATAGAGTAAACAAACATGTCTTTTCTGGGTAAACGTGCTCGTCTTGTAGCTTGCTACATCGTACTCTCGTTCAGCAAAAAGCACGATGTAGTGAAACGCAAAAAATCGTGGTTGTAGAGAAATGCGTGTAAAAAGTAGGACACCACGTCCCTAAGGCACGGTGTTTATTATGAACATGATAACAAACATTTAGTATCATCTATTTAGGTATCTATATATAAATGTTTATGTAACAAAATAAGCAATTACTTAAGGGAATTATTGGTGGTAATAGTTTATTTTTGGATGAAGATATTTTCTTTCGTTTCTTGTGATTGATGTTATTGATGACTAGACTGGGCTTGTATTTCACGGTTTTCTTGGTTTGGTGGGGAAAAACAACTTAAATTAATAATTTTCACCAACGGCGGATGCGCTGGTTCTGGGATATTTTCTTTGGTATTTTACCATCCGGCGAAACTCGCCGGTGTGCGAGTTTTTAGAAGGCCGGGCTTAGGAACAATTTTTAAATAGGACAGTGTACATACCAATCCGTCGCCGAAGTACTAATTGATATAATTGATATGATAACTGTTAGCAATATTCTTGAATCGATAAGGAAAATAAGACTTTTGTACTGGCAACACGAAAATACCCAAGATACAATATCGGCCCGCTCGAGCGAGCAGTCAGTGTTTTTCCACGGTTGGAAAAGGGTAGTCGACATTCACTGCCGCGAAGTCGCAGTTGTTAGTTGCGTGAAAATTTAATTGTGAAGTGTCTGCTAAAAGTCCGTATTTTAAGGTAATGCCAATCGTCTACAATGTATATTTTATTTGGGGAAATATCGATCACTTGTATAAATTTATTGAGCTACCTACATAATCGTTTTGCAGATTATTTAAATTATAGTTATGAAAACCTGATCATAAAGTTAATTTTAACCACAGAACCCATTGGCTAATATCCCACGAATCTGTAGCCTAAAATTCATGCAGTTCAATTAAAATTGATATTATGAACCAAAACATTTATCCGCTCGTTTTTAGCGTTATGAAATTTATTAAAATTTAAAATACCAACAGATCAAACTTTGTAGTGACATTGACTTTGCTTATTGACTTACTATTGACATTTCTTTTAGTTAACTGCTCAGTGTAAAGCGTTTTAATTTGACGTACTGCCAATTATATGCTATACCTTTTATTATTCGTGCGTGTACCAGTGATTGTAAGTTTGTAGAAATGGTTATGGTACTGATTGTATATTATCAACTTGTCGCGTAGAATAGTATTTTATCAATGAATGTATAAACGTGACAAATAGGCACATGAGTTGACGAACAGGAGACTTAAGGGGTTTTTCTTTTGGTTATAAAGCGAGGGGACTCGCTTTTGCAGGATGGACGAGCTGTTAGCAATATTCTTGAATCGATAAGGAAAATAAGACTTTTGTACTGGCAACACGAAAATACCCAAGATACAATATCGGCCCGCTCGAGCGAGCAGTCAGTGTTTTTCCACGGTTGGAAAAGGGTAGTCGACATTCACTGCCGCGAAGTCGCAGTTGTTAGTTGCGTGAAAATTTAATTGTGAAGTGTCTGCTAAAAGTCCGTATTTTAAGGTAATGCCAATCGTCTACAATGTATATTTTATTTGGGGAAATATCGATCACTTGTATAAATTTGTTGAGCTACCTACATAATCGTTTTGCAGATTATTTAAATTATAGTTATGAAAACCTGATCATAAAGTTAATTTTAACCACAGAACCCATTGGCTAATATAACACTTGGATGATACTATCAGTTATTTTGTTACACAAATTACAACACTGCATCCATCCCGACTAACGGTATACGGGACCACAGGTATGATTAAATTGATGCCCTCCTTTTTTTGGGAGTCGATTAAATACGATAGCGGAGAATGTAGCCGGACGCGTGCGAGCGAGGAACTGACGCCACCACTGTTCGTAGGCCGAACGTGGATTGGCATGTTTTAGATCAACCCTTATTCAAAAAAGGACCAATTATTATGATTTTAAACTTTAACAAAAATATAAAAATAAACACGCTTGCACTGAACCGACTTAGAATAGCTACATAAAATCGACAGTAACATCAGAATCAGAAAATGTTTATTGTATAACTGTGTATAAAGGCGGTAGCTTAAAAATAAGTTTCAACAGTTTTGTCTATCACGGACGTACAATATTACTCGTAACTTTTTTTTTACAATGACAATACACTATGCATATATATATTGTTAGCTATATAACTTTTGGATTTCATAAATTAATTTAAGACCTTGTGTGACCATGTATTATGCTTTTCTTAATACTTTATTTGTTTCATCAACATGTATTTTTAACCCCCTACCCAAGAAGAGGGGTGTTGTATATCTGTGTATCTGTCTATAGTACCTATTGTAGCTCTCAAACGGATGAACCGATTTTAATCAAGTATTTTTTTATTTGAAAGAAGATTTCGTCGAGAGTATTCTTAGCTATGTTTCATCAAAATCGATTGAGCCGTTTTTTGTCGGGGGGTTTTTGAGTTTTCTAAACTTATTTCTAAATTTCTATTGATTTTTTTCAAAGCCTCCGGTGTCATGCAATTCTCGTCATTTATCAAATATTTTAACATAAGTAGGTAAGCGTAAGTGTATTAAAAATCCCACAATATGTAGCACTTTATGAGATAACTGTATGTTAATCTTTAAGGGATATTTATTGTGGCTTGTAAATACTCGTAATTGGTTTAGAAATTGTCTGACTTTATGAGATTTTTTACGATATTAAATTACATAAAGTTTTATGAAATCGATATGTAACTATATAAAAAAGACGTTAAAGTTATTCTATCAATAAAATATTAGCCTTCATATTAAAAACAAAAAAAAACGACTTTAATTTCAAGGTAAAAGCAAATCATTTTTATAAGCAAGCACTAAGTAAAAGCTAACTTTTTATCAAGTACATTTTTCTGTAAACTTCGCGTTATTTCACTTATCTGCAGCGCTAGCAACTTTTACTTGTAACTTTATTTTAGTTGCAAAATATAAAATGTCGCGGGCTGGCTGATAAATGTCAGGCAAGTAGGTCAGCCGAGGTGTAAACGGGAGCATTGAGCAGTTAAACAGCTTTATTAGTTCAATATACCCTGAAATTTTATACTTGATGACATTTAGCCCGACCTTCGTGATTTACGTTCATAAACGCCTGATATGTTTATACACACTATCTGAAATGCATGTCAGTGCGCGGTTATCAGAGAGAGAAACATTTTTATTATTCGACGTCATGTTAACTCTTACTCAAATTAATACAAAAGTTCTCAATTCGACGCCATTTTTATTTTTGTATATATGTTTCTTAATTATATAATAGGCCCTCATTCTGTATTTCCTAATATTTTCACCAGTTGTGAATTGATTTCGACAATTATTTGTAAAGAAGGAAGTAACTGTACTAAAACTTCCGTGAGTATTCATTTATATTATTTGATTAACCGGAAAAAAACTCACGATACTAATTGGTCAAAAGAGCGATATCTTCCAACCGGTTTCGGGAGTGTCAGAGTCCCATCCTCAGGGTACACAACTACACATGCACCTCAAGGTACACAACTACACATGCACCTCAGGGTACACAACTACACATGCACCTCAGGGTACACAACTACACATGCACCTCAGTGTACACAACTACACATGCACCTCAGGGTACACAACTACACATGCACCTCAGGGTACACAGCTACACATGCAACTCAGGAGCCGGTCGACGCCGTACTCAACCAATGAAACCGGTTGGAAGACATCGTTCTTTTGACCGATTAATATCGTGAGTTTTTTTCCCGGTAATCAAATAATATAAGAAGGAAGTATTTTAAACATGATTCAGTAGTTTTTAAATCTCCTGCAATTGTAGCTTGGAGTGGAGCTCTCTGCCACCTTCTTTGTTTCTTGTGGACTACAATCTTGAAATTTTCAAGGCTGCAGTGAATCTACCTTCTAGAGTGATGTTTTTCGGTCGCACTGTCGCTTATAGTAATGTGAGTGTTGGTGGTAATTTATGTAGATCTATTTCGTATGAAATAAAATCATATAATATATTATGAAAATTTTGTTCGGACTTCGTCTGTTCAAACAGTTTTTTTTGTTAGGTATTGAAACTAATATACAGGAGTTAGTTTAATTAATTATTTGTTCACTTTTTTTTCGATTACAGTCGAGGCATTTGACCCCAACTCATCTGATGTGAAGTGACGGTGCAGAGGTAAGCAAAACTAGTCTGGTATCGGAAGACATTGGATGATATTTTCACACAACACTATCTAGCCCAAAACTAAGTAAAACTTGTACTATGGAAACCAGATGGCTGATATAATACATAATTTTTTTTGTGAATACATATGATACATATAAACAACCAGACACAGAACAAACATCCATGTTCAGCAGAATTATTTGCCCTGGGTGGAGATCGAACCCAGACCTACAGCTAATGTAATGTATACGTACCTACTACCACTGAGCCATGAGGCCTGTCGAGAATTAGAACTTGCTATTAAGTGACACTACCTAATAAGTTCACAAAAGTAGAGTCGTTCACATGGATTTTATAATTCTAATAGATAAACCTATGTTCGTTTTAAGATGACCCGTGAAATATAGACTTTCATTAAATTACAAAAACTTTTACCAACCAACACGAATAACAAATTCATTCGCTTGTCGGTTTCCTAATCCATCTTATAACACTGTTGTAACTATATTTCTAATACCTATAGTAATACTCATGATCAGTGATTGATAATCAAATTGTTAACTTACGGCCTTACCGAAAAACGTTACTTTACTTTAAGCATTGCTTAATATATTTTGTCAACTTCTCGCTGATACGTAATGACAGTTGCGGAAAGAATATAGAAAATTTAAGACGATGGTTAAAGTTAGGTAACGTTTTTCGGTAAGGCCGTTACTCGTAAGGTACGTTTTGGTATACGTACCCTCGTATACGGTACTGGTAAAATAACTGGTAATAAATAATAAATAAACTGTCTCAAAACTCTATATCATCTATAAACACGTAAAGTCAGTTATCTATGACGTTACCGTTAGTTTTCCGACTTGGTGACATCATGTGCTAAAATAACTATAGTATGTGAGGAGTACAAACTACGGAACGTTCCCGACACCGCAGCAAATTGCTCAAGTTTCCGAGCTCCAACCGAGCACACGATTTAGTAAATATCGCTCAGATGCAAATCCTAGATTCCCGTGGTGATTCCCCGAGTTGTGACTCCGTTTGGAGCCACGAAGTTTCCTCATGAATGCGGCGGAACCTTACTCCACTCGCTAAGTGTTGTATGAGTGTTTTATTTCGCAGATGTGTTTGATAACTACTTAAATTTTGTTTGTTTTGTCTAATAAATAACGCAAGTGTACGGTTTTCCAGAGCTTACTACTTAGACTTAGATTTAATACAGTGGATTTAAAAAAGAAAAGTCTTAAGGAGTAACTTCTAAATGTGCATAAACATTACAAGTGAATTAATGTAAAAATAAAATCACTATTCAATTTTCTGTTGTAGATACAAAGTATAAAAAGGCAGTCAGGTTTTAGTCTCTAAACCTTTCATTTTGTTAGCTCTTTAAGAGGAGCCTTATGTTTTAATCATGTCGTTGACGTTAACATGTATTGCTTTTATCTCTGTTCAGTAATTCGTTTACCTTTGGTTTAGAATTCTCGTTCTCTGGCGGTGATCCACGGCTGGGACGTGACGTACTGTTATTGGACGAAAGATAATAATACAAACCGTCATGCATCAGGGCGCGACCCTATAAATTTTCTTCTTAGGTAGGTATCTTAGTTTGGCAGGGGCGGATTCTTATTTTCACTAGGACGAATGTCTATTTTACCTGACTACTTAACAAGGAGGGTGATATTTTTCAGGTGTATGTGTATATTTATTACATCCTAGAGCGTAAGCAATTTGAATGATATTAATGTGCGACGTGTTGTTTAACTCATATTCATGATGTAACTTTTTGTTTTGAAATTTACACCATGACTCTTAGTCTAAGATCCCGCTATAGGACGACCTTCACCGAGCTGGTTAATGGATGAAAAGTATTTTATATTCAATTAAATATGTCAATAAATATATTGCAAATGGGATGTCTAAAAAAATTCAGTCCAGAATACGATTCATGAATTTAAAAAAAATCTTTTTTTTTTAACATTTCACTGGTTGGTTAATAGACAAATTCAATATATTTGTGTGTAAATAATCTTTATTTTAATTTAACTTTAATTCATTAACCAGACTGGTGCAAGTTACTAGTATTGATTTACCTGTTTATACCTGCCTACCCAAGAGTTGTGACAGGAAAAAAATAGTCAACCTAACGTTTGCATATTCTATGGGCTTCATACTGTCGATTGGTATGGAATTTGTCTATTAACAAAAACCAGTGAAAAAAATAAAAAATACTTTCTGGCCTGAATTTTTTAGACAACCCATTTGCAATATATTTATTGACATATTTATTTGAATATAAAATACTTTTCATCCATTAACCAGCTTGGTGAAGGTCGTCCTATAGCGGGATCTCAGACCATCTATTCATGATGTAAATTTCAAAACAAAATGTTTGTATATCCAACAATTCAGTGTAAGAAAACATCTTTAAAACGCTCTTCTGTACAGTTGGCTTTTTACATACGATTGTTTACGTACGAGTAGGAGCTATCGGAAATTTGATTGTTTACAATATATGTGTGATGTATATATATATGTTTTTTCTTTTTTGTGATAATGTTCTTTCAAAAAGTCCTTATTAATCCAAAGTTTAATTTTAACTAATGCATTGAAATGAACCTAAGCATTGGTAAGGTTTTACAGATTTCATGCATTTTACAAGCAGATATCATAATGTTGAAGTCATGTAGGTCCTAAAACTATTAATTGAACTAAAAGATGAGCTATACCTATCTCCATTTACGCTAGCTTTAGTCATAAATATTGAACTAATAGGTGAGCCATTTACGCTAGCTTTATAGTCATAATTTTTTTATCATGTGAAAGCCGGGTTTTATAGTTTCACTTTTTAGAGCTATAATGGTTTACTTGCATATTCCAGCTCATAAACACTATACAAGCATTTTATAGTGGGAAAAAGATCGTTAACGTGATTAAAGTCTCCCGTAACTCCCATCTGAAAGATTAATAGGGTTGTTCCGAAGAAAAGGTAGAGACGAAACAAGTGACGTATCATTACGATTCTCCCTACAGCGGTTACTGCTGCGTAGTTCTTTTACGTTTCTGGACTTTGAAATTTTTCATGTCTTATAAGAATATGTCATCGTGACAGACCTCTAAACATCAAACAGGAATATAGGGATATAAAATAAATGGATCGTTTCCATTTCGTCCTTATTGTGAACGGATATTGGCATAGCTTTAGTGATAAACGGCCTAAGCTAACAAGATATTACATAATGTAGGCCTACATTGTGTAATATCTTGTAGCTTTTATGCATCACAATAGATTGATGATATTTGTTAAGAGAATTTCTTATAAAATGATAATTTTATTTTATAAAAAGTAGAATATAACTAGTAGTAGTCTTTGCAAGTGTAGTATGAACAATTTGTATGTTGATAAATAAGCAGAATTAAATTACATAAATTTATATAATCTCTCAGGAAATAAGCCAACTCATGGTGCTGACTGACTTGTCCTGTAATAAAAATATAAGTGATGGTGATATGTTATACTATTGTGTAAACCTAATCTACGATTATGGACATAGATACGAGTAGGTACTGACCATCATTATAAGTATAGTCTTACTTAGAGTCAAACAAAATAGTTGATCGATTCCGTGGTTGTGGTTTTAATGGAAGGTTTTACGCAGCTTTACTGAAAATATGAAGTTACAATTACAATATACATTTTGCATAGCTTTTCATCTTGTGGGAAAATGTGGGATATTGATTAAAACTGACCCCATTATTTTTTCATAAAATAAAAATGAGTTGGAAATTACAACAGAATGGTGTCATCATTTTTTAACACGATTTTATTAGCTTCACCTGTATGCATGGTTGTTTGTTTGTTTGTTTGTAACCGACTCCTTTGGACTTGATTTTGACCCACTTTAAACGGTCAGATTTCATTCAAACTTTGTAGACTTATCGAGGACCGATGACAATACAATAATTTGAAGCGTGTTTTTTTAAACTATCATTATTTACTCAACACTCTTTTCAAAATATATATTAATATATCACATAATATAAATGTCACCAACCAAAAGCAGTTTAGTTGAAGCTGGTCTAAGCCCTAAACACTAAACACTATTGGAATAGTAGTCGACATTGAGATTAAGCGTAGACTAGTATGTATTCTGAGACCGCAGTTACTTTGAAAAGAGGCTTATCAGATACAGACGCTAGATAAATATCTCGGCCGAGAGATATTGGAAACATTACTTAGATATGTACAATGAATAGCTGGGAACTAAAATATATGTAAGAGTATGTTCTTATGTAACTTATCTAATGAGAGTTTGACGTGTCTGCGTGTGTCTGTCTGTGGCATCGTAGCTCCCGAACGGATGTACCGTTTTTGATTTTGTTTTTTTTTTGTTTGAAAGGTGAATTAGTCATGAGTGTTCTTAGCCAAAGACTTACAAGACTCCTAATGCGATACAAAATATTGTTCCAAAAACATAACACCAAAATCAGGTGTTTGCTAATGACAGGTCACAAACGTCATTTAATCTTAAACGTCATCTCATCGCAATCACTTCTCAATTCTTACGGTGCCAAGATGGTGAACTGTGTTAAACAATCTTGTAAAAATTACAAACTTCTTTAAAAAACTATGGAAAACATTATCACCTTCCATCTCTAAGTAGCAAAAATATATTTCTAACAGTATAAAAAGCGAAATGAAACAAATTTTTACGTATTTGTAGCGTATGTTCGTGTCTCACCTATGACCACGGATGCTCCAGTGTTTGAAAAATCGGGTCTTAAATTATGTGAAATATACGCGATGAAATTGTTGAAATTTATTTCATTTTAATAAATAACATTAGCGAATATTAGTATAAAAAGCATATATGCATTTCATTTCATAAATTGATTTTATTATTTGTACAAATTACTGCAAAGAATTAGAGATGGGTCGATGTAATATAAGTTATCGATAACAATTATTATTTTTACGGACTTCAAAAACGAAATTATCACTTAGCTTATATTTTTCTTATATGTTACTCGCACGATTTCGTCATTTAAATTGATTTAAAATTCCTTTCAAATCTCAAAATCGGTCAGTAGTTTGGTTTTTAAAACAAAATTGCGTTTTTCTAGTTTTGTAAACTATAATAATTATGATATGTGAATCATCACCATCATCTCAGTCATAAGAAGTCCACTGCTGGACATAGGCCTCCCCCATGGATTTCTATAAAAGCCGATTGGAAGCGGCTTGCATCCAGCATCTTCCTGCCACTTGTATAAGTTCATCTGTCCATTTCGTGGCTGGTCTTCCTACGCTACGCTTGCCGGGGCGTGGTGTCCACTCGAGAACTTTCAGCCCCATTGGCCATCAGTTCTACGTTCACTGCCACTTCAACTTGCTAATCAGCTGTGCTATGTCGGTGACCTTTGTACGTGAAACATGGTATTTAATTTTACGACAAATGTTTTTTTTATTTATTCTCAAACTAACACAGCACCATGCTAATTATTCTGTTTAGATTTTCTGGTTGATGCTGTACAAGCAGAACATTGGGCAGATATAGTAAGGCGAAGTCAAAATGATCCTTGGTGGAAACCGAATTCTCGCTTAACAATTTGTTCAGTGAATTTCCACAATAAATGTAAATACATAACAAAAACAGGGCGCCAGCGTTTACAACATTGAGCAATACCTTCAAAGGTTACTTTGAATCATAAAATCATGACATTAATAACATTTATTCAAATTTAAATTTATAGTTCAACTTTTTAACTTTAGCGAGCTACATCTCGCACATATCACATCTGAGACACGATAGGGTGGGGATTAAAAAAATGATCCAGTCTTTATTGTATATATGAAAACCCCAATCTCTATTTTTAATTTTTTTGAAAATTTTACTACGGCATTTTGTAGCGGCTCACAAAACACAATTATGTATAAAAATTTGTTTTTATAGGGTTAATAGTCTCCGAGTAAAATGACTGTGACATACGGACAGACAGACAGACGGGCATGACGGAATTATAAGGGTTCCCTGTAGTTACTACGGAACCCTAATAAAACGATGTTTCTTGAAACATTACAAAAAAAAAACAAAAAAAAAAATTGGTACCTATAATTACTTATCGATATCGATACTTTAATACCTCTTGGTCTATCTCTGGCTTAATGTCATTAGGTTTTTTTTTATTTATTTCTGTATTGCCAGTATATGTTTTCTCAATTTCCCTGTATCATTTGTATTTACCTATACTATATTGTTTGTAAATAGGTGTGAAAATTTATTTATTCAGTAGAATTTAATCAAATTAATTTGGTCCATTACTGGTGCTACGAATTAGCCATTGACATACTTATCTAAGTATTGTGATAAATCCATTAGATTTCGAGATGCAGTAATGTGTTAATGAATACGGAGGAGAAAAAATAGTGCTACGCTAACCACAATATAGGAACTCTGCTTTAATAAAATAAACATTTGCTGTTTTATCCTATTTTCAAAAATGAAGTGCCGAATGAAATAGCTGGGAGTGGACCGTTGCACTCCAACAAAAAAAACGTAATATATGTTTACCTGACTGTCAACTGATGCGAAAGCAAAAAGAACCTTCGTGATCTTAACCTACATTATGTACACATTTATCACGCAAACACACACACATACACACACGCGTATGTTTCGCCGTAGCATAAAAATATAGTATTTCTAGTCACAATTACTTTGACTCTTATTCTTCTCAACAGATCGTGCAACTCAAAGTCCGTGTTAAGGCCGGCTTAAAGTTTACTAAAATAAAATATGACATATCAGAGTCAAATTGAAATGAAATGAAGTTTATTGGAAAAAATAACTGTGAATGACTTCTACTGAGCTACTGAGTTAGTTTTTTTATGAATGAGGTATTAGTCGATTCATTGCCGTTGTGACATCAGTTATATGGCGTCACAATTTGTAAATTGCATGTATAAACTTATTTAATAAATACTATCATCATGAACTGTATTTTTTATTTACAACATAAAAATACATTAGATTCTTTTATAAAGTGATGAAAGTGACGCCGCTGCTGTTTCGCTCGCACGCGGGACCCATAGATATAAAATTATTTAAATTACTGATTTCATTTTTGATTTCAGATTTTCTTTCAGAGTCATAAGAACACTATTACAATGTATTAACAGTAGCTGTTATTTTATATGTGATATTTTGACCGTGATAAAAGTGTAACCGACAAAATTTTCACGTTTATACGTAAATTTCGGTCAAAATAACAAATATAATAATTTTATAGTTTAAAAAACTGAAACAACAGACTTCAAAGTTACTATTATTTCAGTTATATGATTGTATGAATCTCCCATGGACCATTCTGACTTTAATCATAATTACCCGATCAAATCGGGAGATATCCTTTTCAAAGGCAACTTTGTAGATAAATTTGGCAAATGGACGTGTATCTACGGTTAAAAATAAATTCATAAAAAAATGAAGTGTCAAATGTAAAAAATTAAATTGGCCCGAATTTAAAAGGCGGTTTGTATGGAGATTATCCTTCTGGGTCCTATGTAATAGGGCGAATTCTGTGTTCTTAGCTATGTTTCATTAAAATTGGTTCAGCCGTTTTTTTTGTCGGGGGTTTTTGAGTTTTCTAAACTTATACTTGTTATCTGATTGGAATTATTCTTATTGGATTGGAATGGTTAGTTTTCTTTTTTTTTTGATTTAGTTATAATTACGAAATTGAAATGTTAAAAGTAAAAAAGCCAAAATTAAAGAGCTTAAGTTATCTTGTATTTACTGTGCTGGTTTTTATTTAATCTAAGCGAGACTGTTAAGATGCTATGAAGTAAAACCGTACAACGTGTTTGATAATGTAAACTTTTAGTGCAAATAGTTTTTATCAACGAGTGAGTCTTTTGTTAGAGCTGAGATTTCACATTAACTGACATGAGTGCAGATATTAAGAGCGCAAAAAGCTCTGGAGTCGAGCGAATAGAGTACTTACCGGTATTACACTGCAAAACAGAGATCAACAATGCCATCAGAAGAGTTTCTACAAACATTTTATGATAAACATTTATATCCAGCATTTAGAGATTGCTAATTATCATTTAGAGATTGCGTTGTCGATTTAGCTGTAAATATATATAATACGCCCTTCTCACAATTAGAAGATGGCCCGTTCCCAGCAGTGGGACAGTTTGTACAAACAGGGCTGATAAAAAAATAAAAAAAATATGATACGATAATAAAGCATACGAAATTTTATTATGGAAACTAACATGGTTGTTAGACATCTTTAAAATATATTAATTGTAATTTATTGAAAAATAAAACGCCGTATGCGGTTGAAATTATAATCGGCAATTTCGACTCAAAAATAAACGTGAATTACTTACGTTTAGTCTCAACCGCAAACGGCAGATTTTTAAAAAAGGAGCAACGCAGAAGTCACTCCCGTAGGACGTCTCGTATGGTCGTCAACAAACCGTTAATGAATTGTTTTTATGCAAGATAGATCTACGATTGACCACCAACTCAGTGGCTGTGTGGTCGAGGATGGACAGAAGTTTACGAAATATTTTGCGACATGTTTTAATCTACTTTAAGAAAATAAATTTTTAATTCGACTCTTGTTGTACACGAAATATCTGTTGCCAAACTACGCTAAACATTTCGGAAACATTCAGTTTAACTTCAAACTTTTGTTAAAAATACTAGTACTTCTGTGAACAAGGCCAGAGAAGTCTTCAAAACTTATGGGTCTAACTCTTGCGAACACACACTTGTGTACTTGTAGTTTTTGCAACAAATGTGTCCTGTCTGTGTATGATTTCTTCAATAACCTATTACCCATTTGTTCTAGAATTTCGTAATCAAGGTTTAGAAATTTTGCCAGTTGATGCAAAGACTTTAGCTTGCCTGCTCGATATTGTGAAATATACATGCTCAATCAAAATTGTCGAGTGGCGAACTAGGCGGTAGTTGGTTTAAAAAATAAATCTCTTTTAAAAAATTAACTGATATATTTTCAGTTGGCATCAAATGTTTTTATTCATCGTCATCATCATCATTTCAGTTACAAGAAGTCCACTTCTGAACATAGACCTCCTCCATGGATTTCCAAAAAGGCCTGTTGAAAGCGGCTTGCATTCAGCGTCTTCCTGCTACTTGTAAGAAGTCGTCTGTCCAATATTTTTGTTATAAAATATCGCATTAACAAAATACTTGAGTTTCGACAAAATTGATGATTACAGTATAGTTGTTAACAAAAAGCAGAAGTTTCGCTACTGTTATGTAGCGTATTAGTGCACACAACGATAGAAGCTTACTTCTCATTGCTAGGCTATTACATCTGCCGCCGTCGCTTCACGGCGAGAAGAGTGAGATTTTGTTTCACTGGAAGTGATCACTGAATTCAAAATGAGTACTACTACTAGGTACTGAATTGTTCAGAGCTTGATTTGTTTTTGCTGAAGACGTTACAAAATATTGGTTACATATAAAAGCGAATTCCAGGCTTTTTTATGTTACTAACAATTTTTCTACGAATGCACAGCTTTATTGATAAAAATATCGGTATCGGTCGGCCTTCCCTCGGCCGACATTCGGGTCGATGTTTAAAGTTCCACTGTTAACAGTGGAATTTTTGAGGCTGAGATGATGTTGATGAAACCCAATCATGAAATGATGTGTGAATAAATAAATGTTCGATTCGAATTTACTAGCACTTTATAAACCGCTGAGACTGCTGGTGCACACATTAATATTAACTTGCAGCCGTACTCCTGTTGACTAACTTTCAAATAAAGATATATTGACTTTGGCTCGCCTTGGGTGCGCTGCATGCTTCAAGTATACGTCGGTGTTAGAAAAGTTTTTCGCTCACTTAAAAGTGTAATTTGTATTTTAACTGACATGTGAGGGAAGGATTTATAATCCGATCTTACATTTGAGAAATCCACTTTGGTTCTACTTTTTTTTCAGAAATTCCTAAATTATAGAATACGCTACCTGACTGGGTTTTTAACGATAGATAGTTAGCATAGGTGTTATATGTAGCATGCGAGTGTGACCGCTACATCTTTCCTTTTTCAGAGCGGAGGTAGATCGTTTTGAATGAAGCTGCAGTGTTCGGTAATCGCATATGCCAGAGGACCTTCACTATGGCCCTTTCCTTAGGGCTTACCTTCTTACCTTTAAGTCACGTAGCGCTCGTGGCGTAGCTTGAATAAGTGTTCTCGAACGATCACCAATGTCAAGCAACGGACGGACCGGTCAGGCTTCGGATGTTTGACGTTAAGTGGCATTTCTTTCTGAGCGTTACCGTGGGTTGGGCGACTCGTTAAATTGTAGGTCCCAGTTGTTTGTTCTTAGAAGAAAAAAAACAGTAATCGTCATGCCAGGCCAGAGGCATTTCGACGGCTTAATAACTCTAATTGCCCTGCCTACGAGCATACTTTATCATATCGTAGATTGCAATATCGTCTAACATCGGACTAGTTTGCAAGAGCGGTCAAACGAAAGTATATCAATAATGAACGTGTACGCCTATTCACTTCTTACTTCGTACTTCATTTAATGTATGACTGATGTAATTATTTAATCACTTCGAAGATTACGTATCTGGGCCGAGAGTAGGTGACAGATTAATGTAATTAGACGATGTGAGTGCAGTCGCTGATAGAGTCCGATCAACCGAGGGCAAACAGATAATCTGGAAACCCCATCTAAAACCGGGCTCTACCAGTGACTGCATTCATAGAAATACAAGTATTTCAGTAGTTAGAAATAAGAGTTGTGTGCACACCTTGAGCATTCATGCTCACCATCGAAGGCTCCTTCTTGCGGCGTCGTCGTGTGGCGGGTTGCCCTCTTCCCTAACATATGGTTGAGGAGGGCGATGGCTGACACATGCGTCATACTCGTGATCGGGTGCTGCTTGCGGGTCGCTGGTTTGCTCGTGGTATGCACGCAACATAGTAATAAGTACTTAAATTAAAATAAAATCATTTTCCCGTAACGATAATTAGTAAACAATAGTTTGTAATTATGAAAAAAGTCACGGACCCTGGTGTTTGCGGAGAAAAAATTTAATATAAAAAAAAAAAAAGATTACGTAGACTTCATTTTCAATTTCCATGAAGAGTGCGTACTACAAACCTACCTCGACGTAGACGTGCCTACATAAAATATTTGCGCCACTAAGAGGCCATTCATTTATTAAGACTATTTTTGCCAGTTTTTGACCCCCCCCCCCCCCTCTATACAAGAAAAAATAAGAATAGGCCGACCCCCTCCCCCCTGTGTAATATTTATCACGTAAGAATTTAAAGGAAAAAATTAATACAAGTTTGGTTTATTGTAATGTGTATTTTTCAAAGTAACAATTTTTAGGAATGTTTATTTGTACTTTTATACACATCCGAGTGCACTTCGGCGATGACGACTTTGTGATCTTACGTAAGAACTATCAAGACTGCCCTTGTAAAAAATAAGACATGGTCGACCCCCCTACCCCCCTAAATCGTCTTACGCAATAAATGAATGGCCCCTAAGTATAATTATCGTAGCAGGCGTACTCGTAGCACCTCGTAGCACATAGCATATACCGCTATGAATGCTGGTAGCGTAAATTAACGAATGTGTGCCCGTAACACAGTTTTAATTTAGAATACGGTATTAATAACGAAAATTTTGTCATTTGCTTTTAACCGACAAAAAACAATTACTTTTAAATTGTACATGTTTATCATTATTGCGTTATATTAACTTTTTTATTTGGGTTAACAAATTGAAACTTAGATTTTAGGAGTGCTTTATAGTTTTTAACTATATTATATTCATAGCTTAAACAAATTATTCGTATAATTAGTGCTATTGAATTAAAGATCCTTATATAATTTTAAATTAAAAATACATTTATACCCTATCCTTGCTCGAATAACATGTGTGCTTAATTAAACAAGCTTTAAGTAAAATAAACTATTTGTACAAATTTGTGTCATCATCATCTCAGCCATAGGAAGTCCACTGCTGGACATAGGCCTTCATGGATTTCCAGAAAGACCGGTTGGAAGCGGCTTGCATCCAGCGTCTTCCTGCCACTTGTATGATATCTTCTGTCCACCTTGTGGCTGGTCTTCCTACTTCGTTGTACACACATTTGTGTACAACGAAACAATTTTAACCAACCATTGTACAAAGAGGGGTTAATTAACATCCCTTATTTTATATCACTTTGGCATTTACTGTGCAGTAAACGTTTCCGTTTATGAAGACGTTTCTCTCGGGCCATAAACACGACCGTTACGTGTTGCTAACTACTTATCGGGGTTGTATCAGCACTGTATAGTTCCGCTCCGAGGCGGATAAGATCTTCGATCCGCAGTCAGTCACGCGAGCGCGTCGCCATACGTTCTATCCATCGCCGTCTATCAATTAAGTTATCACTATTAGATACTGAATTGATTTAAACATGATTTGTAAGTTATTAAGTAACTTGTGTTTCACTGTGATAAGGAAGAAGGCATCATATACAAACCTTCCATAACCTTTTCTTCCATTTCCTTTCTATCAAAAGGTTGCCTGGAAGAAATAGCTCAAGGCGATAAGGCCGCCTTTGTACCACCGAAATTTTTGTCTACTGTTTAGTATTCCTCTTTTTATTTGTGTTATAAGTTAAAACTTGTTAAAACGTGTGTCCTTCAATTGTAATGTTGGGTGTACAATAAAGATATATTTATTATTATTTATTCAATTTAAATCTCGGGTCGCAGCCCGGTCCTTTGATGGGCATCAGTGGAGCCGAAGCCAACACTGAGAGGCCCTTTACAAAAAATAAAAAATACAGTGTTTTGGTATGTGGATGAATGATGGAACTATTGTACAATATGGAATTTGACAAATCGGGGCTATTGAAATGAAATGGTTATGATTTATTATTATTTATTATTATTATACAAAATATATATTGTTGAGAAAAATATCATATATACCTATGTTATTAAATATTTCAAAGTATTGATCTGCAAATAATTTAATGTTCTTTTTTGGTGGAATGAGACAGATCTTATTTTAAATAAAAAAGTAATTTGATATAAATTAGAATTTATTACTCAAAAAACTTAGTTGCCGAAATTGAGATCTACTTTCTTTGTTTCAAAACAATTTAAAGGTGGCATCTAAGTAATAACAGTTTTAATTAATTTTATGCCAAAGATCAAAGTCTTTTGTGACTAACGTCTAGATATTTACAGCGAAAAGTAAAGAAAGTTAATTTAAAAGGTTTTAATTGCCAATTTGAATACCAAATACTATTTTCCCAATTAATTATAATAATTCCATGCTGGATTGGAAAAAAAATAAAAACAAACTGGTACATTCTAACCAGCTGCTTCTCTTTCCGGGTACATTGTAAAAGTCAATTAAGGGACTTGAGGAATATTGTTGTTTATTTTGGCGATGCCCTTTGTCACTGCAGATCAACATTACATATTACCTCTAATACCTACTAACCCCATAATACCCTCTCCTTACCAACTAATCTTCTAACTGCGGTCAAATGTGGCGTCAAACGGCAGTCAGCTCGTTACAGTGATGCAATACATAAACGGCTGATGTTCACACTCATGCTCAAAAGCTCATGCTCAAGAGACTTAAGTGTTAACTGTCATTTCAACAACTATCTTTTTAAAGCGTTCGCGTCATATTGTCGATGGTTATAGAGAATGATCCAGTGTCTAAATACTTAAAACAATCAATTAAATTCTTGCTGGGTCCGATCTCGGAACACAATCACAAAAAACACAGGAGAGTTTTAAAAAAACACGATAGCTTGGTAAAGTTAACTACTAATCATACTACATTACCACTAAATCACAACATCGGTAGTGTTTTTAATAGGAAAAGTGGCCAGTTACGTGTAGTTAATTGCCAACTAGCGTTTTATCAGCTCTATATAGATCCGATGTGATAACTGAACACGCAATCTATTGGACCGTAGTGGGAATCTTTAAAACAATTATAGATTTTATACAATTTATTTCTCATAGGATATAATAAGTTTAAGTAAAAGTTAGTAACTATTGAAATATCCGATTCTCAAACAGAAACTGCAAGAATAAGAGCAAGACCTGCGGACACTTATGGATACGTGTACTAACACGTATCTGTTAGTGATTTCCGCACTATAGTGCACAGATGGGCCGATGCCACAGTTTCTGCGATTATAATGTCCTAAAAAAATCTGTATTTGGACAAGCTAGTCTCCAAGCAATCTAGGCCTCGGCCAAATGAGCCACAACTACATCAAAATGGCATGGAATGGAGTGTTATAGTGAAGTGTGTTTACGGAACTCTACACTGTGCGTTTACAGACACGTAATTGGCCAATTGTTAAATTATGAGTCGCGTCTTTCTGTTGCATATTATATATTCAACTAAAATTTACTATTTATTTTTACGTTCTCGTGTAGATCAAAAAAAAATGCAATAGGAAACCGAATGCAGCGCAATTTAGTCTACTGAAAACACGAACTCACAAAATTACCTTTGTTTAGAGCCATCCTTAGGTGTAATAAAAAATAAGTTAAAAAATTTGAATCCGACTACTGAAAATCGCGCTCTAAAAGCATGAAACAAGAAAATGTTATAAATATTTTATTGTATTTCATACATATTCATAGTGGTGTTCAGAAGATAACCCTCCCTTTTGATTATTTACGACTTTGACGGGTTATATCTTTCAAACGGTACCTACACTTACCTAACAAAAATATGATGTAGGAGTACCAAAGCTTTCTTTCGTTAAAAAAATGCCTTTTCAATGAAACCACAAATGAGAGCGTGGGGCGAAAAAAAATCTTCTTGGCTTCGTGCCCCTCTAGGGGGGCCATATTCAATTTAATGTGACTTCACGTAGCTTATAACCAGCAGACAACCAAGACGCTTCTAACTACACCTCATTTGTCAAATTATGTTAAGTAATTTAGAAGTTATGAGAGACCAGATGAACATACATACATACCTACATAACGGTCAAAAACATACATCTCTCTTTTGCTTTGCTGTAGTCGAGTAAAAAATAGTTTTCTTCTATCCTATGAAAAAATGTACGCAGTACTGATGATGAATGCGTGGTAAACCGGTCTCTTAAATTCGAAATCCCACCCAGTTAGTAGAGAAACTAAACTGATGACAATTTTTATTCCCAGTGCCATTATTTAATCTTTCGATTGTGTAACCTGTCTTCTTTCTACATTTCTCCTGAGACGGCCTACGTTCCTACACATGTTAGTAAATAATTCATATTGCATGTCTTTCCGACGTATTTTTCTTCGAGATGTACCTATGTTTAAGGGGTTATTTTTTAGAAAGTAAACGGTATACTAGCGTAGGTTGTTTGCGTGCTGACGATCTAATGTCTAGTAAAATCACTAAAAATAAGTACAAAATCCTTTGATAATTGATAAAAAAGTGTGAAATGATCACATAAAAAAAAACTTTGTTTTGTTACCTTTCTGCCCGAAAAACAATTGAGATTTTCGTAGCGATTACAATTGTAAAAAAATATCTGAATTCCATAATATAATAATATAATGACCAAGTTTTACTTTTATAAACTTTCATGACGATTAATTAATCATTGAAATTTCATTCAATCAATCGTTTAGAGAGCACAAAATAAAAATAGCGGTGTCTATTTAAATAGGTTATGCTTTAAAAACCAGATTATGAAGAATAAATGCATCTGAGACGAACGCTACAGAGATTTTGTATCTTTCGTGTAACCTCTGGTGTTAAAATTAAGTAACGCCATAGATGCGTTCAACATATATAAAGTCACGTTTATTTTCCCTTATGGGGAGGCGGAAAATCAAAGGGCATGACATTGAGGCCGTTTAACGCCACATTTGACGGTTGTCAGAGAGTTACAACATATAAAAAATGTTGGCCTCACAAAGGGTCGGAGGATCATGTTATCAACTACTATATTTTACAGGATGACCAGGAAGAGGAGGAGAAGAAAAATAAACAATGTACCAGATGGTACTTTTCTTCTTTTTTTCTTTTCTTCCCATTGAAATTTTATTATAAATGTTGTTTAATTTCTTTAAGCAACAAGTACAAACCGACCTGTTATATTACGAATTAGCTGTGGTCCACGGTTTCACCCGCGTTATGATAAAATACGGTAATGACGATGATATCAGATCTATGTCTTTTTACAGGTCTTCAGTTATCTCTGTATCAAATTTCATAATGATCTGTTCAGCAGTTTAACCGAGAAACGGTAAAAAACAGACAAAGAGAAAGGTGGAGTTACGAGTACTTTAGCTTTCATAATATTAGTTAGGATTGAGATGGAGTTACGAGTACTTTAGCTTTCATAATATTAGTTAGGATTGAGATGGAGTTACGAGTACTTTAGCTTTCATAATATTAGTTAAGATTGAGATGGAGTTACGAGTACTTTAGCTTTCATAATATTAGTTAGGATTGAGATGGAGTTACGAGTACTTTAGCTTTCATAATATTAGTTAGGATTGAGATGGAGTTACGAGTACTTTAGCTTTCATAATATTAGTTAAGATTGAGATGGAGTTACGAGTACTTTAGCTTTCATAATATTAGTTAGGATTGAGATGGAGTTACGAGTACTTTAGCTTTCATAATATTAGTTAAGATTGAGATGGAGTTACGAGTACTTTAGCTTTCATAATATTAGTTAGGATTGAGATGGAGTTACGAGTACTTTAGCTTTCATAATATTAGTTAGGATTGAGATGGAGTTACGAGTACTTTGGCTTTCATAATATTAGTTAAGATTGAGATGGAGTTACGAGTACTTTAGCTTTCATAATATTAGTTAAGATTGAGATGGAGTTACGAGTACTTTAGCTTTCATAATATTAGTTAAGATTGAGATGGAGTTACGAGTACTTTAGCTTTCATAATATTAGTCAGGATTTCTGTCCGTAAAACAAAAAGCGTCAGCCTTCATAAAATGTATTGGTGCAGGCCACATTCCATTCGTTATCTGTTTTTGTACCTCCGCGGGGTTCTAACCAATAATTTCATTCAGAAATGCCACTCCACGGCCGATCGTCGCCAGAATACCAAACAGGATAACATTGATTCGAGCCGTTATTTGCGAATCTCCGATAAAACGCTGAGCCCGCAATACTCATACGAAACTCGACTTTTTGAAATGGAAGATCTTGAAAGCTTCCGTTGTGGAGTACCGGTATAATTGGATTTGTAAGGATCCAATTTAAAATAAACGACGATTTTTATAGACACAATCGGTCGTAACTTATTGTATGTGATTGAACATGATGAGACGTAAACGTTATAAGGTTGTGGTCATCATTATTCTGATGTCAGTTACCCTTCTGACTTTTTACTTTGGGATTAAACGTGAAATAGCAAAATCAGCTATTTCACACAAAAAGCTTATTGACTTTCGACAAATTGTTTTAAATAGCAGTTATTTTTGCGAAATTACTTTAAATTAAATAGTAAAATCCTCCTTTTCAAATTGCCTGTTATATTGTCTTATACCTACACCCTAAGGTTAAGGTTGCCTGGAAGAAATCGCTCTATGCGATAAGGTCACCGTTGTATTTTCAACTCCGATTATTATCTATATTTAAGTTACTCTATATGGATGTACAATAAAGTTATTCTATTCTAAAATTTGTTAATATTGTAATAATTCTTAAGACTCCCTTCACATTAGGTCGCAAGCAGCGTGACAGCCGCGCGTCTCGTAATTGTCATAGCGGACGGCAACGCGGCAGCCGCACTGCTTGCGACCTAATGTGAAGGGGCCCTTATATTACAACACTACCTTGCCAGTTGCCAAACCAAAGGAACCAAATTTCGTTCAAATTCGCCAAGTAAGTAGTTTGAATTGTGTCGTTGAAGCGTTCCAGTCTTAAAAAATTAAAAATATCTCGAAAACTACTTAACGATTTTGATAACAATAGGTACATAGTTCCCTAAGTTTTGAGATACTTTATTCAAGTAGTTTTTTTTCAATACGACTTCTAGTTTCCGCGTAATACGTATACAAATACATGCTTACATACATCCTTGTATACACTTATATACTTATACGTGCTTAGAAGCCCACATAGACTAAGTAGCATATGCGAAAATAGTACAATTTTAACAATATTTATGTATATGATACTATGACGTGTATGTCAAATTGATAAGCTCCTTTTAAGAAGTCGATTAATAAATCATAATAAATAACATTTGCTTACATGTTATTTATTATGATTTATTAATTTATGTGGTGTGAGGCCACCATTAAAATTAATTTGTTTAGTTCTTACCATTCAAAACTTCAGACAATAAAGTCTACAAAGTTTTACTCGGTTGTTGATAAGGGAAAGGCTATAAAACTTAGGTATACCTATAACAGTAAGACTACCATTTCTATTTTACGAATGATGTCAAGGCTTTTGCAAAGCTGAATATATTTAAGCTAATTAACATTTTATATTACATAGGTAGTAATTTTCACAATTCAGATAAGTACTAAATAAAGCATAGCAGTAATTGAGCGTTAGTGATTTTTTTTTTCGAAACAAACAACAGTTTTTTATTTATTTCAAAGCACATAAAGTAATAGAAATTCCTAATTTATTCTCGTAAAGAGAACTGTGTTATAATATCCAATTATTCGAATATATATATATAATGTGTATGTAATTATAAACAGTTACAGGTTTAGTTTTTCTTTTCATATTTCATTACAAAATTGACATGTTTGTACGGACACCGTTTTCCATTTAAATGAAAGATAATAAAATGCTCTAAAATTTAACTTCTTCCTATTTTTCTCGTAGCATGAGCGGTTGTACCGATATTTGACTGAAAACATATGCAAACCTCAAAATTTCAATATTTTTGTAAAATGTCATATGTTTAAAGTCATATATCTCAAAAACTAACAGACATATGGAGTTGTTAGTATGCTCAAATTATTTTAAATTTAATATACTTTAAAAATTGTAAAGCAACTATTGTCATAAACCCGTAATTTTTTAATTAAACTGCAAAAACTGTAAAGCGTCTACCTAGTAGGTACGTACACCAAATATTTTTGAGGTCCGTGTTAGGCCCTAAACTATACAGACACCGACCTCAAAAAAAATGGTGTACGTACCTGCTAGGTAGACGCCCAGTTTTGATTTAATTTTTCGTGGTATTTCTCCCTTTTCAGTTAATTAGATTGTTTAGAAGTCGGTTTTTTTAAATTATCATTTTATTAGTTTATCTGTCTTTAGAGTGTCCTTGATGTATGTCAAAACTTTTATGATTACTTTGCGGTGTTTAGCTCTATTTTGTCGAGTTGTTACCTACTTAATTTTCAGGTTCACGCTATATATGTCGACAGTATAGTTGGTATTTAATATAATTTCACAACAAATGTATCATTCTCGGAATATTATAGGTTACTGTTAATCGATTTATGATTAATAATTTACTGACAATAGCTTGTTTGATGTTAATAATTCCGAATATCGTCAATTTGTCACGTACCAGCGTGACAAGGTTTTGGAATTTTGGATGAATAGATAAGGTCGTTTAAACGGCTTAAGGGCTTACGTCGATCAGATATTTTTAGCATTAGTGATAAGTGATATTAAAGGGATTTTGCAACTATATCGATGATGTTTATATTGCTTTTTAGTGATTTGTTGCATGCTACTTGGCTAAAAAATTCACCAACTGAAACAAAATTCACTTTATCTGATGTTATGGATACTATTAATGTCTTCTGTGGGTTTGGTTCAAATTTCAATATGATAAGGACATCTATAGCCCGGAATGGGAATTGGCGTTCAAATGAAGCTGACGAATACTTGAACAAACACATATTTTATAGTAAATGTCTAGCCAGCCAAGCAATAACCTAACGACGCTATCTTTTAGTGACAGTTCAGACACATTGGACTTGGAACGTACCCCTTCAGCTGGTAAGTTCATTGTACTACCGACTACAATTATGAACTTCCTACGCTGACTAAGTAATTATTATCTTTTCAGAGCTAGTATCTTTTTAATGATATTAACGCTAAACAAAATTTTCAACCGACTTCAAAAGAGGAGGAGGTTCTCAATTCGAAAGTATTTTTTTAATTTTATTTTTTTATGTTTGTTACCTCATAACTTTCGACTGGGTGAACCGATTTTGATGATTCTTTTTTTAATTGAAATCTGGTGCTTTCCATGTGGTTCCGTTTCAATTTGGTCCAGTTCTGACAACGGCATCCATGAGAAGTCGGTAGCTTCAGTTTTTTATAAACTATAATTATGTTTATTTGAAAAATAAGTACGGTCTTTTTGGAAGTCGGTGGAAAAGTGACTGGATTGTCGTGACTAGAGATTTTATGTATTTTTTTTCCTAAATTGACTTGAATGGGTCAACTCGAACTTGTCTACAAGTAAGCTACCGTAGAAATTTCTTTTTTTTCTTCTGCGAGCTAGTTCCTTAATTTGATCAGAGATTTACACAACAGGATGCTTTTACATTCCTCTTAGCCTAAAATTTTATTAAAAATAAGGTTGATAACTTGAAACACACTTGCCTAGAAAGTACCAATTTACTCGCGATTTAAAGAGACGTGGATGTATTTTAGTGAAAATTCACTCAGCTTATTCCATAAATGTGTATCTAGCTATAGGAATACTGAAATTGTGATTGACACGTACCGTGAAGCCTTAAAAAGCATTTCAATCACCGTACTGAATACTGTAGTCTACTCTGACCCTAAAAATAGTTCACTTTATAGTTAGCTTTAACAATGCTAGACATTGTTAAAGCTAACTATCCATTTAAAACCGTCTCGCCGTTAATGTCGGCTTATCATTGTAGAACCGATAAATTATTCAGGAAGGAAGATGGGATTGAATTTTTGTTGTTCAAAATTAATTTCACTGTGAATTTATAATGAAATTTGCGGTCGGCCGCTCTGAGATTGTGGCAGGTGATATACAGATTATAGCTCAGGGGAATTTGGGCGAGAACGTGCTGAAAATCCATTATTAAATGCAGTGCGTTCCGAATAAGAATACAACTAGTCTAGCGCAATTTTGGATGTTGATTTATTAATTAGTAGTCGGACTTCACGCTAATTTCAAGATTCTATCCATTCCAGTTTATACCACTACCATTAACTGCACCAACCATTGTTTGCAAGGAATGCGATGTCTTACAATATGACAATGTTATTATATGCACATGTATGTATAGTAGTATGGATTACACGGAATATTGGTATCCAATATAAGAAACTAAAATAAAACTAAAAAAATTGGTTGTCTGTAAAGTCGGTTTACGGACGATAGTTTAACGACGTCATAACAAAACATTGATGAAATGTGTAACGGGACAACGCACGTAACGGGACAATGATTCATACTTTTTCGTGCGTGCAGCCGGCGTTCATCGATTTATTAGACGGTGTCACGTCAAAAGTTGGTCGTTATATCCTACTTAATTGAAACCCAATATACTCGTGAAGTCTCTCTACAAGATCGAATCAGAAATGAAGAGATACGTAGACGTACAAAAGTCACCGACATAGCAGAGCGGATTAGCGAGTTGAAGTGGCAGTGGGCAGGGCACATAGCACGTAGAATTGATGGCCGATGGGGCCGAAAAGTTCTCGAGTGGAGACCGTGTACGTGAACGTGTATTCAATCGGTCTTTTTGGAAATCCATCGGGGAAGCTTATGTATGTCCAGCAGTGGAATTCTTATGGCTGAGATTATGATGATGATGATACACCTGAAGCTTAAAATATATCCAAAACAGTATACTTTAAAACTTTAAGATAAACGAATTAATTCTTCGATTTCATTTCAGAGCAGACGCGTTTTGTATTATTAAGTCCATTATCTTTTAACTCATATGAAATATATGTAACATACGAGTTTCAAGATTTTTACTGTAAGATGTGATTCGTTCTCTGCGCCAATATTCTACGCTCGATTGGATAGAAGCTCGACAGCTCGGTAATTCTACGGATTCAATTTTGTAAGAGCTATTTGCAAGAATATGTAAGAAAGTTGCAGTTTTATGTAAGCTACGAGTATATGCGCATTGCGTGTACTTCTTTCATCTACTATGAAATATGTACGTACTCGTACATATATTTAATTTTAGTTCAATAAATCCATGTAGTTATTCTGAAGTTTGGAGGAAATGTGATTTATAATCTCCAATTTTAAAATTATGTGGATGATGAATAGTTGTTGTCTTTTCTAGTTATTTAGCCTGTAGATGTCTTTTACAGGAAATCTTGCGTTTACCAACCCGCATCCAATGTAAGCATATCTGTACGGCCAGGTTAGCCAATGCAAGCTTCGTATGAAACACATGGGAGTTACATGAAATGTCACGTGAAGAACTCAAAGAGCGTTTTTAGAAATGGAAACGCTTCGAAACTTTTGCTACTTGTCTGGATCCGCTTATGTAATTTTTAGGGTTCCGTAGTAACTACGAGGAACCCTTATAATTTCGCCATATCCGTCTGTATGTGACGGTCATTTTACTCAAAGACTATCAGCCCTACTTAAACGAAATTTGGCATGTAGAAATGTTCTGTAAACCGCTACAAAATTTCGTAGTAAAATTACTAAAAAAAAAATAGGGGTGAGTAATACTTATAAAGAAGGGGTTTTTTCAACCCCACTCCAACGTGTGTGTTATTGTTGAATAGGTACTAGAAGAATAAGACTAAGGTTCCGCATTTTTTTTTTCCTTGATGCGATGTGTGTGAGACATACTGGTAGCCCGTCAAAGGTGAAAAAATTGTGTCCCCCCTGCATTTTTAAACTATTGGACCTAAAAATGCATAATTGACTATAATAGTAGACCAAATATTCAATGAAAATTGTTTTGAACACTCTGTGATTATATCTTTTTGAGATATAACGATAAATATATATAAAACACTCAAATTATAATAGTACTGAGGTCATTGACCTTTTCGCAAAGCAGTCTATACAAAAAATCTCGCCAAGAAGTTTTCTTTAACTACAACATTATCTACGGAACCCTACAATACGCGTATCTCGACAAAGTCTTGGCTACATATATTTAATTTAGAACCAAAATATGCCGTTCACCGGAATTAACAAATGGGACTTAGAACGCTATTAATGTTGTCCCTTAGTAAACTAACAGATAACAAAGATACGTTCGCTAGCCATTCATTACGTTAAGCCCCTGCCCTTATCCATTGCGAGTAATTACACACCAACAGCCAGTGCTGGTGCTGGTTAGCTCACCTGGCTACAATGGAAACGTACGAGTATATAATTATTAATGTTTTATGTTTTCCATTCAACCCTCACCAGTCAACTATAATGCACTGACCATAATAGACTGACCATAATGCACTGACCATAATGGACTGACCATAATGCACTGACCATAATGCACTGACCATTATCCACGGAGTGACGATATTATTCATCATACCAGTTATGCCCCGTGGTTTTACGTGGAAAGTAACCTACAGGAACCGGCTTAAATGCTAGTAGAACAACAGGCGGCCTTATCGCTAATAGCGATCTCTTCCAGGCAACCTTGGGATGGAGAAATGATAATAATAAATAGATGGTGGGGTAATTAACAAAGAGAATAAAAGAGAAAAAAAAATATATAAATATACAATTACAATACAAGTTACATCCTAATACATAAATTAAATTAAATATCTATAATAAACTAATATATATATATATATATATACGAAATGAGACGGGTAAAAAAAATAACTAGCTATAAATTACCCCCATTCTATTTTTTTTTATCAAATATGTTTAGTCGTTATTGTGGGAACTTAACCTAGAAGTACACCGGGGTGATTCGTATGGCAAAACAAGTTCACTTTGGTTTCACTGTTTATTTGTAATCTCAAGCTTCCACTATATTATAATTACAGTTCACACGTAATTTGGAAGCTATTAAATTATCCACAACACAAATACCAACTAGATTTTACAATATTTTTAACGTAAACAATCAAGCCTGTTAGCGAGCGACTACTGTCTGAGACACTGTGTCGACTCTGTGTTAGCTCCCTGCGACGCACGGTGCATCGCATTCCTAGCGCTTGCGCAGCGGCTCAGCTATAAGCGGCGAGCGATTTATTTGGTAGTATGAATTTATGTATTATATTTATTTTGAATTTATGTTTTAATATTTTATTAATTATATTTATTTAAGATACACCACATTATAACGTGAAGGAGAAAAAAATACAAACTCACAAACTTTACTTATAATATTAGTGAGGTGAGATATTACACTCAGTGATATGTTTAACAGTTAAGAACAGACTCCTTTTTTGTTTTTTATTTAATTAATTTATTTTTTCAATCATCATTCAAGAAAGAAATCATTGTTCTACAAAAACTAACTTTTCTTAAGTGCCCGAAAAATATTCTTTAATTAAAGGATTTACTGATTGGAGTTGCTTTTTGACTTCCAAAAAGAAGGAAGTTATCAGTTCAGTCTGTATGTATTTTTTTCGTATTTTTGTTCACCGATTACTCAGCCTGTGCATTGATTTTGATGATTCTTTTTGTATTTGGTAGGTTATACTTCAGAGGTGGTCCCATATTAATTTTATCGAAATCGATGTAGTACTTTGGTTTTCATAACAAAATAACTGGTAAACTATCATCCAAGTGCCTGTATAAAAGTAAACAGCAAGTCGCGTACATATGTATTATATTGCGTATTTTAGAGTCGGTTTTTTCAGTGTTTTAAACTAAATTAATACTTAATTTATTATGTTTTTCAAATCATTAGTATACTTTTCAACTATTTAGATTTAGAGCTATATTATGTATATTATTTTAGAAAAAACCGTTGTATGTTAAATGCCAAGTTCTTTTTGTATAGAACAATGCACTATACGTAATTTGGTTCAGTTCAAGCTTCACGTCTTATATGCCATTCAATTTGCTTTCAAAGAAAGGACCTCGAGTCTATTGTTCGCCAATAGTTGGAGCCCCGCGTCAAAAAGCAAACTAAAGTAAAAATCTAGAACGATAGGTATATATCCCAAGAAAATAATAAAATAGTTTGAAGTTGAAAACTAGCTTGTTGGCTGCTAATAATAAATTATAGTGAGAAAATGTAGGTATTACAATCTACCTAACTGTTCCATACTTTATTCATTGCGGATAAAAATGATTTCGTAGATAGTTTTGAACCAGTGGTTCCTAACCTTTCTGTGATAAGGGGACGTGTTTTTCAACCGACTTCAAAAAAAGAAGAGGTTCTCAATTCGAATGTATTTTTTTTAACGTTTGTTACTTCAGAACTTTCGACTGGACTGAACCGATTTTGAGGATTCTTTTTTTATTTGTTAGCTAGTGCTTCCCGTATGCTCCCATTTCAATTTGGTCCAGTTCTGACAATGGCATCCACGAGAAGTCGGATGCTTCAGATTTTTACTACTCTAATCACTAGACAAAAAGCCCCAACTTACGTGTTTGCGTTTGTAACTCAGTGATGATTACAAATGTTGTTGATCAAAAAGATGTTCAGAGCATGAAAAGGGTGTAACGATCTTCCCGAGCTAGAGCCAGCTGACAATTGTTTTTTCTTTGATTTTTTTATTTGTTTTTGTTGTTTTTTTATCAGCAAATAAATTGTCATCTGACAAATTTTCATATTAATCATTTAGTCGACAGGGAGTCACAGCGTATTATCACTAGTATTACATACATTTCGCAAACGGATCCCTCAATTTAAAAATGCTCTTCACATACCTACATAATTTATAACCTAACCAACGATACTCTATACGATGGGGTAGATGAGAAAAAAAACTCATACACGGAAAATACGCTTGAACTTGTCCTTACACGGGGACGAAAACAATACTTTTTGTCCTTAGGGACAATCGTTTTTCCGTGCTGTCAAAATATTAAAAAAAAAAAAAAAAACTACTAGTATTTTGACATTTGTATTAAACCATGTCGAAACTTTTTCTTATTCTTCGTCGTCCGTCTGTGACGACCTTCATTTACTTCGCGGAGCTTTGGACTACGAGTAGTTCGTGAACCACCGGTTGATAACCATTGTTTTAAACTATTCATTCTGCTCTGATTGCTTTGTTTATTGAAGTGTTCATTACTGCCTGTAGACAGTTTGGTTGGTTTATTATTGAATGCATTTCAGAACTTAGCTCTCGGGGAAGACTCAAAATGCGATTACAGAGGCTTTCAGCCGTCATAAATATCGATGTTTTCGAAGTAAAGTGGCGGAGAACCAAAACGACGTAATAGTTATTTGTTATGCAAGGCTGCAAAGTTGGTTTTTGGGGTGAATACTTGTATTGAAACCTGAGCAAGCGAAGGATTCTAGGATTGAAATATAGAATCATGAGCGTAGCGAGGGTTTCAAAAGTACGAGATGATAAATAACTTTGCTGCCGAGTGAAACACAAAATTTTTCACCTCACTACAGCGAGGAAAACGCTAGTCCAGTGCTGCCACCTGTGGCTGGTCAGTGCGATTATTCAAAGAAATGAGGTTGGCGCACTGACATGAAATAAGTATTTAATGCATTTTCAGTGGACTTGCGGTATAGAAAAGTATGGAATAGAAAGGTTCGAATTTTAAAAACTCTTTCTACGCTAGCGGACAAAATACACTTTTCCACTCATATTTCTAATGACAATCAGAATCTTTCCGAGCTTGTGAGGTGAAAAAATTGTTTCATGGCGGATATATCAAAATGCGAACGAAATTCTTTCAGTCCATTTCGTGTTGTGCGTTCTAGTAAAGTGTGGAATATGCTTGTGGATTAAAGGCAGCGACTTTTATAATCTGGGTGTCTTAAAGCCGTAAGCTAGGTAACAGCACTTTATAATAGCTCGCAACGACGCGACAAAACTGGGCTTTTTGCCGTCTTATAAATGGAGGTAGTAATGAGACTGTTTGTGGTTTATCTTCCTTGACATTTAAATATTAATGCTTTTTAGCGTAACACGATCTTGGATGACGTCATAAAGATAGCAATTTACTTCCGTTTTTAGGGCGCCTCTTCGGAGTAATAATTTGAAACGAGTTCATTAAAAACTATCTCGGTTTTGGGTCGCAGTCTCTAGAGCCTCGTTTGCGGAAATTCAGGCGGATCGATATTGTAGCTCTACTTATTCAAAACGGACGGACTCCGCTGGAATACCTATTCAGACTCGGCGACGACGTTTAGGATACCTACCGCTATATGTCGCATAATTTTAATACTAACTCTGAACTGAATGTTGATTAATAATTCTGAATACGAAATGATATGCAGATATCATAATAATTGTATTAAGTTTTGTGGGCCAAGGTTTATCCAATAATAAAACCGGAAAAGGTTGACTTTTACACTTGTATTACAAACTACACATATGTATATATACTTGTAGTTTACATTTATCTATCATAAAGGATTACACAACAATGGATTATAAACACCGACGGAGATTTAAAGCTAATACAATTCCGCAAACCTACTACCAGATGACATACCCAACATGCTACCATTATTGCCAAATTTAATGGGATTGCAATAGTTATGCAATAGTTATTCGTTACTTTGATCTCTTTGATAAGAAAATAAATAAATATTGTTGGATATTATCACACAGCGCATTTAAGCACATTTAGTCATAAATTAAGCAAAATTTTTAAACTATGGGAACCAAATAGTTGATAGAGTAATTTAAACATCAAAGACCTTCTTTTCAAAATCACGGTAGACGAATCCTTTGTATAAACTTTAGGGTTTGGCCTTTCACCTCCGACTGGGTTGGGCTGGGTACCGTTTCCCTCGGGAGCCGGTCGGTGGTGGCGCTCGTTCATAATTCGTCTAGCATGGCGCAACCTGCCCTACCTTGCTATTATAGTCCCATTTTTATTCGACGTTGTCCTAGTTCAATGTGGCGGCTTGCTTTTTCATTAACTACCAAGAGACATGTTATTAATAACAAGGAATTTTTCAAATCAGTCCAGGTGTCTTCGAATAATCGGAGAATATAGTCATGTCACGCGCAAATTAGGCTTCCGTAGATGGTCATTATAATTTATTTGAACTTAAAACAGAGTCTTCTATTATATTGAACCTATGAACAAAAGTTAACTTAAAATAGCTCAAATGATATTTGCACACAATTTAAAATTTTCACAAATAATTCATCAGTTTACATGTAAAAAAAAAATGTTTTCAAGATTTTATTCAACGAATTTTTCGGCGTGATTAATATGTTCATACATAATTACAGTTTTCTAGTACAAATAGTCTATGAGCAAAGCGACGGACAGACAGACAGACGGATATGGCGTAACTATAAAAAAAGATATACTAATGTAATTGGTGAATACCGTTTTAGTTAATTAAATAAATAAATATAATAGGCTCTTCAATAGTCTCAAAAATATGTCATAGTTGGGATGACTGCATAAATATTTCTCAAAAGTTTACATCATATATAGTGGAGTAAAAAGAGACTGGTATATCGAAACGATAGCCCTCAGTATTTCGAAGTGAAACAAGCTCGACCCACTTTCAGTAAGCGCTCTTTTGGGATTTTGAATCTCTTTGCCTCGAAACTTATTTCAGTATCACATCAAAGTTGCAAGTTCCAGCGAATTACTTTAGGGTCGAGAGCTGGCAGCTATCGATAAACGATGGTAGGGGTAGGAGCTTGTGAAGTTTGCAGTGGCCCTCGGAAGAACGGAGTTAACATATTGACATCTGTTTAATCCCTTCCCGTGAAATCAGATATGCTGAATACGTGAAAGTTTTCAAAAGGAACCGCCCTTCTCATACTATTTACATAGAAACTTTAAGATTATCTAAGAATAGTTTTTGTTATGTTTATAAATAAATGAAATATTATGTTTATTTATATTATAATACCTACAGCAATAATAGATAAAAAATAAACTAAGTAAGTAAGTTCGTATAGACTGAGTGGCCAGCCCTATCGTCAGAGTTATTAAGCCGCCGAAAGGCCTCTGACTTGGCTTGACGATTGCTGAACAACCGGGACCTACAATTTAACGTGTCATCCGACCCAAGGTAGCACTCAGAAAGAAATGCCACTCACGGTCACCCATCCGAAGACTGACCGGTCCGTCCGTTGCTTAACATTGGTGGTCGTTCGGGAACACCTAGTTAAGCTACGCCACGAGCGCTACAAATAAACTAGAAAACTCTCGAACAAAACTCAAACTACTAAACCAAAACTAAAAAAAAGACGTGTGGCACTCGGAGACTGCCGCGGTAAAGCTATTGCATAATAGCTTTACGCGCGGTGTGTTAGGTTATTTTCGTTACGGAATTTCTGGATTCGGTCTCCACGCTCAAGGCCCGCGATAGAAGCTATGCAATAGCCTTAAGTCTGTAAAATAAATAAATGTTGGCGGACATTTCACATAACACCATCTAGCCCTAACTATAAGCAAAACCATGGGAACTAGATGGCTGATAGAATACATATATACTTTTTTTTTAAATACATACTTATGGTAAATATAATACATATATACATTTTCTTATTCTGATTATACATAGAAAAAAAACTACCTCAACCTTTTCTGAAGCCAGTAGAAAAGAAATAAAACAAAATTAAACACGGAAACAAATTTCTTTTTCAAAATAAGCAAGAAACTTTGTAATACGCACTCGTGAAACTCAGACTTGCACAAAAATTATTAGCACCTACCCACATTTTTCACCAGCAGGTAACTGGAAGAGGTAATTTAGTAAAATTACTGTCGTGGAATTTACTCGGGCCTCCCTCAACTAATTCGAGGGAAAAAACAAGCCTTTTCTATGTCGCGTGGTATAATTATATATTATTTTGTCAATAACGTGACTGACTGACCTCGTTGTTACTAGACACGGTGACCTTTATACATACAAACAAAACATTTCATTTTTTGTCACAATGATTTTAAAAACAATAGTTTTTACTGGATTTTAAGGTTCCGTATCCTGGACGGATATTATGATTGTATTTAAACATTATATCCGATTTTAACTACATTAAAAAAAGTAAATAGGTAGAAATAACAAGCGCACCTAATCAAAAATGTCATAAGATACATTTCTTCAAGTTCGAAACTTCATAAAAAATTAAATAAGCTCTTAAATTCTACCTCTCTGAATAAAAATGGGATTCGCAGTGGAACTTTTCTGATTGTCGCTTGTAATACGCTTGTTGAAAGACTCGTTAGGCTAATGTTCACGATATTTCCATGTTGAGCCCTGGGAGCTGGAATTGCGAACTCTACGGGAGTGCTTACTTTTGCCGGAAGCCTGCATCTCTTTTAACGAACTCGTCATGAGACGTTTTAGATAAATCTAAATAGTTGGCCAAATATGTGTCGGGTCACGAGAAGGGTTGGGTTCCGTAGTTGCCTTCACTATATGCGGACTTAGGATAGAGCTATTGTTTGATTTATGAACATTATTGATTGATTTTGCGATATAAATGGAATTTATACGAAATTTTGCCTCTCTAAGTATATTTTATGAATTCATTGTCTATATATAACTCATAGTTTTTTGTAACACGACTGCGTAAGAAGGAAGGTTATGTTTATCGAATGTATGTATGTTTGGATGTACGTTTCTATATGACAGCTTACAGCCTATGAAAAAGAATGCACATTTTAATTTTTTAACGAATTTACGCAGTCTTTCTCACAAAAAAAAAACGTACACTCAACAGCGTATCACGCGTTACGAATCGTAAATTAGATTGCAAAAACTGCTTTTCTGCATTCGTTTTTTTTTTTTGTATATCCGTACTTGTTTTTGATGTCAGTGCCAACTGCCTTGTACGTATATACCGTCACTGTATCATGTCTCAGGACGCCGAACCTACCCTAGGTTCGGCGTGTTTGGTAGCATGACTTTTTTCACATCTCCAAACACAATCATTTGGCTGGCAAAGCGTCTTGGCAAACACTTGACTGCGTTACAAAAATGATCACTATAAAGCTTAATACTGTTCTGAAGGATCACTACATTGAATGGTTTTCCTATACCTACTATATATTTTGATTACCTATCCAACTATACCTCACATTATGGGATAGACAAGGATAACCGTGGTCGTATGCCACCTACTGTAACAAACCAGGTATTATGCCGCCTACTGTAACAAACCAGGTCATATGCCGCCTACTGTAACAAACCAATACATTCTGCAATGTAGCATACGACCACGGTTATCCTCTGAACACCACTATGAATATGTAAGAAATACAAAAAAAGGTTTATTACATTTTCTTGTTTCATACTTTTTAGAGCGTAATTTTTCAGTAGTCGGGTTTTTGAACTTATTTTTTATTTAAAGTATTTTGGAGTCTTTGCAGAGCCAAATCACATTAACTAATAGTCAAATTATGATATTAGTTTAGAAGTTATGAGGAAACAGATGAACATAAATACGCAAGCGCAAGCCTATCGACGAATAAAAAAAAACGTACATACATACAAACCCACATATCGGTCAAAAATATAATCCTCCATCTTGCTTCGCCGTAGTCGGGTAGAAACATGAGTAAATTTTACCCTCGATTTATAAGTGAATATTCGTCCTAGCCCCACCGCAACCTTCTGAAATTCCATAGTCTACCTGCTCACTGATCTGCGCATTTTATTGCCCGCCATGGCAGCCATATTTTAGATCGAAACAACCGCAGGCTTCCTTTTCCTCCTCGCCGTTTAATGATTCATTCTGCGACGGGACTAAAAATATGTTTTGTGAGCAACAATAGCTCAAGCGGTGAGAGATCCTCGCGATTTATTACACGCCGTTACCTTGAGAAATTAACAGATTTCCTTGTTTATTTAGATGAATTAAAAATGTCCGAAAAGAGAAAGATGGCTTAGGAAAATATTTCGTATTTTTCAAAGATTTGAAGAGATTATTTGTTACTTTTTGTTATGGTGACAACAATGAATAACATTATAATTATCATTCAATTAAATCGCAATTTATCAAAAGTAAGAAAAAACGTGCTAATTTATTTTTATTAAAACGTGCTAATTTATTTATTTTTATATAAGCCATCTCTTTCTTTTAGATAATTTTCAATTCCTTCTTCTAAATAAACAATTAAATTAGTTAATATTTCACTATTGAATTAATAATCATATTAAGATTAATGTAACAAACAATTTTAAAAGCATGTAAAAAAGTAATCAATTAAAATTGTTTTTTTTCATAACTGATGGGCTAGACGTTTGATCACAGCTTATCAGCTGTTAAGTAAAAGTACGGTTAAATATTGTAAGCTAACATAACTCGGAATCGGAACTAGTTCTCAAGAGAAACTATCGGAACACATCCATAATACGAGTACACACTCAATTCCTTCTTCTAAATAAACAATTAAATTAGTTAATATTTCACTATTGAATTAATAATCATATTAAGATTAATGTAACAAACAATTTTAAAAGCATGTAAAAAAGTAATCAATTAGTTAATTGTTTTTTTTCATAACTGATGGGCTAGACGTTTGATCACAGCTTATCAGCTGTTAAGTAAATGTACGGTTAAATATTGTAAGCTAACATAACTCGGAATCGGAACTAGTTCTCAAGTGAAACTATCGGAACACATCCATAATACAAGTACACACTCATCCTCCTATTCACAATAATAATTGCTAGATATCCGATACACCCTAAGGTTGCCTAGAAGAAATCGCTCTGTGCGATAAGGTCGCTGTTGTACTTTCAATTTCGTTTATTAAGTATATCTTTATGTTACTCTGTATGGATGTATAATAAAGTTATTCTATTCTATCTTTGATATCTATTGTATTCTATCCATAAGTTCTTGGTGACAATTATGGAATTCGACGCCGCATCCGATATAATAAAGTAGGAAAACTGTCTTATTTTAACACGTTCAAATTGACTGGTCGTAGAGATAAGAAACTTGGAATATGTATTTTTTATAAGATGTAGTTATCCTCTAACTTAAGAATTGAATTGTTGGTAGCAACTAAACCCGTGAGACTAAGCTTGTAGTGTGTAAAACAATCTTTGTTTTTCTCTATTCTATCTGCTTGTAAGCCTTTATTTAGTCGGTCGTTACTTTTGAAAATGCAATAATAAGTGAATTTCACGCTACCTATCGGTTATATTTACTCATTTAAAAGGTAATATACCGATGACAATAGTCAAGCTGATATGACGGCAAAGAGGCCTGAAGATGACTTGAAACGCTGTTTGATGACGGATCTTGAATTTGAATAGATAATCGCAAATCCACTGAGTTTTGGCTCATTAAATTCGCTTTACCGAGACTTAGCACAAAACGAATTCGTTATCTACAAAATGTGTTTTTGAGTTTTTTCTTTTTCCAAACTTTCGCCTTTATAAATATTTTGTGTGATTAAACCTAGAAACGATTTAGCGAAATTTCACTTAGGTACTTTCATATTTACAAAATTTCCCTATAATTGGAAAAAAAGCTTCTGATCGTGAAGTGGAACTATCTGAATGTGTCAAAGAGTCATGCCAGACAGACAAACAGTCCAAACAATGGATAAACACATTCATAATCTTTAAATTTTCTGATAATCTTATTGACTAGACGAATGTACTTAATCTTTAGCTTTCTGATAAAAATATAACAATATAACTACAGTAGAGTCGTGTAAGCTTGGTAGGTATTAGCTAACCTTTCTAAAGTCGCAAGTAGGTACTACAAAAGACTCGACAAGTAAATAAAAGTGCAGGCAAAAGTTATACTCAGGTGTGAGAAGTTTGGTTTTTAGTTTACTGATGTTTGTAACTTTTGCTAGAGGAAACTTATGATATTTTCAGTACTGTGTAGTAAAAGTATCTACTGTAGGTACATTGCAAGAATGGTTGCTTGATATACAAATAATGTTTTCTAAGGTTTTCACGGTTCTTAATCATTAAACTGTTATGCCATGTGTGTCACCATCTACAACAAATTGCCAATATCAATAAAGGAAATCCCTTATGGAATGTTTCGTAAAAAGCTAAAAACATGGCTTTTGGAAAAATCTTTTTACACATTAGACGAATTGTTAAATAAATATAATATTAAATATGCTACAAACTAGAATTTAAGACTGACTTTTAGACATTAAGGATATATTTTCCACATGCCAATGAATGTCAAAATAGATTGGAGCTAAAACGCTTTTACCACCTTGCTTATACTCTATTTTTAGTGGAAATAAATTCATTTCATTTCATTTGAAATTAAACAAATTATAACGATAGTTTTGTTTTTCCACTGTGTTCGAAATAACAGCTCATAAAATTATGTAAAATATACGCGATAAATTATTTGTTTAATTTCAATGATATGCAAATGTTTCAAAAATACTCAGAAAGTTTTCAATATTTAAACACTTGACTGTTTACGAGTTTGCTCGAGAAAGCCGGTCATATATTTTTTTGGTGTAAGTAGGTATGGATTATACATACAAAGTATTATTGTCGCTGACTCATTGTGATTATTTTCATACCCTTAAGGGATAAATTCAGGTGGGATCGTTGCAGTATATAGGTACTTATATATGTCTTCTCCATCCATCTCTCATTTTCTTTTGGTTACTGAACTTATTTAAATATAATAACTTATGGAATGTATTCTACAATTAGCTTTGAAAATAAAAAAAAAAAAACAACGACTGATATAACAAAATTAACTATTGATCTAATGAAGTCGTAGTGATAATTGTAATTATCGCACTCTTATCAAACCAAAAGCATAGAGTGTCGTCTCATTTCGTCTGCGTCATTTCGTGGAGTTTTGTTTTCCGTTCAATACATCCTACTTGTTCCCATTTACTGTAGAAATAAAAAGTGTACGGACTAGATATCATGGACGTGTATTACATGAAAACATCTTCTATTTCATCCATTTACAGTGCGTTATATCTCGTTCACCGTGTAAATGAATTAGGGTCCGCCTGCTGCCAGCGCTGGCTGGTTTCACAAAACTTCTGAAGGTAATTAAATACCGATTACTAGTGGGGAAACTGGGGCGCGTCGAGCACCAGTTAATTAGCCAGCTAAATTATGTTTTATTCTATAACACTTTTATTCGTACCTTTCAGTAATTGTTCTTAGTGGGAAGTTCAAGGTAAGGTGGAGTTTTTGTTTTTGAAATAGTATTTCTGCGTTTTATGAATAGTTTGACACAATTTTGATAGAAATGGCGAGAAGGCTAGAGTTATATATATATATATATATATAGAGAGAGAGAGAGAGAGAGAGAGAGAGAGATAAACCGAAAAATCTAACCTCAGTAGTAAAATAAGGTGACGTTTATAATGCTCTTTATGAAAAATGCTTTAAGCTTGATATCTCAACTCTAAAACGAGCGAAACAGAGCTAATGCTAGGTACATCTTACAATCTGGGTGTCTTTAAACGAAGAAGGATAGGCAAGAGTGCTCAATTGTAGACTTTGTTATTACTCTAGTGAAACAATCATAAGCCCAATCAATGAAAGAATATAAAAAAAAAACGTAAAAAGTATGTAACAGAAGATATTTTCTTCAGTTAGGGCAATCGGAACGAGTACCTACTATCACAATTCTAAATCCTGTTCATTTTTGTGGTACACAAAAAACCTAAAACACCTCTAGATTTGGAATTTAAGAAGATTTAATTTAAAAAGACCGATTGGAAGTGGCTTGCATCCAGCGCCTTCCCGTTACTTTTATTAGGTTATCTGTTTATCTCGTGTCTGGTCTTCCTACGCTACGCTTGCTGGTGCGTAGTCTCCACTCAAGATCTTTTCAGCCTCATCGGGCATCAGTTCTACGTGCCATGAGCCCTGCCCACTGACACTTCAACTTACTAATCCGCTATGCTATGTCGGTGACTTTCGTAAGTCTACGAATCTCTTCACTTTTGATTTTATCTCGCAGAGAGACTCCGAGCATAGCCTTCTTCATAGCTCGTTGCGTGACTTTGAACTTCCTTATAAGGTTCATAGTGAGTGACTATGTTTTAGTACCATATGTCATCACTGGTGACACACACTGGTCGTAAACTTCCGACTTGAGGAGCTGAGGTATATTGAACGAGAAGATGCTTTTGAGATTTCCGAACTCTGCCCAGCCGAGTTGGATACATCGAATGACCTCTCTCGCAAAGTTGAACCTGCCTAATAGGACTGTTTGTTCTAGGTTAATGTATTCGTTAACAAACTTCAAGAGTGAAGTTGCCCACAGATATGTGGGTGGGCACTACACATGGGGGTTCAAGATAAACTTCGTTTGTCCATGTTCATTTTGAGGTCCACCCGTTGAGAAAATCGATTGAGGTCTTCGAGCATCGTGCTGAGGTTCTCCATCGACTCTGCCATTGTTACTATATCGTCGGCAAAGTGAAGGTGACTGATGTACTCGCCGCTAATATTGATGCCAAACCCTTTCCATCCCAGAAGCTTGTAGTTCGTTCTTATATGTTCCAGTTCGGCAGTGAACAGCTTCGGAGAGATTAAGTCTCGCCTCTCTTCACTGGAATTGCCTCCAAATTCTAACTCCGAACATTTGATTGTAGTTCTTGATAAAACAATTTTTATAAGATTCGCATACTACCAAGTGAACTGTGAGGCATCATAAATAATTTAGTAAATGAATCATCAGTCTATATTTCTATTGTATAGACTACGGACTATGTAAGTGTATATTGGTATTTTGGATATTTTAACGGTAATATACGTAATTTTAGGATATAAGTAGGGTCTGGTAATATCTGGCAATTGTACCCATTTTCCCTTTTAACGTTCGCGTAATTACGTGGAGAAAGCTTCTAAGAGCTTAAAAATTAATACCAAAAACAACTTTGTTTCAATAGACGTTGTTTAATTTTGTAACGTTCATGGTATAAATACTTAAAGTGCCTAACTGACTATTTAATTGGAGCTCCGGGAGCAAGCAAAAGATAGAGAAATATTCAGTTATATATGTGGAGCATTGACCTCGAACTTTATTCGTTAGGACTGGGTATTCCCCATGCAAATTATAACTTAATAATATGCCAAAATAAAGCTACCGCAGATATTGGCTCGTAGATTCACGGATACGACACTGATGTCAAATTTTATTTCAAGAGTCATTTACATCTGTCTGTCACTGTAAGCCAAAGCCGCCAAGTTTGTGGATAGAGTTCAGTGGTATAAAGGTAAATAATAATTGACTTTGAATTGTATTGACAAAATTTCACGAAAAAGTTACGTACGTTATATATCTACAAAGTTTTTCTATTTTTTATAGTTTTTTCTAGTCATAGTTTTGTAATTCCATTTACCTACCTAATGTTAAATAATTTTCTGAATTGGACAACTTACTAGATACTCGCATTTATGTATGTGAATTTGTGTGTTGGTTTCATATAGTCTGATAATTATTCCATTTATAACATTGTTACCGTTTATTTTTTAAATTGCTTATCCATAATTTAATGTTATCGCTGTCTATTTCAGTTCGAATTCATGAATAAGTTACTTATGTCTTTAATTGTGTCGATGTACCTAAGTTGCAAATAAATAAATAATATCGTCGAAAAACAAAGTTCGTGTTTTCTTACCTGTCTTATAATAAAACCTCGAGGCATGGATAAATAATAAACTTCAATTTTTAATTTATGATTCTTGAGGTTATCCGGTGCGCTATTACTGTTTACATTACGAGAAAAGAAAACACAGACTATATACAAATATAATTATACACTACACAATTATACACATACAGATAAACTCCGATTTGTTCTTTGAGAATCTGGAATATATACACGTAGCTACATCATTCATTTATGTAGCGCTCGTGACGTAGTTTGACTAGGTGTTTTCGAACGATCACCAATGTCAAGTAAGGGACTGACCGGTGAGTCTACGGAAGGGTGACCATGATTGTCATATCTTTCTGAGCGCTACCGTGGGTCGGGTGACACGTTTATTGTAGGTGGGTATTGTGTGTGTGTGTTCTTAAGAACAAACAACCGGGACCTACAATAAACGTTTTAAAAACAGCAATCGTCAAGCCAGGTCAGAGGCTTTTCGGCGGCTTAACAACTCTGACACTAGGGCTGGCCACTCAGTCTACACGAACTTACTTATCATTCATTTTTCAAAGAAAGTATACAACTTAACGGTTTTATCTTTTAGCTTTCTAACAGGTCTGCAGTGCGTGAGCATGCACTAGATAAGCCAAACCAACTATATTTGTTTTGGTAATCTTCTAATCTAAGGTTAGAAAGACGCGTTTTGTACCAAGAATGTTAGGTGAAGCTGTTGAAATTAAGATATATCCGAACTTTAATAGAGAAGATGGGCAAGTGCCACCTGCATGGGATCCAGTCATCGAATTAATAATATTTCAGCACAACACAGATCTGGGATACTTGATAACACTATGAGCGACTTCTGCATGCATAGAGAACGCTTCGCATCGAAATAATTATAGGTAGTAATTAATATTTTCACACAAAAAAACAACTGTCATCTAGTCTTACCTGTGACATCAAACGCTGAAAAGTGTTCAAAACGTCAGATTATAAAATTATGTAAAATATACGCGATAAATCCACTACAAGTAAATTTTGAGTCAAGTCAAAAATGAGTAAGAATCGCAAAAGACTTATAAAACACTAATATTTTATGAATATTAACTAAGTATAAAAACAACTCAAAAAAAAAAAAACAAAAAAACACAAAAAAAAAAAAAAAATATAAAGATAAAGATAATATAAAGATGATCTCATACAAGTGGCGGGAAGACGCTGGATGCAAGCCGCTTCCAATCGGTCTTTTTGGAAATCCATGGAGGAGGCCTATGTCCAGCAGTGGACTTCTTATGGCTGAGATGATGATGAAAAACAACTGTTCGGAAATATTCACAATTTTCCGGTCAAGAAGCATATTGAGTATATTCGAACAATACATATGACCTCTAAGTAAAGTAAAACCAACGGTGGTAAAACCCGTACCGCTCGCAGATTGAACAATATTTCATTGAATAAGCTGGCTAAAGTATTTATGCAAACGAACCAGACAGTTTTTCGCTCTGCGTATTTACAATTTCGCACGCTAATTAGGACGCTGGATTTATTATGAAACTTTCTTTGGCGAAGTTTTTTAGTATCAATTGTTTTTTTTGTCTTTTTAGCGACAGACTTTTATTGGAACTTCAATTGTTCTATTTACTAATGCATAACAAATTATTTTCAAATTAATTTGCTAGAACGAGCTGGTTTTGATGGCGATTGGTATGAAAATCTTATTTTTCAATTTGATGCACATTCAAAGGTAACTAAAATCTTTTTACTTATATGTAAAATAAACTTCGTTAGTTACATTATTTATAACTCATGAATGGCTGGACCGATTTACATGAAATTTGGTATGGAAACTGTATAGTGTATATATTCTATGTGGACACTGGTGTACTATTCTGGTGTACTTCTAGTGTACTATTCTGTGTGGGCAGGATAGCGGGGGAAACTGCAGGGCACTGCTAGTTATAAATTTTTTGATGTGATTGTAGTTCAGTTGGTTGTGCTGATGGACTTGTGCTGATGGACTTATGCTGATGGACTTATGGGCACTGGTTTTAATATCAGTAATCAGCTTTCCAACAATCGGTTTGAACCTTCGGAAAAGAAAAAAAAACGTGAAGAAATCACAGCGTGGTTTTTGAGTGATGACGACTTTACGGCCTTCAAACAGAAGGTACTTAAGTTTGTCTCCAAGCAACTGACGATGTACATATTTCGATGGCCTCATAATAGAGCAAATGATCTTGTCGGTATAGCTAACATGGTTCTAGTGACAAAACTTCATGTCTACATTGTGTGAAATGTGCACTAATATTTATTTATTTATATTTCTGTGAACATTTTTTTAAAACAGTCGAATTGATAAGCTCCTTCTTTTTTTAAGTCGGTTGAAAAAATACAACCGAATTGTTAACTTCCTTCTTTTTGTAGTCGGCTCATTTACACACCTTAGTAAACAGTTAAGATCCAAGCCTACACTGAAATTTAAATTATCTATATAACTAAGTTTGTAAGTTTTCGACCCAAGGTAAGAGATAATCAGATAGTCATAGAAAGCTTTAGTTTAAATTAGAGCACATTAAGTGAACATTTCGTGCATACAAATAAAGGTAATGTAATGTGCGGTCGGCGACCGCATGCGGCGGATGAAATTATAATGGCTGGGATATCTGGCACGTGCCTATTACCGGGCCGCGTTACACTCCTACATAAAACAATTAATTCATGTGGCATTAATTACCTGCCTTGGATAAGTGACTCAGAAACGCATCTCTGTAAATAACTACATGTACCTATTACTTCAAGCTAAAATGTACGTGTGTGGCCGGGTACACATTGTGGAAATGCCCTCACAAATAGCGCATGTAGGTACTTATTGCCCTTTTGCAGTGCGCTCCCCTTTTATGGCTAAAAATATTAACTAAAATTATCCATGCAAAATTATTGAACCGAGAAGAATAGAAGGGATACCTTTGCCCAACAGTGGGACGACATGCTCTAAATAATAATAATAATGCGTGCAAACCGTCAATTTATTAATCAGTTCTTAATAAATATTCAGTGGGCACTAAATTTTAACTAAGTTTGACAGTTTACACGCAATATTTTAGCTAAAATTTGTATTTTCGTCTGAAAACAAAAACCGACAAATTACAAATTAATTGCGATGGAATTTTCAAGGCTAGAGTGAATAGATACATAATATATCTTCTAGATCGACGAGCTCCATATTCGACCACACCGTCGCTTAACATCAGACGAGTCGATGATAAATTGTAGATTTATCTAATATTAAAAAAATTATAATAGCGTGCGCATAAATTTACAGGGTTCACACGAGGGTAGGGTAGGCAAGACGTCTGAGCCTGTGATAATTATAATAGCGTGCGCATGAAGTTACAGGGTTCACACGAGGGTAGGGTAGGCAAGACGTCTGAGCCTGTGATAATTATAATAGCGTGCGCATGAAGTTACAGGGTTCACACGAGGGTAGGGTAGGCAAGACGTCTGAGCCTGTGATAATTATAATAGCGTGCGCATGAAGTTACAGGGTTCACACGAGGGTAGGGTAGGCAAGACGTCTGAGCCTGTGATCATTATAAAAGCGTGCGTATAAAGTTACAGGGTTCACACGAGGGTAGGCAAGACGTCTGAGCCTGTGATCATTTGTTTCAAAGTGCAGCAGCCATAAATATGTATAGCAGTTTCTTTGATTGCGTACTACATTTACATGTTATGTTTTGCCAGTCTGTACTTATTAGCAAACTATGCTACATTCTCATGTATAACCCCTATTAAAACAAAACTACCTATACGTTTTATACCTACCTGTAAAACACTAAACCAACCGGTCAGCGGTCAGTTCTCATTACATTATAGGAATGTTCCTGCGATAAAACTTTCGTGTGTTATTATCGAGATAAACATCTTTCGTATCAACTCGTTTTGAATGTTTTATTATAATCTGAGTCTTCATTTGTTCGGCTTGTACTAACAATACTTACTGAATATTTTCAACTGTCACTAGTAACGACTTGAATACATTTACCGTTAGGTCAAGGTGACATGTACGTGTACATATTGGTTTACGTTTCCTTGTCTTCGTATTTTTTCCTAGCTTGGCTGGCTTTTAATGCGATGTATAAAAGGTTTTATCTTAATTGGTTTTTAACAGTATAAGTTTATAAAACTCAAAAACCTCTGACAAAAAAAAAAAACAGCTGAACCGATTTTGATAAAATATAGCTAATAAAACTCAAAGAACAAAAAAAAATACAATCAAAATCGGTCCTTCCGTTTGAAAGCTACGATTCCATATACAGACACACAGATACACAGGTATAGCAATATAGCAGAGGTACACGTCAAACTTATAACACCCCTCTTTTTGGGTCGGGGGTGAAAAACAAGGAATCTGGATTGTGTGTATAAATGTTTTCTTTTAGTGTTTTATCATTGTCAAGCTAAATATCCTGTTAAATTGTCATAAACTTATAAATGGTTATATGTTAAAAATCATATTAGACGAAAATTTACTTTATTTGCAATTTGAAAAAGTTTGTACATATATTATTAAAAAAACGCGCTTTCATCCTCCATTGTGCGAAATGCTTCACAGTATTCACTCAACATAACGAATTCGTTTATACTTTAGCTATTGAATAGTGTAACTAAATTTTTAATCAGGATGATAGATACTATGTAGCTGAAACACTAAACTCTTGTGTATGTATCCCCCGATTTTCTTATCACAAGTTTTATGAATTGCCTCCCGCTATGGAAACAATTTTAACGTTAATAAATAAAGTATTAAACGCATATACATATTTATGAACACATAAATATCATTATATATATAATACCCTACCTGTAAAACACCAATCCGCCCGCACTGTATTACACCCACAACCGTAGATATATTTTGCGTAAAACAAAACTATTACTTTTCATCTTAAAACAGTCGGGTAAAAATATTTACATATTAATGATGTTTATTTACGTAATCTTAGTCGATCATTACTATTCCCAAAACATACTTAAAAGTAAATAACGTGCTTACCAGCTATACACTCTGCACATTCTGACCTGTAGGTATCTACCATCAATAACGTGCTTACCAGCTATACACTTTGGACATTCTGACCTGTAGGTATCTACCATCTATATTCGGGAATCGCATTTTTCGTCCGAATCCTCGATCCGGGGCGGGAGTTAGGCGCGGCTTTGCAAACATCGAACAAAGTTTCCTCTCCGATCGAACTCCCCGATGCAATTTTATTCCCGACGTGTATCGAATCTGATAAATTATTTATCAGTTAAGGAACACGCTTACCTGCTAGAGCTCGTCCGAGAAGCAGTATGCTGAATACAATCGAAAGCAAACGAGCGCTCCGCCTGCGCGCCATCTTGCTCCGCTTCACTCACTCTTGATATCAACTAGTCATGTTTGTATTTTATTTCACAATCACTTATTCACAATTACTTCATTGAATGTTACACGTATATCTTCTAGGTTCTAGACACTGTCACCTCGTCATAGGTGCATTTTATTTCACTATTTCTCAAAAATTGTCTTTGACACTTCTTAAATAAATTTTATCATTTTAAAATGTTTCTAGAAATTAGGAAAAGTAAGTTTACTTATATAAGAAAAAATACAAGAAATTCAAATTTAAAGAGTTATCGCCACAAATCTGGAGTTTGTTTTATGTTTATTTTACTATTTACAAGTTAAATTTACTGTGGTTTGACATTTTATTTAGTTTCCGATAGTTCCATGCAGTTCCGTGCACCATGTCTAGGGCAAAAAGTATTGTACTAAACAGGTCTAGGGGCAGACTGAAAAATTCGGGTAGTTGAACAAGAGCAGATATATATCGGTCTACCCTCATTCTCTGTCTTTATTGCGAACTCCACAAAAAGTCAAATAACGGTAAATAATTTGTAAACAAATGTAGTACTACCATAGTAGTTTAAAATATGTTTTGTTTTTAGTCATTTAATAAAGATACAAATAAAATACGTATTACAGATAAAAAACAAAACTCGGGTCACATCACAGTCCAAAGGCAACGTTCCCAAATGACTGGCTTATTTATTTTGTCTGGTTTTATTTTCGTTTTAAAAATGTTTTATAAGTTCGAATACGTATGCAAAGTTTTTTAGAGCCTAAATAATTATACAAGTTTGGTAATTTCACTTATTCGTAAAATCGAACAAGACATGAGAACATCATTTACATGAGGTGTGATAGTCACGTAGGTACTTGCATTACATTATGTACATATACTAGACACTCGACTGTGCTGTGATAAGTTTACCATTTAGATAAGTCGCAATGTATATATATGCTGTGGCATGTGTGCGCAAAAATGTATGAAAGCGGTACAAAATACAAAACTAAAGCAGACACTTGACTTGACACTTTCCGCGTCACTTCAGTACATACATTTTCTCGCCTCACCACATCTTTTGCGTTACTGCAAAATTACGCAATTTTGAGCCCAATTACTCGCTAAAAGAGTATATCCTAATGGCTCCTCATTTCTGGAGAAAAGTTTACAGGTCAGTTAATTGCAGGCTGTAACGATCTGTTGTCTGCCACGAGGGGAAGTAAAAAACTTGTTTCCGCCCACCCCGGGTACATTGGGCGAAATGAAAACGGAAGAGGGTACTCGCAAACTGTCTAATTTATTACTTACAAATGTATTTCCTGGGTTGGTATTTATTAGGTTTGTAAGTAACTAAGCCATTTTGCGTAAGCATGTGTATTACTACACAAAGATAGCAAAAAAAACCGAACAAGTGAGACCGAGAATTCCGTACAAATTAGATAAAAGAACAATCGGGCGAAGCTAGCCATTGTTAAACGGGGGAATTGTATAATAAATATATATTATATTAGCATTTTTGGGTCATAATCAGAAAATCACAAAGTAATTAAAAACCAGTTTTAGCTTGTGCTAATTAAGCTCTTTCATGTAATACTCCACATGATATTGTTAACTCACTTTAAAATTTGGAACCTCATTCCTTACATAAAGACCATATTTTTTTATGATGAAATTAAAAATGTCCAGTTTCGGATTTTCCCCTTTATGTATACCTACTGTATGATAATGCTTGTTGCTAAATTTCATAGTTCTAGGTTAACGGAAAGTACCTTATAGGTTTTGATTCCTTTGTGAGTGTCGAAATAAGCGGTTTTTGCGATATATAGACGGCTGTAACATTTTTTACGATAACCGAGATGTTTGAATTTTTCACAGCTGCAAGGGACTACAAATCTGCGTATATGAATGTAATTCCAACTCAAAACCTCCACGCGTTCCCAAGATAGGTCATGTCAGACGGGCAACAAAGTGATCCTAAAAGGGTTCCGTTTTTTCTTTTGAGGTACGGAACCCTAAGAAACAGGTCGGCCTTTCAGCTCAGTTGGTAATACGTCTACCTTCTAAGCTGTAGTTGTGGGTTCGAACCCCATCCAGGGCACACATTTGTGTGATAAGCGTGTTTTTAGGGTTCCGTACCTCAAAAGAAAAGACGGAACCCTTATTATATATACCCTTATAGTTATAGTTATATATAATATACCCTTATAGGATCACTTTGTTGTCCGTCTGTCAGAGTGTCAAGACCTTTATCTCGGGAACGCGTAAAAGTATCGTGTTGAAATTAAAACCATATATATCCATAGTATCTTGCTACAGAAAGAAAAATCAAATTTCTCAGTTTTCGTAAAAAAAGTTACAGCCGAATATGCCGTAAAAACGCAAATTTCGACACTGACAAGGGAATCAAAACCTATACTTGCCGTTGACCTAGAACTATGAAATTTGGCAAGAAGCATTGTGTTAGAGTAGGTATACATATAGGAAAAAGTTCTAAAACTGGATATTTTAAATTTAATCACTAAAAATAGTGTCTTTATCCAAGGAATGAGGGTCCAAATTTTAAAGTTCTTTAACCATATCATGTGGGGTATCATATTATTATGAAAGAGCTTCATTAGCATAAGCTAAAACAGGTTCTTAAATATTTTTACGTTGTATTTTTTTCGGTTTATGAAGGAAAATAAAAAAAAAATATGATTTCCCCCTTTTATCTACTAGTTCGTACGGAACCCTCGGTGGGAGAGTCTGACTCGCACTTGTCGGTTTTATTTTTTCAGTGGCTAGATGTTTCTACGTTAAATAAGTGTAATGTTTACAAAAACAGTATATACTCGTATATATCAAATGACCTAACCTAATTTCAGAACCTCTAGTACTCGAATGTATAACTTTTGCTTTGGGATAACCCATTTTAATTTGAAAAGTTACGGGTTACTTACGTCTATTTTTTAGTTAAAATCTCCGACTATAGTTTGAACCGCATACGGCGGTATTTTTCAATAAGATCAACGCATATGCTAAAAAAATTAAACGGTTTTATTTAGCTGAACTGTTTATTGTTTTTTGGATCAAATTTAGTAAATTAATTTTGACTTTTGTTACATTATCTTTCATTTGAATAAAACCGTTTATTTACTACGTTACGTTTATTTACGTTTACTATACCAAGGGCAGCATCACGTGCAGCAACTGCACGACTGATTTGTATGTACTCGTATTTATATGAAATAAGTTCCGAACACCGCGGCAGCAGCGCGTGCAGTTGACGACCAACATGCAGTTGCTGCACGTGCTATCGGCAGTTGCAGTCGGCAGCTTAGTTCGGACCTTTAAGTAGGTGTACCTATCGAATGTGCGGACTTAATATCCAACTGAAACGCTTGTACGTTACCTTCTATGACGTATATTTACTTGACCGGAGTTAAGTAGGTCAAGAAAAAAAGTTTGTAGATTAGTAATTCCATGTGGTACGTCTCTCATAATTCATCGTTTAGTGTGATGTATGAGGTGTAATACGATTTTTTTAAGTAGTCTTATTAACTTTATAAATGCACAACCTGTAGGTATGTATAGGTGTTTTTAGATGCTTTGTTTATGTTTTAATTACGTGGTTTTTATACAAAATGTCACATAAGTTAAGATATATGAATAATACGGATACACAAACTACGGATACTACAAATGCGAAATAGACGCATCCTTATTTGAGAGATTTAATAATTTGACGAGTTAGGAACTGGATAAAAGTTGATGAGATACCGAAATGGCAGAACATAATATGTAGTATGTTGGATTCTGATAGTACTATATCTATATCTACATATCTTTACATACAATAAGATTGATTGGAAGTTGCATTACTATCAATACAGAAGCATTTTATTTTTTATTTTTGTTTATCTGTCTATCTGTTTGTACGGTGTGCCCGATGGACATCGAAACTACTGGATGGATTTGGATGAAATTTGGTAGGATTATTACTTATAATATTATGTAAAAGGATCTGACATACTTTTTATCGCGAAAATTTTGATAGTTCCGGTGGGATACAGTAAACAATAACAACATAATCTATCACGTCTTACGCTCAATGTACTGGATCGATTTGTAGTTTATAAAAGACGTCATCAACACCACGCGGGTGAAACCGCGGGGCGCAGCTAGTTACAAATATGTTTGTAGAAGTAGGAACCAAGGACATTAACCTCTATTAATGTCCTTGGTTTACTTTCGCACGAGAGTGAAGGTCAAGATGATAATATATAAAGTTTTGACTGGGTCGCATTATGGCGACGTATAAAACTTCAGGTAGGTCATTTGTGAAATTGGACGGACACGTTGCGTGACTAGCAACAAGGCGTTGCCAAAACGTGCGACGGGACGCCTCACGCAAATTGTCGTTTTGGGCATTATGATGCGTGTATGCGTCCTAATGTACTGTTGACTGACTAGCAGCTTTTATACCTGCTTCGTAAAAAGCCGTTTTTTAAGCCCCTTTGGGTAAGAGCAGGGTGCTTTCTACGTGCTTATTTTTAGCGATCGCCTGTGAACCTTGTATTTGAATTTTGTCACACATTAGCGCACTTATACAAAACTACATAAATAATAAATAAATATTGGTGGACATTTCACACAACACCATTGAGCCAAAACCAAGAATTGCTTATGATATGGGAACTGGATAGCTGATAGAATATATAATTGAATACTGTTTTTGTTGTTGTAAATATATACTTATGATACATACATTAAACACCCAGACACAAAACAAACATCCATGCTCATCACATAAATGTTTGTCCTGGATTGGGATCGAGTCCACAGCCTACAGATTAAAAGGCAGACGTACTACCAACTGAGCTGCGAAGGTTATTTAAAATTATATGTACATCAAGTATTCATTTGTAGGGTTCCGTAGCTCAAAAGGAAAAACGGAACCCTTATAGATAAATGATAAATTAAATGATAAATTCGTTTATTGAGATAAAAACGGAAAAAGACCAATTACAATTATCTCACAATATTCAAAAATTATTCTTAAACAAATGTCTGAGGATTACAAAATATTTATTATATAAATACAATATCATTTAAAATGTCAATACAAAAATGTCAAATGGGCAATACGCCTAGTATGTCAATACAAAAAAATAATTATGTCATACAAAGTAAAATATACCGTTCAGGTAAGTACTCAGAGTACCAAGTCAATAAACTCAAAGGTTATCGTCAAAGTCCAATGAATCATCAGGCTTTTTACACCTGTCCCATTGATCCAATAGATTTTCACAATAAGTCAAGGAGGTACTTAAAATAGTCTTCCAGTTATCACAAAAGATGTCACAATCAGGGTTGGCAGCAAGGAGTGCGTTTAAGTGGCGACGGGCACGATTCAGGGGCGACATAGAACGTGCTACTGTGCGACCGCGATCTACGTGGAACAGGTCATGCGGGCGACCACGTCTGTTTGCTGGAACCCCGGGCTCGTCCGGTACGAACAGTACGCATAGCAAGTCGTGCAGACGTATAGAATCGACGGACCCCCTAAGCGCCTTACAGCAGATAGTTAGCTGGTCTAACATCCTTCTAACTTCCAAAGAGTTGTAACCAAGCTGACCGAGCAGGAATTTAGTTGGGTACAGAAACGGATAGTATCCATAAATTTTCTTATATAGCGACCTTAAAAAGGCCTTTTGGACTTTTTCAAGCATTCGCGCGTAGGTGACATGATAGGGGTTCCAGACACAAGCACTCGATTCAAGTTTGCTTCTAACTAAGGAGTTATATAATGTTTTAATTACTTCAGGATTTTTAAAGTCTCTAGCATTCCGTAGGACGAAGCCAAGGCGCCGGTAAGACTCTTTTGCGAGTTCTGATATATGATCATGAAAAGTTAGACTGCGATCAAAATTTACTCCCAAATCTTTGATACAGTTAACCCTATTTATAGGTACGTTGTTTAAATGATAATCAAACTGTATTGGATTTCTTTTACGATCAAAGGTCATGACGTTACATTTACTTATATTAAATGTCATTTTATTTCTCACGCTCCATTCGTAAATTTGATTGATATCATCCTGCAATTTCAGGCAGTCACTAGAAGATTTAATTTCAAAAAATAGTTTAAGGTCATCCGCATACAAAAGACATTTGGCGGTAGATAGTACATTAGGTAGATCGTGAATCATCATTTGAAAGAGTAACGGACCAGTGACAGAACCCTGGCTTACACCAGAACTAGTGCAATATGGTTGAGATACATATGTACCATGCCTCACATATTGACACCGGTCCCTCAAGAAATCGGCCATAAAAATTAAGAAATCGCGAGTGAAGCCAAACGTAGATAACTTATGCAATAATATATCATTATCAATTTTATCGAAGGCCTTTTGAAAATCGAAATACACTACATCAACTTGTGATCCACGATCCATAGCGCTAGATATATAGTCTGTTAAGCACAACAGGTTTGAATTTACTGATCGGCCCGGCCTAAATCCGTGCTGCTCTTCGCCTATCTGTTGTTTTACCTGGCTATATATTTCATTGTGCAGAATGTACTCAAAGATTTTGGCAGGCGCACATAGAATTGCGATTGGACGATATTCCTCTACTACGGTTTTTTTATTATTCTTTGGGATGGGGGTTACCCTTGATAATTTCCACTGTGTGGGGTACTTGCCATTTTTAAGCGAAAGATTTATAATATGGTGTAGTGGAAGAATTAAATGCTTTTTACCAGTTTTAAGGACAAAGCTAGGTAAGTTATTCGGACCAGGTGAGCTTTCTATTTTGAGCTTATTCAGGGCTCGTTCGATATCTTGGGGGATCACCGTGGGTAAACTAACGTAACCGCCTTGATAGCCTAATGCAGAACACTCGTCAACATTTAAAAGTGGCGTGTTATTTAAAAAGACGCTGGAAAAATAGTTTGCAAACGCTTCTGCAGATTCAACCCCAGTAAAAGAAACACCTTGATACGAGACACAGGGTTCGAAACCACCCTTGGATCTGAGTCTATGCACGTGGCTCCAAAAATGCTGAGGGCGCAGCCGTAAGTTTTCTTCGATAAGAGCAGTATACGATTTATATGCGTCTGAGATACGGTTCTTCAAGCTATTACGAAGATCTGTGTATAACTTGTATGATGTATTACATTTCGACCTCAACCACACCCTGTGCAATCTCTTTTTACGCCGAATATCCTTTATAATATTTGCATCAAACCAAACCGGAAATCTGTTGGATTTAGCTACTTGTCTTTTCTTTTTAGGAACAGTTAAGTCAAATAATGTATAGATAGTATCATAGAAAATATCAGTAGCGGTCGCGACATCACTACATTCAAGTACATGTGCCCAAGAGGTTTCGGCAAGCAATGAGTGAAAAAGAGGTATATCCATCTTTTTAAAGTTCCAGTCGCGCGATGTATCTAAGTTACTAGGCTGTAGCTGTGCACAGCTGTTATGTAATCGTAAAGCGAGCATTATCTCCAGAGCAGGATGGTACAATACATCGATAGGTACGAAGCCGTCGGAGGCTTCTCGCACACAAACAGGTTGCGCCGCCGTCGCCGTCTCAGAGCACTCCTGCGCCAACACTACGTCCAAAATACCTCCGTGAGAATTAAAAATTCCATTAAAATCTATTAGATTACAATATGTCAAAAAGTAACAATAATATTTTTTTATATTATTAGATGCACTATTCATATTAATATCACCAAGAATAAAAATTCTTGTGTCTGAATCAGTTAAAAATGTTTCTACGTTATTAAATACATTCATGTACACGGCGTCGATAGCTTTTGGTTTAATGTATACGACGCAAACTATAAAGGAAACACCGCGATATGTCACAGACGCCCAAAGATCTTCTCCTAGTTTAGACTCGAGCTCAGGTCGCCGACATATGGTAACACCCGGCCTCGCAGCTAGCAAAACTCCCCCACAAGGGGAAGCACGGTCTCGTCTAAGCAATGTCCATCCGTCTGGATCACTTTGTCCGTCTGTCCGTCCGTCCGGGTGTCAAGACTTTTATCTCAGGAGCGCGTAAAGTTATCGATTTGAAATTAAAACTGTATACGCAGATCCATAGTATCTTGCTGCAGAAAGAAAACTAAAGTTTCAAAGTTTTCGTAAAAAATAATTATAGTCGTAAAAAACGCACATTTCGACACTCACAAGGGAATCAAAACCTATGGGGTACTTCCCGTTGACCTAGAACTATGAAATTTGGCAAGAAGCATTGTGTTAGAGTACACAATGCTTCTTGCCAAAAACTGGAGATTTTTAATTTAATCACAAAAAAATAGTGTCATTATGCAAGGAATGATGGTCCAAATTTTAAAGTGAATTAACCGTATCATGTGGGGGGTATCATATGAAAGAGCTTCAGTAGCATAAGGCTAAAACAGGTTTTTAAATATTTTTACGATGTATATTTTTCGATTTATGAAGGAAAATATAAAAAATATATAGTTTCCCCCTTTTATCTTTAAAAAAGTATATATGTATTCTATCAGCCATCTAGTTCCATAGTACAAGCTTTGCTTAGTTTGGGCTAGATGGTGTTGTGTGAAATGCCCACAAACATTTATTTATTTATTTATCTACTAGTTTGTACGGAACCCTCGGTGGGCGAGTCTGACTCGCCTTGTCCGGTTTATTATTAAAAGCTTGTTGATAAACTTATAACTGGATCACTAGCGACCCCTCATGCTGCGCTACATTTTTGTCATAAATATTTTGTACGACTTCTAATCTAGATCTCACTTTATAAGTAACAAATTTATACACATTCGAAATGCATTCATTCATTTGCATTCTTTTGATACAAACATAGTTGTATTTTTATAAAAACTGTTATTAAATTGAGTTCTGTGGTACTGCTAATAATATATTCTTTCTTTTTTACCTGACTGTGTAAGAGTATTATATATATATTGTTATTGACTACGTAATTGGTGTACCTAATTGTGTAAAAAGTGGTTGTTTCGAACATTAAATTAATGATAAGGAATGTTATTGAGACAAACCAAATCATAAATCCAAACAAAAGTGAACTTAAACTGTGAAAGTGAGGTCAAAATTGTGAAAAAAGGGAAACGCAATAAAATAGAAGTAGCGAGTTTAATCAAACAATTTATTTAAAATGCTTAACTAAACGACATTTAAAAATATATGATATATGGATTACAAAACTTATTATTTTATGTATTTCATGACCATGGAAACAAGTCCTTTAGTCAATACAAAACTTAGAACATTTTCAGATTGCGCTTCAGTCAATGTCAACACTACATCACAGAAGGTAAGGCAAAGGTTTGTCAGTTTTATCACAAGTAAGCCCATTGTGCGAGTGAGTGCTAGTCTGCATAGCCTTTATCCCTGTTACTGCAATCAAAGTACTACTAAACGTAGTGGAGACGCACCATGGCTTATGGCACCAAGAATTGCCTAAGCTGTGCTTCTGTTGTACAAGTTATCTTTAAAAAAAACTAAAAAACCGACTTCAAAATACGCAATTCTTTTATTTGATAAAATTTATATTGTACTACCTGGAAAGCATAGCCATTCAAAAAAAAAGTTTTTTTTCAAATCGATTCAGGTGTCTTTGAGTAATCGGGAAACATACATAAAAAAATATTTAAAAAAGATTCCGACGAACCTCTTCCTTTTTGGAAGTCGGTTAAAAATACATTATTTATAGAGTGCTTCTATTGATAGATCGATACACTCTTTATTGTTTATATCTAACAGAAGACTTACCGCTAAAAGCTATCTTTTCCAGTTCCAGCTTTCCAGTTTCCCAGTGTTGATCTAAATGGGTGATATTTAAAAATATTACTATAGCTATTTTCATATTGATATTTATCCAACTTAAATATTATAAAAGCGAAAGTATTCTGTCTCTGTCTCTGTCTCTCTATCTCTTTATTACCTTTTCACGACTAAACGGTTGAACCGATTATTGTAAAATTTACTACAACGAAAACTGTGAACTTGGAGATGGACATAGGCTGCTTTTCATCACCATCATCATCTTCAACATTTTTAAATTGTCACTTTATAGTATAATATTTCGTAAATGGATCCCTAAATTGAAAAATGGTTTGCTTTCACCCACAATATTTTTAAATTACCAAGAAAACAACACTACGCGGTAGACGAGATAAAAAATATTTATCCCCGCTTTTCGTCTAGGGAATGTACCTATATATATATATATTCTTATGTGCCTATATATTTATATTATATTAGCTGTATATTTTTTAAGTTTTTATTTTACCATTTAGTCGGCGTTATTATGTATTACTCATACGAAATTGGAGTTTTTTAGTACTAAAAGTCATTGAGCTAAGTCGGGGGCAGACAGACAAACGGACATAGCGAAACTATAAGGGGTACCTTGTTGACTACGGAACCCTAAAAATGATGAAGATAATGTGTGTGGAAGATAATAAAATGTAGCTTATGGTATACGTATCTTCAGGTTCGCAACCATTACCTGTAGCAAATTTCATAACAATCAGTTCAGGCGTTTGTCTGGTAATAAACAGACGGAGAGACAGACTTTTACTTTAGTTGAATTAGTCAGGATTACAAATAATAATAAAAATAGTGCATATTAAATATTTATGGATATAAATTGTTGCCAAGACGTATATAACTTTATGTGTAGTGTAGGTAATTACTAAGTAGGTAAATTAAGTAGGTGTATCTTACCCGTAGCACGTACTTAACGAAAACTAAAGAAGTTCGACTTAAAATAACTTCCAACTTGTGTACGTTTAAAGTAACTTCAGTTGTGTACATAATTTAGCTGATTGTTAGTTTTACCTACTATTTACATTGCCGAAGGAAAGAAAGCAACCGATCAAACAAAATTTCTAATAACACGTAATTTTTGTGGGTGGACATGGCAGATGATATTTGAGTACAATTATACCTAAACTACAAAATAGACCGAATACAGAGTGGTTCACACGGTCATTTCGTTTTCACAAGGTCAGTCTTTGAATGGGTGACCGCGAGTAGCATTTACAACCGAGCACCACCATGGGTTAGACAGTATGTAAAATTGTTGATTTTTACACTATTAGTATTAGTATTCTGTAGTTTAGATTAATTCACGATTTATATCTTCTGTCCACCGTGTGGCTGATCTTCCTACGCTGCGATTATCGGTTCGTGATTCGAGAACTTTACAGCGCCATCGGCCGTCAGTTCTGCGTGCTATGTGCCTTGCCCACTTCAACTTGCTAATCCGCTGTGCTATGTCGGTAACTTTTGTACGTCTATTGATCTCTTCGTTTCTGATAAGATCTCGTAGAGAGACCCCGAGCATTGCCCTCTCCATAGCTCGTTGCGTGACTTTGAGCTCTTTATTAGGTCCATAGTAAGTGACCACATTTCAGTGCCATATGTCATTACTGGTAGCACACACTGGTCGAAAACTTTCTCTTGAGGGACTGGGGTATATTGGACGAGAAGACGCTTTTGAGTTTTCCGAACGCTATCCAACCGAGAGAGCCGAAAGATACTATCGCTTTTATAATATCAGTTTGTTTTGTATAATGGTCATTAATATAAATATTTGAGGATGAAAAATTGATGATTCGCTTGAACTCATTCAATAAGATGACTTGGTTTTCATAGCTTTAAGTTGAGCTGAGAAAATTAAGCAATATTTTTGGTATATTACAGACGCTTCCTTAAACATACTCCTTTTTTTCTAACGAGACCGTTCAGTGTATTGTGGAAATTATTCAGTAGCTACTTAGTTTAGTCGTGAAAAGGGAGCGCTCTAAGTAATTTTCATTTGCTACCAGAAGATTTTATTCTTTTGTAATGGTTGTATCATACAACCATATAAAACATGATAATTTCAGCAATATTAGTGGTGAAATATGAAGTTACAGTAAACACTAGTTAGAATAACTCGAGGAAAGCAGTGTGAGACATGACACAAACTTGAACAATACAACCGACGCGTGGCAGCCGCGGGTAACGCTCAGTTCTACCGAAAACCTAATAAAACTTTGCCTTACTGCCTGATAAGTATGAATATGATCGCGGTCGCCCGTTACACTCAAATCAAAATGTAATTTTGGGGTTTGGTGATTTCTCTATAAAAGCTAGTAAAGTTTGTACGCTATTTTACTTTAGTTTCTATATATAGTAACAATTTTGATACCGAGTCATTCACTATTTTATACACGATAAGACAGTAGTAGAAATATAAAACGTTGATAGCAATAAGTTAACTTTTTCTAAAAGGTTTTTATATTTTAGTAACGTAGAAAGCAGTCTACATATATGTCACGAAATTTTCAGTTCTACTATTTGTTATAGTGTGCGGCAAATAACTTGAACAACGTTTTAACATGCCCTCTCTATTATTTTCGACGAAAACAAAAGAGAGGGCATGATAAAACGTTGTTCAAGTTATTTGCCGCACACTATACCTCCATTTACGTTCAGCCCCTTCTAATACTCCTGCTGCTGCTTTTGACGCAGTATCAACGCAAGTGACTCGCTTACATTCTTGCACTGCCCACTTCCCTGCCTAAAAGAGCAAAGTGTAAATGATGATACTCCTCTTCTCCCTTACATGTTACGCAGAGCATGAAATACATTGAAACCGCTTCCGCCACTTCCTTTCGCACAAAAACAAAAACTTTACTACTTACAGGGCCTTAATCGCTACATTTGACGATTGTTGGAGGATCAGAAGGATGGGATATGATGGAACAGAAGGTTGGTTTGATGGATTGACTATCCGTCCTTACCCTCAACACAAATGCCTTTCTACACGAACGACATTTTCCCTCGAATTCCGTAACTGATTTTTACAGTATGCCCGGGTAGAGAAGCATCTAGTACATTCCATGTTTTTTTTTTCTCCCAGTTTATAATAAGAGTTTGGTTAGAGTAAGTTTTGTCAGTCACAAGTTTCACAAGTTTATAAATAAATGAAGCGGAATTAATAATGAGTTTTTACAATCCTTTAATCAATTTACCACCCATATCTGTCAGGTTGAAATTTTGGAAGCGATATTAGGACAAATATACGAAGCTAAGACACGAAGTTAACTTTTTTACGCAAGATAGATCTACGATTGACAGCCATACCGTCGCTTAACATTAGAATTCGAACTCGCCTAATGTTAAGTGACGGTGTTGAGCGAGGTTGGAGCTCGTAACTTCGATAACAATACAATAATATAATTATGGTGCCATAGAACCGGTGAATAATGGAGCCGGAAAGTTGCCATTGGAACTTACTAATGATATTCCTTTATTAGTTAAATCGATGTAAGGTTTATGTTTCGTTATTATCAGCAATTTTCATAAAATACTTAAATTCGATGATGAAGTTCTTATGAAGGAGATGGATATTGGACTCCCAAATGTTAAGTAGTGGATCTTCCACTATAAGCTCGTTTTTTTTGTTTTACACTTTTGAATAGACGCAATAAAAGGCATTTTTAGTAAAAAGTTTTTTATAAGTATGTAAAATATATATATATTATAAATAAATGTAACGTGACGACAGTTTTCTGCAAACCATTAGGTACTTACAATGTAAATTGTGTATACCAACTTTTAATATCGAAGCAACGCTCTCACCATCCATAGAAACAACGATAAAGGAAACTTCGCGTATTTTTTTACGACCTCTAACAGCCCCAAATAGTAACACTTATGAAAATAAAAGGAAAATCATGATATTCATAAGATTTAAGCATGGTGTGGGAGGCGAAGAAATGTGGTAGTGATGACATTTATTTATTTGTTACATAAGATATATATTTCGTTGGAATGTAGGTGGAGAATTAGAGATGTAGGTGCGAGTAGGTAGATAATGACACACGTCTTAAATTAATAAACCCACGTAACCAAAATTCCAGAAATGTGCGGAAAAATACTAATGTACTGTAGGTGGTAACAATACACCTACAACAACAATTAGATTCATGCAAGTTTATTCAGTTTTTTTTAGGGTTCCATATCTCAAAAAGAAAAATAGGATCTTTATGTAAGGCATGAAGGGTCCAAATTTTTAAGTGTGTAATTTTCGATTTATTATGAAAAATTTAAAATACACACTCATATATATATATATATATATATAATTTCCCCCTCTTATCAATGCTAGCTTCGCCCTGAGGCTTAAACAACTTAGTTCCCGGTTTCGTGAGATTCCGGGATCAAAAAGCTACGTTAATTGTAAAAAACTTCAAAACTCGATTTTCGAACTATTTATCATATACTAGTTTAAACAGAACCTTCCGGGGGCGAGTCTGACTCGCACCGGTTTTGTTAATGATTAGGATCCGTTATAGTTAATGCGGTTGTAACTACAAATAGTTAAGATTCTATTAGTTTTGCTTTTTTTTGACGATAGAATAATTTCCTACTTAATTTATTTAGACCTATAACAAAATTTAAAAAAGCAAAGGTACAAGCTTTGAAAAATATGGGAATGTCATGGGTACAGCATAGCTAGACATGAAAACGTCATTCTCTTTTAGTTACTTGACTTTTCAATGAAATCAACTTGTTTAAAAAATAATTATGATGATGTTTTATAAATAGTCTCGCTAATATGGGTTTGTACGTTTATTCCCAGTAGTACGGTTGCCAGTCCGGTTGACCGTACTACTGAGACTTTTAATTCCCAGTAGTACGGTTAATGGCGGCTGACCGTACTACTGAGACTTTACAAGTCTCAGTAGTACGGTTATTAACAGTTTAACTACCAACAACAAAATTTTATCGTAAAGAACTAGATAACCGAATACATATTTCCATTAAACATATTATTTAGCGCTTCGCCGGCCGCTACCGCGGCACGCTCGCTATGCTCGCTCGGCTCGCGCGATGTGTTTTTAATGTTCTAACATAACCTAACCTACTTTTTGGGCCACTATATTATTTAGTAGGTTAGGTTATGTTAGAACATTAAAAACACATCGCGCGAGCCGAGCGAGCGTAGCGAGCGTGCCGCGGCAGCGGCCGGCGAAGCGCTAATAACCGTACTACTGAGGCTTGTAAAGTCTCAGTAGTACGGTCAGCCGCCATTAACCGTACTACTGGGAATTAAAAGTCTCAGTAGTACGGTCAACTGGACTGGCAACCGTACTACTGGGAATAAACGGTTGTTTACGTCGTTTTCTTAACCCTGATGATAAATTCGTCGGCCACAGTCTCGGCTTGAACAAAAGCTGCCCTCTGAATTATTTCCCGAGGCTTATTTCTGTGAAAATATTTCAAAAATAACAAAGAGAGACCGACCTGATTTATTAAAGAAGGTGCGAGTCCAGAAGGTACGGAATAGGCGTTTGCAAGCAATGCCGGCCGGAAAGGAACACGACGAACAAAAGTCTCCACTGTCCACTAACACTCTATTTACAAATATACAGTACACAAGCTTCTACATTATGTCTATCAAGCTATAGGTTGACAAACTAAAATCCGACAAATTCTATACTTTGCATCTTTTCTTGCAAAATAATCTTTAGATGTGATTATATTTATTACATAAGTAAAATATCCGTAAATAAATTAATATATGGATGGTGGTAATTAAGATCTCCTTTGATTTCCAACACGGTACCTTTATTTTTTTTCAATTTGGGTGTTTACGGCCCTTGCTGGTCTAGCATGGAAGGTAGATAAACCGTTTTTATCCACGTTGTTATGTCAGTGACATAATATGAAGTCACATAAACTATAACTAGCAGAGAAACAAGATGCTTTAAACTTTCATATAGTGACATAATATAAAGTGGTCAGTCCCCCCATGAATGGGAAAATTTGCTATAGTAATGTTTGATTTTTATGACACTATGAGTGCTCGTCTATTTGAGCGTAACTGTGTAAAGCTAGGTCACTGTCACCACAGTCTTCCAGTTTTTGGTACCGCGGTCTGGCGCTCACTAACGAAGCTGGCTTACGTACCAAAGCGAAAAAAGATTCGTCCCAACAATTACTGCGAACACAGTAATCATTGTTTACAGCGAAGTTTTATTCCGCCAACAGAGATACATTAATCAACATTCAACACTTTGTAAAGTTGGCTGAAATCTGCTGAAAATAGTAAGAAATCTTTAAAAAATCTTGATCGACATCTATAATTTTGTTTTGATTTATCAGCAAAATAACAACAAACATACATAACACTCACAATAAGGATGTTACGGCAGTACTTTTGTAATTGTGTTTGAAATAATTGATAAAATGTGACTATCAGATAAAATGTACCTATTCTAAAAAAACATACACTATGAAAAATTCTCCGTTTAATGGATTTACCAACTGGAAAATCATATGTATTAGCAAATAGGGCGAATTCTGTGTGTATTAGAATAAAAAAAGATAAAGCGAATTGAGAACCTCCTCATTTTGAATTCGGTTATAAATTAATTATTCGACACTTCAGAATTTATTTATTTATTTATTTAGTTTATTGGTACACGAAACAGAATACAGTCTTTACAATTTTACAATGTACAATTTATAATTTTGACCTAAACTATATTCCTTAAATGTATACACAACATGTTATAAAAAATTACAATTACCTACAATAATATTATTTTCAGTTTCAAAAGTAAAGTAAACAAATAGAAAATTGGTAACATCACTTGATTAAATTAAACTTCATCATCATATGCAGCAAACACAATATTTTTAACGTCTTGTTTGAATTTGTGAATTTTTTGATTGAAGACATCAATTGAGTCATAGTGTTTTTTAGATATTTCATTGTATTGGCGACACATTCTTACTATAGGGTTATAGAATGAAGTATTATTATTGTACACCCCTATTACGAAAGTATTTGCAAATCCATCGCGCTTTCTGGGCTTAATGTTTATGCTGATATTTGCAAGAAGAGATGGGCAGTCAATTTTTGAGTGTATAATTTTGTGTAAGCAAACTAAATCTGAATTTAATCGTCGCGTTTTGAGAGTTTGTAACTTAAATTTAGCCAATTTTTGTTTATATGATTTAAGCTTTCGTTTTAGGCCCTGTCTATAACTTAAGATACCTAAACACTTGCCTTGTACACGCTCGATACGTTTCGTGTGTATGTCATAAAAGGGGGACCAAATAACAGAATTATATTCTAGTATACTGCGTATCATTGTAGAATAAATGGATAGGAAGCTGTATGGATTTTTGAAATCTTTAGTAATACGAGAAATGAACCCCAAAAGTTTGTTACTTTTATTTACAATATAGTCATAGTGATCACTAAATGTAAACTTCTCGTCAATCATAACTCCGAGATCTTTAATCACCGCCTTCCTCTCCAAACAATGGCCTTTGAGACGGTAATCATAAGTTACTTTATTTATTTTTGTGGTAAGTGTTATAATAAAACACTTTTTCACGTTCAGAAACATATGATTTTCTCGACACCATTTATCAAGAGTATCAACATCAGATTGAAGTGCCTCACAGTCCTTGACACTATTAACCTTAGTAAAAAGTTTGAGGTCATCAGCGTATAATAAGCAAGAACTACTGAGTCTATCAACAAGATCATTTATGAAGGCAATGAACAGCAATGGCCCCAGATGCGAACCTTGGGGAACTCCTGAGGTAACCAGGGCAGGCGAGGATAAAAAGCCTTTGATTGCTACAATTTGGCTGCGCCTAGTAAGGTATGACTCAACCCAACGTAGTAAGTTGCCATGGATTCCAAAATATGCTGCCAATTTTCGAATTAGGATTTTATGGCTCACTTTGTCGAACGCTTTTTCAAAATCAGTATATATGCTATCTACTTGGGTATTTTTAGCAAAAGCGCAGCATATGTAGTTTTTATAAACAAGTAAGTTGGATGTGGTGGAGCGGTTACGGACAAAACCGTGTTGCTTGGAGGATATTAATGGTTGAATGTGATGATAAAGTGTATCATAGACTAATGATTCTAAAACTTTCCCCAAGCAAGACAGAATACTGATAGGACGGTAATTATTGCAGAGGAATTTATCACCCGATTTGAAAATGGGGACTATGTGAGCTGTTTTCCACATGGACGGAAAAATACCTGACCGAAGAGATGAATTAAATAGGATGTAAAGAGGATAAACCAGCTCCTTTGAACATTTTTTGATAACTAGAGATGGGATACCATCTGGACCAGCTCCTTTATTGGGGTCTAGCCCAGTGATTTTTCGAAGAATATCCTCCTGTGTAATTAATAAGTTGCTTACAACATTAGTATTTTTATCAGAAAGGGGAAAGGAGCCTGAAGGCAAATTAGGAGATTCAAAAGCTGATTTGAAATAGGTAGAAAAGAGTTCACAGACTTCTTGCTGATCAGATGATACAATATCACCATGTTTCATTGTATGAGGAATAGAAGGAGACCCCTTTTTGCTATTCACGTAAGACCAGAAGTGTTTTATGTTGTTTTTATTCAACGATGATTCAACTGAGTTTATAAAAGCTTTATAATCACGATCTAAAAGTTTTTTGCATCTGAAACGTAACATAGAAAACGTATCGTAGTCTCTGGGGTTGCCAAATTTACGATGACGACGGTGAAACTTTAATTTCTCTTTCAGGGTACGAATCAAAGAAGGTGAAAACCATGGAGGGTACCTATTAGGGTTAGTTTTACTAAGGGGGGTATGATTTGCAAGTATCTTGTTAAATTGTGTGTAAAATGCGTTAACTTGAACATCAATATCGGTTGAGTCTAGGACTTCATTCCAATTAACCATCTCCAGGTCTTTATTAATATTTGAAAAATCACTTTTTCTGAAATTTAATCTTTTCACAATATTGGATTTAAAAGGTTTTTTGAAATTGTTCACACAATCCAGTTCAACAACAAGAGAAGGGTGATGACGGTCAAGTTTACTAATTGGCTCAGCGCTATGTACCTGTACACTTGATAAAGTTGAAAGGACGAGGTCTAAAAATCTACCATATTTATTTGGAATGTTATTATGCTGGTTAAATTTACATAAGCTGATATTTTCTATAAGTAGCTCAGCTCTAACGCCCTGAGGAATACTAGGGATCATAACATAAGGATTATCAGACTTATTCCAGTGAATATGAGTATTAAAATCACCAATACAAAGAAATTCTTCATTATTATGTGTTTGAACAATATTTTGACATTTCGTGTAAAATTCGTCCATGCTATCAGACGATAAATATGATGGCAAGTAGCATAGGCAAATATTTAATATTTTTACAGATTTATTAACGGGTATAATGCTGATCCAGATGTCTTCAAACATAGACTCCCAAGATGTCTGACGTACAAAGCCTAGATTCTTCTTAACTGCCACTAAGACACCACCACCTTCAGATTTAGGCAGTCTAGTCATATACCTATCACGTCTTAACACAATATATCTATCATCAAATACCTCAGAATCAAAGATGCTATCATTAAAATTTGTTTCCGTTAAGCAAATGATATCATAATTACTGTTAAGAACATTGAGAAGAACTTCATTAGTTTTAGTTCTGATTCGGTTAACATTTTGATAATATATTAACATCATAAAATAACATAAAATTGCAAAATATATTTATCAGAACAATATAATATAGATTCATAAGATAGATGTAACTAAGAATTTAATTAATTCAGTTTTTTTAATGTGTCTAAGTTTTTTATCAATATACAACTAGCACCATCATGTTTGCGCAGGTAAACGCGGCCATACTTCACCCACACGTACTTGTACGCCTTATCTTTGGCCATCTTCCGCGCAGCGGCGTGTAGCTCCTTACATTCAGGTGAAAGATGTTCCGAAACATATACATTTTGTTTTTCACAATTAAGGCCAAGATGTGATGTGTTTAAGGTATCGCCTTTGTGGGTCTTATTATAACGGTAGCAAGCAGATAATACATTGTCCCTGAGGCGGGGGTTAGTCAGTGTTACTAGTAAGTTTCTGGGCCTATTCGATGTAGCATTTAATTTGGCCACCCTGCGACAGGAATGTATCTGATCCTGGCTTATCTCTAAATTCAGAGCTTTGCACAAATTATTAAACATTCCAATAGGGTTTTCATTTTTGCTTTCAGGAACTGCCTGAATTTCCAGATTTTGGCTTCGAGTCATCCTCTCCGCCGAAATTAAGCGAGTCTTTAGTGTATTTTGTTCATTTCTCAGATATATTACCTCATTTTCTAAGTTTTTTATTATTAAGGTCTTTTGTTCAATATTTTGCTTAATTTCAGATTGCTCGTCACAGATGAAGTTGGTTGTGGTTGTGAAATCATCTTTTATAAGTTGTACTGTAGATTGCATCTCTTTACGCACCAGTATTTTAACGTCCTCCTTGAGCGCCAGACGAAAATCAATCATAAATGTAGACAACGTACTGTTTAATTTCTGATCTAATAAGGCGCTAATTTTGTCCATAGTCACAATATTGTCGGTGCCGGGTGCGGGATTGCAAGTTAGTATCGAGGATTGGAATATGGACTGATCCGCAAGGTCACAAGACATGTTCAATGTTTCATCAATACCATGAACTTGGGTTTGACGTACAGGGGTATTGTCATTTTTATTATTATAGCGCTCAGAAACATTAGTACACGACGGACATATCCAATTAGCTCGTTGCTCGGTAGTAAGCGCATGAAACTGTTCACATTTCAGGTTTAAACATTCGGTATGAAGTATGGTACGACAACGGCTACATTGTAAGTACCGATTAGAGCTGACAATCTTCTTACAAGCATCGCAATTCATAGTTGAGGTCTAACACACCGTTCCAGAATAATTAAGCTTTGGGCAATAATTGACACCACATCCAACAAAAACAACGGGATCTTTTGTTTATAAATCGTAGTATTCGTTATTGTACCTACGTTTTACAATAAATTGTATCAACAAATAAATTGTTCTTTGAGGGTGACATTATAGAATCGAACCGTCAAAAACATTCCACCAATTTATGGCCACAAAATTAGTTATTTCCACTTTTTGTTTACTGCACACGATAAATAGAACCAATCCACTTATTTTAATATAACTTTAACACAGATTTGGAAACTTTTTATCACTTTTTAGGAATTTATTTTGGAGAAGATAAATTGCAACTTTGACAGCTGTCAGATGTCTGAATGTTTTAATTTATAATTTTTTTGAGTCCATCATAAGATCAGCTATATAATGTTACGGTACTGAATTATCACATAGCGTAGGTATGTCAAATCAGCGTCATCAGTTCATTAAAAATTGTCTTAGTATCGTTTCCAACGATGACAAAGTGACATGATGACTGAGTGACATGTGTGACATGATGACAACACTGTCATAGTCATGACAGTGATCTCAAAATGTTTGATCGTATTGATCTTTTGAACTTAAATAAAACTTAAAGAATAAATCAATACTTGGGGACATTTCACACAACACCATCTACCCCAAACTAAGCAAAGCTTGTGCTGTGGAACTAGATGGCGATAGAATACATTTATACATTTTTTGTAAATATATACATATGACACAGAACAAACATCCATGCTCATCACACAAATGTTTGCCCTGGGTGGGTATCGAACCCACGACCTACAGTACAGACAAGCACAGACAAGTACAGACCTACAGTACTACAGCAAGTAGCTTATACTACCAACTGAGCCAGTCAAAATAATTTGTATTATACTCGTAATAATAAAACTCCCATTTCGTATTTTATACAATACATCGCCAAGTGCGTGTTGTGCAACGCGCAAAGTAGGGTCCCGTAATTGCACATTCATAATATACGTTAACTTAAAACAGGCTCTTCTGTTTGATACTATGGACATACGAGTTAACTTACATCAGTTTTCATTTCTTACTCACATTTTCATTTCTTACTCTAAGTTTGTTGTAACAATGTTTTTTGATTACATAACCAACGATACCCCACACCCCCACACGATGGGGTAGATGAGAAAAATATTATTCATCCTACACAAATTATTATTATTTTACACAAAGGGGAGGTACACCAAAAAAAATTTTTTTTGAAGATTTTATTCTATGACTTTTTTGCCATGATTAATATGTTTGTTCATGCAAAATTACAGCGTTCTAGTCGTTTCTAGCTTTCTAGTCTTTGAGCAAAGCCGTGGACAGACATACGGATATAGCGAAACTATAATTACTGCTTACTACGGGACCCTAAAAATGAGTCAAAAGCGCGAAAGTTATCGCAATTAATTACATAAAGGATAATAAGCTTAGATAACCATCTTTCATATCCTTCCAGCTAAATATATATACAACCTTCACTTTGTGGCACTAAAATAACTTCAGCGACCCGATAAACGATTTCGTCACTATTTGGAGTTACTCAAAGGGTGCGGAAGGTAAAAATAAGATTAGACTATTTACACATCCCTTGTTTGCAGGGATTTAATAAAACCGGACCCGGGTAGCGCGCGCCCTCTCTCCGTGGCGCCTCGTAAACCTGATCAACTTGAAATATGTATATATCTACTATAAAATATACGCATAACAAAGTATGCGACATGCGTGCAGTATATTACAGCGATCTTTTTATATTGTTACAAACGTAGGGCCTTAAGGTATTTATGCTATCAAAACATTGTAACTTCCGCTGCTCTGACTATATTGAGCAAGTAATTGTCTTCTGTCGCAGCGTAGGAAGACCAGCCACGAGATGGGCAGATGACCTCATACAAGTGGCGGGAAGACGCTGGATGGAAGCCGCTTCCAATTGGTCTTTTTGGAAATCCATGGGGGAGGCCTATGTCCAGCAGTGGACTTCTTATGGCTGAGATGATGATGATGATGAATTGTCTTCTATTATAATAATGTGTCAAGTCAATGAAATGATATAGGGTTACGGAGTTGTTCTGATGGTTAAGTAGAAAATATGGCATTTTTTTAACTTCCAGTTTTGGAATGTACAGCAAGATTTCGTTCTTTTAGTGAAGATAAGCACTTTTTATTACAATTATAGAACATCTAACTAAACTAAAGGTTAGAAAATGATTTTCGATTATTATTATCCCCTTAAGCATTTAGAAAAATTGGACTTACAATAAATAAATTAAATTTATAATGTTTAATCTGAAATAAAGAGATCCGTAGATAAACTAAAGTCACAGAGATAGCCTAGCGGATTAGCAACTTGAAGTGGCAGTGGGCAGGGCACAAAAGTGATGGCTGATGAGAACGAGAGGTTCTCCAGTGGAGATCAGAAAACGATCAGCGACATGGTGGAGAGGTGATCTCAGTAATTATAGGTAGCAAGACGGTGCGTGTGGCAAGTCACTTCCTACAGTGTCTTTAGAAATTCCCCATGGGCTTATTATTATATACATGTCTGTGTCCAGAAGTGAGCTTTTGGTTGAGATGATGATGATTGTTTTATAAAATTAAAATATTATTCAGTATGTCATCGGCACTTTCAATATTTTGAGAGAGATGAGATACGGATATTGAAAATTTATTTCGTGAAATTTTATCCATAAAAACGGTAAAACGGTTTTACGATCTACTTTTGTAGATGCCGTGAAAAAAAAACTTTATTTACGTCATAAAACCGATCGCCAAAATAGCTTTAAAACATGAACAAAATGTAAATCAATGGATATAAATAAATTTAGCAGGAATTACATCATTTATTCATAAAATATGATTCTTTATAATGTGAAATATCGAACTTCATTATCTCAACAGCCCTTTTCCTCGCGTTTTTCCTTCCTACATATTTTAAATAGAACGTCTGCAGATAATATTAAAATAATGTAAATTGAAGAGCCAACACCTAAGAATTGATTTTCTCTATCATTTTAACCCCCTACCCCAAAAGAGGGGTGTTATAAGTTTGACGTGTGTATCTGTCTGTCTGTGGCAACGTAGCTCTCAAACAGATGGACCAATTTTTTTTTGTTTGAAAGAGAATCATATAGTGTTCATAGCTAAGTTTCATCAAAATCGGTTTAGCTGTTTTTTTTTGTTTGGGGATTTTTGAGTTTTTGTAAACGTACTTGTAAAGGTTGAATAAATCAGTACTTACACAAAAATACAATCAGAACTGAACATTTACGTCTAAGCGTTTACACATAATATAGCTGTTACACGTAGAACATGAAATACGACAAACAATGTAACCAAGTTATTTGTAGAATCAAATGGGGGCGCCACTAATACACATCCTTAACAAAACTGCTTAGTACCTTAATTTTGCCGCTTCAACAGATTACTTGGTCTTACTTTAACTGTACAAGTTACGGCGAAGCTCGTAACTGCTAGCCATATAATACGCCCTCGCCGCGATAAATTGAAATTGACACGTTTATCATCACGCCTTTCGTGATCGTACTTTTTATTGCAATGTTCACTCATAAAGGTTTGATTGCAAATGGTTTTAGCCTCGGTGCATTGATTTACTTTACGGAAGCTTTTCTGTAAGCTCTGTCCTGCATCGAACATTTTCTCGAAAACTAGATAATTGAAAAGATTTTCGAAGATCTACGTTTTAATGAGAAGTAAATTACTATATTTTCTTCAGGATTATAAGCTACATATCGCTTTATTAACCGACTTCCACAAAAGAGGAGGTGAGAGGAGGTTCTGAATTCGTCGGTCTCTTTTTTTCACCATTGTTCAAGTGTCTAGGCCGGTGTCGTATATGATTTCGGTATATTTATATTATTTTTGATTTTGAACTTGTTTAATTCACGAATAGGCTTGGATGGACCGTTTGGATTACCTGGTGTTAAAACGACATTGCGGCATAACGCGCATGTCTCGCTTCCTCAAAATTTAAAGACACCTAGCTTATATACCCTATTGGAGAATACTGATTCACGCATCTTATTTCGTATTTATTCCATAATTTAGAATCTTACATAATGTAATTTGAAACAAAGCTCTTCATTCGGAATTTTTGAATATTTACTAATACTACCTATACATATTTTTATTGTTAGTTGTATCTCAGTCATTTACAACTTATAGATTTTAAAGTAAGAAAAGAAACTGTATAATTATAATTACTTGCTTACTAAGGTTCGCCAATTCTTATGCTAAATCACATCGCCTTGTTTTTTGGCTGTAATAAAAATATAGCATAGTAATTGCTTTAAGCATAAATACCTAAATTAAAATTACTTATATCACGTTTTACTTCTCAGAATTTTGACCCAACTCATAATATTCGTTTATCTATGCTTTTCACGCACAAACTTTAAATAGGTAATTTTGAAAATGGTCGCTTGAAGGTTTCACCAAATAAACATTTATTTTGGAAACTATTACTATGACCCACTTAAATATTAATATATAAACGCGGAGAATATTTTTGCTTGATTGATGACTCATGGGTGTTTATTTTACACTCTTTGAGTTTGCTATGCCTTTTTTTTCTTTCGTTTTAATAACTGGAACATTTCCAATTAAAAGTGGTTGTTGAATTTGTTCAGTAAAATAAATGAAAATACAATCGCTTACTATGGCTATTACATGTACATAGATAAGTAAAATCCAAATATAAGTATTTGTACGTTATTATTTTGTTACCCTATGTTATCATAAATAGTATTTATCTTGACTTTTTTGCAAACCTAGTTTCTTTAATGGATATAAACAGTCTAAGTATACTTTTTAATGGGTAAAGTCTTACATTGAAATCTTTTATGCGAAACACAACTACCTACATAGTAAAATTACAAAAGTCTTCGCTAACAATTTTAGTTGCGATAAAGCAAAAATACCGCAGGAAAAGTTACTAAAACAATAAATCTACTCAAGCAAATTCTCAGCGGTAAAATCTCAATAAACTCCGAGTGGCGATAACTTTACCGTAACATATTCAAGGGTTAGAAGATTAAGTTATTTATGCACCCGATTTATTATTCAACGAGCGCTGCGCGAAATAAATAAAAATATCACCGCACTTTACCACACTGCGTTAGGATGAAAAGTTCACTTTAAAATGTCACATTGTCTATGGTTTAAAAACTTTTTTTTTATTTAGAGTTTTATTTTTAAATTCGCGGTGGCCGGTAAGTTGGGGCAAGGTAGTGCTCCACTTGTTGAGGGCAGCTGTATGAACGTTCGCGCGCTTGGCGGAGCGTGAGCGACTGCGCTTCCCAACCATTCATCGAACTACCCTTACTTACTCTGGGTGCGTTTACTCGAACTCGACTCACTGTTGAGCTCGGATTTCAGGACTACGAACACTTTTATGAATATTTAGACCAGATTTATCTAATTATATATACCTACCTAAGGATTCAAATGCAGTAGTAGAACAATTTAATAATTGTGCTATTTTTTTTAAATTAAATAAATATAAATATCGGTGGACATTTCACACAACACAATCTAGCCCAAAAGCAAAGCTCAAAGTATGGGAACTAGACGTTTAATATAATACATTTCTTTTTGTAAATACAAACATATTTTTTATAGAAACACCCAGATACAGAACAAACATTCATGCTCATTACACAAATTTTTGCCCTGGGTGGGGATCGAACCCTGGATTTAAGGCTTAGCAAGCAGATATTCAGCTCATCTGCGAAGCCAGTCAAATTAACACATTTATCTGAATCCAGATAATAAATTGATACTAACACTTTATAAACCGATGACCCGATTATTTTAGCGAGGATTCAAGAAATATTTTTTTATAGAAAGCCTACTTATATTAAGTCTGACCATATATTGATACCACTAAAGATCTGTCTCCAATACCGATTACTTTATGCATAAGCTTGCGCTAGGGGTAGGAATCAGAATCAGAATTTTTGCATAAACTGGTACATTATGGTGTTATAAATTAGTTTGGTATCACAGTCTACCCATTTCGGGCGTATAATATTTTGAGTTATTCACAGTCTTAATTATAAAAAGTATTTAAACTATAAAAAATACATTTTATTACTTAGATAATATGTTAATTATCATTAGAGATAGCTTGATTACTAAGGAAATAAATTGAGAAAACAATAACATAACTTGCGCTTGACCGCCAACTCACCTGTTACGTTCTACGATGGAGTGCGCTTACTAAACAAACCAACTCACTCACGATAAAGACGATATATTTTTCGTAAAAGATTTACTCATTAACTATATTCCACAAATTAGCAGTCCGCATAATATAAGTGCAATTTAATCATTTCGTTTAGCTTTTTAAAACCAGGAAAGTAACTTTCGTATTCTTCATATTTTCATGAAACAATGCTGTGGTTGTATGCAAGTTTCCGGCAGCCTAGTGGTGAGACCGTCTGACTTGCGATCCGCAGGTCCTGGGTTCGAATCCCACGGCACGCACCTCTGTCTTTTCGAAGTTATGTGCGTTATGTTCATTGCCGCCAACTTCAATCGGTGAAGGAAAACATCGTGAGGAAACCTACATGCCTGAGAGTTCTCAATGATCATGAAGATGTGTGAAGTCTACCAACCTGCACTTGGCCAGCGTGGCAGACTATGGCCTAACACTTCTCACAATGAGAAGATGGCCCGTTCCCAGCAGTGGGACAGTTCGTACAAACAGGGCTGATAAAATAAAAATAAAATGCTGTGGTAGCTAGACTTTTCGTGAATATTCAGCGAAAATTCTTAGTAAGAAACAAAGTAAGCAAGGCGTAGGTGCGCTATTCGTATATTACTTAAAGTTGTAATCTTCTTTGTAGCGGAATGGTTTTAATGTCACTTAAGAATTTCGCCGATAATTAATTTCGTGTGTTTCTATGAAGCTTCCCACACTAAAGTCCTTATTTATTTATAGGAAAATCAACAGCATTATAACATATAATTTAAAAAAAAACATTGTAACAACAGAAAGCTAATTATAGATTTTCACCCATAGTGGAAGCTTAGGATACAATCATGAAAATATAGCTAGCTCGGCTTACACAGTGACATACTCGTCTATATAAAATTTTAAATTTCAAGCTGCATACTACGAGTGTACAGAACGAGAGTTCAGAAAGTAACAACTGCTCAACCGCTGCTTGGCCGAATTGACACTTGTACAGAATAAGTCAAGGTCATATCGCTTGCATAGCTTATTGAAGTTCTCACTAGCTCGCCACAGAAATGAGTTTTGCCTGTTACGTTGAGTAATCTTATAAAGAAGATTGTATCTACGGGTTTGTTTATTAAAGGGTGGGTTTATGGAGGGTGTCGATGACCCTGCGGCACAAAGATAATTAATTAAAGAGCTGGATCAATATTTGATCAAAAAGATATTTTTAGAATATCTGGTAAATACAAGTATGTACATGATATACTCGTATCTTACTAGCTGTGTCCCGCGGTCTGTTTACTTTTATGTGTAGTAATTTAGGTAATTTTAGGTAACATTCAGCAAGGAAATGCGGTCAGCAAGGAAATGCGGTCAGCATTTTGGGTACTTTGCCTGAAACTGGAGATTGTTTGAACTATCCATAAGCTTTGATGCCTATGGATATTTTAAATAATCTCCAATTACTCAGCATTACAAATACTTATTACATATTTATTTAGGTACCTATTAGTTTTAGTATAATTTATGTAGATTCTATAATAAAAAATAAGTACATATGTAATTAAGTGTATGTGGAATGTATATTGTTTTGTTATAATTAATAAAAACACTTGCTAGGTAAAAAAAAAAACATTGTGTATCACATACTTACACCGTGACGTTCAAAATTTTTTACATTTGCATACTTATTAGGAATAAATTTCACAATAAGGTAAAAATATAATAGGTTAAAATATTTTGAAACTCTTCATATTTTCAAGTTTTAGGTTTCCTACGAAGCCTATAGATACGAAAAATTACCTAAAATATAATATTTTTGTAGTATTACTTACACTTAGATCTGTCATTTAGATTTTTTAACATTAGCATTGCTAATATATTAAAAATAAAATTCAGGATTTCTCTATTAAAGTTTAGCCCAATTTTTGCGTTTTTCCAAGTTTCAAACTTTAAAAGTTCAGTGTGTGGGTTGATTCTAGAACAACTCAATCAACGCTTCAATAGGTATCTTATCTTCGTAATAGTACCTTTATTTTGCAGTAATTTTAAATTTTCCGACATGAAATCAACTTAAACCGATCAGAACAGTCAATTAAATCAGTGATTGTTGCGAGTAAAACTGAACTAGGTCTTTTAATCGATTCAAGTTGATTTCGCGTTGAAATGAACAATTAAGCACTTGCCAAATCCCTAATATATGCATGATCTGTACTGCATACAGATAAATAATTATTTTTATAGGCTTGGTGACATGACAGTAACTGTGCTTAATTCTTTTAGACCAGGTATAATCGCACAATCGCTAAGAACAATAATTAAACCCTCAGTACGTTGAAACTAAACTAAATATTCTGGTCTAAAAAATACTGTCGGTAGATAAAAATCTTTACAACTGGCATAACCAAATAGAAATTAGAAATATAATCAGGTTTCTTAATATAAAATACAAATCACATAGCAGATGCGCTTAAATGAGTATCATTACAGCAGCACAAAGCCCTTGCCAAAACAAGAAATACAAAGACACGAAATAAAAGTACAGGGTACGCTTTTATAAATACTACCTACAATATCTCCAAACAAAAGGCATCCCGAAAAGTTGATAAAAGCGATGGTTGAGTTTAATCATAATTATGCAGATGTGGCCGAAGCTCTTCGTTCCCGTGAGTTATGTCACGGCTTCTGCCTCCCTCCATTTATCTTCCGTGTTGTTAAACGATGACAGAACCAAGGAAATATTTTAGTTAACGATTCGCTTCCCTCATGTCAGACAAAGTCATAACATAATCGCATCGCACCGGGATGCGGCTTGAAGTTCTGTAACTGAGCCGAAATCTTGCGGGGGTGTCGAACTCAGTAACAAGGACCAGAATTTTAAATTCTATTGTTACTTTTGAATTGAAGGACCTTATAATATCTCAAATCATGTCTAGCTTTTTAACGCGCTTTTATTAGCTTCACCTGTATGCATGTTTGTTTGTTTGTAACCGACTCCTTTGGACTTGATTTTGACCCACTTAAACGGTCAGATTTCGTTCAAACTTTGTAGACTTATCGAGGATCGATGACAATATAATAATTTGAAGCGTATTTTTAGTTTTTAAACTGTAATTATTTTGGGTACTTCGGCGTTTCGCACCGCATGTGATTCGAACCGCGGTGCGAATCGCCCATGTACTGTTTCTGAATAGGCCGATTCGCACCGCAGTGGTTGGTGCGGTGCGAATGGCCGAAGACATATTTTGGAATAGGTCGATTCGGACCATAAAGAAACGCCCCGATGCTCTTTTCGTAGGTCCGATTTGAACTCATATCAAAATCTTAAGGATTTCAATTATTTACTTGTATAGATGAGTGGATAACTCTTGCTAATCACAGGTTATGACGTAGGTACATTATAAAGGGAATATAACTGTATTTAAGAGTGGGATTTTTCATAGAAAATAAGATATATGAAGATATTTCAAATTAAATAACTATCATCAACTAAGGCCTCCATAGACACCGACCTCAAAAATAGTTGGTTTACGTACCTACTTAGGTAGACGCCCAGTTTTTTTTTTTCCTTGTTATTTCTTTATTTCATACATTTTGTTAGTTTCTATGGAGTATCGCTAGGCTGGTACATTATAATATACTAATTAATTAAATTTTGCATCTATTTGATATCTTTTTACATAATCAATATTTTTTTAAACTTAAGTAAAAAACAATAATTTTAATTATTTTGTTTTTCCTGTTATTTTGTGCCTGGTTGTACTGTAAGGTATTACGTATGTAATCAAACTACATAATCTTCTCTGCTCGAACCCACTCACCCAAAAAGAGAACTGTTTTATTCCTCACTGCGGTCCGAATCGACCTATTCCAAAATTATATTGTTCGATTCGCACCGCGGTGCGAAATGACCTATTCAAAAAGAGCTCTTGGGTGATTCGCACCGCGGTTCGAACCACTTGCGGTGCGAAACGCCGAAGTACCCATTATTTTACAGAGGAAAGCGTCAAAGATAACAGCGCTCTTTGACGCTACATTTGACTACACATATTTATTGACTAAAATTAAGTATCCACATACCTATACTTGTATTACACAAATAATATGAGGGTTTATTAAATTTAGGAAAATAACATTGAAGTAATTAATAGGTAAATCAATCAAATGTAATGTCATCAATTCTCATTGAATAGAATCAAACCATATATATTAGCTCCACCACACACATGTGGGTGGATATAAAATAAATACCACACTTACGTTTAAATGTACAGGTATAAAGTCTTCATAAATAATTACTGCCAATGATGTACTATACGTAGATGGGTTATCCCAGCCCTGCGTGGCAAGCGTCAAGTAAGGTATTCGCCCGACTCGTCTTCAGTCACGACACGTCGGGCAACGGTGTCAGACGCTTTGTGTCGCGACTTGTAAACAATGAAAATGCCATTCTGTGTGTTTGGAATTTGCTACACCAAGATATATATGAGGCTAAGCTATACTAAAAAGCTTTTGTAATGAGTCTTTTCACTCGAAAGTATTGCCATGCTTTTACTTCTTATTCAAAGAGTATATATAATAACCTCTCTATAGTTAAGATCTCATTGATGACTGCGGTACTTCTGGCAAGTTTAATAAGGTAATCTTCCGGGCTCATTATAAGTGTTTTATTTCTGTAGGCGGCGTTAGCGCGAACCTAAATAGCTACAAAGGAAGTGCGTGCCAACAAGATGTTACGGAATCAGCGATTTCCGAGATTGGTAGCCATAAACCGTGTTGTGCCTAAAGCGTTTAAGCATAAAATTCAATAACGGGTGAATTGGAACACAATGAACACAATGCGGATTCATGTTCGTCATAAAAACAAACATTTACATCTACAATATGTGTAGGTAGCTTTGCAATATGTTTTATGGCGAGATCCGAGCTTTATTATTTGTCTATCTGATTAATTAATTAAACATACTGATTGGCAGGATGTACCTAATATAGATAAAATAAGTTGTAGTCTAAAAAAAGACTAAAATGCTCTTTACAAGTAATGCACTAAAAAGTTATTAAGTTTATAAAACTTAAAAGCCCTCGTTATAAATAAATGGCTGAACAGATTTTGATGAAACATTTATGAACACTCTCGACCAAATTCTCTTATAAACCAAAAAAATATAATTGGGTATACTGTCCTTTAGAGAGCTACAATGCTACAGAAAGATACACAAATTCACAAATACACAGATACACATGTCCAAATTATTACACCTAAATGATTGTCCTTTTGGGTCAGGGCCCAGGGGTTAAAAAAAGGATGCATCAAAGTCGAGAAATTTACGAGGAATTATTAAAGAGTTCCATATCTATTTCCAAAAGCATTATCAGATCATGGTTGACAATTTGTTTTCTAAGGTTTTCACGATTGCAAATTATTGCAATAATCAAAATTATTGCATTAAGTATTACATACATAATTATGTAAAGTTTAAAATATATACGATAATTCGAAATTCAAACCGACTTGCAAGATTTGTTTACTTGTTACGTATATATTTATCTAAATTTGTTTCAAAATTTTCGTAAACAGGTACCTAATAATGGTCTTCGTTCACCTCCAATATTTTTATATTTCCTATCCAACGGTATCTCACATGATGGGGTAAAAAGAAAAAAAAACCCCACTTTACGTAAATATTTTTTCAAGTTTTTAATTGATATGATAAATAGGTATACCCATTCTAAACTACAACTTTCTAGTTAATACTAATAATAATCTTTGAGCTAAGGTGCGGACAGACAGATAGATGGACATAGCGAAACTATAGGGTTCGTAGTTTACGGAACCCTAAAAATCGAGAAAGATAAGCTTTTTTCAATCTTTCATGATTTCACTGAAAACAGTGTAAAATACTTTCGATCTTTAACATCTGCACAGTGTAAAATACTTCTTTCACATCTACCTGCGTCCCGCGACTGCTCAATATTCTTCAAGCGATGTTTATTTGGATTTAATTACTGTGAACTAGAATAAGATAGCTACTCATAAAATATGTGTGCATAGGTAGGTAAGTTATTAATGGAACAACAAACTTAGTCGCAAATACAATAACAGATGTTCACGAATAGTTCTACACAAGTTACTTTGAAATGTTTCCATTGGTCCGGACTAACTTCGGGATAACAATAAATAACGGTAAATCGTATTAGACGTACAATATATTATTATTGTATTATTTTTTTTATTTGTTTTTACAGTTTCCGGCAGCCTAGTGTTGAGACCGTCTGACTTGCGATCCGCAGGTCCTGGGTTCGAATCCCACGGCACGCACCTCTGTCTTTTCGAAGTTATGTGCGTATTGTTGATTGCCGGCAACTTCAAACGGTGAAGGAAAACATCGTGAGGAAACCTACATGTCTTAGAGTTCTCAATGATCTTGAAGATGTGTGAAGTCTGCCAACCCGCACTTGGCCAGCGTGGCAGACTATGGCCTAACCCTTCTCATAATGAGAAGATGGCCCGCGCCCAGCAGTGGGACAGTTTGTATAAACAGGGCTGACAAAAAAAAAAAAAAAAAATTTGATTTTACAACTAAGTAACGATGTTTTGTCAGAAAAAAATCAGAAAGGACACCACAAAATTACCAATTTACGAAACTCCTGTAAAACTTTCTAGGCAAAACCTCCAAATGATTTTATTACTAAGAAACTGTGGTGAAGGATATTTATTAGCAAATTTCATCAGAGTCATCAAAATTATTTTTCCGACACCACGCAGGTGAAAATATGGAGTAGTACACAACAAAATATTTCACTATACTCCATCTCTTTGTTACCTTTCTCAACTTAGATCAAAATGGCTGATTTAATAATGATAGAGCTAGTTCTAAAAATAGCTGAAACATTGACTACATTTCATTATCATTACCACCATGTTAGGTTTATCACGAGTGTAAAGCCGCGGAGCTTAACTAGTCAAATAATATTTTATCCTTTAACACACTCCAAATCTCTAATCCACTAATTTACTGTATTGTCTTTTGCGCCCAAGTTAACGTGTACATAATGTATATTGATGTTCTTTTGGTAAATAAATTGTCTTATTATTAACAATAGATTTTATGCGCTCATTTTGTATTCATGTCCTAAATATTACCAACAGTAAAACGCAATCTGCATTAATACGTAAACGTTCAATCTTTTTCAGCAAACGTTGAATACTTTTCCTGCCTAATGGATCCCTATATAAGGGATCCATTAATTTTATTATTTGGGGAAATATGACGTGGCATAAACCCTTTCCTTGTCCCGACTTCTGTTATCATAATGAAATCAAACGATGTTCCGTTCATTTTGTTATCCGTCATTCTGTCTTTCATTCATTTGATTCATCCTATTATTAGCACTGAGGTTTATTTTGAAGTGTTACTAAAGTTACAGCTTACTGATAAAATGTTTAATTACAATGGAGTATATTCCATTATTGTAATAACTAGCGTTTTCTTGGAACTTTATACGTATTTTTGATTCTATTCTTGTTAGTTGCTTCGCGTTTTGAAATAGTGACATTTAAACATAATTATGTTTAATAATATGTTTACTTGTTCATACAAAAATACTGTAATGTATATAAGCATAGGCTTTCTTTTTAGGTATACCTACATAATATCTATTTAAAATTTAGTTCAATCTCAATAGAAATTTGCCAATATGAAAATCTTTCGTTATTAATCCCCTACCCAAAAAGAGGAGTGGTATAAGTTCCACGTGTGTATTTGTGTGACTGTGGCATCGCTCTAAAACGGATGGACCGATGACTTAGTTTTTTTGTTGAAAGAAGATTTCATGGAGTGTTCTTAGCTATGTTTTGTTTGTTTGGGGTTTTTTTATGTTTTCTAAACTTGTTCTTTTAAAATCACTAGTTTATGTTATGCATATGCGTGTGTTAGGCAATTGTTTTGGAGCAAAAAGCATAGTGGTGTGATTCTATGAGTAAATCTAGGCGTTAGAGCAATTAAATAAAATAATTTTTTTACTCTAGCAGTTCGGCAAGTTTTTTTATTTCTATAAGTAATAAATTAAATACCTAAAATTAATACTAATATCTAAATCTATCATCTAAACTTATGCTACATTATTAGTCCATATTCTCTTGATCATATCTGCAGCTTTTTCACCAATCATTATAGATGGAGAGCCCATGTGTGCTGAAATGGGGCGAGGGATGACGCTAGCATCTGCAACTCTTAGACCTTCAACTCCGTATACCCTTAGTTCCGGGTCTACAACTGCATAGGGATCATTGGGAGGACCCATCCTACATGTAGCTATATGATGCCGGGCCGATATAACCAAGGTTCTTATAGCGCACTCCCAGTAAGAATCTGAACCAGGAGGATGTGTTATACACGTAGGATATTCTGGAAGGTATAGCCTCGCGTCATACTTTCTAAACGAATCAGACTCTCCTAACTTAATTATATATCTTATAGCCTCTATTAAAGTAGCAATATCTTTAGGATCAGTCAAATAGTTCCCGTACAATTTTGGATGAGAGTATGGGTTTGTGTCTCTTAGTTCCATGAGGCCAACTGATTTCGGTTGTAGAAGGACAGGTATAGCTGACCAAGTATCGAGGCCATTTAATGGTCCAAATGCATTACTATAAGTTTTATCAGTTATTTTAATGCTTCTTCTTAAACCACTACCGCCATCTATGTTTAGGGAGCCACCTAAACTGATCAGTTCAATATCTGGAATAGGTTCAGAGTCAGTAGATTGCGATGTCTTCACGTATCCCAAAGCTTCAGCATATCCGGGAGAAGTCAACAGACCATCTCCGAATTGAAGCCACTGCATCAGATTTGGTAAAGTAGCAACTTTAGGTTCTAAAAGGCTGGCATTAGTAGAGTTCAACTTGAAGATAACGCCTGGGAAAGCTATGTGGTCGTACATGGTCTTTCCTACTGGAAGATTTGTAATAATTGGTATGCCGAGAGTTTGCAATTGTTCTTGAGGACCAACTCCAGACAACATAAGCAGTTGAGGCGAAGCTATCGGTCCAGCTGCTAAAATAATTTCTCTACGACATCGTACAGTTTGTTTCACGCCATCTTTGATATATTCTACCGCGTACGCTCTCTTTGCTTGGGCCTCTATGATAACTTTAGTGGCTCTAGCTTCCGTCAAAATATGAAGGTTTTTACGCCTTTTATGAGGGTGAAGGAAAGCTTTAGCGGTGCTCAATCTGTGGCCTTTATTAGTCGCCGTCTGCACGTAGCCGAACCCGAGCTGATCGGGCGAATTATAGTCTATAGTTGGGTTGCCGAAATTTCTTCCGGCTTGGAGGAACGCTTCGACGAGACCGGTCCTGTAATAAAGGAGGAAATTATTAACAAAACTTTATCCCTAGCATCCTCCTTGTGCCCACTTTTTTCCATTACGAAGCTTCATGGCTTTTGTCAGTTTTTGGAATTGTTGCGAATAATGTTTTATTTTTTTTTGTAATTAAGAACTCTTTGATTACCTAATAACCTTTAAAAGTTTATAACTAACTAAATAGTTTTATTAAGTGTAAAACTTACTTGAAAGGAACATTCTCGACCGTCAGCTCGCCGTCGCGACCGCGGTACGGTTCGTTCTTATATTTCTTCAGTTCTGATCTTTCAGACTTCATGTAGTATTGTAAAACATCTGCATAAGACCTGTTAGTGAGAAGATAGTAGATTAGAACATACAATATTTCACTAGCACTAGCGTACTTTATAGGTTTCCTACAGACGAAAGTTTCTAAGTGTGGATATTACAAAGTTTCAATGTACTTGTTGTTCAAAACATACAATAAAATGTAACTGCGTTGTATATTTACACTTTAAACTTCTATGTTTTCAAATTCTATTCAGGGATAAATATTATTCACTAAGGGCTTACACGAAATCGAGAATGTGTAACAAAAAGGCAGACGGCTCACCTGATGGACTAGGTAAGCGATAGCGAAAACCTTCCGAGGAAAGGCATTCCACAATTTGCTTGTTCGCGGAAGGAAGGACCGAAATTTCCACAGAATACAGCATTTAAATATATATCAGACTCTAAGGCGAATGGTTTTTGTGTGTTGGATTCCAAGTCAAATTTCTGACTGAATTTTATGATTGTGTAATTGGCCACAAATACTATTTGTATTTAGGCTAATTCTGTTACACGCTTACTAAAATTTAAATTAAATTGAAAGCATTAAAACTCATACCGTCGGGTACATGTTTTAGTGCCTTTTTCTCCGCGCGAGTAAAAAAATGTATGCACAAATTTAAGTATTGTCAATTTAGCGTAAGTTTATTGCGGCTTATCTTCTGTCTAAATTATATAATAAACCTTTAAGTAGGTATAATAAATAATTAACTAAAATTTTGATAACATACGTAGCAAAATAAAAAATCTATATAACAACCAAATCACATGTTTCATGATAATTTGGAAGTGCTACAGTTATGTAGCTGCTGTAACTTGTAGGCACTTTAGTAACTACTGGATTTTATTGTTCAGTGGAGAAATCTATAAAGTTTGCATCTTGTACATTGCTTGATGAAAACTCTGAAAACTTCACTAAAGAGAACTACCATGACGAGAGATTGTAGTACGTTTATTTAGATAGCCTTAAGTTTTATTTCAAATTGCCTATCTAGTAAAATTTTCAGTATATAACGTCATTAAACACTTTCCTATCAAAATCTAAGCAATAAGAAATTCAACAAGTTTTCTTTAATATGCGACGTAGTAAAATAATAAACCATATGTTTTAGGACTTTTCGGTGCAGTTCGAAAGTTTCGTCTAGAAAATTTTATACTTACTAATTATATAGCCTACAGCGATTTCTGTAATAAAATGTAATTTGAGCCTGCACTAAACTCATATTGTTGAAATAGTTACTAGGCACCGGATATTACAGTATTATTATTTCCTACTTTACACCGAGTTTTTATGGTTTCTTACAGTGAGTAAGATGGAAAAAAAAGTTTAAAGCATTATTTAGCGTCTACCTCTAGTGTTTCGCGTAGCCAAATGTAATGGATTAGATACATACTTACTAAATACGTACACATACTACTATTATAAGAAATGTACTAAAGTTTTAAAGTTTTGTTATTCGTTATTAATATGTAATAAAGAACTATCATAAGTATAAAACTGGTTGTCATATATCGGCACTGATCTGTGTACCTACCGTATATAAGCTCCAAATGAGTAAAAAGCTTACCAGCCATAGTTTCCATCGGCAGCGATTCTATCCCAGTCTTGAGGACGTCCTCTTGTGTAGAACATGTAATCAGTGACGCTGGAGCCCCCCAGCGCCTTGCCTCTAGGGGAGAAGCATCGCTGCTCCTCGCTTCCTGAAATCAATTTGGCGTTCGTGGTAATAACCTTCTATACCTCTAATACATTGTCCTTTCCATATATTTTTTTAATCACGATCAAATGTAGCGTCAAGCAGTCTCATTTTTTGTAATGTTTTAGCTGCATACCGTGTACGTCTGTACGTAAAGGGCAATAGGCTGTACAATAGGCGTAATTTTGTATGTATATATGTACATAACATAATGTTACTTATGATGTAAATCAATAAATATGAAGTAAAAATCTCGATACGCTAAAAAATACAAAATGCAGGAAATCGCAGAGATGATGCATCATCACCATCACCATCATCATCTCAGCCACAAGAAGTCCACTGCTGGACATAGGCCTCCCCATGCATTTCTAAAAAGACCGGTTGGAAGCGGCCTGCATCCAGCGCCTTCCTGCCACTTGTATGATATCTTCTGTCTACCTTGTAGCTGGTCTTCCTACGCTGTGCTTGCCAGATCGTGGTCTCCATTCGAGAACTTTTCGGTCCCATCGGCCGTCAGTTCTACGTGCTATGTGTCCTGCCCACTGCCACTTGAACTTGCTAATCAGCTAATGTGCTTTGTCGGTAACTTTTATACGTCTACGGATCTCTTCGTTTCTGATACGATCTCGCAGAGAGACCCCTTTTAAGGCCATTTCCTTATAAGGCCCATAGTAAGTGACCAGTGATGATGCGCTTGATATTTTTTCAAAACTACGAGGTTTTGAATAAGGATATGCGTGTATGCGTGCGTGTAGATATGTTTTTTTAGAATAAAATTTGATCTGAAATTAGTAAAATCTATTTTCCATTTCATATACTCGGAGAGTGCGCTTGAAGTTGCCTGTACGTACACAGGGACGAACACATTACTTTTCGTTCTTAAAAAGAATCGTTTTTCCGTGCTGTCAAATTATTAAAAAATCAGGTTCTATTTTGACATTTATTTTTAACCATGTCGAAACTGTTTTTTCATCTTTTTTCTCTCACGGGGACGTGAACCCGCGCGGTTAGCACATTTGGCATTTTCAAGATGTGTCTTCAGTCATGAGTCCCGAGTCCCGAGTTTCGAGTCTTGAATCTTGCGCCTTGAAACTTGAGTCTTGATCTTGATTCTTGAGATTCGTCTGGTCTACTTTCTTTATATTCGAAATGAAAATCAGAGTGTTTACCACGGGTGAAAGACATATGTATGTCTTGTGCCATCTCGTACCTAAATATGTTACTTTCCTCCTTTGTGTGATCTAGTATTGCTAAGTTTAGTTCGTAGTTCTTTATACAATTTCATAAATGTAAATATATTACTCGTCGCACCTGTTGTTTGAAGTTTGTTTTTAAAGAATGACTTTTAAAATAGAGTTTGTCAATTCTATTTTTTTAATTGATTTAAGGTCAAACTTATTATATACTTACCGCAAAATCAAGAATAATGTTTAAATATATAATAAAATATACTGTTTGTGCCCATTAGAGCAACGTATTTTCATCGAAAGTTCAATATATCCCAGTATCTTTAAGGCTTATATTTTCATATACTTAAATATAGTAACAATTAAGTTATTCCGAATATCTTCGTAGGTTTACTTATTTCGTTACTCCGGTGTTATTGACATAGCAACGCTGAGGCCCGATTTATTCGGAGCCAAGAAAATGAATACTTGGTATTGACGTTTGTTCGGAAAACTACAGAAACAGACTCAGCGCTAATTTATACAAGTAACTTAGATCATTAATTCATGAACCTCTTTAATTTTGGAAATGTCTGTAGAGATGAAAATCCTTACGAATCGCAATCTAATAGCGATTGGCGTTAAATTTTCATTCCTTTTTCTAGTTTCGTACCCAAATAACAAAATGTGACCCCAAAAAAAATTTTAAGATGGGGTAGTTTTAAAGTAGACTGTGACATTCTTTTTATGGCCATTGCTTTTTTACTGCTTCAAAACTAGTCTACGTACCATAAATTATCATTAAGTAAGTCGAAACTCGTCTTGTGATGAGTTACAGAAATAACAAATAGCTTCTTTAGTAAAGTTTCATTAGCTGACTACAAGTTTTGTTAGATTCGTCTGATGAAATGTTCGACGTATCAAAGTTTTTGAACCCTGGTGTCTCGTATACTATGATCTCTCATACTTAGCCGGTTTTAATTTAAAAACAAACAGACTTGCATTAGACTTCAATTTTATCTGAATCTTATAATAATGTGTAAATATGTTAATGAAGAAAAGTAATGTTTTACTTTAGCATGTTTAATAATAGCACATGTTTATTTTCTTATATTGTCTTACCTAAACATACTCCAGGCTGGTGCTCCATCGTGTACGGCCACGCATAGTCGGTCAGTTGTAGGTACTGCACTAACGCAGGAACATCAGTTAGCAGCATCTCCGGTTTCCCAGCTTCCAGCACCAGAACCGTCGCTTTAGGCTTGTCCTGAGACAGCCTGGCAGCTAGCACTGAACCTGATGTTCCCCCGCCGACTATGATGTAATCGTATTCATCCAAAGCTTTGGAGTAACCTAAAACATGAGGGGTATATATTTAAGTATCTATGCATTCCAACAGTGTATTAAAGTACGCAGATGATGATGATGATTTTAATTATGGTGATATTCACAGTGGTGAAATTTTGACCACATTTTTGCGCAGTGATGGTCTATATCTATCATAGTTCACGTCACAGTAAGATTTTGTGATGCCATGTATAAATAGATAGAGAAACAGTTTAATAACTCTTTGGATAATGTCTGGTAGAAAAGTACAATCTGTTTCTCGTCTTGAAAAAATCACGTTGTGCTAGCAATAAACTCGCGGCAAATGATCCCCTTAACTTGTTATTATGATGCTATTATAAGTAGGTACCTATATTAAACTAACACACCGTACTGTTAATGTCCTCATTTATAGTCGACCGACTTTTTAAATTGGAAAAGTAAATATTTATCAGTTTTTTTTTTCATTTGATGGTTTCCGTATTTAATGCTTTCTACGCTACGAGCTTTTATCTAAAGTTGTTCTGTTTTCCCATCGGGATGTCATTTCGGGAAATACGTTCTAATTCTGTTGTTGTTATTTTAGATAACAAGTACCTGAATGTCGAAGCTAACTTCGCCATTTAAGAACGTTTTATCTAAAAATAACTAAAAAACGTCAAGCCAGGTCAGAGGCCTTTCGTCGGCTTAATAACTCTGACACTAGGGCTGGCCGTAAGTTCGTATAGGCAGTCTATACGAACTTACTTAACTCAAAAGATTTTTGTAAATTATCTTATTTGATATTAAGTTTTCAGTACCTAGATATAAAATAATTAATAATGATATTTATAGGTATATATTTATTATATTATTTTTATATTATCTCATATAACCTAATATTTTACTTAAAATTTACTGCAAAATCCTATTATAATTATGTACATATAATATTAGCTTACACACTACTTTCTAGCTTTTATAAAGATTGGTTTAGTTATCTTGCAAGTCACAGTCAGAGAAAGTGTCTAAATAATTGTCTTAGAAATCTTCTCTCGTATTTATAGTACATAGTATTTAAAATATATCTAAGTGTGGTCTAGTTTACGTTTAGAAATTAGAAATAGACTGGAAATGAGGATTACGATCCTTGGGTCACCGAAACTGTTATTAATAATAATCCAATCAGCATAGTTGAGTATGGATCAACTAAGGCCTGACATACGGCACTGAAACGTGGTCCCTAACTATGGGCCTTATAAGGAAGCTCAAGATCGCGCAACGAGCTATGGAGAGGGCTATGCTCGGAGTCTCTCTACGAGATCGAATCAGAAATGAAAAGATACGTAGACGTACAAAAGTCACCGATATAGCACAACGGATTAGCAAGTTGAAGTGGCAGTGGGCAGGGCACATAGCATGTAGAACTGATGGCCGATGGGGCCGAAAAGTTCTCGAGTAGAGACCACGTACCGGCAAGCGCAGCGTAGGAAGACCAGCCTTTTTGGAAATCCATGGGGGAGGTCTATGTCCAGCAGTGGACTTCTTATGGCTGAGAGATTATGAAGGCCGTGCCGAAATATTTGAGCTCTTGGTTGACGCGATAAGCGTTAACGACATATCTACTGGTGTTCTGGCCCAAAGCTTATTTTTGTTTTATAATTCAAAGTGAAAGTGTTGATAGCATACTAATATCAGTAGACCTTTATTGATCTGGGGTAATCTATCTGGCCGAGGCAAGGTAAGTGGAGCGTAGGCATGCAGCTACAAGATGGGTCGACTTTATAGTAACAAATCGTAGGTCGAACCTGGACTCGATTGGCACAACACCGAGGAAAATGATAAGATAGGAGAGGCCTCTACTCAGCAGTGGGATAGAGGAAGCTGTGGATGATGATGAAGATGATTAATCTATTTTTACCCGACTGTCGATGGAGAGTTATGTTTTTGTAGAGTAGTTTAGGTAGTTAATAAGTAGTGTTAACTGATTCCCTGAAGTGAGGTAATATAAACATTTAATTTATTATTTACGTAATATTTCTAAAAAGTATTTCATAATAAACAATAAATTATATATTATTAATGTTTTTTAATTGTTTCATAAATGTGTTTTTTGCAACCGTGATTGTTTAAAATGGAATTCCGTAATAATCGATACTTTACAGGATATTTACCATGATCAGTTCAGAGTCGTTTAAATTAATAATTTTATATTTTATCTACGGTGTGATTTAAATCAGTATTATATAATAATTAACACTTTATTTACTAAAGTAAATTAGATAAGTTGATTACCCGCAACATTTTAAGAAATAGTTTCATATTGATCAATTAAAAAAGTAAGTATATGATTATTAGTTTAAATTATGTTGTCACTTATCTAATCTCGTGGTAAGATCGTGTAACTTCCTTAGCACCTATTTTAATATTCGACTAAGCATGTGAACAATAGGTTATCTCGCTGTAACAATAAGTGAATTCGAAACCAAAGTTCCGCTGCTCTACGGATAGCATACTTACAATGCAAGGATGTGATCACACAAGGTGAATCTGATAAATTTGACAGCATACAACCAGGATTAATGACATAAATTAAAGAAATAAAACTTTGCTACGAAAAAAACTCCGAAATTGTATAAAAATTTAAATTACATAAATACTTAAACCGATTTTAGAAGAAGATTTTATTGAGACTGTTCTTAGCTATGTTTCATCAAAATCGGTTCTGCAGTTTTATTTTTGCCGAGTTTTCTTAAGTTTACTAAGCTTATACTTGTTAAAAAGTGGACTTGGTTTAGAGTGACCTTAACTATGATTTGAGAAAATCTATTCAAATCGATAGTCCTAGATTCGTTTTGTGTCGGAGAATATTATTTAAGGCTAATAGGTATTTTACTAGCCAGAATAAAAAAATAAAAATGATATTCTGTTTACAGAAACAGCTCCAAAATGAAATCTGTCTAATTAACAGTAACTCTGTATTTTATTGTCCAAGTATTTTAAGAATCATCAACTAATCTCTTATTTTTTTTGTATTTATATTTTAATTTCCTACATTTCATTAGATATGATTGGTTTCAAAATGTATTAGCCCTTTGAGAGCTACGATGCCGCAGACAGACACAGATATACAGATACACACGACAAACTTATAACATCGCTCTTTTGTGTCGGGTGTTAAAAATATAAATATTAAAAGTGATTCATCCGTTCGGGAGCTACAAGGCCATAATATGGATAGATACTCAAATATACAGACTTATATATTTAGAGATACAAACCCTTTAAACTTATAACACCTCTCTGACTCTTATGTAGATAAACACTTTTTCTAAGTTTAAGGAGCTGTTGTACTTAGTAAGTCATAGGACAAAAGTTATTTGTCGTGATACACAGAAGCAACTCTCAAAGGGCCTTTAACTAATTAGAAGTAATCCTTTTAAATAATCAAAAATACTAAGTAAAAAATATTTTACTCACCTTTAGGCAAAGGGTAGGAGTCTCGCAAAAAATCAAAAGGATCGTTCCCATGCTGTGGCTTATAATTTATTGCTGTTGTCTGCATCATCATTTCTACTATAGGACTCTGAGGGTACGACCAAAGGAGAAATCTTTTCTGTCTGTTGTTTTCTTCTTTTTGTTCCGTACTCTTCTCTGGTCCATAATCATTTTTACCATTTTTCAAAGGTGAAGACTCATTTCTTAGAGGATACGGCCATAGAATGCGATCTTTTCTTTCTGGCAGAGCTTTCGAATGGATGTTGTTATATGTATATGCGTTAGTTTTAGAAGTTTCATAATTATCTTCAGCTCTTAAAATTGTTATGAATAGAGCAAACAGGAACACCGATAATTTTTTTAATTTTGACATTGTATCTGTAATAAATTAATAATTTAGAACTGTCGTAGTGGTAAAACTCTTTTAAAAGATGAGTAATTTCCTGTCTGGGAAATTATCACTACTTCGCTAGTTATTCAACTGTCAAGCAGTTGTGTGAAAGCGTTATTATATTTTAGTGATAACTATAATCTCAGTGAAATTTCAGGGCATAAAGTTATTTAATATCAATATCTCATTGGTAAGGTAATGCGTTGCTACATAGTGTTTTAAACTGTTTTAATTTCTGAGTGGCTATACCTATATGATCAAGCTATTTGCTCGTCTTACCATTATGTTACAAAAAGATGTGAAGAATTTTGTTCTTTCTTTTAGAGCACACATACCTTCTAAAAGGTGGGTAAGGTAATAAAATATAATGGACTTTTCACACAAAGAGTAAAAGCATTGTAGTGATTACTAATTCAACCATTATGCCTGGCTCAATTTTGTGATGTAAATGTGTAACAATTGACGCCAAACATTCATGGTATCTACTCGTATTGTAACAAAAATAAAATGGAACAAAAAATATTATTATGCTTCTATTTAAATTTCAATTTGGTACCTTGTTTTACTATCAAATAATTCTAATTTTAAATTGTCAAATCTCAAATTTAGAACAATATATTTATAAAATTAATAATTTGTTTCGGTTCCGATTAATTAAAAATCAATTATTAAAATGATGATATGTTTAAATAGTAGTACTTTAGTAGCAGTACTTTTTTTCAATGAATACATTTAAATAGCATTAAAAATAAAAGTTAGTAGGTTACAGAAATTAATTTATAGTAACTATTAAATTTTAATTATGAATAGGTTAACTGTTAATAATGAATTATAAAAAAAATGTAGGTAATGAAATAAAATATGCTTACCAAAGCATCAAAAACGAAAAAAAAAACAAATAAAGAAAGGTAATTAATAATAGTAGGCACGTCCTGCGGCCACAGTGTTCCGCTGCGGAATGCTCGTCTTTAAATGATGTCGGATCGAAGACGGGCCTTGACCGAGCACTTGAACAGTGTACCGCTACTCACTACACTGACTTAATGACCAATATCAACAACTGCCTTCTCATATCTGTGTTTTGGTCACACTGCCTCTCACTTATGCATACACCGGGTGATTTTTTAATAAGAAAAATATAGGGTTTCTATTTTATACATATACGTCATGTTTGGAAAATAAGTATACCCATTTAAGTACCTTAGCCGATATATACTCTGAGTCTAAGCGTCTGACATGTCTTTATGACAAAAACCTCCTCCTTTGTTGAAGTCGGTTAAAACTGATCTACTGGTAGATTGTATTGTTTCTCACATTTCATTACACTAAAAGTGACGCGATTAGCAACTTAATTTTGACTGAATGACTATGTTGTGTTATTTAAAAAAAAAGTTTAATTGACTACTAGAACAATATTAGACCATTAAACATTTAAATTTAAACGGGCGATTTCTTTTATTTATTTATTTTTTTATTGACCAAGGTATGCTTCAGTTTTTTAATGGGAGATGAGGGAATGGGAGAAGATGGGAAAGGGAGATTTTATGAATTAGGTGCTATATTTTTTATAAAATAGAGGGTTTATAAAATGAAAACATAAATGCTATCAGTTCACCTATCATTGTATCTATATGTACATATATTCATATCTTTTGATACACGTCACATTTAAATACATAAGATACTTACTAGTACATGGAATGAATACAATGTCAATTCAATTTAGCTAATTAAATAATAATTATTAATGGAAAATGTCAGTAGAAAAATTAAAAAACAATAAATAATAATAATAATAAAATTCAATAAAAATTGTATAGCAAAATAATTAGGAATGATTACAATTATATTAACTATAATGCATTCATTTAATTGATTAGGTCTGCTTGATCTTAGTCATTTCGTCAAATTTACGTGAACTCTATTAAACAAAATCACGCAGTGTGTCACATACTACCTGTTATTCGCGAAGTAGAACTTCCTTTATTTGGTTGGCAATTGCATGGTCTTGCTAAAAACTCAGCAAATCTAAGAATCTGCATCTATGTACGAGAAAAACATCGTTTTTGTCATATATGTAATTACTAGGTATGGTCATGAAGTTACACTCTACTAAATGAGTATTCGCTGATTCAATAGTTTTAGTAGGTACTACATACTGAATTCTTATTCTGAAAATTATTTTCTTATATTTGGTATTGCCAAATAGTTAATATATAAATAATAATTTTAATATTACAGTTTAAAAAATATAAACGATTCGATAATATCCTCCTTTAATGATAAAATCCAATACAATGTTGAAACAGAATCGTAAATATGGTTATTTTGCTCAACGACGTATCCCAATATTTGGTGAAATCCAGTTTATTCTTGGCGTTCAACTAATAATGCACATATTGCGCTGGCAGTGACATTAACATTGTGAGGGTAAACTAGATTAGCTATTAGATTTTACAAAATACTGAGATGAGGTGCTTCTGATATAAAGTTTTAAGTTTTGTTGAAACTAAGCTTAATATTTCGGAGCTAACCGTTTAAAAATTAATTTAAACTTATAAACCAACTTACCAGACACTTTCCTCAATTAAGAGTACCATTCGAAGATTCATAGTAAAATAGTCAAAGACAAGACTAAAATGTCTCAAAGAAAAAGCGTTTCTTGTAACCCTCAGGGCCTTGTGTAGTCTAAGTTATTTCTTCGAGAACATAAGCTATTCATCCACGCAAAGTGCTAAGAGACCGTTACCAAAGTTTTGTAAAGGCTAACAGAGTCTCGTGCAAGAATAGATCAGACAACTCCGAATCAGAACAGGTGATTATTGATTCTTTATTGTTAAAGAATTCGTAAATTTACAAATAGGTAGGTACCTATACCTATTTGTAAATTTACAAATAGGTAGGTACCTATACCTATCTGTAAATTTACAAATAGGTAGGTACCTATACCTATTTGTAATCCAAAAAATTATATTTTTCAATCTGATCTAATTATCAAATTACAGCTTTTTAGCACAAAGAACCTTTGAGCTAAGTTAAGGATCCGTCCTTACAGACAGACTGACGGACGTGACGAAACTATAGGGGTCCTTGATGTCCTTGAGTCTTCGAGTCACCGCGGCTATTGCTCGGAAATATCACATCGCCTGCAACCCTCGGAACGCTAGCTTAAATATCGGAAAATAAATACTAAGATCTGGCTCTGTTGCTGCGACGAAAGAGAAACAAACAAATAAAAAAGTAAAACACTGTTTTAAACCATCACAATTATTTACTATATTTATATAAATATTTACGATATTTATCATGATTTGTTTTGAAATTGGGATACCGATAATTCAGCGCAGTTGCATGCAGTAATTGTTATTATTTAAGTATATTAAATAATATACTTACTTACATAAAAATATTTACATTATTATCGCGGACAAGCTGATCGAAGAATGCGAGTAGTTGAAGAAAAAAATAGTGTACAAAACGAGATGCAAACTATGTGTCATTCCTTTGTCTTTTTACCCAACTGCGTTAAAAGGAGAGTTATGTTTTTCAAGTGTATGTACACATGTATGTATATTTTTATTTAACCATTGGGGCAAAACGGCCTTAGGCAGCCCCGGTGCGTCACTCCAACCCCCGCCGATCTACTGTGAAAGCCCTTTCTGGGTTACAGCATCTCCCCAAGCCATACTCTGATCAAATAGTCAGTGATGGTTCTGGGAAGGAGGTTTTAATGTCGTCGGGTGAGATTATATGGCCTCCAAGGTGCAGGCTTCTGCTATGGTGCAAAGACTCACACACGACATGAATGGACGTTTCAACTTTTGTGTGACAGAACCTACAAGCTTGTGCTCACCTAAGCCCTAAAGTGTTGAGGTTTCTCTTGAACTCACAATAGTTGCCAAGGATTTTAGTCAAGATTCTTAGTCGAACCCTGCTTAATTGTTGCTTCCCTAGATAGATTGCCAGTTAAGCGTATTATGACCAGTTTGGAATGCCTCTGGCCGGGGTTATTTTTCCAGAGCTTGAGGGCCTGGTCCCTCTTTTTTATGTAGAAATAGGTTTGCGCTTGACCGCCAACTCGCCTGATTACGAGTTAAGTGACGTTGCGGTCTACGATGGAGCGCGCTTACCTAGAAGAAACCAATTCCCTAGAGATTTAAAGACACCCAGATTATATAATATATCGGTAAAGACGAAGTGTATTCCACAATCTAGCAGTCCACACGATGAAAGTGGAACTAAAGCGTTTCGTTCGGGTTATTGGAACATCCACCATGAAATGGTGACGCTTTATCGTGTTTCTGACTGGCCGATAGTCCCTTTGTGTGTACTACTTTTGGTTATGCCGCAGAAGAGCACGGGTCATATTGGCTACTTTTCCGCACCCGCTCTCGCGAGCTCATCAGCAGACTCGTTGCCGCGGATGCCGCAGAGTATGTAGTATATATGTGGGTAAGTTTGTATGTATGTTCCTATATGATCGCCTACAGCCTAAACGGCTTGACAGATTTTGATGTGCGAGATGTCGTTAGATTCGTTTCGTCGTTAGTCGTTTTTACTCCTGAGTATCATGGTACATTTTCTTGTAACAATAATAATAAAACTCAAGCAAAAGTAAAAAAAGATGGGGACCAAAGAGAATATAACTGTATAGCTACTTCATACATGTAAACAAAGATGGGATGGCCTATTATTTCCATCCGCAATCCGTACATCTTGTGAGGTACTTACGGTTGAAAAACTCCTCTTCTCTCTTTCTTATCTTCTTTCTCATAACACAGTAGTTTTAGACATACTGCTCGCAAAAGTGATCTTCTTTTCGACTATGATTTTGTTGGGAATGAAACCCTACCAATGCCAGCTATTTTCAAATTTCATATGCTATCAATAATAATGTAACTGTATTATAAATAATAATCTACGAGATAAAAATAGTATTTTAAAGGTTGTGAGTATAAATCCTGAAATAAGTTGGTAAGTGTATACGATATCTTGTAAGTATAATCCGTTAAGATATGTAGATCATCACTTGGAATCGGAATGTAGGCTCTATTAGAAATCGAATTAGCATGCTGACAATCCCATTATGCGACTAAGTATAGTGGTGACGATCACAGACAGTACATGGTGCGGAAAAATACAATGACATTCTTAAGATGAATTAATTACTAGATAATAACTGCATGAGTAAAAGACAATTATCAAAGGTAAAAGATGTGTATTAGGTTGGACCACAATAAATCTAGGTATAAACAAACTACACAAAATTTTCTAAACTACTTCCACCTTGTACTTACCAATAAATAAATAAATAATTATGTATTATGAATTAAACTTTTAGCAAACAGTCGGATTACAACAGATCAGTAAAGGTCTGAAGATAATTTACATAAAAATGTTGAATTTTTACTAAAATAAATCAAGTAATCATCAGCTACAAGAAATCCAAAAGTCAAAATAATCATCAGCTACAAGAAATCCACTGGCCACATTCCGCCTCCTCCATGCATTTCCATAAAGACCTGATGAAAGGGGCTTGCATCTAGAGTCTTTCTGATGCTTGTGTTTTAAGCAAGGTTCCATATAGAAAAACGAATTCTATTTTTCCACTACAACTACATATTTATGAAAACATTATCTGAAACGAAATGTAAAATTTGTGTGATTGATGATTAGCATTATTGTCAATAATCAACGATTTGTATTTGGCTCAGAACAGATTTGTAGTAAATAAATTCAATTTACTTAAGTATTCATAACCATAAAATATCTTCAAAAATTAAAGTGTTATTTGCAAAGCCCTTCAAATACTTAAATAATATACGTAATACTACTTGAACCACTTTATTCTAACGTTTAAATTCATTTAGATATAGAAAACCCATAATCTTACTTTCTATCATTTGATTAAATTATAGTACCTACCTAGGTACTCACATATTATAAGTAACTCTATGGTACTCACCATGGCAAGATATTTTCTACCAGCACCGTTCAAGGTTAAAATATAATGAACTTGAACACCCATGAACCTGCGGAGTCAAGAACAACTTTCATCAAATAAATTTTACTCAGACACTTGCAAATAAGCTAAAAATATTTATCATATTATTAAAGTAAGGATGATGAGTTTGAATGTCTGTTACAATAGCGAATGTCATTAAGGTGGGGCTCAAAGAACGCAGATATCTCTTTCGCGCATCACAATTTTTTTTTAACATATACGAGTAAAATCATTGAGAAATGTATTAGAAGAGTGAGGGTAACCTATTTATAATCCGAAATACATTTGTCTGAATCTAACTTGCCTGAATACGTTTCATTCAACTGCCTGAATTCAAATGTTTTATTTCAAACGAGTTTCTGATTCCTTACAGTTGTTAACCATTAGTTTAATTTGCCCGAACAGTTATTATAATAAGTTTCTTTTTAACCAACAAAAAGGAGGAGGTTCTCAATTCATCGGATTACTTTTTATGTATGTTCCCCGATTACTCGAAGTTATTTTAACTGATTCTAAAGAAAAATTTGTTTGAATTTTTTGTATACTTCCTAGGTGCCAAGCCACGAGATGGACCGAGACCTCATACAAGTGGCGGGAAGACGCTGGATGTAAGCTGCTTCCAATCGGTCTTTTTAGGAAGACATCCATGGGGGAGGCCTATGTCCAGCAGTATACTTCTTATGGCTGAGATGATGATGACTTCCTAGGTGGTCCCATATAATTTTTATCAAAATCGGTCCAGTATTACGGTTATGATAACAAAATAGCTGGGAAAACTTGTCATCCAATTAATTTAGTAAAAATATTTTATAGTCGTTTTTTTATTTTTATTTTTTGAACGATTTACTTGTTATTAGTTATTATACACATACATTTTCGTATTACAAATAATCACTTGTCAGACGAGTTGTCAAATAAGCTTCCGGGATTTTCATTGTCATTTGAACAAAAAAAACGTATTCAAGGAAATGATATTCGGTATTTCACAATTCGGGTTAGAGATAGGTAAGACATGAATTTGTTTATTTAGAAAGGAGAAATATTTAAAAACAAAGTTTTATTCAGATATAATTTATACTACCGACGGAATAGTGAAAATATTTTTTTTCCTACTCCTCAACCAATTTAAAAGATATCGAAAAAAAAAGATTTAAAAATATTTCTCCTATCTAAATAAACAAATTCATGTTTCACTTTTCTAATAACCCTACTCAATGTTTTTGTGTGTTCAAAACGTTGTGATTCGCGAAAGATTATAGCTACGCGCTTTGAGCAATTTGAGCCCGTCCTTAACAAATTCAATACCTTGATTCGGATGACATTTTGAATTGTGGGTACTGCTTGTTAGCTATATCGTTAAGCCAATTCCAGTAACAATCTAGACTTTTGATACTAGTGTCAAAAGTTATACTTGACATTGTAGATAATGGTAAATAGTTAATGCTATAATATTATGACACTATAGTTTAGTGTGCACATTATTATTTTAAGTATATATTTTAGGTTTTCGTTATATAATGAAAACCTAAAATATTTATCACATGGATTATGGTCATGCTTGCGAAAAAAAATATTTGAAATCTTTTTTCTCATTAAGTCTGCTTAGACAACAAAATTACTAAGGAACGTAACCAAAAACATCTCTTGCGGTATCATACATGTAAGGATGCCAGAATTGGTTGTGCAAATGCAAGAAAATGAAATTACCTGTTGAGCGTACATGTATTTCTGTCTATACTTAGTTAAATATAAGATAATAACATCTCGATTGATGTTGACATATTGCTGCAAAAATTGTATGCCCGTAAGGGCAAAACTGTTAATAAGTACTGGTACTGGTTTCTTATACGTAACATCACATTGTACACAGTTTTGCACAATTAAATATTCATTTCATATTCATTTCATTTCATTTCTCGGAAATCCTAGTATATTTATTCTGTTGCTATCTGTATACCACGAAAAAAGTTCGCCACATAGTTGTACTATCTATCCTATTATTTTTTTACCATACCATACTAACTGACATAAAAGTGAAAGTAACTCTGTCCTTCTCTCTGTCTGTTTGTAACCTTTTCAACAATCACTAAGAAATTTTGCACAGATATTTTTTAGGATCTGAAGCAGGACATAGGCTACATTTTATCATCATCATCGCCGCTTTTTTTTATAACGCGGGTGAAATCGGCTTAGCTAGTATCCTATAATCTGTTTCACCATTATCAAAATATACATATAAAACATATAAAAGCAAGTAGGCCCACGTGCAAATACATATACTACGCCAAACTTCTACTTTCCGAATAAAAAAGGAAGCAGGTGAATGTAAAACTTGTTGCAAAGCTGCATTCAGCTGGACTACGAGTATAACGGGTTCTCCAACAGGCCCGTTACTGGATCATTGCAATATGTATAATTCACTGCACGTTTGTCTATTTGTGTTTTTACCTTGTTTTCTACTTGTGAATTTATACTAATCACTATTATTTTGAAAGTTACAAATTGGGAAAAATATTTTTTTTTTAAATTTATTTATTCTCTAATCACGAAAATGTACAATGACATAGTTCTACCAAACTGCATAGCAGTTTGTAGGCAGATAATAAACTCTCATTCATAATAACAATACTTGATTTACAATTTTATGGCAGATGGAGTGTTTTTTATATACAAATAAGGTAAGCTAAGTAGATAACAAAATAATTTTCCCGTAACAATAAGTAGTAAACAATAGTTTGTAATCATGACAAAGGTCACGGACCCTGGTGTCTGTGGAGATAAAAATTTAATTACAAAAAAGCTATGTAGATAAAATCAAAAAGACTTATGTATTAACTTACCCTAGTATATTATTTATCAACAGTCTTTTTAATGCTACCTTATGTTTATCTATGTTACCTATGTTTTTTTTTTTTGTATTCTCCAGGTAATTCGTTGCATAACCTAGTTATTATCCATTTTAGTGTAGGCTTACTGTGATCATTCTTGCATTTATGATGTACATATAACTGTGACTTAGCTGTGTTATGGGGTTGCTTGTGCTTTGCTTGTTCTAATAATATTAAATAAATAATTTCAGTTTCGATTGGTAAAATGTTATATATTTAAATAGTTTTGAGTATTCTTTATTTAACGATTGTTGAGCCATCCATTTTACCAATAAATATTCATTTCATTCAGTGCTTTATTTTAAAGAAATAGCATTTCGAAGGGCGCCGTTTAAAGTTATCTTACCCGTCATGTCAAAGTTATCAATGGTGACAGTAAGACGTAACCATAAGCTTAATGCTGTTTCATAGAAAAAAAATACAACACGCAATATGTTTACTTTAAACCTGTAAATTATAGGTAATTCAGAGACAACTGCTCAGAATTTTTAAATTGAATTAGGTATAGCGCAAAATTTCAAATTTCAACTTTCATCGCGATCACACTACTATTACTTTTACTATTACTAACACTCGTTACCTTCTCTAGCAAAACTCGTTACAGGTGAGCTTTACAGAGTTGAGAGTAGAAAACTCTCAAAGCTGTAAAACCTGTATTCTTATCCCGTTCGAAATAAGAGCGATTTTCTTATGTCACTGTTACTACACCTAAATGATATGTGATAATTTCTTATTCTATCTTATTTCTAAGCTGAGGACATCAACCTGAATCTATTTAGCAGCACGTGCTAAGAAATCGAATCAATACCACTATTAGGTATTTTGTATTAACTACAACACAACAATATACAGACTCAACTAACTAAACTACTACACAAAAAGCATATCGATTACCCCAGACCGATAATAGTCTAGTAAAAATAAATCCGTTTGTATGGAGCACATCACAGTATTTTCAACTGGGGGGATTCTTTGAAATTATGATAGGAAAATAGCTAAAAATCATGGATCAACAATAATCCCCGATTTATAGACTAGCTGCGTGCCGCGGTTTAACTCGCGTAGTTATGAAAAACGGTGATGATTATGATGATGATAAGTAGCTTATGTCCGTCTCCAAAGCTATCTCTACACTAATTTTCATAACGATCGGTTCAGCCGGTTTGAGCGTGTAAAGGTAACAAAATTAGGTTTTAAAATATAATTATGAAATTGTGTCAAATGTATTTCAAAACACCAGTACATTCATTTAAATAACAATATACTTAGTTGTCTTTTATGTTGTCACAAACTTATTTTTACTAGACTATAAAGGTCTAAAGACAATTCAAATGCTCAAACCCACTACCAGTTGGCAGCGTACCCAGCATGCTAGTATTCTGTTATATCTAACTAATAGTGATTGCAAGTCACGATTGACCGCGGTCTTTGGTTGTGTTCGTGTCGTGTTTTTATACGTGTGTACACTAATGCAAAATGTATGTTCACTAATGCTGCACAAATACTACATGCAGACTCGCTCGAGTCTGCATGAAGTATTTGTGCCTCATGAATATATATACATAACTAATTATTCTTATAATTTTTAATCTATTGAATAAAATCAGTTATCTGTAGGTACTTATCATACTTCTGGTTATTTTTGAGTAATATTAAATGACTTGCAACACTCGTACGAAACCAATGTGTGAAACTATATACTTATACTTATGTATTATATTCCAATTTAGGTAAGGTTTCAGAAATGGAGATGTATCTAAATTACTTAATTAATGAATTAAGTAATTTAGATACTTAATTCATTAATTAGAACTTACAACTTTAGAACTTAATAAACCTTATTGAACATAGCTATAATTAGTACTATTAGTTGGTAGTTCAAAATTAAAACCCTTAAAAACTTACGTTTTTAACCAAATTAATAAGTACCTAGGTACTTTAGCAACAGTCCATTTATGACAATTGACAATAAGTCTATATTAGTTTGGATTTAGTTGGTGATAGGTTAGGACCTGACACCGACCTCATAAAATAGTTGGTGTAAGTACCTATCTACTTAGGTTCATGCCCAGTTTTGAGTTAATTTTTCGTGTTATTTCTCCCTTTTCAATTAATTAGATTGTTTTTAAGTCGGTTTAATTTTTGATAAAACCGGACAAGTGCGAGTCAGACTCGCCCACCGAGGGTTCCGTACAAACTAAATAAAAGGGGGAAAACATTTTTTTTTTAATATTTTCCTTCATAAACCGAAAAATATACATCGTAAAAATATTCAACACATTCCTTGCTCACCACTCGGATCCGAGTGGAGCGGGTCTATAGTAGCAGCGCCTTCCACTCGGATCCGAGCGAGCGTCCCGTTCATTTTGTAGTAGTCAGTAAACCGCCGGCGTTTGAGGCAGTCAACGTTGCTTTGCACGGCCACTCTGTACTTAATCAAAATTCGCCTAAAAAGTTTTGGTTCCCAGCTGAAGTGAAGGGTCTGCAGGGGGCGAAGAATGTGTTAAAAACCTGTTTTAGCTTATGCTAATGAGGCTCTTTCATATGATACCCCACATGATACGGTTAATTCACTTTAAAATTTGGGCCCTCATTCCTTGCATAGAGACACTATTTTTTTGTGTTTAAGTTAAAAATGACCAGTTTTCGGATTTTTTTCCTATATGTGTACTCTAACACAATGCTTCTTGCCAAATTTCAGAGTTCTAGGTCAACGGGAAGTACCCCATAGGTTTTGATTCCTCTGTGAGTGTCGAAATGTGCGTATTTTGCGACATATTCGGCTGTAACTTTTTTTTTACGAAAACTGAGAAATTTTCTTTTTCTTTCTGCAGCAAGATACTATAGATCTGCGTATATGGTTTTAATTTCAACTCGATACCTTCACGCGTTCCCGAGATAAAGGTTTTGACACCCGGACGGACGGACAGACGGACAGACGGACAACAAAGTGATCCTATAAGGGTTCCGTTTTTTCCTATTGAGGTACGGAACCCTAAAAATTACTTTTCTATGTCTGTGGCTAAAAGGACAAGACTTACATGCTAGTGAAACAACGGGCGTTAAGAGCTTTGTATCTCATTTTATCGTAATTATAACTCATATACCTCTTCTGGAGCATGGTAAAGAACTGAACTGAACCGGACAATTCAGTTCTTTGCAGTGCTTCTCATCTTTCTCAGCCACCGGCCGGTAGGTCGTATGTATTTGTAACATTATTATTAGCGACCTGCGAATGAAGGTATAATTACTAAAATAACCTACTTAACTGTAGGTACTTTTTAGGTACCTTATAGACAAAATTATAATTTACACTTTGTATTGTTAAATAAATAAATAAACCTAAACTGTAGAGTGCATCTGGCTCAGTGATTGTTTTAGAAAGGTTTTTTGGGGGAGTGTCTTACTGTAACTACTCGTAGTTAATTTTAGGCACCTATTTATGTCAATCTACTATAATAAGAGGCGTGTTCATTATCTATTGTGTGTAAATTGTGGACTCAAATGTTTAGATGTTCATTATGGCATACATTAAATTTGTAGAGCAACAAAAATGTATATATATATCATACGACAAGAAATCGTACATGTAGTCATTTACGCTGATTAACAGCAAGATTTTGTTCTACAATTTGCTTTATTTATACGTTAATTTTTTAATAGACTTCAAAATAAGAGATTATCAATTTGATATTGATGTTTATTTATTTATGTTAGAATTGCACAATATTCACATCTATGTGGACTATTGGCAATCATAATATTTATCTATAGACATGAAGATATCTTATCTTCTACGGAATATAATAATATAAGATTAATTTAACAAAATTAAATTGACTACAAAACAGTCCAATTAATTGAAAAGGGAAAACGAAATAATTTTGTTTTAGACTTTCGGCATTACCGAAAAACGTTACTTAGTTTTAAGCATTGCTAACATATTTTGTCAACTTCTCACTGACACGTAATGACACTTGCGGAAGGAAGACAGAATTTAAGACGATGATTAAAGTTAAGTAATAAGTTTTCGCCTACCTGGGTGTTTTTGATTTGTTTGATCTTTACGCGAGTATCAAACTTGCGTAAAGATTGTATTTTAGTAGCTTTTATTTAGTTTCAACTGTCTGTGTCAGTAATCAATTATTGCTAATCAAATTTGACCTACTTCCTGGTATTCGATTGAACTGTAATTTTGCATGTTTATGTAAATTGGTTGATAATGCAATATTACTTTAAGGATTCGCTCAACGCGCGCAGTTATACCTATCTCTCTCATCACCACCTTTTTAAACATATAAATTTATTTATTTATTTATTTCATTAGTACGGTAAAACACCAATTACACGTAATTAGTGTAATTGGTGTTTTACCGTACTAATGAAATAAATAAATAAATAAATTGTTAATAATTAAATCTGCATGTCACAATAATAATTACACTAAATAAATGTCAAACTAATAATAACTATACCACATGAGAGTCAAATAAATTAAAAATAAAATTAAAGGCACACAACAAACATTCATACATTCTTCTCACAAAACAACAAGCATTCAGATAATATCACCTTCCAGTCATCGGCAAACACATCGCAGGAAGGATTGACGTCCAGCAGCGTATTGAGCGCTGTAAGAGTACGGATAAAATCAGTGAATACGGATAGAAAAGTGAGTGATGAATTTGTTTATTTAGTTAGAGGAAATACAAAAAAAAAGTTTTTCTTCGATATTATCTTTTAAATTGGGGCTGAGGAATTGGAGAATATACGTACTTATGTTTTTTTTTCACAATTCCGTAGCCAGTATGAATTATATCTGATTAAAACTTTTTTTAAATCTTTCTCCTATCTAAATAAACAAATTCGCCTTTCACTTTTCTAATATCCCTACTCAGTGATTTTATATGTTTAATAATATTGTGAAGCGCGAGAGAGATAGCTGCGCGCTTTAATAAGGGCCCGATCTGATGATGGTACTGCAAGGGATGTAATGATTGTTTTTTTATGCAATATAGATTTACCATTGACCACCAACTCGCCTGATGTTAAGCGACAATTTCTTTGCGGAAAGTGTTAAGATGGTCGAGTTTGAGCTTATTACATTTTTGATGTGCAGGATGTCGTTAGATTTGTCTTTATTTCTTTTCTTTAAACAATTAAATTATTCATTTAAATAAACCAAATATCTCAATATTTTTTTAACTACACAAAATTTACATTATAAATTGGCTTATAGGGTACCTAAAAACTACGGTTAGTTTGTACTGATACATACATACTTTCTCACTAATACCAGCATTCTACATCAAATCACGCATAACATTTACAAAAAACAGCTTTTATGCAATCAGGCAATGCTTAATTTTATGTGATAACGAATTTGTGAACTATAAATAGGTAAGTTAATATTGTTCACACATTATTCTGGTCAAACACATAACACAAATAAAGCCATAAACTCTTGCGACACCAATTTCATGTTTTGTCATAACAATATGCAAATCAGAAAAGAAAGTAAAAGCAAAACCGAACATCTCTAAGGCGATGTATTTAAAATGTTATTTTAGTGAAACTAGACATACTAGATCGGTTACTTTTGTTTTCAAAGTAAAAGTGGATACCGGCGCCGCCAGCGAAAGTGTTTATTTTAATTTAACTTAAATCTAGATTGTCATAAGTACCTTTAATATTATTTTTTAAGTTTGATCGGCTTGCGCTTGACCGCCTGGCTTGCGCTAAACCGCCTAGGCGCCAACTCGCCTGATGTCCAATGGAGTTGATGACGATGACGATGGAGCGCGCTTACCTACAAGCAACATCTATATATTTATTTCTACTAAGGCCCGATTATACTCTCTATTACTTTTTTCTTTCCCTATGACCTATGACCAAATTTTTTTTCGCTGCGCAAGTACATGCCACATGTTATTTTTTCATGGCGTTGACGTTAAAAAATTAAACGGTAAATATATTCCCGTAAATAATCTAAAATTTTGTTGAATATGAAAATATCAGCCACGATATAGATAATATCAGTTAATGACGAGCTTTAACATGTAGATACAACAAATTGATAAAACACGGATAAAAGAAGTTTACGAAATTACACTCCTGCACGTAGATGATGTATACATATATAACCCGAACTTGTGAAAGTTCATGAGTATACTAAATCCAACGATATTACTAAAACAAATTACGACGCAGAATTTGTTTGGAAAGAGAAAAAAAAATTGGTTGTTTGCAAAGTCGGCTTACGGATGATAGTTTAACGTGACAACGTCATAACAAAACATTGATGAAATGCGAACGTTACAATGAGCGTAACGGGACAATGAGTCTTCCTTTTTCGTGCGTGCAGCCGGCGTTCATCGATTTACTAGACGTTGTTACGAAAAAAATATGGGAACTGACGTCTCGCTTGTGTTCCTAGCATAGATGTAAGTACTTTAAATTATAATATACTATACGGCCTCATTCTACGGTTTCTAATCAATCAAAATAATAAAATAAGAACAGCAGCGCCCTCAATGGCACCTTAGGTTTCTTTCCAAACATACTCTACTAAATAGCTACTGTACTGTACACATACTGCCATCTAGCGAGTCGCAACTAAATCAACTGCGTACAGAGTAAGATTTAGGAAAATGGGAAAATATTTTACAACCTCGGTATTCACACTCCCGTGTCTGTGAACTAGTAAACAGGCTTTCAACGTTATTTACTGTTTCCTCAATAGATGTCAGCCTTCGGTGTATTCAGAAAATGCAGTTTCCGTATTTACAAGACTACTACCACTGTCCTTGCTTCCTGGAATCCATCTATACATTTAAATCAGTTTATATGTGATCTCTTCCATCGTAAACAGCTTGACAGAGTATTTCTACCAGTTTGGGGGGCTGCTGCTGCTCAGCTTACCCTCGGCTGCTCGGTCGCTGACGTAAAAAAAATCACTAAAAATCATAAAAAGACATTCTAAAGCATTAAAGGAGTTATCGTCCGAAATGAAATTGGTAATGAAAATCTGTTGCTAGCTCTCGGTACATAATAGCTATCTATAGCTTATCAAACCATATACCTACTAAGTATTGTCCGGTATTTCGTAGATTAAAGCTTTACGACCTTATTTTCACTCAATCGAAAGTCACCCAATTTTAACTAGTGTAGACTTAGGTGTAGACCTAATAATTATAGTTAAAAAAAAACTGAAAAACCGACTTCAAAATACGCAATTCGTTTACTTGGATGACATTTTTCTAGCTATTTTGTTATAAAAACCTAAGTACTGCGCCAATCAGTACTTATTAGTCTACAAAGTTAAAATTGGGTGACTTTAGAGTGAGTGTAAAGTAAAGTAATCGGTGAACAAACATACAAAGAAAAAACATACAGTCGAATTGAGAATCTCTTTTTTTTAGAAGTCTGTTAAAAACATCGTCGAAAACCATGTTTTGTAGTTAACATGGAATCGAACTAATAGTAATTTTTGGAATTAATCATGAGTCAATTATTATAGAACTATATTTTAGAGTTTGAACGCTCCTGAGTAGATATATCTACAGCTAAGTATTACGATGTACCTACTTATTAAATATACCAAAATAGATAGAGCTTTCACATAATATTTTGTAAAGGATCTTTGATTGAGTTTTCATTTACTTCCTGTATTCCTCATTCACATGAATTACGAACTTTTACGGTTCCAACAGAGACGTTAAAAAGATTTTTGTAATTTCCAAGGGATGTATTTCTAAATACCCACCCTTTTAAAGCAAATCCCGACGGCTTACCATTTTGCTGTCTTCACAGCAAACCTTTGAAAAGGGTAGACATTGCGTATTTAAAGATAAGTATTATAGGTATACAGATACAAATACGTACGTATGAGTATAAGCATTTCCCTTGATTCCTTCACACAATGCGAGGTTTAAAAAAAAAACTTTAGTTCTTACGTTGTTTACGGGTGCGTCGATCGGTCCAAATATCAAGTCGAACAACTTGTGTACATTTAGTTCGAAAACATTTGTTTTAAGAGTTTATTTAAATTTAACATTTTTAGAACGAAAACCAAGTCTCTGTAAATACAGTAAGCGATACCATTCATTCTAGCTAAGGTCCAATCTCCAGGTTTTCTGTAGAGTTTTTAAGGTTCCGTATTAGTTCTGTAGTATTACGAGGAAAGAAAAATATCAATTATTATTGTATTAATATAATAATACACTGATGGCCGATGGGGCCGAAAGGTTCTCGAGTGGAGACCACGTACCGGCAAGCGCAGCGTAGGAAGACCAGCCACGAGATGGACAGACGACCTCATACAAGTGGCGGGAAGACGCTGGATGCAAGCCGCTTCCAATCGGTCTTTTTGGAAATCCATGGGGGAGGCCTATGTCCAACAGTGGACTTCTTATGGCTGAGATGATGATGATGATGATAATAATACATGTAATTTTCCTTATTTGCTATTTTATGATATGTAAACCCTAAACGGCTTGATTTTGGTGATAAGGTCCTTCCATAATATTTTAGGTAACGATGTTCCTGCTTGTTATCTCCAAAATTATCAGAATACGTTTAGCCATTAGGGGTTTTAAATCTCAGAACTCAAAATTGAAGCTTAGGAGGAATATTTTAAGGTAATATTACACCACTTAATTTTAGGATGAAAGCTATGAAGTCATGTCTACTACCCTGCTTAACATATGGATGCCAGGCTTGAAAATACACAAAAAAATAACCACTTGCCAGTGAGATACAGAGCGCTGTAAGCTGAATGTAAAGAAAATCGAAAAAAAATACGGCACACAAAAATAATGAAAGAAACAAAGGCTTGTGATACTCCAAAATATGCTCAAACTAGTTTCCATACAAATTTTGTACAAGTTTCTGTATTATGCACAATTCTTGATCCACTAGAAATAAGAGGCTGTTTATTGTATTTTATTATTAATTATAACTCAAAACTTCAAAGAACCTAAAACATAAATAGACAATTTCAGAATGGTCTCTAGAAATATAATCGAAATCTGTTAAGTAGTTTCGTTTTTTGATCAAAATAACTGGAAAAAATATGTCATACGCAAATGAACTTGCATATTTGGTATTCGTGTGACTTATTCGAGAGTATGCTAACTGAAGTCTGTTGTTTTAATTTTTAACCGACTTCCAAAAAGAAGGAAGCTATCAATTCGTCTGTATATTTTTTTTGAATGTCTGTTCACCGATTACTTCGCCAATTGTGCAAATTGCTAATTCTCATACAAGTGGCGGGAAGACGCTGGATGCAAGCCGCGCGCCAATCGGTCTTTTTGGAAATCCATGGAGGACGACTATGACCAGCAGTGGACTTCTTATGGCTGAAATGATGATGATGATGATGTGCATTGATTTTGATGATCCATTTTGTATTTGGTAGGTAAAACTTCAGAGGTGGTCGCATAAATTTTTAATCCAAATTTTTCCAATCCAAGGTTCAGTACTTTGGTTTTTATAACCAAATAACTGGTAAAATATCATCCAAGTGCCTGTAGAAAACTGAATAGCAAGTTGCATATATTTATCACAGTTAGCTAGTATTACAAATATTATAATTAGTTTGATTTAATTAATAGTTTATTTATGTAGTATTACAAATAGTTACAAATATACAAATTGCGTATTTTGAAGTCGTCTTTTTTGAGTTTTTAAACTATAATTATCAGTAATAATAACTTAAACATTGTTATAAATAGATTTACAGTTTTTTTTTACATTTATTTTCAGTATATCTTACCCAGATATTATTTAAACTATAATTTTTTTTTTTTTTTTTTTTTTTTGTTCATTACATATCGATGTCGAGCAAAAGTATTTATCAATTCACTCAAAGGTTCATAAATGGATAGCAGAAAAGTAGAAAATGGTTGCTATACATTTAAGGACCTTTTTGTGGTTCACCTGCCAGCTCCCGCCGTAGATTCTAGATACTCTACGTGACGAATATGTTGGTATTAATTAAAACGTTCTCAGCCCGTACCTTCAGGAGTTGGTCCTTTGATTTCATAAGAAGCCTTTTAAAACTACTTAGTTAAGCCAGTGTTGTGTGTAAATTTAATTAATTCAGTGATATTGTTGTAGGGAAAGTCTCGCTTCCATAATTAAGTAGGTAAATATTTTGCGTTAATTCAAAAGTGTTGGTTGTTAGCTTGATATTCAATTAGAGCTTAATTATTTACTGTATTGTCTAGTTTCTATTGTTGTCTTTTAAATTAGTTGAAAATAAATTCATAAAAAAATATCTCCATCTCATCATTGGAACGCATCCTTACAATGTAAATGTACTTACCTGACTTGGCTGCGGCTAGAAGCGGGAAGCTGTTATCCAAAAATACACTGATAATGTTGAAATGATTCTTATACCAGTAATTACCATATTTTTCAGATAAGGGTTGAGACTTTGATCTGATTAGGCGCAATACGTCACATTTTCAAATGAGAATACCTAGCTAAACAATAAACAAAGATTTTTTCGAATATAAATATCCAACTTATGTGCTTTGAAATTGTGTGTTATTGTTTATTTTAATTTTTTATAGAAACATTTCGAAGCCTATATAAAATCAGACCAAATGCTTTTTTTAAGTTTCATTTTATTGTTAAATCTGTCACTAATTTTTACATGTTGTAAAATGTTACTCCGCCATTACATTGAACTGTTGAGGCTGCCCGAAGGCGTCGCTATCTAATTGCTAAGATGTCATTGTAGTAAAATTCATAAAAGGACCGCCACAAAGCAAATCTCATTTCCTCCTGTGGCTTTGAAAGCGACTCGTTTGTCGCACCCTCATTTCATTTGGATAATCGACCTTGACATAAGTCCTAAGTGAGATCTTTGCCAGTAAGCTTCTCGGAATCCATATTTTTTAAATAATAATATTACTTTATGTGATGTTTTTCCTGTTATTCTGTCTATTAGATATGGTAAGTCTACTGCACAAGTATACCTAATACATTCCTACGATTTTTATTATTTTTATTTTATTTATTGTAGGTACATGAAAAATTCTGTAAATGGTTGTCGGGTTTTGGTTGTAAGGTGAAAACATGATATACCTTATCAAATGATCAGATTTATTCAGATTGCCGGAAAACTCGAAAGAACTCGAACTTTCTCAAACTTGTATTTATCGGAAGTAACCTATGATAATGTAATTGTTTGAATTTTACTAACCCGAATACGTTTCAAGCTACTTGATTCCAGATATTTTACTTAACATGCATACGTGTATACGCTCAGAGGCGGACTAGCAGTATTAGCCGCCCTAGGCCGAGTAAAATCACGCGCCCCCTTTTAAGCACTGATGATCTTATTATCAACGTACAACGTAAATACCATGTATTTTTCCGCAATTGATTGCCAGGCGCCCCTGAAATCTGGCGCCCTAGACCCGGGCCTTTTCAGCCTTTAGGGTAATCCGCCTCTGTATACGCCGAGCAGTCCAGCTCGCAAGCAGCTATAAAAATGATGAAATTTTGATGTTTTATGTTTTCAGCCAAATATCGGCACAATCGCTCATGTTAAGAGAAAAGTAGTAAGAAATTAAATTTTAGAGCAATTTATTACCTTCTATTTATACGAAAATCGGTGTCCGTAACCCCCATAGCTCTATTGGAATTGTTATAAACTCAAAAATAGTATTAATAGAAGTTATAAAATGTGGCCCTAAACTAACATGAAACTGAGCATGACGTGAAAAAAAAACATTTATTTATTTTATTAAGTCTATTGACATTTATCGACTTACACGAGCCTATTAAAATTTTGCAAAAAAATGTTAAGGTTTCGAGTTGATCATCTTCTTGAGACAACTTCTATTTAGGTATATAACACAAATATCCAGTGTTACTGTTACCGTGCGCTACAAGGATGAAAGTAAAGAAGAAATTCTGGGAAGTAATATTAAATGTATGAAGTTTGCGTACAATAGGTAACGCAAACCGCTTCCATATTAAAAATTAAAATCAATGTTTTGTTCGCTTACCTTCATTTACAAGATAAATATTGTTTAAGCATCACGCCGTAAATAGTGAAACAGGATGTATTTCAAAATTTCACTGGAGTAGAAAGGTTAAGATAATTTTAGTTCAGAAGTGCGTAAGGCTTGAAGTGTACCACGGTTTCACCGTAGTGGTGGTGAATAATGACCTTAAACACCTACATTAGTAACCGTGTACCACGGTTTCACCGTAGTGGTGGGGAATAATGACCATACACACTTACATTAGTAGCCGTGTACCGCGGATTCACAGTAGTGATGGTGAATAATGACCTTAAACACCTACATTAGTAGCCGTGTACCGCGGATTCACAGTAGTGGTGTTGAATAATGACCTTAAACACCTACATTAGTAGCCGTGTACCGCGGATTCACAGTAGTGGTGGTGAATAATGACCTTAAACACCTACATTAGTAGCCGTGTACCGCGGATTCACAGTAGTGGTGGTGAATAATGACCTTAAACACCTACATTAGTAGCCGTGTACCTCGGATTCACAGTAGTGGTGGTGAATAATGACCTTAAACACCTACATTAGTAGCCGTGTGCCACGGTTTCACCGTAGTGGTGGTGAATAATGACCTTACACACTTACATTAGTAGCCGTGTACCGCGGATTCACAGTAGTGGTGGTGAATAATGACCTTAAACACCTACTTTAGTAGCCGTGTACCGCGGATTCACAGTAGTGGTGGTGAATAATGACCTTAAACACCTACATTAGTAGCCGTGTACCGCGGATTCACAGTAGTGGTGGTGAATAATGACCTTAAACACCTACATTAGTAGCCGTGTACCGCGGATTCACAGTAGTGGTGGTGAATAATGACCTTAAACACCTACATTAGTAGCCGTGTACCGCGGATTCACAGTAGTGGCGGTGAACAATGACCTTAAACACCTACATTAGTAGCCGTGTACCGCGGATTCACAGTAGTGGTGGTGAATAATGACCTTAAACACCTACATTAGTAGCCGTGTACCGCGGATTCACAGTAGTGGTGGTGAATAATGACCTTAAACACCTACATTAGTAGCCGTGTACCGCGGATTCACAGTAGTGGTGGTGAATAATGACCTTAAACACCTACATTAGTAGCCGTGTACCGCGGATTCACAGTAGTGGTGGTGAATAATGACCTTAAACACCTACATTAGTAGCCGTGTACCGCGGATTCACAGTAGTGGTGGTGAATAATGACCTTAAACACCTACATTAGTAGCCGTGTACCGCGGATTCACAGTAGTGGTGGTGAATAATGACCTTAAACACCTACATTGGTAGCCGTATACCACGGTTTCACCGTAATAGTGGTGAATAATGGTGACGATGACGATATTTATATTTCTGTTTCAATGTTTTGAGGCTACTCTGGCTACCATGCCTTGCTTTAGAAAGTTATTTGTTTGTCATAAAAAAACATAATTTATTGCATAATTTATAAATTTACTGTTCCTGAAAAGTATGTTTATTTCATTTAATGAAAGATCCATAGGATTTTTGATAGACTTTAAATCTGGTAGACGCTTTCACATAGTTCCATCTAGCCTCGAACTAAATAAATTAAGCTTTTACTGGGAACTAGATAGCCGATTCTTGTAAACTTTTTTTTTGTAAATACATATTTATGATGCGGTTATAACAACTCACTTTAATTTCAAGTCTGCTTGATCGTTCGTCTGACGGACAAATTAGTCTGTCAATAACTTCACTTCACACTAAACTTTATCGATTTTAATTTGACTTTAATGTATTAAACAAACAATTTATTAATGTTTGTGTTTTATTTATTTTTATTAATTATTAGGAAGACCAGCTACGAGATGGACAGATTACCTTAACACCAAGTGAGTTGACGGTCAGCGCAAACCTATTTTCGAATAATAAAAAAACCTCATATAAGTGGCAGGAAGACGCTGGATGCAAGCCGCTTTCAATCGGTATTTTCAGAAGTCCATGGGGGAGGCCTATGTCCAGCAGTGAACTTCTTATGGCTGAGATGATGATGATGAATCAAACAATTAGAATATAGTAAACGCGTTAAATATCCTACATATCGTTCAGAGCCGAGGCCTACATTGATTTACTGAACAGTACAACCTCAATAGTAGAATTCCCTACTTACTCTTTTATTGTTAGTATAGAGTTTATTATTTTCCGTCGGGTTCAACGGTTCAATCGTCTATAAACTCGAAATCTGTTTCGAGGACTTGAACTCGACCCTTTGGAAGCAATAAGGGCTCTTTGCAATGCGACCCAATTTAGTTTTGTTCACTTCAAATATTAGGTGTATTTGATTGAACGCGAAAGAAAGTGTCACTCTGTAAATCGGATAACTATTTGATAAAAATAAAATTACCCGGCTAAGTTAAAAGGAAAGTAATGTCGTAAAAAACGTACATTTCGACACTCACAACTCACAAGGGAATCAAAACCTATGGGGTACTTCCCGTTAACCTAGAACTTTGAAAATTTTGCAAGAAGCATTGTGTTAGAGTACACCATATAGGAAAAAATCCGAAAACTGGTAATTTTTAATTTAATCACAAAAAATATCACATTATGCAAGGAATGTGAGTCAAAATTTTAAAGTGAATTAACTGTAATATGTGGAGTATCATATGAAAGAGCTTCATTAGCATAAGCTAAAACAGGTTTTTAAATATTTTTACGATGTATATTTTTCGGTTTATGAAGGAAAATATATGATTTCCCTCTTTTATCTACTCGCCCACCGAGAGTTCCGTACTAACCCTCGGTGGGCGAGTCTGCCTCGCACTTGTCCGGTTTTATTTTTTAGTTTTTACGAAAAAGTTCGTTGGAGGTTACGAAAAAATGCATTTTTTATTTTTGCGATAGATATATTATCATTATTCCAAAAAACATAACCTCATATATACGTACATACACCCTTACATACACTTGAAAAACATAACTAAACCTTCCTAAAAATAACCTTCTTACGCAGTCGGGTAAAAAGCAGTTATGCTTGTTACTTTTGACATCTCTTGATTAGATAAGATATTATCATATCAAGTCTATAGCAGAAGGTGTGTCAAATAAAGATGGCAAGTATGATACTGTTATTTCACAGGTTTTCTCTCGTATTTTCAAGATAAATACTTAGGTTTAGTATTAAAATTGATGTGTGTATATTTTCATGACAAATACAATAAGTAATAACACAAGCACGATCTGACAAGGAAAGTTGATTGTGCGGGAATGAATGACTAAGCTTTTTTGCTGTAATTTTTGTATTGTTTTCCTTTTCGTGATATTTTAATCGACTTTAAAAAAAGGAGGTTATCAATTCGACCTGTATGTAGGTAAGTATGTAATATTGTAAGAACTGCACAGTTTTTGTAAATGTTAGTCTAAACCAGCTTCTAAACATGTGTGCCAAATTTCATAAATGTATGTATGTTTGAATGTCTGTATCTCTGTATATTTGTATGTTTGTCCACGTATTAAACAGAAACTAGATCGTATTGCAACATTTTATTTATTTATTTATAATGTATCTTTTAGCTAGTAAGTTTAGGTACTATAAGTTTCATCAAAATCAGTTTAGTAGTTTTCAAGATTGGACTTTTTTAATTTTAAAGTATGAGCGTTTCAACGACTCTATACAAACTACTACTTTGAGTTAGTAGGCAAATGTTACTACGCAGTACGATTTTTAAGGTAATGTTAAGTAAACCAATTCGTATCTCAATTTTTTGAGATCAAATTATCGAAACCGACAAGCTAACAATATTTTCTGCTTTACCGCGCTAAATAAATACGATTTCATTGAGTGTTATTCTTCATTTACATATTTATTATACCTATACTTACATAATTTCAATCGTGTTCCACCAATAAAATACTGATACAATTTTATAGAGCAAGCTTTTTTACCCGACTGCGTGGGAAGGAGGGTTATGTTATTCGAGTATATGTATGTTTGTATGTACCTATGTATATTTCTCTATGATCGCCTGCAGCCTAAACGGCATGACCGATTTTGATATGCGAGGTGTCGTTGGATTCTTTTTCGCTTCTAGAGTGTCATAGGCTATATTTTTTTGTAATAATAATAATAATAAGTGCTCGTCGACATCACCATCCCACATGATGAGAATCTCGTGAAGGCTGAGAAGGACAAGCTCAGCAAGTACCTTGACTTGGCTCACGAGATAACCGCCATGTGAGATGTTGACTCGACGATCATTGTCCCGATAGTCGTTTCGGTGAACGGTGTCATAGCGAAGAGCCTCGACCAACATCTCAAGAGGCTCTCGCTCGATGGTTGGGTCAAGGGTCGGATACAGAAGGCAGTCATCCTAGACACGGCACGTATTGTCAGGAGGTTCCTTTCTCTTTCGCTCCTACCACCGGCAGCTTGAGCCCCGCCCCGCTGCCGGCGGCACCCTATTATAGTATTAAGTTTTTTTACAATATTTGTTTCTTTTTTTATAAGTTTATATTTGTGTTGTAAAAAAATTTAAATTAAGATTGTAAATAAATAAATGAGATAATAATAATACAGCTCTCGCAAAAATAAAAAATTCGTGTTTTTTGTAACCACCAATGAACTTGTTCGTAATAAACAAGTGGTTAAACTACTTAGAATGATTCTATAGAATGCGCATTTATAATCATTTACAGCGATTTTATGCATACTTTCTCACAAAAACGTACAGTCAACAGCGTATCAAGCGGAACGAAATCTTAAGTTAGACTGCAAAAACTACTTTTCTGCAGTCGGATATTTTGTTTTTCTTTTAACATAGACACTTGTTTGGTTCACACATAATATCAAAATATTGGAATGGTATTTCAAAATATATTCGAATAGAATCTGTTTAGTACTATCGTGGCAAAACCACAGACATGAAAATTTTTCACTTCATCGAATTTCTTCGGGGAAAACACGTGAACTAACGTCTGGAAGTTTAAATATTAACGTATTCTGTGGTGCTGACTGAACAGAATAAGCTGTGCCCTCAATGCCACATTAGATCTCTAGGTGAACAGACTTTTAAAATAAGAGAAATAAAAACTACGGGACACTCACGTTTGTTTTAAGTCGATAAATCTGACTAAAGTTTCAACCGCATTCGGCGATCTTTTTCAAAGGAGCAGCGCAAACGTCACTCTCGGTCGGTGACGCGCCTCGCACTGCGACGTGCCGCTCGTGCCGCACGTGACATCATCGGTTGCAAAAGGGTTGGGGTGGGAAGCTGGTCTTCTAGCGTCGGTTCAGCTGAAGTGTCCTCTTCACTAGAACTCTCATCAGTGTCAGGAATGTTCCAGCAGACGGAACTCGCAATATCACCACCAAGCTCACGATCATCTTGAACATACCTTAACTACAACGTTTTTTGTGGATGCCTAGACTTCACAAAGAAGGCACGCATTTTTTGCTTGTAGGACCATAAGGGCCAACGACACACATGCGGCGCGAATTTCAAATTTCAAACAGTTTTTGGGGCTTTGTACCCGGCTCGGTCAATTATTGTAACTGTTCGCAATGTTTGCGACAATTTAAAATTATTATATATATTTTAACGTCAAATTACCTATCAATAATGCACCTCGTTGCTTACATATCCCGAAAACTTGCTTGAATTACAAAAATGGGTTACTAGGTTAATATATGCTACATGACGTATTATTGGTAAACAGAAAGACATGATAAAATTTAAAAAAATATTGATAGTTGCAAACATTATGATCAATTACAAAAAATACCTGACTTAGCTACAAGGACAAAAAACTGTTTGAAATTTGAATTTCCCGCCGCATGCGTGACATACCACCTAAAATTTTCTTCCCGTATATTCATGTTCATCAGGAGAATCTGGAGTTCTTCGGACTGGACGCTGGGGATGTGAGTACAATCCCACATAACCTGGCTGCATACCCAACGTAGCCGGGTATCGTTCGAGGATTTCTCTCAAAAAAGCTGTATTTTGTCTGTCAATCATGCATATGCTTGCTTATGCCTATTATGTTTTTTAAGAAATAAATAATCGGTCATTTCGGTTAATATTTTTATTTTCCTACAAAAACAAGAGGTAAACAATGTAAGTATAAAGTTAAGGGATGCTAGCTCCCTGATTAAACCGTTAAAGCACGACGGAACCCGTTGAAGCTAACAACCTTTTTGCATTTTACGTCTCCTGGGCAGAAAGTTAGTTTCAAAATGGATTTTAGAGACACTCCCTGTAGGAATGGCGAATGGCAGGGACGTAAAATGGATTTCTTGCCTTAATTGGTTTGAAATGTGTGTTACGTGGTTATTAAAGTTATTTTAGGAAACAGTATTTCTTTTGTTTGTAAACAATCAGTTAACTGTTTTTTTACCTAACTGCCTAAGGAGGGTTATGTTTTTCGAGTGTATATGTTTATATGTATATATGTGGGTATGTATGTATGTTTCTATATAACCGCCTACAGCCTAAACGGCTTAACCGATTTTGATGTGCAAGGTGTCGTTAGAATCGTCATCACTCCCCGAGTATCATAGGCTGTATGTGAACAAACAAGTGATTTTACTAAAATTATTCAAAAAAAAAAATGCGCATTTATAATAATAAACATCTATTGTTAGTCTGCTGTTCATTTAAACACCTATCATTTCTACCTTCAGTAGTAAGAAAACATTTAAAATGTAAAGCCAAAGATCGAATTAAGTAGATTTTACGCTCATCTAAATGATGTAGACTGAATCCTACAGGAGGGTAAGATTTAATGATAGTAAAATGTGATCATATCTTGTTTCTAGTTACTGTTTTATGAGCATAAGAAGTTTTAAAAGTACTTATAGTTGAACGAACTATTCTAGATCAAATAAGTCGGGAATTACGAAGTTTCAAAGCTGGCTAGATCGCTTAATTGCACTAGAACTAAAGAGAACCAGAGGCTTGCTATGAGTATTAAAACCAGTGATTTAACTTACTTACTTAAGTTAGGCATTTAAGGACATTTTCTTGAATAAGCTTTGAGACTTATTAAGACTTATTTTGTAATTTCTGCTCAAAAAAGGGTAATATTTTCAGATATATTTTTGTATGAGTTTTGTGTAGTGTTTATGTCCTTTTAACGTATTTAAGGCTATTTCATTGATCATCATTGATGTCAAAATACAAAGCGTTCTCAGAATAAATCTCATAGTCCTGAAAACGCTTAAAAATCAGCTGTTCCATACGTAAAGTTCATTGGCATTCATCGCCCCGTGCAGCCTAAGCAGTCCGACCGATTTTGCTGTGCAATATGGACTGTTTTTTGTTTTTCATAAAATATTAGTTTAATAGTGTTCCTTTGGCCCAGTATTTAGGAGCGATTCAAATAATTAACTAAACTATAAATTAAACGGCCGCCTGTATATTTTATCCAAACAGCTTTTACAGTTTAATGTGCGGTTTGAACTTTCCTTTATAAATGGAGGTCATGATGCTCTGAAATACTGACAAAGGATGGGTATAGGAGGTGAACCTACTATTCATTGCACGGGAATAGTTTGTTAGCTTACATATTTAACCGAAAACTTTTAAATACATTGTTGTTTATTTTTATCTGATAGCAGGAAGAGGGTTAATGGTTTTCAAATGTGTTTATATATTATCTAACTCTTCGATACACTCTACAGTCTAAACCGTTGACAGTGTTCAACGTAATTATGAATTTATGAATGAGGTGAGGTGTTATTAAATTCGACTCAGCTGTATTATATATTGTATTGTATTATTTATAATACCGGCTGTCTTTTAGATCCAGCTGCATTTCGTCTAGCAGCCAGTTTGCGTTTAGGAGCAAGGCGTTGTGGTGCCCTTATCTGCCAGAGCGGTACTGCAGTTGATCAGCTCGGTCACCACGGTCTCTCTTGCTCGAGAAGCTCTGGTCGAATTGGTCGTCACGCGACCCTGAATGATATCATCTGCCGGCTTTTGCCACCGCCAATGATGCAGCTGTGCTTGAACCGAGCGGTCTTGCGCGTGACGATGGTAAAAGGTCTGACGGAATCACCCTTGTGCCATGGATTTGCAAATCGATTTGCTTTTTGTGTAGTAATAGTATGGGCAGTTTAGTTAAGTTAAGTTAATAAAGGCACTTGCTTGCCCTATATTGATGATATATACATATATATTACAGTCAAAACTTTTAAAAGTTCTTAGACTGAAAAAAAAAACAGGCAAAGTACTTTTGAATGAAAATCATTGGTCAGTAGTGCTTTTGACTGCAAATTTGCGGTCAAAAGTTGTTTGGGCTGACGCTTTTAATCATAATTAGTTTTAACCACTGAGCATTAGTCAAAATAACTTTAAAATTCATAATTATGAAGAAAAAAAACGCATTGCTCTGTCCAAGCACTTGAAGCGAATCAACTTATAAGCTATTAGGTTTTATGACAACGCGTGCTTTCTTTCATAATCCCTTTTTTTATATTATCTACATGTTTAGTTATAAATAAAAAAACTGTATAAATGTGCGTTTCTTTGTTATCAGCAATAATATTGTGTCATAACCTCTTTTCTGTGATTTCCAAGGTAGGTATGTCTCTTTAGAAAAAAATATATGAAATTTTTGCTTCGTACCGTATCGTATATTCTATAAATAATTAGGTGAGCTACCTACCAACAAGCTGACGTACTATTTGTCGAAGAAAAACCTACATCAGCCCTTTCCTAGTAAGTTACCCATGCGTGCTTTTGCAGCCTTGAACGTAAGTATGAAATATACAGGGCAATATTTTGATCCCGGCCGACAAAAACCGGCGTGTCGCACGCATTACGCCCTAGTAGGTTTCAGGGCACGTACGTCGTCTACGTGTTCCATCGTTGCCCGCTTTACCCCATTTCCGAGGAGCAAAGTGCAATTAGGAACTTATCGCCTCAGACAGTGCGCTTATCTTGCCAGTACCTAAGATAAGCGCTGCCGTGATCGCTTCCTAGATATTGTTTTCTGTTAAGGAGACTGTGTATGAAGGTAATGATTTTAAAAATTTGTAAATACGCATACTTAAGGCTGTATCTCTTTAGGAGTACGATCAGTGCCTCACTGTCTGTCAACTAACTCTGAGGGACGAATGGGCATACTTTAAATGTCGGAGAATGGTCAATATGGTCATCAGCTGTTCACTAAATGAGTCTGTATAGATATTCGACTTAAAATATATAACATGGCGAACGGAGGCAAACTGTCAGCCGCTCTTTGTTCGTCTAACGAGGACGCAGACTAAATTATTCCACAGTCAGCACAGATTATTTTTTAAGCGATACTTTTAATTTTTACTTTTACTTAACGTACATATCTAATATGTTAAATAATGTACCTACATGTTAAATAATGTTAGCCATATTAGTTGACTGGCGGCCAATGAGCACTCATACTTTCGAAAGCACGAGCTGTGATTGCTTGGTAGTCCAATGTTTGTATTTACATTATTGGACTCGATAAAATAGAAAATTATGTTCACTATTGATCACGGAAACATAGATATGTGTTCATATACTTAATATGTACTCGTATACACGTATTTGTGTACATTTCACACAACACCATCTAGCCCAAACTAAGCAAAGCTTGTACTATGGAACTAGATGGCTGATAGAATACATATATACTTTATTATTATATCTACTCTTTATTCAATTTACATCTTAAATCTAAGTTTTTTACAATAGAAATACAAAAATATAAATATTATAAAAAACTTAAACCTAGGGTGCCGCCGGCAGCGGGGCGGGGCTCAATCTGCCGGTGGTAGGGGCTACAGAGAGAGGAACCTCCTGACAATGCGTGCCGTGTCCAGGATGACTGCCTTCTGTATCAGACCCTTGACCCAACCGTCGAGTGAGAGTCTCTGGAGATGTTATTATTATTATTTTTTACTTTTTTTTTTTTGTTCAACTAAAGTTACGTAAGGTTTTGCAAAATTCTGAATGTCCTACGACATGAACTCTTCGTTACCTGCCTACAGTAACAATCCTTAAGAGGTGTATAGATAATTGGAGTAACACGCGTGTTCATCGTTATACAGTGGTTGTTACCAAATTAGCCATATACCGCTGGATCTCTGTCACTGACAGCCACTGTGTAAAGGTATTGAGAACTTCGCACTTACCGTCACCAAGTTAACGCGTACTGGATACGTCACGCACTCTCTAACTGTTCTTGGCTTCCTCTTTATGCAGAAGTTAGCCTGTGTTTGGCTTCGCAGCTCTGATAACTTGAGTGGATACGCTCGTGTACAATACGCCTTAGCAACAGACTTACCGAGAATATAACTTCTCCAATTTGAGTTGTATGAACGATAGATAACATCTACAAGTCTGCTTGTTGTAACTTTGTATTTACTTAAGTTTGTCTACTCTCTAATTATTCGATATTTTGAAGTGATTTTTCACACTTAAGTATTTACAAAGTTATTTTAATTTTATCAACATTATCACATCCGACAGGACTTGAACCCGCACATCACAATCAGCCTTCTTGCTTAAACCAATCAAGCGTTCGTAGCACCACCGGTAACCGCGATAACACACCTGTAATTGGGATATGTTTGTTGAAATCTCGTCGGATGTGATTTTTAGGGTTCTGTGCTTTAAAAGGAAAAAAGTGAACCCTTATACGATCACTTTGTTGTCTGTCTGTCTGTCTGTCTGTCCGTCCGTCCGGGTGTCAAGACCTGTATCTCAGGAACGCGTGAAGGTATCGTGCTGAAATTAAAACCATATACGCAGATCTATAGTCTCTTGCTGTTGAAAGAAATATCAAATTTCTCAGTTTTGTAAAAAAAAGTTACAGCCGAATATGTCGTAAAAACGAATATTTCGACACTCACGATGGAATCAAAACCTATGGGGTACTTCCCGTAGACCTATAACTATGAAATTTGCCAAAAAACATTGTGTTATAGTACACATATGGGAAAAAATCCGAAAACTAGACATTTTTAATTTAATCCCAAAATAGTGTCTTTATGCAAGGAATGAGGGTCTAAATTTTAAAGTGAATTAACCGTATCATGTGGGGTATGCATATGAAAGAGCTTCATTAGCACAAGCTAAAACAGGTTTTTAATAATTTTTACGATGTATATTTTTTATATAAGAAGGAAAATATAAAAAATATATAATATATTTTATTAATTTTAATTAATAAAATATATTTATTCCTATTATAATTTAACCCTTTTATCTACTAGTTTGTTCGGAACCCTCGGTGGGCAAGTCTGACTCGCACTTGTCCGGTTTTTTTTCTAACTGTCTACAAAAACTCTCTCTCCAACTATTAACTATCATATTTAAAAGCTAAAAACTGACTGTGTTCTTTTGTACAATATAATTGTCTTGCAACAATATATGTACTATTACCTAATCATTCTTGCAAAATTATTCTATGTTCTATGTTTTCATTTCAATGAGTTCTATGTTTTTACACAGAATACTTTAAAAGAAAAAATCTTTATTTCTCTTTTGATACATACCCGATACGACTTAGTTGTATTGAAAAAAATAATTGGTTACAGATATTATTAAATCCTGCAATATTAAATGGCAGTCACCGTTTCATTGCTACTCACGCTACGCATCAAAAATGGCTTACACTTAGATACTCGTAATTTACATGAAATTAAAATGTATGAAATCGATTACGATGACGCTATGTACGGAGGATACATCGCGGATATACGGATGTAAGACAGTACGTATTATAGTCAAGCGTATTTCAATGTTACTATCATAGAATACTATAAATTAGTGTACTAGTGTATTAGTGTAGTACACTAATAAATTAACACTCATCGATAGATACCTCATTTGCCGAAATTAGACCAGCTTCTGTTCTTTAAATCACATACATTAAAACACAACCACATACATATAGACGGGTAAAAGGTAATAGGGTATACCCAAGCGTCATAAAAAAGCGACATAAATGAAAAAGCGGAAATTTTAAAGTAAAATAGCATTCATAACTCATTTTTGACAAAAATGTCGCTTATACCCTATTACCTTTTAACCGTCGAATTAGTATCTAGTTATAACCCTTTTTCTTTGGGCGGGTACTAAATGAAACAAAACTCACCAATCCCAATTCAGATTGGAAAAGGGCATGAACAGTCATGCCCTTTGGCGAAGAGTTGTAACATTTTTTACACGTACCACATACATAAGTTATCATCTACAGTAGGTAGGTACTCTTTGACCCGTGGCGAAGCGTAAATGTGTCCTTAACAACACTATCCCTACAAGAGTACCAGTTACTCGCACATGGTATCCCTAAGGAGCCACCAAGAAACCAGTTTCAAAGGTTATGGCCGTGCTAGATACATAAACCATTTACTGGATACGCGAGGTCACCGCACTCTTTTTACTTTTCTCTTTGTGACTTCTACATGTGCTAAAGCGTCACGTACTTACGTTTTATAAAGTTAATCCGAAAGTACCCAGATTTTTCAGCTCAACTTCGAAGTTTAGTTCGAATTCTATTCCTAGTTCAGAAGTAGAAATAGAATTGTCATGAACAGGAACTTGATTTGTGAGAATATAGGTATGCATCTGGTGCTCAGTATTACGAGCTCTCATCGATGTACCAGCTGGTCTTGTTTTAGTTTGTCAGCTATAATATCGATATTTTTGTGAAAATATATGTATGTTTTCTGAAATATCTTACAAATATCTCGGACTGAAAGACAGGCGTAGTTTAAGGGGTTATTATATTAATCATTATAAACAACTAATTACTTTAGACACGAGCATTGCCTTATGATAGCATTTAGCATGATATATTTTTTGACGAGTGTGCGCAAAAGCTTAGATATTACCTTATTCTACTCTCCCTATTCCACCATAAGGACACCAGAAAGTCGGCACACTATTTCAGTCACTTTCTTGATGGGTAATGCACAGGAATAGAACTCCCTGCCACCATCTCTGTTTCCTATGAATTAAAATCTTGGAAATTTTCAAAGCTATAGTGAATAAATATATTCGAGATCGAAAAGCTCAATCCTCTGTTGACGCTCACCACCATGCCAGTCGGTGGTCAATTGTAGATATACCTACCTATATTATGTAAAAATAATATTAAAAAAAACACGCTTCAAATTCTTGTATTGTCATCGGTCCTCAATAAGTCTACAAAATTTGAATGAAATCTGACCGGTTGAAGTGGGTTAAAATAAAGTCCAAAGGAGTCGGTTACAAACAAACAAACATGCATACAGGTGAAGCTAATAAAAACATGTTAAAAAAAACAGCCTAAATCATGACAAACTCGGAACATATTTTTCGTCATACCATGTCATTCGTGACTCTGTAGAAAAAGTTATCCAGAACGATGAATAAAATGGATAAAAAAAATATAATTGGTTGTTACGGCCTACCTGATGTTTGTTCTTAAGTTTTTGCGGTTAATATACTCATTGAAATTAAATAACTTTCAACGGAATTATCGCTGTGACCACGGACGCTGCAAAGTATTTGAAACGCGAGGTCTAAAATTATGTGAAATATACGCGATAATTTAATTAAAAGTTGACGAACCGATGTATAGGTGATTTACTTTTTTAAGGGTTCCGCAGTCAACTGCGAACCCTTATAATATCGCCATATCCGTCCGTCCGCGGATTAGCTCAAAGACTGTAAGTACTAGAAAGTTATAATTTCGTGTGGGGTATCGTTGAATAGGTAATTAAAATCTGCACATAGTGAAGTGCAATTACGGAACCCTACCTTGTACGTGGTCCAACTCGCACTCAGACAATTATTTATAAAAAAAATATATCTAAATCGGTTCATAACCATTGAAGATAACGGAAAATCTTTTTTTCGAAGGTATTTCAAATTGCATCTCAAATTCTCAGTTTCTAAACGAAGAGATAAAAACTAAACATATTTTCGATACATTTTATCATACCATAATAGAAAATATGTTTATTGAACATACCCTTATCAATAATAACAAAATCATAATGAATAACAATGTAAGACAATCTTAGATCAGGAAATATATTTCCGTACTAGTAAAAATATTTTGTTCCATATATTAATTATAATCTATAACAATAAAAAGCTACATCCTGAATACGAATATCGAGTAAAGCACGAGTGTGGTGTACAGGGACAACTTTTGACTACCTGAAAGAAAAAAAAATGTCATCGTTATCACGCCTCTCTATTAGACTACCAGACATACAATCTATTTACAGTTATTTTGCATCTGAAATTTCTTATTTTATTTTTGTAAAGTTTTACATCATTTTTAGGGTTCCGTACCCAAAGGGTAAAAACGGGACCCTATTACTAAGACTTCGCTGTCTGTCTGTCTGTCTGTCTGTCTGTCTGTCTGTCTGTCTGTCTGTCTGTCTGTCTGTCTGTCTGTCTGTCTGTCTGTCTGTCTGTCTCCAGGCTGTATCTCATAAACCGTGATAGCTAGAAAGCTGAAATTTTCACAAATGATGTATTTCCGTTGCCGCTATAACAACAAATACTAAAAATTTAAAAAAATTAAATATTAAGGGGGGTCCCCATACAATAAACGTGTTTTTTTCGTATTTTTTTGCTCAATATTAAAAACGGTAACAGGTAGACGCTTCAAATTTTCACAGAATACTTACTTGTATATTACCTTTCAAAATAAATAATTAAATAACTATAAAGTAAATATTAAAGGGGGGCTCCCATACAACAAACGTAATTTTTAAGCAATTTTTACTCGATCTTAATTAACAGGTAGAAACTTGAATATTTGTAAATAAATATTTAGAAATATATTAACTATAAAAATAAATACCTAATCTAATACATAAAAACTCACAAAATGAAAATAATCCGTGCATCTAAACGCGGTGCGAGCGCCGCGCCGCGGTGTAGTGGTGGCGCGAACGCGCGGGTAGCGGGGGAGGTAACATCACGGAGCGAGCCATAGCCGCGCGTATTCGCGCGAGCGTCGTTATGCTGCCCGGATGTGTATCGAAAACCTACCTATAAGTTTGCAATTTACTACTTGGAATTTCGTTGATTTCTCGTTATTTTATAAACAGAACTAAACTTTGTAGTATTATAGATGATAGTACGGAACCCTTCGTGCGCGAGTCCGACTCGCACTTGGCCGATTATTAGAGAATGAGACGCCAATATATGAACTTAGGTACCTATTGTATTTAATAGAGACATGGGCGTATCTCTTAAAAGGTGATTAAAAATGCTTTTTCGTTTTAATTTAAAAACATAATTTGTAGTTGTCCCATGCATTGTACCTATATTTAATACATACATCGTTTCTCGTTAAAATGCCAAAAATCCGAACTCAACGATATCAATCCACGTTCTTGATGTGCACTGCACAGGTATGGAATTCTTTGCCGCCATCTCTGTTTCCTGAGAATTACAATCTTGGAAACTTCAAGGTTAGAGTGAATAGATATCTTCTAGATTGACGAGCTCTATCCTCTGCCATACCGTCGCTTAACATCAGGCGACTTGGTGGTCAATCTTACATCTATCTTGCGTAAAAAAAACTTCATGGTTTCATAGGATTTCGTTATTCAACAAGTCAACTTTATTAAATTTACGTCATAACATTAAATATAAGACTGAATGGTTCAACGTTTTATTTTTAATTAATTTACGTTATTTCCCACAGTAATAACTTTACCACTTTATAGCTATGTGTACTATTTAGGATGTGATACAGTTCATAAATAACTGCCAAAACCGAGGACAGCTATTAGCAAAATAAAATGAGAAATTTCAAAGGAAAATAAACTGTGAACGAAGCCTCTCATTGAACGTAACCTAGTCCGATCTTCAGTTTTCCACTTCCAGCCAGTATCCATCCGCCATAAATATACCGTTACTCCATGTCTAACGGCGCTCTACTATGTTTGCCGGCACGCAGTCTCCGCTCTAAAACACGTCTACAGCGCTGGTTATCGGTTCTAAGCCAGATATAACCATCTCTTGAGGTTGCTAATACCTTGTGCTGGATCAGCTACTCGTTTCTGACGAATATCTTCGTATCAGATACCATTCCTTAAAGAAAAGCCTAGTTTCCCATACCTCTCTTAGTGACTACGGATTTAAGCTGTGAGATTGAATTTGACTACGATATTAAAGTAATAACAAATCAATTCATAATTAATACAAAATACCAAGAATGAAATAAATACTGAACTTACTATTAGCAAGGCGCTCTTGTGGTTTTTCGACCTCTATTGCAGCAATGTGTGATGTAGGCATTAGCCCTGAAAAAACAAAAAATAAAAAATAGGTAGAATAATAAACTAAAATCTTGGCTTAAAACAGCGTCCACAAAGATTTATCATAATATTATTAGATGAGTTCAAAAAGACTAGTGCATTAAAAATACTGGTTTGTAAGCCCGCCTTGAAAATGTTAAATATTGAAAGGGCAAATATATTTCAAATACAAAACATTACAAGGCTTATAATATTTTGTGTTTCGTCCTCCTACTTTTTTTTAGCTGGTTACAATAAACAAAAATAGGACGGTCCTTGAAGGTGTAAGCCTGGTGATTGATGAGAATATAGATACCAGCGACCACTAGTATCTATTTTCAAATCCTTCAAAGTCAGTCTTCCTTTACCTAAGACGGATATTTCAATACATTTAACACAAAACCCCTCGCAGTAACATTATATACATTTGCATTGTATAGAATGTTACTGTGATATCGTATATAGACGATATGTCGATATCGTCTATATACGATAATATTATTACTATATGTCAAACAATTGATTGACAAATGAGAACGACCCGTCTCAGGTAGGGCAAAACTAAATGAGACAGAATATAACGTCTCGTGCCATTGATTATCCTATCAAATAAAAAAAACTAATAAATAATCTATTTGTTTTCTACCGAAAAACACAAAGCTACGTCTACATCATTCGAGGAGGTATATGCTGCAAATGCCTCGACACGCGTGTCTAGCGGATTGTGGTCTTAGTTTTATAAGCTTTTCTCTGGGTAATAGTGCAAAACAAATGTCATTCTAAGGTTTACCTGGATAATAGACCGTGGTTCTATTTGCTGTATAGTTCGCTGTAGGTAAGCTCAGCTCACACACGAACTCTTCCTTAGGCATCATGACGTCATCATCATGCACAACTACTTTGGTCTCTACCGTGTACAGACCCCACGAGTCCATGGATATATCCGTCACGGCTTGTTTCAACGGTTTCCTGAAATATTTCTATATATTTTATTCATAAAGTTTTGAAAGCGTCACGAAAGTCACCTCCTAAATATTCTGGCCGAAGTTGCAAGAAAACAAACAGTTGTGAATTTTTCAGTAGATATCAACCTACATTGATCTTTCAGGCTTTAAAGCTTAATAGCTTATCAGGAAAAACATACCATTTTATACGCAATTGATCTGATATCATAATATTTTTTCTTTATGGTGAAGACTTTGCTCTAGTCTATTATACTTTATGATAAACTACTATCTTAGGTCTTGCCTACGGGCCGAAGTAATGTTTGACTGAACAATTTAAATATCTCTCTAATTGGGTATATCTTAGCTTTGGTTGGTTCCTGCATATGTGATTGATTAATCATATGTGATTGATTAATCACATATGCAGGAATCAAATAAAGATAATATCACATGAATATGTGGCATCGCGATGCAGGGAGTCCTGGTAAGAAATATGAGTATAAAAAGCTTACCCTTGCGAAAATATGGTCATGACTGGCTTCGGGTAGAGATCTTCTGCGAAACACATCAGAGTGACGAGGAAAACGTACCGCTTCTCTTGCACGAAGTGAAAACTCTTACCACGACCTGCAAGGAAAACAATTAGTTACCAAATATATAAAATTAAATCTGATTCAGTACAATATAAGTCTATATACCACCTCACGGCCATAAAATTTAGAGGGTAGTTCATGTAGGTACTAACTAATTAGTCTCTCAGATTTAGCTAGTTACGAGTAAAGAACTTAATTCAAATGAAAACTACTGAGTCGAAGTTAGTAAAAAAGGTACAAATTCGAGATCTTTTACTGTGCAAGCACTAAAGGTTGAAAAAACTTTGTTCAAATAAATATTTTTACGATTTAAAACACAAACAACTATAGGATATTAAGTACTACTTAAAATAATTATTTGAAAGAGTCAAGCCCGACCTATTTTATCTTAGTTTTAGCTGGTGAAATTAGATTGTACAAAACACTATTAATATTAACGGGATATTTACCGTGGTTCGTGGTTGGTATAATAGTGTTTTAATGAATGACCGTGATAGTTTAAAAAAGTGTTAGATTGTACAGTCTGTTGAGTTTTCGGTGACGATTTTCGGATAAAAAGCCTGTAAAACAAGAATGTGATAAAATAAGAGTCGAATGACAGCTTATTTGATGATAAATGATCAATTGTTTGTGATGTATAAATACTTAGAATGTCAAAAATACGTAAACTAGTATCAGATTAGGTGGATTTATGGCGTACAATGTTAGAAGTACCTGGGCAACCGAGCTCCACTCGGATTTTTATGACTGAAAATATGAGCAAACCCGGGTTCACTAGAAGTGAAACCTAGCAAGATCGATTTATCGTCCCCTTATCTATTTACAAACCAAATTTAATTAAAATCATTGGCGCCGTTTCCGCTATTTAGATTATAAATATATATATATATATATATATATATATATATATATATATATATATATTGTATACAAGAATGGCTCGTTTAAAAGTATTAGATATACATATACATTGAATTAAGAAATCATTTAAACAGTTATAATCAGTCAACATAGACGCAAAATACAATAATCTCGCATAAATACACTCTAAAAGCAATACCCTCTATTATGGGCAAGCGGATAAAAGCTAAGTATAATTTTAATACTAAACACAAATAAACTCAACAGGCGGCGATAAACTTTGTGAACAAATTTTATACCCAAAGTCCACCGATAGTTCAGGTTTTCTAAACTCTCGCTATTGGAAGTGGAAGAATCCTAAAGCCTGGTACGCTCGTGTAATACAAAGTCTGTTACTGACTGTATGTTAGCTACTTCATTACGGCCATGAAGAAAGTTAAGCTATTGATTCAGCTTCTAAAGTAAGCGAGGCCTGCTTATATATGTATGAACATAATGTGACCTAGTTTTATGCTTCATTTAATGAGAATATAAATATATTTCTGAAGATAATTATACTTGCTTGTGTTTCTGTTTATTGTGCGTATGGCACATGACAAGACAATGAATAACGTATTTTGATAAATGTTAAACTAGTTGTTCTTGAATTAAAATCAAATCCGATCTTCAGCCGTCGACTCAAAAAGAGGGTTGTGTGGATGGCTTTGACGAGGATTGAATAATTTTGCCGTGTATATTTTGTGTCTAAAATATAATTTTGTGTATATATTACCGGCCAAAACCGATTTTAAGATAAACCAGTTTTTTCTATGCTTACCTAGTTCTTCGTATAGGCGTTAGGACAAACTAATTAAGTCTAGGCCAGACTAGTTCATTCAATAACCGATAGGATAAACTAGTTTCGCCGACTGAACAGGTTGATCCTACTGAATTCTAGTATAAATTCAGTACGGTCTAATCTTATATAATTTTACCGAGACGAAATAGTCACGTTATTCACTATTCATTAAGAAAATCGCCAATCTATCTACTTTATTCATCTGACAGAAAAAATATTATATTTATTTTATATAAGTATTATGCGCAATCAGGAAGGTGGAAAATAATCCCTTTCAAATAAGTTTGGCATGTAGATAAGAACATAGACTCCGGTAATGTTCTCATTCACATTTATCCGATAAGTTACTCATTGCTTTTCCAATACATTTAGGCAGATAGGATTTAAAGTGCATGATTACTTAGAAATCGCGTAACTAAAATAAACAAGTATCTATGTTAAAAGAAAAACAAAATACCCGACTGCAGAAAAGTAGTTTTTGCAGTCTAACTTATGATTTCATTACGCTTGATATGCTGTTAAGTGTACGTTATATAAATACGTATATAAATGCGCATTCTTAAGAATAATTCTAGTAAAACCACATGTTTATTACGAAAAAGTTCGTTGGAGATTACGACAAAATGCATTTTTTTTAAATTTGCTAAATAGGTTTTATTCTGTTTTACCCGTTCCCGCGGGAATACCGGGATAAAAAGTATTTTATGGGTTAATCCAGGGTATAAACTACCTGTGTGCCAAATTTCAGCCATACTTACCCGTCAAGCCGTTTTACCGTGAAGAAGTAACAAACTAACACAAACTTCGCATTTATATAATTAGTGTGAAGTGTGATGTGATTTATTAGCATTTCCTATTCCAAACTCCAATAAAACATATAAGTTATATATGGGGTGATCGATGTGCTTTTTGTGTAGTAGTTTAGTTAGTTGAGTCTGTATATTGTTGTGTTGTAGTTATATATATATTCGTAATCACCGTTAAACATTCTTCATTTTGATACCACACTCGATGTATTTTGAAAACATTTTTTTTTTTGAGTTTACTTTTTCTCGCCAAAAATCCTTAATTTAGTTTTTTTTTTTAATTTTGATGTACCCAGTGTTACTCTCACGACTAAGACGAATCTATTGACACCACTCACATAAAAATACGACAAACCGTTTAGGCTCTAGGGCGTGCCAAAGAAATATACATACATACATACACTTGAAAAACTACCCTCCTTCTTTCGCAGTCGGTTAAAAAGCTATTAAATAAGTATAAGTTTTTTTCTACCCATAAGTAATTTGTTTTTTATGGTTTTAATTAAATACATACATTATTATGCCCATTTAGGAAGTGCTTACTAATTATCAAACATGATGTATTTCCATGGAAAAAGTTTCTTAACTTAAAAGTTAGTCTATGATACTTTTTCTTCTTCTTCTTTTGTATTGGACCCCGCGATAAGTGATTTGCCAGTGTCAAGTATTGAAATATTTTCAAGTTTTTTGAATAATACAAGCTATGTACAGTGTTCTAGTCACAGCTTAAGTCACGTAAACAGTCATTTTCAAATTAGAGTCTTGCCTCAGTAAAGTGATGTCAACTTTACTAGAAGCTTTTATGGAGTTTTGCCGACAACGTAAAATGATACGTTTCACTGCTTTATTTCATTTGCCCACACTCACGCACTTGATCGAACTCTTAATGAATAAAACACCACCATTTTTATCGCATTAATATTCAAAATAACACATGTTTAGGAAAATAAAACATGTTTAGGAAAATAAAACAAAGCAACAACATGGTTTCTATCACGTTCCCACCTAAACTCCAACATAAAAAATTATTTACCTAGTATATGCTATGTACTCGTATGATAGCAAGTTTTTGTATCACTAATAAATCAGCGCCACTGCATGGTGCAGCTAAAACTATATCAAATAAACGGATATACCTATCTGTATTAGTACATGACTCAGATGTAATTCTACCCAAATAGATACAGTTGTCAATTACAATGTGAATTCAAGCACCGCACTAGTCTTACACATAGAGGTCATTTCGGATTCATCGTTCCGTAGACACAACTTACTCGCGCTATATTTGAGTTCAGGGAAATACACATGCAATCCGGATCAAGCTTACATAATAAAGGTCGTCGTTCATTGAAACGCCTCGGCATGCGGCACCTGGATAGCGCCAAACAGAACCCAACGCGCATCCTATCCGTAACCCAACCTGCACCTAACCCGCATCCAATTAATTAGGCCAATGCACTCGGCACTCGCTTACGGTCCACTCTCAGGAGTTACACTAACATTATACCTACTTGGAAAGAAGAATAAAACAGTTATATCACTAAGAAAAAGTTTGTATGAGTCTTGTTTCGACGCGCGCAGACCAAGAGGCGTTGTTGTCGTTGGCGTTGTTAAGTAATCAAACTTTATTTTTTAACGACTTCAAAAAAGAAGGTCATCAATTCGATATGTATTTGTTTTTCTGCGGAAATATGCTAACAATGCTAAGATACTCGAATAGTTTTATGTGGATTCAGTTGTATAACATTGTATATTTCTCAAATAAAATAAAAGTTATAAATAAGTCTCAAAAGTTATAAAATGACCTGAATGATACATATTCAGCAAAAAATGTATTTTCAACTGGAGAGTCTTTTTTCGATTTCATTTTTATGCAAAGGAATCTGCTTGGATCAAAATGATATTTTATCAAACATTTGTATATAAGTATTGTATTCGACGCTATATATTTTTTTGTGTGTTGGTATGTGCTAGCGAGATGGATGATCTAAGACCTGCAGAGCCTTTTTTTATATAGTAATCGCCAACTCTCTTGATATTAAGTGACGTTGTGGTCTAAAATGGAACGCGCTGAGAAAGCAATTCACTCGCGATTTAAAGACATCCAGATTTATATCTATCAGGAAAGACCAACTCAATCTAGCAGTCCGTACGATAAAACTGGAATTAAAGCTCTATTTATAATAGCTCAATTGCGAAGGTGGTCTAGTCCCATTCAAGACTATCCAATGAGTGACAACCTTAAGGCTGATCAGTAATCAGTATACACGTGCATGGCTCACGTCGCATGTACGTAATATAGTTTTAGCTTTAACGAACGTAATCTGTGTACAAACGAAGTCCGCGTCAGTAATTCAGCCTTAGTTGCGACAAGTGCTTAGTTCACAATGTCCGGTACTAACTGTAAACGAGCATTGGACGTGTCCGCCGATCCTCCTTCATGAAAGTGGACACCACACAAGTGTAGTTTCCGCTCAGGTCCGTCGTCGGCCGCATTATCTTTATGGCTCGGTACGCTTGTAGTGGCTCGTCTGCGAAATAATGGACTAGGTGTTAGAAGCTTCATGAAGTCTTGCAATGGAAGTATTTGCTTTGTTTACTGGCGACAATGTCAATGGAACAATGGTTGTATAGAATTGAGGTAGCAACAGTGATGTACGTGAGATTGAGTGATTGACTTAGATTAAGATATGACCAGTTATTGATTTTTACACGACTGCTCAAGAATGATGAAGTTTTCGGATTTATGGATATGTGTATGTTTTAATACTAGTAACATAAGCAACTTGAGCAATATTTTAGCTTATTCTTTAGATTCATTTTTATATTACGATTTTCACATGGCTATATTTATAAAAAATCTAATACTTCATCCGGAACAGCAAAAAACCTAGGTACATTTTAGCCATAGTCATCATAAGATTCCTATAAAGTACCAAAGCCGCTGAATGATAGAACTACAAATATTTTTAGTTCTTAATCATGCAGATGGTTTTCAAATTAATATAGGTAAGTATTTGTTACGATTTTTGTGTACGACTCGACACGTAATTTTGTATTACACTTATTATTCGTTCAGTACATCATAACCCTCGTCATCGTGTCAACTTTAAAGCTGCGTTCTGTTCTCTAAAATCTAATCCGTAACGTATATGAAATTTTCTAAATTCAGCTTACGAGAAATATTGAATAACTTAAGACGTTCGCTGTAGTAAGTATAAAGTATTTTTTCATTAACATACTAATGCAGCTATACCTAGGAGATAGTAGCAAACATTTAGTTTCTTACTTCAACCTATAAAACTTCAGCCTAATTTATGTTAGTAGAACGTACGCCTTATCATTTAACTCTTAATTTAAAACCTTATAGTCCATTGCATAAAAACTTAAAACATGAGCTCAAGAGATTCAAACTTTGAGTTCGAGAGCTTAAAACTTGATAGGAAAGGTATGCTTTTCAAAGTTTCGGAATAATAAAAGCGCAGCCAAGTTGTAGTAGGTGAAATATTGCTATCCCCGAGAGTTTCAAAGTTAGATGTCGGAGTCAATACCTAAAACACCATTAGTATTGGTTGGTTCGTTTGTCGCGCTGCTCCAGTGGGAGCCAACTTATGCCTTGCAATGCAATATCAACGCAATATGCTATTTTTCCTTTATTTTTTCCTTCTAACGTGATGATTTTTTTTTCCTTCAACCAGCGTGAAATTGGAATCACATTTTGTAGGAGACTTCTAGTAGTGGTATAGCTTTAAATAGGTATTATTTTTCAAAAGCCTTAGGTCCTATGTAACAGAAATAAATTCTGTGCCAATTTATCAAACTCAAAAAGTGTTTACATGAAATAATCTCAGATTTTTGTAGAAACTCGACAACATTTGTTGAGTTGAATCATCTTCAATAATAGTAACATGTAGTGGGCTAAATGTTTGATCTTCATTTAGCCCACTTTTTTTACACATTTAGCACATTTTCATTTTAATAAATCATGTGGGCTGTGATTTCACAGTGTCCAGGAGGCCTAAGGGCTAGCGGTAGTAGTTTTCAGAAGTATAACCTTTAGTAGTCTTGTAAATGTGAGATTTTTAGGGTACTGTTACGCAAAAAGAAAAATAAACCCATAAAGGATCACTACTGCTTGTGCACTTGTCTGTCAACACTGTAAAGACCATTTTTTCGGTCGCGTCGAGGTATCAAATTGAAATTAATATCATACGGGTTTATGGTTTACGGGGTTCATTACAGGTACAACATACACATCTAAAGAAGTAAAAAATAGTACTTATTTCAAAAATTTGATCAGCGAGAGGATGATTCGTAAACCAAAGTTTCCGTATAATCGTAACTAATTACATAAAGGAATAATAATTATTATTCGTCTTTGACGGGATTTAAGAATCAATTTTATACGTTTTCTTTTTAAAATTTGAAATAACTATAGATTATTATATATAAAACGTTTCATTTATCTATTTTGTAGAACTTTTCTCTTGCCGAATTTCATTATTATTCTAGGCCAACGTAAAGTACCATGTAGGTTTTAATGGGTCAAAATATGCTTATTTGTGTATGTTGTACCTGTAATGAACCCCATATAAACCGTAAACCCGTAAATGATATTAATTTCAATTTGATACATCGACGCGACCGAAAAAATGGTCTTGACAGTGTTGACAGACAAGTGCACAAGGAGTAGTGATCCTTTATGGGTTTATTTTTCTTTTTGCGTAACAATACCCCATAAATCTAACATTTACAAGACTACTAAAGGTTATACTTCTGAAAACTACTACTGCTATCCCTTAGGCCTGGACACTGTGAAATCACAGCCCACATGATTTATTTTTATTTTGCCGAATGATGTACTGTAGGTATATGTATGTACCTAGTTATAAAAACTTAATACTCTACAAATCTGCTACAAAGCACTTAGCTTAATTTCATGATAAATGTCCCCACCTTGTGTTGCCAAACATCGGTCGCGTTAGCACTTAGGTACATAATATTATTTTTATCTAAGTACTAAGTGATATTTGGCAAGTTATTTTTGAAAAGTTTCCGGCAGCCTAGTGGTGAGACCGTCTGACTTGCGATCCGCAGGTCCTGGGTTCGAATCCCACGGCGCGCACCTCTGTCTTTTCGAAGTTATGTGCGTATTGTTGATTGCCGCCAACTTCAAACGGTGAAGGAAAACATCGTGAGGAAACCTACATGTCTCAGAGTTCTCAATGATCTTGAAGATGTGTGAAGTCTGCCAACCCGCACTTGGCCAGCGTGGCAGACTATGGCCTAGCCCTTCTCACAATGAGAAGATGGCCCGTTCCCAGCAGTGGGACAGTTTGTACAAACAGGGCTGATAAAAAAAAAAGTTATATTTGGTAGAAATATATCAGTAAGTAGGTCAAAAGAGAAGTAGCAGAAGCGGCAGTTTTTTGGTTTGTTCCGTATTCAATCCATGAAATCTCAACCCATTCTAAACTCTTCAAACTCTTATCAAATACATATACCTAATATCAAGCACAAATACAATTTATTTTTCTTAACTCATCCCAAAATGCTATTCTCAACTGATATCAATGTAACAATAACTGAAAAGGTATGAATAGCATAAAAATGTAAATTATCTCAAACTATAATAATAATATATCATAGTTTAAAAAACTGAAAATACCAACAACATAATATTTTTTGTAGATAAATCTTTGACGATTGACTACCAATTTGCCTGATTTTAAGCGACGGATGGCCGAGGATGGAACTCATCGATCTAGAATATATTCAGTTCACTTTAGCCAATTCCCAGATAATAATTTAAAACAAAGTAATGAACTGATCTCTATAAGACAAACCTGCAAGTATATCTAAAAAAAATATTTTAAAAAATAACCAAATTGTTCGTTTATAAATTACTATTATTAGGTAACAAACAAAAAATTACAAACAAATTGATAAACTCTTCCTTCTTTGAAGTCTGTTAAAATGAGCGTTCTTAAGAATTTAGTTGTATAGATAAACGTTTATTTATCACACACTTATAGCGGTTTCTTTTTCGCACTGGAAGCTACGAAAGGTCCAATTTATATTTGTTTGCGAGAGTGTATTATTATCATTACGAAAAGTAGTGTGTTATTACGGTAGAAAAGATGGATCTAAATGACACCTCATACATTTAAATCTAAATCATTTAGACAGTAGGAGGTAATATAGAAATATACATACACTCACCCAAAAAAACTTTACCCTCCTTTTTATCCAACCAGGTAAAGAAATGTTTGTCTTGAGGTACGAACGAATTGATACCACGTACAACCTAAGCCGCTGGTCATAGGGATTTGAGATTTGTAAGGTGCGCTCTTTGCTAAATGCAGATAATAATATATCCTCTAAGAAAGGACTTCTCAAAACGTGTAAAACCACAGAATGTGGCTAGTTATCTCATAAAAAGGTATGGTATTCGAAAGTGAAAAACAAATTAACTTCAACATCCCCGTTTCTCGTTAGAATGCTATATTGATACATAATACGGATTCTTCGCATTGTTAGCAGAGTCAGCATTCGAACTCATATGAAACCCATTCCTATTTATGTGTGAAGGAAGTAGAGAAAATATAAAAGCTTTGTAAGTAGATATACATATTTACATGTATATAATAGGCCATGAACTGAACTTTGTACCTTTGTTACATGCTTACGTACAGATAATGATCATAAAAATATGATATTAAAATACGAAAACGTATTGAAATATCATATGTGACTGGCGCAAACATTATTTCCGTATTTCAATTGTCAAAAGAATATTTTGCGAAACATAACCCAAGAGGAGGTATTGAAAATTTGTTGAGTCATGAAAGGAAATTAAATTCACGTCAAAAAGCCAGCTTTTGTCAGTAGCGTACGTAATTAGACAGCGTAGGTTCAACTTTGCGAGAGAGGTCAATCGTCGAATCCAACTCGGCTGGGCAGCGTTCGGGTGGCCTATGTGGTCCGGAGTGGACTTTTTATGGTTGAGATGATGATGATGTCCGTAATTATGTACGTACCTACTAAAATAACAATTAAATCCACTAAATCAGTCTTTTATAACGGCCTTTCTTAAATGCAATGGAGTTCATTCTTTCCGTGTAAAAACTGTATTTTTCTTGCGTAAAGTTTTCTGTCGTCGGTGTGAAATTTATACTATGCTAGCTGCACCCCGTGGTTTCACCCGCGTAGTAATGAAAAGAAAATTCTCCAGGTCCTAAAGAAATTTACCGTCATCTCTGTTTCCTGAGAACTCAATCTTGAAATTTTCAAGGCTAGAGTGAATCTTCTAGATCTAGATCGACGAGCTCCGACCTCGGATACACCGTCGCTTAACATCAGGCGAGGTGGTGGTCAAACGTACATCTATTTTGCATAAAAAAGAATCTATATGCCTGAAAATTTATAACGATTCATTCAGTCGTTTAGCTGTGAAAAGGTAACAAACAAACAGAGAGACAGAGACGAAAATAACTCTGTAACAGAGTTATTTTCGCTTTTATAGTACTATTACTTAGGATAAAGCTAATCTCCTCGTGTGAAGCCATCCGTACAGTGATGACATGTATTATTAGGTATACAATATTTTGTAGAGCTTTATCTATATTGAATGCGGATCAAAGAAATTTTGAACTCATTCCTGTTTACAGATGAGTAGACGTTAAATATACCTACCGATATATAGCAGTGTGGAGCTGTGTACTTTTTCTTGGAATAAGGAGATGTTCGCACTATCCGCACATATTTTGGCTATTTCAGTACTAATTAGTATGAAAAATTACGCTATAAATGATACAAAAAAATGTTTTAAATTGATTTCTAAATGTCTACTATTGGCATTGGACTGTCGGCTGTTAACTTATATATTATATGCTTGTAGTAATCAAATAATAAATTGTTTTTTTTTTCTCGTAGAATAATCACACTTAGCATTTTAAATTGGTGTACCAATCAATCAATCATATATTTTATTCGACTAAATGATTTATAGTGATGATAATAATGGGATAGCTTTATGCTATAATGTCATTTGTAGTGGAAAATGCCTATTCCAGGCCTAATTAAATTTGAAATCAGTAGATCAAGTAAATATATTATTATTTCAAGTCAGTCTAATTTAGAAACGAACAGAAGATGAGCAAGAGGATTTGTATTATATGTGTTTTATATAGCTATAGGTAATTTTGGCAAAGAAAACTTATAGAAATGTTCGTGTATCGCCTCGCTTATTTGAAGCGAAGGCCATTTTCTTCGATGTTATATTGCCCCTTATAAATCAGGTTTTATGTATTGGCATATCCTTCCTTTGAAGGTATATTTGAGGTTAGATAATTTCGAATTAAAGCTTTTACCAAAGCCCTTTGAGGGACTTTGCATGTAAATTATAAATAACGGACGGAGTTTAGCTGTGCTTACAAAATCTATAGGTACTAAATCATATATATATATATATATATATATATATATATATATATATACGAGCGTCTTATAGCGCGAATACAACTTAAGAAATTATATAAGTGATGTAAGGGTTTTTAATTATCAACACTTGAAATTTCAAACAACACTTTTAAGTATATTTATAAAGAGCATCGAGGGTGGCATTTTTGAGAATGAAAGAATTATAATATTGTGCAATAATTTTAGTGACGATCAACTTATTCCATATCTATTATTTATATAAATTAGTTTTTTGTCCAGTTTATTAATAAAAGTGTATTAGGTACTATATCGTTCTGATATGCGTTAGCACACCAGTCTCGCCTCACAGTATTTACTAGATATATACGATATATTATTAAATAATAATAATAAATATATAAATATTGATGGATATTTCACACGACACCATCTATCCCAAACTAAGCAAAGTTTGTACTATGGAAACTAGATGGTTTATTTATTTTGTTTATTGGTACACAAAACAGAATACAGTCTTTACAATGTACAATTCATAATTTTGACCTAAACAATATTCCTTAACGGCCTTACTGAATAAGAAACTATGCTTAACATATTTTGTTAACATCTCGCTTACACGTAATGACACTTGCGGAAAGAAGACAGATAATTTAAGACGGTGTTTAAAGTTAAGTAACGTTTTTCGGTAAGACCGTAAATGTATACACAACATGATAAAATTACAATAATTAGATTTTTAGTTTCAAATGGTTGATATAAATACATACATAGAAACATAGAAACACCTAGACACAGAATAAACATCCATGGTCATAACACAAATGTTTGCCCTGGGTGGGAATCGAACCCACGACCTACAGCTCAGGAGCAGGTCATACTACCACTGAGCCATCAGGCCTGTCAAAATATTATATGTACAACTAAAAAATCTACATCTAATCTACAGTGGACTTTTTACTTTATATATATATTTGTACACTCAATATTGGCGCATGATAGCCTTTTATTATGAGCATGTATGCATTGTTAGCAATCCACAGCCCACAGTCGTTATAGTTAACAAAAACCTGTGGGGCTAGTTTTTTACCAACATGTAGCATAAACGAGTACAATTTTAAAACGTAAATCCCAACTGTTTGTGTATCAAAATGTATTGAACTCTATTTGATCAGCGCTAGTACGATTAAAGGCCTCAACTTTGATGGCTACGAATAAAAAGTACTTTTTCGCAAGCTATGTTTTAAAATATATATTTATTTAAAAAACCCTGTAACAATCAGAAATAAAATACATGTTGCAACTGGAGATAACATATTTATGTCGAAACAAACATGAATGTCACGAAATAGAAAACTCATTTAACCTTACAATATATTAAAAGGCTCTTTCTTGAGCAATCGGGTAAAATCAATCAAATATCAATAATTTCAATGCTTGTGGTGTTCTCATAGCTGTGATCTTTGATCTATAGTTGTGATTGAAAACGCAAAATTAAAGAAACTAAATATTAATAGTGATAATAAATAGACTTCATACCTGATATTTTAAAATTAAGATCAACCTTGCCCTTGAGCAGGCCAATGACCTGCGGCTGCATCGGGGGGATCCACTGGTAGACCAGGCCTGAGGAGCCGTTGAAGAACCACTTCATCACCAGCCCCGGGCCGGGCGAGTCTGCCCCGGTGCCATACTCGCAGTCCAGCACCACTGAGTCCGTCCCCACTTCCACCAGCGCAGGGACCTCGATACGCTTTATGTTCACTGCCACACATTCTGAAAACAAAAACATTGCAATATATCACTACTCAAACTTTGTATTTTGTAGTAGTAATAGCATAGTACGCATAGTATAGTTTCCGGCAGCCTAGTGGTGAAACCGTCTGACTTGCGATCCGCAGGTCCTGGGTTCGAATCCCACGGCACGCACCTCTGTCTTTTCGAAGTTAAGTATGTGCGTATTGTTGATTGCCGCCAACTTCAAACGGTGAAGGAAAACATCGTGAGGAAACCTACATGTCTGAGAGTTCTCAATGATCTTGAAGATGTGTGAAGTCTGCCAACCCGCACTTGGCCAGCGTGTCAGACTATGGCCTAACCCTTCTCACAATGAGAAGATGGCCCGTTCCCAGCAGTGGGACAGTTTGTACAAACAGGGCTGATAAAAAATAAATAAAAAAATAGCTTAGCTTTTTGGGTAACTAAGTGACGAGAAAAGCAAATCTCCCGCAACTGCACTTTCCCATAGAAATAAAAATATGCTCAAAGCGTACAAGCTATCTTTCTCGCGCTAATATTTATATATATATAATCACTGAGGGAAGATATTATAAAAGTGCGAGCCAATGTTGTCGAGATCAACGGTTTAATTGTACTGCGTCGCGAAAATAAATTGTACTTAATTTAATAAAAACTTTAAAAAATACATTTTTCTTATCGAAACAAATGAAATCGGCTTTCATTTTAATAATATGGGTGGGAACTCATTGATTTTACAATGAATGTAAAAAAAAAGAAATATTGTGATGCGATTGCGCCGTCTCTCTCGCGCTTTGACTATGTAGTATTTCAACTCTTCAATACTCTGTACGGACAAAGACAAGTCATTTCAAAACTGGTTCAGCTGATCAGCTAACTTTTAGGACACTGCAAATAACCATGCCCATGATCATGACCTTTTGGCACTTTATAACTCTGCCTTCAATAACCGTTATGACTCGTTTATTTGATGAAGTTCGGTAATAGGTACTCATTGGCTGTCTGTTGTTTGGTAATGGTCATAAAGCCCATGTCGAGTGTAATACAAAAAGAGAGTCAGAGAAAAATTACTACTACTACTACTATAGTAAAGTACTATAATAATAACATATGATCTGGGAATCTCTAAAGTGCGACTGAATCGCTCTCTTCTAGGTACCCATAGTGTACCGCAACATCTCTGATCAGGCGAGTTAACAGTCAAGCACAAACCTATTACTGAATAAAATAAACTTACACACCCCTCAATACATATTAGTAGAAAAACACAAATCATTACTAGCTCGCAAATTATCATGAATTAATTTTACGCATGCGCGAACGAATTTCATATTTTTTTCGTTTCGCTTAAATTATCGCACTATAACTTTTTTGGAAGTGCAATAAATATCAACTAGTTTTAAACATAATTTTAATATAATTACAAATTGTCAAAAAGCTAAACACTAAATCAGTCAAATAACCCGCCCCTAACTGTTCCTGGTGCAAAGGTGCTCTGGATAATACTTGCCGCGTTACCCCGCTGATTGGCGATTGCCGTTTTAAATATAAAATATTTAAATATTAGCAATTACTAGAGTAGATATCTATAGAATCGACCAGAAGTTCATAGAAGAATCCTAATAAATAACTTCTAGTTGTCACAAAGTAATCATTAAACTCTGAAGAGTCTATAAATGGAAATCATTCGATCTACATTAGCATTTATTTAGTTACCTAGGCACCACTTCAAATCAACATAAAACCTTTACTGAGATTTTATATTAAGAAACTTGAAATAAACTCTTTGCCCGTTGCTCTAAAGAAATTAAAAGGACAAAAAGTCGGTTTAAACTAGTCTAGAAGATTGCGCTACGCTTTCGAACCCTACAAGAGGTTTGGAACTTAAAGCAATGTTCGTTATTCCGTAGCAATCGTAGACTCTTTTATTTTTTATTTACTAAAATTATGTAATCGAATCTTTATTTTTAAAGAGTTCATAACAAGAAATAATAATAAAAGATTAATAATAATAGATTCTAAAACAGTTCCAAGTGGCCACTGCACTGATTGAAATGTTACCAAATACTGTTTTAGGGTTCCGTACCCAAAGGGTAAAACGGGACCCTATAACTAAGACTTCGCTGTCTGTCCGTCCGTCCGTCCGTCCGTCTGTCACCAGGCTGTATCACATTAGCCGTGATAGTTAGACAGTTGAAATTTTCACAGATAATGTATTTCTGTTGCCGCTATAACAAACAAATATAAAAAAAAAACAGAATAAAATAAATATTTAAAGGGGCTCCCATACAACAAACGTGTTTTTTTTTTGTTCGATATTGACGGCAACAGGTATACTTTTGAAATATTCACAGAATATTGTTATATTATTCACTTCAAAAATAAATAATTAAATTAAAATAATATTAATGTTTAAGGGGGGCTCCCATACAAAAAACGTGATTTTTTTGCCGTTTTTATAAATAATGGTACGGAACCCTTCATGCGCGAGTCTGACTCGCACTTGGCCGGTTTTTTATTGTAATTATTTCCGTTCTTGTTACTAGAGTTACTAGAATTGAACGAAACATTTCTTTTCCATAACTGAAATGGAAAATAACCTAAATAAAAACCTCTTACACTGAATATAATATAAATCATTTTGACAACATATTGAAACAACCGATGTTCCTGAAACAGCGCTTTGCATTTCAGTAATGGGGTGTGTTTTATCCAGATCATCTCAATTTGTTGCTATCGACGTCTCCTTTTACTTTGCGATGCAAGATTCAATTCTACACGCGACACACTTAAAGAACAAACAAGTTGCAGTTGTTTGGTTGCTTCTGATTACTTGCGGCCTCACTAGGCATTTTATTAACAGATACAATGTGTATTTGCATCAGAAGAAAGTACATTCATTTAGATACTGAACTATCAAAGTATAGCCTTTTTATGAAACTTAGCTAGATCGATTATCGATGGGGCTTCTTCTATATATCCTGTAACTTTAGGAGTTGTTATTAAAAACAAGTATAAGCTTAGAAAACTCAAAAACCCCGAAAAAAAATGACTGAACTGATTTTGATGAAACAGAAAGCTAAGAACACTCCCGACTAATTCACCTTTCAAACAAAAAAAATCAATATCAAAATCGGTTCATCCGCTCGGGAGCTACGATGCCACAGACAGACACACACACACACGTCAAACTTATAACACACCGTCGTTTGACGTCGTCGGCGTCGGGGGTTAAAAATATTAACTAATAAATCAAAATCAGACCAGCCACGAGATGAACAGACGATTCTATACTAGTGGCTGGACCTATGTCTAGCAGTGGACTTCTAGCGGCTGAGATGATGATGGTGATTATGAAATTAAAATTAGATTGTATATAGAACTTTATCAGATCGGCTTATATAGTATTCAATGTAGGTCGTTAAGTATATGTATACTTTTTGGTTGTAGTTAATAAAGGCACACAGAATCGAAAGCTATCATAATAATTATATTGATCGAAATTTAATTTCATGTAGAATACCTGGCTTTTACAGGAATACGTAAACTCAACTTTCCAGTAGAAACTTGGATCAAATAAACATTTCTACCTTGAATTCAGATAATTTCGAACTTACTGCTTAACACAACACCTAATTAGCATTTACATTTGAAGACACCGTTATTTAATTTATTAACATAATTTTCCAAATAATTTACATTTAAACAATAATAAAACGGTATCGAAATTGTTTTCGCAGAACCTTTGTTAATTTTAATCAATAAGAATAAAAGTCTGGAACAAGGTTCTTTCCGACCGAGTCCGTAGTTCGACCATCGTCCGTCTCGCTCGCGCATACCCACATTTTTTGTATTTTTAATATCATTTTTGCGTTAATAATTTCTAAAAATGAATTTTATGTATGAAAATTAACTTGGATCAAATTAAAATTTTGTCGAATATTTGTGATATTGTTTTCTAGTTTTACAAACGACGATTTTTTATAGCTCTGTAATACAAATATAATCCTTGATCCCAGCTGCGGGCAGAGATGAACAGACGTACGAACATAGCAAAATAAGCACGACTATAACTATAGCACGTAGAACTGATGGCCGATGGGGCCGAAAAGCTCTCGAGTGCATGGCACCACGCACCGGCGAGCACAACGTAGGAAGACCAGCAATAAGGTGGACAGAAGATCTAATGCAAGCAGGTAGACGCTGAATACAAGCCGCTTCCAACCGGTCTTTTTGAAAATTCATGGTTGAGGCTTATGTCTTAGCAATAGACTGGACGTCTTGTGACTGAGATAATGATGATGAGGAAAGCACTCTCCAAATTTCAAGACTATGTGAAGCGGCTTAGCTGGAGCAAAACTTTGACTTTGATGAGTCCTCCGCCCTGCGCGTGGCACGACACGCACTTGGGAACTTTTTTTTGTTTATATGAAAGAAAAATTGATCAAAAATGGTCTTAGCTATGTTTCTTAAAATCGGTTCACCAGTTTTTTTTATGTCGGGGGTTTTTAAGTTTTCTAAACTTACCTATATAGGTTTAGAGATAGCGGTAAACAATAGTTTGCACTTGTATAGAAAAATGTACCTAGTCTTCATCATCTTGAGCAATGCCATTTATCAAAGATCTTGAGCATCAATACCTAGACTATAGAAAATAATAAATCAGCTGTTCCGTTCATTCTGTCGAAAGTGAATAAAATTTTATTTGAAAACGACTTCAGGATCGGTCTTATAGCAAAAGTTATTCATATATATGAGTTTATTCCCTTTTACATATTTAACATTTTATGGTCGACAGGCATTTTACTTCAACTCATCATCATCATCTCAGCCACAAGAAGTCCATTGCTGGACATAGGCCTTCCCCATGGATTTCCAAAAAGACCGGTTGAAAGTGGCCTGCATCCTACATAAATATGAGTTTATTCGCTTTTACAATTTTTAATATTTTATGGTTGATAGGCTAACCATTTAACTTTAAATCGTCATCATCTAACTTTGGTAATTTCTACTCAGACAGTGTCTCTGCACAGAGATTAGTCTCTTTATATATGTAGGATAGGTACCTCTTATATTCTCTACTAATATTATGAACTCGGAAGTGAGTTTGTTTATTATTTTTGATCTGGGGGCAACAAGTACCATTAATATTATAAATCAGAAAGTTTTTGAGTATGTTTGGATGTTTTTACTAAATCACGTAAAAGTAGGGATCAGAATTACTAAAAAAATTACCGTGTGTGTGCTTACATATCGCGTTTCTAATTCCGAGTAATAAGATATTTTTCATAAAATCCTAAAAATAGTTATTAAAGATAAGCCCAAAATACGACAGAATTGAAAATAGTTTGTACGCCTATCAAACTGATATTATAACACATAGGTATTCATAGGTTCCCTAATTCAGCACGTTTCCTACACTATTCTTTTTTTATAATATATTACTACACTATTTCTATAATTTATTATACTACCTAAATATGTTCCACTTGAAATTGATAAGGTTTAAGAATAAAGGATAAATAACTGAAATGGATAAAATGGCTAAGATTAATGGGGAAAGTAAATTCAAATCTTTATCCGTATTGTACCTAAATGCAAAATGTTATATTTTAACTCAGAGGAAAGAGACTAAATTAATATCCCTCGCGTTAATTTTATTTTGTAATCTATTGAATGAACTGACGTTACCGCTTTGCGGCTCCACTGACACAACATGATATATAAACTGTATCCATAAATAAAGAACCTGTCAGCAAAAAAATATCACAACACATTCTCTATAGAAATCCAATAAACTTAGCGACAGACTATCAATTTTCCAAAACGTTTTCATCATTTATCCTGCACAAACATAATTCCAGAATAACAAACTAACCGCTTTCCACAGGCAGTAAGAATAAATTACATGAAGGTAAGATACATTAGGGGTTGATATAAAGATATTGTTTTGATAGTTTATCTCTCTCAATCGGCCATGAATAATGCATTGTTGTCATAGCAGATATGAATACCTATAGGCCCACAGCATTAATGACAGTATGAGTCTTATGAACGTCTGTGAGAGTAGACCTCACTCACCAAATTCCCCGATCGAATTATGATTCCCCGCATTTTCTTTTTTGTATTAGTAGGTATACGAGTATATGTAATTTCATCGTCATCTCAGCCACAAAAAACATTTCTGGACATAAACCGGGAAGGTCTATGTCCAGCAATGATTTGGATTCCCAAAAATAACTGATAAAAGCGATATGCATGGGATGCGAGCCACTTTCATTTGTTCTGTTTAGCATGTATTTTTTTTTTAAAAGTTGTAATATAAAATCATATTATATTATTACGAACTCTTCTAAAGGATATATATACAGTTGTATTGTATTGACTGTTCAAAAATGTTAACCTCCGATGGGACTCAACCCCGAAACACCTAATCAGTACTTTAGAGCCTCTACCAATTCAGCCACGGAGGTTGATCACGTGGGATATGGAAAAGTGTTGTAATATCTCCAGAGTATTGAACTTCTAAAGGATGAGTTACATCGCTTTAACATTTCATGCATAAACTAATCTCATACTGTTTATACAATGCAGGCGGAGGCTTTCAGCTGGATTGAAACCTCTCGATTGTTATTACATATCATCTGCATCGGATAACCATTTTTGTCGTAAACTAGACTTTACTCCCATTGCTTAAAGAGGAAAATCCAATAACTCGGATTGATGTACGGTTATGACAGAGCTTGACATCCTGGATTCCTCCGTGGCCTGACCTGTTCATAGCGATACAGGACATTGAATCATTGCAATTAAAATTATTATTTCCAAAAGGTTAGCGAAAACATCAAACCTTATTTTTTATGAAAAAAAAACACTACATAAGTGCAACAAAACAGTAGAAAGTAATGAAAGTAGACTACTCATAACAAATAAAATAATACTGAAAAACTGAATTTAATCGGTAGCAGTCTTAACAGAATATTCATTATTTATTAGAACTTGCCAAAAAACAGCTGCACCTTTATGGAATCACCCTCGAGTAACTCTTTTTATAATTAAATTAAATAAAAATAATCATGGAATTCCTTTGCTTGAAGAATTTGTTTACTTTCCTTTCTTTCTAAATTAGACTCTTAAAAAAAACTTGAATCGATAAGTATATACTGCTGACATAATATTATATTGCGCTGGTACTGTAGGAAATTCACGTTGACTAATCAAGAAACAGAAAAATGAATACAATCAGAAATACAAACAAGAGAAAACATTTTTGTCGCTTTCTTTTAGGCTCCTTCCGATAATCGGTCAGTAGTTTACCACTAGTGATAAACGACGTCGTTCAAGAAGTTGCGGTCATTCCGGCTCCGATAATTCACATTATTTATGTTTATCTGTCTTGTAGTCTATTATTGTAAGCAGGGAAAAGACAACAAAACACTATATTCCCGTCGTTGAGGAAATAGATGTATTGAGCAACTCGGAACAGGAAATTAGGGATCCGTATCGTTCCAAAGAGCCCATACAGATGCTACGATTGAGTGGTTACGGTAAATGTACGTTTTGTTTTTGTTAATTTAAATTAGGGATGGTTAAGAACATATTGAATAATGTAGTAAATGGTATTTGAGGATGTGTCCGTCCGATGGTTATTTCAGTCCGTTAGTTGGAGGACTACTTTAATTAGACGGTGTCATTCATTTGGCCACCGTAACTGATCATTTATCATGCCTTTGCATGCTGCCTCCACAAGCTTTTTGGTTAATGCTCCAGCCCTTTAGAAAAAAGTGGCCTTTTAATACGTTACTCGATTTCATAAAAAATAGATTAATAGCATGTTTTTTCTGCCGAAAGTGTTCTTGGGTAACCAAGACTATATAAAAAATAAGCTAACCTATCTATTTCTTTTTTATCGCCCAGGTATTTTTATTTTATTTTTTACTTAAAGGGCTAGCCAATCATTGGATTCAGCGTTCGTCAGATGTTGGATAGGTGCCTCTTCCCAGCACAGAACGTGTGCGATAGTGCGTTCCATCGAAAATATCATATTTTGTCTCCCTACAACTCTCCTAAAGACCCTCGACGAGGTACCCCTCTCTGGCCAGTTGGCCACAAGCTACAACTACAAAAACCCCCGATAGCCACTGAGGCTCGTAGCACACTGTAAGTATGTGTAGTGTGGGTACACTACTAATGCAACGCACGGACAATGAGATTTTATCTATAGAGATTTTCATTTTATCTAGAGCGGTCTCATTGAATATGAAATAAGAGCATGGCAAATCTTAGTTCTCAGCAATTTCGAGAATATCTATAATATATGTCTATATGTTACTGTAAAAGCCCGAACATTGGTAAATCTTAGGTTTTACCAGTAAATCTTAGGGTTTACCAACATGAGTCGGTAAATGTAAGAATATGTAAAAAAGAAATGATTTTATCGGGCTTTTACTATTAGAATTTAGTACATGCTAGGTTTTACCAGTGACGGTTGGTAAATGTTGGTTTTGGAAATAAAACAATGCATAATAGACCAGTTTAGGCTAGGCCAAACTAGTTGATCCTGGTATAGGTATAAGCAATAATTTCTTCAGAGATTAGGTTATGTTTTTTTTTATATACAAATTTATTTCCGGCTCGCTCTTGGGACTTTCCTCGTTTTCCCCCTTAGCACTGTCGCAGAAAATTTATTTGCAGCTGCAAACTTAAAGTAAGTTACCTATCTGTATTTGTAAATTATTATCTATAAATTTGTATAAAAAAACCATAACCTAATCTCTGAAGAAATTATTGCTTATACCTATCAAACAAACAAATGTTATTATATATGTTACTGTAAAATCCCGAATACAGTAACATATGCATTGTTTTATTTCCAAAACCAACATTTACCAACCGTCACTGGTAAAACCTAGCATGTACTAAATTCTAATGGTAAAAGCCCGATAAAATCGTTTCTTTTTTACATATTCTTACATTTACCGACTCGTGTTGGTAAACCCTAAGATTTACTGGTAAAACCTAAGATTTACCAATATTCGGGCTTTTACAGTAACATATATAAGAGATTTAGTATCTTGACCTTATATATCTTGGTGTTGCTAGACCTTTCTAAACACACAGGATGGCATTTTCACTGTACACAAGTCCCAACACGCGTCTAACAGCGGTTCTCGACGTGCCGCGACTCAAGACGAGTCGGGCGATTACCTTACTTGAGGCTTGCCACGCAGAGCCGGGGAAAACCTGCCTACGTTTAATAACACAAAACGACGCTCCGTGCTTGTGCACGGAGCGTCGCTTTGTGGCTATGGCGGGTCTTTGTGCGGCAAGCTTAATATAGTTCACGAGTCTCATTCTTATTTAGATATCTGTTATCTAATATTGGCATCAACTAATACAATTCTGAAAGGAAACAAACACGTACTCATAGTCTCATAATTACTCACTTGAGATCGATCATCTCCAATATGTTTACGAAGGCCCGACGGCAGACATGACTGAACATTCAAATTATTTTGACTTTGTAGCTTTCTCCAGTAATTTCAACTCTCAAATTTCTCAGTAATCACCCCACCCAGGTGTTTCTATGTACCATAGGTATTTATAAAAAAAAAGTATATATGTATTCTATCAGCCATCTAATTCCATAGTACAAGCTTTGCTTAGTTTGGGCTAGATGGTGTTGTGTGAAATGTCCACGAATATTTATTTATATTTTGCGTTTTTGTCCAAATTAACGAACGGAATCAAGCGGTAGGCAGCAAAAAATATATATTAAGTGTCAAAAAGTTTGGCTAAATTGAATCGGCTACGTTCAATGCAGCTCGTTAGCTACAAACTATTTGCCAAATTTATAAACCAATTGAACGGAGTATAATTTAAACAATCCCTAAAAGCACAATAGTCCCAATTACAGGACCAATACCTTCTATATCTGGACAGAGCTGGTAACACCGCCAATTAGCGTGATAGATAATAGTCACGCAGCCTGGCAACAAATATAAAAATAGAATCACCGTGGTTATTTATTATTATTTCAATGTATCTTAGCGATAATTTAGGTTTAGTAAGTAATGATCAGTTTTTTTTGTCCCGATTTTAATAAAAAATTGGTTGTCAGTAAAATCGGTTTACGGACGATAGTTTAACGTGACAACGTCTCAACATATCGTCCGAGCTCCGAAGAATGATAAGGAGTGTTGACGTAATGAGCTAGAGTGAAATGAAGCGACGGTCGGGCGCGACGCACACCCGCCCGCTTCCTCAGCCACCGCGCGCGCTTGTAACGGGACAAGGAGCGTAACGGACAATGATCGTAACGTAACTGGACAATGAGTCATCCTTTTTCGTGCATGCAGCCGGCGTTCATCGATTTATTAGACGTTGTGACGTCAAAAATTGTGATTGGAATTGATTTGTTTGTGCCTAAAACTTTTACAAAAAACATCCTTTTGCATCTAAGTCAGTATTTTTGTTCTCAAAATAAATAAATTTTCTTCATAAAATGAGTTCATTAAATCATCCAAGTGTGGTTGGAAAAAAAACAGAGGTTCCGTTTCATACCATAAGCATGTCTTTTTAAGAACAGGCCGATTTGACTTTCATCTGTGTATGTTTTCCTCGCTATATTTTCGGTTTTTACTAATTTCTCGAAAGGTTCTCGAGTGGAGACCACGTACCGGCAAGCGCAGCGTAGGAAGACCAGCCACGAGATGGACAGATGATCTCATACAAGTGGCGGGAAGACGCTGGATGCAAGCCGCTTCCAATCGGTCTTTTTGGAAATCCATGGAGGAGGCCTATGTCCAGCAGTGGACTTCTTATGGCTGAGATGATGATGATGATGATGATGACTAATTTTACTTTTCACAAATTTTGACAAAACCTGTAGTCAAATCCAATGATGTTTTGTATTGTTTGTAAGCTATTTTTGATTGAGGAGGCGAGGTGATCCGTCCAAAAAAGGCATTTCCATTTATTTTCAGTCCCATTTTGATCGTATTTTAAATAAAGGATAAGTGCTAAAAGCCTGTGAAAAAAAAACAGCAAGATTTATTGAAACTACTACTATGTACATCAGGAACAAAAGATCTACATATTTCTTTGTCTTGATGTTTATTTTTGTTAAGTACTTGATTACTAGGAATTACACGATAAACAAATTAATATGACAACCTATTATATCTTACATACTAGATCCAAAAGGGGTACTGGGGTTGTGTGTCTACCCCAGCCCTTTTGGACCTAGTAGTGTAGTAGTGCAGTGACAAATACTTAGTAATGGAATCAAGGACCCTACAAGCACGGGACCCTACAAACAGTATTACGACAAGATGAAGGTGAAAGCGAAATTAGCTTTTTTTGTATTGTTGTTTTCCTTTTATCACTGAGTTATCGTGGATAGACAAAATACGCTTAGTGTGTTTTATTCTCTTTGATGTTTCCTGTAAAATGTTTTCTTTTAATTATGCTTTCGGTTTATTTTTATTTGATTTATAATTTGTTTTTGTAGGTTGGTAAGTTGATGCCTTCCTTTGTTTTGATTTTAATACAAAATTAATTTTACCTGAATATCATTAACTTTAAAGCAGGTTAATTATATTTCATGCTTAAGTGGATAAAATAATAATAACGTCAAGATATTGGCCTCATAAAAATTATAGCTATAATTTTCTTCTGTTTTAATAGTGAGCTATTAAGTACTAGCTGTACCGCGCAATATCACCAGCATACTGACCAAAAACGGTATTTCTGATGATGATAAAATGTAGCCCATATCCGTATCTACGCTCTCAGCTATCTTTTGTACCAAATTTCATACCAACCGATTCAACTAATCAATCGAGCAAAGGTAACAAACAGAGATACTGATAGACATACCTACTTGTAGTTGCATTATCTTTATAATAACAGTTACGTTTATTTCCGTTTCTAGTGAGGTTAAGGATCATTAATCAGAGTAAGTACCTGTACCTGTGGGTACGTGATTTTGTATAAAAGCATTACACTACCTGTTACAGTTGTATTATTTATTTAATTATTGGACGAAGCTCCTATACATCTGACTTAATGATATTAATTTATTATAAGCTTAAAACGCAATTAATTATTGTTATTATTTTATATACGTTTTATTTTAATGATTTTAGCCTAAGTAGTTTACGAAGCCTTTACACAATAATTTCACATATTAGTCGCTTTCAAAGTTGTAAATCAGACGAGTCCATAATAGAAGCATTCATAATGTAATTCTATACAATGAAATTATTAGGATTGTAACTTTATGACAATAAATAATATTCTATTCTATTCTTAACTACCTACTAAGTGTCAAACTGATTATAAATTTCACTCTATATAATCTGGCTAGAGATTGTATCATTTTAAAAGCTATAAACTAGCTCATCCTGAACAGAGACAACGATTATCAATTTATACATAATATATTTTATCTGTATAACATTTTCACAACATCTTAGTTATAATGAAGTACTTATAAGTTGTCCTGAATATGTGTATTTCATAGTGACGTTTCTGGCAGCTGATAAGGCCGTAGCAGAGGCAAACGAACAGACACACATATGGTTGTAACTTACAATTATATGTGTTTCTGTTCGTTTTGTAAGTTAAATCAGCCCGTTCTGAAATACAGACGCTTTGCTTACTGGCGTGTGCTTGGTGTTATTTACATTTAACATAACTCATGTTACTTCTATTTTTTTGGCTGAGGCTGTCAGTTTCCAGCTCAGGCAGCTTGAGAGTGTACCGCTGACAAGGCAGACTTACATATTATTAAATGGAGTGTCAATCAATGAGCATGACTTAGTGCTTAAGGTTTTATCCTTACAAGAAAACTAGAACCTTTTCAAAATGTCCTAATATGTATTATATTTCTATTTTTATATTTCTCCCTTTTCAGTTCATTGAATAGTTTTGAAGTCGATTTTTTTTTATATATCACTTTTCTTTTATTGTTATTTTGTTGCGACATATATTTATATTTTTTTGTAGATTTTTATACAACATACTTTCATAAATATATTATTAGAATAATATAATAAGATAATAAGATGGAATAATAAGATAGAAGAACATATTATTATACATAAGCATTTTGTATAGATGTCTACAAAATTATCTTTAAATTAATTTAGCTGTGCTAGTTTACCTAATTCTTCTTTTAAAATATTCTAAAAAATTGTAGATACGACAAATTTAACTTATTATATTTTAAACAAAAAATCCTATATATAGACGAATATATTCCACAACAGCGTGCAGCATTCTGGATGAAAGGTAGCGCAGTAATGAGGGCGCCGTGACCTCTTCTGGAGATTATAAGATCGTCGTCAGTAAGATGAGGTGAGCTCTGTACCGGTTCATCTTGAATCAATTAAACGATTGGCGCGTTTTTACCAACATACTATATCTTCTATATCTTGTTATGAGACAAACCCTTCCCGGGGGGAAGCCAGCTAGCGATTTTTTAAGGGACTTATAAAAATCGCTAGCTGGCTGACGACAAAAAATCTATAAAACCATAAAAGTTGTACACCTGGAGTTGAACGCGTATACCAACATCCAAACATTTGCCAATTGATACAAAGAATTTTGCTCGCTTCGTTGGCTCATGTTTCCTACTATTCCCTACTATTCAACCCGCTTATTTCAACATAACAACAACAATTAAGCCTAAGGCCCCTTATATATATGACAGACTGCGTCTCATTTTTTTCAAGAAAAGAAAATTGAAGCTTATTCGATGACTTTTGAGCGTTCTGTGTTTGAAATTTCTGTAGAAAAACTAAGCATCATGTAACAAAGCTCAAATTTATTTTATTCTCGTATTTATAGAGATTCTCCCTAATTTCCTAGGGGTTCCAATTTCCTTCAGTGTACAATCAACAAGGAAATCTAATTATTTTAGAGCTAAATTCAAATAATTCAACAAAACAATTCCAAACTCTACTTCATAAAACTTATCACAATGTAACTCCAAAACGGAAGCCAAGCTACAATCAAGCAGCACAATGACGAGAAAATTACACACAAGCACACAAGCGAAACTTTCGACACGCAACATAAATAAAATACAACATTTATATGAAACATCGATACAAACTCGAGCACAGTATGAGAAGCACGAACTGCGTTGAATAATCCATCTCTAGAACATGTCAACAGCTGAACGTACGAAAATACGTAACTAGGGTGCCGTGACACTCGCGAAACCCGCCTTTTTCAGCTCACGCGCGCAGACTGAAAGTTTTCAGTATACTTGAAGGAAATTGCCGGTATTAAGCGCATGCGTCCGAACTGCCTGTTGAGTTTATAACTTACTTACGATACTATCCGGAGTTACTAGGAGCTGCTTTAGAACGCTAATGACAGATAATTATTATAATTATAACGGCTAATGGATAAACTTGGATAATGTGCGCGACGGAACTACTACATAGTAAGTAAGTCTAAGTATGTCGTAGTCTCCAACTTGTTACTACGGCATTGAGATTTCGTAATTTTATGTATTATATCCATGGGGGAGGCCTATGTCCAGCAGTGGATTTCTTATGGCTGAGATGATGATGATATGTCTGTAATATAGGACTTCTGTATTAGTAAACTTCTTTAAAGAAGTTTAGTTTAAGATTAACATGGTTTTCCAAACAAAAAAAATATGGCTCTCTAGTATTTTATTCTATTCTAGAGAGTACTTTGTTAGAAAACATTAACTATTATAACATTTGCTGAAATTCTGAGGCTTTTGAAAACTCGAGATACTATGTTTTTTTACTTTCAAGTTAGCGATGTTACAAAAAATTATTTTCACTACAAAATTATTGTCATAAAACAAATTACCCAATTGAAAAAGCATGTTTTGTATATGGATATAGTAGAAACTAATATTGTGTTTTCAAATAGCAATACCCGTTTAGTTTATACCGTTATAATGAATCATTTAAGTTTACTTGACAGCGCTCTTGTCCCACACAAAATAAGATATTTTCCGTCATGCAAATGTCACGTTCTACGTTTTCATGAAAAAGTATGTACATACAGTGTCTCTATAAAACTTGTTTTATATGGAAAATGTTGTTTTCTAGAAATCATTATTTATCATCAATCACACCTTCACATAATATCTGATGTAGTAGGTTAAGGACAAATATTTTCTCAAACAAATACTAATAAAAAATTGACTAGGTGCGATGTTACGAGTAGATATGTTTTGTGTTTAAATGATTCCTATCGAGATTTCAATGCCCGTCGTTAAATATATAGTCACGACACCAAGAGGACATTCATTTCTAATTGGAATTTGTAGCTACTAACATTAAACATACAATTCTACAGAAACTTTCTGTATCTATACTAAAAATATACTCAAGTACATTTAGTCAAGTAAACGGTCTGGGGTGATCGATGTGCTTTTTGTGTAGTAGTTTAGTTAGTTGAGTCTGTATATTGTTGTTTTGAAGTTAATAAAGGCGCTTGCCATTAAAAAAAATAAACAAAAAAAAAGTAAAATAAACACAACTAATTACAAAATATAATAGACAATACAAATGGGTCTAGTCGTATATTTTTGTACTGAGATATATATTTTTAGAAGTCGGGTAAATTCGTGCTCCTCATCACAAAAACGACATCGAAATAACATACCTTCTGTATTGATATCCTCATTAATACAAGTTTCGATCATTTAGAATAGTTGCAGCGCTTCAATAACTTTTCTCCAAAACCTTTTGAAATCCGCATTTCCGGGATTGAATGATTGTATTTCCAATGGACTGATGCTATTGAAATCTAGCAGGTTATATTCTAACCGTAGGCCGTTTGTGGCAAAGAGCCAAAGTTCGTATATGATTACAAAAGCACAATAGCTTATATTGATTTTGTTATGGTCAGCTAATGTCCGTAGAATGAATACTATATTACATATTATACTTATGTAAATACATGGTGCTTACAAGCGTGCACGAAATAATTTAATTAATTGGTAAAGCACTCCGGTGCTGATGGAAAAAGTTGCGGGATCAGATCCCGACGTTGAAAATATTTGTATATAGTATATTTTCAACCGACTTCAAAAAAAACAGGAGGTTCTCAATTCAACTGTATTTTTAATGTTTGTTATCTCATAACTTTCGACTGGGTGAATAGATTTTGATGTTTTTTTTTTTATTTGAAAGCTGGTGCTTCCCTTGTGGCTCATATCAATTGGTCCAGTTCTGACAATGGCATCCATAATAAGTCGGTTGCTTCAGTTTTATAAACTATAATTATTACATGGCATGCTATGTAGAACAATCGAAATTGAGAAAAAAATTGTTCCAAAATTTTTCCACGAAGTTCAATTAACTTTCTACACTCGTATGAGAACAAAGGCCATGACTGTAAAATAAAATTTTAAATGTAAAACTATATAAGTTTGACGTGTAAAATATTGTAAAGTTATGGCCATAATTATAAACAACTTATCAACTGCAATATATCAAGTTAACGAATACTTTACACTTTAGCCTATTTAGAACTAAAAACAGCAGAGTTTCAATTTATTTTTCATTTTCACATCTTTAAACTACAATTTAAATGAGATACCTACTGAAAAACAAATTACACTCCCCTTTTCAGCCAGACTAGAAATGAAAACCCTTGAAACTACCTCTTGTTTACTAAAATCTTTTTATTAATTCCAAACATAAATGTATATAAACCAATTTTTTTTATGAAACCTCCAAAAGTAACCTAATCTCCATACAATTCTATAAAAGAAATACGCCTAGTAAGTGTTTCAAGTCCACTAGCCTCGTACAAATGGGGCCGGTGAAACAAGCATTTTTTCTTGCCAATACAATCCACCGAGGCCCGTTGTTGGTTCCCAGCCAATTCTAATAAACCCTATCTATGCAGAAAATAAATTGCTATGTATCAAGACAATTGCCTCTGAAAGCAGTAAAGACTGCAATGAAATTTAATAAGAGACTTGGACGCAGTTTTATGGGTTAAAAGTGTTCTCTCGCATATATTTTTGCTTAGTATGCTTATTGTGCCTAATGAAAATGGGTAAGCAGCTTATCTGGTAAGATCTATTGAAGCCACTTTATTGGCATAAATTTAGACGTCACTTTGCGGATGATTATGTTCATAATGTAACATTTTGTGCTTATTTCGGCTTGGTTATACAGGTCAAGTATTCTGGATACGAGTTATACAGTTTATAATACATAACTGACTAAAAATCGGATCAACTAAAAACTAGCTTGTCAGTGAGATATTAACAAAAAGTACATTAATCCTTAAATACAATATTAGTCTTAAATGATTCTGAATAATGTTTTTAAATTGAAAAAAAAAAAACTAATGTAAATTTAAATCTATTTTTACTTGATTCGATTGTATTCGATTCAATTTAATTTGATTCATTAGATCGAATCAGTTCGATTGCTTTTTATAAACTATATATCTGTTATAGCATACCTATCACATAACTATAGCAGTATTCCCTGAATGTAGGGAGTGAAACATTTCTAATTAAGGAATCATTTTCATAAAACTTAGTGCCTAAAATACTTAAAATACTTTAACAGGAAGAACAGAAACTGGAGGATCATACCGAATTAACGACCCAACTATGGTAATTACGTGGCGATTAATTAAAGGTTTCGCTCAAAAAATCTTTCAGAGGGGAATTTCCCTACCCTCGAATGTCATCTTACGCTTTTTACGAATGAAAAATATAATACCCACTTATAGTAATGGACACGAGAAAGTTGAATTTCGTTTCGTTTCTCTTTTTAATATTTGAAGAGGTTCGATGGGCCGCCGGTGGCCGACCCCTGACCGCAGTTAGGGTTGAAATACTATCCCGCGGTGCTGCTGCCATAACTGCGGAATAATTTCGCTCTGGCTCACTGAAATATAATAGATACCTACACTTTGTTTAATAAAATAGCTCCTTAACTTACCAAATTTTTGAAAGGTCAACTTTCAGAGGCGTTTTTTGTCAAAGACCATCTACAGAAATGAGAGCGGGCAGTTACTAGGACTTTTTAATAGAGGGAGAATATTAGATTGAAAAGGCGACAACCATCAACACAAGTATTTGAACCAAATACTAAATAGGGCCACGAATTCAGTGATTTGATTTTTTATTTTTTTTTACCCATCTAAATATATATTTTTTTTTTCTTTTCTTTTTTTAAGCTATTGCATAGCTTCTATCGCGGGCCTTGAGCGTGGAGACCGAATCCAGAAATTCCGTAACGAAAATAACCTAACACACCGCGCGTAAAGCTATTATGCAATTGCTTTACCGCGGCAGTCTCCGAGTGCCACACGTTTTTTTTTATCGAGGGTATTATTTTCGAGGATGTATATCTATTGAAGGATTTCAACAGATTTTGTTGGATTTGTCTCAATTGTGAAAGTGTATTTATATCACTTTATTATATATTATTTCAATGTATCGACTGCGATAAAATATTAAGTACCTACACTTTGTAATCAGGTATTTTGTTCTCTTTTCTAAATAATATTGATTGTTTCTCAAGTGTGTATGTATCTATTCAACCAACTTAGATTGTTAGCAACCTGCTAAAACTTAGCACAAGTTAAATAATCAATAATTCCAACAGTTTGTATAATGAATGTTTGATCGACAAGTTCTTGTTGGAGTTTGGAACAGATTATAATAACTTGCCTCCATACCTGTCAGGATGAACTCTCCTGATAGACGTTTCAGACGGAATAGGTGTAATAATGAGAAATAATTATATTAATTTATTATATTATTATTATTATATTAGCCTGTATTGTCCCATTGTTGAGCAAAGGCCTCTCTTCCCTCCTTCCAAATTTGTCTATTGGCTGTTATTGAGCGCCAATCCTTGTTATAGGTGTCGAGCACATCTCTCCACCTCTTCCTAGGCCGACCTAAATTACTTAAAAATTAAATAATTCAAATTAACAAGTAACGGAGCTTTTCCAAAATTATTGAATATGTTTATGATTGATAGTTGATTTTGTGCCCCATTGGACTTCTTGTGGCTGCGATGATCCTCAAGTCCAATGCTAGACATATGCCTCCCCTATGGATTTCCAAAAAGATTTGATGGAACTGGCTGACATCTCTCCATCTTGTCGTTGGTTTTCCTACGGGCGCTTCAGCTTCAGCCCCATTAAAAATATTGAAAAATATTCAAAACACGTTTTATTTAAGTATATAATTACTTATGTGAATAACAAACACATCAAGATAAATAATTTAAAATTTTGCGCTACAGTTACAACTGTAACTTATAAACTATTATATGATCTGTGGCAGCGTTTCTTTCTTTGAAAATGGAAATATTTTATTTTCGTCAGAACATTGTTTGGATTGTTAGAGTAATTTATTTATTTTCGTCAGTACATTGTTCGGATTGTAGGAGTAATTTATTATAGTTTGATTTCGGCAGCCCTGGCGCATACTTTCCAGAAGTTTACTTTTTAATAATGAAATGCAATACGAGTGGTAGTTCAATAAACGACGGTTCGCAATTTATGTGAGCATTAGAATGAGTGACTGCGGTCACTAGCTCCGCGGACGTTGCATTACTTCAAGAAACTGAAACTTGGGAAATAGGTAACTACTAACACAACTTGGTGTAAGACGAGCAAGTCACTCGAGCTCGTCACTTAAGTTCAGCGTCATGGTTTGATATACTTATGTATGTACCTAATTGTAATGACACTGAAATTATATTAGTACTATGGAGCTGATATGGAGAGAATCGTATAATATAATTATAGTTGAAATAATACAATTATTCAAAAAACTGAAACAACTAACTTCAAAGTTCGCAATTTCGTTTACTTAGATGACATACTTTTTCAGTTATTTAGTTTTAAATAAAAAAAAAAAAAAAAAAATGAAAATTTCAACAGGGCAAAGTTAATAGTACGAAATAGCAGTATAGAAGTGACGTACTTATATATCCCTCGCTCTCATAGCTGACTCGAACCGACTTTACACGAACGAGCGTTACATAGCCGGGCGTGACGGCACAGTCTCATTCTACCTACAAAATAAAACCCTCAGAACGCCTAAAAAGTTTTCATATCAAAGAGTTTAAGTTAAATATTATTTATTTATTTATTTTAAAAAATATCTTTATTAATGAAATTGTAAAGAGAGGTCTCAGGATTTCACGTTAAACTTTTACAAAATGTTGGTATTAAGAAAATATAAAGAAAAACATTGTTAAGATGTTTTCTGGGGTAAATCTTGTTTTGTAGTGACACAAATTACACTTGATTCTTTGTGACTGTGTTATTACAAAATAAATTTTACCCCAGCAAACATGTTAGCAATGTTTTTCTTTATATTTTAATAATTCCTACGCTAAATAATACCCAATTAAATCAATTAGCTTTGATCAACGTGATTTTTTTGTGGTCCTTGTGCTAAATTGCCTTTTCTATTAAGCACTTATTCTTGAAAAACTTAAATTAGGCCGCCGTATTATTTCAACTTTCAGACCGAGAAGCTATTTCTTTAAGTTAAGAAATAAGCTGAACACAATTATGTCCGGAATAATTGGGTACTTACCTATTATTATACCAACCTTGATGGAATTTTATGAATGGCTTACACAAAAGAGAAATTTATGGAAGACGTTTATTGTGTATTTGTCTAGCCATCGTAGCAGCTGTAGCAAATTGCTACGAAATTTTGTATATTCTGAGTAGATTTCAAATAGATATCTGGATTTTTATGACGAATACTTAGCCATTTTTTTCAATGGAATACGCGCTCTCTCAAGCATTACTACATATATCTAAATTTAAATTGACAAAACTGCTTTTTTATGTTAGGTAGGTCTACTTGACCACCAACTCGTTTGTTAAGCGAGTGTGTGGTCGAGGATGGAACTCGTCGATCTAGAAGCTACACTCTAGACTTGAAAATTTCGAGATTGAAGTTTTCAAGAAACAGAAAAGCCAGCAAAGAATTCCACTCCTATCCAGTACGCGTCTAAAACGTGGACCGAGATATATAATTGAATAAGAATTTTGTTTTCATTTTCTTGCCAGCGCAGCGCATGCCAAACAGGATTTTTAAATCTTCGAAGTATTTAGAATGACATTGACATTTTATTACGCCCAAGTATCACGCTTATCATCAAGCGAACGACTTGCTCGTCTCGACAATAAGGTGCTGCGCAAACAAAATCTAGTTTCGGGAACTGGATATCCTTTGGTTGTTTTTTTTTTTCTTCTATTCTACATGGAAATAGAAGAAGAAGAAGAAGGGCAACCATTTTTGTATGTACTAACAAATATGTTAGTACAAAAAAGGTAATTTATGAAAATGTAATCTGCGTAATTAAGATCAGGTTCCTGTTATTATCCGGATTAATTCTGAATATTATCCTAATTCATTCTGAATTTTAGTAGACAAATCTTAGTACATAGAAAAATCTTGTTTGTAGCATTATTGGAACTTCTGTTTATCTCTTGTTTTTCTCAGGTCTTTTCTTTCTGTCAAATTTTCTATCTATGACCGTTTTCATGAATGAGTCGTAGCGTGCAGTCTCACCTACTTATTTAGATTATTTTACCCGATCACTCAAGAAATAGGGTTATGTTTTTCGAGTGTGTGTATGAATGTATGTGGGTATGTGTATTTGTAAGTTTATATAATATAAAGTACCTCCTACAGCCTAAAAGGCCCGATCGTTTTTAATGTGTGAGGTGTCGTTAGATTAGTCTTCACTCCCTGAATATATTTTATTTTCATTGAGTAAGTCTCGTTTATTTACACATCAAGTAATATACAATTAGTTATAAATATTTACAACTTAAAAATAAAATTAAAATAAACATATAGTACATAAAAATAAAATAACAATAATAATCTGCAAAACACTATAACCAAAAATTCCATCTAAAACTCCGCCGAACTCCGAGCTGACGACGTGGAACGGTGCCAGCGTGTCAACGCACGTGGCGTCCCAGACCAGAGCCCGACCGAGACACCAAGGGATCAAGGTGGCATCGTCTGGACGCTTTCCATCGTCCCTTACCATTCCACTCGGTTCCAATGTCGAAGGCACGGATGCTGTAGCGAGTGCCCGTCGAACTAAATCGTTAATAGCCCAATGACGATATTGGCGACCGGCACTCTTAAAGCACGAAAGTCCGTGGTGTCCTAATTGGTCCGCACCTCGTCCGCACTGGCAGAGATGAGACTCGCACAACCCGCAGACCTACAGCGATGCGCAGACAACTGGGGTCGAGTAAAGTTCCTATATATGATCAGAGGGGAAGCATGACGCAATGACCCGACTTCGTCTCTGATACAGCTAAGAGACGCGCTCGGTCCGTGTCATCTGTAGCTTGCTCCAGTAGGGCTTTGTGTGTGATTTCGATCAGCGGTAGATCCCACTAAGACTGTTTTTTTTCGGTGGGATCACTAACACCCGAGCACGAGGCACTCCAGGCCGTTAACGCTTCCGCCTGGCAAGCAACCCGAACATCAACAACCTCCAAGTACTTTTTCCGAAACAAAGTTACTAGCATTATTCTAAAGAATGTACATTTATAACATTTTACAGCGACTTTGCGCATACTATCTCATAAAAAACGTACACTCAACAGCGTATGAAGCGTAACGAAATCCTCGCTCTTCTGCCCTTCGCTGCCCAAATCAAAGTAATATTGAAATAAGACTGCGGTACGGGAGCAGAATAACGCTCATAGTCTAGTAATAATAAATCCTATTGTATGGAGCTGATCATATTAAATGCACTTTGAGGGATTCTTTCAAATTATAATTGGAAAATACCTAAAAAACAAAATTTCACAATAATCCCCGATTTATAAACTAGCTGCTTTGCGCGGTTTTACCTCCATAGTTATGAAAAACGGGGATGATGATGATAATAAGTAGCGTATGTCCGTCTCCAGATCCACAGCTATCTCTGTACTAAATTTCATAACAATCGGTTCAACCGTTTGAGCGTGTTTGGGTAACAAAGTTTGATTTTTTAATATCATTTTGAAATTGTGTCAAATGTATTTCAAAACACCAGTACATTAATTTAAATAACAATATTCTTAGTTGCCTTTTATGTTGTCACAAATCTTATTTTTACTAGACTATCAAGAGCTCGAGGTTATCAGCTATCGATATGGATACATCTTGAAAAGTAGGAGCCAGTAATTTGGAACGGGCACGAAAATAGAAATCCCAAATTTGACCTCTCTTTCACTCTTCCATATTTTTAAGCTATTGCATAGCTTCTATCGCGGGCCTTGAGCGTGGAGACCGAATCCAGAAATTCCGTAACGAAAATAACCTAACACACCGCGCGTAAAGCTATTATGCAATAGCTTTACCGCGGCAGTCTCCGAGTGTCACACGTCTTTTTTTATTATAAAAAATATAAAACCTCCGACTCTTTTTAGGAAATATGTGGCAATAGCAAACGTTAAGGCTATTAATATAATATAAATTAATAAACATCATTACGTTGTATTCTTCTGGTTGTGTATAGTAAAATATATTTTATTATCAAATATACTGATATATACAAGATACTATTATAGTTCATGAGACAATAAAAATAAGTCGAGAATACATAACGAAAAGATAACAACTCAATAATGATCTTAATATGGTTTTTACTAATTTTTTACCACATTTTTCCTAAGTTCATTCTGAGCTTTTATATTTTCAAAAATATTGCTAAGTAAAAGAGTGGTATATTAGTCGCATATTAGCATTAATCTTAAACGATTTTATATATATGATCGGCGTACATTAGTATGAGTAAAGCGTGGTGTATAAATCGCGACAAGGCTAATTGCACGTTGTGTCTGATATAATTATTGGGTGGCCTGGGCGCCGCATAACTTTGTTTGTCGGGGGTTGTTACATTCACCCCGTTTTATCGCCATTTAAATTAACTTGATAACGTTCGATATAAATATATTGGGGATCATTTTGCTTCTTTTATTGTGTTTTCGTAAATTAAGTTTTTGTGGCAGATTTTGTTGATTGTTACATTTGAAATTAAGATAAAATTTTATTTATTTATTCTTTATTTACAGTGTTTGCTATGAATGTATAAATAAGTACTTATCTAAGTTTTTGAAGATGAATAACAGTTTTTTTAAGATATACATACCTTAATAAGTAATTAAATACTCACAACACAACCAAACTAAATAAATGTTTAATAGAGGTCAGGTCAAAAGTATGAAAATACTAATGTAAGTAGCAGAAACATTATTATAGTTTAAAACTAAAAAAAAAAACACTTTTTGATGTTTTTTTTTGTTATTTTGATATAAAAACGTAATGAACCGATTTTGATAAAATTTATATCGGACCACCTCTGATGTATTACCTACCAAATAAAAAATTATTATCAAAAACAATAATAATTGATGGAGTAATCGCTAAACAAACATACAACAAAACACGGTCGAATTGAGAACCTCCTTCTATTTGGAATTCGATGAAGACGTGATAGGGACGTACTAGTAGAAAGATATCCACCTTCTCTGTTTCCTGAAAACTACTATCTTGGAATTTCAAGGGCAGAGTAGGTAGATATCTTTTAGATGACGTACTCCATCCTCAGCCACGCCGTCGCTTATCATCAGGCGAGACGGTACAGTGGTCAAACGTACGAAAAAAATACGTACGTGTATCTAAAGTACAAAAAATATGGTGTATGTATGTCTATATCAACAAAATGCTTACCTATGTATATGTATAATTTATGAGTTCAAATAAATTTGAGATACTCCCAAACTTTTTCCTGTATACAAAAAAAAACATATTTTCTTAATAAAACTTTTCCAGAATTTTGGCTAAAAATATCATCCCGTTTTCATAAAAATAAAATCACTAAGCTGTGACATCAGAAAAAGATTGTATTTTAATACCTTTAAATCAAGCCTGAATCTTTAGGTAATTCGGAACAACCTGCATACCAGAGTGTTTTTTTTTTATTAAAATGCTAAAAATGTGTATAAAAGTTTAATTATTTAGTAATTTCGTGTGGCACGCAGACCTACAGCCACGAAAGCCTGAATTTTCCTCAAGCTTCTTGAACCTTGTTTAACTTTTAATGAACATTTAGAACTAACATAAAAATTCCAAAGTGGTAATAATTTATAGCAATTTGGACATTATAATTTGGGCATGTATTGATAAAACATTTTTTATAATTGATAATTTTCTCAATTCGTTATCAGAAAGTATTTTACTAACTAACCAATGACATGTTAATACTTTATCAAAAGTATAATAGTATTTTTGTAACTTCGAAAAAGTTTTCTTCCACTATTTTTGAGTGACAATTTGAACATCTGTTCATTGAAATTAGTATTAGTTTTAAACTACGAGTATATTATTAATCCATCGCGTCACCATGCCGTCATTGACTTAATTCGCAGGGACTTTGTGTCCGCTAATGTCCCCTGTGTGCTCAAAGAATTATCTAAGAGTTCATCATCATCGTCGTCTTAGCCATAAGAAGTCCACTGCTGGAATATAAGTTTCCCCCATGGGCTACCAAAAAGACCGATTGGAAAAAGCTTATAGCCAGCGTCTTCCTGCCACTTGCATGAGACATGCATGATAATCCAATAGTTAGTCCTCATTTATATCTGCTAATCAAATTCCTATAACCGGCGTCTTAGCAACCAATTTACTTTACCGCTGACTTGTCGTCCAATCTAACCCTACACTTTCGTCTGCATACATTAAGTAATGCTAGTGGGTGCTATTTCCTAGGTCTGCTCTATAATTACAGCTAGACGGCGCTCTGGCACTCCTTGTGGACTGTTAGCCGACAATATGGACTGGTTTCCTATTCGGCTAAACATTTTTTTTATGAGAAAAATGAATTTTTACTTTAAGTACTTTTAAATTACTACTACCTAAGGTTATCTGAGAGAAATTGCTTTTAGTTAGAATGCCTTAATCATTGCGTTAATTTTTAGTTTATTCATATAGAGTGTAAAATATAGTAAAATAAAAGTTTATATCACAATATGGAATTACTTTTTATGAAGTAAAAATTGAACAAGTGCTAAAGAAAACAAGGGAAGGCTACAAACAACACAGAAGGCAGAAAATATCGCGAAGCTCAAGAAGAAAACAAAAAGGATTAGAAAAACTGGAACTTTGATTAAAACAATTTCTGAATTTCTCAACGGAGCAACAAAAAACATCTACAGTTCAATAAATACAAGAATCGAGCGTGCAACAATCGTTGCTCCAATTAACCGACCCCTGCCAGCCTGATCATTTCTATGAAAATAAAAATATATTTATAGATATCGTAAGCACAAGTGATTTATGCAAACGGGATTGTATAAATATCTTTATATTATGTTTTTCTATATATATATATATATTTAATATATTATTGATTTTTGTGACACATGTTTGTGCTATTAGCGATAAGGCTGCCAGTTGTTACACTAGTTTTTAAATAAATTTATCTTGATTTTAAGTTCTAAGGTGTGTACAATAAAGAGTTTATCTATCTATCTGTCTATGTTTGTCCATGTTTATTAGGTTTTGTCACTTATGACTTCTTATCTTCTTATCAAGAAAAAGTTCTTTTCAGATCTCTGTTTATTGAAAGAAAGCATTTAAGCACCTATTTCAACACTAGGACAATCGTTTGACGCACAAATAACTCAGCACAATTCAGATCCTCTATTCCAGAGCTATAATTTTGTACGAAAGTCAATTGAGTAAGTCCAATTTTTCGGCAAACGTGGCCCGTTTGACAAAACTGAAAAGAAACGCGGTCTATAGTCCGCAGACCGTTTGCTCTGTAAAAAGTTTGAAGCCTTTAATTTAGCTGTGTTAATTCGTGCGCAACCGATTTGAAGCCAGTGGCGGCTATTATTAAAAGCGTAAATTGTCAAACAGATGTGGCGAACGACTTCCGTGCCAGAGGCAGGGTTAAAACGCAATGAAAATTACTGGTGGGCTTAGCCCCCACTGCTGCGCCCTTCCCCGTTTGTAAATACCAGATTGACGATAAAATGTTTAATGGCTCTGGATATTTTAAGTAGTCGTGTTAACACTTTGTAATCGTTTTTAACTGACTGCGGAAAGGGTAGGCTCTTAATTGACCTTTATTTTTTGTTTTACGACAAATCACAAATATTTAGTATGATTTGTCAACCCAATTATTTATTTTATATCACTAGGTAAACTAGTAAACTATACTTTACTCTTTTACTACTTTTGGAATTGTTGCTAATAAATTTTAAATCAGACGAAAGATTTTACGATATTATTATGTCTTCGTATATGAACCGAGCGACGGGTCGACGATATCGTAAAATCGTAAAATGCGAGTTTAGTTTAGAAACCGGCACAAGGACCGGGATGAATATTCATCAACTTCATCGTCTCGCCTACAAAAATTGCACTGCTGGACATAAGCCTCCTCCATGGATTTCCAAAAAGACCGGTTGGAAGCGGCGTGCATCCAGCGTTTTCCTGTTACTTGTAGGAGGTTTTGTGTCCGCCTTGTGGCTGGTCTTCTTACGCTTCGCTCGCCGGTTTGTGGTCTCCACTCGTTGAAATGCCAAAAATCCGTACTCAGCGATATCGATCCACATTCCTGTTGCGTACTGCACAAGAATGGAATTCGTTGCCGCCATCTCTGTTTCCTGAGACCTACAATCTTGGAATTTTCAAGGCTAGAGTGAATAGATATCTTCTAGATCGACGAGCTCCATCCTCTGCCACACCGTCGCTTAACATCAGGCGAGTTGGTGGTCAATCGTAGATCTATAATGTATAAAAAAAAAACTTTTCGGCCCCACCGGCTGTCAGTTGTACGTGCTACGTGGGATTTAGTGATATGCAGTACGCAAAGTAACCAAATCAATCGATGAAAATTATTCATCGAATTGTCCACCGATATTTGACGTAATTATTAATGCAGGATGCCCATAGAAATTTATTTAAAATACGTAAGTTACTATTTTCCATTATGGGGTAGGCAGAGTATCAAAGACCATAGAGATCCAGGTTTTTGACGCCATAGAGTTAGTTATTAGAGGGTAACATGTACAAAATTGCTTTAACAGGGGATAACGTCAATTTGCCACAAGTCTCTTAGCTGATTTTTACAGTAATTCCGGGAAGAGAAGTAGTATACATACTTTATATATACTTTATGTTTTACCTTATCTCTCAGTTTAGGATGGATAGTTAAAAGAAGCGTGAAATACTTATATTTTTTATCAGACTTCAAAAAGAAGGAAGTCCTCAATTCAACTATAATATGTTTTTTGTTGTTTGTTACGCAATTACTTCGCCAATAATGAATTATGAATAAAAATATATCCTAAATGTCATATCTATGCAACTGCAACTAGCTTTATTTTTTTATATGTTATATAGATATACGATTGACCATCAACTCGCCTGACGTTCAGACGACTTTAGTGAAAAAAGTGGGTATCTAATCAACTAGAGTTGTAACCGTGCAAAATTAATCCCAGCTGCAGTATTAGGTTACATAAATCATTTATTGCAGATCAATGTGACAAAAACATGTTATGCAAGTATTTTATGTATGATTTATATTTTTTGGAATAATATTTATTTTGTGTTGTATGTTTTTTGTCACAATAAATTTCTGTCTATGTCTATGTCTATGTTGCAGATGTTGTCACCAGAACTAAACAAGCATACAAAATTATAGTCGTGAATTTAGTATCTATTAACAGGGAGTAGTTAAAATCCGAGTAATGCTAATAGTGGTAATAGAAAGCTCGTACACAAATGTAACTGAAAAGTGGCTTTAAAAACGTAATGCTTAAAAATTAAAATGTATTTATTGTACGTAAAGCTTAATTAATGAGTTTTTCAGGTAATAAAGTTCCTGGTTGTTTTGTCTCGTGTAATTTATTATGAGTGTATCTGCATTCTCGTAAATTTACGCTGATACAGTTTCGCTCAACAAATGTTGCCTACATTATGTAGCATGTGAGTTAAAATACTGCGTCTTATTTGTAGCCAAAATTACATAATGAATATGTTTAATATTGTAAAATTTCTCTGACCAATTCTATACGTGTATTTTTCTGAATTTTCATTAAATAAGATATACAAAATAGGATTATAGACTACGAAATACGGTATACGAAAGCACAGAATACGTTTATAGTTAAATTAAGCGCGGGAGTAGGTTTTAGGTACTTCTACGCGCCCGAAATGGCGTGAAACTAGTAAACAACGCTATTAACTTACCAAAATGACATAAACAAGTAAAGTATTCAACTCACCTATTGAAAAGCGCATCAACAAAGAATTTAATCTAGTTATTAATGTTACATAAACGCGGGTTAGGGTCGGCGTATCCTTTACATCGCGGAATAGGTGTAGTACAATGAGAGGCGAACTCGTAAAACGAAGCTGAATAAATGAGGATTGAGGAGACTATCCGGGGCTTATTCAAATCAGGCCAATTAGTCGCTGTAGCTTAACAGGTTTCTACATAAGTAAGTACCCTCTTTACATCTACCCAGGGATAATAAAGAGGGATGGGTTTGGTGAACTAAGTTTTGTAGGGTTGATCGTTTGTTTAAATTCCTATTTAGCGTTATAGCTAGTCCTGTACTAGCGGTAACCATGGTTTCTGATTCCTAAAAAACTATAAAATAAGAAATAGCGTCCGTTGCCAGGCTCTTAGTATCGTGGCAAGCCATCACTCAAAAGATTTATTTTGACAAAATACCATGAAATTAACATAGGAATAGTAAAAATTAATATAGCCATAGGAATAGTATAAGTCAGTCCATCAACCATCCAAATCTAAATTAAAGCTTATTGTGAGTTCTGGGGTATCATCTAATAGTCTAAGATCCCGCTATAGGACGACCTTCACCGAGCTGGTTAATGGATGAAAAGTATTTTATATTCAATAAAACATGTCAATTTTTTCTTTTTTTAAAACAATTTACTGGTTTGGTTAGCAGCTCGGTGAAGGTCATCCTATAGCGGGATCTTAGACCATAATTAAAGAAAGAATTTGCAATTACGCCACGTTAGTCGAACACAACAATCTCCCAAACAAAAACTTCAATTAAAACCGTACTCAACCATACCTACAAAAGTACGACAGCAATTCATATCAAAGCGTTGTAAGGTCGTCGGCCGGCACTGCCTAAGGAGCTCCCATAAAAACCTGTTTTCAGCGGCGTATTTAAACATGGGCCGCCTGAAGCCTCCGGAGCCCAGGGGACTGCCACATCTTTACCACGGGCCGTCTTGCTTTGGATACATGCCTTTTCCATTCGTCTCTTTGGCTATACTTATGTATAAAATCCACGTATCCACATTAAGCTTCAGCTAGTATGATAGTACTTTTTTGATAAGTTAAAGGCAGTTCTATTGAAGGCTTGCGCTTGACTGATAACTCGTCTGATATTAGATTGTGTTGCGGTCTACAATGGGGCATGTTTGCTTGGATGAAACATTTTTACTTGCATTCTAAAGACACAGATTACATTTGTCGGAGAATACCCACTTAGGCAGCGTGTGCATAATTTAGATAATGAATGTACTGTAAAAGATTACCCTTTTTTTAAGTTTTTGGAATAAGTATCTTCCACGAAGAGGCGTGCTCTCTATTCGTTCAATAGAGATCGTTCATTCGTTGTTCTGTGTCTGGGTGTTTCTATGTACCATATGTATATATTTACAAAAAATATATAAGTATTATATCAGTCATCTAGTTCCATAGCACAAGCTTTGCTTAGTTTGGACTAGACGATGTTGTGTGAAATGTCCACAAATAATTTTATTTTATTTTAAGAATCGAAAGGGCAGGTAGGAAATAAGTTCATTCAGATTCGATACATACTTACCGAGATGCACCTATTCGGTAAAGAATAAGAAGAAAAATACAGGTTTGCGTAGATGATCCTAAAGTTTTTTTCTGAAGATGGATGTAAATACAGATAAGCATCTTGGTGCGTTTCACGACATAGGTAGGTATTCTAAGACGTTGGAGCCGATCTATCCCAAAGATGCTAGCAATACTACATACACGACCGAGCTTGTTGTCGCGCCCTACATTATATTGCTATAAGTATCGTGCCAGGATTCATGTAAACATATTAGATATTGCGCAACAAAGATATACCATGAATGTGAGATCATGAGTCGACCGTTGTCATAGCAGGTTACGCTTCGCATCTATGGTATCTTTAGGCTATGCCTTATCCTGGGGCCTGATCAGCTCAGAGTTACCCCACGATCGACTATGGCTCCGGTCAAAGCGTATCGTCTACGCCCGGGTGCTCTCCTTGCCTTGGAATGCCTGGCCAGTCCAGCCCATCCCCTGAGCACCTCGCCGGACATGTGGGCTTTGCCCCACGAGGACCTCCACCTTCCCCTGCAGTCCTGCCCGTTCACCAACTACATAGTCGAACGCTTGCTATCCCAGTTGAGTGTACCCCGGGTACACTCTCAGGGGCGAGCCTGCTACCACGCAGTTCTCGACTTTGTCCAATTTCATTTACTTTGTACGCCATGATTGATTGGACCCCGCCAAGCCGTGATCCCGTACTATGACACGGTCTTCCCATAATCTCATTCCCATAGGTCATATTATATCATATAGAACCATTAATGATATTGTAAGCACTTACCTAGCGCCTTGCTAGACACTTTCTTAGACGTGATCGCCTGTACCTCTCCCGTGCTTACCCTTCTACACTGTCTGCGTGCCGTCGCGGCTCCATGAAGAATGTCGAACCGACATTTTTATTCCTAAGTCAAAACGCGCACACATTCTCAATGTCGCCAGTGTGCTAAAAGTAGCATCACATTCAAATTACAGTGACACTTACCTAATTGTTGACGGTGACTCGCGTGACACGCGACACTTGTGTTTACATACAGATATTGTACAAATAATAGGTATGTACCTAGGTATCTACAAGTGTTTGGTCTTAGTATCTAATTGTAATATCAAAGTCAAATTTGGTATTGGTTATGGTATTGATAATGTTTATATTTGATTTAATTTGATACGTTTAATAGCTTTATTCAGTACGATTACAGTGATATAAATTTTATATATAATTTTCATACAAATTTTATTTTTGATTTATTTTTTAATAGCGCGCTGCAAAAATAAAAAATAAATCGCGCATGCACTTGACGTCTCATTTAACAAGTACCAAGACGGCCTGCAACGTCATAAGGGATAAGTACCCAGTCTGTATTTACAATACTGAAACCAGGAAACACATAATATCACAAGTATAAGTTTATAAAACTCAAAACCCCTGACAAAAAACAAATCGGCTGAGCCGATTTTGATGAAATGTAGCTAAGAACATTCTCTATGAAATTATTTTTCAAACAAAAAAATAAAACCAGACAAACTCAGCCCCGACTGAGTTAGAGATGTATTAGAGATTTCAGTTACTTTCAATATTGTTTGAAATAGAGTCTTAAGAAATATATTGCAAACGATCCAAAAATTGAGCTGTAAATAGAAAGTATCGGTGGTACACCGGTCTCTCCTAAATTAATACCCAATCGTATAATATGCCTCCCACGCTTTTTGGCATCGGCATCGAAAAAATCCATTTGCCTTTTAAGTGCTTTAATGATTTGTCGAATTCCAAGACTTGGATCATTAATTTCTTTGAGATTTTGATGAATTATTTATACTTACTTTTGTATTCATTTGCATGACAAGGAACAAGAAAACTAAGTAACATTTAAAATAAGGATTAGTTAGTTTCTACCGACTTCACAATTAGTTTTTCTTATTGCTTTACCGCATAACTCCGTCACTTATAAACCGATTTGAATTATTTTTTGTTTGGTAGAATATACTTTCAGATTTGTCCCATAGAAATTTCATTATAACAAAATTGAATTGTTTTTATACATATGACATCATTAAATTATAGTAATAATATAGATTATTTCGCAACTTATGTTTTGTTAAAAATCTGAAGTCTTAAATAAAAAGTCGTTGGATTCCCGTAACTATGTATTTTTGACAACGGATAAATAGGTATGTTGTAAATAATAATTATATAATTACATAAGTTTCTGGCAGCCTAGTCGGGAGACTGGCTGACAGTCTGACTTGCGATCTGCAGGTCCTGGGTTCGAATCCCGCGGCACGCACCTCTGTCTTTTCAAAGTTCTGTGCGTATTGTTGACTGCTGCCAACTTCAAACGGTGAAGGAAAACATCTTGAAGAAACCTACATGTCTGAGAGTTCTCAATGATCTTGAAGATTTGTGAAGTCTGCCGACCCGCACTTGGCCAGCGTGGTAGACTATATAGCCTTTCCCTTCTCACAATAAGAAAATGGCCCGCGCCCAGCAGTGAGACAATTTATACGAACAGGGCTAATAAAATAAAATAATTGGCTTTGTTTCTATTTTATTTCCTATGCGTACGAATTCGCGGGTAAACATCTGGTATAGCTATTATAAGTTTCATCAAGCAAGCTCGAACCATTCTGAACCCTAGCGTCACTCCGTATCAAAAAAGTTAGATGTCAAGTACGAACCTATCATTGATAAAATAGGATATTTACAACTTTAAAACTTCTACAGTGGCGTCCAAATAACCACTATGTCGTAGCTGTGGTTATATTATAACAAAGTACATTGATCATGTTTCTGTCATCGCCTTGTATATTTCAACTGGAAATCTCAAAGGAAAATGATGTTATTGTCACACAGTAATAAAATAAAACTAAAATTTTAATAAAATATGGGCATATATTATTTTTAACACACAAAAAATATTAAATCTTACATTTATGTATCACAGTGAGTTAGGATCGCAATTTCTAGAAATTATCTAGATATTGCTGCTCCGAATATGAATGTTTTTAATATGAATGTATTTAGCTAACAATCGTTTCTATTCAGGTTTTAGTCCATCTAAGCCGAGGCCGTAGGGTTGTGCGTTATTCGTTCTGAAATAGTAATTCCCAGGCACGCTGAAAGAAAACAAATAATAATTACCACTTTTTCTATAAATTTTATAAAACAATCATTTTGTAACCAAGACATGCCTATTCAGTTCCGTTTCAACAACTTTTTAACCCCCGCCCCGGCCCAAAAAGAGGAGTTTTATAAGCCTGACGTGTGTATCTATGTATCTGTGTATTTGTACATTTGTTTGTCTGCCTTTGGCATTGTAGCCCTCAAACAGACGGATCGAGAGGAAGCCGAAAACCAATGGCTATGGGAACTCCTAGATGGCAAATGGGACAACCATCTTCATTCTTCAATCTTGGAATTTTCAACGCTAGAGTGAATAGATATCTTGTAGATATATTCACTCGAGCTCCATCCTCGGCCACACCGTCCCTTAACATCAGATGAGTTGGTCAATCGTAGATCTATTTTGCATAATAAAAACCATTGAACTTTGGCTCAATTTCTCGTAAACGTTTTTGAAATTATTAATAAAAGCCTGTGACCGAGTTTATTTTTCGAGAAAACTGATGACAAAAAACTAGATTAATGAAACTTACGCATTTAAATCCATAGCAGCAATGTCCAAAACATTGGATTCTCTCTGTTTTTTGTCGTATCTTTTCCAAAGCCTGAAACTGGACGCATGGCTTCCCATGATAGTGCCCGGATGTTGCATGGCATCGATGAACAGCCTCCAAGCTCGATGATGGCTACAGAAATCTGAAAATATAACATACAAATAACGCTTTATTACCTTGACATATTTTATACCAGATAAACTAGTTGCCAAAAAGTTACTTATTCTCTAGCATCGCATCGCTGTATAGTAAGCATGTCTGTTTTTATACTATATTGAATTAATTTCAGCGTGTGTGTGCTAAAGCTTCACGACCTTATTCCACTCTTTCCATTCTACTACAGGACTAGCAGAAAATAAGCACACCCGACTTTCTTTGGAATGCCAAAAATCCGTACTCAACGATTTCGATCTACGTTCTTGATGCGTACTGCACAAAAATGAAACTCTGACGCCTTTCCTGTTTCCTGAGAACTAGAATTTACCTTCTATAGCTTGGATTTTTTCAAGTTAGAATTATTTTATCATTATTATCATCATCATCATCTCAGCCATAAGAAGTCTACTGCTGAACATAGGCCTTCTCCATGGATTTCCAAAAAGACCGATTGGAAGGTACTTGCATCCAGCGTCTTCCCGCCACTTGTATGAGATCATCTGACCATCTCATGGCTGGTCTTCCTACGCTGCGCTTGCCGGTACTTGGTCTCCACTCGAGAACCTTTCGGCCCCATCGGCCATCAGTTCTACGTGCTATGTACCTTGCCCACTGCCACTTCAACTTGCTAATCCGCTGTGCTATATCGGTGACTTTCGTACGTCTACGTATCTCTTTAATTCTGATTCGATCTCGTAGAGTGACTCCGACCGAGCATAGCTCTCTCCATAGCTCGTTGCGTGACCTTGAGCTTCCTTATAAGGTCTATAGTTAGGGACCACGTTTCAGTGCCGTAAGTCATCACTGGTAATACACACTGGTCGTAAACTTTCGACTTGAGGGACTGGGGTATATTGGACAAGAAGGCGCTTTTAAGTTTCCCGAACGCTATACCCAGCCGAGTTGGATACGACGATCATATCATTAATATATAATTTATTAATAATCAACGAGCTCCATCCTCGCCCTCGGCCTCACCGTTGCTAACCATCAGGCATGCTGATGGTCAATCGTAGATCTATTCCAAGTAAATAAAGAGAGTAACGTTGTCTCCGAATGACATAGGTATTGCTTTACAATCTGCGTTGAAATCATAAGCAGAGTGTATGAATCGCGTTTTGCCCAGATATCTTTAACATCAACAATTTTAAATCATTATATTCCTTGCTACACAGAGGCCACGTGCCACTGCTGTTGTTGGTTGCCCGCCGCCACGGCGGTTAGTAGGAACCACTGATTCCAGCGTCAGACTCGAGCCACATGTGAAAATGTACGAAACGCAGTCTGAAGCACGGTGGTGGCCTGGTGGCATTTTGTGGCACTTCACTTGTGGTCTGCGTTTCTAGTCTCCATTGTATTATAACGATTGTGTATATTATAGCTTATTTTTATTACAAAAACAAATATTATGTAAGGTTCACGACACCTTAATAAGCATCAACATATAATTCACTACGAAGTTAATTGTATTTTAGTGCTGTCTAAGATCTGAGCATTTTATAACGGATTTTAATGTGAGATTATAAGCCAAAATTAAAAAAAGCGATTGTGTCTTAGTTGGAGTAAACTGGATTGGAATTAGGCTCGGACTGTTATTGGTAGATGTAAAGTTTATCATCAGCCGAGAGATTTACTCCACCCTGTCACATAGGAGTACTAACAAATGTTACTATATTTCAAAATTATAAGTGTAAGTGTTATATAATTACCATCTTCAGAAAATCTATCCGAACTATTAGAAGTACATCCAGGTTGTCTAACGGGGCCGGCTATTCTATAATTTGGCCAGAAATTCACAAGACCAAGCTCTTTCTTGCTACCATATTTGCTCGGATCGGAATGAAGGGCCGATGTAAAAGCAGCCGAATATGGATTCAATCTTAAATATGAAGGTTTCATATCCAATCCAATTGCCGGATCGAGAGCAGTGATCCTAAAAAGTAAAAATATAATAAAATAATCGCGAAAACATAAGAGACCATTAAAATTTTAACAAATTGTCAACAACGCGTTTATAATAGTAAGAACTTCAATACATCATCTCCCTTCTTATCCCACTAGGTGAGATTGACAATTCATATTTTGTTGCGTCACTTCACTTTGGGTTTACACAAATGGCAAACGTTTCTATTTCTTTAAACGTTTACACTTCGAAATCCTGTGAAACCGTGACGTACCGTCACGTGTCATTTTGTTAGCTAATGTCAATCCAATACCTCCTAGATGTCATCTCTACATTCACAGCTCTCACATGCATACCTAATTCATATTTCATGCAGTTAGTCCACACGCAATTTTTTCGGCTCTATCAGTTTAAGTTAACTGGCATAAAATTCAGTTGCGAGATTGGATTCACAGGGCAAGTTAAGTAAAAGTGGTAGGTATAAATAGCAAAAAACACATTTTACTCATTGGTTTTAAAAAATACATATCTGTTTCCTCGTTTCGTATAGAGAAATGTTCACTTCAAATTTCCCTGAACTACGAGTGTTACTTCTATGAGTTAGTGTAGCGAGACGGCTGTGCACAAAGTTTTGTGAGCACAATTTTTGGAACAATAAATAGTGGTCGGTGCGTGCACTCCACTACTGGCCCCCACATATTCTCGTGCAACTGTGCATGATTTATTGCACCGCATTTATGTTTTTATCGGGTGAATTTATATACAACGATTAATTATGATGTAATTGCTGTTATGGTATATAGATAACTAATGTTTTTTTAGATTGCTTTAAAGTTTTTAAGTAAATATACGGCCGGATCACATAAACTTCAGCCATTTCATACAGGGTTCAACTATTTTCAACAGTCTGTTAGAATAAAGAGCCCTGCTCTACTTATTTCATTATTTTGTTCAATACAGACGTTAGTTCCCATTGTTGACACGATAGTTCTTTATTCAATAGACTCTACAACAAATTACATAGAACGTTACTTTTGTACAGTATATCTTGCAACCGTCCAGAGTGTGTGACCGTCCAGACAATTAGCTGTAATTGCATTATGCATGAAATGTTGCTAGAAAGAATATTTTTGAGTTCTCATAAAAGAAAACCTTCTTTATCTTGTTCAAATTATCTACTCCCAAAGATGTCGTGTTGTAATCATATAAACATAAAAATATGTTCGCCTATATTATATTTACATATAAGGGAAGAAAGGACAGGCCAGCAGTGCGACTGACGCGACTGACGACGAAAAAAATATATACAATGAAAAATGCTATACTTCCCACCCATTATATCACAAAGACAAATATAATAATAACTTCCTGTTAAATATAGATTGCATATTAACCAAGCTTGACATAGACATATAGAGGATATATTAAATTCAACGGGCTTTTATTGTATTTACTCACCGCGGTAATCGAGTACCCATCTCTATCATTTTATTGCCAGTGACTCCAAGGACGTGAGCTCCCAAGGAATGTCCCACAAAATGCGTGTTATTTAAATCCAGTCCAGCATCGGAGAGTTTGAGGAGGGTATTCGCGAAATCACCTCCCAGCTGGAAAAGCCAAATACATTCGAATAAAATAAGAATTTGATAAACATGGAATACATATCGGTAAATACATATCTGGAGATACACAGAATCCCAGACTAGAGAAAGAGGCAGATAAAGTGTACTGAACTAGTAAATTCAATGTTTGCAGAGGTTACAAAATCGTATTTATCGCAATTTTTCTATTGTCTTAAAATTCTCATGCCTGATACCAAAAATAATTTGTACTTATTAACGTGTTATTGTTATTTAGTTTACTAAATATAATTATGTATTTTTACTAAAGTTGGCTTCTCTTTTTAGTTCTTTTTACTCTGTCTACTTTTTTTGTCTAAAATGAATATATGGTAGGATTTATCTATATTATTGTATCATCGCCTTCATCGATCCACTATCGGACGAAGACCTCTCGTTTACGACTTACAGATTAAAATATTCATAGGAGTAATTGTGAATCCTATAATTTGGTTCTGACAATTCTTATGTTGGTATTAGTTTATGAAAACGAAATAATTACAGTGGTGAAGTATTCTAACCCCTTTGGTTATAATACTGTAAAAGAAAATGATTCAATGTAAAGTATTCGAGTTTTATTCTTAATTTACATCTATAAATAATATATATATATATTTCTCCTATAGGAATTATATTTATAGTTTGGTTTTTAATTAAAATAACTGGAATGATTTACTATCACATCATATCAAACATCAAAAAACATTAAAAATAAAAATTAAATCAACAATTAAGATACGAATTGAAATAACTTTAAAATTAATTATTAAATAGCTCTTTCTATTATATAGTATTTACTTAAATACCCACGTCAGTACGGAATTAATTAGATTTACGAAAATTACTGATACAACTTATTTTTAGGGTTCCGTACCTCAATAGGAAAAAACGGAACCCTTATAGGATCACTTTGTTGTCCGTCTGTCCGTCTGTCCGTCCGTCCGGGTGTCAAGACCTTTATCTCGGGAACGCGTGAAGGGTATGTATATTTTTCGGTTTATGAAGGAAAACATAAAAAAAATATGATTTCCCCCTTTTATTTAGTTTGTACAGAACCCTCGGTGGGCGAGTCTGACTCGCACTTGTCTGTTTTTTAAGGTTCCGTACCTCAAAATAAAAAAAACGGAACCCTTATAGGATCACTTTGTCCGTCTGTCCGTCTGTCCGTCTGTCCGCCTCTCCGTCTGTCAGGGTGTCAAGACCTTTATCTCGGAACGCGTGAAGGTATCGAGTTGAAATTAAAAACATATACGCAGATCCATAGTCTTTTGCTGCAGAAAGAAAAATCAAATTTCTCAGTTTTCGTAAAAAAAAGTTACAGCCGAATATGTCGTAAAAAACGCACATTTCGACACTCACAGAGGAATCAAAACCTATGGGGTACTTCCCGTTGACCTAGAACTATGAAATTTCGCAAGAAGCATTATGTTAGAGTACACTTAAAGGAAAAAATCCGAAATCTGGACATTTTTAATTTAATCGCGAAAAAATAGGGCCTTTATGCAAGGAATGAAGGTCCAAATTTTAAAGTGAATTAACCGTATCATGTGGGTATCATATGAAAGAGCTTCATTAGAATAAGCTAAAACAGGTTTTTAAATATTTTTACGGTGTATATTTTTCGGTGTATGAAGGAAAATATAATAAAAAATGATTTCCCCCTTTTATCTACTAGTTTGTACGGAACCCTCGGTCGGCGAGTCTGACTCGCACTTGTCCGGTTTTTATTTTAAACGACCTCTATTAACTACAACAAAACAATATACAAAATACATATACATATCTATTACACAAAAAGCAAATCGTTTACCCCAGACCGATACAACATCTAAATTGTGTAAACAAGTACCCACCTTAATAGCGTTAGGGATTGCCCAGTTCAAGTAAGAGTTCAGGAGTCCTGACAGAGCTTGCGAAGCCTGGTACTCCCAGTTTAGTAGAGCCACGTTAGTATCACCACGTTCTAAATATGCTGTTATTATTGCCGTCACTGCTGGACCCTCGGCTACTCCTGGATTATTAAAATAAGTTTAATAGTTTTAAGATGACCTTAAGTGTAAGAAAACATTGATGATTGTATGAAAAGTAATTTGTTTGAGATAAGGAGGAGAGATGCATGAACACATAATAGATGAACGATGAAGTACCGCTATGGGATAAATGACGTCAAACTAGATTACCAACAGCATCTTGTCCAGATGGGTTAGTAACAACAGACATCAATAATAATGATATAACTAGTAGTTCTACGAACAGTAGACCTCGCGACAGAACTTATTTGAAGCTCACCTTGGGTCATCTGTACATAATACCTACATAGAGTTGGCTTAGCACATCCACGCGCCCTCACTGTTATACACAATCTCAAGTTGGTTGTCATATCTCGACAACCACTTGACCAATTCTGTTCATTTTTACCACAAATTGTAATAATTGTGTACTTTATCTACCGACCAAAAATCATTAAAATCCGTTGGTAATTAGCGCCACAATAAACTTTCCCCCTTTTTATGGGACCACGCCTCTTATCAAAAATCCCCGACGATAAAAAAAATTAATAATTAATAGAACCTATACGCCAAGTTTCATCGAAATTGGTTCAACATTACGCCCTGTAGGCGAGCGACATACCAACTCACAAACAAACTGACAGACGAAAGAAAATTTGGCCAGTTGATGCAGAGACGCTTCACTCACTTGACGCTTGAATTTTGAATTTTGAAAAGAACATAGAATGGTGTCACGTCTTCTTCGCAGCAGAGCCTTGTACCCTAGGCTCTCACTTAATACTGTTTTGGGCACTTGCTGATAAGTTTCGCTCACAGAAACTGTTTCATATACTTATACATATTATTTGTCAACGCTGATATCTTAAATGTCACATAAATCTACGTCGGTAGATAAATAGGTAAACATTATCTAATATAATAGTTATTTCAGACGTGGTTTGGTTGCTAATGCCAACGGTCGTGAATGAATATTTAAAATCGGTTACCTGTGAACCCGGGGACAAATACGAAGAACTCTTTGTTGCGATCGTACCACGATGTTGAAAACATTTTGTGGCATTCTTTTAAAGGCAATTCTGTGTAGCTTTGAAATGAGCTGAAAAAAAATATAAATTCATAAAATCGTAAATCGTTCGTTAATATTTAAGTATTAAAGTATTCGTAAGTTTAAAAATCTCCAAACTTCTTCTTCTTGGAAATCCAAGAAGAAGAAAAGAGGTCTTTTTGGAAATTCATGGGGGAGGCCTATGTCCAGCAGTAGACTTCTTATGGCTGACATTATGATAATGATGATGAAGTTTAAAAAACCTTCTTACAAATTTTATATTAACTTGCATTGATTTTTGAGGCTAATTTAGACCCACTTTAGGACGTTCGATTGAATTTGGTATACTTTTGTATCTTTGGGGCCAATGCAATAATAAAGGTGGTCATAGGGAATTCCTTAGCTAAACAAGAAAAACCCATCGAGTTTAAACTCATTTGTTTTGTCTTAGCAAACATTTTAGTGATTTGGTACCACAGCTAGTCGAATGATGGAGTCGAAAGATGGTTCTTGGAAGTACTAAACTATTTAGTTTAAGATAAAAGAGCAAACACTCATGGTACCCAGGACTTGCAGATTGAGCCAAAAGGCTACTGGAACTAAAAAGTAAAAATTAAAATAAATGTTTTTAAAAACCAGTTTAAAAAAAAATACATTATAGATCTACGATTGACCACCAACTCGCCTGATGTTAAGCGACGGTGTGGCCGAGGATGGAGCTCGTATTAATAATAAATTACAGTTTAAAAAACTAAAAACACGCTACAAATTATTGTGGTCAAAGTTCATTACAAGACTTTTCTAACAAATCCAAACACAACTATGATACGATGTTCCATCATGAAGTTCTAGTTCATATGTTCTGAACGCTTCATATGCTCATAGTTCATATGCTCCATCATCAAATCAGTTCGACAGTACCATATTATTGTATTGTCATCAGAACTACATACAGCTGCCAATTTTCATGACGCTACGATCCTTGGAAGATGATTAAATTAGTTACCTTAGATTTCATTACATACAGGTCGACCTAATAAAAGCGTGAACTAAATGGAAAAAAATTACAAATTATTTTAAAAGCTTGAGGTACCTACCTACTAATATACGCTATCTGTTATATAAATTGATTTTAGGGGCAGTGGTCCAACTGGGCTGTCCAATAAGTTGGACCATGGGTCTTTACTAGGGGCAGTTGTCCAACTTTAAAAATAGTTGGACCACTTTACAATATCAGTGCCTCAAAGCTTTTTTTCCTTTTAGTTCACGTTTTTATTTAAGTATATTAAAGCTTATTTTTAAAAACATTTTATTAATTACATATTTTATACATATTTTATACATATTATAATTATGCAAATATAGGCACTTGTGTATTATACTACAGCTGATGCTGTACGCCTTGGTTCCGCCCGTGTAGTGATAAATAATAACGATAATGATGATGATGATGAATTGTAATCTGTTTCCGTCTTCTGCTTCTCAGGTAAATTTATAACCAATTTCATAACGATCGATTCAGCTGTTGGATGACGAAAAAGTAACACATAGAAAGACAGAGCTACTTTCTGGTTTATAGGTACATACATATTATAAGTCTAGATAGATTTTTATAACTTACTTGTGATAAAACCGAAGTGTCGGGTTTTTGTTATCCTCACCAGCAACTGTAACAATAATAAATACCTAGATGAACCAAACCAAAACTGCAATGCCTAATTTGTTTAATTTTATCGTAGTTACAAGGAACGTAAAACTGTTCACAGAATCAGAAACTCTGTGAATGTGTTAGATAAATAGAAATCTATCTATACACATAATAAGACTGTAACGGGTCAACTTCTATACATTAAATATTTTTGAAAAATGTTGATTGGAGGATACCTTCCTATCGATCATCATCATCATCTCAGCCATAAGAAGTCCACTGCTGGACATAGGCCTCCCCCATGGATTTCCAAAATGACCGATTGGAAGCGGCATTGTTCCTATCGATACAGAAGCCAAAACAGCAATTTTATAATTTTTTGTCTGTCTGTGTGTCTGTCTGTCTGTCTGTCTATCCGTCTGTCTGTACGGTGTGTCCGATGGACGCCGAAACTACTGGACGGATTTGGACGAAATTTGGCAGGATTATTACATATACTATGTAGAAAGATCTTGCATACTTTTTATCCCGAAAAATTTGATAGTTCCCCTGGGATATACGAGTAGCATTAAATTACAACATTCAACATTATTGCGTTAGCGTTGTTCATCACTAAATCTCAAAAACTACATAAGCTACGAATCTGAAATTTGGCATGTATGTTACTTATAGAGTAAATAGGTCAGCTAAGAACGTAATTTGCGAAAGGGCTGAATTAAGGGGTAAAATTGGGGGGGTAAACGAATGTATGAAAAAGTTCCTGAGTTTGATCTTAGGAGCATGAAATTTGGTATTTAGGTTACTTATTAGATATAAATAAACATTGTTTTTATATTTCAGCGACAGGGATGAATGAAGGTAGTCAAAAGAAGGTTGAAAGTTTGTATGAAACTTCCTTAATTTTTATGTTAGAATCTTGAAATTTAGTATTTGGATTAAAAAATAAATATAAATTACAGCTATAATAAAAAAAAATATAGGGATGAATTAAGGAGGTCAACAAAGGATTAAAATGTTACATGAAAGTACCACAATTTAATGCCAGGGGCGTAAAATTTTGTACAGTAGAACGCCGATTATCCGAATTAATTGGGACCGGTGTCGATTCGGATAATCGAAAATTCGGATAATCGGACATAGACTGGTAATAAAGAAAAACGAACTGTTACACATAGAATAAACTTTATGAATTTTAACAAACACAGTTCTACAATAACGCTCACTTGGACATCTCGATCAGAGTACTTAAGTATATTTAGCGATACGACGACACGTTACCGCTCTGCACTCATTTTGGTTATTCTACATACAAAAATTACTTGGTTTTAATTTTTTATATTACGCTTAGGACCGATTCGGATAATTGGCGATTCTGTTAATCGGCGTTCTACTGTATTGAGATTGCGCGGATTGAGATTGAAATAAATATAATACTCTCTAATAATATTTTGAAAGTGAGGTAGTAGAATTGGAGCGAGGCGGGAATATGACAGAAGTTGGACAGGGGTGGAGCATGTGACAGCAAAACGGGACTGCGACGGGAGCAAGGTGGACGTGGAAAAGATGTGAGTAGAAGCGAGGTGGGATTGAGATAGGAGCTGAACGTGAGAAGGGCTGGAGCGGGTTACAAAAGGGGACGGCAGTTAATTCTTCATATAAATACATCTACGTTTGACCACATATTCGACACAAATAGATTGAGTCAGCAGTTAGGTTGGAGCGCAGCGTTGTTTTCTTACGCGTACGAAGTCGCGGGTACAGCTAGTAGGCAATACAAATGCGAAATACAAATCTGATATCAGCAGGTAAGCACCTAAATTAAAATACAAAACATATTTTTTAACCCGCGACCTAAAAAGAGGAGTGTTATATAAGTTTAACGTGTGTCTGTCGCATCGTAGCTCTCAAACGGTTGGATAAATTCTGTTGTTTTTTTTTGTTTACAAGAGGATTTGCTCGGGAGTGTTCTAGCTGTTTCATCAAAATGGATTAAGCCGTTGTTTTATGTCAGGGGTTTTAAATAAAAACTGACTACCTCGTTATGGTTATTATATTTATATTTATTTTATTAAATATATAGATATTTATTCATATATATTCAATTAATTATTTGTACAAGGTTTCTATAAATACAACATTTAAAAATGTAAGCCTAGGGTGCCGCCGGTAGCGGGATAGGACCTAAGCTGCTGATGGTAGAGGCTACAGACTTAGGAACCTTCTGACAATCCGGGCCGTCGCTAGGACGACTGCTTTCTGAATCTGACCCTTGACCCAACCATCGAGCGACAGCCTCTTGACAAGCTCTTCGCTATTAAATCATTCACCGATACGATACCGATACCGTTCATATTATTTAAAATAGGGCAGACCTTTGCCCAAGGGTGAGGCGGTATAGATGAAAATAAATAATGACTGGCCTTGTGGATCAGTTGGTAGTGTGTTTGCGTCTACCTGCTGAACTGAAAGGTCGTGGGTTCGATCCCCACCCAGGGCAAACATTTGTGTGATGAGCATGGATGTTTGTTCTGTGTCTGGGTGTTTCTATGTATCATATGTATATATTTACAAAAAAAAAGTATATATGTATTCTATCAACCATCTAGTTCCATAGTACAAGCTTTGCTTAGTTTGGGCTAGATGGCGTTGTGTGAAATGTCCACAAATATTTATTTATTATTTTTATTATTTACTAAATAAAGTCTAAGAGTTTGAAAATGTGTTGTCTTATATTCACCATAATAATACGTCAATAATGATAATATTAGATTTCCTGTGACCTTTTTCAAGTCGATTGGCACTCACCTTATCAAAATTGTGTCAGTATATTAGGATGTTGTTAACTGAATGAACAAAGTGAGCATAAGTATTTTAACTGACTGGCAAAATTTTCTTCTTTCTTACCGGATGTTTGTTGATATTCGCACACAGGTAGTACATCTTGTCGAAACTTGGTAATATACAGGTTTTGCATTTTATAGTATTTTTTTCGACGGGAATTTCTGATTAACGGGCTATATACAAAAAAAAAATATATAAGATGGGTCAATATGTTGTAGACACTGCAATATCGGGAAGTTGGGACAAATGGCTTTTTAGCAGGCTAAGTATTTGTCAGCCAATTTTGATGATATTTAGCAGAAATATTAGCTACCTACTTTTTTCTGTATACTAATTTGTTATATGTGCAGTAGAGTTTTTGCTACAAGTAGGTTAAAAAACATTGTGCTTGCGAGTTCTAATATCCGTAGAGCTACTGGTATAGAGGGAACACATGATACAAACGACAACGCCAAGCCCGTGTTTATAATTCAAAGATAATTGGAAAAATTCACAATAGTGCACTTGTACAAACTTTACGTTTATGTAGACAGGAGGCTTGTAAGAAATTCGATGTGATTCGGATACGAACTGATGGTACCTACGTGCGGTAGGTAAATACAGTGAAACTTAACGATGAGTTCATAGCTCACATGACATCAGGTGGTAATCACCAAATTGGGCAACCACTACTTGGAATATGGTAAATTTTGCAGATACGATTTTTGTAATCGCCTGGTCATACGGTTAAGGAAATATAAGTCGCTAAAGTCGACACTTTCTAACTAATAACAGCATTTTGATTAGTTTAGAAAGATTGTATCGGCTTTTTTGAAAGTGATGATGTATATATACGTAAAATAGTTGAAGGTGATTGAAAGTGAAAAGCTGAAGATCGGGCTTAATTTTTATGTAATGACAGGCTAAATTAAATAAAATTAAAAATTTTTTTAAATATAAATTTTTTTAGACAACCCATTCGCATATATTTATTTATAATTAAATATAAAATACTTTTCGTCCATTAACCAGCTCGGTGAAGGTCGTCCTATAGCGGGATCTTAGACTATAAGCTATGCTGAGAACTATGTATCTGCCTATATCCAGCAAGTAGGCTGTATATACAATTGTATATACAATTTATAGAATATAAAATAACTTAGTATTCCTACTTTTATCGTATAACTACTTATTACACTATTGGACTATTGGTCCCGTTTCGATAAGGCAACTTTTTTTTTAAATTATTTTATTATGCCTTGAATTGTGTGTTTAGTGTTTTTGTCATATTTTCTAATCTTGTGTCTATTAGTAATAGACAATGCACCTAAATTATGTATAAGAAAATGGAAATATTCGCTGTGTAAGCTGAAAGTATGATTTTTGAGAGGTCGTGTCAAAGTGAAATATTATTTTGCTAAAATTTTACATACCGTGTGGCAGGATATGGCGATCTTGTTATTGTATAAATTCTATCCATTTGTACCCATATACGCAAATAAAGTTATTATGAAATATTACTTTTACTTATGTTCACGGCTACAATTTAAAGAAAAAATAGTAATACCCTTACGATAAGATTTGGTAAGGTACATACTTATGATGTAAGTTAAATGACAGTGCAATAATATGGACGCATGGAGATGTTCTGATGGTGGACCCTGAATATTGGTACTGCTTGTTTAGATGTCATAAGAACTTTTCATAAAGAACATGCAATTAATAAGTACTGAGAAAGAAGCAGAAAAATGCGCATTGGAATATTTAAGGTTAATGATAAATCCGTTAAAAAAAAACAATATTTTTGACTACGTTTTGCTTTATCTAATAGATGGTTCAATACAAAATACCCCTTCCCTATACTAGACAGGTGTTGCGTATATCATACAGGTTTCACACAAAATGTTATTCCTACAGAAACTGAGCGCACATATAAAACAAGAAAGAGATCACTAGGTGTAAGTTACACAAGATACGAATTTCGTTCACGTACACGTGTCGTTTTGTGAAATTATACGCGAGTCCTGAGTGAAAACCAATATTACATGACTCGACTCTCGTAAACTTTGTAAATATAATACAAAAAAAGCGAAAGCCGACCTATAGGTCGACATATATGACGAGATCGAAAAATAAAACTAACACGAATCCGTTAGAGGAAAAAATTGAATAACTCACCCGCGACTATAAACAATAAAGATACAACGAAGACACCTGTGCACATTTTGCCGGTTTTTCACGAATTGTCCTTTGGCTGTGGTGTTTAGTTTTTATATAGGGGCTGATATCAAACGTCCTCGGGTTACGCCTTTAGAATTCCCTTGACATGTTACGAATTTACCGTTGAGATAATATATCACCATACCCGTCCCCTACTAATATCAGCACTATTCTGACCTAACTTGGTCATGAGCGAGGTTTATAGCTCAGATAACATAGGTCCGACCACTTGAGTCAAATTTATATACAAATAAATATACATTCATTAAAAGCCTTGATTGTTTTTGTTAGTATACTTATTAAACGACTCATCAACCTTCTTGACCCATTTTTTTTAATATACATGATATAATAATTTTAGTTTTTCCGGTATTTGTAATCTTTAACGGAAATGTTTACATTAATGTAGCATATCTTGTAAATAAACCTTATAGGGCTCTAGATAACATAACGGAAACAACGAAAGGTAAAGCTAGTGGATATAATTATAACAGCGTACTTAGGTGATTGTCAAATAATGATTAGATATAACGCCGAAAGTAGGTCAGTCGGTGAAAACAGTAAAATTATAAATTTGACATTTAAAACGATACCTACCTACTGGCTTTAAAATGAACGATGACGGTGCTGTAAGAGGTCAAAATGCTCATTTTAAACGACATTTATACGACCGACTCTGAAATTGCGAATAAGGAATTCCACAGACATTAAATATTTTCCCTACGCTTCATCTTATCGGGAGTTAGCAAACTTTTTCAATGAAAGCTGTGTTTTCCGTGATTTCAGTATGGGTCCCATGGCAGTATTTTCGAGATTAAGTATAAACGAGTGTCAAAGACCTGCGAAGTCGGAAAGTGCTCAAAAGTTTTTGAAATATTTGCCATGCATTACTATATTATATACTTACTCGATTTTTAAGCCGACTTAAAAAAGGAGGAGATTCTCAATGCGGTTGTTTTATTATGGTTCTTACCTTCTATCTCCGTCATGTCTAAACCGATTCTGATTTATTTTTTGTTTGAAAAGATAGACGCGTATAAGTACATTCAAATTGGTCCCACAGAAATTTCGAAGACTTGCGCATTTTGAAGACTGTTTTTCAGTTTTTTTTACTATTTTCCTTTGATATACCTACTTTCGTACGAGAGTCCTATTAAAATTAGAATCCGAGCGAGATCGATGAGAGTAGAAGGCACATGGTAAGCACAATCAATGAAAATAAATAGACATTGTTTCGTGGATTGCGGGCGATGTGATAAACAAGATCAGTTTAAGGTACCAGTACAAACTAACTGTAGTTCTTAGGTACCTTATAAGCAAAATTATAACGTACATTTTGTGTTGTTTAATAGAAAAAAAAGCTAGTCACGGTGACTTGTGACGGATATGTGTACTACAAGTGCGACCCGGCAACAGTCGCGTCGACATCCGCATAAGTCGCACTCTCGGAATGCTTCCTGTAAGGTTACAAAATCAATTCTAGTGCAGTTGGGTAAAAACATCGTAAATGTCATTCACAAAATAGCCATTTCATTTTCCCGTAATATAAACTATGGTTGCTTAGCAACCCTCGATGAAATGCAAGTTTATTATATTATATCGTCTGTAGGCTCAAGCCGTGGACAACGTAGTACAAACATTTCATTTTACGCTCAGAGTATTTATTCTAATTTTTGTAACAACTCCACTATTTCTGAAGCGATCTTGACGAAACAAACCCAATTCATTGCGCAGAGAACTCCAGAGATTTTTTTCAAACCGCATGTCAAGACATTCAGTACTTTCATAACTTCAAGTGGACATACTAACAGACAAATATTTCAAAAACATTTTTTTTTGTATATAAACACCAAAAAAATCTTTAATTTATCTTAATGCACAGACGCGGCTTCGTTACAGCTTTAATATACATAGAAGATAGGCTTGCTCTTCACTTTCAAATCAACTGGTGTCGAGAAGTTCCAGTGGCGCGATGGCGAACCCTTGCCTACAAGAAACCTATCGCGTTTACCAGTTTTACCTATCGAGAAAACATACAGTCGCACATACACTTTTAATATAGTCTTTTAACGCAAGGTCGCGTAGACAGTTATGAAAGTGTTTCAAGGATTTCAGAGATTTTTTAACCTGATGCCCATCTCTGCCAGTGTGGTAGGACTGTAGTTGATCAACTCAAAAACCACGGTCTCTCTTGCTCGAAAAGTTCTTGTGGAGTGTGGAGTCTCTTCGTCGCTCGAGCCTACATGATATCATTGGCCGGGCATTTGCCACTGCCAATGTTGCAGTTGTTGTCAAGCCGAGTGGTCTCGCGTGATAGTGAAAAAAGAGCTGATTGAATGACGCCTGTGCGCTGTAAGCTAAGACGACCCTTTGTGACGCCACGGGCGTTGATACTTTAGCGCAGTCTCATTTTCCTGCGACACAAAGTAGGGATGGCGTTGCAGCCAATTCCGTTAAGTTCAGTTCAGTTTTCTCTTTTTGTATGGATTAATTCGCAGCAACGTTTCTTTTAAAACTAGAAAATATTATACCTCCAAGAAAAAACATCATTTTGATCATCATAGTAATTTTCATACTGTAATATTTAAGCAGTTATAGATAGGTAGTGGTTATATTTACTATGGGTAAAATAAAAATAAAACAGGTAATTCTTTAACATAGGTACTATTTTATTTTTTATTATACATCATTATTTTTGCTTACAATCTTTAATTTGGAATGGTGTTGCTTAAAAATAAATAAAAATTGGTTTAAGCTGGCATAAGTTATTTACCAACATGCAAGAAGTAAAGTGCATGACAAAGAGTTATTTGCGGAGACTCTTTGGTTTGATTGAAATTATACTTTCGCAACTGTTAAATCTATACAATTAAAAATAAGAAGCGTGTAAAATCTTTCCTCTTTTATGAAAACAATGTTTAATGCTTATAGCTATGTTAATTTCTTATGATTAAAAATTGTATTTTGTACAAAATAATTATTTTTCCTATAACCGTTATAAATAAACTATAGTAATTAAGTTAAAATACCATAAGATGGAGAAACAATACAATAAATATGCTTAACTAAATTACAATGTAGACTGTTAAGACAAACGTATTCAATGTATATCTTAACTAAATTAATATGGCCGTCTAAACCCAATGTACCACATTTTCATTTTTATCAAATCATGAATAAAATACCTAATTACTATTTATCATTGAAATGCCAAAAACCCGTACTCAGCGATATCGACGTTCTTGATGCGTACTGCACGGGAATGGAATTCTTTGCCGCCATCTCTGTTTCCTAAGAACATAGATATTGGAATTTTCAAGGCTAGAGTGCACAATATTAGAATTTTCAACACTAGAGTGAATAGATATCTAGATATCTTCTAGATCGACGAGCTTCATCCTCGGCCACACCGTCGCTTAACATCAGGCGAGTTGGTGGTCAATCATAGATCTATCTATTATAAAAAAAAAATACGTTAATTCAAATTCACAGAAAACTTGAAATATTGTGAACACAACTCTGTGTTTTTTTCGGTTGGTAGGTATCTTTTGACTTTATGACCTTCTCAAGTCTGTAGAGCAAAATGAAAACATGCGGTACATTTTAGCTTTTGACGACATATTTACCATATACGGTGAACATAGATATAACATAATTTATAAATAATTTCTCATTTACGATACATTTAAAATTCGCTGCACCAATAAATAAAATAGTATATGAATATAACAAGAGAAACATGAAAATATAAGATAAGCGTAGATGAGAGAGAGTAAAGATGAGTAATAGCATTAAAGTTAACAAAAGTTAAAAATGAATATATCGACATTTGACACAAAAACAAAACATGAAAAAGAAATTAAAATAAGGTAACACAATATTCGAGATGTATAATATATCATTTTATTAATTGGCGCATTACACAGATTACAATAACAATTTCCTTGTAAAGCCTAATCAGGATAAACATACATTTCAAGGCCTTTTTCAAAAAAGCGGACTTAATATTATAATGGATTGGAATTACTTTATCTTATTTCGATATATTTTATCCACCAGTCTACTGTTGATGCTAGGGTAGATAAAAATAGAAATAACATATAAGTCCCATCAGATACTTACACTATGAGATATAATCTGATTCCAATATTATAAGATACAGCCAGTAAGAAGGACAACATCGCATAATCTAAGCATGCGCATAAAATACTATCGATACATGACGCGCGCTATAGATAGCTATACATAAATATAATATCACGTCAAACTACATTTTGGGAGAAAGACCAAAGTATTTCTGCTTGAAATATCATGTACCTAAGTATGACAAGGTATATTTTTCAAGCTCATAAACAAATTGCCACAATCCATAGTAAATCACCATGCATCATCGAGAATTTCGTACCGCATGACGAGTAGGTACAAAAATCCAAATTTATATTATAATTATTGTTATAATGACGTAAGGTCCCATGTTTATATCAAAATTCATTCTTAATGGTGAGATTTTTACTGTCTCATCTCACTCTATCATTTCCGTGGTAGTCGTTAATTATCAAGTCTATTCGAGCAGACGACTAGTTCAAACGATATACTATATTCCGTTTCCATCGATTTTAATACGCAGAATAATTTCATATCGTTATTTATATTAGTTAGAGTTGGATCTATTTGTCTTTTAATAACAGACAGTTACTCGGTCGATCCCTCGAGCTGGGTTTCTAAATAGAGATTTAAGGCAAGCTATCGTCAGTTCACAACGAACAAACCGCAAATGGGGTTTTCACAAAATACTTTCAGGAACGATTTCTAATATATCGTGTCCTGATTCAGTAGTTGTTTAGGGCTCTGTCGCTTAGAGTGTTGAACCGGGTGCCTGTCGTGTCGACGCAATACACTTCTTACCTGTTCACGGGGTTCCCACAGTCCGATTGACACAGACTGGAGAATACCAGATAAAGTACATTCTCGAACACTTCACAGTCACAAAAACTTTTCGAGCACCCGAACTGTCACTCAATAATGGATAATACACGAACAGTCGCCCAGGAACCCTCAGTACTGACGATCGTCGTATATGTAGATGGCTTCGCCGGCAGACTCCTTGAGAGGTGGCGGCGGCGGGGGGAACTCCAGCTCTCCTGGCCTGAAGAGCTTGGAAGCGTTAGGGGCGGGGGAGGCGGGTGCGGGGGAGGCGCTGCCAGGGGAACCCCCGCCGCGGCGCTTCACTCCGCTTGGAGACGCGGCCGTGCGAAACGAAGACTTTCGCGCCAGTCTGGAGGAAAACAAATTTACATGATAATTTTTGGGAGAATTTGAACACCGCTCACTAGATGCTATGTGACATTATAATGAGGATGTAAATATGGGTGTACCTACTACGAGTAGATACATGTTGATGGTTAAATCTCAAGTGTTAGGCAACCATCTTTAAATTATATCATCACCATGCGGTTTCCTTACAATATTTTACCAGCTATTCGAAATCATTTCACTTGTATTTAGTTACGTAAGTTAGAACTGACCTAGAAGCGACTTCCTCCGGAGATTCTTCAATCTCCAGCACCCAGCTGACAGAGTCCGGCTTCTCGACGACTCCCTTGACAGCAGGCAACGAGGGCGAGTCTGGGGAGGGCGAGGCGGCGGGGGACGGGGGTGAGTCCGGTGGGGGAGAAGTGGAGCGGAGTGAGTCTCCCGAATACGTGCGGGAGCGCATCGCCGTGCGCTCTATGAAGTTGCTGTTGCCCATTATGGAAACAACCTGGAAACATTACATGTGACTCTAAATTTATACTATTGCTTATGAAGAAACAAATATATAAAGTTGCTTGTTTCCTAATTGCATTTTGTCGGTGCCTATAATTATGTTATTATTTAGCTCGAATTTGTCTTATGTTCATGTGTTACTTATAACAATGAATTGATGTATAGATAACATGTTGGTACCCAATAAATAAGTCACATTTTTTATCAATTAAGTACCGCTGCTTGGCTGCGGTTTATCTTAATTGAATTCAAAAGGGTACTAGAACCTTTTGGTTCTATATTTGACTGTGTGTTTTTATATAGGTACTTATATTGATCTTTTTCTACGTCAGTTGTGCACCGATTTAGTTTTTTTTTTTTGTGTTGGATATACTTAGCTTCCAGGTAGCCTAATAAACATTTTAGCAATTTTTCTTCTGCAGTTTAGTATAACGATTATGTCCGAGTATGTACTGATTAAAAGTTTTATTATGTAAAAGTTTGCTAGTGTATAATTAATGCTTACTTTATTTTTCCTAATGAGCTTATATCTCAGCTCTTCGTTAAGCGCGGCGATCCTTGTGAGCTGATCTCTATCCCGCGCGGCGACTTCCCGCAACCGACGGTTTTCATCCCGCAGCAGATCGACGTCCCGCTGCCGGGCCGCAGCGCGCTCCCGCAGCTCCTCGGCCGCGTGACGAGCTGCTAGCGCCTCTCGCTCGTACGCAGCGCGCCGCTCGCGCTCGCACTCAAGCTCGGCACGCGCCTCACGCATTGAAATTATCTCTTTTTGCTTCAGCTCTACCACGGCTCGTAGGGAGCGGACCTAAAAAAATATACTTCTATAATGTAATAATAATTTAAGCATATTTGAAAAAATTACACAATAAATCCACAGGACATTTAGAGTTTTGGCCTAACATGTTTTATGACTGATAGACTTGGCATTTGACCACAATTCAGCGCAGGTTAAATGACAGTATATGTTATTGAAACTCAAATACTCTAATGTGTGTAAAGTAGTAAGTACCTACTTATATAAGTAATTAAAAGAAGAAAAAACAGAAATAAAATAAAGAAAGCTCTAAACTGAACAGGAGTAGTAGGTAAGACCAGTATCTATTGTCAACATTTTTCATAAACAGCTGAAATTAATCCAGAAAAAGACTAGAACGTAGATTAGCTCACATTCAGAAAGATTCTGACTCAGAAATATAAAGATACTCACCTCCGCGGCTAATTCATTAGCATCCGTGCTCAGTTCCTCATCAGCAAGGAAACGCAGCTGGCATTCCTCCGCCTCGCAGCAGACGGGATCGCAAGCAGCGTCGCACTTGGTGCCCGGCCGGTCGCAGGACGTGTCAGTGGCGCAGTCTTGCGACTGGTCACACGAGGTGTCGGTGGCGCAGTCCAGCGACCAGTCGAGCGAGGTGTCGGTCGCGCAATCCGTCGCCCAGTCGCGCTTCGCTCGTGTCGCTTCCAGCTGAGCACGGAGCGTGCGCTCCAACTCGCTGTGAGCGTGAAGGCGCGCGCGACTCTCCGCCACCTCGTGCTTCAAGGACTCGATTGTGTCCTGAGAAAAATTCATTATTTACTATTTTATAAACGCATGCTACGATTTCCATACAAAAGTATTTTTTGCCAATTATGGTTGAAAGGAAAATAATTTTAGAATGGAGTAATTATGGTTAGCTTTAATGTTAGTCTTTATTGGTGGAAATCATGTTTGTTGAAGAAAACATGAGAATACCTAATAGCAAATTTCGTTCAAATAATTGTTTTATCGAAAAATATGGACAAAATTTACCAAACAACTATATTCCTGAAATGGTTGAAAAATTATTCAATCCAGTTAACAACGTTAACAGCCGGTTTAACGAATGTTCTGTAATGTCTTGAATGAACTTCAAGGTTAATCATTCTTAATTAGATCAATTTTGAAGCATTTGATGAGCCGTACCTACCAGTCTAAGTACTTAACTATTTACCCAATCTATTTCATTCGTGATTATATTTTATGAATACCTACATAAATAATTAAAAGGTAGTATAAACTTGTACTGCTTGAATGGTACATTACAACAAATCCAAGCGCTTCGCTTGAATAGCAGCAAATGTCGCACGAGCATGTCAAAATTCGCATCTCCTTGTGAATTGCTTACAACAATGTATCAGGGCTAATTTCTACTGCAATAACACACGAAAGAATATTCTGTACCGTCGTATATTAACAATAATTTTTTTTTAGGGGCAATGACCTATTCCCGCTTATTTCCTCGAAAATGTATGCGTCGTTCCGATTATTTGGGTAAATAAATGAGAAACGACATAATTATGTTACTCGCCTTGAACTGACGGCCTTATTTCCGGTCTCAAAGTACTTAATTTGTTGCCAAGTCCGTTGAACGAAGTTTTAAAAACGCAAATAAGTTAGCTGGGTGACAACTTATTTTTTTGTAGGTCAATATGCAACAGAGACTTGCAAGTCACCTGATGTAAAATAAGCTCTTAACTTTCCAATAACTCAATTATTTGCATGTTGTGGCAATGCTCTGCTCTCTTATTAAATATTGATTAATTTGTGCCCAGGAATTTCGTTGGAAATTTTGCCCTTCACTTGATGACAACTAATGTTTGCCAACTACTGTCCGGCGATTAAATCACTGGCAAAGGTAATATTTGCCAAGCGTACTCTTCAAAAGAGACACGTTTCTGCCATATAACAAGTATAAGTTTAGAAAACCCAAAAACCCCCGAGACAAAAAACGGCTGAACCAATTTTGATAAAACAACTAAGAACACAGTGTTCTTAGCTGCATAAACAAAAACAAGATCAAACTCGGTCCGTCCGTTAGAGAGCTACGATGCCACGGATAGACACACAGTTACACACGTCAAACTTACAACTATTTTGGCGTCGGGGTTTAAAAAAGACATGATCAGTTACCTTGAGCTCTTTTATATCTGTAGCAAGCGCGGCCACCTCTTCAATGTGGGCGGCCTGAAGGCGCGCATTGGCTTCCTCTTTAGACGACACTTCTCTCTCCAGCTCTGAGATCTTGTTCAAACATTCATTGACTGGAACACAAAATAAAAACAAAATTTATTTATATATATATATATATATATGTATATTATATAAATCAATTGTTGTTCGTTTGTCTCGCTAAAACTCGAGAACGACTGGGCCGATTCAGCTGATTTTGGTTTTGAAATGTTTTCGTAGTCCAGGGAAGGTTTAAACGTTAAGATAATATCGGGTCCACTCATTGATAGGTCATCTACCTAGTTGAAAATAAAATATAACAAGCAAACCTAAATAGAACACAACATTTCATAGCAAATTCTTAAGACTTGAAGGCTAGATAAATAATTATACATTAAATTTGACAAAGCATCATTCCCAAGGAGATCCTTTAATGAATGATATAATATACACATAGTAACATCTAATTAGATACACCTTACTGGACAACGTAGGCATTTGTATCAAGTCCCAACTTGTTTTTCTTTATTATTTCTAAGTATACAAGAGCTATTGAATTAAACCTGGAGTTATTAGATCTCTTGAAGAAGTGGTCTATAAAAACGGCAATAGGCAAATTAATTTATTATGTAGACGTTGCCATTTAGTGTTCTTTTACATAAGTCTACATTCTACATTGTATAAAGATTAAAACTATTTAAGATACTCACTGGTCTCATGATCCTTCTGCGCCCGCTGCTGTCGGTCGCGGTCGGCGCGCGCGGCGCTGCTGCGCTCCGCTGCGGCCACGGTGCGCCAGCGCTCTGCTTCCAGCCGCCACGAGCCGCCATTCAGCGCATCCAACTGGATCCACAACGGTAAGTGTTACCTACTTTAATTATTATAACAGGGCATAACCTACCTGGGGGGTTACGCTCATCTTTTATAGCGATGCAAAGTTGACTCGCACTCATTTTTCAACCGACAAAAGTGCAAATGAACCTTGTCTGTATTGTGATATTTTGAGCACTTGCTTCAACATTTGTGTTTTATCTTGATTTTTCATGATTAAGGGAGTGCCTTAATTGCAGAAAAATCAAGATAAAAACGGGTACTAACCAAATTTGCGTCGAAGAGATGGGCGTAAGTCGTAAACTCTCCGATAGCAAGCGGATAAAACCGTTTGTTTCATCATTGTATAATTTATCAATGGGCTACCAAGGTGGGATGTGCGCGTGGTGCAAGAAAATGATAACCTACAAGATTTGCTCGTACTCGACAAAAACGTACTTTTTTTTGAGACACGTACTGTGCCAAGTTCGCATAGCGGTAGTTAGATCATAACTAAGACTTGGTTATCTTTAAGCATAAAAAGTGAGTTTATTTATGAATAGCTCTTTACGGAAACCTATCCCTTCCTCATGAGTGTCGACAAATATCAAGCATCCACTTAGTCTGCGTGACCATTTTGCTCTACAACTATGTACATCTCGTACAACGTAAAGAGCGAGAATAGATGTCTCCGACATACCGACAAGTCCCGCGCACCTTTACAATGAAGACAAACGCGTAGAATTTTAAATAATGTCGAAGCTGTTAAGTTAGTTTCAAATAAAAGCTGTGTTTCAAAGATCCTTACCCGGAACACCAAATACTGGACTAAAACGCCCAAAGCTTCAACGCCCTTAGCCGCGTGCGCAAGCGCAGCGACTTGCTCCTTCGGCGGCGATATCGCTGCTGGGAGCTGAGCGACAAGTGGCGCGGGCAGCGGAGCGGGCAGTGGGGCAGTCGGCGTACGCACAGCAGTTTGCACGGGCGTCTGCACCCGCTTGCCTCGGGGCCCCACACCCGCCGACACGCGAGGCGGTTCTGCAACAATTAAATCATAACTTTAACTTAAAATTACAAATTTTAACTACCACATACTTATATCCATGAATATATCCACATAAATATAACGTAACGCCTTACGCAATTACGACAATAACGACCATAAGATCATATTCTCATGCGCATACACATTTATATGCTACGTGCACTTCCGCTTGAAAAAATACGATTGAGCGAGAAAGCCAGTGTCGGCAGTGTTTAACACAACATTAACAATAGCATGTTCCTCAAGTTGATCTGTAACATCTAATAAATGCTAATACTCGTAGTATGTAGGTACATACTTCCTATGCTTGTTGGGTTTTGTAAGCGAGTGTTTGACAATAGTTCCCACGTGAAGGGGACAGCGAGCGGATCGAAAGTGCCAAAGGAAACAATACGTAATAACCTAACTACAAACAAGTTTTCACATGGGTTTTATATCACCTTCTCTTCAGAGAGGTTCATTTATATATTATTTACCATTAAAGCCGTCGTTTTCCTCGGTTTTCCGTCACTTTATTATCATCATACGATTGTGTTTATTTTCATTTCCTGAGACATACCTAATCTTTTGCAAGAAAAGATGAAGCGCAAGACATACATAAGTTCAAGGAGGTTGTCATCATGCAGCTTATTCTAGGAGCTTCTTTAGGGAGCTTTTTAACTTTTCTGTATATATTTTTTTTCTCACGTAAATACAAATTTCGAATCAAAGATATAAGATCGTGTATTTTTTCATAAAGATTGAATCTCGTTTCTAATGATAAAACCGAAAAGGTTAACACGTTGTCTATTATTTCAAGAAGATTTCAAAATATAATTACTTTGTGTCTAGCAACTGTTTCAGTTTAAGTAAGCGCTAAGTTATTTTATGGGTGAGAAATAGGCGACTATTTCAAAAACAAAGAAGATTTTAATAATTACTGGAATCTTACAGGATTTAATTAAGATAACAACAGGTCAGAATTACTCTCACAATTGCAATTTCTTTAGTTAGTATAGAAACATTGTATTGTTATATACAATGATGTTGGGTAACAAGTATAAGTTAAGAAAACTCAAAAAATCCCGTTAAATAAAAACGGAAGAACCTATTTTGAAACATAGCTACAAGCAATCTTGGTGATATCCTCTTTCAAAAAAAAAACTAGATCAAAATCAGTCCATCCGTTTGAGAACTACGATACCACAGACACACAGATATACAGATAGATAGATTCACGCGTCAAACTAACACCCCTATCTTTTTGCGTCGGGGGTTAAAAAGAGATCTTGATGACCACATTTAAAGCGACATTATACGTTCTTCGAGGCTTTTTATTTTATTTCTACGGCAATCAACCCTTGCTTGTTGTCACCAATATTAATTAAGATGCCATAATTTACTGATTAATTTATTATAAAATTAATAGTTAAACAGAATTAAATACATGCGGTGAATGGCTGTCGAAGTTGCAATAAAATACTAACAGCCATTTTGTCACTTAGGTTCTGTTAGATAGGAAGAAGTTCAAAATGATTGTTACGTAAATGTTCATAGGCTTTCTTTATTTCGTCAACACCAGTCGGCCCTTGCCGACACCAATATTAAATAAGACACCAGTTTGACTTACTGTTACAATTGAATTTTTCTATTAAGTATATAATTTAAAACAATTTTAAGTATATTTAAAAAAACTGAAACAATCAACTTTAAAAATAGGCTTTTTTAAAAACCAAACTACAAGACCGATTTTGGTGAAGTTTTAATGAACTAATCTGAAAGTATGGATATGCTTTTGTGTTTAATAGGATTATTAAACAAAAAAACGAATGGATTAATAAATGACGAAGTAACAAAAAAATACAACGGAAAAGATGACCTTCTTTTTCAAGTCGAATAAAATATGTAAATTAATGTGATATAATCTTATTGAAACCGTTAATATTTCAATATAATTTTAAAGTTTAAAAAACTGAAATAACCGACTTCAAAGTACGTTATTTCGTTTACTTGTTTTCGTTTACATATATGTAAGGATAATAATTAAACAAGGCGCTCAAGCGTTGAAGTAACTCTATTTTCTCCTTATACACATTGGATGAGGAGTAAGTAGGTTTTACTTTTCAAGCTCAATAAATCTCTTATGATTGTAAACTTTTTAAAAGACCTCTATTCACCCGCTTGTTTTTTTTTTTTTTTTCAAGAATGACATTGGTCACTGAATATCAAATGCTTCGTCGTCGCAGATTAGAAAATGTGCAGATGTTTATACGAAAAACCTCAAAAACAAAAAACATTTGAAACTTTTGCAAAGAAAAACGTAGCAGTGGAACTCTGCGATTCTATAATCTGACGCACTCACTCAGGAATACAATGAAAATATTTTTACTTTTAGAGATTATTCAAAAAGTAGGTAATAAAGCAATGTTTCTAAAATAATAAAATTATGGGATCAACTTGGGAGCTTTCTCTATACATCAATTTAAGAAACATAAAAATTGGTTCACGAATGAAGGAGTAATTCGTGTGCATACATAAAAAAAAAATATACGGTACGAATTGATAACCTCCTCCTTTTTCCAAGTCGGTTAAAAATCCTATTATTCATTTCTTTGTTTAGGTCTTACCTATATACGTAGGAAGACGTTATAAATGATTGTTACGTAAATTCTTTGACTTAGACATTCGTTAGACTTTTCATTCATTAGACTTTCTACATGTATTTTGTCGTCGACAGTCGGCCCTTGCCTGTTGGCATCGATGCGCCATTAGGAAGTGAAATCGAAGACATATACATATACATATATCATAATCATTTAATTACACTGTTTCATTTGAACGTAGCAGTTAAGCAGTTAAATAAATTAACTGGCAGCAGTTACCGCTAGTTGCTGCTTGTGGTGTAAGTTTATATTAGATACTGTTTATATTAGAAGTACATGCTTCTCAGCTTCTCACGCTTCTCAGTTTAGTGTGATTTTTATGACAAAATAAATTTTTGCATTACATGGTCTAGAAATGAGCAGGTTCACGTAAAATATTTATTTTTCCTAATATGAAAGCACCATTTAATCTCTGTTTTTTAGTATTTGTTGTTATAGCGGCAACAGAAATACATCATCTGTGATATTTTCAACTGTTAGACAGTCTATCACGGTTCATGAGATACAGCCTGGTGACAGACGGACTGACGGACGGACAGACAGCGGAGTCTCAGTAATAGGGTCCCGTTTTTACCCTTTGGGTACGGAACCCTAAAAAGGTGATAATGATGATATAGCCTAAGTCCGTATCCATGTTCTCAGCTATCTCTGTGTAAATTTAGTAGCGGTTCAACAGATAAACGTGAAAAGGTAACAAACAGACAGGTAAAGAGAAACAGTTACTTTTCCTTTTAAAATATAAAAAAATAATCTATATAATGATATTGTAGCAATTTTTCATCGCCTGGAAATACGTATAAACCGACGTTTTTTAATAATGAAACCTAGCTAGATCGATCGCCCCTGAAACCCCTGCATACTAAATTTTATGAAAATCGTTGGAGCCGTTTCCAAGATTCAGATTAAAAAAATATTTTATATTTATACAATAAATGCTCGTTTAAAGGTATTATAGATTAGATAGATAGATTAGATTTGTGATGTGCTACAAATATAAATAAGAACGTACATAACTAAAATGTATACTAAATACAGTAAGCACATCATCAATATTAGGTTGAACTAATAAAACATGGTTCTTCATGTCAGTTTTATCAATAAATGTAGGAGTTCCCACGCGGCCCATTGGCTGCGTGTTCTGGTTCACGCGCCATTACCACTGCACCAACATTCGGATACCATTTCCGTCATGTGATAATAATAAAGCTTACAAAATATCGATCTGCCGACTGAAGCGCTTCATTACCTTTTATAAATGCGCCGAAAACAGAGCAATGTCCTGCTTGAGATTCGATGATGCAACCATCCTTCGGTGTTTTAATTCTGAACATATGTATATTTTTTTACCGACTACAATAAAGAAGGGGTTATATTTTCTTGTTTAACCGAATACAAAAAAGAAGGGGTTATAATTTTCAAGACATATATTGTTCGGGAGCACGCTGGTTGAAGTCAGTTGATTCAATTTTTTAAACCATGCATTGATATATTGATTTCAATACAATGAAGACTGGTAAGAGTGTTGGTGAATATTTCCCGAAGAATTACTTCGTTTTTATTCGAGTCCAAAACATAACTATGTGAAAATGCTCAGTGAGTCAATTTAGAAAGCTTTGTAGAAACATGTGGTAGTTCTTAGAAAATACGTAATCGAGTGTATATTAGCATTGATTCATTTTGAAAGCAAGATATTTGCACATATTTTCTCTAAATATAAAAATTAATTTTATAATTAAAAGAAACAGAAATCTTAATACTAATTTAATATTATAAAAGAAAAAGTAACTCTTTCTATCTCTCTGTCTGTTTATTACCTTTTCACGGCCGAACAGGTGATCAGATTTTTATTAAATTTGGTACAAAGATAGATAAGAACCTGGAGACGAACATAGGCTACATTTTATCATCATCATCATTTTTCATCACCACGCAGTTGAAACTGCGGGACGCAGATAGTATTATCATAGTACTAGCTGCGCCCCGCGGTGTTACCCGCTCTTTTACACAAATTATTTTATCAAAGGAGATCTCACAAACTTTCGCATTTATAATATTAGTGTAGATGTAGATAGTGTAGATTGAAATTATTTTTCATCCCCCCATCTCGGAAAGAGTATTTTTACTCTTCGATATCTGAGTGCAAAAGCCGTTTTTATCATCTAGAGGATAAAGTAAATTCCAATTTAGAACATCGTGTGCACTGAGTTTGTGAATTCAAAACATCATTAAACCTATTTACTTCTACCTCCATAAAACGTAAAACTACGGAGCGCTAGTAGCAGGTTAGTAGTTCAGATATATAAACGGGTAATATTAAATAAACATTACTGTTTGACTTGCTAGGGCGAAAATTCGAATTATTTACTACATAATATCATCGATAAAATGTAATTAGAAATTAATGTGCAACAAACGACGTTGGATATTTTAACGGAATCTAGTTCAACGACTCAAAATTGTTATTGTCATAACATAGACGCGAGGTACAAAGTACAAGTGCAGTGGAGTGGACTCATAAAGAATAATTATTGCGGATGATGTCTCAATAGTAATTTTGTGAATGGCCGGTTAGAGAGGGCAACCAGCGAGCGAGTGGCGCGTGGGCTTCAATTGGGAGTCTCGTTGAAACGTCAAATTAACGCACGGAAGGGCTGGCCCTTCTATGTTATACTTAGTATCAGATAACAGGCTGTCAACATTACAAAATTAATAAACCACTGATCACATACTAATTGATTTGATCATAGAAGCAGAACTAAGTATACTAGGGATTTGATTAGTGCCTAGAGCTTGATTTCTTATTTCGTGCTCAAAACTGTAACGTAATGTGTAAATGATGACTTGACACAGTTAATGTTGGAGGTAGTGCCAGTCAGAACAGAGAAAATGATATAGCTCGATGGTTGTGGTTTCATTTATATTGATGCTAGCTAGCAAGTAAAAACTGTAGTATTAATACTAATGGTTTCTATACTGGGCCCTTATTCCGTATGACCATCGGCCGTATTACGTGAATTTGACGTTGTGTGTCTACAATAAAAATTAGACTACAAATACCCTAAACTAACCAACGAAAATTAGCCTTTAAATTTAAGAATCCAAGTTCTTAAATTTAAAGGCTAATTTTCGTTGTCAATTCACGCACGTCACGTACGTAAGCGCGGCCGATGGTCATACGGAATAAGGCCCTGCATAACACTCTCTAAAGCCCTATTTTATTAAACGTTTTCATTTATTTCAGTTTTAAGGTCTATATCTGAAACCCCGGAAAAGGACACCGAAGAATCGTGGCACGTGTATTTTATTAATATTGAGATTTACAAGCTTAAAAACCCTTATATTATGAGTCAACCCTATTATTATTTAACAAGTGCCTATGAGGTAAGCAAAAGTAGCGAGCCTGCGCCTACGCTGGGCATAGGTGCTCTATAATTTAGTCTGTATGATTGATAGAGCACAGTTGTCAGACTCGTCAGTTTTATTTCAATGACTCTTCAAATTGTAGTAAAGAACATGAAATACGTTTTTAAAGCTACACTACCGATACTAAATGAATGACTTTCTTTATTGATTCTCATAAATACATAAATATGAACATCCAAACTAATGCAAATCATGAAAAACAATCCGTAGTTCCATACAATTATATTCCATACAATATTCCATACAAAAAAACATAGAAGTTCAATAAACTTTTTGTATACAGCAGCTGATTTAATTTTGATGGTTTCAAGATTGGTTGCCTTCAGCATGATTGTTAGTAATAGTTGAAGGTATATTAGAAGATATAAAGCTATAAGAGATATATATATATATATATATATATAAATATATATCCAACTTTGCGAGAGAGGTCAATCGTCGAATCCATCTCGGCTAAGTAGTGTTCAGGTAACTCAAAATCATATTTTGGTCCAATATAGGTACCTCAAGTCGAAAATTTGACCGGTACGTGTTACCAGTGATGACATACAGCACTAAAACGTGGTAACTCATTATGAGCCTTATAGCAGCTCGTCAAAATCACCCAACGAGTTATGGAGAGGGCTAAGCTCGCGGTCTCTCTGCGAGATCGAATCAGAATTGAATAGATCTGCAGACGCACGAAATTCACCGACAAAGCACAGCGAATTAACAAGTTTAAGTATAGCAGTGGGCAGGGCACATGACACGTAGAACTTGATGGACGATGGAGCCGAAAATTTCTCGAGTGAATACCACGTATCGGCAAGTTCATCGTAGGAAGACCGGCCACGAGATGGACAGATGACCTCATCCAAATGGCAGAAGTTTCCGGCAGCCTAGTCGGGAGACCGTCTGACTTGCGATCCGCAGGTCCTGGGTTGGAATCCCGCGGCACGCACCTCTGTCTTTTCGAAGTTATGTGCGTATTGTTGATTGCCGCCAACTTCAAACGGTGAAGGAAAACATCGCGAGGAAACCTACATGTCTGAGAGTCATGATCTTGAAGATGTGTGAAGTCTGCCAACCCGCACTTGGCCAGCGTGGCAGACTATGGCCTAACCCTTCTCACAATGAGAAGATGGCCCGTTCCCAGCAGTGGGACAGTTTGTACAAACAGGGCTGATAAAAAAAAAAAAAAAAAATGGCAGAAAGATGGCAAGCTGGATACAAGCCGCTTACAATCGTTTTTTTTTTTATCCAGGGGGAGGCCTATGTCCAGCAGTGGACTTCTTATGGCTGATGAGATGATGATGAAAGCGAGAAGTTGACAAAATATTTTGAGCATTACTCTTTAAGTAACTTACGGTACGTAAGAACGGTAGAGGATGGATAAAATATTGTTGAAGAAATAGATTCTAAAGTAAAGTAAAGAGTGTAAATGAGAAAGTCTAGGGGTTACATAGGCAAAAATACCACGACAAAAATGCTTTAGAGAAAGGTCAAATGTATTCGTAACTCACAAGCTTATACCATAATTTATAATAGTAATATTAGTAAATAAAATATAGTAAATACAGGACATGTACTCGGAATCGTACTCATAGCAAACAAAAATATAAAACATCATATCTAATAACCCAATGGAAAAAGGAGTGATTGTATGTATGTCTATAAAAAAATATAATAATAAATACAATGACCCGTTAAATATCGTTCACAGTTATGTAAAGTTGATGAACATTCCACTTCCTATTTTGCGATGCGGCAAATTCTTCACACCCATTACTCGTTGGCAGGAAACCTCAAAGCTCGAAATGAGTCGTCAATGAGACGAGAGCTCATTACCAAGTAGCACTTGTCGGCGTCGATAAGAAACGTTAGCTCTGATGAGCTCGTTACCATCAAAAGCGCGCCATGTGGCCGTTACAGCGATGTTTTGTCTTCGCCGAGGAGTGTTTTGTATCAATATTCCAGTTACGGAGTAGGGTAACGGGTCTGTGTGCCGCGGAGTGCGGTGAATACCCCATTGCGCTTTATTGGCCAGCCTGTCATACTGCCAATGGGTGTTGTACCTACATTTCAACGGGTTATGAGCTGTCTGTATCCATATCTTGAGTTTGTGTAGGTAAATGTGTTTGACCGATTTCATTATGCTTATATCACCATTCATCATATTATATTTGGTATCACCTTCAACATATATTTATCGCAAAGATTCGAAAACATTCGTCGCAAAAAGCAATATCATATTTTTAGAAAAGCTCTTTACGTTGAATCTTGTTGCAACCTTACATCAAACAGTGATTGTATTAAGGTTGAAAATATTTCGGTTCTGATACAATATGTATAGACTTGTTACATGGACCTTTTGATTTTTCATTTTATCTTTCTATTTCTTATCGACGCGTATAATTAAAAGTCCGTAGGCCGACCTTCATCCGTCTCGCACGCACATATACATTTTTGAAGATATAAAATAACTGCATGAATTTATAAAAAAAAAACGTCGTTTGTAAAACTAAAAAATAACATCACAAATAAATTAAGTTAATTTTCATACATAAAAATCATTTTTAGAAATTATTTGCACAAAAATTGTTTTTATGTATGAAAATTTACTTGGATCAAATTGAAATTTTTATCGAATATTTGTGATATTGTTATCTAGTTTTACAAAACGACGTTTTTTTTTATATAAGTTCATTCAGTCATTTTGTGTCTTCATAAATGTGGTTATGCGCGAGCTAACCACATTTACGAGACGGACGATGGTCTAACTACGGACGCTTAAATTAGGAATATAAAAGAGTTTGGGGATACCGTAGTAACTACTCAGACAATAATAATATCGGCGGTTGTGTCGAACCAAGCTCCGTTCTATTGCCTGCCTAATTAACTGTAATTACAATGCAGTGTCGACTACATGCTAGAATAGGTGCAGTAAATTACTTCGTCATATGGCTAGTGAAAAAATCACCAGCTGCATCAAATTGTATAATAATATGATTCTATGTTAAACTTAGGAAAGAGTTTTTCATCTTGATTTTCAACTTTCGGTTTCTAGCCATTTCCAAATATCGTTACTCCGTCGTGTCTCAGGACGCCCTACACTACTCGTATATTTGGTTACACGCGGTCTCTAGAACGGCCCATTGCCACAGATCCTAACCTGCTCACTGTGCAGCGATTCTGGTTCTTTGACGAATTATTTCGTTTTGCGGATAAACTCCCTCAGAGAAACCAAGCCAAGCACACGAGTAGCACTTTCTACAGCTATCTATAAGCAAATTAACATTTTTTTAATCTACTAACTGCGATTGCCCGCGTTTAGGCACTGTGACGTAACAGGTAAGACGCAAATACAAGTATTTTGGTAACCTGGAAAGATTTTTAAGTAGAAGAAAAATATGTTATATTTTTCAAATAATAGAGCACAAATTTTATTCAGATTACCATAATCATTCATTTACCTAGCATACAAGTTGGCAAATTGTCTTTTTCTTGTTTGTCTCTTATAAACTAAATGGAAATAAATTATAAGTATCTACTAATGTCGACAACTGGCAAATGAGTAAAAATCGATTGTCTACTTTTTGTCGAAGCCCTAGCTCCTAGACAAAATACATATATCTCATTTTCAGCCACTATCTATCTTATTTCAGGGCAATAAAGTGTATAAACGATGAATTCAAGCGGAAGCAGAAATTGACCTTCACATCTAAAGCTTAATGTTTGATCGACACAGTTATAAATTAGCTGAAAGAAGTGACTCACGTACACAATTTAGAAGAGCAACTTCCACTGTTCTCCGATGCTGCTGTTCTGTGCATTGTAAAGTGTTGCCTTTAGAATAGTAACAGAAAGCTTCCTGTTGCGTTGAATAACATACAATCAATCAAAGGCTCAATGAAACATAAGACGTACAAATTACTTTAATTCGTTTGTAGAGTTACGTTTGCTTCTGTGCTTCTGAGTTCGGGGAATGCGTAAATATAGTTTAAAAAACTGAAAAGCAGCCAAGTGCGAATCGGACTCGCCCATGAAGGGTCCCGTAGCAGCAAGTAACATAATATAAAAGTTTTTTTTTTTATATTTGAGTTGATTGAAAGAAAGGTAAATTGCGGTTTACGATTTATGAAGTTTTAAAAAGAAACTACTTACTAGATCTCGTCCAAACCAATTTTCGGTGGAAGTTTGCATGGTAATTTACATCATATTTTTTTTTTTAGTTTGATCATTCTCTTATTTTAGTAGTTACAGGGGGGCACACATTTTACCACTTTGGAAGTGTCTCTCGCGCAAACTATTCAGTTTAGAAAAAAATTATATTAGAAACCTCAATATCATTTTTGAAGACCTATCCATAGATGAGATACGTATGGGTTTGATGGAAAAAAAAATTGAGTTTAAGTTCTAAGTATGGGGAACCCCCAAAATGTATTGTTTTTTTTTTCTATTTTTGTGTGAAAATCTTAATGCGGTTCACAGAATACATCTACTTACCAAGTTTCAACAATATATCTTCTTATAGTTTCGGAAAAAAGTGGCTGTGACATACGGACGGACAGACAGACATGACGAATCCATAAGGGTTCCGTATTTTGCCATTTGGCTACGGAACCCTAAAAACCAGCTTCAACCAGCAGGCGCCGCTGGTACAAACTATTTGTATAATTGGAATGGGTTTAACAAAATACTGAACAGAGGTTGAAAATAAGTTTATGGGACCGACTCTGAAAATATATCTTTTTTTTAAAAAGACATCGGAATCGGTTCACAAGAGCCGAAGATATTGTGGAACATATAGGTACTTCCCGAGTGGGTCTTCGCTAATGTATATTTTTATAATCTAGGAGTATTTAATAAATGAGTGAATCGTATTTTTCTAACTAAGGGCGCTTCGTCGTAGATCGCAATGGTTGTTTAATATCAATTGAGTTACCAGTTCAAATTCAAGTCGAATTGACTTTGTTAAAGTCAGTCGGTATTTGCCGTCTTTGGCAGCTTTTAATGGCAGATACAAAGTAAAATTCATGTTACGTAACCACTTGTACTGAATACCGGAACACACTGAAGCATTCCTTTAAAGTACTTAACGATGAATGGCGTAAAAACCGCCGCCTCACCATTCTTTTCAAATCATATCCGGATAGCAACAAATCAGTGCAATAGTTCATTTACACTGTTATTTCTAACTAGTGTCTATTAATACGTGTAGTTTGCGTCTAGCGTGTAGTTGTGAGAGAATCACAGATCTAATTTTAGTTGTGTTTGTATGTATGTCAGGGGGCCGCGGCGAGACGTCCGCCCGCCCTAGAAGGGTCAACTGCCCAATGAATACATATCGAAATATGAGCTACGATAAAATTTAATAAAAAATTAAATCCATTTTTCTTTCTAATTCTTAAAGTGTAAACATAAAAAGAATGCCAAAATTTTTCTTTCTGCAGCAAGAGACTATGGATCTGCATAGATGGTTTTAATTTCATCACGATACCTTTACGCGTTTCCGAGATAAAGGTCTTGACACCCGGACAGACGGACAGACAGACAGACGAACAACAAAGTGGGTACACAAACAAATAAGGGTTCCGTTTTTTTCTTTTGAGGTACGGAACCCTAAAAACGCATAAAAAATCAGCCAAATATCAACTTACTTTTATATAGGTATATGGGACTGGAAACGCTGAGATTTGTGTGCATATTTTTGCGAATATCCAAAACTCTTAGAATAAAGTTTTCCTTTTGATGTGAAAAAGCCATTAAAAGGAATCTTAACTAATTAAAAACCTGTATACAATCACAAATAATAAACACTAATAAAGACTAGAAACATTGTGGCGTTAGATAGCAAAGCTAATTCTCTGACCAAGGTATAAGCGCGTAGCTTGTTTTTTTTTTGTTCTCCGAATTATTTCAACAATTAAAAGCACAAAAATCTGATGATAGCTCATCCGCGTGAGAGTTCTGGCGAATTGGTGGTGAAACATAGACATATGTTTAGTTTTAAAAAAAAAGTTGTCTGACGAGTACGAAAAAATTAAGATACATACACAAACACACGAATACAGATACAAAATAGCTGTACTACCTACAAGCCAACTTTGTATCCATTACTACAATCACACCTTTTCCACATTGTGGTATACAGAGACCTTAGTTTTCAATTGGTACCATCCTAACAAACATCTTTCACTTACTCTAGAATTTTCATACATGCTCGTAGATTATGGGTATTTTTTAACTTGACCATTTTACATTTTTTAACCTTTCATTCGTCAAGAGTAACACCATGGTCTTTAGCTGCTCTTCCTAGAAAACTACCTATGAACACTAGTTTACATATGAACACATAATAATAGTTTGTCAAGCGTACAAGGAACATAAATAGGTGTCAAAATCAAAATTCAACAAGAATGCTTTATAGGAAATACGTAAAGAGCATACGCATGATGAGACAACTGTATAAGATAGAAGCTTGTTTGTTTCCATGAAGCCCAAGGGTAAATGATCACAATACAATTAAACATGTAGTTTCACGTTTAATGCAAATTTTATAAATTCTTGTAACCCACAGCTTGCTTTATTTCCTTATCTTGATTTAGAAACGGCACGCTATGCATTTTAATAGGCGGCAAAGTTGCGTATTCATATAATAAAGTAAGTTTTTATAGATTGTGTAAATGATATTTGCAAATTCATTGAAATTTAAAGTATTATTTTTAATTTTATACTCTATAATGTACAATTTTGAAATAACAACTGTTTGTTTATTTATACTAGTGACTGTGTAAGCAGTAGATACACGATCACATTCGTAGATAAGTACAGATAGTGCAATCCACGAAGACGCGCCCCACCAATTTTTGGTTGAGGGGATTGCGGGGTGCGGGGAGTTTGCTCCGAGCGTCAGTCGCGAACCGTCAGCGGTTCGATGCACACAAGTAGTAGAATCTATGTTGCGAAAATCCAGACTCGTCACGAAAGTTGCTCCACTTCATTTTTTCAAATTTCCGCAAGTACAACGTTGACGAATTATTGAAAGAACATGGATTCACAGTGCTTCGGCTGCCTCCTTATCATCCAGAATTAAACCCAATCGAAAACATTTGGGGTATTGTAAAAAACGATGTTGCTAGCCGCAATATCAGTCAAAATTACACTTCGATTATGCCCATTTTAAATGAAGCATTTGATCGAGTAAATAAAGATGTCTGGTTCAATACTTGTCAGCACGTGGAAAAAATAGAAGACGAATACATGAGACACTGTGATGTTGATTTTAGTTTTATTATAAATGTCGGCGAAACATCAGATTCTGAATCAGATATTTCTGAAACGAGTGATTAACGATTTTCATTTCTTAATAAATTTCAATAAAATTCACGTATGTCTATAATTACCCCCTATTATAAAAATGTTAATTTTATCGTATATTAACTAATAATCACATAAAATATCCACACCTAAAAATAAAAATAAAATAACCCTTTCCTTGTAGTCGGGTAAAAAATATAAAATTGAAGTAGAGCATCTTTCACTTTGACTATGACGCTCTCTCCTGATTAGTCTATTTATTGTAGTGTGCGTGTGCACACATAGGTAATTAGTGTGCACCGATAACACTCAAACATTGACAGAAGCTTGCACACATATACTGTAAACGGTTAGGAGGAATAGTGGGGCGCGTCTTCGTGGATTGCATTATCTGTACCTACAAACATACGTCATGTTTAAATAATTCAAAGTATGCTCGTTAGATGGCGCACGAAGCTCGAACTTCTACTATCAACCCATACTACATGCAAATAGATCACCTATCAGTTGATCAATTTTGTAATGAAACTCAATTTCTTTACACTTACTACATATACCTTATATTTTTTTTCTTTTTTAATAATTACTTAGCACAAATACGCTTGCTTTACAAACTTTTTAAAATATACCCAAAAGCATTATGTTTCAAAGCTTTCTTATTTTATTTAAGCGAATAATATTCTACACGAACATTTTGAAACGAACTTGAGAAAAACAAAGTAATTATTTATAACATTCAATTTGTTTTTCTCATTCACATGACAGCATACATGTCCCAAACGTAGAGCGTGTTTCCTTCCTCCTAACATAAGCTAAAGTCTTCCATCTTATTTGCACATTGCAATATATCAGATCTTAATTCCGCCATTAAATGCGTCTTGAGACATATATTTACAACCCGTCGGCGATGACATGACCGCTGTCTCATCAAACGGCTGCCCTTCCCACCTACCAACTCTAATAGAGCAATACGACCACATTCAACATGACATAGAGATATTAACCAGTTACATCGTGTATATTTTACTATGAATTTCCTGCGTACCACTAATTGAAGTTTAATAGGATGCAAACACATGTAAACATAAACCATAAAACTATGATGCTACTTTTAAACCACCAAAAGTAGAAATAAATGGCGCGTGGAAAGGACGTCCGTTTCTTGAGTATAAACATTTTTACGAGTGTTTTAAAGTGTTAGTACTTATTATTATATGTTCTGTGGTGTTAGTCTATCTCTACCTGGCACGGTGGAACAGTTTACACATATATTAGACTTTATAACATCTCAGAGCTGGTATTCACAATAGATTTTATGGGAGTTGAACAGCAATAGGTGCCTAAATCACGATTAAAATATGATATACGGTTTTGACCTCATTCGATTTTCGCAATTTCCGCAGTTGTAGCAAACAATGATGTGCCGAAATAAAACAATGACCTCCGTGCCGATGCAAAAGACAATCGTATCTTCAGCTCGACTCTGTACAAAGAGATAATTAGATACAGCATTTTGACGCAATAATGTGCTATTATGTATTATTTAGCAGGTTTTATAATAGTTTGTTAAAATGATGATTTTCACACGTACCTCAACTAGGTGTGATTTTTTTAATTGCATTTATGACCAAATGTTTGACACTCATCATATTTCAATTGGTATTTAACAGCTAGTAACGTAACACATGCCGTCTTACTTATAAACGCATGTTAAAATCTTATTCACTGAATGAGGACTTGTCACTTTCTGTCAGACAGGAACTGTAACGTGCCAAAAACGGAACAAAACACTGCTTAACTAAAGTGAGCTTATTCAGCGTTTATAAGACGGTTAGTAACGTTGAGCGCGCAAGTGTTGCCAGTAGGTCTATCTGTGTTCTTAGATAATACAGAAAAACCTGTTTTGTACCCTAAATATTGTACGATTTCAATGTTTTTTTTTTATATGATTGGCCTAAGTGTTAGCTAAGCCAGCTTTTCGTTTTTACTTCGTGGTTCCATTCGCATAAAAGAGAATCATCAAAAGCGTTTTAATGTTGGTGGTTAAAATTAGTTTTCAATTATTATAGAGCAAAAAGATGATGATTTTAATTCGTTTTCTCCTCCTCTATTGGCGACAGACATGCTCAGCAATACTCTTTAGTACTATTGCTTTAACGCTCGTGGTACAGTCCCTGCGTTAATATTAATAGGTAACTGTAGATATGACGTACAGAATTCACCGACATAGCACAGTGGATTAGCAAGTTCAAGTGGCAGTGGGCAGGGCACATAGCACGTAGTCCGATGGGACCGAAAAGTTTTCGAATGGAGGCCACAAATTGGCAAGAGCAGCGTAAGAAGACCAGCCACAAGGTGGACAGAAGATATCATACAAGTGGCAGGAAGACGCTGAATGCAGGCCACTTTCAACCGATCTTTCTGGAAATCCATGGGGGAGGCCTATGTCCAGCAGTGGACTTGTTGTGGCTGAGATGATAATGATGATGTAGATATGACGAATGACGAAGAGATGTAAGTTCGCTCACCGCAACGGATGTGAAAAACTGCAATAACGCACATTTAATAAGAGAAATTTTCGAAAGCAAAATAACATGCCTTTGTTTCCTCGAATAACAAGATCGCAGACTTCATTATTTATTCATTGAGAGCTATTGAGCGCTAACATTACTGAGTGTGTTGTAAGAGTGCGCATGTTTTAGATCAATCTTGTAACGTTTTGATGCAGTGTCTGCGAACAAGGTTGCCAGTTTTCAGCGGTAAATAAATCAAATGAAGGTGAAAACTGCTTTAAAAGTAACGTTTAAAGCGTAAAATATTAAGTAGAAATACTAACGCACGATCGGATCTGTTCGGAGCCAGCATGGAGCAAACTTTTAAACTTCCAATAACCTTATTGCTTTAATAATTTTGTAACGTGTAATAACGATGTAGACATAATTATTTGAGGTTGTCAATTTGTCCACTAAAACGTACAAACTTTTGCTATGGAAATAGTAAAAAATAATTCTCCGTATATTTTGGTAGATTGACACCTTTAAATATTATGTACTAAATAATGTATGTACATAATACATATAGACTATGAATAAAATCGACTTGCGAAGATCCTCAACAATGGAGCTTGATAAGCGCGATGTGACCTTCCAATGCGTGACGAAAACAGGTATTATGGATTGGCAGACGTCCAATGTAGATGTGAAAATTAAAGATGAAAAGCTAGCCAAATCTTTATTGCCGATGACCTCTCGCACAAAGCGACTTGTTTGCCTTTCTCGCCTAGTTAATGCTCCAAATGATAATGTCCCATCAAACAAAATACCTGTCATTAGTGATATATTGTAGAATTTACTTTGTTGGTAGAAAGTAAAAACATTATTTGGGGAAATTGTTTTTTAACTATTTGCACGCGTCTGCTACAAAATCGATAAGTAGATGCTTTTAAGAACGTCAATTTGAGGTTCTAGAATTTCTCTCTGTTCCATCAAGCATAAGCTTATTCTTTACAAACATATTTTTCATGACTGAAGAAAAGGAGAGTGCTTTTTGAGTATATATAAAATACCTCCTGTTGTTAATAGTAGTTTGTTAACATAAACTATGAAGACTTAAAAAAACAAGCACTCATTCACAGAACTTAACTTACTGGTTAACAATTTTGACACGTATAATGTTTTAATATTACTTGGTTGTTTAGCCAATCACGAGCAGAACTATCCGTGATTATCTATGGTTATTTATCCATAGTTATTTTCAATTACGTTTGATTATAATGTATTGTGTTACATTTTACTAGATGTAACACAATAAATTAACAAAAAATAAAACTAGCAGTACTTTAAACTCTACTACGAATAAACTTTAGAAAAATAATAGGATACAAAAATAATAGGGTATTCAAAACAGCACCTTTAATACAAAACGCCATATCAAAATACAATAGTGGACATGCTCTGTATAATTTAACTCCCACATGTGGTTACTGACCAGTTAACATCTCCAAGATTGCACAAAACGGTACTTTTGCATTAAATAGTAGTTAGTGGCAAAACAAATTAAAATAAGGCTAACGTAAACAGCAGATGTGTTTATTCGTGTGACAAAAAAACTATATATATTTAGCATGCTAATAATAACCGATGAATCCTCAGTCTTCATAATGGGATATACTGATGTCATGTTTATAACAAACTTCAATCTATTTTGGATAACGCATATATTTTATGCAAATCAGAAAAATATTGAGCACATGATCTTTTAAGGAGTCCATATACGTTCAATTTTCGTTAGTCAATGTACGTGATTCATGGCCATTGACGTAACATATTGATCATTTGCAGAATTGAAGCTTTCATATCAATTGCTGCCTCGAGATTGACGGCGATTACAGAGCATATAATGCAACTAAAACTGAACACATGTCAATTAAAGACATCAATGGAGATTCCGTTTTTACTTAACAAGGACATTAAGAGACAAAAGAAGGTCCATAATAAGTAAATAATATTAATATAAATATGTATAGAGTCAGTTTAAGAAGATATATGAAATTACATTAAATGAAATAAATCTGTGCGATAACAAACTTAAAAATATATAAAATCATAACAATAATGCCGTCAATGATTTGCCAGTTTTAAATTTTTATTTATCATCCAAAAACTCTTTAGAAAGATGACACAGTCCTTTTCCAGTTCCATTATGAACATAACCAGTTTTAGGTCATCCAAAACTTGTTTCCAATCCAGCGACGAAGGCATCGCCTTTGGGAAAAACATCCGTAAGTAAATATCCGATGTCATTATTGTTCGTAAACAATGATGATCGGTATTGATAAAACCAATTCGTTGCGGTAAAAAAACATTCGTGGAAGACTCGACGAGGGCAAGGTCAGACAGACGGAAACTTTCAAGTTTAAGCCCTACAGTTAAACGGCCGACGAAGGTCAATGGATAAATATTCGACAATCAGTGACAGTCACCGATACCAAGTTGGGGAAGTTTCATAAGTGAAGTAGGGAGACCATCTCATATGCAATCCGCAGGCCCTTTCGCCTTATCGTTGTTTAGATTGGTAAATTATTAAGGAAAAATAACAAGAAATATTCGAATTTGACGCAGCGAAATTTCTTTTAAATGCCAACATTTACTTCTCCCACATCCCGCAACCTTACCTAACGTCCTCGATCGTAGAACCTCGATAGAATCTCAAGACACGCAGCTCTATCTTTTTAAAGTTATTTGCCTATTTTTAGTTGACGTTGACTTTAAAGTATGAATTAAATTATTGTGAGGAAAACTGCATTTCTGATATTTCTTAACGTTTTTGAAGATGTGGATAAGTTTATTAACTCATACTTGGCCAGCATGGTGGACTATGTCCTAACCCTTCACTCAATGAGAAAATGTCCTACGTTTATCATTGGACAGTGGACAGTCCATCTATTACTGAACAGCACAGACAGTGCTGTTCAGTAATAGATGGACAAGTTCAGTAAGGAACAATAGAATTCTGTTGACATAATAATGATAGAAATATTATGTAAGTGCAAGATAATAAAAGATGAAATCAGATTAGAGAGACGTCAAATCAAAATGATGACATCAAATCAAATGTCTAAAACAATAACAACCAGAAATTTAAGATGACTACAAATTATGGTGATAATGTTGAAATTCGTTAACCTGTGAGTTAATATACTTACAATTAGACTGGAAAGAGCACAGTCTGCTTGTGTAACAGAACGTTTGTGCAATACAAGAAAAGAAAAGCGATATCATCAATTTTCATGATTCAGTTTGCAATGTGCATAATATCGGCTGCTTACATTACTGAATACTTTTTAGAAGACATGCAACAGTAAAAGAAAGTGCATAACTGTATATAATTATGCGTATGTATATACAAATAATGATTATTTATTTACAGACTATATTTTTAAATCACCATTTTTGTTTTTACCGTCTTCCAAATATTTAAAAAGGGCGAACGAATTTCCGACAATAACCATAATTACACTGCCCTCGGACAATTTCACAAACAAACAATTTAAGGCGAGGTAACGAACGTTTTTAAAAAATAAGTAGAAATCGACTAAAATATTATTTGCATACTGCTTAACTTGGCGCTTCTTATTCTTCATTTACTTGTACAGTGGTACAGCTTTCTTTTTTTTCCTTTATCGTTGGTTGCAGTCAAGTCAGGCATTTGACCGCAGCTCGCCTTATGTTTTTTTTATACAAGGAAAAAAGAGAGAGATATTAGAGAGTGTTTTTAACGGTAAGCATACATAGCCTGAAATTAAGTGTCTATAATGTGAAAACTCATTTATATGTACTTGATTATCAACTTTTAATTGTACGCTATTAAAAATACATCAAAAAAATCTTGACTGTAAAATATGACGTTTTTGAAATCAGATTAAGTATGATAATGATTGTACACAACACATTACCTCACATAACAACATCACCTTGCATAATTATAAGCAAACAAACATTACATTCACCTGGCAAAACATCACCTTTCTTTTAGACAGTAGGGTGAAAGTAAATTCGCAAATTTTAAAATTAAATTTTTAAAATTTAGTGAATGTCATAACCCGTGTAATCATGTTATCAAAAATTCTATTGTATTCATCAATGTCATCGTCCTCACTAATTGTGTACTAACCTCGTCCGTCCAGAAACATTGGCAAGTCTTCTATCCACTAGCTGTCATGTCGTAAGTATCCACCGCACTTGTACACCACTTCACGTAAAGGCACCTCCATCGTGCAAATATTGGTTTGGACGTACCGAGGAACCGCACTAAGGTAACCGTAAATAGACGTCCCTTGCGTTAGGAGCGTGCGACTCGAGTCACGCAGCGTGTTGGACTGACGATGACGCTGTGCGTTTGTACGGACGCTCTTCTTCATTATCTACATTGGAATTCATCAGAAAATCACAAGCTGTTCTTTTCAATGTAGTTTAAATAACATAATTATAGTTAAAAAAAAACTAAACAACTCTACTTCAAAATACACAATTCTGTTTAGTTTGATTACATGATTTTTTCAGTAATTTTGTTTTATTACCCAAACTACTATGAAAGTATGATGAAGTAACCCAAATATGTAAGTACTTATATTTTTTTTTTTTATATATTTTTGTAAATGAAGTAACAAACATAAAAAACCGGACAAGAGCGAGTCAGACTCGCCCACCGAGGGTTCCGTACAAACTAGTAGATATAAGGGGGAAATTATCTATATATTTTTTATATGTTCCTTAATAAATCGAAACATAAACATCGTATAAATATTTAAAAACCCGTTTTAGCTTTTGCTAAAAAGTTCTTTCATATCTTTCATGATACGGTTAAAGCACTTTAAAATTTGGACCCTCCTTCCTTGCTTAAAGACCCTATTTTTTGTGATTAAATCAAAAATGTTCAGTTTTCGTTTTTTTCCTATATGTATACTATAACACAATGCTTCTTGCCAAATTTTATAGTTCTAGGTCAAATAGAAGCAAGGCCGTAGGCAGGGGAGGGGGGTTGGGGGGATCAATATTTATATGTGGTGTAGTGCAATAACTAACTAAAAAAAATACAATCGATTTGAGAATCTCTTCTCCTTCTCTATGAAATCGGTAAAAAATTCGAGCCGTCGTGGTACGACTGGCAGATATGAAACAACAAAACTATTGTATATGTATGAAAGGATGGTTTATTAAGGCATAGGTACAATACGTCTTTCTCATTCATTTGTAGCACGTCGTTACAGTATAGTCGTTGTCACGCAACGAGCTATGGACCTCTCCATAGCGAGCCGGATTAGCAAGTTAAAGTGCCAGTGGGCAGGGCACATAGCACGTAGAACTGATGGCCGATGGGGCCGAAATGTTCTCGAGTGGAGACCACGCACCTGCAAGCGCAGCGTAGGAAGACCAGCCACGAGATGGGCATGATCTCATACAAGTGGCGGGAAGACTCTGGATGAAAGCCGCTTCCGATCGGTCTTTTTGGAAATCCATGGTCCCCGTGGATAACCAAAAAGACTAGGCCTATGTCCAGTAGTGGACTTCTTATGGCTGAGATGATGATTCATTTGTAGAGCACTTTCTCTGTTTCCAATCTAGCCGGCCCCTGCTTGTGGCAAAGCGTCTTCACGCCAAATGTCTGATCTGCCACATAAGATGTTTCACATCAATAAAGTCTATGTAGGTAGATTATATATGTGTTGTAGTAAGCAATGGCTCTTGTCAAAAAAATAATAATAAGTACGTTACCCCCGGTCCCCAGGGACCGACAGAAATGGAAGGCATTGTGGGAGACCTTTGCCAAGCAGTGGGATAGTACAGGTTAAATGAAAAAAAAATACATTCAAACGAATCAAGAAACTTATTTTGTTAAAGTATAATATGAAATTATCAGAAATCAGAATCATTTATTGAACAACTGTCAGTGTCAGTATATTAATTATGACGTCACTTTTACTGAGTTCATCATGATACGTCGTCATTCGACCGACACGTCATGTTTGTTACAAGCAATTTAAAGGGCTTACTAATTCAAACCTAACAATCTAAGTATCCCTACTGAATATGCAAATTATAAAGTTACCTACGAGTATTAGGAAGTAACTTAGCGACAGTAACGGGAATTCGATAAATAAATCAGTACAGGTAATACGAGACAGAAAAATCTGTCTTACCTTAAAAAGTAGTAAGAGGTATGTGAAACTCGTTAGGAATAACTAAACTAATGTGAATCGATTAACGCGAATGCGTAGTAACCGCCACCATATCTGGATTACGAGTAGGTATACGAGTAAACGCGAAAGTATTTTTTATTTATATATATACTGAATTGAATACCAAATAGTTTTTTTTTCATGGTAGCCATATAGCCGGGGTTTTAGATTTATTATTCAAACCCAGACCAGATTTATATAAAAATATATTATAAAAATATTATGCAACTTGTTTACTTAAATATAATTTGGATGAAGTGGGTGAGTGTCACTCACTCACTCACTGGGTGAGGCCTTCCGTACACGGGGCTACTCGTAAGGTGACTCGCAGAAATACATCGCAGTCTCGTGTACATATCAAACTGGAGTCACATTCGAGTCTCGTGTGCGGAAGACCAAGTTTTGTAGTTTGGTAAGTATTTTGTTTTCTTTAAGTATTATACTTGTTCAACGATTTTCTCCGCATCAAAAGTAAAACAAGGTGCCCCATAGCACACATGCGAAACTTTTCCCGTTGAAGTGCTGGTTCAACGCTCCGACACTCGTCTCGTAAAGAAAGTTGAGTAACGAGACACCTTACTTGCGCTTTTAATGCAAACTTCACATCAATTCGTTACATTACCGTTACTACCATTTTTTCTCAGGAAATGAAGTGGACACGGATAACTGACACTTTTACACCGCGCCGCGCCGCTATTTTACGTAGAGTTACAACCGTTGTGAATATTAAACGGTAAATATATGGAAAAGAGACTATTTTTGCAACTTTTACCATGGGAAACTTTAAAAGATAAGTTAAAATGAGTTTCCTTTTGCATTCCAAACTATTGGAAAATTCGAATTCAAATAATTTTATTGCACATTAAAGATCTTAATATCGAATTATAACAATTCTAGATTTTCCTTATACAAACTTGCCTCTATAGCACGCATGCAATACTGGAAGTAGGCTCACCGAGTAATTTTAAAAATTGTCATTCCAAAAAAAAACTAATATTACAGAAAAAATGTCAAAATATGAAGTTATCATTTCAATTATACAATGTCAAATTATAATTACAATATAAAATTTAATCCTTGTCAAGTTACAATTACAATTATAATAATTATCAAATTAATCCATGTCAAGTTATAATTACAATGTTAAATTTAATCCAAAATAAAAAAAATATTTTTTTTTATATACATTATAGATCTACGATTGACCACCAAATCGCCTGATGTTAAGCGACAGTGTGGCCGAGGATAGAGCTCGTCGATCTAGAACGCAGTTCATTTACTTGGATGTAATTTTTTCAGTTATTTGATTATAAATACCCAAAGTACTAAGCCGATTTTGATAAAATTTATATGGGACCACCTCTGAAGTATTGCCTACCAAACAAAAAATAATCATCAAAAACAATTGAGAATTGGTGGAGTAATCTCTAAAAAAAACATCGAATTGAAAACCTCCTTCTTTTTGGAATTCAGATAACAAAGTTGCAAGTTGCAAGTTTCGTTAATAATGTTTAGGTATAAACGTAGATACCTTAAACTTATTAAAGAAATAAAACAGTACAGTTTATGTATGTGGATAGAATTCAATCAGTAAATAGATGGTTGGAGTCAGTAAGTATGGGCACATTGAATTGCATCTAACATTCTATTTTCTAAAATAAAATCTGTGTAGCTCGGCATTATACCACATCACAATAGTATACACTCGTTATACCGTGACCTCACCTCTGTCTTTTCGAAGTTATGTGCGTATTGTTGATTGCTGCCAACTTCAAACGGAGAAGGAAAACATCGTGAGGAAACCTACATGTCTGATAGTTCTCAATGATCTTGAAAGAATGTCTGAAGTCTGCCAACCCGCACTGGGCCAGCGTGGTAGACTATGGTCTTACCCTTCTCACAATGAGAAGATAACCCACGCCCAGCTCTTTTAGCCCACGCTCTTTGTACAGTTTGTACAAAGAGGGCTGATAAATAAGAAGAAGATACCGTGTTTAAATAAAATATGCAGGTTTTAATTGAAAAATAGCAATTTGCAAAGCATTGAAAATTACCTGTTATTTTTTTTACTGCTTCAACGTTAAACGCTACGCTAAACTACAAGAATTTAGTGTCACATTTACGTGTTCTAAAATATATAAGTACGCTTAAAGATTTTACGCGTACATAACCCAGAGATTAAACGTAGTCGGTACGTTAGTCGTAGTCTACTCAAATATTTGTTAAACGCGTAAACGTTCTAGAACAGAGCAAACACTTTAAGTACTTTACATACAACATTCCAAAGAGAAACTGAATAAAAGCCCATTAGCCACGCTCACCCTTGCAGTTACATTGTAAGGCTCATTTACATGAAAAGCAATATCCGTAATTAATCCAAAATTACTCTCAACTCGGTACCGGAAAATATAATAAAGTAATTTTAATGTTAAGGTCCCACGGCGGGCATTAAGAGCGGTTTGCTGGTCATGGTCAATCGGCAATATGGAGCAAAACCTGCTTTCTCAGAGCTCCATTGTCTAGCAATGAGCCGCTAGAACAATAAACTCGGGTAAACCAATTCAACAACTGGTGTTGCCAGTTTTCCAAACAAATACAAAAGATTTACATAAAGGGTTGGCTCCCTACGTCGTATAGTTTCAGTCGGTCGCATAATGTCGGTGTCCGCGAAAATGATGCCAACTTCAGACTTTTATACCTACTTGAAAGTTTGAAATGTTACACTTTCGCTGACTTTAGATTTATCGGTAAACTTTTGATTTAGTATTTTATACCTAAATATACACACAAAAATCTGTCTGCAAAAATCTAGGTCTAGGCCATTCTACATGCATACAAGGCAAAAAAAAATCTCAATGTGGCAACTATTAAATAAAAAATAAACATATGAACTTTTTTCACTGTAGACCTTGTATTTATGATCCTTTCAATGGGGCAAGGTACACAAAAGCCCATTTATCTTGTATATAAAATACATAATATAAATATAAAATAAAATAGACTGCTATGATGCCTTTATGAAATGACTATATACTCTAAATAACCAACACGTGAAATGACAGGCGAAACGACCAACTATACATACATTACAATATATTTGTAAATGCAATCCATAGACTACATTCGGCCACTGTTGAACAAACGGCAAAACTATTCAATTAAAACCGTCATTGCCTCGAATTCCAATTCTAAACCGGTAGCACAAATCACAATTTTTTTTTCTAATTGTCCACGTTACATCTGGCAATAACAATCAGTTGTCGAACTCGGTCACAAACCGCGTGCCACTAATTACGGTTTGTTTGAAATTGTGGGCGACAATTAACGCACACTAGACCAGACTCGCGTCGGAAAGTATTCGTGACGTGAACAGAATACCTCGGCCGGTGCATCCGTTAGTTCCGCATCCAATTACAACTTTTATTCAACTATTGCTTTAACGTAAAATAAACTCTACCATTAAAGTAATAAAAGTAAATGTTAAACTAGCAAAAGTACAAAGCGTAGTGTTAGAATGATAACGGCAGCGCGCAGCGGTAGCCGTTTCGAAGATGCAGTTACTACTTGATTTCTAGTTGTGGCATGCAAGTTGTTTATTATAAATAGTTATGTTTGTCTAGCTAATAGTTTTATCTTGCATGTGAATATAAATATAATCACACCTTTTTCCTGTTGAGTTAGGCTGAGAATATAATTATCTTTCCATTTGCTACAATATCTTTACACACATCTTTCGATTCGTCTACTTTCATTAGTGGTACAATAACATCTCAAACATTTCAAAGTTAAGAACCTCTAAGTTGCTTTTAATACTTAAACACTTAAGATAAAAATAGAATTATTCCAGGAGCACTCCTCACCAGACTTAAGCCAGAAGCAGAGTAGATTCATATTAGAGGTAAGATGGAAATTCACTGATACCTAAGTGCTTAGACTAGATAATTTCACTTCAACCACCAGCACTGTCTAAAACTGTAGCAAATGTAACAACAGTTTCAGTCTCGGTCCGGCGCCCGCGGGTACGTATACCACCTGCCATACATATTCATGCTGGAAAACTTGACTTTCTTTACACTCAGAATTTATTAGAATTTCGCAGATGCAATCTCTACGCACCGGTGGCCTATGTGGATCGGAGAAGATCGCTTATGATTGTCATGAGTAAGTTATTTTGACTAGTTGATGGAACAAATAAATTGCTTGATAATACATTGTATTGGCTTCTGTCCATTGTATCTTGATAAGTATTGAAATAATTTACCGATATCAAAAGCTAACTGTTTTTAGTGTTTAGTCTAATATCATAGACTGACACATCATGAAAAGAGAAGAGGATCACATTTTAAAACGGGCGATCAACGTGAGAGTGAATGGTAATTGTGGTAGAGGTCGACCGAAGAAAGTATGGATGAATTGCGTGAATGAAGACATGAGGGAAAAGGGAGTGAGTCCAGATATGACGAATAACAGAGATGAATGGAGAAAATATACATACTGTACCGACCCCACATAAGTGAGAACAGGGTAAGAAGAAGAAGAAGTCTAAAATCATAGATATATACCAAACTCGCGTGTACTGTTTTGTTATAATTATAGTTTAAAAACTGAAGCAACCGACTTCTCATGGATGCCATTGTCAGAACTAGACCAAATTGAAATGGGATCACACGGGAAGCACCAGCTTTCAAATAAAAAAAGAATCATCAATATCGGTTCACCCAGTCGAAAGTTCTGAGGTAACAAACATAAAAAAAAATACAGTTGAATTAAGAACCTATCGTTTTCGCATTGTAAAACTAAAACATATTCTACACAACTCTATAGAGTATAGTAAGTATATTGCTTGGCACTTCCACTTTGTTGCCCTAAACCCTTCATTCCATATTCAAAACAGACCTTCGCCTTAGGATGTGACTATAAAAATATAAAGGTACATTTATGGTCCAATAAATCTTCCATGTTTTGCTTCAGACTTTATAGCAATCCACGAAAGGATAAATGTATTTAGGTATATTTAATAGCTATATGCACATGCCCTGTAGATTGCCGTGACGTACGACTGCTCTATGCAAATCATTTAGAAAATTATAGAGGCAATGGCCCATTATATGTTAAATAGACGCTACTGGTACGTCATTCCCATGGCTGATAAGAATTATCTATGGCATGCGGCTAATTGTTACGTGGGTATGGTATGAACAATGGAATACGTGTGATTTTTTTTATTAATTGAGCTTTATTATGATTTTTAAATACAAAATCGTTAAAAACTATTTTCTTTTAAGCTCGCTCGTGTTGCACGTGGTAGTTTGTACTAAATAGTTATTTAAGAGACAATTAAAATAGAGGCTACTTTATTTTATACAGCTTCGTAGCTAGTCATACATGAGATCGTATTGGTACATACGCCTTTTCAGTATTTTTAATGTCCTCCAATATTTATAATTTCCGAAAAAAAACCTATTCTATTATAGAAACCTTGACCGTAGTTCGATATGCCTTGACTAATACAACAAGACTAGTGAATTAATCGCGAAAAATATTAAGCATAAATGCAGAAAGAAAGAGAGAGACTACTTTTATAGACAAATTACTGCGAAATCATTATTTTCATTAGAATATATTCTTTTGAAAAACAACGTAGAAAAATATAACTGCAACTGCTCAAAAAGTCTGAGGTCTGAATCTGAGGTATTTATTATATTTTAATAACAAAATAAAAATCGGTATATAACCGAAAAAAATATCGAAGAACAAATAATGTAAGCAATGTACTGGATACAAGCCACTTCCACCCAGTCTTTATGGAAAATCATCGGTGAGACTCATGCCCAGCAGTGAACTTCTTATGGCTGAGATAATGACGATACTTCCTTTTTATAAATTACTAAAAAGAGAAAATGTGGCATAGAAAAATCATTTTTAACGCAATAAGCATAGTGTGTTCAAGGCTCTGCCTTATATTCTTGTAGCACGCGCCATGTAATTTTCACATAGAAACCACGTCAAAGCAGTTCGTTTGATAGCATTGGTTTACGGCGTCGCGCGACAGGTGTTTACTGCTTGTTTACTGTATATCGCAATAAGTGCTTGCTTACCATTCTAGCCTGGTTATGTGGGACGTGGTGTTATCAGTATGTACACTTCGTCGTGTAGGTACGTACTACGAGCTGGCCACGCGCTGAACTCATTGCCTTTTTTGTGCTCTGACTACTTGGTAACATCTCATTTACATATAGTCAACCGGATTGTCATTGGAATAAATAGGTATTAAATGCGTAACAACAATAAATAAAACATGTGTGCGTGCTATCAATAAGGATAATAATATTTTACTTATAACCGTAGACATTGGCGAATTGACAGATAAAGATTGCGGGTAGAGCGTTCGTTGTTTCCAGACGGCAAAGAAAACCAGAATTGAACTTGAAATAAAGTAGGATGTTATCGATATAAAAAATAATTATAAACATCTATCTTAGTCACAGAATGGTTGCCGCGAGACGGAAAGCGAGCACATTACAGACCTCCAGTTTGTTGGCCAGATGATATCGACAAGGCAGTGAGAAAACAGTGGATGAGACTGGTACAGGACCGGAAAGAGTCGTGCACTAAAGACCTATAGTCAACAGTGAGTGGACAATGATTGATGATGATAATGATGATTATTCTATCTCAAAGGTCAGATATTAAAGGCGGTCAACTTCGACAAAATGCGCATTGTCAGATGACTTGAGCTTGATGATCTTGAGCTTCTACTCAGATTAAAACTAACTTGCATTAAAAATTTCTCGTAATCAAGGTTGGATTAACCCTATAAGTAGTAAGTACAATAACTTCTTATAGGCAATCGACGGTACAAAATGTCTCACAGTCTGAAGTTTCCTCTGTCCACGAAAGACCGGATCTGGCCCTAATGTATATCACAATACATAAAACAAAGCTTGCTTTATTAGTTTAAAAATTTCCAAAAAGTTTTAAAAAATCAATAATATTTTTTGTAAGATATAGTGCAATAATTTCATGATTTGCCGGTTTCCTCTATATAAAAGAGCAGCATAAATAGCCGATACCGAACCATGTACACAAGAAAAAGAAGCTTGTTATTAATTCTGAGTTACATCACAGATCGACCAAGACGCAAAATCTATAGCGGATAATTTTGTCTCAAAAATATTTCGCCAAGAGTTAGTCACCATCGTTTGGCAATATTCCACGGTACCTGTGCACAGAATCGGAACAGATTTTATTTCTATCATAGACAAAAAATAATCTTCATTCGGAAAACAAATCTTCTATAGTATCTTCAAGTACTTAAATCATTTTATATGCTAGTTGTCTAAATATAAATATTTCATAACCGATAAAAATGTCAGATTGTGTTGTCCAACATTTGGCGCACACCTGATCTGCCTACAGATAAATATATCCAAACTGACTCAGTCACGCAGTAAATAGAAAAAGAAAAACGATATACAAAACCAATATTAGATACATACAGTACAGTACGTGGCTTTTTAGTTGGCGCGTGTCGGGAAGCAGTGATAAGCATTTATGTAGATGTAGATAGTAAGGTTCCTAGATTTTCGCAATCAGCATTAAACTTACTTAGTATTAGAGGTTAGTCTAAATTTTTATATGTGTACAAAGTAACTAAGGGTAACAAAGAGTCTCAACATAATAATTTTATCAAAGAGAACAGTATCACTATGTATTCAATTTTTTTTAAATTAAATCGTTATATTTTAGCACGACGACTGAAGAGATTTTTTTCTAATTTATAAAAATAATAATTTTGTATTTTAAGTTGTTCACTTGATAAGTATGATAAGAAGATGACACCGTACAAGTATTTTTGCAATCAATTGGAGGCTAGCTCCTAACTCGGCTGTTTTTAGCGACCTATAGAAGAAACCTATTGACACGGGATTCGAACACACCTAGATTAATTTATTCCCAGATTATATTATGAAAATGACGTCTGAAATATGTTTTTACTCCAGTCATATCACTAACCTATTTTTTTATTTTTTTTGTTAAATACCTCTGTTTGACGAAAAGCGACACTGTGGCCGAAGATGAAGCACGTAGACCTATGTAGAAGATACTTATTTACTCTAGAAAATATAATCTTCACGTCTAAAGTGAATGAAAGGGTTATAGTTTTCAGGAAACAATGACGAACAATGATTGTCAATGACAAATGACATTATATGGAGAAAATTGAATATCTCAGAATATTGGGATATATGCCGTTTAGTGATACATCAATAGTATCCGATAAAACTGAACTGAAAATTAACCAGATAGTAACAGAGCGCACTCGTTTTCAGACGTGTCAACTGAAAACCCGTGTACTGTAATATAGATATTTATAATTCTAGAACTAACATCGTAAGCTACCGTGGGACGATCCCATAATAAACACCGCACTTAAAAATAAATCATATTATTCTAGAAAGTTATTCTTTTCCGATCGCAGACAATATCAGCTGTTATAAAACACCGCTGAAGCGTTAGATTAATGAGAAACGCGTGTGGAAAGGGCTTAATGAGTTTGTTATTTATAACAAAGGTTTCGACACAATACATGAGATTAGTAAACTGGCTAATTTATGGTTCCGTCTATTGGCATCGGTCGTTGTGTTGATGAGACGACACGACGGGGACGTTAAGCAATCTTCTATTATAATAGTGACACATGGGTTCGGTCATAGAGTACCTATAATAACTTTTTAGATAACTACATACGTTTTCGTATTCGTTTCGGGCAAATGATATATAAGTAAATAAGTATGATGTTGTTGTAAATGTATATTAGGGGCAATTCTGCAGGCTTCCTTAAAATCGCTTATTTTTTTATTATATATACTTGTTTGATCATTCCATTCGCTTTTTGAATAAAGTTACTTATTTTAAGATTTTTAATAAGTTTTGTGGTAGCCTTCAGAATTGATACATTTGTATCGTCTAATAACCTCAAAAAAATTGTAGGACAAGATAGACTATTGTTCTACTATGGACTTATAAAATACGTCGTACAGATCAAATCGTTCATGAATAACGGAGTAATTCATGTACATATTCATATACCTATACATACATAAAAAAATATACGCTACGAATTGATGACCTCCTCCTTTTTTGAAGTCGGGTAATAAACACAAACCCTATTGGGTAAATCACTTAAACATAAAGTAATAAGATAAAATACCTTTTTGTTTCAGTTTTTAGCAATAAAAGCTTCACTAAAACCTATAATAATAAACAAAATAAAGTTTTTTTTGCCATGAAACATAATGTCAAATGACAAGAACAATACAATTCATCATCATCATCATCTCAGCCATAAGAAGTCCACAGCTGGACATAGGCCTCCCCCATGGATTTCCAAAAATACCGATTGGAAGCGGCTTGCATCCAGCGTCTTCCCGCCACTTTTATGAGGTACAATACAATTAAATAAAATTAAAAGCAGGCATTTCTAACAAAACCTCTACTACAATAAAGTTATCGAAACCACCCACCAAGTCGTAGAAGAGCAGTTTCGTTAAGGGCGACCCTTTCATTCAAAAAGGGCAACCACAAATTTTACTATCAACCCAAATAAAGCGCGGCGCGTTCCGAAACGATTTCCTAGTATAGTTTACATAGTCGACACAATAATTTGAAATCGACGCACGTTCGCCGACGGATGTATACGAATGCCAAACAGAATTGGCCTCACTCGGTCCGTAACTCAAAGTATTTCTTGCTGAAAACTGAAAGGAACTCGCAAGTCTAAACAGACTTTACTCACTACACGCAGTGATGTACAGTCAGCAAAAGTACTTAAGATAATTGACTATGCAAATAACCGCCAAAATTTTGCTTTCATCTGTGTGTATATTTGTTTATTTGGATGTTGGTACTCGAAGTACAGGTCATATTTTTTAATTGATTTTGATAACACGAAACTTGGTATACAACATCTACAATTTCAGAGATTTTTTTATCATCGGCTATTTTTTAGTGGAGAATATTTCCCTTAAAAAGAGGGAGGGAGCTTTGATACGTGGCCATTTATTGGACAATTTTGATTATAATATATGGCAAAAGCATTCGGTAGTTATTTCTAAACCAGAATTTAAAATATAAGCAAAATCAGTAAAGAAAGTCAAGGAGAATCAGTAAAGGAGTAAAGAGGTTGTCAACACACAAGTTTGTACTCACATGGTCATGCTTCAGCAGTACATATTAGAAAACTGATATTTAGAAAACTGAAAAACAAACTTCAACCGTCAGGCGCATAAACCAAATGTTCATTAAAGTTACTCTAAATTCCCGAGTCGCAATTATAAAAGTAATATTTCTTTTTGTGGACATAGAAATAAATAAGGTCTAAATCATCGAGCTATATGTATGTACATATAACTCGATGGTCCAAATACATTTTAAATGAGTATGTTACTGACTTTACTTAAATAAATGTAATCTATAATAAATATTAATAATGTTTATTCTTTTGTTAACCGTACTGCCTAAGTTAGCGTTTGTAATGTGGAATCGATCACATAAAATACTCTCGTATTTTGGTAAACGTCAAATAAAACAGGAGTTCTATGAGCATACGCAACGAAAATGCGTTTAAATACCAATAAAGACTAGTTTCGTACCTACAAGTACGTTTGTGCTTACGTAGAGAGATGAAACATAAAAAACACGTTTTATTGCGGAATATTTACCTATAAGAAACTACTTGATGGTCAACATCCATGTCTTGACCACCAAATATGTGATCCTATGGTATTCGTTCTTTTTACACACCGTATTTTTTTGCCTGGTGCAGCAAATCCACAATACTGACCCTCTTTAATTCTAAAACAATACTATTCCAAGGTTCATTTACAGGTTTCCAGACTCGCGAAATCAATTGCAGATACAGGCCCAGAGGCTCGGCTCGGCAAAATCTCCTCTTACGACAAAACATACCATATGCCGTATTTTATAATTCATATAAATACCGAAGTACATTAATAACATGTTTTAACATATTGTAAAAACTTAATCAACTCCTTTCATAATTTGAATCGCGCTCTGAATCTTGCCTCGATTCGTAATGTATAGGTTCAGCAATGGGCTAAAGATCAAACGAATTAACGATTGGTCAGTCACGAAAGAACTTTAAGTAATAGGTAACCACATCAAAACGCACACCTTCCTCCCATCAGAACCGTCATCAAAGCTCGAATCCCTTCATATAAATCTATCTATTGCATATAAAACTATATCTACTTCATGATAAGCCGATTTAACACTGTTACGCAACTTATAGGTAATATCGATTTCTACGACATAAAAAGTTCTGTCTAGTCAACACCGTCTAGATTTCTGAATATTGATTTAGAAAGTTGACCATAAATTTGACAACAAGCAGACAAAATAACGGAATCGATACCGGACAATAGATACCGACAGATCTTGATTTAAGTCGTCCAGTTTTTGTAAACGGCGTGATACAACCGCAAAAGTTAGAAATAGAAACGGTTCAGATGAAACACTGTTGTCAAATAACCTAAACCTAACCCCCTATTCTAGTAAACACAACCCGATCCAAGAATACCAGGTCAGAGCATTAAGTTGTCTGCACGCATTTAAGACTGCATTAAACCGTAACGGCGAGGTTTAAAAGGGTTACCTATTCATGATTCGAAATATGCAACATCGAGTATCATTTCCACGAAAACGTTTTTTTTTAACCCTTTTTGAAAATGCATTTCACAACTCGTCTGATAATAGAATCTTATTTAATATTAAGAGTTCTAGGTTCAAATACAAAATAAATTAATGAACTCAACTTAATAGCTAGTTCGGGTACATAAAACTAATAAATGGCTAATAAATAAGTATTTATAATCTGAAACTTGTGACAAGTAAAACACCTGGAATCAGATAGTTGCTAAGAACGTTTTAAAAAGCGTGTCTACACTTTACAAGTACCTCTCCGGGCTAGCAAAACAAAGCGACACTACAGCTGGCCTAGCATGGAAGGTAGGAAAACCGTTTTTATCCACGTTGTTATGTCAGTACATACTTAATTTCCTCAAAAAGGTCGATAAAACGGAGAAATAGTACATTATGATACAAGTGTGCTAAGTTGGTCATTACAGTCGAGGCGGAATTGCAGCCCGAGCCGAAGGCGAGGGCGTAATAGAGCCGAGAGTGTAATGACCATAATGCACACGCGTTTCATACGACGTTTTTCAACACACTTGCGAGCAAAAAAACACCCGTTTATAACTGAAATATTTAATTTAAGTAAAAACTCTTTGTTGAAATTTAAAAAAAAACTGTAAAGTAAAGACACTAGTGTGTAATAGAAAAGTCAAAAGCACGGTTTATAACTGAAATATTTAATTTAAGTAAAAACTCTTTGTTGAAAAATAAAAAAAAAGCTGTAAAGTAAAGACACTAGTGCGTAATAGAAAAGTCAAAAGCACGCGTGTTTTATAGGATACTTTTCGGCCATAAAAACGGTTGAATAAGGGCCACTTTACGAGCAAGTGTGTTGAAAAGACTATTTGTCTACATTCCATGCTAGCCCTGCTGATGTTGTAGATGATTTTTGCCAAAAAAGTTGTATGAAACTGATTCGAGCAAATTAAGATTCGAACAAAAATACTTCGGATCATAGTACCCTTCGAACTTCACAGATGGGGTGGTCGGTCATACTACAGTCTTACAGAGAATTGCAACGGAGCAAACAGCTCGTGTAAAAAACGAGCATGTTACAGCTTCCGATACAAAAGCGACGACAAAGAGGCGTCACTTCCACACGGGCTGACTTCTGAGAACTAATGAAAGGTGAGTACGTAAATAGGACAGTACGGATGGAACGTCGCCGCTAGAACACTGATGTACCACTGATTGATTTGGGTGACATTGATAATAACGTGTGGACTGTGGATATCCGTTTTGGGAAGTAGAAAAAAAAATCGATAGAAATGATTACTTTTAAGTTAGAAAACTGAAATCTGACTTAAGTACATGTCTGTACAATTTATTAATATAATACGAGCTCATCAAAAGTTACCAAACAAAACTAATCTAAGTTCTATGGACCTCTTAGGTAAGTACCTACTAAAATAAAAGAAATCCAACAAAGTAACAGTTTCATTTGCACACCGAGACTTTCGTACTCCCATGCAACATAATATCAACACGAAAAACAGGACAGAATATTGATAAAAGCTTGGCGCTTTTATCAATATTTTCTTTAGCTCTAGCGTGACTTTGATAAAAAAAAAAAGACTGTGCGACGACGTGCGCCATTATGGATCTACATAAAGTAAAATAATATGTAATACCATCAACCGTCACTTGTTTATGTCATTCGACAACGTGAATTAATTAGTTTCATTTTCAAAATGACAAAAACTGATAATATCTCGTTTTATTATCTAATTATTATTTTTCAATTTACATCAAAGTGAACCCAATAATCTTTGAGCCATTATTGACATTTGTATCTGTTACCGTTCGAAAGGTAACAGCCGTTTAAGTGTAGGACAGACAGACAGACACCGTAGCCCCACGAATAGACTACCGCGCCCTTAGTACGGAAGCCTAAAAGGAAAATAAACATAATTGACAAAATCGATTCTTTATAAATTTATATTAATTTTTTGACTAAAGTTTGCTTTAAGTATCATCAACTTTAAGACATAAACTTAAGCACCAATTGAAAAGACAAAAATGTAATTAAGACTGAAATGAACGATGGAAATGGAAATGTTAGCATCGACCTATAAAATTTGCTTTTACTACAGCATTAAGAGGGTTCAAGGCTCGAGAAATAAGATTAAAATTACGACCGTAAACTCTATTCTTGGCCAATTTGTCATATTGAAACGCCAGGGCCGGCACGCCTCGAGACTGAAGTTCCGCAGCTCATAAAATCACGTATGTAGAATTCAAAGTGGCATAATGCTAACTGCATTGTTGACATGAATGTATTGCATTGGATTAGTGGTTGATTACAAATGCTTGCCAAATACGCAAAAGGTTTAATTCATTAAATCATCATACAAATATAATAGATTTACTGCTTTCAAAATTTCATAACATTAAATAAAAAACCGGACAAGTGCGAGTCAGACTCGCCCACCGAGGGTTCCGTACAAACTAAATAAAAGGGGGAAATCATATTTCATTTTTTATATTTTCCTTCATAAACCGAAAAATATACTATATTTAACACATTCCTTGCTCTCCACTCGGATCCGAGTGGAAAAGTTTTAGTTCCTAGCTGAAGTGAAGGATCTGCAGGGGGCGAAGAATGTGTCAAAAATCTGTTTTAGCTTATGCTAATGAGGCTCTTTCATATGATACCCCACATAATACGGTTAATTCACTTTAAAATTTGGGCCCTCATTCCTTGCATAGAGACACTATTTTTTTGGGATTAAATTAAAAATGTCCTGTTTTTGTATTTTTTTCTATATGTGTACTCTAACACAATGCTTCTTGCCAAATTTCAGAGTTCTAGGACAACGGGAAGTACCCCATAGGTTTTGATTCCTCTATGAGTGTCGAAATGTGCGTTTTTTACGACATATTCGGCTGTAACTTTTTTTTACGAAAACTGAGAAATTTTATTTTTCTTTCTGCAGCAAGATACTATGGATCTGCGTATATGCTTTTAATTTCAACTTGATACCTTCACGCGTTCCTGAGATAAAGGTTGACACCCGGACGGACGGTCAGACAGACAGACAAACGGACAACAAAGTAATCCTATAAGGGTTCCGTTTTTTCCTATTGAGGTACGGAACCCTAAAAACTGAAGCAACCGACTTCTCATGGATGCCATTGTCAGGACTGGACCAAATTGAAATGGAACCACACGGGAAGCACCAGCTTACAAATAAAAAAAGAATCATCAAAATCGGTTCACCCAGTCGAAAGTTCTGAGATAACAAACATAAAAAAATGATAACCTCCTCCTTTTTGGAAGTCGGTTGAAAATGCGCTTTATCGTAATAAATAGGTGATTTTACTAACATTATCCTAAAGAATGCTCATTTATGACAATAAAAGCGAATTTTTGCATACTTTCTCAAAAAAAAAACGAACACTCAACAGCATATCAAGCGTAATGAAATCGTAAGTTATACTGCAAAAATCGCTCTTCTGCAGTCGGGTATTTTGTTTTTCTTTTAATATGGACTTTACTTGTTTAAAAAATGGGAAATTATTGTACGATATAAAACCTACTTATAGATTCCACAAAAAAAAAAGAATACAAAAAAAAAGTAAACGGTAATATTAAAATCTCATTGGATCAGCGATTTATAAGTACTAACGTACTAGATGTCATTTTAACCACTCACTTTGTTCGTCGCAACTGCAGAGCAGTGTCTACACCTTGTTAAATTGTCTGCTAGATAGTGAGCGGTGATGAGCTTTGACCACCGTTTTGTTGTTTGAAATCTCTGTTCTGGTTTACATTAAGTTTTTTACTTTGGATAAAGAAAATAGGTCTGTAACACTTATCCACTTATTTGAAACGCCTAGCATTTCAGGCCATTCCTACTGTAGAAAATATGTGAACTTACAAATATTCTTACCTATAAACATTGTGTTGAGCAATTAGTCCTGGTATCAGTGTTCATGTGCATACATAGGAATACGGAAGCCTCGGTAAACAAGTAAAACTCGTACTATTCCGAATCTATTTATTATATATGTTGTAACAATTTCTAAAAATATATTTTAGATGTAATAATGTACGCAACTCTATCTTAAGCCTACAATTTTTTATAATAAAATACTTTTTTATTTTGATTACGGTAGAGCCGTGGGACGAGGCTAGCTAACAACTATTTCATTTGTAAATAAATAAATGAAGATTATCAATTACTATTTTGTTATTACGTCCAAATATATCGCTGAATAAATATTCGGAACAAAGACTTTTATAGATACCCTAAGTGTATGTGTATGGAAGATTGTCACACACAGTTGAAGCCCTAAGATTTATTTGTAATCAGGTGATATATATACTTTCGATTCGATATTTTGTCAATTAGTTACTAGCGTGCAAGCGCGCGGTTGCATTGAGTTGAATCAAGTTGAATTGATTTCGCGCGGATGGAATTTTCCGTCACTAAATCGTTTGTGTGACGTCACACTCGATACCAAAAATGTGGTACGCAAGGTTTTCATGTAAGTAAATGAAGTTCATGCGTCGTCTACTATGTCTGTGATTCGGAAACACTAGAGGCTACTTTCTTTCTTATATTTTTAATTTAAATACAATTCCCAAGAATTGATCTATATTGTTCATTATATTATGTAAATTCATACTTGAAAGAACATCTCTCAGAGAGAGTATCACGGTCTAATTTCTATGATACAAAGACTCTTTGTACTCCTTTACCTCGATAGATATGTGGTATCTCTCATTCTATAATAGAATAATAAATATTATATCAATTCAGATATCATTCCATATAATATTATCGGGAGTAAAACAGCTTCATCTGTCTCCGTCAATTAGTCTAAAGCCCTCTCACGACTGTTCGTGTTCTAATTAATGCCCGAGCTCACAAAACTGGGAAAAACGAGGAGAGTTGTTACTCAACCAGTGTTCACTCGACTCTGACTCAACAGCTAAAGTTAAGTCATGTGGATTAAATATCATAATTATATCCACTTACTGTAATAAAGGGAAAGTTTGTTAAGAGGAAAGTTGGATGTCAAATTACCAGAACAACTAACAACTTATTTTACAACGCCATTTTTCCGAACAACTTAAGGAAATTGCTTTTCTACCCCTGGCTACTATTATTTTGTTAAGGTAATTAACGTAGTTATTTACTATAGCAAAATACACGTCTTTAACTAAAACTGCGGATCACGCGTAAAAACTTGTCAACTATAGTTTCAACCACATTCGACGGTATTTTTCGAATTAACATCGCCGGCTCTCATTTCCAGTTGGCGTCACGGTTTGCTTTGTTGTAGGATTTTTTCTTTAAAATTGTAGGTATTAGAGATAATTTCTAAGTTCATCTTCTTTCTGAGTGGCTAACTTTTGAGACAATTCGAAATACCTCTGACATGTCAGATTTACTACAGACATAATATCAATTTAATTTTGTTACTTATATTAAATTTAAAATAGTAAAATTTTTATAATATTACAAGACACTTTATTGCAGTTTTTTTTTACTTCGAATTTATGATGTTGAATAAATATAACAAAAACAAAGCCTTAGATTATTCCAATTACATAAAAAAAAAAACTAATCGAAAGAGATAGAACTCAGTTTTCTACTTTCGTACGGATAATTGAACTCACGACAATCCCTTTAACACAATGAAGATCTTAGAACAGTACGTAAAAGTTGATATTTCTTTCTGATACTCAACAGTAATGTTGAGATCTGTTTAGATATCTGTTATTTTTATAGATATTAAATAACCTAGACTTCCGATCAATAATCTTGTATGATAAAAGTATGAGATAATTATAAATAATTAACATATCTGCAGACTTTTATTTATTTACATTCGATTTCAGCCTTGATTGTAATAACTTTTATCGAAAACAATTGAAGATAACGATACAGATACAACCTTTCAAAATTACTGTCAATTCAATTTCAGTAAAATCTTACGTAAAAGTGAAACAAACATTAAGTAAAACAACTGTCTCCTTTTACTTATCACACATAAGTATAGAGTACAAGCACAAATTAATTTATAAATCAAAAACTCAACTGCGTGTATAATATAGAAATATCAATCAATCAATAAGCCCTCTATCCTGAACTTCTGTCTGCTTATAAGGTGTTTGTTTTACTCTTTTAGAGGATATCTCTTAGTTCAGTGTGCCTTTTAGCAAAGGCCTCCTCCAACATTTTCCATTGTGCTCTATCTCTGGCAACCCTTCTCCAGTAAGGGCCCACTGTAAGTTTCGACTCGTCTTCCCATCTCTTAAGTTGTCTTCCCCGTTTCCTTTTTCCATCTCTGGGATACCAGTCTGTCACAATTTTACTCCACTTTTCCTGAGTACTCCTTAACATGTGGCCTGTCCATCTCCATTTTAGTTGGTCTAATATAGAAATATACTATATCTCTATTAAAAGGGCAATGTTTTCAACGTCTAATAACAACGAGATTTAACATCTTATATCTCAATGACGAGAGCAAACTATTACTGGAAAAACTTTGAAAAATGCGAACATGGTGGCGCTAAACATCAAGCGAGCGACTTGTCTCATTTATCTATTTGTATAAATAAATATTCTTACATTGCTCGAACTCAATAAAATATTACCTTCCTTTATAGACAATCGGTTAAAAAGCTTCAAGTAGAACAACAACCCATAAACGGTTACCACTTTTACGTCACGCATAAATACAGAGTAAAACAAACAATTACCTCAGCGTAATACTTTTCCTAACATATGCTTAAATTGGTGTTTACAACCTGTCAGTTTATCAAGAACTAACATCGATTAACGAATAAGTTGGTTAATGGGCCTCCAAATCGCCGATTCGATAGGGCAACAAACTTTAGAGAAATAAAAGTAGTTTGGCCCGAAGCTGTTTAGCATCTCGACGGCAATTACATAATCAAATAAATGTTACGCATCTACCTTTAAATTTGTTACGTGCCTACTTATGCATGTTTTTAGATAGATTTGTTTCATAAAAATAAGATTTATTAACCGATATTTGGATTACCCGATCGACATGATCACGTTTCACAACTTCTAATAAAACCCACATGATAGTTAGGTAAACGTTTTAGACAGTAAATTTCGACAGATCTGATGTCCCAAGTTTGAACACCCACTTGACATTACTTAGCAGTTTATAAAGACGTATTTTTAAGGTGTGTATCTGTGTTTAAGTCTTTATTGAGATATGCAAAAATATCCGCTACGTGTGCTATTCCCATCGCATAATATCCCTCTAATGGGTTTTCGGCACTTGAAAACTAGCCAGAAACGATAAAATGCGCATCTGGCCACTCGCACGCGTCCGATTTGATATATTGGTATACTTTAATGTTAAATCTGGTGCCAAAATTAAAGCTTCCGAGTCCGGATTGTTTGAAGAAAATCTTTCTTTCCGTTCTGTCGAAATTAAAAGTCAACGCATACCTACCGGTGACGTCCTTCATGGCTTCAATGTATTTCAATGTTACTGTTTGTAATTTTTACGTAAGTAATAATATTTTTACAGCGCTGTTTTATGTTACTCGGATATTATGAAGAAAAATATCAGATGCTATTTCTATTTGCCTATTACGTCAAGACTCGAAGATTTCAATGCCTAATACATAGAAAAGTTATCAAATATGAATAAAAATTATGTAGATGTTGAAGGCCAATTTTAGAACCAAACATTATTTTAATGCAAGATGCATTAAAAGGCTTGTCATAAGCTGCTGTTATTTCAGATGGATCTGAACTATACCAGGCATATCGGAGACATTCATTCGTCAATATACCAGACACAGAAATATAGTTTTGTATGGAATTGCCAAACTGTTGCTTCGTTTTCATCAACTTGCACGCTTGGTAGACAAGAACTAAAGTATCGATAGACCTGCGAAAGAGAAATATTTTGGTCCACGGTCTTGATGCGTACTAGACAGGAATATCCTATGTCGCCATTTCTATTTGCTAAGAGCTACAATCCTGAATTGAAAGCTAGAGATGATAAATATCTCGTAGATTGACGAGCTCTATCTTCGGCCATACCGTCGCTTAACATCAGGCAAGTCGGTGGTCAATCGTAGGTCTAATATGCAAAAAAAAGATAAATATGGAAATAAGTTACTATCATTTGCTCCGTGGTTTAACAGACACTGGTAGGGCCATACAGGCCACACTAGATTCAAACGTTTCATAACGCTTTTAGTATACATTAGGTCCAGTCCAATCAAAATTCTACTGTGTCAAACAAAAAAGTTATACCCATATAAAAGAAACAAACACTTGTCTCAAGTATAATCTTGATTGTGAACCAGCCTTTTATTTTCACATAAACTAGTAAATAATATGTAAATGACAGACAAATTACACCCAAAAAAACAATCATTATACCAAGATGCTATCAATCTTTCCATTGAATTACAAAACAAATTTTTCTCATAAATCACCGATTATAATATCCATTCATACATGGCAACATGGCAAAATGTATTTACCACGCATCGTTTACCATACCAAAGTCGATTTCACTTACAATGTGCAAATCGGCGTCATTGAAATATCTGCTTTACAAAGAACACAATGGTGTGTTAAGATTTATTAGGCATAGCTATTTACGACTTTCCAAACAATTGGTTAGAATGTATAGCATAACGAGATAGGCTTTCGCGGTAGAAAAATCCGTCATTGTACGCGATGTAACAGTTAATGTCGAACATAATTTAAGGGTCATTGTATTCATCATTACAGATTTTACTTAAACTGCGGGACCAATTCTGAAATCATAACAAAGCAACTATCGTATTCAAAATGTTTATTGAGCTTCAACTAAACATTGCTATAAATAAGTAGCAAACTTTTTTCGTATTTTCAGGTTAGGTCCCATAATAAAAGTTGTTCATGACGTTGAGTACAATGACCCTTATACTCATCTGCAAAGTAAGTATGTACACATATATACATTCATTGTTAAAACTCTGTATCCATTGTCATTTTCTATACTTCGGAAAATAGACGAAACCGTTCAGAGCTCACCGCAAATAAAAATCCAAAATTAAGCCTTTCATCAGAAATTTTAATACGAAAAAAGTGCAACTTCTTCTTAATTATGTTCGATCCAAGTCAAAACTTTGTTTTTCACTTAAAATTCTTTAAAATAACGTGTTTTTAGTCTCAATATGTGAATATTATGCATTTATTTTTATGATCGTTAGGCTCTTTGCCTTACGCTTATGTGCATTGCATATCTAATAGGTGGTAAAAGTATAATATTTTTACGAATGAGACGACGTAGCTCCAGTGAATCATAAGCCAATGTAAATAAGTTAATAAATGCTGTAGTGAAACTTACTAAATATCAACTCGTCAACAAATGAAAGTAAACTGCATACATTAATAGCACTGACGTCGGGTCTGTAGATTATCTTCGAGTGGGAAATGTAAATTTACTCAACTACACTATTTTTGTTATATAAAATAATTATCATCATCATCATCTCAGACATAGGAAGTCCACTGCTGGACATAGGCCTCCCTCATGGATTTCCAAGACCGATTGGAAGCGGCTTGCTTCCAATGTGTTCCCGACACTTTTATAAGGTCATCTGTCCATCTCGTGGCTGGTCTTCCTACGTTGCGCTTGCCAGTGCGTGGTCTCCACTGGAGAATTTTACGGCCCCGTCGGCCATCAGTTCTACGTGCTATGTGCCCTGCGCACTGCCACTTCAACTTACTAATCCTGTGTACTATGCCTATGTGTATTATAATTGTATATTCGTTGTAATAATAATGCTAGTTTTGTACAGAAACTTTTCTAATCCAATAATCCGATCCATAAATAAGCAAATAAGGAAAACGATTGGACACAAAAGTCATTCTTTATAGATCTTAGTTCATTTGTTGAGTATTTAAAAAGAGTGATAAGTAGAATAACTTTCTGTAACAAACGAACAGTTAATAACATATAATTAAAATAGTACGACGAAATATTCCCAAAGCACTTGACAAATTAGGACAAAAATTAACCGCCGACGTATTTCTGGAGTCATTAAAGAAGCATGAAGATTCACACGACACAAAGGAAGTGTTTGAAGTTAAAAAGAACTTTAAAAAATGCATTAATTGGTGACGCGGCTAAATCGAGAATGCCCGAAATGGATGTAAGTCTACACTCAGTTCAAAGCGTAACACAAGTGCTAATGGGCGAACCCGAATCTTTACTTGCGTTCACTTCGGCAGTTTGTTCATGTTGCTTTCCAAATTGTGATTTATTTGAAACATACAGGTTCACCGTATAAAATTACTACATAAAAACAAATACCATTACAAATACCAATTTTACCCTACTAAAAAAAATATTTCCCAAATCGATTTATAATTACGGAGTAATGGGTAACAAACATTAATTATTTATTAATATTAATAAATTAATCTCCTCCTTGAAGTCTGTTGATAATCATTGAGACCGCAATTTTCGTCATTTAGGTAATTCGCATTTTTTGTACAACACAAAAAACTGTTTTCTATCCCAAAGTACCTGGTAACCTCATAAATTGTATAGTTGGTAAGTACATCATATATTTTTGTAATCATTGATTAGTTTTTCCAATACTTAATTTTTAATATAATAACATTTGAAAAGAAAACAAAACGTACAAGCTTTGCCTGTTATGTTATAAAATTCCAGTCGGACAAAAAAATTATCAATCAATATTTCAAAACATCTTAAACATTTTCTTATTCTTCTTAGCAAGTTTTAAACAGAGAGCGCCGTACTAATATCTATTAATTTCTTAGAACAATAAAGAAATAAAGGAAGTAATAAATTCGACGTGGGTGTGTCACCCCTCTACTATGAGATTCCCGGAGACACGCTTTGATTTGCTTCCAAGGGGAACATTAGACAACTTGATGAAAAGCAAACTGGAAGCCAAATATTAATTTAATTTACTAATTCTACCTCTAATTGGGTTAAATAAACATTGATGGAACACCGATTTGATGGCTTGATATTTTATGATGGCGTTTCGTAACCAAACCAGTGGCGCAAATTGGCCAATTTCAAGAATACTCCCACATGAAGTATGGAAGCATACTTTCTTCCATTGAAAGAATCGGCACCCACACGAGTGTATTGACACGAATCCTACCGGTTTCATAATGCAGCCAAAGCGGAAATTTCAAAGTTTTGATTTGTTATATCACACCTTCGCAAATGTATCCTATATACATAATGCGTACATGTAAATTATGCAAAGTACTAACGCTAACACTTCATTAGACGTTCTCTTGAATTGACAAATACTGTTTTATTTTTTCTCCTCTTGAGATATTGAACAGGCGCGATTGACTCATTTGCTATTTTCATAATACTTTCTTCTTTATGGTTGACCATTAAAACAATGATCTTCTCCGCCTTTTTACACACGATGCCGCTTTGTATGAAGAGATCTCTTGGAAAGTTTGTACAGGCGTGTAATAACTATCCATTGAGGAGCGCTTTCACAACTTTACCGTAATTCTCAGTAATTCGAGTATTGCCTCTCTGTTCTAAATGTTTTCCGCATAATTTTCGCGTTGCAAAATGCGGGTGCTGATAAAGACAACAAACTGCATAATAATGCATTTATCAATGACCTGAAATACGAATTACAGATGAGTAAGTGAATTTGCTTACTTATAAGGTAGTAATGTAAATGTGGATGTATAATTAAAAGGTGATTTTCAAAGAAATTGTACAAATACCACCCACGTTGTTGAGCTATGGTTTATAAATGGCAATGCACGTCCGTTGTATGACAGGCACTCTAATACATTAATGCCAATAATGCTTGCACTTGTAAATCTTATTAAAGATCCCATTAATGTTGTATCTCGATTTATCTTTACGAATTATCGTGCGGAAATCATTATTAAGGAGTTAAAGATAGCTTAGCTATAATTTATACTAATTTAATTGGGATGATAGTAGTCTAATGAAAATCTGTGAATACTCTAACACTAAGTGAATAGATTTCGACTGTAAATTGACGTGCTTTATCCTCGGTCACATCTTCTCTAACCATTAGGCCAAATGATGGTCAAACGTGGGCTTATTATTTCATCTACAGAAACTCAAGTCCTTTAAAAGCGTAGTCATATTAGCATGGCTCAGTAGGTGTAATAATGATTTTATTTTACTTTTTCTTCAATTTATCTAAAAGATACATAAATTAATCTAAGAATGGTATTAATTTAATGGTAAATTATTATGATACTGGTTTCAAAATTTAAAATATAATAGTTTCTCTTGTAAATTGGATTAAAGTCAACAATGTTTTATTAATAAGGGTTTTCCGGCAGCTCTCATAAACGCCCGAACTCAATCGAGTTCATTTTTTTTTTTTTTTTAGGCAATAGTTAAATTAACATTTTTGCCAGCAACAAGTATGACATAAGAGAGGAAAAAGAAGTCGGAATTTAGAATTTATTAACTGAAACAAAGAAAATATCCTATAAAATACAAAGGTGAATTAATGATATAACAAAACAAAATGCACACAAACACTTATAAACTAAACTAAACAAAATGCAAACAAAACACTTATAACAATTAATATATTACATATATAGGGCTGAAAAATTAAAATAACTACGTACAAAAGGACCCAAATAGCTCGAAATGCATCCAACAATCGAACTCCATCTAAGATAGTTTATAAAAGCATGGATCCAAGAGTCGGTTGAACTCAACTTCTTAACATGGCATCAAAGATTGCACGATGAATGAAGATCTAATTACTTCTTTCACTTCGGTATAATCTTATAATATTTTACACTTCTTTGGTATAATATTTTAAGATGAATCTCGAAAATGTAATAGTCACAGTTCAGTTTGGGCGCGCATTGAAACCGTAGCATCGGTGTGCCAAGCTAGAATAATATCGCAACCACCCGTTTGGAACGAACGGGTTTGGTTAAACCTAACTGTAAACTCCATTACAAAATTATGACTTTCTGATTAACATTTTATACGTGAAAAGTAAGTTTTACTTAGATTCTAATTAAGGTGGGAAAGCATTATCTATCTAACTTCATAATAATACACAGCTGAGTTTCAGCAAAGTGGGTTTTAATCGAGACGTTTATAAACATTTGCACAGTGCCCAACACGCACTTGGCCGATGTTTTATAAATAATAGATCTATGTTTGAAGGCTTCTCTGCGTGCCCTAAATGCTAGACTTTGTACAAAAAGTGAGCATTGCCATACAGCGAGGAAACGCGGAAAGTATTTTGGGCACTTTGCCTGAAAGTGGAAATTATTTGAACTCTTCATAGGATTTCTATGCCTATGGATATTTCAAATAATCTCCAATTACTCCGTTTTACAAATATTTACTTTTGAGTTTTACTTGGTATAATTTATGTTAGTTAATTTTATTAAAATAAATAATCAAGTTTGAACTAGGGGGAAATCGGGGAAACCGTATAACCACAAAGTATTTGCGCCAACAAAAATTATCCTCGGCATCCACAATTTAAAATTCTAGTAACGTAAAAAGTTTATATTGTAAATTATTGTCACCTCTAGACGTAGTCCTTAATCCGTTTAGAGTCCCCCATTGGCTCGCCTTATACTCATCGCTGTAGATGTTCAATTCACTCGAAAATATTTTCTGGCTGATCAGTTTCTTTTGATTTTTAGAGTCCGATTGGAAGAGCGACACGAATTTATGGAGAGGACTCATTTTTAACACTTTCCTTTTAATTTGCCAAACTTAGAACACAACTTGTAACTAGAATACAAAACTGACAGATTTCTTGAAGCTCTACATTTTAGAAAAAAAAGAAAACAAATAAAAAGTGAATACACTAAAATCAAATCGCACTAAAGTGTTCTCCGTAACTGTTGAACGACCGTGCGACAGTGTCGCCGATCTTTTACCTATTGCCCGTTGCTGTTGCGCGCGCGCACTTTCAAGTCATTGAGGAACTTTCATTGGACGCTCACCCCTATGCTGCAGAGGTTGGAACTGGTAGCGTCAGTTCTTAGAGAAGAAAAACTGATGCTCATACTTAAACATGTAAAAGTTAGGTAAGTAACTAATTTAAGGTTGTAAGAACCTGTGAAATATAAGAATTAAAATTATTACTTACTAGATGACCTGTACTTCGTATCACCTATCAATGAGTGGACCCGATATTTTCTCAACGTTTATACCTTCCCTGGACTACGACAAACATTTCCAAACCAAAATCAGCTAAATCGGCCCAACCGTTCTCGAGTTTTAGTGAGACAAACGAACAGCAATTGATTTTTATATGTATAGAGATATAGAGATTGATGAGACACGAAATAAATGTAAAGTGAGCATTTAAATCGAAAATATCACTGACAAAATTATGGAATATCCATAAAAATATTTATAGTCCAAATGTTATACAATCTGGTAACACTGGTAAGTATGTCAAAGCACAAATAGGAGGGTTAGTCTGGTCAAGTTGTGGCTTTTGTTCAGCAGTAAGGATCAATAAGTTACAAAAAAACACAGCAAAACCCAATGAATAAAATCATGACAAAACCTTGACATCACATCGTCTTTCAACATTGGATGAGCTTTGGTCAAAAGCTTAGCGTATCAGACATAAAAAATATAATTAAATAGATAGATATATATATTATATATATATATATATATATATCATTAAGTAGGTAGTATTTGTGTAGTACCTATACGTATCTTAGTGCTGTTGGTAGGTACTTATAAATGATTGCATTACATTAGTTAAATAATTAGCCTCTGTGTGGTAACCATGTGTGAACTCCTATACAATAAACAATGGTCTGAAGGGGCGATTTCTACGAGAGCTGGTGTCATTAATGTACCTATCTACCTACCTCTAAATGTGGTAATTAAAATTCTTCTTATTTTTACAACAATATGTAGATATGTACTTAGATCAAAATACATAAATTCATGTCCTAAAAAAAGGTCAATGAATTTATTTTGATCTAAAGTCAACGAATTCATTTTCTTCTATTTCTATAATTTTCTTCTATCAACACACCTAATAAGATAAAAATAAATTCATTGACCTATGTTTAGGTCATTGAATTAATTTAATTAACAAAGTGGATTAATGAACATTTTGCCTTAAGAAATAATTAATATTTATTAGAACGTGCCGATGTGCGTGTCTTGAGAAAAAAAAAGACGTGTGGCACTCGGAGACTGCCGCGGTAAAGCTATTGCATAATAGCTTTACGCGCGGTGTGTTAGGTTATTTTCGTTACGGAATTTCTGGATTCGGTCTCCACGCTCAAGGCCCGCGATAGAATCTATGCAATAGCTTAAAACTATCCAAGAGTGGACTATTATGTAATGATCATGATTCATGATTTACTTTAGTTCTGACATAATCTTCTTCTTCGTCGTGTCGATGATCCTGAATATGTTTTCTCCCAGTATTGGACACTGAGGGCTCGAGAGTAGGTGCTGCATTGTCTGCGAGGAAACTCCACAATCGCACTGTGCTTTCTCAGTGTAGCTCCACTTGGTCATTTGACATAATAATAATTATAGAGGTACTTATATCAAACCGATAGCTGACACTTTATATAGCTAGTGGAGATCTAGTATCGGCAAAACATACAGTAGGGCTCGCTCTGATGAGACATTTAAGATTTACTATGAAGCATTTGTACATGTATAGGTACATATTATTAACTGTAGCCTGCTTCATATTTATAGATACATGTATAACATATACATACCTACTAAATATCTAGGTAAGTACGTAGTTGTTTTTTCATCTTTCAGAATTCAAAAGAGATGAACAATTAGGTAGGTGTCATTACTCTTAAGCCCCATTATATTTGCTCAAACAGCCTAGCATACCTAATTACTTAAGCAATTTGCATAAAAAAACAATTAAGTTCACTGTAACAGTCTTACTTTCTTTTGTTAACGTCTCAAACAAAAACTTCCTTATTAACGTATGTAGCTGTTTCTGCATTGTTACAATTCATATTAGCAATTATTGGCATATTAATAAGGGGATTATACTCGATTGATGAGTGTAATGACGCCTACGCGCGTAAATCGCTATCGTTTCGTGTCTGTGTTATAGATACTTTCGCAATATCACGCACGTGTGGGCGGACCTACGCTTACATTTCAGGGGGACAGCGATGGAAAAATCGCAATGATCTTATTATTTTAAAACGACTTCCAAAAAGAAGGAGGTTATCAATTTGGTCTGTATGTTTGTTCGCCGATTACACAGCACATTATGCAAAATCATCATCATATCAATCAAAATAGATGCAGTACTTTGGTTGTTATAACAATATAGCTGATAATTCATGCAAGTGCCTGTAGAAAAGTGAACAGCAAGTCGCGTATATGTTCTATTGCGTATTGCCACCAATAAAGTCGACGTGATGCAAATAGTAATAAATAACAAGTATCTATAAAAAAAGAAAATACCCGACTGTACAGAAGTGGTTTTTGCACTCTACGATTTCTTTACGCTTGATAAGTTGTTGAGTGTACTGTTTTGTGAGAAAGTATGCGTAAAATCACAGTAAAAGATATTACGAAAAAGTTAGTTGGAGGTTACGAAAAACTTTCGCATTTTTTTTATTTTTTGTGAGAGATGTATTATTTAAAAAAAAGGATATTAAAAAAATATAGTCTATGACACTCAGGAAGTGAAGACGACTCAAAAGACACCTAGCGCATCAAAATCGGTCAAGCCGTTTAGGCCGTAGGTGATCATATAGAAACATACATACATATATGCAATATACATACATACACTTGAAAACATAACCCTCCTTCTTACGCAGTCGGGTAAAAAGTCAGGATATATGGTGCAAGAGCACCACCCTAGATACAACCGAGCAAGCATGGATTTCATTCTATCTATCTAATCAGCCCGTGTCTACCCACTGCTGAGTATAGGCGTCCTCTTGTTCACGCAATCCTTTCCGGTCTTGTGCGAGCCTCATCCATTACTAACCGACGTACTTAACAATGTCGTCTGACCATCGGGCTGGTGGTCTGCCCCGATGAATTTCATTGCTCTCGCAAAAATGGAAAGATTGGCAGTTTGAAGTAAAACAGAGTTTTAATTAATGAATCATTTGGTTGATTTCTTAACTAGAGCTGCTGGCAACAATTGAGGATATCCTGTTTCTTTGCCTATATAATTATCCCGGTTTTGAAACCTTCCCAAGATATATACTGATTTCAATTCAGAAAGGACAAAAAGTAAAATTAAATTAAGCGCAATTGCTAATACCTAATAATAACAGGGGCTTAATAACTCAGATCCAACCTGCAAAGTTGCCGGTAAAGTATTTTTATAGTACTAGCAGTGCCATCTAGGATTTTACCATCGAACGAACTAGCACGCTACGTGACTACAATATTCCCACCCAGCCAACAATACACACTACTACTACTTCGAGTAAAACTCGATAGATGGCAGCACATGACCCAAAATTTTACAAGACACCAGTTTGCAGTAGTTGAAGTGTTTTTTTTTGTTTTGCAAGAACTGACCTTTACTAGTAGGCAAGGTGGTAGGTCTTTGTGCAGGCACGCGGTGAGGTGGAGGCTTGCGCGGCGAGGGGGGCGGGGGGAGGGAAGAGCGCGCTCGCACTGACACTGGTGATGATGATAGTTTCTGCACGACGCCATTCTTTTTGGCTATAAAAAAAAACAAAGATTATCTTGTTAGCAACAGGAAGTAAATTTAAAACAATATACAAATAGCTACAGAACATCTGTATCGTATTACTATTTACTATTTAAGTATATACTATTTCGGAAAACCATATATCGGTGCATTAAAATGGTGTAGGTAGGTAGGTACTACTAGGTACCTATTAGGTAGATACAAATTCCACGTGTACGCTATTTTTATTGCTCTGAAGAAAGAATTAAAAATATTTACCGAATCAAATTGAATACGCATTATTATGAATTAGTAGCGTAAGTCCAATAAGCTGCACCTGTATCGTGGAAACCTAATAAGATCCCTTATTTCGGTTTTCACCTCTTTATTACTTAATATCTTTTGATAATAAATGTATGTGTACAATAAGGTGTCTATCTATTCGCGTAAGAATAATGTATTTATCGCGAATAGTCTTCTTTATGATTACGAACAAAAGTACCAAGTTGAAATATTCGCTATAAATGCATTATTCTAAGTATATCTGCCTAAATTGTTTTAATGACCCAATACAAAATTTTGTTTACGTTTTCCTTTTTACGTACAAAAATAATAATATTGAGGAAGAATGAATAAACGTATGCATATTGGAAGATATTAGTTTCATCTAACTCTAGACCTAACACCATGATTAGGTACATAAAACATAGATCGTAAAACGCAATAACTTGTAGCAATAAGATTAAATATAGTTTTAAAAAACTGAAAAATCAACTTCAAAATGTGCAATTTTGTTTTAAAACCAAACTACTGTACTATTTTCATGAAAATTCTATGGGACGAATAATAATACTAGTATTGTTCATAGGGGACCAATCTGAAAGTACCTATATAGGTACTTTATAGCAAAAAAAAAAAAGTTTTCAAATCAAATAAGTTTATAAACACAAAAAAAAACAGTCGAATTGCTAACCTTCTTCTTTTTGAAGTCGATAAAAATATCCACTTCATTTTTCGATTTGCATTTGTGACAGCACAAACCGGCAAGCATCGAACCAGTTACCAAGTTACCATTTGACACAGATTCTGGAGGACATGGCACCTTCGAGCTATTGTCTGAGAGCTTACGCTTGCGCAATATGTGAGGAAACTTTTAAGGTAGATAGATTTGTTTGTACTGACAACTAAACATCGACTATATTTATTAAAATATGTATCCTATTATTAAAAGTACCCTTATTATAAATAGAACCGTGTCAGACTCGCCCACCGAGGCTTCCGTACAAACTAGTAGATAAAAGGGGGAAATCATATACTTCTTTTATATTTTCCTTCATAAACCGAAAAATATACAACGTAAAAATATTTAAGAACCAGTTTTAGCTTATGCTAATGAAGCTCTTTCATATGATACCCCACATGATACGGTTAATTCACTTTAAAATTTGGACCTTCATTCATATCATTATTCTCATTATTTTTGCATAAAGACACTAATTTTTTGTGATTAAATAAAAAAAAACTAGTTTTCGGATTTTTTCCTATATCTGTGTATAGCACAATTAGTCTAGTAAAAATAAGATTTGTGACAACATAAAAGACAACTAAGTATATTGTTATTTAACAAAATAACTGAAAAAATATGATCCAAGTAAATAAATTGCGTATTTTGAATTCGGTTTTCTTCAGGTTTTAAACTGTAATTATTATGGTGTCAAAAGTGCAATTTAATTATAAATATTGCACTCTTGACATGATAAAAATAGAAATGTCAATGTTTCGTAACTAGTTCTAATATTATGTTTAAATTATTCATGTGCCGGTTTGCTACATAAATAAAAGATTTGTTCACTTTTGACCTTTCATCAACGATGTAGGAAGAGAGAGTATCTAACCTACAGTTTTAGAGATAAAAATAGGAGGTAGTCTAGGTACTCACACACCACTGAAAAGATTTTTATCTGACTACACCAAAAGGAGGGTATTTTTAGGGTTCCGTACCTCAATAGGAAAAAACGGAACCCTTATAGGATCACTTTGTTGTCCGTCTATCCGTCTGTTCGTCCGGCCGGGTGTCAAGACCTGTATCTCGGGAACTCGTGAAGGTATCGTGTTGAAATTAAAACCATATACGCAGATCTATAGTATCTTGCTGCAGGAAGAAAAATAAAATATCTCAGTTTTCGTAAAAAAAAAAGTTACAGACTAAACATATTCGTAAAAAACGCACATTTCGACACTCACAGAGGAATCAAAACCTATGGGGTACTTCCCGTTGACCTAGAACTCTGAAATTTGGCAAGAAGCATTGTGTTAGAGTATACATATAGAAAAAATTTAAAAAACTGGACAACTGGACATTTTTTATTTAATCACAAAATAATAGTGTCTCTGTGCAAGGAATGAGGGCCCAAATTTTAAAGTGAATTAACCGTATCATGTGGGGTATCATATGAAAGAGCCTCATTAGCATAAGCTAAAACAGGTTTTTAACACATTCTTCGCCCCTTGCAGACCCTTCACTTCAGCTGGGAACCAAAACTTTTTAGGCGAATTTTGATGAAGTACAGAGTGGCCGCGCCTCAAACGCCGGCGGTTTACTGACTACTACAAAATGAACGAGACGCTCGCTCGGATCCGAGTGGGAGACGCCGCTACTATAACACTCGCATCCAAGTGGTGATCAAGGAATGTGTTAAATATTTTTACGATATAAATTTTTCGGTTTATGAAGGAAAATATAAAAAAAATATATGATTTCCCCCTTTTATTTAGTCTGTACGGAACCCTCGGTGGGCAAGTTTGACTCGCACTTGTCCGGTTTTATTTTCAGTTTTTTTAACTATGTTTATTTCTTTAATAAAAATCTGGAGATGGACATAGGCTATATTTCATCATCAACACCGGTTTTCATCACTACGTGAGTGAAACCGTAGGGTACAGCGCAACTAGTGGTAAATAAAAGCATGCTTCACAAGTATGTTTAATGAGCCTCAATACGGTATGAATCCAGCCACGACCAATGCATGGGTACCTAACGGTACCACACGCGCGCTGGGAATCATTAACACTGAATTAATTAGTTTCCATGTCCACATTTCTAAGCAAACGTGTTTAAGTATCTTCATTGAGTAATCTATTCATTACAGAAGCTGGATTCTGGCCAATTTTCGTGAAGACACCATCAATGCTACTAGCGATGTAATAGTGGGCATACATACATTTTTGATGACATAAAATTAATTTGCTTGCGGGAAAACGGATATTTAAAAGGAATAGAATAGCGTTGTAAACTTTGATAAAGGTTGTAGGTACATGTTCTGCAAAATGTTCTTGTTGTTAAACAAAATTTTCATTTAAAAAAAAATATTAGTTAAATTATTTATTTATTTAGTTAAATTATTAGTATTCTATTATATGAAATCGAAAATAAAAAATATATTAGTAATAAGTCTTACAGTTTCATTATTATAGTTCAAAAAGCCCACCCCTGACTGTACCCGACGCAAAGGTGCCCATGACACTCGCCGCATTACCTCGTTGAATGGCGATGGACAGCCTTTGCGTCAGGTAAAATCCGGAGCGAGGTAATTGGTTAAATATTAGTAATTGGTTAAATATTGATAATAGTAAAATTAATAATAGTAAAAAAATATTTAGGTACTGAATATTTTTTTGTTTGTTGTTCGTTTGTTTGTGTTCTTTAGTTTTTACAAAGTAGAGTTTTGTAAGTCCATTCAATTATTTTGTGATAAATTACTACCTCTTCTAGAATAAGAAAAACATAGAATGTACCAGCTGCTTCTCTCAAATTTAGGAAATTGGCGTTTACGCAGGCGATAGGCTGACCCCTATCATTGCAAGCCAATATTACATCTTACCCTCTAATCCCCTTTAACCCTCTAATACACTCTCTCTTCCATCTTACCATCGTATCACGGTCAAATGCGGCGTCAGCCTCATGGTCGAGGAAAACAAGCGTGATTTTAAGTATATTCCTATGTACTACCTACAGTGCCAGTAGGCATCTATTAAAGTCAACTTCCCAATAAACGGTTTACAATACACCTTAGACCTTTTCTAAAGACTCGACATTAACGGCTACGGTCTACCGTTATTTTCCAAACACGAGTATGTTCAACCATAACTAAAGAACAACATAAACCGGTAAACGCTATAAAGCTTTAAGCTCGTTAAATACAAAATATGAAGAAAAAATGTATCCGTGACGAAATGAATCTGTCTACGAAGTGAAATATAGAAATTACGAGAAAAACTTCACTCTGGGTGGTCAAACTAATAAGAAAATAGAAGATAACATAATATATATATATTTGATACAAACTATAACGACGTAATCTGAGTATTACGTTTTTAGGGTTCCGTACCTCAAAAGGAAAAAACATAACCCTTATAGGATCACTTTGTTGACCGTCTGTCCATGTGTTCGTGTGTCAAGACCTTTTATCTCGGGAACTCGTAGAGTTATTGAATTGAAATTAAAACCATATACGCAAATCTGTAATCCTTTGCAGTTGTGAAAAAATCGAGCTTCTCGGTTGTCGTAAAAAGAAAGTTACACCCGTTTATGTCGCAAAAACAGCATATTTCGTCACTCACAAGTGAATCAAAACCTATAGAGTAGTTCCTGTGGACCTAGAACAATGAAATTTGTCAAGAAGCATTATTTTAAAGTATACCTCTACATAAAGGGAAAATTCGAAAACTGTACATTTTTCATTTATAAACAAAAATAGGGTCTTTGTGAAAGGAACTCATTCCTTGCACAAATCCAAAGTCCAAATTTTAAAGTGAGTTAACAGTATCATATGGGGTATCACATGAAAGAGCTTCACTAGCACAAACTAAAACTGATTTTTAATTATAATTACGATGTGTAATTTTCGGATTATGGCCAAAAATGTAAAAAAAAACTATTATCACTGACTAGCTTCAACCGGTAGTATGGCACTAATTTAAAGAGGCAGTTGTAAATAGCAGTTTTGGTAAGTTAAAAATTATAAATGGCACGTTTAATAACTAGTTCAGCAGTTAAAACTAAGCAGTAAAGTAAACAAAAATGAGTAATAAAAAATAATGAAATGGATCAGTGAATATATAATTGAGCAGGAAAATAATTAAATGGGCGGTAAAAATTATTATCTATAAATTTGTATAAAAAAAACCATAACCCTGAAACCATAACTCTGAAGAAATTATTGCTTATACCTATATACATAGATAACTTTCCATCATTTTACCGCTCATTCAATTATTGGACTGCTCAATTATTTTTAGAATTGACATTGTATGATAAAATAACCGACTAATTGATTTTTTATTACTGTCCATGTTTAACTGTCGCAATAATTAATCAACCGCCATTAAATTAAATAACTGCTCAATATGTTTTTGAACTGATCATAATAATATCTCGAATATTTAAATAACAGCTCAGAAAATTAGTTCCCGTTCTTTTATCTAGTTTGTACGGACCCTTCGATGGGCGAGTCTAATTTGCATTTGTCCGGTTTTTTTTACAGTAACTTTCGATCACTTAGCATGTAACGTTATGGTAGTTTTTGTATCGTTGATTGAGCTATTTCGCTTTTCTAAATTGCTTGTAGTGAAAGGTCTTTTGAAGAAAATGGATCGGTAATCATCGTAATGCAAATAAATGAACGCAAGTTACCATATTCGTGGGAGTAGAAGCCATAGAACCACATATCGACCAAAGTACCATAATGGCCAAAGAAAGTTGCCAGGTTATTTATTTTGTCATTATTTATTGTAAAGTGAGCATTTGTCGCTATTACTCGTGTATCACGATTTTTCATATCGATTATTACATTATATTTAAGTTGTTTTATTATATAATTATATAAATTGGTGTCTTTAAATCACGAGTCAGTCAGTTCCTTTTAGGTAAGATCGCTTCACTGTGGACCGCAAATTAAAAACACTATTATTAAAATAAAATTTTATAAACTAAAACATACAATCTTAATCAATTCTTATAATAGTCGTATACTCAATTCCAACTCAATTGAATTTAGGATCATTTTTATCCTGCTACTAGAATAAATGCGAACTTTATACACTCAGACTAACTTTTACACCCTTCCTTCGGTTGATTTATTTACACCTTCAATATTTTAACAAAAATAAGTTAGCTTTAATTCTACTGAACCCACAGCTATACCTACAATAAGGGTCATCTCATCATCAGGCGAAGCTCGTAAACTCGTGGGTAAACTTTTTTACCTAACTCTACCACACCACTTTAATTCTACTTTGTTCGAGCGTGAATCATTTGTATACATTTATATTATTTATTTATTCTCTTTATTCCGAATGAGTTTTTTTCCTTCGTTACTCTACCCATTTCACCATGTGAAAAGAAAATTTCAACAATTAAAATTTTTTTGCTCAATTATTAATACTGGCGCTGGATGCAGGCCGCTTCCAACCGATCTTTTTTAAATTCCATGGGAGAGGCCTATGTCCAATAGTAGACTTCTTATGGCTGAGATGATGATGATGATGATGAATGATATACTTGGGCTTGACCGCCAACTCACCTGACCATATATTCCATATACCACATTCGAGTTTCATAGAACTTTGTGATTTTCCTGGCTACAAAAGAAGGTTGAATGGATGACTCACCCTGCGTGGGCGGGGGTGTTGGTTGCGGCGCGGGGGCGGGGGGACGCGCGGGGGTGGCCGGCGGCGGGGCGCTCTCTCGCTTCTTGCCGTTTCCTGAAAACGGGGGGAAAACGATGAGTCATATATATCTAACACAGGGGTACTTGCCACGAGATACAAGATACTTATATACCAGATACTTCGTATTTTGCAACTTATTTTTTTTAGATTTATAAACTTTATAAAAAGTATTGTCATGAGAGAACAACTGACTGACAAAGAACGTAGGTACAGATATCTGATCCTAGAGATACATCATAAGCAGCAAAGTGCAGGCATGTACTAAAAAAGGCTTTCATGATGAAGAGATCCATCTAGTTTACTATAAATATCGACATTTGTAATAAATAATTTGCAACAATATCTTTAAACCAAAGGTGGCTAATAACATCACCTAGTCGGTTATGGATATCTATAACACTAAGATATTTACTGAACTGATGAAAAACATCTATTCCTAAAGGGTAAATATTTGCATAAATGAAAGCTCCCGTGGTTTCATAAGTATCTCAATTTTTCTTCAGCGATAAATTTCGACAAAATTATAATAAAAATAATAATAAATATTTGTGGACATTTCACACAACACCATCTAGCCCAAACTAAGCAAAGCTTGTACTATGGAACTAGATGGCTGATAGAATACATATATACTTTTTTTTTGTTGTAAATATATACATATGACACATAGACACACCCAGACACAGAACAAACATCCATGCTCATCACACAAATGTTTGCCCTGGGTGGGGATCGAACCCACGACCTTCCAGTTCAGCAGGTAGACGTAAACACACTACTAAAAAAGCAAAGCAAAGTTTATGTAAGCATATCTAATAATATACAGGTATAAGAATAATATATACTTCATTGTTTGCATGAAATCGAATGTAACAAACGATCATTTTATTTGGCAAATCTGAATACGTTACTAGTAAATTAAGTATCAGCTTTTAAATAAATTACCTACGTAATTTATATCTAAGTAGTTTGTTAAAAATAAACCTATATAATAAATTATATATAATACTATTTTTATTGGCAAATCACATAAAATAATTTACTATTCACCGAGGCATTTCCCCTAAAAGCTAATGACTTATATCGTAATATATACATCTTGTATGTCATTTCAATACATTTTAACGATTTTGCATCACTTGTTCTCATATGACTTTTCACATAATAGCCGTATTACGTACAACTTTCAGGAAAATTACATAAAATGAAGTACCTAAATATATAAATGAGTTTTATTGGACGCATAATGTATTTTCAAAAAAGGAAAAACTCAAAATATCACTTTCGCAACCTCCTTGAATAGAGTGGTAACGAGTAACAGTGTCACAGGATAGGTATTCCCAACGAGTAAGTCTCTACTCGTTTGAAGTTACTCGTTGAGAATATTACCAGTACCTATGCAGGTAAAAGACTTTGTAAACACACTAATTTAGATGCACATGTTTATATAATGCAATGCACGGTCGCTAGAGTGCACGCGAAGCTCGGACGTCTACCAAACATAAGGGTTCCGTTTCTCCAAAGGAATAACGGAACCCTTATGCTTGGTAGACGTCTTAAAAACAATCACGAATAATGCAATTTATTCACTTTTCAGTGTCATAAATCTGGCTCGTTCCATTCCTTTCTCCGGATCAGATGTAAGTACCATTAAGTAGGTTCCGTTGATGGTACAATTGTCAACTATTTGTTCCACTAGAAACTAGTGCCCACGGAACAAAATACAAGAGTCACGCCCGGCTTCAATCGTGATTGCAAAGAATCACTCAGTCGATAAAACAGACAGAAATCTCCGACTATAGTAACCATACACACGAGACGTCCATCGGAAGTGACGTCAGCACTGCTCCTTTTAAAAAAAACACCGTTTACATTTGAAACTATAGTCGAAGATGTCGACTCAAAAATAGACGAGAGTAATCCGTAAACTTCCAAATCAAAATCCGCAAACAATCACGTTAGTTTTCATAATAAAATGCACGTAACAAGCACAAGACCTACCTCTTTTACATAAAAATGTTCTTATACTCTTCATATTACTTCATAGCATGATGTATTTATCACAGCATCAATCTGAGACGTCGTGGGAACCACTAACTACTGCGTGCGATAACATAAAGGAGATGTTTTTATCAACTTATCGCACGGTTTGTTTACCATCACAAAGATCTATCATGCAGCCATTCTAATTTATGAATTCACATTAACGGCAGGTACCTTCAACTCTATTGATTGAAACAGGTGAGGGCACCATCATCGCATTGTATAAGCATTTATTGATTCTCATGGATAAAACTAGTTCTTGTAGTCAGCGAGTGCACAAATAAATTGGCTACACTGTTCTATGTTGATATGTACTGGAAATATTAATCTTAGTGTTTTATCAGCGAAACACAGTCGAAAAGATCGACAAAGTGTAACAGAACGGCGTCAAAATGAGAGTTAGCCATTTCTCTACTACCGAACTGAAATCGCGAAAAAAATTAACAGTTATATCACAGTATATAATTAGATATTCTATAGACTCTTCTATGTTTCCACATACAAGTTTCTTTATAAGTTTATTACACAGGTGATTTTCTTTTTCGACTTCAACATCGAATAATAAATGTTCACTTAAAAAAAAAAAAACTTAAAAAATTACAAACTTTTTCTCACGACATGAAAAACGTACTTTTACGTAGCCTCCTCAAGCAAATAATGATAATATAAGACTCATCCTAAAGAATGCTCATTTATATGAAGTGTTCTGCGCTCTTTCTCGCGAAAACGTAAACTCGACATCATATCAAGCGGAACAATTACACCTAGAAATAAGCTGGTATCCAGTCGGGTATTTTTTTTATCAGCCCTGTTTGTACAAACTGTCCCACTGCTGGGAACGGGCCATCTTCTCATTGTGAGAAGGGTTAGGCCATAGTCTGCCACGCTGGCCAAGTGCGGGTTGGCAGACTTCACACATCTTCAAGATCATTGAGAACTCTCAGACATGTAGGTTTCCTCACGATGTTTTCCTTCACCGTTTGAAGTTGGCGGCAATCAACAATACGCACATAACTTCGAAAAGACAGAGGTGCGTGCCGCGGGATTCGAACCCAGGACCTGCAGATCGCAAGTCAGACAGTCTCCAGACTAGGCTGCCGGGAACTTAAAAACTAAAACTTAAACTTTATTTTTCTTCAAATATAGATTTTTGTTTATGATTAACATGCTAGCTACATTTGACCATATCTATCCTAAAGTTAAGTAACATTGCCCAACCAAGCATAGAATGGTAACTGGTTGATTGTATTATTTTCTTTTAATAGTAGGTTCCAATAAAAACCAAGCAAGGTAATTGTTTTAAAAATCAACTGGTTTCATATTAAAAAAAAAACAAATAGGTAATACTTACTCATTAATTTTAGCTGTTATAAAGACACTGAAGTATTTTTTTTTAGACTTTCATTAATAATAATTATTGGCAGTAATGGAACCTTTTGTGCGCTTGATTTATTCATGACTCGACTCAATTCCAATCAACTCTAGACAATTCATCTTATTTTATTTGTAGCTTCCATAAATCATGAGCCTATAAATCGAGAAAGCGTTTTTTAGGACTTATCATACACTCAAATTAATTGATAATTGAAAATTAATGGTCCAGAGATAAGGTGAATGTTTGGTCTGTAAAGGGATTATTCCCTTTACAGACGCATGTGTAGGTATATGTTTTACTGCCATGTTTTCAATTTATCTTAAGTCTTCTTTAACATCTTCTCATTTATGTCAACTGTAGACATGATGTACTTTTTTGGCAGATTCGAATGTGTACCTTATTAGATTCTGATTTTATTTTAATTGTAATTAATAATTGATACTTGTAGACAATTTAATTGAATATGTTTACGTCAATTCAACTAATATATTCGATATAAAATACAAAATAAATGTTTTGTTCACTACGTACCTACCAACTACATGATGTCATTTCATTTCCTTGATTTGATTAAACCATACCTAATTTAGATGTATGACCACGACTGAACTAGAAATCTACCTTGTTATCTACCGAAATAATGCTTCGTACAATAGCCGCCATTACGTTAGGTGATGATTATTATAAATGAGACCATAATTGAGTTTTTTTTTCAAATTCACAAAACACGAGGAAACACTTAATTTGGTCTGTATTTTAATTTGCGTCTCACGTCACTCATATTTTTTGTATTTATTCTTAGTTCTTTTTATGGAACGGAATATGGTAGTGGCTTTTAATCATGTATTGTATTCTAAAATTCAAAAAGTATTTCAATCTTAAGATGAGGACGACTTCGATCTTAATAATTTGCATACATTTCGTAAAACTAGTACTTTACAGAAAAAACTAATTTTTCTGATGATAAATTTGCGGATTGCACGAAATTATTCCTACGATGATTTCTGACATTGTTTTCTAAATTATAATTGTTATATGCAGTTTAGAAATTCAAATGCTTTAATTTGCTAGCCTTTAAAAAAAACTAACAAACAGAAAAAACGAAACCGTTTGTTAGATTTTTTTAGAAAGAGAAAATTTCCCGGAAATATCAAAAATGTAGGTTTCATAAAATCGGAAATAATTATAATATAATTTTTTTGTCAGCATATTAAACTGACTTGGTATCAATAATCAAAATTTAAAAGGTAGAAAAAATATTAAAATCAAAATATGTATGTTTGATTTTTTAACAGTATGTACGGTACATAAGTAAGTAGTAGGTAGTTTATAATGAAGGCATGATGCCGGCAACGTGTCACGAACTTTAATCCGGATTGTGACGCTACAAGGTTTCCTGAGCAGGCAAGTGGAAACTACACAGATTACCTTTTAAAATTTGTGTATTTTAAAACAACTCTCTGAATAACATAGCAAGGTTTTACTATCAGCGAACTCCGCTTTGTCCGTAGAAATGCATTCAATGGAAACAAATGTAGGTATTAATACAATGTATGATAAAGATGATTGATCGTTATTAGGGAAGTAAAAGCAACTGAACTCTGTGTCATTGAACTAAGTATTTTGTCTAACGAATTCAGCATATCCGTCAAGGTCGAGAGGTTTTTCACCCTCAGCTAAAGTGAACAAAACTCGACAACATCATAAATCATGAAAGAAACTAGCTTCAGAACATAACAGTAGTTTCTAAGAAATAGTAAGTGGCTTTACATCATTTTTACTCGGAAGGTTGTAACAAAGTGAAACGCCACAATTTTGCTTTACGTGGCAATAGATATAAATGAGCCAGTTTAAGCAATCTAATCGTTATTATTATTATAAAAATAACTAAGAAACAACTATTGGATTTTTTATTAATTCTTCAGTTGACTAAATATATGGGAAACCAACAAATAAGAGAGAGTAAACGTTGCCATTTGGCTCAAAGATATTAAGGGGTCGGTGAAAGGGTTAATCAACGACTCCCTTTTATAAAAATAAGATTCAATTTATGAAGATACACATTGAAATATATTACATTTCACATCGAACGTCTTGACCAAACTCCAAAACAAAACTGTTAATAAAATCAATAAAATAGCACTATTCTAAAACAAAACATAAATCTAAGGAACCTACTAATTCGAATTTTGAATTGAAGAACATGGCCAGTGCTACACCAGATAAATAAGGATAATACAATCAAAGGAGGCCACAATATCAATATACTGCCATAAGTTCTAGAAGGCTATAGTCGCTTAAATAACTTACCTCTTGTCCCAAAAGATCCAAACCGCTCACGATTCACCGCTATCTTGTACTTTTTGTCGTTAGGCACCGGCAACTTGGACGGATACTTCTCAGAGTTACTTCTGTAAAGTTTTTCTTTCGACCCGTGTGCCCCCATCTTCAAAATCTTCTTAAAATTTTAGGACATTTTATTTTTCCATCCCATAATTTGTAGGAACTTTGCCGTCAGACTGCTTATATCACTGTTCAGTTACATCACTATGTTTTTTTCATTATTTTATTATCCTAACATCTATCAGATGTCATCTACATTTGACGGGTCTCATATCTGTAGGTGATAATTTGTTAGAATAGGGAAATGTTTGTCATTATAATCACAATATGGTGTCACAATTTAAGTCTTAATGCATCTCGAATTAATCTTGAGATCCAAATATATTTTGGTGTATTTAATGGATAGCCATCATAAAAGCGCACGTGTTGATTCGGTCAACAAAGCCCATTCGCTGATATAATTATTGCAAGTCCGTCTATTTCGGTAGTCGACTCACTACAAATGCACCAGCATAAAATGACCCCCCTCCCTGTGCCCAGTTCTTTTATAGACATTATACAATAAAACAAAAACAAGTTAAATCAGAGAGCTCTTTAGAAACTGGTACTCCTCGGCTCCTCGCATTAGCGGTCTCTTGTAAAAGGATTTTCTCAAACTGAGAGAGTTTTGCCATTTGTCATTGAATCTGCCTTACTTTGTTGTTCCAATAATGTTTTATTTATGAGTTACAGCCGTGTTATTTGTCAAAACGTATGACCATTAAGCAAATGAACTGCGTAATGGCAGAATTCATATGATCTGAAATTCTGCCTTTTTTGTATTTGTATTTATTTATTGAAGCTTACAAAACTTACATTGTATGTTATAAAAAACATGTAAAGAATATTCTTGTTTTAAGAAACGATTACAAAAGGCGCCTAATGCCGTTTTGACATTCGATCAAGTAGAAACAAGCAATAAAAGTTCCTCTAAAAACCCAGTCGGCTGTAAAATGTCTAGGAAACATCAGTGAGTAGAAAACGTTGCAGTCAATCGGCGGCTTCATTTCCGGTCGGAGATAGCTTTTCCGTGACTCTCGGGCTAAAATAACGACATAACTCTACAAAAACACGTGTATCCATGAAAATTTATTCCCATTTATGTTACACATAGTAAATCATATAACGGAATCAGTTGCTATTATAGGTTTGCAAATCAACGTTTTTGTGGCAACAGCAAATAATACTAATAAAACTAAATAATAAAAAAAATACCTAGGAAATGAACTGAAATTCAAGAAACTCTGTTTCCATCTCTGTTTCCTGAGACCTACAATCTTGGAATTTTCAAGGCTGGAGTGAATAGATATCTTCTAGTTCGACGAGCTCCATCCTCGGCCACACCGTCGCTTAACATAAGGCGAGTTGGTGGTCAATCGTAGATCTTATATAAAAAAAAGTCATACAGAATTAGTTGGTCTCCTCACATAATTTCATAAAATAAGTAAGATGAAACTATGTTCTACTCTACCATTAGGCATTATCATTTTGCAATGTGAATTCAAACATGTAAAATATTTTTTTTAAACTCATCTAAATAAACTAAATTGTATCGTTAGCTAAAAACTAACACCAATGAGTATGTATCATTCAACACTTCGAAATAAAGAGGAGATTTCTGGCCGAGTTTGGAGGCCTAAAATTAGATCTCAGTTAATTGATCCCGATTTAGACGCGACTTGGGACATAATTTATCAAATTAACGAAAGTGCCGCAGTGATTTCAAAGCCATTACTTAATGTAATTTGCTAAAGAAAAAACGACGTTAAGTGGTTAGGTTAGATACTAGCTAGAAGTGTATTCAATTTAGCTTAACTAATAATACCGATAAACTTCAAAAGGTGACTTCCGGTCGAATAGATTACAAAGGTTAGATGTCAGAGGTGATTTTGTATGTTATAAAAAGGAGAAGGTCAACAATTATTTGAGAACTATTTGTATAGCACTATATAGATATCTATGCATAATCCTAAGTCGAAGACGCAAGAGATAGAAGATTACCAAGGTGGAAATATGGACCTAACAGTACCTACACAAGGACATGAAGAAGTATTGGTAACAAGTACCGTCGGATGTGTGTAATTTTTGAACTATCTATAAATTTGTAGAAATTGTGTAAAACACTCAAGAATATCGAATATTTACCTTCCATCATGGTAAATCATTTGCATATAAACAGTGAGCAATGATACCTATTACTTTAGTAATAAAATATACTACATATAGGTACATATAGGTTTCGCAAACATATTTTAAGTTAACAACCCAGTCTATATCCAGACTAAACAAAACAAAATGAACATAATTGAAATAAATGATGGAAATGAAAGCAAGCAGAGTGAAACAATCTAAGTTTAGCTGCTGATAATAGGTCGTTTTAGTCACTTGGCTGTAGGACAGAAATAGGCCTTACCTTTACATTTGTGGTATTCAATATTAAAATTTCTTAAAAATAATACAACGGTTTCACAGTGAGCCCCAAACTCGGCAAAGCCGGTATCTTGGCAGCCCGAGGCATATGTACCTACATATTATGTAACAAGTTGACACGCGCTAATAATAATATTGTACAATAATCCATTCATAGTCCATCCATATACACAATCTGTATTTTTTATTATACATTGTAAAAGGACCTCTCAGTGTTGTTTTAGGCCCCACTGATGCCTTTGAAAGGTCCGGGCTAGACCCGTGTATAAATTGAAGTAAAATATAATTAAGTTTTAAAAGCTTTAAATAAAATCATGTCATACAAACGTTGTGAAATTTATCATCAAGTGTTATGTTTAGAGGATATCATTTCGCAGTTAGGTGGTTTCTTGTTGTAACGGACCAACTGTCCTGTTAGCAATCGAATATAAGTTTTCGCTTGCATTCAACAAATAATGATCCTTATTTTGAATATTTGTAAAGAAATGATAATATGGATTTTAAATTAATTGAAATAATCAATTGAGTGGTTTGGACAGTGTATTTTATATAAATTAAATACTTTTTGAAACCTATTAAATAATCTCTTGTTCTTTGCCTTTTTGCATATTAGCACAAGTACAGGCAAGAAAACGCTTGTCGGAATTAAGTTTTAAAAGCAAATTTTGTTCTAAAAATCTATTTATTTTAAAATCTTTGAGATCGAAAATCAAGTTCGAGGGTAATTGTGGAGGTTTTGTTTTGATCGAGATGGTTTGTCTTTTCGTATCTTGTCTAATAATGAAAGTTCGAGAGAGATGGAACGAAGACTTGATAGAGATTTGATTTTACAGAATAGACCTGCGTTTGAATCTGAAAAGTTCTTGGCCTTTATGCAGATTAAGAAAACGCGAGCTGGAAATTTTGGGGTTTTAAAAAATAAATATTATTCTAGATTAAATCAAAAATGTAAATCAAATCTGATGGTGTCAAAGTTGTGGAAGAGGGAAGTCTTTAAAAGGGCTGTCAAAAGATGATCAGGGGTTATTTCGCAGTTAGCTAGGGTGCTTGAAACTGACCTGTTTCCTAAAGGTAATTGTTTTGAAATATAAACGATCAAATAAACCTAAAATACAAAATAATAAAGGTTATAAGTGAAAAAAATGTATTGATTACATTTTATAAGGATCGTTTAAACTCAGTCTAAGAAGCGTTTTTATCATGATATTGATTGGTATTCTCGCAACCTAGACTTTTGAGTTGAGTGATGGTGTAATATTCTGCGGAGAAACAGGAACAGACGATAGCACTATCACACACGGTTGTGAGCTTGTGGCTGGAGAACTTAGTGTGTATACATACTTAGTTCAAAGGTTGTGAGTAAAGTTGTTTACAGCTTAAGCCTGGACTTTACTGAAGCTATCCAGGGGTTGATTTTGCTCCTAGAACGGAGATCAACTGAGTTTCCTTTGTGCGAGGAAGGTAGTGTGCGGTCAGGGTAGCGCCTCTAGCTCCGCTATATAAAAAGGTGGTTGCAGCTTAGCGGGCAGCGGTTTGATGTATATCATAACTCAGACCGCAACTAAACTCCTCGTTCACTGTCTTTCGGTTAGGTGGAAAGTGTTCTTATCCTTGCCTTTGCTGGCTTTGGGACACCTCCCTTAGGGTGGGATAGGGTCCTTTAGGCTTTGAATTGGACATTCCGTAGGGACAGGTTTAATTGAGATTAGTAAGGGTAGTGAATCACCTCACAGCACTCAAAACCCTTAGTAGTTGGGCGGGGATAGTTAAATGAGATCCGCGTGTCTCTTGTTTACTTTTAGCTTAGAGTAGGGAACTTAGGGACTTCTCAGGTGTAGGATTCAATTAGGATAGGTTTTAGGAGTATCAAAATGTTCGGATGTGTTCAAAGAATGAGAATACTTCTGTTCATGGAGATATGCCGTAGGGATAGAGAGGTTTATTTCTTTCAGGTATTGTTTCAGGTTCTTCTGGAGGTTGGTATAAATTACAACATTCATTTCCATAAAATTTAGATAAAGTTGTTCGGTAATTAATAAAATCTTATTACAAACAATATTCCAATAATTATTGAGTCTTATATTTACATATCTTGTTCTTTGACTAAAGAAAGTCTAGACTTTGTATCATTTCCAAATTAATAAAGACATAGTGTCTTGTTTCTGGGTTTTCTGTATTTGGCGAAGCAAAGCAGTGCCGAAAGGAAGCGTCTAACTAATAGAGGACAAACTCTTTCTTTTATAGAAAATCTCTAGAAATTATTACGTTTTCGAATCATTACATTTAAAGAATTATATTGCCGAACAGGGCTATCTAAAGACCATCCAAGTATGATATCATTTAGATTCTTTAATAGTAGATAGCTCCAAGGGTTATCTCCTTCCCGGGATTGAGAAGCTCGCTTTTCGGCCTATTAGGGACAATAGCCTAAACAGACAAACGGATTATATTGATTTCTAAAAGGACAATAGTTTGTAATAGTACTCCAGACATACTGAACCTTTCCTACCTGATAGGGCCGCGGACCCCTTTGTCTTTTGCAGTTGCTTCTTCCAAGTTTCAACTTCATTTATAAGTTGAAGTAGAAGTAAATCAGTGAGTCGAAGCTCACTTCCCTATGGTAGAGCTCTGACCTGTTGAACGGATGATGGGCATAGGAATATGCGAGAGTCGGGGCATATTCCCCACGCCACTTTTCAAAATTTTTTTAATCTTTCTTTTCAGCTACAATTTTACACTATAATTTCATAAATACTTAATTTTACTGAAAGGATAGGAGGGAGTAAAATATAAGAAATAGGTTTTCTGTAGATTTATTCATAATTTATATCAGCTCTTACACATAACCAAGGTTATTATAGCACAACTAAGGGTCCTATATTAGATTATCACGAGCCAAATTTTATATTTTAAATTATTATATCTCTTATTATTTAGGGTTATTCTAACATCTTTGAGGTTATAATACGAGTAAATGAACTAAATTAGGCATATTATTATACGATTATCTACTTTATCATATATCTGCTTAGGTTTATCAAAATCTAGACTATATTAAGAGTTCAAGTTATAAATTAGGAAGTAGGTTGTTACAATTTGGTGCCTTAGACTCGGGATCAGTGGAGCTGTAGGATAGTCCGGAGTCATCCGGACAATTTGTTGCCGTAAAATGGGTGCGAGTGTAAGAGCTGTTTAGTATTTCGATTGTATTGCTAGAGTTTAGAACAGTAAAACGAACGAGTACGAATGGTTTATTTTATGGTAGTCAGTACATCACGGAAAGGTTCGTTTCAGGTTTTTCTTTGTAGTGGAATTCTTGTTCAGTATTTCTTTCTTTTTCCAAGCTATCATGTTGCTAGCACATAGATTTTTTAGGACACCATCCAGCAGCAACAGCAGTAATAGCACTCAGAAGGTCTAGACAATTCTTTTCAGGTCGAGGTTTTCGTTTTCATTTTTGTGCAGATATCTTCACGAATTGTAAGGGTGGTCTGGTGGTCGTTATTGTTGTTGATAATATTTTGTCTATATAATTTTTAGAAGTAGGGAGCACTAGGTATTTATTAATTTATTTCATGCATTTAACTATATTTTTGAATAAAAATGTTTTGACATGAATTGTTTGACTTATGTTTGAACTGTCAAAAAATAGACAATAAAAAAAAGAATATTTTAAAAAAGGTTTGTATGTTTGTTCCGGTATACTGTTATTTGTGGCCTCTTTAGAGTATTGGCCAAACAACGAATTGCAAGGATATTAAAAAAAAACAGGGTTATACTTAAATAATTATCAGTTTACGACTTGTATGAATGCAGTTATAGCGCCACCTTGCAAGAAAAAATAGTTCAAACATTTTCAAATAGTTTATTTCATATAAATATAGGTCGATGATGAATAATATTAACATTCAGAAAGAATGTAGTGATTTAGGATTCCGTAATATTTTTGAGAAACCCTTATAATTTTATCATGTCCGCCTGTCAGACTGTCAGTCTATTAGCGCTACATACTAGTGGATAAATTGTGAAACTTCATTAAATTAAATAAAAAAAATATAGCTACGGAATCCTACCATATGCAAATCACCACGCGGTTTTGGTTAATTATTTTTATTCTGAAATGAAACACAACGTAGGTAAAGTTCAACTGAATAAATAGTGATATTTACTAGGAAGGTGGCGGTTCGATTCCGGCCAGGTAAATTTTGATTGTGAGGCTTATTATAGGAATATTATCTATATGAAACAGAGACGGTTCGAAACCAGCCTGAATATTTGAATTATAGAATGCTATATTTTTATGATGTTATTGCAAAAATACTTAATTCTTTTCCCAACTATGCAAAAAGAGGGTTATGTTTTCGAAGTGTATGGTACAAGACCAGTCACTGTACTTTGTTTGATTGTAGAATTCTTTACATAAATGTTTCTTTTAAATAAAAATTCTATTTTACCTAATTAAGCAAAAGAAGGGCAGTGTTCTGAGTTTTGTGTGTAATTTTGCTAGTGCTTAAATGGGAATATTCTAATATAATTTATTTACTGTTTCTGTGTTCTACAATCTAAATGACTTAACCGTTTTTGATAATAAAAGGGTCATAAGAAGTATGTAGATGATTTATTTTTTATTTTTTTTATTTTATCATGTTTTAATTCATTCATAACCACATATGAGAGGTGCGGAAAATAGATAGATTTTTAGGAATATTTTGATGAGTAGAAATATCGAATTGAAGGGGTGAGAAATTGCTTTATTTATAATACGTATCATTTTAAGTTAGTAAGGTTTGAAGTCTAGGTTGTTATTTATGTACAAACATACATCCAATTAAAAAAAAATATACATTTATACTTATTTTCTATTATTACTTATAAGTAAGAAGCATTTCATAGTATCGAAGTTTCAAGAGAAAGAAGAGAGGGGGAATTCAAAAAGAAAATACAAGAACAATTAGAGAAGAAAAGGAATAGTTACATATAGGTAGCTGAAGTACCAAGAAATGCAGTAGTTTTGTTTAAGAACTTTTATAAAGATAATTTGACGGGAACCCTTGGATTGAATATATTTATAGTACTCTGACAATGTAATTAAATAAAAAAGAATCAAAGTTACTCGTCAGATTTATTTTGGAGCTGGTTAATTAATCTTATATTTGAGTTGTTTGCATCCATGTGGCAATAATTCTAATTATATTAATTTTTACATTTATTATAAATTGAAAAAATATTTACTTAAAACTTATTCACGCGTCAAAAGTTTTGCGGAAGTGCCTTTCAGGAAATGATAACGAGTTTCGCGGCATTTTATTATTGGCGGAAATCTAATTGACATTTTGATGTTTAGTTAGGGTTCATCTAGCGGTTCATGTTGGAACTTTTTTTTTATACTTTAAGTTGCTGGAGTGACGTCTTTTGAAAAAGGACTCGGTGACAAATTAGTGTAGTAGTCTGATAAGAGATGGCGTTGAGTGTTTGAAAAGGCGATTAATTTAAAAAAGATAGAATTCAGTAGGAATGTTTTACTTCTGTTTTCCTAGATATAATGCGAAATTTCTGCAACAGATTTTAAAGAACTAAGGGGTGAGGAATTTAATTAGTAAATTATTTATGTAAAATAAATAATAAAATAGAATCTTATTGATAGATTAATTTGTTAGTTTTTCTTTTAAAGTAGTTTGTTTATTTATTTTGATAATATAATATTAGGTATAGATTTGCAGTACACTTTGTTTTTGTTTTTTTTTACTTAAAGTTAAATAATGTACAGAAAAATAGATAATAAAAAAATAGAGCTCTCGTCTCGTCTGATCGACGCAACACGTGACCAGAATGCTGGCCTCTACTTTGCTCAAAGAGTAAGTATCGCTATACAACGAGGTAATGGGGCCAGCATCCTGGGAACAATTCCCGCTGCTAACGGTCTTTTAGAGTAGTTTTATTTTTATGTTTAGTTAATTGAGTTTGTATATTGTTTTGTTGAAATATAACTAATATATAAAAAATAGTAATTTTAAACTTTATTTAAACGTTATTCTAAATCGAATATAATAGATATAGAATTTAGTAGTTTAATTTTATTTTTATTAGGGTTTCGATAAGAAAACTAGTAGTTCAGTAGAATTATTTGGGTTTTAGAAATATTAAGATTGTTCAACTTTGACAAATTCGCGTAGTTTAAAAAAAATATTAAAATAGTAAATATTGCCTAAAGTTTGTTGATTTTTTTTTATTTTAATTCATATAGTAAAGAAATAATAATAATGCTAAGGAGCAATATTTGTTGAGAGTGAGCGAGCCTTATTTTTCTTTTTGTTTGGGATTAAGAGGTGTGTAAAACTTGTTCGAATTATTACAGAAATTGTGACATTTCGTAGAATCGGCGAGAATTTGGCAATACAAGGGGTTTGCAAGATGTGAAAAATTGGGATTATATATGGAGAGAGAGAGTGTGATAATTTGTAGATAGATTATTTCCGGAGTCATTTTGTAAGATTGTCGAAGAAAGTTTACGTATGTATTTATCTCTAGAAAGGGATTTGCAAAATGGCACAGTTGAATTTTGATTCGGTTTGACAGAGTTTGAGTTTTAACTTCACACAATTTTCAATGGGATGCTTTGGATTCTTTGGGATGCTTGGTGTTAGGTTAAGAACAGCGTCAATTTTTTTAATGTTTCCAAAGCATTCTTCACTATACAAAGTTTCGGAAAAAGCACACTTCACATGCTCCGAATCAAGGAATTCGAATTATATTCTTTGTCTTACTGTGGGATATAGCGGCTAAGCGGTTTATTTTTCATTTGGGCCTTTGGGTGTTCCATCGATTTGCAGGGAGGGAGCGAGGAACCTTTATTATACAACAAAGAGATTGATATTTGAAGGAGTTTCGTTTTCTTGGGGTAGCCATGATTACGATTCACAACCGGAATTTCCCTCGCAGGAAGTTGGAATGATCTGCCAAAATGAGAATATTCTTTTTAGCTAAAATATTGCGAATTCTAAGTGCAAGGAATTAATGACAATTATCTGAGTTCGGTTTAAAAATAAAACGTATACTTATAGTATTAGGATGAACATATTTACATTTTGACACATAATTTAAAATAGTTGAAATTCTAACTCTGACAAATAAAGTTTGCACTAGCAGTAAATTTTATAAGTATTTTTAAATCTCATTATTTGTTGTTTTTTTTTGGGGGTAAAAATTACTCCGGTTTAAAATAAAACCTATGTAATATTTTAAAGGGGTGCTGTAACGGACCAACTGTCCTGTTAGCAATCGAATATAAGTTTTCGCTTGCATTCAACAAATAATGATCCTTATTTTGAATATTTGTAAAGAAATGATAATATGGATTTTAAATTAATTGAAATAATCAATTGAGTGGTTTGGACAGTGTATTTTATATAAATTAAATACTTTTTGAAACCTATTAAATAATCTCTTGTTCTTTGCCTTTTTGCATATTAGCACAAGTACAGGCAAGAAAACGCTTGTCGGAATTAAGTTTTAAAAGCAAATTTTGTTCTAAAAATCTATTTATTTTAAAATCTTTGAGATCGAAAATCAAGTTCGAGGGTAATTGTGGAGGTTTTGTTTTGATCGAGATGGTTTGTCTTTTCGTATCTTGTCTAATAATGAAAGTTCGAGAGAGATGGAACGAAGACTTGATAGAGATTTGATTTTACAGAATAGACCTGCGTTTGAATCTGAAAAGTTCTTGGCCTTTATGCAGATTAAGAAAACGCGAGCTGGAAATTTTGGGGTTTTAAAAAATAAATATTATTCTAGATTAAATCAAAAATGTAAATCAAATCTGATGGTGTCAAAGTTGTGGAAGAGGGAAGTCTTTAAAAGGGCTGTCAAAAGATGATCAGGGGTTATTTCGCAGTTAGCTAGGGTGCTTGAAACTGACCTGTTTCCTAAAGGTAATTGTTTTGAAATATAAACGATCAAATAAACCTAAAATACAAAATAATAAAGGTTATAAGTGAAAAAAATGTATTGATTATATTTTATAAGGATCGTTTAAACTCAGTCTAAGAAGCGTTTTTATCATGATATTGATTGGTATTCTCGCAACCTAGACTTTTGAGTTGAGTGATGGTGTAATATTCTGCGGAGAAACAGGAACAGACGATAGCACTATCACACACGGTTGTGAGCTTGTGGCTGGAGAACTTAGTGTGTATACATACTTAGTTCAAAGGTTGTGAGTAAAGTTGTTTACAGCTTAAGCCTGGACTTTACTGAAGCTATCCAGGGGTTGATTTTGCTCCTAGAACGGAGATCAACTGAGTTTCCTTTGTGCGAGGAAGGTAGTGTGCGGTCAGGGTAGCGCCTCTAGCTCCGCTATATAAAAAGGTGGTTGCAGCTTAGCGGGCAGCGGTTTGATGTATATCATAACTCAGACCGCAACTAAACTCCTCGTTCACTGTCTTTCGGTTAGGTGGAAAGTGTTCTTATCCTTGCCTTTGCTGGCTTTGGGACACCTCCCTTAGGGTGGGATAGGGTCCTTTAGGCTTTGAATTGGACATTCCGTAGGGACAGGTTTAATTGAGATTAGTAAGGGTAGTGAATCACCTCACAGCACTCAAAACCCTTAGTAGTTGGGCGGGGATAGTTAAATGAGATCCGCGTGTCTCTTGTTTACTTTTAGCTTAGAGTAGGGAACTTAGGGACTTCTCAGGTGTAGGATTCAATTAGGATAGGTTTTAGGAGTATCAAAATGTTCGGATGTGTTCAAAGAATGAGAATACTTCTGTTCATGGAGATATGCCGTAGGGATAGAGAGGTTTATTTCTTTCAGGTATTGTTTCAGGTTCTTCTGGAGGTTGGTATAAATTACAACATTCATTTCCATAAAATTTAGATAAAGTTGTTCGGTAATTAATAAAATCTTATTACAAACAATATTCCAATAATTATTGAGTCTTATATTTACATATCTTGTTCTTTGACTAAAGAAAGTCTAGACTTTGTATCATTTCCAAATTAATAAAGACATAGTGTCTTGTTTCTGGGTTTTCTGTATTTGGCGAAGCAAAGCAGTGCCGAAAGGAAGCGTCTAACTAATAGAGGACAAACTCTTTCTTTTATAGAAAATCTCTAGAAATTATTACGTTTTCGAATCATTACATTTAAAGAATTATATTGCCGAACAGGGCTATCTAAAGACCATCCAAGTATGATATCATTTAGATTCTTTAATAGTAGATAGCTCCAAGGGTTATCTCCTTCCCGGGATTGAGAAGCTCGCTTTTCGGCCTATTAGGGACAATAGCCTAAACAGACAAACGGATTATATTGATTTCTAAAAGGACAATAGTTTGTAATAGTACTCCAGACATACTGAACCTTTCCTACCTGATAGGGCCGCGGACCCCTTTGTCTTTTGCAGTTGCTTCTTCCAAGTTTCAACTTCATTTATAAGTTGAAGTAGAAGTAAATCAGTGAGTCGAAGCTCACTTCCCTATGGTAGAGCTCTGACCTGTTGAACGGATGATGGGCATAGGAATATGCGAGAGTCGGGGCATATTCCCCACGCCACTTTTCAAAATTTTTTTAATCTTTCTTTTCAGCTACAATTTTACACTATAATTTCATAAATACTTAATTTTACTGAAAGGATAGGAGGGAGTAAAATATAAGAAATAGGTTTTCTGTAGATTTATTCATAATTTATATCAGCTCTTACACATAACCAAGGTTATTATAGCACAACTAAGGGTCCTATATTAGATTATCACGAGCCAAATTTTATATTTTAAATTATTATATCTCTTATTATTTAGGGTTATTCTAACATCTTTGAGGTTATAATACGAGTAAATGAACTAAATTAGGCATATTATTATACGATTATCTACTTTATCATATATCTGCTTAGGTTTATCAAAATCTAGACTATATTAAGAGTTCAAGTTATAAATTAGGAAGTAGGTTGTTACATTGTTCAGAACTACAGTGCTTACACGCGTATGTTACCAATTCCCTCAGCGCGGTGCTATTCTCGTGAGCATTGCTTTCAGGGTTAAATAACTTCGTGACGATTGTCGTTGTACTTTAGAATGAGCCTATATTTTGATCGCATCAAACGTTAAATGTATATTTAGCTCGTGGGGAACATTTTACTAGTTGTATTGCACTATATAAACTGCATCGCATATACAAGATGTGACAATAACAATGGGTATATTATATTTGGATACAAAAATGGAGAATTTTATTTAAATCCAGAACTACTCGTATACATAATTATGGAATCCATTCTCCATCCATCCATCCATCTATCCATCGAGCTCCATCCTCGGCCACACCGTCGCTTAACATCAGGCGAATTGGTAGTCAATCGTAGATCTATAATGTACAAAGAAAAATGGTAGGCGCAATAGACGATTAAAAACTGTTTATTTTTGTGTTTTTAACACAAAAATAAACTGTAGAGAATGTGTAAAATGTGTATCCAGTGAGGTAAGTATAAGAGCACAAAACGAATATTCTTGTAACCCTGGCTATTGTGATAAATGATGAGACTGCGATTGGAGCACGGTCAGTGTCTTATCCATTGTAATCAATCAGATTGGAATGTTTTTGCTTTGTTTGTAAACAACATAACTGCGGAATGAAGAGTTACCACACGCTCCACTAAAGTTTTATTCGTGAACGTTCCAAAATTAGAAGGACGTTGGACGATCAAAGAAATATCTTTCTTAGTTATTAAACTTAAACTTTAATTCAGCTTACACTTCGTTGCAGCGGCTACAATATTCACCCGATTTCGATCAGGTTTTTGTTTATTTTGCTTCCACGTAACAATTATAAATTTCAATTAACAATCAACTAAATCTGATACTGAGTAATATGTTAATTATCATCATCATCCCAGCCATTGCATGGATTGCTATAAAAAACGGTTGTAAGCAGCCTGCAACCAGGTTCTTCCTGCCACTCGTATTAGGATGTATGTCCACTGTCAATATGTTAAACATTTAGAGCGATAAAGAACATAGTTCTAATAATAAAAAAATCATAACACCAGTTGGTAAGGTTGTCTAGCCTTAAAATAAAAGCATTAATTCCATGATACTTCTCGTACGTGACACGTAGTTTTATTTGCTTATTCCAGTGCACTCAGATCTGCATGTGCAGCTTTCTCAGGCAGCTCATTTATATTTTATACACGATCCAACCGTAAACAAATAGATAGTTGTTAGACGAGCCGCTTACTTTGAAATTATAACAGATTACCGATTTTATTACAACCAACAGCGCGTAAAAAATTACATAGCTCGACGTACAAAGAACAAAGATGTATGAGGGCGTACTATATGGCCGTAGCTTATCTTAGTTACGAAACTTTTCGCAACATACTCTAATGCCTCCTACGAACCAAAAAGAATGAAAAATTGGAGTTGATCTGTAATAAATTGGTTCAAGATTTACAGTTATCAAAGTCTGCTTCTTTAACAAATTGGTAAGTAAAATATACTACATATATTATACCTATTCCGGTTCTACAATCTAATTTAGTTTTTTTTTTTCAATATTAACAAGCAATAGGTTGCAATGAAATACTATACATAATTACCTAAAGAATTAGGTACTTACCTAAAGAAGTTATTTTTGATTGTGTAATTATTTAATTATTTTTGAATTTGTCATATACACTAATTTAAATTTGAATTAATTTATATTTGGGATATATGCTCGTAGATCCTTTCTTTTAGCCTTTGCACCTCTCCTTTGCGCTGGGCATATCACTCCAGTTCAGTTAAGTTCGGCAAGATTTACCTTCAAAGTCTTTGATAGTTAATTCGAAGTGGAAAAACACACAGATCTCATCATGAGAAAAGTTATGTGACTTTTCACGCAAGCTTGTTACAAAAATGTCAGGGTAGAGCGCTCTTAAAACAGTTGAACACCAATAATTTACTTCTTTTTGACCGACTGTTTAATAAAGAGAGTAATGTTTTTGGGGTATAAAAAATAAGTTGAATTGAAAACCTTTTGTTTGTAAGTATATCAACAATTGTATTGGGCATATTTTACATTTTAACAACTTTTTAAATATATAACAATTTTATAGCTACGTAGAATACATGAAATATGTATGTATGCTCTTCATTTATGTTTTACCGTTTTCTCTATGGACAAAAATGCTTAGATATGAGAGCAATAAAATTTTATCGATTATATTACAGTTAAAATCCAATGTAATTAACATAATAATAATTATGGGGCCATTCAACGAGGTAATGCGGCGAGTGTCATGGGCACCTTTGCGTCGGGCACAATCAGGGGTGGGCTGTTTGACTGATTTAAGTATTTCATATTTATGTACATAGTTAGTAAGTTAGAATAATATTATGTTGTAAATTTGTTTTTTTATGAATGTTTTTTGATAGATAGATAAATAAAATCAGTAAAACCATAATTATGGTGTATTATTAGTATTATGGTGTTAAGATTAAAATAATTTCCTAATCAATGCCAAGAGAGCAAAACCAGTATTTTTATATTCATTTCATTATGTCAATTAACTTGGTTTAATGAACTTGGCACCAAAGACAATAAATTTATAAATAATTTCGAATCATTTCGAATTGCGTTTTGTATTTGTTAAATGGGTTGTAATTAGTAAAGTTGAAATTGCGATAACTACATATTAAACGCTTATCTATTCCTTATTAAGCAAGTGGTAAGGTAAAACCTAATACACGGTCTTGTACGGTCAGCGAAATAGAAAGTATTATTCTAACCTTTTAAAAGTTTTTCTTAGTTTTTTTAGTTTGATGTAACCTTGTAACAAAATCTATTAAATCTTTTATCAATTAATTATTTTGTTTATTCTTAGCTCCATTTTTATTGTACGAAAGTCTAGATTATGAGATACATATGTGTATAATCGAAGTGTGCTTAAATCGTGAGTAAATATAGTTTTATTTTCCTTGGTCTCCTCCTTTTCCAATAATGTAAAGAACAATGTAAAAAAATCATCATCATCTCGGCCATAAGAAGTCCACTGCTGGACATAGGCCTCCCCCATGGATTTCCAAAATGACCGATTGGAAGCGGCTTGCATCCAGCGTCTTCCCGCCACTTGTATGAGGTCATCTGTCCATCTCGTGGCTGGTCTTCCTACGCTGCGCTTGCCGGTACGTGGTCTCCACTCGAGAATCTTTCGGCCCCATCGGCCATCAGTTCTACGTGCTATGTGCCCTGCCCACTGCCACTTCAACTTACTAATCCGCTGTGCTATATCGGTGACTTTTGTACGTCTACGTATCTCTTCATTCCTGATTCGATCTCGTAGAGAGACTCCGAGCATAGCTCTCTCCATAGCTCGTTGCGTGACCTTGAGCTTCTTTATAAGGCCCATAGTTAGGGACCACGTTTCAGTGCCGTATGTCATCACTGGTAACACACACTGGTTGTAAGCTTTCGACTTGAGGGACTGGGGAATATTGGACGAGAAGACGCTTTTAAGTTTCCCGAACGCTGCCCAGCCGAGTTGGATACGACGATTGACCTCCCTCGTAAAGTTGGACCTGCCTAATCGGTTTGGTAAAAAAATAATGTCGACTAACGGCTACATTTATTTACAAAATTAAGAACTGTTATTGGTAGTTATACACGACATTTAGTTAGTTATATCTATTTAGTTTAGTTAGTTATATCGATAGTTATATCTACACGAGATCTATGGATAGATATGAAGTAAAACTATACTTTAGGTTTCCGCTGCTGCACGCTTTATGTCAATGACCTATCAATAAAACACAAGTAAGTTTATAAAACTTAAAACTTCCCGACAAAAAAAACGGCTGAACAGATTCTGCTTAAACATTATAGAAACGCTCTCGGTCAAATCCTCTTTTAAACAAAAAACTAGATGAGATCAGTTCATTCAATTGGGAACTACGATGTAACAGACAGACACACACACAGACAGATATACACTTTAAACTTATAAAACCCCTGGTTTTGCTTGAGGATAAAAAAGTGAGATTTAATAAGCGTTGTTTTTGCTGTCTGTACGTATTACATGATGTTCGATGCACTAACTGCGGCATCGTTATCGAATTTCTGTGTTCGCAGGTCTGCACAAAAACACGACACGGTGTGCGCACACGAACGCGTATTTCCCCGGATAGGCGAATCAATAATAGCGTATAAACTAAGGTGACCTGAGTACAAGCGGAAAATATGTTTACCTACAAATGTTACATACTTTACATTGAAACAATATTGGTTTTAGCGGAATTACTAGAAAGAAGATGTTTTTAGGGCTCCGTACCCAAAGGCTAAAAATGGGACCCTATTACTGAGACTCCGCTGTCTGTCCGTCCGTCCGTCTGTTCCTGAGATACAGCCTGTCACCAGGCTGTATCTCAGGAACCGTGATACACAGTTGAAATTTTCACAGATGATGTATTTCTGTTGCTGCTATAACAACAAATACTAAAAAACAGAATAAAATAAATATTTAAGGGGGCTCCCATACAACAAACGTAAATTATTTTTTTTGCTCGATATTGATAACGGCAACAGGTAGACGCTTGAAATATTCACTGAATATTGAGTTATATTATTCACTATAAAAATAAATAATTAAATTAAAATAAAATTAATATTTAAGGGCTCCCAAACAACAAACGTGTTTTTTTGTCGTTGATATAGATAATGATACGGAACCCTTCGTGCGCGAGTCCGACTCGCACTTGGCTGGTTTTTATTTTGTGTTTTAATACCTTTGTATGTATATCGAAAGTAGCTGACGCGATACCTACAGTCGATAGATTTTGTTTTTCCGTAACTAGTGAAATGGTACAAAAAAACAGATTTTTACAATTTTTTTACATCCGTCATAAAAAGAAGGCCCATATATTTTTACAGACCTTAAATACTACTAAATAGTACCTTATACTTCTAACAGTGACAATAGATACAGATAAAATAAAATATCGAACATTCAACTTTTTCCCAGTACACCTTTTTACATAAGCCAGTTCCCCGCAAAGGAATAAAAGCCGACACCGAGTACGTGTTTAGCATTGAATTCCCTATGAATACAAAACAACGGCCGAGAGAGGTCGATGAGAACAGATTACATCGACTAAAATAGCCTCAGATGATGCCATTAGGACAACACTACCATGTCTAGATAAGTGCAATTTATTTAATACCTATGCGAGAATAAACCGCAGTTTTTCTGCTATTACGATGAGATATAGTCATCATGAATATAACATTAATAAGAGTACATGTTCGTGATATTTGGCATTAAAAGTTTATTTGAAACAATCTACGCGTCGAGTCAGAACATCCTTGCTCTACATAAGGTGAAACATACTGTTAAGAGATTAATACGATTTCTTTTATTGGCATGCACATTTTATCGTGGTACTTATGAATTGTTATAGGCTAATTTCGCGTAGGTTTTCTTGGTTTTCGTTCATGAAAAATAGAAATAGACGTATGCAAACGAAAGCATTCTACGAACTATGTAATAAATATATATATTTTACCTCCGACATTTGTGGAATTCATTTTCCGCTAGTTTGGATGGATCAATTGCATTTCAAAAAGCAAAAATTCACAGAAATCTTACCTCGCTAATGGTGAGTTGATGAAACTCATAAAAGCATATTCACCGGGCACCCCTCATAATAGTTAAAATACCATATTAGTCAAATTGCTCTCAAACATCAATAGACCTGAACCCGAAATCTCTATTTTCTGTGTACTATTTTTATTCAAAGCTTCTGTGATTTCTTCCTGTGAAGTTATGCAACAAAATAATCTCCGTCGAAGAAACCTACCGAAAACTGAATTACCAAATGTTCGAGGCTAAAAAATAGTATTTGGCAACAAGAGAATTTGGCAATATTCTAAAAATCCTGAGGAAATCATTTCATTTCGAGATTTCGGTAAAAATACTGAAAAATTGGTAGTTATGATTAACATGATATCAATCACGCAATAATTTTGGCAACACTAAATTGTACTGCTCAGGTTAACAAACATTGAAGAAGTCAATGCAGAAGTGCTAGAATTAAAATAACTGTGAACGAACTGTAGTCGCCTCAGCTGTCTCAACACTTCAGCTTTGCCATAGACAAATTCACGCTCCAAATAATTCTATAAATATACGACAATATGTGACCCAATACGACCGAGCCCAACATATCTGAAGAGTTGAGCAAATCTAACAACTAAATTTTCCGATGGGACTCTGTTAGTTTTATCTAGATGTTACGATGCTGGCTCCACCACAGCATTGTAGGAATAATGTGGTAGCACGAACTCACCCATAAAAGATGCACGGGAGTGGTTTTGCGGCGGATGCGATCCGCTCAGCACAGCGATATTCGGCCTACTACCTGAATGACATAAGTTCAGGTTCTTCTATGTATGCGCCTAGTTTCAGCCCGCCTGGTTAATAGGCCAGGGAAGCCGGTCATGCGGATCTTCGGTTACGCACGAAACCGTTGCCGGCTGATACTCGGGGAACTGACACAATGTACAATTTGTTATTGTTATTTAAGCATCTCGTTTATGCCTTAGGCGAAGCTATTAAACTAACATATAATTTCCTAAAATATCAAAAAAAAATACTGACAGTATTCCAAGAATGGAAAACTAAGACGTGACAACAATCGCACATTTAAATGGAAATAAACTCATGATTTAAAAAAAACTTTTTGGATGTAAGTTTTTTAATAATTATGAAGGTAATATACATAAAAAAATAATGATGCCTATAAAATGAGCCCAAAGCTCGACCTTTCTAACATATACGTTTTATGCAATTACTCTTTTCATGCCCAATGAAAACTGCTTATATAATAAGTAAACAATCAATTTACCTAACTTGACGCATCTACTGTAGCCTGATGGAACCAGACATTTGACACTGGAACTTCCTATCGAGTTCCAGTGTCAAATGTCCGGTTCCATCATCATACCCTTCGAGCATAGATTATATCATTATTATTAAAAAAAATATCAGCCCTGTTTGTACAAACTGTCCCTCTGCTGGGCACGGGCCATCTTCTCATTGTGGGAAGGGTAAGGCCGCCATAGTCTACCACACTGGCCAAGTGCGGGTTGACAGACTTCACACATCTTTCAAGATCATTGAGTACTCTCAGACATGTAGGTTTCCTCACGATGTTTTCCTTCACCGTTTGAAGTTGGCGGCAATCAACAATACGCACTTAACTTCGAAAAGAGAGGTGCGTGCCGTGGGATTCGATTACACACATAGACTAAATATTAGTATTAATGTGATGTCGTTGTGATCTCATGATCACAGCACAGTAATAGTTGCGTTTCAATGCATAACGTCCAAAACACAAAATTCTGGTATTTTGCATTCGGTAAATAGCACTTTCGCAAAATGCCATACCTGAAATAAAATCGTTTCAATATTTTGACCTTTTACATTGGACCGTACAAATAACGTAGCAAATGAAATAAACTATTGAAAAATAATATACTTAATTACTAATCGATTACCAATTTTAAATTCAATCTACCTCACAACTCGGTTAGCGTTGGATTAAATTTAATAGAGAATTTACCTTAGGTAAGGTAGGTCAATGGCCTAAGCATTAAGGAATGGTTAGCGTGAAACCTATCAGATTTGGAATAATGTCGACCAGTCCGGTTCGACGTCATGCAAATAGCTTCGACCACGATCTTGTATTAGCCACGAACTCAATACCATACGAACTATGCTGCTCATTAGCCTTAGTTTTTACCTACGTCATCGTTAGAGTAAAGTTCGTTGATATTAGAAAAGCTTAGCTTAAATGAGACTATGAACCTTGACAAATGACCTTTAATTATAGGGTTAGAAGGTATATTATATATAAAAAGGTATTCTAACCCTTTAGGTTAGAATTGTATATGTTGTTATCTCTCTCGCGCATCACAACAGTGTTAAACGTATAAAATCATTGTTTAGGGGTTTTTTATGTTAGAAAACTGAAAGATAAATTTGTTTATTTAGATAGGATAAATATTTAAAAAAAAGTTTTATTCAGTTATCACTTACTGGCGACAGACTAGTAAAAAAAATATATTTTCAAGCCAATTTAAAAAATATCAAAGAAAAACTTTAAAAAATTGTTTCATATCAAAATAACAATATTCATTTCTCACTATTCTATTAACTCTAACCAATGATTGTATAATATGTTTAACAATGTTGTGGTGCGCGAGAGAGATAGCTGCGCGTGTTGATGTACATAGTGTCTTAGAAAAATCCTAATAATACAAATCATTACGAGTGAATCTACATTTACCGAATAGTCGTACCTATCTAACTCCAATTGCGAAACCAACCGCACCACCAAATGTAAATCCATCAATACTGAAAACACGATGTGAAACTAAAAGCATACAATAAATCAATAATGTTTTCTCTTTCTAATCCAATATCGATAATAGATGAATATTACTAATATCTCATAGTAAACATGTCATGAGCATCCCAAACTGGGTCACTCCCGTTACTGCAACAGTTTTGTCGGAATTTCGTAATATATATACAAAACGGCAGTGTTGGTCGCTGGCCGGTTGCCAGTTGCAGTCATCAACTTATACTGAACTTCGGGTTAAACTAAACTCTGACATGACACCCATGACACCGTTGTGTGTATACTAATGATTGACGTGTTTGTTTTTAATCTATAGAGCGGCATTCTTTGATAGCTCTTCTGCAAGAGAGATAATATAATATAACCTGTTTTCTACAGTTATTTTTTATGGTAAATTAAAATATTCTGTCAAATACTCTATCATTTATCATTTTATTAATTTTACTAACCATTACTGCACAGAACGCGATATAATAACAATATATAACGATATATAACAATAATGTGTCAATATCATTACAAGCAATAGTTAATGACATGTGTAGAAACTGAATTAGGTAGAATATTGAAATTCGACATTAATTTATAACTGTAAATAGATGATACTTCAGTATATAATTAATAGCATTGAATTCCTCTCGGCTTGTAATGTATAAAACATGTAAATAATGCGTAAGGACATCTAAAACTTCTTTCAACTGCTCTATAAATATATATATATATATATCAGACTGACAGCGTTCAGTCTTAGGTCTAGTACTAATTTGTCTATTTTAGTGATAAACAATTTATGAAATCTTACACTTTCTAGCCCTTTTAATTCGGCAGATAAATATATCATCAGACATCAAAGAAAAAATTACACTCTGAGAACAAGTACCTGAATAGCCCATGAATTTATATGACACACTCTGCTAGTAAATCATCAACAAAGACAAAGCGAGCCAAGGACAAACATGGTTCATATTTGCCATGTTTACGATCTTGTACAAATTCTTGCATACAATCTATTAGCCAACCGCCTACAGCAAAACTACATCTAAGTTACGATGTCACATAATATATAAGGTAAGGTATACGTCTAAGGTATTTGAAATTAGGGACACAAATCTGTTGGGATATGCAGAACTCATTCGGATTCAGAATCGATTCGGAATCTATATCTCCGTCTCTGTCATTTCCATAGATAATTGCGGCCCATCCACTAACGTTCATTTCTTCCGACTTATCCCGTCGTGCAAACTGTACAGAAAATCGACGGGATAAAATAAAACCGTTGAAGCCACTAAATAACCTCAATCCTACGGTCTTTCCCCTGACTTTATCACCACACGCCACCGCATGCGGAAAAACAATCCTTTAGTGACCATACACACGTTTAGGTACATTCCTGTCAGTTTGCATCTTGTCAGTCATACCGAGGGATTGCGTGTCTGTGGATGGTTATAATCCTAACATTTTATGAAGATTGTTGTCATTTAAAAGGAATGCGCGTCATTTTGAATTATCTTTATGGATTTAATCATTTTGCAACAACATGTGCACCCGTAAGCAACAGATTGCTATTGCTTTGAGTTTTATTGCGAGTGAATATCTTGATGCTTGAGCTTGATGCCCTTTGTACTTTAAATTCCTGTTGCCGTACAAATCTTTATTTTTAATTTGCCATAAGGCAGGGTGAGATTTGTAGGTACATATTAGTTCTTTTATTATGTGCTTGGGCACATTTCTAATGTCAGCTTTATCGACGATTTCTTGTTGGGAATCCATTTTCCTTCCGAGACGACAGACACAAACAAAATGATTACAAACGCGCGTTCAATCACGCCGGACAAATGAACAGGCACTAACTTGATCACAGAGCGCGTCGCGTCCTTCACGACGGGAGGGGCCGCGGGGTTATAATACCGTCATTCTTTCTCGCTCTTGCAAACCCACTGGCGTTCATTCCGTAAGGATTGTAGATTCCGGCAGGAATGAGCGTTAGTGGATGGGCTGCTAATGACAGAGACGGATTCCGAATCCGAATGAGTTCTGAATACCCCTAATGGACACTAACGATACCAAAGATAAGCAGTTTCGTAGATACAGGATCATAATTCTGGATTCTATCTGATAAGGATGCGCTCAAAACGTGAGTAGATCTGTAACTGTGTAAATATCGGGAATTCATAATAATTTTTCTATTATAAAACCGACTTCAAACGCAACTTACTAAATCCTTCACGATTGTAAATTTTTTAAAGAGACCTCTCTTCACTCGCTCTTTTTTTCTTTTGTCGATTTGTCATTGAATGTCAAATGCTCGTCTTCGAAGATTAGAAAATGTGCAGATGTTTATACGATAATCCTTAACATTTGACACTCTTGCAAAGAAAAACGTGTAGGTGGAACTCTGCGATTCTATAATCTGACGCACTTACTCGGGAATACAATGAAAATATTTTCATTTTTAGAGATTATTCAAAAAGTAATAAAGCGATGTTTATAAAATAATAATGAGACCAACTTGGGAGCTTTCTCTATACACCCATTCAGGAAACACAAAAATTGGTTCGCGAATGCCGGAGTAATTCGTGTACATACATTAAAAAAAATACGGTACGATTTAGTTTATTTACGGTACGGTTTAGGATTTCTCAAGTTTATATTGATAAAAGTGCGAGTGAAGCCTATGGATTCCGTAAAATCATCATAAATTAACTCGGTCTTAAACAAATAAATATCAGTGTTATATCGATTACGAAATTCGCAAGTCGAAACATTGTTACACTACCTACTAACAAATTAAGCTCCTATTAATAATATATATAGCTCCTAATTATAGTAATCAACTAATTTAATTGTCATATACATAGCTAAATATAGCCCAAATACAAAGTACGTTGTGCGTACAAATCCATTCGTCCGACACCCACTAGGTATCCCCGCCGAGATTAAATCACGCGTGAGGACACATGCATATTCACATCCGGTGTTGGATTGAGTTCGCTCGTTCAGAATAAGGACTCGTTAGAACTAGTAGAGTAGGTATACTCGAAAAACTTTTTCTACTCGTTTGATGAGATACGAAGATGCGGTCGAAGGTATAGCACAATAATTTAATAGAAGCCTACTAACCCTACTATTTCTTGAAGATACCCGGGACGTAATTTGGGGGAAATCAAGGCTAGTATTACAATTACAACCTAAGTTCATATAGTACCTGGGCGACCAAGCTCCACTCGGTTATTTTATGACTGATAATACGAGCAAACTCGGGTTCACTAAAAATAAAACCTAGCAAGATCGATTTATCGTCCCCTAATCTACCTACAAACCAAATTTCATTAAAATCGTTGGAGTCGTTTCCGAGATTCAGATTATGTATATATATACAAGAACTGCTTGTTTAATTATGAGTAGGTATTCTTGGTTTTAGACGGCTGTTTCCAATATTCTATAATTTATATTATAAATGATAAATGTTATAATATAATTTTCGTCTATCGTAGACTGAGTTAGATATTTTCTTTATCATTGCATACAGTTACTATTCTACATAATGTTATATCATACAAGAATGACATATCCAGCCTGGCAAGACAAAGTTCGCAAAAAAATATATTAAATTAGCTAAAAATAGATTAAGTTATTGAAACAACAACATATATTAAATAATGGTGTACCTATGTTAAAAATAATTTTAGCAAGAGTCTAAGTAAATTGTATAAACTGAATTAGAGTTGAAATTCCCCGTGACTTGGGGAAACGTCCATAGTTTTGTAACACTCCAGATGCTAGACGAAAAGGAAAATCTTTCAGCATATATAACAGCGTTTCTTTGGTAAGTACGTCATCATAGAGACAGACTCGGACTGTCAACAAAACAACCACAGTGAGTTCAATAACCTCTACATCTTTTACAATATCCTTATGGACAAACCCATTATTTATTATTGTTTTGAAGTTATTAGACATATACATCAAAACGGCAAAAGAATTTCAAAAATATTACTTACAAACTTGTCCTGACTATTAATAATCCCAATTTAGTAAACTTTGTCAAATCTATTTCGAAACATTTTAGCTGCAACTCTATTTTAGTCACAGCTATGAATGGCGACACCGGAAAAATATAAGCAATATGAATAGAGTCAACTGCATTTTTATTTCTTCCTGTAAACGTAAAAATTCGTGTGCTCACATTATCAAGTCCCGATCGGAGCTCAGCTAGAGTTTTAATTGGAGTCACGTAACTCGAGATTTGAATTACATAGTCGTAACGTATTCACATTAGTTACGCGACCGTGTTCGAAGCACGCTATACGTTTCTAATTTCCTTAAATACTTCTCTTACTTGTTGCTGTCTCGTTAACAACTTGGATTTTGTTGCTGAGTTATAAAGTTTTAGCAAAGAGCTTAAACGTCACAAGAAAATTCAAGGCCTCTACAAATCGCACGTCTGTAACACCAGTGGTTTCATTTGTGTTTGTGTTAATGTACTATATTAGTACTTTGAATTTTATATATACTGGATTATTTGCACACCATTACTCCAAGCCGAAAGAAGGCGAGTTGGTGGCCAATCTACCTTCTGTAAAAAAAAATGACGCTAAATCGTAACAGAGAGTGGCGAACCAGTGATAGTTCAATAGCAGCCTTGAGGCCCTGTAATTTTTTTTTACTATTATATTCAAGCTAGCATTACTGATTCAAAGAACTGAGAAAATTTTCAAATAAAATCTAAAATAATTCTATTGTGCAAATGAATGCAAAAAAATGAAGTGGAGATGATATCATTCCGACTATTGACTTTTAAATTCACAAAACCCATTGCTACTTAAACATCTTTGTAACACAAAGTTTACTTAACCTTGAGAGGTAGGTATTAGAAGTCTATTGGCGCTTACAAAACATGATATTGAAGAATGATCACGTCACATGGATATCATATCTTGACAAGTCACTCCCGTTTATTGATAACGCATTGAGAGACATACATCTCGGCCATCTCGCCAAATATAAACACATATCAAATATTAAAATGGGATGGTATGGGATGGAATTTGACGGTGGAGCACTATGTTTTTTTTTTTACGACTGCAGTTTTCATTCCCTTGTCATGTTATTATTTATCACTTTATTTTATGAGTGGATAACTTAGATTAATGAGTGGATCAAACAGTGGATGAATAAAAGTTTATTTCTACTTCCTATTACAAGTTGCCTTCAATAAACATTTGTTTTTAAACTTTCAAGTGTTTAAATTTTTTTCACGTTTTTAGGGTTCCTTACCTAAAAAGGAAAAAACGGAACCCTTATATGATCACCTTGTTGTCCGTCTGTCCGTCTGTTATTCTGTCCGTCTGTCCGTCCGTCGGGATGTCAAGACCTGTATCTCGGGACGCGTGAAGGTATCGTGTTGAAATTAAAACCGTATACGCAAATCCATAATATCTTGCTGCAGAAAGAAAAATAAAATTTATCGGTTTTCGTAAAAAAAAGTTACAGCCGAATATGTCGTAAAAATGGCACATTTCGACACTCACAAGGGAATCAAGCCCTATCTAAACCTACTTCCCGTTGACCTGTAACTATGAAATTTGGCAAGAAGTGGCATTGTGTTAGAGTACACATATAGGAAAAAAACCGAAAACTGGACATTTTTAATTTAATCACAAAAAATAGGGTCATTATGCAAGGAATGAGGGTCCAAATTTTAAAGTGAAAGAGCTTAATTAGCATAAGCTAAAACAGGTTTTTAAATGTTTTTACGATGTGTATGTTTTTCGGTTTATCAAGGAAAATATAAATATATACATATATATATATGATTTCCCCCTTTTATCTACTAGTTTGTACGGAACTCGCGGTGGTCCACCCTTACTCGCACATGTCCGTTTTTTTTTTTAATTTTGAAGTATAATAGTTATTAAATGTACAGATTCGCGAGTTGCAATTATTTTAAACGGTTTTTTCTCAAAAACAGTGCCAGCAGCACATAATTAGTAGCACAATCTGTGTATTTTGTTGCATGCTGCAAAATTGTATTTTAAACACGTGCTTTCGTCGCAACCGCATTTACTTTGTCACATCACCTGAAGCAATTTTACCATCAAACAGCAAAAACGTGACGGCAGAGAATCAAGCTTCATTCCAGCTACAATAAATATCATTAGCACTTATGTGTTAAACAATACAGTAGAAAATACCAGTGTTCAAACATTATTGACTGTAAAAGATATGTTTGTTCGAAGCGTGTATAGTCAAGGCGAATGTGCCTAGCAGAGAATGTCTGTGAGTAAAAACAACATTGAGGTAGCAATTACTTTGCTTTCAAAGCCTCGCTGTTACTTTCTTCAGATCTATCTCACGATTCAAAGCCTTAAACGGATAAGATTGATGGTTTACCGAGCGCAAGGTGCGATAGATTAGTAGAAATAATTATACACACTGACGCCACAATACAAAAAGATCGTCAGAAGAATAAAAAATAACAAGACCTGTCTGGTGATATAAATACACGTATCGGTTTTTAACTATAGATTCCAGTTATATTTTCTAATATATTTATTGATGTGACCGTTTTAAGATCCCGTTAAAAAGGTATAATAATCCGCTAGTGAAGTTTAAACGCATCGGAGAGTGTGAAACGGACCAACAAACGAACGATAAGCAACATTTTATGAGAATCGCGCAACGAGAACGCGCATTTATACAAAAAGCAAAAAATAACTACTGATTTTTACTCCTAAATATTGTATGATTTTGATAATTCTTAATAATGGGATTATAACTAAGTAATACGTTGTAAGGCTATGATTTCAGTCATAACTTCTACTAAGTAACATACTATTTAAAAAAAATGAGATAACGTTAGAAACGTCTTGATCGTCTGCTAATTATATGTGAAAAATTGCAGTTCATAAGGACGTTATCGAATTTTCGTTTTTCTACCTATAGCTTCTACAGAACGCGTGCTGAACAATTCTCTTAACTATATTAAGATAATCGTTGTCGAGGGCCTTCCATACAAAAACAAAAAAACTGTTTTATTAAACATTATCCGATTTCGATAATCGATAATAATATTCACAATAAATATCTATGCCCCTACAGTTTGCTTTTTTTCAAATTCAGTTATAACTACGAATTAAAAAAATCCAAAAATAGCATTTCGAAAAAATCAGATTGTACAGGCATAATAGCCACTAATGGTTCCAACCATATAAAAAAGAATTTAGAAAACAGTCTTCTCCTGTTTTATGAAAAAACACGTACCTAATTTATTGGCGAAAATTGCCGCGACAACTATTCTCTTGACGTTGTTTACAGCATTATGGAGCAAAAAGTTGTAGAACGGCTGCCATACCCGCAACAACCTCAATACACTCGCCCTAAGGTAAAAGTAGTCCTGTCTACAAAAATACCAATCCATCGGCGCACAAAGAACTCGATGCAATACAATGAGGAACCTGTTCTTTATTGGCATCACCTGTGGTGACCACTATCTCGTGGAGACCGGTTCGTTGCGGTCACAAAACCACAAAAAGGTGGCCGTCACACTTTCTGTTAGGGGTGATGTTATGCTATGCAATATTGTTAGCCTCCTTTGTGACGCCTGGCATTGTTTAACTACAAACTCTGTGCAAACATAATTATATTGAAGTAGAGTCATCGAGGCTACTCGCTATTCGTATTTTTTTTTTGTTATTCGTTCTAATAGCGAAGAATAGTATCTGTTATTTGACAAGGACAAATAATAAACAAAATGTAAACATTTAGAGAGAATCAAACGAAATTTTTTCGTCAACTCACAATGAATGTACGTACATCATTATAGACATTGTTAATCATCATACATTGAAACAAAAATACTCATTAATATTTGAAAATATATTTATCATCATCATCATCATCTCAGCCATAAGAAGTCCACTGCTGGACATAGGCCTCCTCCATGGATTTCCAGAAAGACCGGTTGGAAGCGGCCTGCATACAGCGTCTTCCTGCCACTTGTAAGATATCCTCTGTCCACCTTGTATATCTATATTTATTAATATATATTTGTATACTGCCTAACGTTATTTCACGGTTTTACCAGCGATCAAAAAATAGTAAACAAAGAAGGCATCCCCCAAATTTCATGTCTTTAGGTCTATCTCATTAAGCTATACGTTGTATGTCAGTCAGTCAGTCACTTAGATTAGAGCAAAACCTTTTTAACTGACATCCTAAAAGTAGGAGATTCTCAATTCAACTGTATGTTTTATTGTACGTTTTTTACGTGATTACTTTGCCAATTATGAATTGATTTTGAGGACTCTTTTTGGTTGGTAGGTAATACTTTAGAGGTGTATCCATATAATTTATATCTAAATCTGTTTCATACTTTGGTTTGTAAAACAAAATATCTGGAAAAAATATGTCGTCCAATTAAACGAAATTGCGTATTTGAAGTCGGTTATTTAAGTTTTTAAAGTATAAATATACAGGTATATTTTGAAGTTGGTATTTCTATAATACCTATATAATTTAAGGGCGATAAAAAAATCTGTAATTTTTCAGATAAATCGGATTTGCGAGACTCTAAGGCATTCCGTTATTGTTTTACCAATTATAAGGTATCGTATTTCAATGCGCCTAAAAGAACATTCGCGATAACCACTATAATATTCGCGGCAATTCTTAATTGTAATATGATTCTACTGATATTTCAAAAGGTCAAATGTCGAATGCAACTTCAAATAAAATTGACTATTTACTAAGAATCCGCTACCTTCACAATTCCGATTTTGTGGCATATTCAAACACGACTAGGAGTGGTCAAAAATATCTAAATATACAGCTAAATTATGTATGACACTATTCACTGTATACTTGTCTAGCTAAATAAAGAGTAATGGTTGTCACGTGTGTGTATATAATATACCTACCTAGTAAAGTAATCGAATAATCTCAAAACGATAAATATTTAAATACAATCAAAATGCTCAAAACTACTACAGGTTGGCAGCGTACCCAGTATCCTCCTTACATTACCAGATTGAAAGGCAATGCTGCATGGCAAATAAATTAAATATATACAAAATGTATTAACATGATTGCATTCCTTGCCTTACTAATGACTAGTGAAACCGTGCGACACCACTTGTCTTACATGAATCATAATCAATAATAATAATTATATTAATACAAATTTTAAATATGGTTGTGATTATCATCTTATCTTCATTTAAATACAGTATGTAATAAGTAAATTTGATAAATATTTATTTCTATAAATGACCTAAATAACTAAAGATATTATTATAAATAAAAAACATATTACAGATAAAAAACAGAACTCATGTCACAGTCCCAAGGCAACGTTCCCAAAAGGCTGGCGACATTGCCTCGTTGGATAGCAATGCTAATCCGCTGACCGAGGTAAGCGCCAGCCCTTTGGTCATTTGTTCTTTCTATCAGTCGCATAGCAATTTCATTATAAAGCTGCCACGCACTTGGACCCCATGGACCTATCTTATCAGAGGGCAAGAGACATTTGGGGCCGGTGGGCCAACATAGTTAATAATTAGTATATAGTCACAGGTTAGTTAGTTTCGAGGCGCCTTTCCCGATTTATAGTCAGACCATTAGCAAGGCATTCGAATTTACTATTACAAAATATCCCGACCGGTAAAGCAACTTTACTACGATATTACTATCAGAACGTTTAATATTAGTTCTCAAAGCTTTATAGCATGTATAACAGAGCACTACTCGTAAACCTACATCAGCATGAAACGACCTGTAATGTAAATTCTACGAAACGTCAGAGTTTATAAGTAAAACAAACAAGAGTCGCGGGAGACTGGAGTCTAGCGTCAATGCCAACCGCATTCAGTGTGTCAATGCACGAAACAATCAACGGTAACCTACCAAGAACTGTTAAGCTAAGCTAACCGGTTACCATTAAAACGGTTTACGTTTTTCTATCTAGACCGATGTGGGCACTAACTGCTAAATAAATACGAGAGACGATTTAGAAAATATCAGGTTACAGTAGAGAAATTCACAACGGCATATCAGATATCTCGGATGTTAGATAACTCTTTCTATTCGATCTAGAAATTCGATAGTGCGAAACTGTTTTGTACAGACTCGTTTTCACAAACTTTTATTTTAGTTGACATGGTATTAGTGCGGACGGAAAGCGACTAGCGGCCCCCAGACGTTGAAATCTTGAAAACGTAAGAGTTTATAACTTGATGACACTATGTTACAAATTTACAATGCAATAATATGGTACCGATCATAAAGCTGTTCAAGTGATAAATCCCAAAAGTTAACACTTAAATGTTCGGATAGTGATGTCTATTTGTTTAGTATTAAGTATAAGCATTTCTCATAATAAAAGCGATAACGAGGCCGAGGTGCCAAAAAATGGACATGGGAGCTCCTATATGGCATATGCTGGACCTCATTTCTAGGCTCATTTTTGTATTCATTGTAAGCACTTTTTATTGCATTTAAAAAAAATGTTTCTAAAAAAGATAAAAATACAAAGAAAATATAGATGTAGAAAATGTCATATAGTAGAAAACAGTATATGCTTCGTGAGTGATGAGCAATCAATCAAGTAAGTCTTATGGAACCTTTGATCAACGTGTTCTAGCTAACCATAAATTAATATTGCGTTAAAAAGCTTTGTTGAACGCAAGACATCCGCAGTGCTGGTGGGCGATACAATATAAATGGTTCCCTGCATGTAACAAGTTACATAATAACTTAATGTCATGTCACGTAGGCTTTTAGGCCATGGATTGTGTTCGAATGTGGGTCAGACGAGTGTTTACCATTACACCAGCATCAAAATAATGAGTTTCCACAACAATTTGTACGTCATCGAACGGAATCGATAGGTGTCCTCAAAACTTGAATTTAGGTTTTACCACGCTACTGAAACACGAACAATCGAGACAGGATCGTAATCAACTGACTGCAAAATAAACCAGCGTATTTTATTGTCTGCTGCAAACGATTCATTGTTTTGTTTGGCGTTCCATCGGTGTTTACTGATTGTTTGGTGGAGTTACATGGAGCCCTAGCGGGTGCGAGGTAAGTTTAGCGGGCGGTTCGCACTAGTGGGTTTCGCCTTTACTGTCGGGGTCAACGCTTCTCGACTCGTCAACAAATCCATCGACGAGAATAACCCGTTACACTGCATCGGCTTCCAGTGGGTTTCACTCGCCTAGATTATTTTATACAGTCTCCATTTTTTAAGGCTGAAGAGAAGGTGCATCTATCCCATAAATAGATCGAGTGTAACTTATTCAGTTTCTCTAATTTCAGCTCCATCGAAACCCACTATTTTAGTTCGAACATACTTCAACGATTTCAACACCGCTAAGTTCCGTAGATACATTTTTATGGAAAAATCAGTCTTTAAAATCAATCTTTTGCGCATCTGTTCTGGACGAAAATCTAAATTAGACATTTAATCGATTCCAATTCGATTTTTGTTCCCAAGAATAATACAAATCCGTATAAAATCTAGAATACTTATTGCCAAATAGACACTCTGAAACTGAAATTGGTTTGTACGGTACAATGCAAATCGACAATTACCTACTGTACTCGCTCTCCAATCGATACTTTTGAGATCGCGATTTTAAATTCAAACAAATCGATTGCTTTTACAAATGTTGTATCCGTTTCCATCCTGTACGGCAAAAAAACGTGTCACCAAAGAGACAACTTTTAGCAAAAGCATCTAACGGTTATCTAACTTTTTTGCTCCTTCGAAAACCTAAAAATTGAATTTACTAGTACAACTCTCCCTATAAAAAATATACTCGATACATTTCCAAGCTATCTATAAAAAAACACCGTGATGTAACAATAATGGTAACGTCTTATCTTCAGATGATTCGTTATCATAACATAACGTAGTTTTAAAGATTACTACGCATAGAGGCTGTTCTGCGAGATCTGTGAAATATAATATCTTAAAAGTGTATCATAATATCGTAACTCTCCGATTTCATGCTTTCGAATCAGGCTATCTCTATCAATTAACAGTATTCGTACAATTACTTTTGCGTGCGCTTGCGCTGACTTAAACTGAGGTAGATTGGAAACACGCCAGCGGACAAAGCCTTGATGAAAATGTGATAGACAGAACTAATTATGCAAGTAAATTAGATTTTTTTAAATTAGAAAACAACAAAGTTGGAAACGAACTCGCTGTGACGACTGAATAGTTGCCCATACCAAACGTAAATATGACAAAACATAAATAAAATATGAAAGAAACAAAATATTAGTAATGATGGATGACAAATACAAGTTAATATTGTAAGTTTAACACCAGGTAAAAAATAATGTTGTAATATTATAACATACCTAATTTGTATAAGCATTAATATATAGCGAACTTTTCCTTCCGATTTGTAAACTTAATACAATATTCCTAGCCCTATAACTACATAAACCTATTATATATTATAATGTTAATAGGTAAACCGAAAACTTTGGATATCTTTTTTATTAAGTAGTGCATGCATTGAGAAGTGTGATATTTGGCACAGTAAACATTTATAAATATGGCGAAGAAGTGCAGAAACTAAATTACGCTTGAATATAGACCACTAATGCGATACCTAAGCTAAGTGTTCTACAAATATAGTACAATAATAGTATTGCCTTTAATGAATTTGTAAAACATTTAGCCTAGGGTAGTTTACTAATTTATAAAACATTTAGCCTAGGGTAGTTTACTAATTTGTAAAACATTTAGCCTAGGGTAGTTTACTAATTTGTAAAACATTTACCCTAGGGTAGTTTACTAAAAGCCCAAAGAAATGATAAAAGAGTCTCCATCGCATTATTATATTATTATATAAGTTTTCTGAACTAGTCTTTCCGAATAGACATAATCTAGGTGTGTTCAAATCGCGAGTGGATAGGTTTTTTCTTCTAGGCAATGGTGCTCCATCGTTGACCGTAACTGTCGCTTAACACCAGGCGAGGTGACGGCCAATGCTCAATATGCCTATTTTCGAATAATAAAAAGTTATGAATATAAAAATTTGTACTGTTTCTAGTTTTGACAGAATATTACCATCCAAAATAAGTACATACTACATTTTCGCATCATTTAATCCCATCTTATAATATAACAATGCTTACAGAGATCATTTTTTAATTGGCTGCAATCAATCAAGTTCTTACTTAAGGTTTGTTCAATGGAGCGATAACATGTTTTCGCTTTACAATTAGCAACTCGCATGAGAAGTTATAAACAACATAGTGATTGTTAGCTAATCTGTAAACCAAAGCACATAGCGACTAGTTCTTAATCTGGCACTGGGTTACATAGAAACTAGTAGCCAATCTACGTCCAAGCACTTTCTAAGACTCATATCGCGACTGTTACAATGGCATTATTTATGTAATGTAACGACATCGCATTGAATAATAATTTCTAATGAGACTCGTAAATCGTTATTGTTAATGGTAATTTAGATAACTGTCTCTACTATCGTGGTAGAGTTATGGAGTATAATTTTGGAGGAATGTGGTAGACAATCTATTTTAGAGAAGTATACAAGACATTGATGCGAGTAGAAACAGCTGACAAAATAAATTGTATAGTATATATACTTTTAGAGGAATGTAAAAACTTATTTATCAACTGAATTCAAAAGAGATGAGTTCCTCAACTCGGTTGAATTTTTTATCCTGTTTTGTTGTAAGTGAGTATAGAATAGACTTTCAGACTAATTTCATCAACGTCGGTTTAGGAGTTTTATTTTTAAAACTCCTAAACCTAAGGTTTAACGTTACTATGTCGTCATCCAAGTAAACTAAATTACGTATTTTGAAGTCGGTTATTTTAATTTTTTAACTATGACAATTATGTGAAATTGTACTTTATTATGTTAGATAGATCTACGATTGACCACCAACTCGCCTGAAGTAAGCGACGATGTGGCCGAGGATGGAGCTAGGAAACATCTATTCGCTCTAGCCTTAAAGATTCCTAGATTGTAGTATCAATAAATTGGTACAACTAAAGGCAATTTTCAACAGGTACTATATAGAATATTTGGGAAGCATAAGAACCCATTTTAAAGAAATCGGGGGAAAATCAGTACGAGCAGAAGCAGCTGTCAATAATTTAATTTATAAATTATATTTTTAGGAAGTAAAGAACATAATTTAGAGAAGTAAAAACCAAAATTGGTACGAGCAAAATCAACTATCAATATTTTGAGTTGTAGATTAATTATTTTGGAGGAAAAAGAACCCGATTAGCCAAAAAAGTAGTACGAGTGGTAAAAACTGTCAATATATTGAGTTATAGATAATATTTTTGGGGAATATAAGAACCTAATTTAGAGAAATAGACAAAAAATTGTGTAGAGTTGATGCAGCTGTCAATAACGTGAGTTATAAAATGTATACTTGCAGGAAAGTAAAACTAGTTTAGAGAAATAGTGAGAATAAATTCGCAAGCCGCTGCAAATCATATGAGCTCTAAAATATTTTTGAGAGTAGAACCTAATTTAGAGAAGTAGAGACAAGTAATATAAAAGAATGTGTATTTATTTATTATTATAACTACTAATAATAACTACATCTAATTTTAAGAATATGTTTTTTTATTTTATTTATTTTGAATATTAGTAGATAACGCACAATTTATCGTATCAAAGTTACTACCATGCTAATCCATTGTGTGCAATTTTCGAAACAGGTTTGTAGTAGATAATTGTCTTCTATTTGGCCAAAGTGTACGTATGAATAAGTTTTTATGGAACAGCTGATTTTTTCACTAAAATAAACGGACTTGTTCTACAAAACAAGTATTTTTGAAGATGGATTTGGTGAACTTTTTCGACACCATTGCTGAGTGACGCTGTTATGAATTCTTATAGGAAACCTGAGTAAATACATCTTCACTACAAATTTGAAACTAAATCCAAAAACTATAAGTAGAAAACTTTTAAGTGTGAAATTTGTCTACTAGAAAGACATGCGTATTTGTCCAAATGTGCCCTACTTCAAAATGGACATGAAATGGTGAGGTATTTGCATTCTAAGACACGTCGTATTGTTTACAAAAACTTCATTGTCCGTATTGCTTAAAAGCAATACGAGTTCTTAAAAAGAAACATAAGAAAGCAAAGTTAAGTTAACAGATAAAATCTTACCACGAGTTAAACAATGTAATGATTGTTTACTTTTACATTAAGACTAGTTGCGTTAACTTGTAAAACCAGTTAACAGACCTGAACCTAAACGTACCAAAACGAACGACAGTTAAGTAACTTTAAAGTTATTATAATAACTTAAGTTAAATTAGACCGCGTGCCATAAATTAAAGCAAGTTCTGCCTAAACTTAACAGAACGATGTGTAAACAAATTAACGATTCGTTACGTTAATTTTTTACGCAACGTTTACAGAGCGGCCATTGGGTTTAAACGTGCTGCTAAATTAAATATTGAATATTAAAACATTAAAACTTAAATAGTGACACCACACCGAACTAAACTTGAAAGTGAGTTCACGTGACGCGTTGCATTTTCCATCGAAATGTCGTTATCATTGACAATCAGCGCCGTCTGGTCGTTAACACTTCACTGGCATATGGGACATTTTCTTCGAGAAAATGCGGTATGCGGGTAACCTGTTCGTAGAGGAGTTTGAGACGGGAATCCATTGATTTTTCGCGGTGCAAGTGCTGACGTCACTCGCGACAGTGCGGCGCGCGCCGGCCGCGGCTGTTCGGCGACTGGCGATACGGAGTACGGAGTAAGGCATCGAGCACAGTCGAGAGGAAATGCTAGTTGTCATGCGGTCCTTCGCCTGCTCCCTAGCCACTGTCACTGTTGACCTTCCGCATCGATTGGACCCACAGCTGATTCAGATTTTGTCCTGACACTTTGAATACTGGGATTTTAACAGACGAGGAGGTCCCAGGGTTTTAATTAACTGACCCTGTATATTTAAGGTTATACGTAATTATAAAAATTGGGAACCTTTACATAGGGATTCAATCAAACCTGCTGATGCTACATGCTAATGTGTGTTAAAATAATTACAGCTATAGAATTGTTAATTTTAGGTTTAAAAACCTCAAAAGGAAAAAAACGGAACCCGTATAAGATCACTTTGTTGCCCATCTGTCTGTCTATCCGTCCGTCCGGGTGTAGACCTGTATCTCGGGAACGCGTAAAGGTATCGAGTTGACATTAAAAGCATATACGCAAATCCATATTCTCTTGCTGCAGAGAGAAAATCAAATTTCTCAGTTTTCGTAAAAAAAAGTTACAGCCGAATATGTCGTAAAAAACGCATATTTCGACACTCACAAAATCAAAACCTATGGGGTACTTCCCGTTGACCTCGAACTATGAAATTTGGCAATAAGTATTGTGTACACATGTACACATGTAGGAAAAAATCCGAAAACTGGTCATTTTTTATTTAATCACAAAAAATAGTGTCTGCAAGGAATGAGGGTCCAAATTTTAAAGTGAATTAATTATCATTTGGGGTATCATAATATGAAAGATCTTCGTAAGCACAAGCTAAAACAGGTTTTTAATTATTTTTACGATGTATATTTTTCTATTTATGAAGAAAAATATAAAAAATATTGTATAAATTCCCCCTTTTATCTAGTTTGCACGGAACCCTCGGTGGGCGAGTCTGACTCGCACTTGTCCGGTTTTTTTTTTATTGTATGAGCGGTTATTTTCAAGAACTCCCCGAGCATTGTTTTGTAAATATTTTATGTAAATACATTCCTACAAATATAGTAACGGATAGTTAAATCAGGTAGCCGGTTAATTCAATAACATTTTTGAATTAACTACAATTTTTCAGTCACAAAATCATCGAAATTATTCTCAATTTTCATCCTCAGTTACGGCTAACCATAAGACATGGTGGTAGTCAAGCGTACATAGAGGTCGTATAGAAAAACATACTATGAAAGCCTACGAAAATTACATAGCAATTTTTCCACCTGTGGTTTACAATGTGATTTTACGTTAAAAAAATCATAAGACTACTTTTCGACTGGGCATTAATAATAATTATAGTGTAAAACTGAAAAAAACTCCAAAATGCGCCATTTTGTTTTAAAACCAAACTGCTGAACCGATTTCGATGAAATTCATACGGTACCAATCTGAAATTAAATCCTTTCAAACAAAAAAAAGGTTTTTTTTAAATCGGTTTGTAATTGACGTTATGTAGTAACAAATATAAAATAATTATAGTTTAAAAAAATGACAAAACCGACTTCAAAATACGCAATACAATACATATGTACACAACTTGCTGTTCACTTTTCTACAGGCACTTTGATGATATTTTACCAGTTATTTTGTTATAAAAACCAAAATACTGCATTGATTTTTATAAAATTTATATGGGACCACCTCTGAAGTATAACCTACAAAATACAAAAAAAAAATCATCAAAATCAATGCACAATTGGCTGAGTAATCGGTGAACAAACATACAAAAAAACATACAGACCGAATTGTTAACCTCCCTCTTTTTAGAAGTCGGTTGAAAAATACAGCCGAATTGATAATCTACTTCTTTTTGATATGGATAAAAAGGTTGACCTTTGAATTGACTTTGAACCAGACTTTTTACCCTCAACAATGGAAAGATCCAGACACAGACACCCCACTGTCTATATAATATCACGTATCTATAATACGCTGCGGGAAACTGAGTCACTCGACTTACGTAAGTTTTCAGCGACTAGAAAGGTAAAAATGTAAAAGAAGAAAACGATTAAATTGAATAAATTACCTACGATGATTATAATAAATATAAATGGTTACACATATAAAAAATAATCATCGAAATCGAATAATATTTAGGGGTAAAAAACCATTTAGTCATATTATTTAAAAAAAAACGGACAAGTGCGAATCAGACTCGCTCACCGAGGGTTCCGTACAAACTAGTAGATAAAAGGGGGACATCGTATTTTTTTTCATATTTTCTCTCTTATACCGAAAAATATACATCGTAAAAATATTTAAAACCCTATTTTAACTTATGCTAATAAAGCTCTTTCATATGATACCCCACATGATACGGTTAAAGAACTTTAAAATTTGGACCCTCATTCCTTGCGTAAAGACACTATTTTTTGTGATTAAATTAAAAATGTCCAGTTTTCGGATTTTTTCCTATATGTGTACTCTAACACAACGCCCCATAGGTTTTGATTCCCTTGTGAGTGTCGAATATACGACATATTCGGCTGTAACTTTTTTTAATGAAAACTGAGAAATTTGATTTTTCTTTCTGCAGCAAGATCCATAGTGGATTTGCGTATATGGTTTTAATTTCAACGCAAAACCTTCACGAGTTTCCGAAATAAAAGTCTTGACACCCGGACAGACGGACAGACGGACAACAAACTGATCCTATAAGGGTTCCGTTTTTTTCTTTTTAGGTACGGAAACTGAAACAACAGACTTTTCAAGATGCGCAATTTTGTTTAAAATTTAAAAACCAAATTACTAAAACGGTTTCGAATAAATTTCTATCGAACTATCTGAAAAAATATCTTTCAAATAAAAAATAATTTCCAAATCGCTTTTTAAATGACAGATAAAAGAAAAAATGCAACAGAATTGAGATCCTCCTTTTTTGAAGTCGGTTAAAAATGTGTAATGTACTATAGAAAAGTGTGGTCTCAACGATTCTCTAAGCTCCTACTGAATTAACGTAGCAACGAACTTGAGTAATTTGAAATTTCCTTTCAATAATGTTGTAGCATAATAGCGTAGCTGTGCTACACTTGTGCTACGTGCGTAGGCGTATCTACGTAGCTACTAAATACGTAAAATAATACGATTTCGGAACAAATTATAGATGATATTATAAACATTTTCAAGAATTAATTAATTAAATAATAATCATTACCACTGACCGATTTCATTGTTAAATTAATTACTTTCCTAATTAATAGCAAGTACACAGGTCCTCATATAATATTTTTTCCTTAGAAAATATTATTTAATCCTTGCTACGCGCTTCTGAATCATTATGTCACAAAAAGTAAAATACGCAAAATAATTAAAGTAAATTATAATTGTAAATTTAAACTTAATTAAAATTGTATGTACTTAAACAAAGTTTTTGAAATATGTTTGTTTATTTACTCATTAGTCTTACATTTGACCACTAAGCCCGACAAGCGCCAGTGCGACTGAGGATGTAACACACCAGTGTAACCGAGGATCTAGCATGGCAATGTATAAGAAATATATTAAATCTATTGAAAGATCTAATATTAACATTCATTTCAATAAGAGCCAACCAACTTTCTCGCTACTACTGTAGTCTTAATGCTATTGCTCTTGTAAAACTTTTAGGCGTTTGGTGTCGAAAAATACGTTCTACAGTGCTAAGCTATGTAAAAGTTACTAAATTGCTATTTAGTATCAGGGTAACATGCCAGCTTGCGTGCTAAAAGGGAACTATCAATTTATTATTAAAGACATTTAGCCGCCTTTCTCTGTTCCTTTCCCAATTTGTATACATTAAATTTGTATACATACGTTAACAACCTAGAAAGGAGCTAATAACATAACGATGAGGTTAATACACATGATATTGATACTAAAGTGCCAATAAAGAAACACACTTTCAACGATAGATGTTGAAAAACGAAAACCCTAATACATCTACGGCTTTAGCTAACGATTTTTTAGTTTTTAACAGTAATAAGATAAGACATAATAAGCCATATATAGATATTGCATAAATATATTTATACTTATAAGATAAAGATAGTGTGATTATAAAGCCATTGCTTTTGATACACAACATTTTTCAAACATAACTTAATTCCTAAAGCATAATTATATCCAAAAAAAAAATTGAGGCGTGAGATTAGTTTTAGGTCATTAAAAAACGCCATATAGTTTTTTTTTTATAACACGGCGTACTCCACGATTGATACCCCATTTGTGAAAGGTCTCAAAAGCTAGGGAGATCAGTCATGATACATGAATAAACATACTGATACATACCTAAGTTCGTACATTGCTAAAAAATACCTTTCTTTTTAAGAAGTCGGATAAAATTCTACATATTTTTATTTCGTTATTTTTCGAACTTCCATTTAAGTATTTTTAATTGGTGGAATAGAGACGAGCCTTTGATTACGGACAGTGCATATAAGTAATGTTTTACCTACTTAGATTATACGCAGGTCGTATAGAGTTTTTACTTGTTGGAGCAATCAAATTCTTACCATACCATATTAATGTTTTAGGGAACCATTTTACTAATTACTACAAACACTCTCTATATGAAATCTGTCCACACATTTGTCAGTGATACAGATATAGGTACATTATGTATACTCTTTTTTGGCCGGGGACTATAGATTAAGTCAGTCCGTCATTTTAACAGTCTGATTATGATATAACTATAGAAACCGCGAATTTCATATAGAATGAACACAGTAAATAATTTATTACACTAAAAATAATAAACCTATTTTAACAACAACAATAGCAATAAATTACTAAGAAATTACGAGCATGAAGCTTAACCAAAGATAATATCAGTAACACTAGAAACAATAAATTAATTAATTCATTGTAAGCCAATTCACGTCGATTGTTTTTCCGTCCGTAACATAGAATAGTCGTGTTACCATGAAAATGGTTGAAGCAGCCTTGAAGTGGGCAGGTATTTCAAAACTATTGCGTTGTTATCACACCGGCTCGGCATGGACACACGAGATTTACTTCAATCACACGAATACGTACTTTGGTTCATTCATCTCAGTAAGATAAGTTCACTTTAGTACGATTAAGTATTCTGTGGTAATACATAGATTTTAGATGAAAATAAAAAAAAAATAACTGGTGAAAGAGGTTGTATTTTATTTGCCAGAGTAGTCTAAAAGGTTTGGATACCGCCAGCCTACTCGACTGTTTAAGAGAAGGGTTATGTTTTCGGCCGTCTTTATGTTTCTATATTACCTACTTTCCGGAGCCTAAAAGGATTGGCAGATTTTCTTGAGAGACGTTTTGTTGGATTCAAATTAACCTTCTAACAATCATACATTTTGCTGTAGCATATTTTGTTTTAATTTCATCAATCGTACTTGTATTTAGACATTGTAACAGAACGCCGGATACACGTACCAACAACCTAAAAAAAAAGATATAGGTATGCTAAAAAAAATAAAGTCGCTTACTAGATAATCATGAATAAAAAAATCTTTACTGAAAAATTTAATTCAAAATCGTTATTTTTAAAATCAAATCTCTTTTTGAAATATTTGATTTAACTCCTCCATGGATTCTATTTCTAGTGAACTAAATCACTTTTTCCGGCCTCATCGACTTTTATTGTCTGTGATAAATATTTGCAAAAACAATATCGGTAAGTCCTCGTAATACGGTTAAAATTTATGAAAGAAAATCGTCATTTTAGTCCCATGAGACTCGCCAGTAAATCCAGATGCTGCCGGTCATATCTACAACGTTCATAAACCAGACCTCGAATGCCTTGCACCAAATTTCAGGTCTGTGTTATTTCTCCATGCTGACGCAGACGACGTCGCAGGTAACAGTAAATTGCTACATACATACATATGTAAGTACTATAAACTTCTACCTCTGCAACGACCGTACTACATTTACTTCCATGTTCCTATTACGGTACGGTACTCAGTAGGCTTAATGGTAACGCTGAATTTCAGTATAATTTTGGCACCCACTTACTAAGTTGGTAAATGAGGCCTATTAGAAACAACCTAGAACTTTGCTAATAACAGTAACTATAACCACTGATGCGTACCGTTAGCATCAGCACAGAATTACAAAACTACGTGAAATCATTTTCTCTTTAATGGACTTTTGTTTACTTTTTGGCGCTTGAAAATTATACTTCTAAGTTATAACTTTTAGTTATAATTTATCTACCTACTGTATGTTAAATTTGGCGTCTAAGAGTACCGCAACCTAATAATCAATACGTAACAAATATTCCTACTCACTTTCAATCTATATTTACGCATTGATTTTTTTAGGTTTACGCGATTGTGATCCATTGATAATATGCGTAGTCATCTTTGACAATTTCATGATACTTATTTTCTATTTCTAAAGAAATTTGACAGTTTTTGGCTACATACACCTTAGATAGGTAGACACTGAACATTATAACTGCATGCTCCCGATGCAAGCCGTCCTAGTATATTATGCAAATATATTATTATAGCAGTATTGCAATGAGTACTAACATAAGGATATTTTGGCGCTTATCGGAGACTAATGATGTATGTTTAGTGAAAAAGTGTTACTTCATATAAGTAGCTCCAATTACGGCCACAATAAGCCATACGCCAAAAGAGCCGTGTACAATTATTGTAGTATGTGGGTAATATATAGTTACTTACTCAGTAAAGGAAACCGGCCCGCTGAATGTTTGCCGAGGGGAGTACTAAGTGTACTAATATCACTCTGAGAACTGTGGAGGCTGCTCTTGCCGCTGCCATTGGCCGATCCCAGCTCTATACGCATACGCATGTGTCTGCTGAAGAAAAGACCAATAATAATAATCAAATCACCACGAAATTACTCCATCAAGATAATATAATTCTAAGAACAGTACGTTTCCTACAACTAAATACTTACCGGACGTAAACGTCTTTATGATAAAAGATGTAAAACTACTCTGAGATAGTGTCACGGAATTTAAATAGGTAGGCTTTGTAAGTATAACATATAAGTACAGATAAAATACATGTATGAACGAATAGTTTTAAAAGATATAGAGGTACCTTTTAGGTTTTACGTTGTTTGCTGGTGATTTAGAACTGAGCATTCTGCTTACAGTGCATGAAGTTTGCGAACGTTGCAAAGAAAAAGAATCTACTTTTGACTTGATATCCTTAAATGATTTTATTTTGTATTCAGACTTTAATTCCAATGAATTTTTCTTAGAAAAACTGTCCCGTCTTTCGTTCTTTTTAATGGCTTTGGGACTACTCTGTACACTGTCTACTTCAGTTTTTCTGTTTGCCAACATACTCTTTAGTTTACTTGGGACATCACGTTTTGGCATTTTGTACTTTTTCAAAGTAAACCTTTTCTCCTCTTTCTTTTCTACATTTCTATCATCCTTCTCGCTATTCAATGAGTTTCGTTTACTAACATTTTTAGGAGTCTCGTCTTCGTTGAGAAAAACTTGGGACTTTGGTGTTTGCTCGTCGTGATTTTCTTGCATCGGAGAAAAGTATGCATTTATATTTCCTGTGCTATTTTTCTGACTACATTCAGATCTAGTGGAAGGCGTAGAACCTTCTGGTGACATATCATCGATAACATTTAAGAAAACAGGAGAGGAACGGTGGTTTTCAAAGTCTGTGTAAACTCCACTCGATTCCATACAAGAATCTTCATTTCTGTTTACGATCAACGGTGGATTTCCGTTGCCATTTTTACCACCGTAAAGAGCACCATCAATAACTTGTGCTCTTCTGTCGCCTCTTTGCATGTGGTCATCCAAACCATCTGCGTCACTTTCTGTAAAGAAATCTGAATCTGTCATTGGATCGGGCCTTCTAGTCACTGGAACATTTTGCCAGTCCATTTCTATAGCATCTTCCCTTATCTCCATGGAATGATCCGCTCCCCTGCTCACTGGTCTTGACATTTCTCCATCACCTTGGTAGCCATCCAAACTTGTAATGCTAGTAATACTTGTAATAAAACTGTTTGATACTTTAGAGGTTTCCATAGATTTGGTGTAATCGTTCTTACTATCAGAATATGTTTGAGAGTCGTGCAAAGTAGATGCTGAGAACTGAGAATAAGTACTTATTTCACCATTTAGATCAGAATGGTCAAGCGGCAGTTCTTCTGGAGAGGGAGTTTGTTCAATTCTATTTGAAATCATAATATTCTTGCAATCCAACGGAATTCCCAAATTAACGTTTTCAGCTATAGAACTGACTGGTTCTAATATGCTACTGTGAATCGATGGCATGAATTCTTCATCTACTAAATTAGAAATGGATTCCTCTCCATTAACTGACTCCTTTGTTGTTTGAGCCGAACTTTTGGATTGAGTATCTTGAACATAAATTGATTCGTGACTATTCGTTGGAACTGCTATATTTGTTAGAGGTAACGTTAAATCTTCACTTCTCATAATGGCTTCCATACTTACAATAGGTGCAAGAGATCTTTCAAAAGAACAAGCTTTGCTGCTGGCGTATTCAAATCCATCATTTTGAATTGTTGACGCAGCAGAATTGCTCTCAGTCTTATCTGTAGATGGAGTGTCTCCATTATCTGGAGATATTTTGCTTTCATTTGTATCACAGAAACTCGGTAATCCCTCTACTGTCGGAGAAAACGCATTTTCTAGATAGCAAATATCGTCCATCTGATCTGGGGTCAAAATACCTAAGCTATCATCTAACGAGTTTTCTTCGTTGGGTCTATTAATAGAGTTATCGTTGGGACTTACATTATTTTCAACAATACTCGTTCGATTATACATATGTGATTTCAGCTGCAAACATAGATCTGACCTGGAGTGAGTGTTAAACGGCTTTTTAGCATGGCAATTCGATTCACAAGAATACTCAAATTCTTTCATAGGTTTTTCATCAAAGTTGATAACGTTAGGTAACCGTTCTGCACTTTTATTGATAAAGTAGGATTTCTTAGAACTTTCTGAATTGGCATCATTTCTGCTTTTCTCTATTTTTTGATCACACCAAACACCAGAATCCGAGTTTTGTTTAATCGTTGATGTATTTGGTTGTAGATCATACAGTAAACTATAAGGCCCGGATTCATCTTCATCGGTCTTGTCAACAAGTTGAGTGATATCATTGATCAAAGCTTTTGTTTTCTTGTCCACGTTACGATCTTGTTTCCTTGTTATCTCGTTCAACTTCTCGCGTAAATCAAGAATCCTAGGGTTTTTTTCTACGACTTTTTCTAAGTTGAAGCTCATTTTTGGTATTAGAGAGGCATAGCTTTTTGAAAATATAGACTCTTTAACGTCATTTTTTGACTTCGTTTCGTTTTGTATCTTTTCGATACCATCTATAGATCGTGAGGTTTCACTAGAACAGGCGGTATCTAGGCATTTTAGTTTCGAAAGACTGCCGGAATAAATTCCTCGCAATTCCAAGGATCGTAGCTTGGTGTTCTTATCCACGGGAATCTGAAATGAAAAAAGTCCTATTAGTTAAAATCATTGTTATTTTTTTGTACCGGCACAATCTTGTAAAATGAATTATTATGTTTGTTAGAGGCAACTACTACCAACACATATTAACAGGCAGATCAGAGTAAAAGACAACAAAAGGTCGTCATAACAATTTTTTATTTGTGTACATAAGGATAATGCTGTTTGAAAAATGACTGATTCTATTTATTTTACACGATGTAAACTTTTTAAAGAGACCTCTCTTCACCCGCTCGTTTCTTTTTCAAGAATGACATTTGTCATTGAATATCTTGGCTTCGTCGTCGCAGATTATAAAATGTGCAGATGTTTATACGAAAAACCTAAACATTTGACACTTTTGTAAAGAAAAACGTTTCAGTGGAACTCTGCGATTCTATAATCTGACGCACTCACTTAGGAATCTAATGAAAATATTTTTATTTTTAGAGATTATTCAAAATGTAATAAAGCAATGTTTCTAATATAATTATGGGAGCAACTTGGGAGCTTTATCTATATGCCAATTCACGAAACACAAAAATTGGTTCAAGAATGAGAGAGAAATTCATGTTCATACATAAAAAAAAAAAATATGGTACGAATTGAAAACCTCCTCCTTTTTCGAAGTCGGTTAAAAACGAAATCAATCGCAATCATTTTCCCGTAACGATTAGTTTGTAATTATGACAAAGGTCACGGACCATGGTGTCTGTGGAGCTAAAAATTAAATTAAAAAAAAACAATCCCAAAGATATTTAAATTACTTTCTTAAAATAGATCAAAGCTATAAATAGAAACATGAAATAAATACCTAAAAAGATCTACAATACCTAAAAAGATGTACAAAAGTGACCGACATAGAAGTGGATTAGCAAGTTAAAGTAAGATGGCCGATGGGGCCGAAAAGTTCTCGAGTGGAGACCACGCACCGGCAAGCGCAGCGTAGGAGGAAGACCAGCCACAAGATGGACAGATGGCATCATACAAGTGGAGGGAAGACGCTGGATGCACACCGCTTCCAATTGAGAGATGAGTTATAAATTTGGACATGATCTAACGGATGGAATCTAAAGCACGAAGCATATGATGTGAACCAAACATATATTATTACTAGCTGTACCCGCGACTTCATACGCGTAAGAAAACACATCCGCCGCGCTCCAACCTAACTGTCGACTCAATTTATTTGTGTCGAGTATGTGGTTAAATGTAGATCTATTTAAATGAAGAATAAACTGCCGACCCCTTTTTTAACTCGCTCCAGACCTGCTCAAGTTCAGCTCCTGTCTCGATCCCACCTCGCTTCTACTCCACTCCTGCCTCACATCTTTTCCACGTCCACCTTGCTCCCGTCGCACTCCCGTTTTGCTGTCACCTACTCCCACTCTCACTTTTTCTTCACCTTCTGCCATATTCCCACCTCGCTCCGAGTGGGAGCGAGGTGGGAATATGGTACTACCTCATTTTCATTTCACTTCCTCCTCGCACTTATAGTTTTTACACGTTTACAATTTGCTCTTCTCCCTCTCCAACTTCTCTCCCACCGCATTTTTTTCTCGCTCCCATTCTACTCCGATTCTCCTCTCCCGCCTCGCTCACATACCACTTACGTCCTGCACCCACCTACATCATTTGTTGGACTCCCATCTCACACCGTCCCTCGTTCCATTTCATTCCTGCCCCACACTAATTCATCTCCCAGGTCGCACCTGTCCCATTTCCACCTATACTACTTCCACTATATACTACTTGCCGCACTTAAAGCTTGCTCACAACTCGTTCCCGGTCCGACCCACTCCCTCACGCTGGGATTGGAACTTTATTATCACCCCGGTCTAATCTCCCTCCAGCCCCGCTTCCGTCCTGAACAAGCTAAGCAATGAAAAATCAGCAATTCGCTTGAATTGCAAGCCTGTTTATGAAAAAAAGTCATAAAAAATGTAAACCCCTTTTTTTATCACCTTAAGCAAAATATTATGAGTCTTCGTTCTTCGTATTTATTTGTTCGCGTAAATATTAATTTCAACCTCAATCCCCCTCCCCCCCCCCCCCCCCCCTTAATTTATCCCTGTTGTAAAAATATAATAACAGTATTAGTTCCTGTCTATTAATTAACCTAAATGTTGTTATTTAACGCCTCTAACATGATAATTGTGGGTATTTTATAGAATAAAATAATTGGAACCTAATTTGACAACTTTAATTCAGCCCTGCCGTAAAAATATTATAAATGTTTGTGATTATTAATTTGAATACTCAAATACTAAATTTTACGCCCCTGGCATTAAAATCGTGGTACTTTCATTGAATATTTCAATCCTCTGTTGACCTCCTTAATTCATCTCTATCACAAACGTTGAATTATACTTAGTTGTAATTTGTATTCATTTTATAGTCCAAATACTAAATTTCAAGATTCTAAAATAAAAATTAAGGAAGTCATTCCTGTCGCTGAAATATAATAACAGTATTTACTTATATCTAATAAGTAACCCAAATACCAAATTTCATGCCCCTAACATCAAAACTCAGGAACTTTCATACATTCGTTTACCCCCAATTTTACCCCTTAACTCAGCCCTTTCGCAAATTTCGTTCTTAGCTGACCTATTTACTATATAAGTAACATACATGCTAAATTTCCGATTCGTAGCTTATGTAGTTTTTGAGATTTAGTGATGAGCAACCCAGTACTCGTAACGTTGAATGTTGTAATTTAATGCTATATCCCAGGGGAACTATTATTTTTTTCGGGATAAGAAGTATACAAGATCCTTCTACATAGTATAAGTAATAATCCTGCCAATTTTCGTCCAAATCCGTCCAGTAGTTTCGGCGTCCATTGGACACACCGTACAGACAGACAGACAGACAAAAATTTAAAAAAAAACTGTTTTGGCTTCTGTATCGATAGGAAGGTATCCTCCAATCAAAATATTTCAAAAATATTTAATGTACAGAATTTGACCCGTTACAGTCTTATTATGTGTGTATAGATAGATATTTTATTAATAAGATAATTAGAAAGAATATTTGTAGCTGTAATTGTAGAAAGAATTAGATTTACAAGTAGCGAATTATTAGCGGTCCCATAGAAAAACACCTAAACTTGATTCAGTCCTTTTATTAAAATATTCAAATTATTTATCTGACAATAATAATAAAATATTTCGATCCGCGGCGGACTTATTGGAGCTGGTTTTTCAAGGTTTTTCGGTTTTCGAAACTATGTATATTAATTGTATATTTTTAGATATGCTAAACACTGCTGCAAATTGGACGTATTTTACCCGACTGCGTTATGTTTTTCGAGTGTATGTTTGTATGTATATATGTGTATGTATGTATGTATATGGGTATGTATATATGTTTCTATACGACAGCCTACAGCCTAAACGGCTTGATCGATTTTGATGTGAGAGGTGTCATTAGATTTGTCTTCACTTTATGTGTCATAGGCTATATTTTTTTGTAATAAGAATAATACACCGATTGCAAAAATGAAAAAATGCGTTTAATCGTAACCTCCAACGAACTATTTCGTAATAAACAAGTAATTTTACAGTGAATTGTTGTAAAGGATGCACATTTATGATCTTTTACAGCGATTTTACGCATACTTTTCCACAAAAAAACGTACACTCAACAACGTAGCAAGCGTAATTAAATCGTAAGTTAGGCTGCAAAAACTGCTTTTCTGCAGTCGGGTCTTCTGTTTTTCGTTTAATATACGTACTTGTTGTTGCGTTTATGGTCTTTACACTTGAACCTAACTGCTCCCTTCTGTTTGTCTGCTCATCACGGTTCAGAGGGTTGTCACGCATGGTGCGCTCAATGCATGGCGCATAGCCATTATTATTACAACATGCAACTTGTGCTGTACGATGCCCTGGGGGAGCCACTGTCGTTTTGTTTGAAAACACTAGTATATTACTTCAAAAACGATTAGTTTCCTCATTTCCCCGCCTCTATAAACAAGTTGGCCGTACGAAACGTGTACAGCAGCATGATGCAAGTAGTATTGTAAGGTCGTGTCTTTCCTTATTTCGTCACAATCATTAAATGTTTTGTTAATTTGATCGTAGCGGATAATGTATGGTAGCAATTAAATTGTTTGTCGACATGACATTTTAGTAACTGCAATTATGGAGGCGTCGACCGGCTCCTGGGGTGCATGTGTAGTTGTGTACCCTTAGGATGGTACAACAGTCCCGAAACAGATTGGAAGACATCGTTCTTTTGACCGATTAATATCGTGGGTTTTCCCGGTTATTTAAATAATATAAATTAGGATTAGGTTCATTTGAACTTTTGTCTCACATTCTTACTTGCAGAAAAATCAATATATTATTTTATTAGTTAGTATTATTGAAATAGGTACAGTTACAGATATTAGGCTATATAATATACAGTATATAAGCTCAACCGGCAAAACATTGTATTTTGTAGCAATATGTATGAGCAACAAAATATAAAAGAGCAATCTATATAACTAGCTTGTGGCAAGTGCCTTTATTAACTACAACAACAATATACCGACTCAACTAACTAAACTACTACACAAAAAGCATATCGATTACCCCAGACCGATAAAGGTCTAAAGATAATCCAAATGCTCAAACCCACTACCAGTTGGCAGCGTACCCAGCATGCTGCCCGTATTGCCACGTTAAATGGCAATGCTTATGCGTTGGGCCAGATACGCGCCAGCATTTTGGTCACGCGTCGCATCGATCAGGCGCTCAGATAAATTTTGATTTTTTACTAGCTTGTTGATTTTAAATTTAAACGACGGAAAACAATCTAAAAACAGGCGCATCGCTATAAAAGATGAGCGAATGAGCGAAGACCATTCAGTCGACCTCTGAATCAGCATCTACTAGTTTTTTTATCAGCCCTGTTTGTACAAACTGCCCCACTGCTGGGCGTGGGCCATCTCATTGTGAGAAGGGTATTGGACTCTACTGGATGTCGAGCCGAAAAATATGAACATGAGTTTTTTTTTTATTATTATTATTGAAACCGCGATACATTTTAGTGTACTGCGTACGAAGACGCGGTGACGAGTATGCTAGTCTATAACATAGGTATCTATAGTACCTACATGCCGCAGTATAATAATAACTACTGGAAATGTTTTAAATTAGCACAGTGTAAATTGTACAGATCCAGTAAACAATACAAAAGTACTTGTTTAAATGTTCTGCTAATAAACTGTCTGGTATACACATTTACATTGATTTACACAATTTTCACCTTTCAAAGGTGGTATCAGAGCACAAAGTCACGAATGCACATAGTAGCAAGAATTGAAGTCAAATGAATCATTGGCCAAACGCAACTTCTCAGCCTGATTCCTCGGAGGACCGCACAATCTCATTCATAACAATGTGGCATGCCTTAATTGGAATTATTTCGTAACTTCCCAGTAGAAATTAGTGGAGAATTTTTATTTCTTTGCATTTTAAAACTTCCTGTGTTTTTCGTCTTTTATTTTGTCATTTACGTCACCGAAATATTGTTGTCATTACTTTTTAACCGACTTTAAAAAAGAAGGAGGTTATCAATTTGACTCTATGTTTTTTTTTTTTGGTATGTTTGTTCACCGATTACCCCGTCAATTGCGCATTGATTTTGATGATTCTTTTTGTATGGTAGGTCACACTTCAGAAATGGTTCCATATAAATTTTATCAAAATCGGTTCTGTAATTTGGTTTTTATAACCAAATAACTGATAAAATATAATCCAAGTAAACAATATGCATATTTTGAAGTCGGTATTTTAAGTTTTGTAAACTATAATTATTTTAGAGGGCGGATATTTTTGATTTACTAATGTACCAAGAAAGGATGTACCTACTTATGTATAATACAGAAATCGCCGCTCAATTTATGCAATATGTAAAATATACAAGATGCGTGCTGTTCAATGATTTTGAATACTTTTCTTCGTAATACCTATTTACTGCCACACCTATAACAACATACTACTAATACTTTCGTTATCTACTAGTTCGCAACACTGCTATCAGTTAACCGACTAGTTACGTTAACGTTCAGACAAGAGATTAGATAATACGTTTTAAATGCCTGGTACCCCTAACTACGTACAGGATCTAATTACAGACACTACAGAATTTCAAAATCATAAGCGCATTAATAATATGATTACAGATAACAAATGACTAACTGGTCTCGCAGCTTAGTTGGTAGTATGTCTCCTTGCTAAGCTGTAGGTCGTGAGTTCGGTCCCCACCCAGGGCAAACATTTGTGTGATGAGTATGTTTGTTCTGTGTCTGGGTGTTTCTATGAATGATATGTATGTATTTACAACAAAAAAAGTATCTACCTAGTCTTGCCATAAATATTGTCACGAAGAAAAAAAAATCATTTTTTATTTCGAATAATATTTATTACTTTTACAGTGTGTTAGTTTAATACATAAATATAAAACAATTTAAAATATAAAAACTTATTCGAAATGGTCTCCATTGGCTGCAATACAGTCCTTTAAACGTTGAGGCCAGTTATCAATAGAAGCACGCACTCTTTCCATGGGAAAATTCTTCACTGCCAATCGTATGGATTGTTTTAGGGACTCCAAATTATCATGGCGTTTAGAGCAAGCCATACTCTCTAAAACTGACCATAAATCATAATCCAGCGGATTAAGATCAGGCCTAGACGACGGCCAGTCTTCAGCTCTGATGAAGTCCGAAACGTTCACTTCCAACCAAGACTGCGTGGACTGAGCTTTATGACCTGGCGCCGAGTCTTGTTGGAAGGACCATACTTGGTTATTGAACATGGTGTTGTTAAGGGGCTTAACTACCTTCTCAAGAATGGTATTTTGATACACTTGTGCCAATGTTTTGATACCTTTTTCACAAAAATATGGCTCAGTCACTCCTTCATAGCTAACACCCCACCAAACCATCACTGAAGTCGGATTATGCCCACGTTGCACTCTGTCGACTAATTGGGAAGCTTCCTTAGAGCTTTGAGCATAAATACGGTCATTTTGTTTGTTAAAATGTTGCTCAATTGTAAAGATTTTCTCATCCGTAAACATTTTTTTTCTGTGACCTCCCTTTGCGTACCGCTTCAGTAGTTGTTTCGATTTTACCACCCTATTTTTTTTTTAATTATCAGTTAAAAAATGACCAATGCGTCTCTTATAGGCTGCAAGTCCTAAGTCATCTTTTAAAATACGCGACATGGTTCTGGGCGCTATCTTCATCTCCCGAGATAAAATATTTTGCTTTCGGACAGGATTTCTTCGAATTCTTTCCCTTACTGCTTTGACCACCTTTTTCGTACGAACACTACGTGGACGGCCAGATCTTTTTCTGTCACAAACAGAGGAGGTCTCATTGTACCTATTAATAGCCCGGTACACAAACATTTGACTAATACCAAGCGTATGGAGAGTTTTAAAAATTGCATTTGGCTCCATACCAACTTTGTGTAATGCAATCACAGCGATTCGGTTCTCTTTATCACCCCACTCCATTTTAATATCGCAAAATATTGTACAATGTATTGGCGCCAAAATTAGAAAACTCAATCGTATAAAAATGACAGATTCCAAATTCAAATGTAATATCTTTCTTATTTTTAACTGTAACAGTATTTATGGCCAGACTAAGTATATATTCTATCAGCCATCTAGTTTCCATAGTACAAGCTTTGTTTAGTTTGGGCTAGATGGTGTTGTGTGATTTGTTCATCAATATTTATTTGTTTATAAATAAAATATTAGACAACAAATTGATATAGAGTAGTCAACATGAGCCAGCTTTTGAACTGCTACTGGATATAAAGCGTAAATCAGCACAGAATGGAAATAAGTCCAGATCAAATGCTTTCTGGATTTTATTGCGTAGAGGTTGAGACACCATCACAAAAAGAGTAGACACCTAAAAGGTCCCAAGGAGATCTTCAGTCGTGATGATATAATAAGGTTCTACTCCAACATCCATTTATGATACCATAAATGTGTAAATACCTGTATGTGGAAGAGGGTTCACTAATACTTAACGATATTGAAGCGGGAGTACACTAAACATTCAAGTTAGATTACTTTTTGAAGTTGAACTTCCGCAAAGTGATGCCTGATTCAATAGATATTGAGGTGTTGTAACCATTAGGATGGAAGTTGCAATAGACTTGCCTTACCCTACCTTGATAACAGACATTACTGTCCTATTCCAAAAAAAAAAGGTAATGCAGCAAGAATTTGGGGTACTTACGTTCATTACAATTTGTTATACCTACTGCTGCTTAGCCCTAATTGTTCAAATTGTTTTTATTATTCAATGTATGAGTTGACAACAATGATAGTAACTGATAGGCACATTATTGAAACGATTTTACAAGTGGACTAAATTTGATGGATGACCAGCATTAGAAGCCCTTAATGAATTCGCCCTTCTTATAACCTCGACTATAATATCCGTTGTGGTATCAATTTGGATATTGAAATATTGTAATAGGAAATGGAACTCAGTATACCTACAGTTAATTCATAATGTAAACAACTAAGTAAATTGTGTGTCGAAGCAAAGTTTATTTAGCCAGCCTTAACGACACATCAGTAAAAAGTGGATTGAAGCTTTTATCTACCCTTAAAGTTAGAGATTTTTTTTCGGTATTTTGTTTGTTCAGCAATTTTCAGTTTTTATTTTGTAGAAATTTAGTGGTTAATGAGTTTCGGACCGTTTATACCAATTTTTGTCTAAGAGTGTGTCAACGTGTCAAAACGTGGTTATAGTTGCAGACTAGTTCGCTTGGAGTGTATATAAGTACATTCGATAACTACTCATTTCTAAACAAAACTTCGATTATGAGTAAAATTTGTGAAGAGGTTGTCAAGATATGAGATCGTGCAGTCTCAGCTTGGGTCAAACTGGGTGCTACTGCTAGATAGTTCTCGGTTATCACGTTTAACTCAGTAAGGCCCCTTGATGAACAAACGGGAACCGAGGTCTTGTACAAATTATGCACGGTCTGAACACAGTTATTGTGTGGCCTTGTGGCTCAGTTGGTAGTGTGTTTACGTCTACCTGCTGAACTGAAAGGTCGTGGGTTCAATCCCCACCCAGGGCAAACATTTGTGTGATGAGCATGGATGTTTGTTCTGTGTTGGTGTGTGTTTGAGCACGGGTGTTTCTATATATCATATGTATATATTTACAAAAAAAAAAAGTATATATGTATTCTATCAGCTATCTAGTTCCATAGTACAAGCTTTGCTTAGTTTGGGCTAGATGGTGTTGTGTGAAATGTCCACAAATATTTATTTATTTATTATTTCAAAACAGTTTGAGCTCGAGGTCTACGTTCGCAGAACTGCTTGTAGCACAGTCTAAAGAAATAAACGAGATAACGACAAGTGAAGTAAGTATGTTACGAAGAACGGGTGACAGAATCGAGGCTGACAACTTGTGTATGGTCAGACGATAACAAGTCGGGTGGCAAATGGCAATAGATGATGCTCGCCCAGGACTGCAAAGAATTACGAATTAAAGGGAACCTATACTTTACCTAGCAATAGGAGAACATAGCTTAGTAGCACTATATGTATTATATAATTCAAAAGCACGACGTTTTACAAGCCAATGAAATTCAGTAGCGCAGAAGGCGCAAATATGTTAATCTCGGTAGAAGTTACGTATGTATTTTTTTATTTGGTAAGTAATACTTCAGAGGAGGTCCCATATAAATTCTATCAAAATTACAAATACAAAATAGTTTATTGACCAAAAATATAAAACTAAAACAATTTGAAAACCCTTGAAAAATGTATTCAGTACTTAGACTTTTATAACAAAATGACAAATGTCAACCAAGTAAATGAATTGCGTATTTAGTTAAAAAAAACAGTTTTTTAATTTGTAATTTGTTATATTGACCAAAGAATTGTAATTGAATAGGGTCATGAATTCTGTGATATAAACAATAACAATTTCTTAATACCACCATTCAGCAAGATAGTATGAATTAGATTAAGTAGCTATTTTATCTTCACTGATAACAACATCGGATAATCCTCGTCACTGATTCAATCAACGATTCAATCATAAAAAATATAAGCGCTTACAATTTCTAATTCATAAAGAAAATATATTGTTATCATATCTTCACTATAAACATCATAACTGTCAACATTTTTACAGACTTAAAAAAAGGAGGTTATCAATTCGACCTGTATGTTTGTAATATTGTTAGAATTGCACAATTTTTATAAGTATATATATGTTAGTCTATACCAGCTTCTAAGCATGTGTGCCAAATTTCATAAGTGTATGTTTGTATGTTTGTATGCCTCTCCACGCATTACGTAGAAACTAGAAGTCGTATTTAAAAAAATATTTTTTTATTTTCATAAAGTATCTTTCAACTTAGAAGTCACTGTAAGTTTAATCAAAATCAGTTCAGTAGTTATCAAGATATGGGCTTTTTTATCAACAACGCTATACAAACTACTAGGCGGATTTGGACGAAATTCGGTAGGTGTATCACTCATACTATGTGAAAAGATCTGTCATACTTTATTAACCGACTTCAAAAAGTATATACTATTAAAAATTACTTTTATTGCTTTCAATCTCGTTAAAAGGCTCAAACCTTAATTTTTTAAAGAAATCCCATAGCAAAAGCAAGTTCTATTTTTCCACTTCTCAAAATTTTCTCGATAACGTATAAATTTTTCCTACGCCGATTTAAAAAAACCGGCCAAGTGCGAGTCAGACTCGCCCACCGAAGGTTCCGTACAAACTAGTTGATAAAAGGAGGAAAACTTTTTTTTTTATATATTTTCCTACATAAACCGAAAAATATACATCGTAAAAATATTTAAAAACCTGTTTTAGTTTATGCTAATGAAGCTCTTTCATATGATACCCCACATGATACGGTTAATTCACTTTAAAATTTGGGCCCTCATTCCTTGCATAAAGACACTATTTTTTGTGATTAAATTAAAAACGACCAGTTTTCGGATTTTTCCCTATATGTGTACTCTAACACAATGCTTCTTGCCAAATTTCATAGTTCTAGGTCAGCGGGAAGTACCCCATAGATTTTGATTCCCTTGTGAGTGTCGAAATGTGCGTTTTTTACGACATATTCGGCTGTAACTTTGTTTTATGAAAACTTAGAAATTTTATTTTTCTTTCTGCAGCAATAGACTATGGATCTGCGTATATGGTTTTAATTTCAACTCGATACCTTCACGCGTTCCTGAGATAAAGTTCTTGACACCCGGACAGACGGACAGACAGACGGACAATAAAGTGATCCTATAAGGGTTCCGTTTTTTTCTTTTGAGGTACGGAACCCTAAAAATAGTCAAATCAGTCCAGTCTTTTTCGAACCAAGAAACAGATCCTTTAATTGTTTCTTGAACTTTAATAATCATAATGAAAAGCACTGTCGGTGGTCTTAGATATATTTAATTATGGTATCTATACATAAGTACCTATCTAATACCATCCAGTTTCCACAAGCTTGCGGTCGCTATAATAATATGAACAACTGGTTTTTAAGAAACAGGTAGATATATTATATATTTTATTGCCGCTCTAATAGTTATTTGTGCAACAAGAGAGCAAAGTCGTTTTTTGCTGCGAGTGCTGATTTTGAATCCTGAGCAAGCGAAGGATTCAACGATTGAATCATGAGCGTAGCGAGTGATTCTAATGTTGAATCCTGAGTGTGGCGAGGGATTCAAAGGCACGAGATGCAAAAAACTTTGCTCTCGTATAACACACATAACTTTTCACTTCAGCAGCGAGAACACTTTAGGAGATAATACATATTTACAGGTTAAATATCAGTTTTATTTGCAGTAAATAATTATTTTCGTTTTAATACAACAATAAGTTAAAAATTTAATAAATTACATTAAAAGACATAATTATCTTTTTGCAAAATTTCTTTAGTTAGTACGAAATTCCGAACGTGTTTGTCTTTGAGGTCGAATTCAAAATCGGAACTTCGAAAGGGCTGGTCTTTGTCTCTCTCTCTCTTTCTAATGGCGGGAAAGAGATAGAGTGTGAATGTTTCGAATTCTATGATTAACCCAAGGCTGAATAAGATATTCGCGGCTTTCTGAAAATATAATTAAAAAGTTACTTTGTCTCACTCAGTGAGCAAAATCGCATTTTGCTCACTGATTTCAGGCAGCAAAACCTACATGTTTGAGCTACTGAAGTGCAAATTTTATTTTTAACCGACTTCCATAAAAAAGGAGGTACTCAATTCGACTTTGTTTTTGTATTACTTCGCCAATTATGAATTGTTTTTGATGATTATTTTTGTTTGGTAGGTAATAGAGGTGACCCCATACAAATTTTATAAAAATTGGATCAGTACTTTGGTTTTTATACCAAAATAACTGAAAAAATATCATCCAATTGGATTGTCATTTTTTTTAATTTTTCAGTTTACTTAAGTAAACGAATGGCATATTTTGAAGTCGGTTTTTTCTGTTTCTTAAACTATAATTGTGTATTGTATACATTATATTAATATTAGTGTTCTTTCGAAGCTAAAAAATTAATATTTATCAAGTATGTTTATTTTTGTTTTATAACTAAATAACTGAAAAAATATCATCCAAGTAAATGAATTGCGTATTTTGAAGTCGGGTTTGTCAGTTTTTTAAACTATTATATACCTATCTAAAAAAACGGACAAGTGCGAATCAGACTCGTCCACCGAGGGTTCCCTACAAACCAGTAGATAGAAGGGGGAATTATATATTTTTTATATTTTCCTTCATAAACCAAAAAACATACATCGTAAAAATATTTAAAAACTTGTTTTAGCTTGTTCTAATGAAGCTCTTTCATATAATACCCCACATGCTACGGTTAAAGTACTTTAAAATTTGGGCCCTCCTTCCTTGCATAAAGACCCAATATTTTGTGATTAAATAAAAAAAATACAGTTTTCGTTTTTTTCCCTTTATGTGTACTATATGGCAAGGCAATACTTTTTGCCAAATTTCACAGTTATAGGTCAACGGAAAGTACCCCATAGGTTTTGATTCCCTTGCGAGTGTCGAAATATACGTTTTTTGCGTCATATTCGGCTGTAACTTTTTTTAATGAAAACTGAGAAGTTTGATTTTTCTTTCTGCAGCAAGAGACTAAGAGTTAGAGATTGCAACCGGTTACCGGACCCGGTAGGTATGAAAACCGCGGCGCGGGAGCTGCCACGTTGCCATTCTGACGCGCCAATAAGAATTTGTTTTGTTTATACCAAATATTATCAAATACCAAAGCTACCAAAGTTTATCTATCTATCTAATCTAAGTTGTTATGACAAGTTTAGTGCTTTAAGCTTTATTAGTTTCTTATTCTAATACTATGTTTCAAATAGACACTATGACGAGTAAAGAGAAAGACCTGCTGCTTGCTTATAAAAATTAATAATTACTAATACTAATGTTACTATTCCGTCCATAAGTAAAAGTAATCAATTCTGTATTAAATCAGAGATTTTGAGACTTTGAGTGAGACTGATTATTGTTGATTTGCTAGTTTGAAATAAATATTAATTCGTAACCTTGAATCATTGTCCTTTTCCATTCTTATATAGCAAATTTTCATAAAATACTTTCACGGTTTCATCGCTAACACATCAACCCGCCAACCCGGGTTGAGAAACATACCGGGTTGCAATCTCTACTATGGATTTGCTTCTATAATTTTAATTTCAACTCGATACCTTCGCGCGTTCCCGAGATACAGGTATCGACAGACGGACGGACGGACCGACATACGGGCAGCAAAGTGATCCTATAAGGGTTCCGTGTTTTCCTTTTTAGATACGGAACCCTTAAAAAGGTGCCTCGTACGAGGAGCGAAACAGCGGCGCTACCCTACTGCAACATGATATGAAATCATGTACTGTCTAATTTGTACCTACCGTGGCTGACCTTACGCGATGATCTAATAAAGACGGATGATGCTAATAGATCTAATGTAATTTAATCTACCGAACTTCTGCGGTGAAGCAACCTGCTCAATTAGAACTATGAATGTGGCCTTTTGTCTATGTAGGTATTTGCATTTTATATAAAGTTTCTAGATTTTAAAAATAATATAATATAATATTTTTTTATGTTTGTTACTTAAAAAGCATTTTTAGGGTTCCGTACCTCAATAGGAAAAAACGGAACCCTTATAGGTTCACTTTGTTGTCCGTCTGTCCGTCCGTCCGTCTGTCCGTCTGTCCATCTGTCCGTCTGTCCATCTGTCCGTCTGTCCATCTGTCCGTCTGTCCGTCTGTCCGTGTGTCCGTCTGTCCGTCTGTCCGTCTGTCCGTCTGTCTATCCGTCTGTCCGTCCGTCTGTCCGGGTGTCAAGACCTTTATCTCGGGAACGCGTGAAGGTATCGAGTTGAAATTAAAACCATATACGCAGATCCATAGTCTATTGCTGCAGAAAGAAAAATAAAATTTCTAAGTTTTCATAAAACAAAGTTGCAGCCGAATATGTCGTAAAAACGCACATTTCGACACTCACAAGAGAATCAAAACCTATAGGGTACTTCCCGTTGACCTAGAACTCTGAAATTTGGCAAGAAGCATTGTGTTAGAGTACACATATAGGAAAAAATCCGAAAACTGGTCATTTTTATTTAATCACAAAAAAATTGTGTCTCTATGCAAGGAATGAGGGCTGCCCCAAACGTTCGCTCGCTCGGATCCGAGTTGGAGGCGCCGCACTATAGCCCCTACTCAGATGCGAGTGGTGAGCAAGGAATGTGTTAAATATTTTTACGATGTATATTTTTCGGTTTATGAAGGAAAATATAAAAAAATATATGATTTCCCCCTTTTATTTAGTTTGTACGGAACCCTCGGTGGGCGAGTCTGACTAGCACTTGTCCGGTTTTTTTTTAATGTTTGTCTTACTACATAACTGCGTCATTTATAAACCGATTTGTTTTTTATTTATTTGTAAGCATAAGCTTAAAAAAAGATTTGAGAACAATATTACTTTAAATTATTTTTTTATTGACGGTTTATATTTGACGAAGTTATGTATGCGATAACAAACATAAAAAACGCAGTCGAATTATTAACCTCTTTCATTATGAAATCGGTAAAAATACATAACAATTCCCAACATAGCCCTCCAAGGATTGAACAATAAAAATCCTACAATCTCACCTACAACGTTTCTTTCTGTCACTGAAGCTTTTTATCAACTGTTGTTCAGATTTATATACCGACCGGTGATACATTTTCCGTCTTATATATCTTAGAAACGTAAGCGCATTTTGTTCCGTTTCCGCACGTGACAATTCCCGTCTGACAGAAAGTGATAAGTCCATTCGGTGAATAAGATTTTAACATGCGTTTAAAAGTAAGACGGATACAGATTAAAGTATTAGTATTATATAAGTAACCAGTCGTTACGTCTCTCTCAACGTCTGGAGACATGAAACCGGAACAATACTAGAAATTTTCAGGCGTCCTTTCGCTTTCGTGACAAGGTTCTATTAACACGTATGAAAAAAAAATATACGCCCGTTATACGGCATAGAATACTCAGTCGAGATTAAGATCGTGAGACTGAGAGAACTAGAGTACAATGCGAAATGTCAGCAGTATAAAAAGCTAAGATTTTCTTTGTTTGAAGACGTTAATTGACGGAGCGAGCGAAGCATCTCTGCATCAACTGGCCAAATTTTCTTTCGTCTGTCAGTTTGTTTGTGAGTTTGTGATTTGTTTGTATGTTCGTATCGCGTACAGGGTGTAATTTTGAACCTATTTTGATTAAACTTGGTGTATAGGTTCTATGGAATATTAAATTGTTTTTGTCATCGGCGATTTTTGATAAGAGGGATGGTTCCCATAAAAAAGGGGGAAGTTTATTGCGGCGTTAAATACCAACCGATTTTAATGATATTTGGTAGGTAGGTAAAATACACAATTATTACAACTTGTGGTAAAAAATAACAGAATTGGTCAAGTGGTTGTCGAGTTATGACAACCAACTTGAGATTGCGTGTAACAATGAGGGCGCGTGGATGTGCTTGATGCATTTTAGCACTGAATAATTTTCTTGATTTTACGTTTTCTCCATTTATATAATTATTATTTGTTTTTATAAGAATATACATTGTTTTTTAATTAAGGGCATCTAAACATATCCTGTTTTTTGTATTAATTGTGTATTAAAATTAAATTGATCTTTCAGGGTGCTTAAACTTATGGAAAAAAAATATTTTGCACCTCACCTTCACGACTAAAGTAATTAGTGTTTTTTAATCGACTTCAAAAAGAAGGATATTCTCTATTAAATTGTATTTTTTGTTTGTTAGCATAACCCCGTCATTTATAAACCGGGTTTCAACGGTCGGCCCGATAAGTCAAAGTGTAGGAAATGTGTCTTTATAAGGTTCAGCACTAGTCCGTTCTCCCCATAGACTTCTATAGGGTGTATGTAGGTACCTAGCGTGTCAAAACGAGCGTGTCAAGTACGATAAAAAATCGCAGTTGACGAACAAGATTTATTTAATTTCAGGTGATATATACTTCCGATTCGATATTTTGTCAACTAGTTACTAGCGTACAAGCACAAGGATGCATTAGTTGAATACATCACGCGCGGATGGAACATTCCATCACAAGATCGTTTATGATCGACGTCCACAGTCGGTACCAAAAATGTGGCACGCAAGGTTTTCATATAAATGAAGTCGCATGCTCGATCTAATATGTCAGTGGTTCTCCCTGAACCATTTTGTAAGTTGTGATGCGGCATCATTTAGGTTAGCCTCGAGCATCTGCAAGGATGGCGCCGTAACTACGGCAGCAACATTATCTGCATACATCAGAATTTCAGCTCGTGTGATGGCGCATGGCAAATCGTCCGTTTCCGAATTCTCATCTATCTCTGTACCAAATTTCATAACAATCAGTGCAGCCGTTTGGACGTGAAAAGATTACAAACAGACAGAGAGAAAAACATAATTGTTTTTATAATATATTAGTTATTTTTCCCGAACGTTTTTATGGTTCGGTAGTAATTACATACTTATAAATTCGCCATGTCCCTCTAAATGTCGACATCTCTGTCTGTCCATAATATGTGAATATGTTTCGTAAATCACTACGAAATTTTATAGTAAAATTTAAATAAAAATAAGGGTGGCACTTCATACACATAAAGAAGGGATGATTTTTTTCAACCCTTCCCTATCGATATCGTTGAATAGATATAATATTATAAAGACTATAAAATAAGACTATCTATCTATCTATTCTTTATCATTTTCTTGTGAGAAATATAGCCCGCCAAAAGTGAAAAAAATATTTAGAACACACTGTGGCTGCAAATTTCGAGACAGCGATAAATATATAAAACACTAAAGTCATTAAACATAACACTGAACTCTTATATTCCAGGGGTTGTTGACCTTTTTACAAAATGTCCTAAACAAACAATACTCGCCAAGTGATTTTCTTTTAGATTACAGCATTAGCTACGGAACCCTATTATATGCGTGTCTCGACATTGTTTTGGCCACTCATTGTTCGTAACGAGACCTATGATGAAGACGCATGTAATATTTGAAGCAAACACATACTTATTTTAAAACTAGTTTAGTGAAATCGTCTATTTTCTAATTTATCCGCAAACACGGTACACCCAATAGGTGTTAATAATCGTTACGTAGGAATTCTCTACGGTAGTGCAAGGTAAGTAAACAGAGGAAAATAGAGAGTTGTGTTATCTCATATCGATATACATACCTAGTTGCGTATGCGCCTAGACACTCGAGACGAAATGTCAACAGCAGCGAATGACAGTGTTTGCATTTTGTCAGGTTTGCAGTGTAAGTAGGTAATCGTATACTCATCAATGAAAGGATAACTATATTTTTAGGGTTCCGTACCTCAAAAGGAAAAAACGAGGATCACTTTATTATCCGTCTGTCCGTCCGACCGTCCGTCTGTCAAGACCTGTATCTCGGGAACGGGTGAAGGTATCGAATTGAAATTAAAACCGTATACGCAAATCCATAGTCTCTTGCTGCAGAGAGAAAAATCAAACTTCTAAGTTTTCATTTAAGAAAAAATACAGCCGAATATGTCGCAAAAAACGTATATTTCGACACTCGCAAGGAAATCAAAACCTATGGGGTAGGTACTTCCAGTTGACCTAAAACTGTGTAATTTGGCATGAAGCATTGTCATAAAGTACACATATAGGAAAAAATCCGAAAACTGTACATTTTTAAGTTAATCACAAAAAAATAGGGCCTTTATGCAAGGAAGGAGGGTCCAAATTTTTAAGTGCTTTAACTGTATCATGTGCGGTATCATATGAAAAAGCTTCATTTGCACAAGCTAAATAGGTTTTTAAATATTTTTATTATGTATATTTTTCGGTTTACGAAAGAAAATATAAAATATATATATATGATTTCCCCCTTTTATCAACTAGTTTGTACGGAAACCTCGGTGGGCGAGTCTGACTCGCACTTGTCCGGTTTTTTTAACATGCAGTTTGCGGGATTTCGAAACATACATACTTATCTCTTACTTACTCATATTGTTTTAGTGTATACTATAGTTTTTAGTTACTTTTAAAGGCCACTATCTATAACATCTTTCCTATTCGTGCATGGTTGCCTGAAAGAGATCACTCTAAGCGATAAGGCCGCTAATTAAAAGCCTATCTATAATTATATCTCCTCTGTAGTTCTTTTTCTGTATGTGTCGTCTTTTAATAAAGAGTTATCTACTTATCTACATTAATTATTATACATAAGTACATAAAATCATGCCTATTTTCCCTTTCTGGGTAGGCAGAGCAATAAAGATCATGAGGCCATTTGACGCCTTAGAGCATCTAAGATGCTCTAAGTTTGACGCCATATTTTACCGTAGAGAGTCATATGGGAGGGAGAGGGTATAGGGTTGAGAGGCCTGTCAACTTACATTGACAATGAGATTCTTATTATTATACTCACAATACTTTCTGTTCCTGACAAAATTTTATATTGTGTCATAAGGTAGAATGTAAGATCAATATCTCGCGCGGTCGTTTGAGGAATTTGCCCATATAAGAGACGCAAGTTTCCTCATGCGTATTCCTTGACCGCTACCGACTGCCACACGATCATTTATCTCAATAACAAAATACAACGCGCAGATCATGTGTAATATAAATGTATAGTAAGGAAATCGATCCGACGTCGATTATAGATCTTACTCAGATATCTTGTAGTAACTCCTCCGTTGTCTCGCTTGCGCATGCCAACATTATAGATCTTACTCAGATATCTTGTAGTAACTCCTTCGTTGTCTCGCTTGCGCATGCCAACATTTTGAAGATATAAATTGACTGAATGGACACAGAAAATTCAGGACTGCAAAAAACTAGAAATTTTTATTACAAACGGCAATAAACATATTTTATTTCAAATAACTTTTCTACTCAAAAAATCCTTTATACTATAAATAAATTAAAATAATATGTTTTTTTTGTTTTTTTTATATTATAAAGTTCATAGTGCCTTTTATTTTCGATTTCGTTTTTCATGCATGGGAAATTGTTTACCAATATTTTTTTTAAATGATTATAATACTATTGTCTAAGTTTTTTGTATATCTAATTTTTCGTAGATCGATTCAATAATTACCCGGCTAAAAAAGGAGGGTTATGTTTTGACCGACATGTATGTGTGTATGTATGTTCTCCCTCATAACTACTTATCATAAATTGACAAATGAGGTGTCGTTGGAAGCGTTTTAATTGTCCGCTTGTTATAGGCTATGTGACGTCACATTAAATTGAATATGGAACCCTCTAGCGGGAACGAAATTAAGAACTTTTTTATCACCCCACCCCATTTACAGGTATTTTAAAACGAAGGTGGGATTTGGTACATCATATTTTTTTCAAGCATACCGTTTGCGAGATATATCCCTACAACGTCACGAAAACAATTTTTTTACCCGACTACGACGTCGCAAAGAATCAAAAGGGAGGGTTATATGTTTGTTGATCGGTATTTATGTGTGTAAGTATGTAACATTTATGTTCATTTGTTCCCTCATAACTTCTAAACTCCTTATCATAATTTTACAAAAAAAATGTGATGTTGCTCTGCAAAAACCCCGAGATACTTAAAATAAAAAATAATTTTCAAACATCCCCATGCCCATCACACAAATGTTTACCCTGGGCGGGGATCGAACCCACGACCTACAGCTCAGCAAGCAGACATACTACCAAACCAACTAGGCCACAAGGCCAGTCATGTCAAAACCGCACACCGTCACACGGTCACACCGTCAAACTAACACTATGAAAAACGTATGAAGAGGAAATTTCGCCCCTGATAATAGTTTAACGTTGCTAATTTATAGCTAAGTTCCGTTTCCCATATCATTATTCACAGCATTTCCCCTATGCAATTAAACTAGAACTTTAGACAGCTGTAGTTTTTATATTTGAAATCAAACCATTGCCAGCGAATGCGATATAAGCCTAATTGGACAACATTTGACCTTAAGACTAGGAAGTATCATGAACTCATTTAGGTATTTTGAAGCGGTATTCATTTCATTGTCTTTGGTCTTCCGTATTATTTATTCATTGAGTTTAAAACCTGCTTATTTAAACTAAAGTTAAAATGGTTCTTGATTTATCAGTCTATCTATACTCGTATAACATTTATCCGTGTCCCCGACACCAGCTCATGCAGCTGGGTTAACTCTGCTATGTATTACAAGATAGATAGATAGATAAACTCTTTATTGTACACACCATAAAATTTACAATCAAAAGAAATTAATTAAGAACTAGTGTAACAACTGGCGGCCTTATCGCTAATAGCGATCTCTTCCAGGCAACCATAGAGAGGCAACCAATAGTATTCGTGTAGGAGTGATTAACACACTAAGCATTTCTTTCGGCGAATCGAGTGCATTGACCCCAGCAAACTCATTTCATATATCGCCATTCCACCTACTCATTGCAATTTGCTCTATTATTTCGTTATCTATCTATTCGATTACCTAAAGTTTTTTAATTACAATATTATTTATTATATCTTTCACCTTCACGTCTCATTTAAGCAGGCATTTTATGTATGAATTTTAAAATTGAAGTCTACCTATATCTATATCCAATACATATATTATAGTAGCAACTAATAGGATGTAAAAAAGTAATCAATTTAAATTAAAATTTCGTCAATTGAAACCCATCCTGCATCGACCCTGGTGGAAAGGTGCCCATAACGCAAGCAGCATTGCCACGCTGTATGGCAATAGCCAACTTTTGCACCAGGAACGAAGCAGAACGGGAGTCACCACTGTTGTCCTTCAGTCTTCGGCCAATTTCACTGACGAGGCCTTTGGCATCCGCTCCCCAACTGCCCATATTGTAGCTCCATTGCCGCGTATTTACTAATAGGTATACTTGAGTCCAATTGTATTATCACTCGATTCTTATAAAATACTCCGATAATCATTGTTCCAAATAATATATCTAGGTCGTCACAGACCAAACTAAGCCCTGATTGAAGCTTTTTGCCCTTTTCATGGTGGGTTCAAAAGGCATTGGAGTTATAACGAAAATAACCTAACACACCGCGCGTAAAGCTATTATGCAATAGCTTTACCGCGGCAGTCTCCGAGTGCCACACGTCTTTTTTTTTTATATATATATAAAATAGATCTACGTAAGAAGTTAGTAAACATCTTCGTTTATTTATATATTTTTTATGATCGAGTTTTGTATGGCATAAATAAATATAGTAAATGGTTTTTAAATAAAAAACAATTTTATAAAAAAAAACTAGCTATAAAATGAATTAACGAAATCTTACACATCAAAATTGATCTGACCATTCAGACCGTTTATGATACGGGTGATAGATAACATATAAACATACATACTTACTCATACACCCGAAAAATATAACATTACTTGTTAGACGGTCTGGTAACATTTTATAAGCGCGTAAGATGGAGTTTTAGAACACATTTACTTACATTTCATCTACCGCACGTTGGCCAAGAAGACCGTAAGGACAAAGGCTCATGGTTGGTTAGATTCTAGCTGTCCAAACTAACTCAAAAAAGAAGGAGGGGTGGAAGACTCGGTACACTTTCTTCCACTAAGAGATGAGTAAACGTTTGAGTAGAATATTGCCGCCTGAAACTAGTAGAGATCACCAAATAGTACAATCTTGTACAGATCCCTGAACCTATAGATGCCAAAGAGAGGTCGAGAGAAAGAGAGATAGAGCGAAATGGAGAGAGAGAAAGAGAAAGAAAGAGGGTAGGTACAGAAGTCATCCATTAATGGTATTTTAATGAATGTGATACCACATCATATTCTAGCTATATGCAATTACGATTTCTGTGGCTGCATTCCAATGCAACTGTATGTATTGAAAAAAAATATGCATAAGTATATAGGTAACAAAATACGTCATTATAATTTAATCAACCCTTACATTCTTCACGAAATGATGACACCTCTAATAAATGTACACTTTTTATTAAATCACAACTTATCACACGCTGTTATCTTGCAATGGCATGCACGCACAAGTTCAGATAAAGCAGTAGGTTAAATTGATACCAGTCATGTTGCCTTACTGACAGGTGCGTCAGTACAGTAGTCACTGTCACTACATATTGTTACACCCGTAGAAAGACAAGGCTATAATAGAAACAAAACTACTATCTCTTTTAACATGCATGACATGACAGAGAGCAGAGTACTATTTGTCACGAAAATAAATAATTAGGTAGGTATAGTTTAAAAAAAACTGAAAACACCGACTTCAAAATACGCAATTAGTTAACTTGGTTGACATATTTTTCCAGTTAAATACCAAAGTACTGAACCGATTTTGATAAAACATTTATTGGGACCACCTCTGAAGTAATGTCCTAAAACAACAAAGAATCATCAAAATCAATTCTTAATTGATGAAGTAATCACTGACCAAAAATACAAAAAACTGGAATTGACAACCTCCTCATTTTTGAAATCGGTTAAAAAGACAGAGCTTAAGTATAATTTTTTGTAATTTATCGTGTGGTAATTTTTTGAAGCGAAGTGACTGTTTGTTTCCCAATATAAAATTAATAAAATAAAATTTGAATTTGATAATTTGGTTTGTAAAATTGTAAAAAAAACTATAAGCATTATAATTTCTGTTTTGTTACGCTTACAGAGGGTGTTTACTTGAACTGTCTATAAATTTAGTTTTACTTTGTTGTTGGAATGGTAAAATTTAATTTTCGTGGCTGCAAAGCATCTTTTCAGTGTGTCTTATGTCCTTCTCTCTGACACGCTGACTCGATCTATGTTTCCGTAGTACGAGTATATAACTATATACATATACATATATATTTATACAAAAAAAAACAAGTTAATTTTCATACTTAAAAATCATTTTTGCGTTAATAATTTCTAAAAATGATTTTTATGTTTGAAAATTAACTTGGATCAAATTAAAACTTTTGTCGAATATTTGTGATGTTGTTTTCTAGTTTTCCAAAACGACGATGTTTAATATGAATTCATTCAGTCATTTTATATCTTCAAATATGTAGATATGCACGAGCTAGATGGTCGATGGTCGGACTAGGATATGTTCCCTACACACCATGGTGTGATAGGCGGCTAGATTGTGGCTAATATTTCAATAACCACTGTAGAACCTACATTTAGCTTTATATAGCTGTAACCTCAGCTGATAAGTTAACTAAGTAGGTAATACTAAAGATGAAAATAATCGTAATTCATAAGTATTCAAGCAGCTGGTATATCTTCAATATTATGAATAGGAACTTTATCACTATCCCATAATGTCTACTGCTAGGTAAAGGTTCTATATTTGGTTACAAAATAATCCCCGTCTGTCCCTTGCCTATCACTACTATTCACTTTACATTCTACTTTTATTTCAATAGCATCATCATTCACATCAGTCACAACTGATTTCTCCCACCCAAGAATTGATGCTCCTGTTCAAGTTTCCAAGTGTTATGTTATAAGTGTGTTATAAGTTTAGTATCAATAGATCATTAGATACTAAATGTAAAACAATAATGCTTCTACGATTACACGGTTCATTTCCTTACGGTACAAAGATCATCTAGATTATTTTTTACACTGACGCAATTCCTAGTAAGTTCAAGTCACGATCTCTCATTTTCGTGTTTGTAGTCTCATATAAAAATACCTCGTCATTTATTTTGTGCTCGTTATGCATAAAAAATATATAATTTAGAATAATTTTAATATTTTTATCTAACGAGGCACCTAATTGAACTCAAATACCTTCCTCTTTAGTTTGTAACAGTTTGGTGAATTTCCGCGTCTTCGTACTTACTGTTATTTCGTTTTAGGTTTTTACTATCATTAAAAAATAAACAAAAGGTCAACTACGCTTAATCAAGGATCTTGTGTCCAATCTAACAGACGATTAAAATTACACGATTTACAAGTCCAATATACGAGCTTTGAATAATAAATTGATGGCTGAATAGACCGTGGGACTTAAACAATAATTATTATGGCAAATAATTTTACGAGCACCAAACATGACTTGGATAATAAAATTTTAATGATAAATATTGAAACAAGAATTAAAGACTTAATTAGGTAGTTATCAAAATGCGATAAAGATTCTAAAATATAGAAAACTAGAGTAAGTACTAGTCAACAATATGGAATAAATATAATTTATTAGATATACTAGCTAATGTACTAAAAAAATAACATTGTCGTTGAAATCACTGCGATACATATTGAAAAAGTAATTAGTTTATTATACAGATAAGGCTAGATGATTAAGCTGCTTGAACTCGTGTCCTGGTTAATCTTAACAGGTCAGTGGAACCGGGCTCTTTGTCTCAGCTACGTGACTTTATGTGGGACACAATCATGTTTTTGCGAAACTCAACTAAGAAAGAAGGAAAGTAATGTTCAAGACCTCAAAACTACTGTTAATATACAAGTGTTCACAAAAATAAGCAAGTATTTATGTAAAAAGTGAGGGCAAGAGAACAAGAGAAGCAAGAAAGAGCTGTATACAACAAACAGTAGTCAGGCGAGTTGGTGGTCAATCGTAGATCTATAGAGTATAAAAAAATAAATAATGAAAAGATAATTATGTTCAAAGATTCCTGTATTTTGGCACATGTTAAGTTGACCATTGCAGTGCAAACAAACTATAGGACTGGAAAAAAACTGACTGAACCATACTGTGGAGATAAAGATAAATCTAACAAGGAAAAATAAAATACCCGACTACATAAGAGTGATTTTCTTAGTGCAACTTACGCTTGTGTTAAGTTTAATATGATGTTGAGTGTACGTTTTTGCGAAAAAATATGCGCATCAAGCCTATATGCATAGTCTTAATTTCTATTGTTAAAGTGGTCACGTCACGAGCTAAATAATCTACCTGGACAGTCAGATAAATAGGAATACAAACATTCAAAACACACACCAATCCAAAAGCATGTTAAGGTGGCCTTTCAGTAGCAAGTCGAAGAAGAATAAGTTAAGAAAGCAAAAACAATCAGCTTGTATTTTATTATGTTATGGGTACTAAATTGATTTGAAGTTGTAGATGGGACTTACTACCTTTTCAAATCCTTTGGTGTGATTCTATCACCTTTTCCCCTTTATATATGGAATTTGAAAACGGTTAAAATGCACAAGTGGTAACAAACTTTCCCTCGGAGTACATAAATAGTTAGGTCACTGGGTTCGAATGTAGCTAATACATTATTGATGATTGCTCACTTCGATACGCACCGCCGACTACTGTTTAATCGTGCAATCGATACCTACTACATTAAAAGAGGTTTCTTTTTTACCATTTTAATTTACTATTTTATTTTTTAAAGAGAAGCAGACAAAACAAAATTAATGCAAAAAATATAGATATTAAAAATAATTCTGGCGCCAACACAGAACCTTGCGCAACCCTGACATATTACGATACGAGTAGCGCCGGTTGTATATAAATGATCGAATAAAACAGGACTAAAAGCGATGACTACGATTCTATTTATATGTATTTCGCTATTTTAATAAGTTCATGGGAATAAAATGGCCAAAAAAACACAATGGCGCCGGCGACCAGTTATATCGACCAAGTCAAGGGCTTTAGCTTTTCAAAATATATTTACCAGTTATACACACCTCTATAAAGTCCGGTTTTTGGATCCTACATTAATAATTGACCACTGCTCCATAATTTTTTTAATGTCTGCCCAGACCTGCTTTAAGTTGTACTTGTACTACAGTCCAAGAGAGTTGACTAAATTTTCCACGGAATATTTTTAGTTATGTTTTGAAACTTCGATAGTGACGCGTATACTGTTCAGATTGGTTCAGACTGTGCTGTACTTACCTACTAGATTTTTGCACGAAAGTGAGTGAATCGCATCGATAATGATTTACGACTAGCCAGCTGTCTGTTTCGTGAATGCAACAATTAGACAGTGGTGCAATCGAATAAACGGTTAATCAATTAAAACCAGAATGATGACTGCTCCTATGCAGGCAATTTATGGATCGAATTTTGAAGAAAACTTAGACGGGCAAATTAATTAATATTTAGTAAGTTTAGGTAGGTAGTGTGGTTATGTTGTTCATACGATAGTAAAATGTGGCTTGGAAGTCACGTGCATACATAAGTTATGTCAGTGGATGAGACTCACACAGGGCCGGAAAGGCTGGCGTGACCTATACGAGACAAGAGATGGCGTGACAAGACGAAACCTATACCCAGCAGTGGGTGGGTACAGGCTGAATAGATAGATAGATAGCGAAACATTATTCTCCTTTGTAGCTGATCGGGTAAAAATAATTCGTAAATTTCGAATTATAGCGTAGCCAGAAAAGACTCATTGCAATATTCGTTTTTTCTTGTACCTTTTTGATGGTGCTCTCATCTCTCGGACAAAAAAAGTACTTTAAGTCGATGTCAATAACCTCATGTCGAATTCTGCGGTGACGTAAGCGCTAACATGAAGATCAGGAATTGTAACTTTGGCTGCAGGATTGTTGCCAGTAGGTACAATTTATTTTAAATATGTAATTTAGTGTGTAATTAGTTACCTATAGTTATTAAAATCACGACTCTTGGTCGAGTAAGTTTAAATAAAAGACATCAATGAAAAATTAGATGAGACATGTGCTAGTCAAAATGAACAGCCTTTTGTTATTTACGCCGTCTATTATTTACGCATTTATTTTCCGTTTCTAACTCTAATATCAAGAGCGTGAAATATATGTGTAGTTTTCAATTGTTACATTGGTAGTTTGGTAGTGTTGAAAAGTGCGTTGTTTATATCAATTTGCAAACAATTGGATTTAATTGAAGCGTTTTATTTTATGTCCGTGGTTATGAAGGGGCCAGCCACCTTAATGGTGATGTCATACGCGCTTGAATAGTAGTAATTAACTTACGACGGATACCAATATTCTGTGAAATCCAGTTTATCCCTAATAAGATTGCATATAATGAGATATGCACATGATATGTCAATGCAACTTACGGCAACGATACGGTACGAGTTTTCTTTGTCAAATATAATTATATAGTAAAAAAAAAAGAGAACCCTAGTTCAATCATCAGACACACCGAAAATACCAAAAATTTTAGGGGACTGAGATACCTTCTTTATAAAAAAAAAACATAAATATCGGATTATATCGTAAAAAAACATAAATATCATAATTGTGGCTGACAATTTGTTGGAAAAAGGTTAAAACAAATGGAGAACCATCTCTTGTTTTGAAATCAGATATCTACATAGCCTGTAAAAGTGAACAACGGAGTACATTTTCTAAAAATTCATGTACAATTAATCATTTAAAAATGTAGCCAGGTAGTTATTAAAAAACTTTAACTACAGGACTCACTACGAAAAAAAATCTGCTGTTCCTTGCAAAAAGTCTATTGGCTGTAAAGAAAATGTTTGAAACAACTAATATTTGTTTCGAAATTTAAATTTTGTTCACGTGGTAATAATTATACTTTTTTCAAAAAATACTGAAACAATCGATTTTAATCAGCACGTTCTCCCATTCATCGCTTCAGACGTTTTGGCTGGCGGTGGTTTTAAAACTTTCTAAACTTAGGTACTTGTTCAAGTTGGTTAAAATTACTCATATCGATGATTGCAATGTCCGTCATTCAGAATAACACTCCAACAGCCAGCCAATTTATTAGACTATTACTCCAGAAATAGATGTATATTTGAATTATGTTCCATAAGTATTTTAAAATTGAGCTTACAAATAAACACATACACATAGGTGCCAACCAAGGTACCGGCTATCGTAATTGGTGGACAAGACTGCTGTGAAATAATTTATGTGCAACATAAATTATGGATGTCAACCTTGTCATGAATAAATAACTTCATGAACATGCCTTATCAAATGAAAAAAATACAGGTGGCCGAGTGGTAATTTAGTGGGGTGCCGCTGCAGTGCCACTAAGAACTGAATAATAAAGTTCTGGTCCTAGGTAACTAGAGTTTTGCATACACAGTACAAGTACATTAAAGGAAAACAAGGAAATTAAAGACCCATAACACTACCCAATTTATCGTGTATTAAGAAGCACCCGATAGACAGAGCCCGAGAAGTCGTATGGAGTAATAGGCCTTTTAGTTCGACGCATAATATGACACAAGAAATCCTGGCATAGTAATAAAATTCATTGGACACTTTGACTTGCCTTGGTGTTGCCAATTTTAAGGAGTAACAACAAAACAAAAATCATTAAAAGTATATTAGACAAATGACATAAATTAGACAACTAATAATTTTTTTTTGTTTCCGAAAACGAAACTATTTAGATTTTTTGTCTTCAAAAAACTGTATTACATTTTCAAATCGATTGTGGATAAGATAAAGTGATTAAGTGGAACGCGGGTTTTAGAAAGTTTGGCAACACTCCTGAAGTCCCGCAACACCAGCTTTGTTACTATACCATTCTAAGTATGACATGCATCGATGTACATAATCAATTGATTGCATAGGTAGGTATTGGTAATTTTCGCGCTGTTTACGTTCACTTACGTTATCTCCGCCTCAGTTCGGAAGTAATCCAATGATACTTTATCAAAGACCGGATGTATACATTTCATCGATAGGACTTATATGTTGTGTTGCCCTGATGCCTTAATAGTTAGTACCTATATCCTATATACATATGCTTTCTAGACTAGCAAAGTAATATCTGTGTAGGTTGATATACCTACGTAAGTATAGTAAGAAGAAGAGTAAGAAAAACATTACTCCATTATTCCAAACGTTAATCATTGGTCGAATGCAATCTACAAAAATATCATCCTTGCTTATCATATTCAGACAAGATATGGTCAAAAACAATACTACCTACATAATATATCATCTTTGCTTGGCATTAGAGAAAATATGATCAAAAGGAATCCTACCCATATCACAATCCTTGCTTGGCATCAGACAAGATTATTATCAACAGCAATCCTATATCGATAAACCGATCGCCTCACTATGCATGGCTAGTAGCTCTACGATTTACATATTTGTACGGTCACAATTAACCAGTCATTATTAGTTTAATACTTCCCATTTTTAGTTGGTAATTCATCGGTAATAGGTAAGCAAAGCACCTACAATCTCTTGAAAGTAAGAATAGGTAATAGCATTGTAATTGAATACCCTATATTTTTTATTTTTTTTAAGTTTTGCTGAAAAATATGATAAACATTACGAAACGATGGCAGGCTAATTACCTACTATTATAAAGTTAAATTATAATTATAGTTTAATAATGATCGAAAATGCAATTCAGCCAATAAGAACAAAATATTAACAAAAGTACAGAAGCAAAGTTGCTAAAATTTTACAGGACCACTCTGAGGCATTGTTTTTCTAACAAACAATAATCATCGAAATACAAACACGGTAAAATATATTATATACCTATATAATATATTTTACCTACCTACAAACATATATACCTACAAACACTAAAACAATATTATTATATAATTAATATGTACTAGTAACATACTAGTAACCTTCGTAGTATAAGTACTACTCGCTAAGAAACTGGGATCATGTTTCTTTGCCACCCAAGTCGATAAAACCAATACAGCCTATTTACAATCTAGGTACAAACCGTCTAGAAACAATTGATTGACCAATTGGTGCTGTAATCAATACGATATGATGTAGGTTTTCATATCCCCATTTTTTTTTAAAGACAATAAGCAAATCTTAAATGTAGGTTACCTACTTCATATCAATAAAGTAGATGCAATACAGAAAATGTAGGTAAAGAGGACCAAACTAACAAAATTATCCTAGACACAGCTATTTCACAAGTGTAACATTATAGATGTAGCAAGTTTTCCAAGTTAATTTACATCACTATTACATAAAACAGGTAATTGAAACTATGAAAACGTTTTTCCGAAAAGCGACAAATCGCGTTACGTCCTTGGCAGTGATTTTCGCAACTACCTACAAACGGAGCGCTATGCAGGCAATTACTCATTACAGATTTGTTAAAACACTCACCTTCGACATGTCTTCCACAAAACACTCAAACTGCACTTCCTCACACTTCCATAGCAATTGGAAAATCCTTTAGCCCGTAAGCATCGCTTCACAAACGTGTCGTATGCCTTATCGTGGCGAAGGCTCGATCAATACTGGCGACTCGATTCAGTTCAGGCGCTCGCTTGGTTGGTGGTGTTGGATAGACGGTTACCGGTGACCGAGGTAACATAGTATTTTTCTGCGCGCGCAGTCTGTTGTTGATTGATATGGCGCATGTATGTCGGGGACTTGCTTGGGCCACAACTGTCCATGTGAAATGGACTGCAAAACTTATGAACATCAACATTTAGACCACAATGTCGCTGTCGGTCCAACCAACGACTCGTTTAGGCATATGAATCAAATTTAATATACACGAAATTAATATAATACATAATCTGACTATATATACTATCTGAGCCCTGTAATTTCACTCGCGTAATCTAATACCTTTAAACGAGCAATTCTTGTATATGTTACCGGCCAAACCCGATTTCAGGACAAACTAGTTTGGCCTAGGCTAAACTAGTTCATCCTATCGGGCTTAGGACAAACTAGTATAGCCTAGGCAAAACTAGTTTGTCCTAAGCCCCATAGGATGAACCAGTTTAGCCTAGGCCAAACTAGTTGATACTGATATAAATCTAGGATACACTCTAGGATAAACTGGTATGGCCTAGTCTTATTTTTGCAATTACGGAGTATTTTATTCAGTTATCTATGTATTTTGATTTGATGTTTGTCCAGTCAAGTCAAAGTAAATGTCATATAAGATGGTGATAAGTATTATGCAATAATTTCTTCAGAGATTAGGTTGTTTTTTTTTTTTTTTATTTTTTTTTTATTCAAATTTATAGATAATTTACAAATACAGATAATTTACACTTTAAGTTTCAAGCTGCAAAGAAATTTTCTGCGACAGCGCTAAGGGGGAAAACGAGGAAAGTCCCAAGAGCGAACCGGAAATAAATTTGTATAAAAAAAAAACATAAAAAGAAATTATTGCTTATACCTATACCAGGATCAACTATTTTGGCCTAGCCTAAACTGGTCTATCCTATCGGGCTTAGGACAAATTAGTTTGGCCTAGGCTAAACTAGTTCATCCTATCGGGCTTAGGACAAACTAGTTTTGCCTAGGCTATACTAGTTTGTCGTAAGCCCGATAGGATGAACTAGCTTAGCCTAGGCCAAACTAGTTTGTCCTGAAATCGGGTTTGGCCGGTAACATATATATGTATATAATCTGAATATCAGAAACGGCTCCAACAATTTTAATGTTTGGCTTGTAGGTAGATTAGGGGACGATAAATCGATCTTGCTAGGTTTCATTTTTAGTGAACCAGGGTTTGCTCGTATTTTTAGTCATAAAAACCGAGTGGAGCTCGGTCGCCCAAGTACTGATAATAAACGGTGACGATGATGATGTTGTAATGAAGCCTAGGTATGTCTGTGTCCAGATTCTCAGTTCTCTCTGTAAATTATAAACAAACGCTTCCCAAGTGGATCTTCTTCGATAGATATAATCTGGGTGTCTTTAGATTTTGAGTAAATTGGTTTCTTCTAGGTAAGCGCATTCCATCATAAACCGCAAAATCAATTGAGTTAGCGGTCAAGAGCTCTTTCAGTCGCTTAATTTTAAAAAAGTAACGAACAGAGAGACATTCCCTTTCATACCTAGGTATTTAGGTACTTTTGTAAATAGTAATAATATTTGTTAAGATGTTTAATTGCAGCGCATATTTTTCTATACATAAGGGTACTTAACCCAATGACTTTCCATCGCGTGGACGTAGTCTAAAACAAAATTCACGAATATAGTCAACGAGATTTTAGAATCTACATATTATCACTGAATATAGTGTCCTGGGTTGGCCGATATTCATTTATGTGCCAACAATGATGAACTTAAAGATTTTTATAATGATATATATCTACTATGTCGCCGCGCTAAAGCCTAATTTAGATTGAGAAGTCTAGAGACGTCTATTTTGCCGCTTCGAATTATTTTGAAAATCGAAATTATTTTAATCGTTTAACAGACGGACACAAAGTGATCCTATATAAGGGTTCCGTTTTTTTCCTTTTGAGGTACGGAACTCTAAAAATAATAAAATGTACATAGGTGTACACATGCTAATGAACTCACGAGATTATTGTAAGGCTAGTGAGCATAATAATTTATAATGCTGGACAGATCTTTCTACCAGAGAGCCATGCTTCACATTTTCAGGCACTCGACTGTTTAATTTCATTTTTAGACTTCCATACTAAAGGTGCGGGAGCCTATTCGTGATGTTATGGTGTCTGTCTGTCTGTCCATCCGTAGTCTGTCCGTCTGTCCGTCTTTCCGTCCGTCCGTCTGTCCGACCGTCCGTCTGTCCGTCCGGTAGGAGTAATAGTATTCTGTGGTCCGTCCATCCGTCTGTTTGTCTGTCTATCTAGGTGGTGTTTACTTTGATGTAAATCTACAAATTCTAAACCTATACTTGGGTTTTTAATTAAACGGAGTAAATTGACAGAGCGAATGTTGCTACTTTTTTATAATAATATGAAAATAGTACTGTGCTAAAAAGAGCTACTAAAATGAACTAATTCATATATGAGATCTATTTCATTACCTTGTATTCTAAATCTTCCTAAAAATCGAAATTTCTATCTTAATTGTGTGTCTGCATCTAGTAATAAAGATATCAAAGGTTTCAAACTAAACTATTACATAACACGATCTTCTTACATGTTTCTTAGGAAATAATTAATAAACTATAACTATATCGGAGATACAATTTTGGAATCACTTATTGCGATTCTTGCGTTGATAGCGGTGAATATATAATAAATAATTTGATGGAGTAAACATTTATATATTTCTTAATATGTTTATAAAGTAGTTCCGGCGTGCCCGCCGGCTCACAAGGCGAAAGAACAATCGTGCCTCCAGATCACGGAAAAGATAGGTTGAAAGAGGGAATTATTTAGGTCACGCATAGCGCATAGGTACACCAAGATATGCATGCAGACACCGCAAATACCTTTAAGGTTGCTGCTGACTCAATAAAAGTGAGTCGCTGACATAGACATTTAGAAATGTTGTTATTATTTTTCTATTATTTTCATTCCATGTTCCGATCTTTTTGAACTATCTATAGGTGACTCAAATCTCATCACTATGATTTGAGAATTGATAGAAATTGAAAACATTTCCTTATTTGACACTGGCAAATCGCTAATCGCAGGGTTCAATATCAAGTACCTATCAAGTTTTGGCGGTATGTGATAAGTGCGCTTAGAGTTTTGCCGACAACGTCCTTAAGACATCTTGTTGCTCTATTTTTTTTTCTCAACTTGTGTTATTTCGAATATTAATGCATTAAACATGGCGGTCTTTTATTTATTATGTGTTTAATCAAATGCATCAGTGTGGCCAAGTGAAGTAAAGCAGTGAAACGTGTCATTTCACGTTGTCGGCAAAACTCCATAGAAGATTTCAGTAAATCCGCGACCACTCTTTACTGAAGCACGATTCGAATTTGAAAATAACTGCCTAACTGACTTTGGCTGTAACTAGAACATTTATGACTTGTTTTATCCAAGAAACTTAAAAAAATATTTATGTTTGACAAGCTGTCAAGCTTAAATTGCTTGCTTGTCAAGCATAAATATTTTTTAGAAGCGGGTCCAAATCCAATTAAAAAAAACAGTTTGACAATACGTTGGATTATCATGTTGTACTAAAAGTTGTACCTCTTCTTCTTTTTGTCCCTCACGGGGCTTGGACTCGCGCGGTTTGCGCAGTTGCCATTTTCAAGTTTTGTAAATATTAACATTTTAATTTAAAGTTAGGGAAACGAGACACGGGATTATTAGGATAAAATAGGATCAGCCCCCGTATTCTGAACCCATTCGGTTTCGGAATCGATTCGATTTGTATATCTCCGTCGGAGAGTTAGGTAGGTATATAGGAAAATAAATAAATATAATATATTATATAGAATGTATAGATGATTAAAAGGTTTATAGATTTATATTATTAGAGATGATATAAGAAGATAAGGATGTATAAATAGCAGGTGAACAACAACTAAGAAGATAATCAACATTTACAGGTAATGGGACATGAAGGGATATTAAGTCAGAATAGAGGGAAGCATGATCATTTAGAGGGCAGGAGAAAAAAATGTGGTCCAAGTCACCATAATCACCACATTCACAAAAGTTGTACCATACATTATTGGCACTGATCCCAACTTAGCTACTTTATAGCTAGATCTGGCTACTTTTAGACCCCCGTCAGCTACTTTTTTCGAAAAGTTGTAGCAAAAAAATCTAGCTACGTTTTCTAGCACCTTTTGAACACGGCGACACAGACACAGTAACTCATTTAATTTTACAATGTGTCAAACTAGTTTGACAGTAAGTATGAAGGTGTAGAGCTGGCAGTAACAATCAAATGCGTACCACCCATTCTATAATCTATTCATAGATTAGAGTTAGAGTTAGAGTTTAATCTATTCTTAGATTATAGAGTGGTTGCACGTCATTGGTCAGTAACAGAGCCACAGAAAACTTCAGGATTTAAGGCGAATACATTATTGCGAGTCACAGCAAGCGCAACATACTCGTAGGAAGACCAGCCACGAAATGGACAGATGACTTCATACAAGTGGCGGAAAGACGCTGGATGCAAGCCGCTTCGGTCGTCAATCGGTCTTTTTGGAAATCCATGGGGGAAGCCAAATAAGCCAATGCCCAGCAGTGGACTTTCATGATTGAGATGATGATGATTACGAGTCAACAATTGAAAAACCTGGGCTGGAAGTCTCGACTTTATATAAATCAATTTATCAACAGAATTCTGTTAATAAGTTGATTCATACAGGCTGTATCGGCACAGTCAGAAAGTACAGAGTAAGTTAGGAACAATTTATCTCAATATGCAATTATAATATTATGCTGATTTATCATATTACAGACAAATATACACCGATGTTAACACTTCAATAAATCGACTCTTTACTTTGCACTAAACCGAATGTGTCCATACTGTCTGCATGAATTAATTTCTCAACCGATCTATCTTAATAAAATTTATTAATACGACATAATGTTTAGGGTTCCGTACCCAAAGGGTTAAAGGGGACCCTATTAATAAGACTCCGATGTCAGTCTATCTGTCCGTCTGTCACCAGACTGTATCTCATGAACTGCGATAGTTAGACAGTTGAAATTTTCACAAATGTTGTATTTCTGTTGCCGCTATAACCAAATAGTAAAAAACAGAATAAAATAAATATTTAAGAGGGCTCCCATACAACAAACGTGATTTTTTTGCTCGTTTTTCTCGATACTGATAACGGAAACAGGTAGACGCTTGAAATATTCACAGAATATTCAGTTATATTATTCACTTTATAAATGAAATTAAATATTAATTTGATGTGTGTGTGTGTGTGTGTGTTCCCATACAACAGACATAATTTTTCTTCCGTGTTTATTTATTTGGCCGGTTTTTATTACACTATATTTGTTTTTTATCCTCCCTTGGTTACTTCTAGCTACTTTTTGGGGTCAAATCTAGCTATATACATAACAGTACAGTTGGCAACACTGATTATTGGTGTTTTACATTATCCAATAAAAAAAAACAAGTGAATGTTTTCATTTTCGTGTTGCGATTTGGTTGCGATGAAAATTCAATAACTTATTTAAAATTTCCTTAGATTTTGTGGAGAATTCATTCATATTATTTCGTTTAGCGTAGTTATTGTATTATATATGTATACTCTTTGTTAATACGTAATATTCCCTTATGTTTTGTGTTCATTTTCAATATTATTGAATAACAACATTGCGTTCGATGGAAGTTAAACATTCCCTTTGTAATGCGATTTCTTACGATTTTTTTAATTATTATTTGTGAATTATTGTGTTTACAGCTATAATTTTCAACAATGGTGCTTACTACGCTTACAATACAAGATATCTGGCCCTGTGGCCCAAATAAAATATTAGACTTAGACATAATTCTACCGTATTTAATTGTACCCATTTTACTTATAACCGGTACAATTTCTCGCATAGTTACTGCAATTATTATGTGTATCATTGGAATGGGAGTTCTTTACGTATATACTCGACCACGACAAAAGAATAGGTAATTATTAATAATAAATTTATTATTGTAATGCAATATTGTACCTAATGCCTGTGAAAATACATTTTTAATCGCGATAATGTATGAAATTCAAACAATATAAAAAGTCTATGCAAATATAATTTAACAACTTTAAAAATAACTATGACTTCTAGATACATACATGACTAACTTCAACTTGGTTAAATTATTTGGGGTCACCATGACTGGTTGTCTTGTGTTTACTGCTGCAAGCTAAATCAGTTTATGTTAACACACTATTATTATTTCTTGATAGCTAACTGTGCAAGGATAATGTATATTCAATCATAACAGTTACATTGTGAAAATAGTTTTTGTATCATAAGGTTTTATTTTAATTTATAGATACTTGTTTTCATTGTAGGTCTCAGTTTTTCTTCTCATGGACCATTTCATCATGTGTGACCATGTTAATGGTATTCGAATTTGGTATACTGGGACAGCTGAGAATAACACAGTTGGAACATTTGGTATTTCTAGTATTATTGGCCTGTACTAGTTATTTTTTCTTCAAGTTAAAGGCAGTGGCTGATTTTTTGCTAGCTAAAGGCTCTTCAAAAGGAAAAGAATACAGGTATGGATCTAAAACTTATCATCATTTAAATTGATATGAATTTAAAGTAAATTTTTTATGTAATGTAGATGTAGAAGTGCGTAAATTGGTAGCCTATTAATAAGCTTCATGTTTGCTCTAATAGTCTAACCCTAACCCCAGCTATATTTGGAACTTCAATAACTTAAAACCCTGTGTGGCAGGGCACTTCACTCATCACTGATATCAGATATGAAATCTTATTTAGACGGTTGATTTCCATAAATAAGTATTTTTTAACAATGTTGGTAGAAAAGAGCACATATGGTACATACGGTAGGTTATTTATACAATAAAGTAATCATATTTGTGGAAAGAATCAGGAAATTATTAGCCAATTTTATTTTTTAATCACATTTTTTCTATATTGTTTTGTCAAAAATTATGAATAAATATTACATTGAAATTTTTTGTTATTATTCTCAACTTTCTACTTCAACAAATGTGATTTGACATCAATAAAGACCAATATTAAAGCTAACTAGAATTATTCCCTTGTAAAACTATACTCTTTTTGATCATAAATAATTAGAAAAAAACTTTGGTTGGAGATCAAACCACCTTAAATGCAGAGTATTTTTTTAAAGATTTGCAGTTCAATCTGAAATACAGGAACGTTTGCACAATAATACGGTTGTAAGTTAAACAGTTGAGACCTTACCAAAAACATTACTTAACTTTGATCAACATCTCAAATTCTCTGTTTTATTTCCTCAAGTGGCATTATGTGTCAGGGAGAGGTTGACAAAATATATTAAGCATTGATACTGAGTAACGTTTTTCAGTAAGACCCTTGGTGTGATACTTCCCCAGCAAATTGCAAAAATATTCTACCACTAAGAGACATATTAAACAGATAGATGTAAAATGTATCATCTCAGCCATAATAAGTCCACTGCTGGAAATAAAGTGCTTGCTCAATTTATTCTGCTTTTGTCTCTGTCATGTCCCAAATGATTTACATATGTGCTGAAAATATCTGTTCTGTTTTGCTTTTAGCCCAGTATTAACATCAGACTCACAGTATTGCCAGATCTGTCAAATTGAAGTAAATGAAAGATTCTTCCATTCTATATGGTAAGTTTACTGATTTTATAAAATTAACTGTCTCTCTGTCTGTTTGTTACCTTCTTACAACCAAACAGCTAGACTGATTTTAAGGATTTTAGTACAGAGATAATTGAAAACCTAGAACCTGATGTAGGCAGGGTTATTCACCACTATGTGAACACTGAACATTCACGACTATGTGAACACTGAACGTTCACCACTATGTGAACACTGACCGTTCACCACTATGTGATCAAACCACAGAACACAGCTTGTTTACGTAACTAATTAATATTAGATTATACCTGAGGTAACCATATACTTGAAAATCTTGAAATACAGAAGTGACTCTGATGAGATGTATCCTGTTGTGATGACAAATCCATAAAGTTGAAAGTTGCCACAGTTGCAAGCTGATCCTGTTCTGATGACAAAGCCATAAAGTTGCAAGCTGCAGAGGAAAATGCGCAAAAAACACCCAAAGTGGGACCCCTGGGCTGAATATATAGTCCAAATCTACGATGAATTTTATAACAAGAATAAGTTTAGAAAACTCAAAAACCCCTGACAAAAAAACGGCTGAACCGATTTTGCTGAAATATAGCTAAGAATACTCGATACATCCTCTTTTAAACAAAACAACTAGATCAAAATCAGTCCAGCTGTTTGAGAGCTACGATGCCACAGAGACACACAGACAGTCTTTTGGTCGGGGGTTAAAAACAATAAGAAAGAACTTTCAATCTCTTATTCGACAGAGAAGCTAGTAAAAAATATTCAATTGACTAGCTAGCCTATGCAGTCTAATATATTAAGTTATGACCAAAATAAGGTTGGCTATGATTAACTGTTTGTAAATATAGAATCAGGTTTAACTTCTTCAAGTCAAATCTTCAACCACAGCATCGCTTTTCATCATGAGAGTTGGTGGCCAAATGTTATAGTTATATAGATATTCTATATAAAAAATCTAATCTTTTCAATGCCAGATTCCTCATATTGTTTCAGTATTAATAATACAGCAGTTTTTTCTCAGTAATAATATTAGTAATTTCCTGTTTACAGGTGGGATTGTTGCATTTTAAGGCCTAACTATCATCACTTCCTGGCTGGTAACATATTTGCTTTTGCAACTTTGTTATTTGCTACCAACTTGGGCTTATCTACAGTATGTCAACCATTCGAAGCTTACCAAGATATGATAACGTTCTTTTACTTTTGCGATGATGCCTATTACGATTTCACGTATGTATTATCTTATATAACTGGTGCATTTGAGTTTGTATCGAAAAGTCCTGGGGGGTTACCACAATCTTAATAGCAAACTTAGGACTGGCCTTGTGGCTCATTTGGTAGTATGTCTAGCTGCTGAACTGAAGGTCGTGGGTTCGATCCCCATTCAGGACAAACATTTGTGTGATGAGCATGGATGTTTGTTCTGTGTCTGGGTGTTTCTATGTATCATATGTATATATTTACAAAAAAAAAAGTATATATGTATTCCATCAGCCATCTAGTTCCATAGTACAAGCTTTGCTTAGTTTGGACTAGATGGTGTTGTGTGAAATGTCCACAAATATTTATTTATATATTTATATTTATTTATTTATTCCAATATTGCTTTGACCTTTGTCTTGCTCTCTCAACTGTAGAAAGGGCAATACGAAAGTCAAAGTAATATTGAAATAAGACACGTAAAGTGGGGATGAATTATTTTTGTCTCATCTACCCCATCGTGTGGGGTATCGTTGGATAAGAATCAAAAAGATTAGGGGTGTTCGAAAACCATTATTCAATTCAGAAATCCGTTTTAGAAATATTATGCTTTGAATAGATAAGTTTTGTTAAGAGTTAAGTGTCTTGGTAGCTTATTTACACTGCTACTTCAACTTGCAAATACGCTGGGCCATGTTGGTGACGGGTGTTCATCTCGGATCTTTTCATACCAGATTTCAAACTAGCAATTTTTTGTGCTGTAATAGATTTGCGCTAAAGTTTTAGTTTTTTGTTTTTACAAAATATGCGTTATTAATAACAACTGTTTATTACTTTGCAGCTTTTCACTATGTTTCGTTACATGTATGTACGCCATTGGATATCTCATCGTCATCACTATCGTCATGATTCGACAAGTGATCATCTACATTCCTAAATACGTTGGTGAGTACGAATTAAAACTAATCACACTGTCTTTTTAGAGGGTTTAGAAACGTGTGCTTATTTTTAGCTATATCAACCCATATTTTTAGATTAAAAAAAAACGAGAAACTGATATACTACTAAAATACGCAGTTCAAACTCACTCTCAACTCTTTTTTACATATATATAAATAGCTCAACGTTTGGCCGCCAGCTCGCCTGATGGTAAGCAATGCTGTGGCCGAAGATGAAGTACGTTTCTTTTATTCGAAAATAGGCTTGCACTTGACCGCTAAATCGCCTGATGTTCAGTGACTGTTGCGGTCTACGGTAGAGCACGCTTACCTAAAAGGAACCTATTCACTCGCGATTTGAAGACACCCAGATAATATCCATTCTGACTATCTAATACCTTTATACGAGTAATTCTTGAAATATTCGATTCTATTTTGCCCAGAAACCATGAAATAAGTTTTTCTCAGGGCAACTGACTTAAAATCTTCTTAATTGTTTTCTAGACAATAAACAACTTCATTTGCTAAATAATTATTTCATATTTTGTTTCTTTTTTTTTGGCGCAGTTAAATATTTATTTCGCGGAAAACAGCAATACCAACCGGTCAACCAGCAGGACGTGTGATCAACAGGTCGGTAGACGTGTGACAGCATTTTAAAAAAGTAATAAATCCGGCAAACTACGAGTTACACTCGCACACCGAGGCTTCCGTACATTCATGGCATAATACATGAATATGAACACTGCACCAGGGCTAATTACTCAAAAAAAAAGTGCTTTGATTCTAAAGAATATTTGTAAATTCACGTATTTTATATACAATAGGAATAGCCTGAAATGATAGGTGTTCACATAAAATATCAAGTTTGAATAAGTAAGTGTTACAGACCTATTTTCTTCATCCAAAGAGATTTTAACACTAACACTTTTTTAAACTATCACGGTCATTCATTAAAACACTATTATTATTGACGGGATATTTACCGTGGTTCCGTTAATGTAACTGTGCCGAAATATCGGGAGCTCAAAATAAACGCGAACCACGGTAAATATCCCATTACTAATAATAGTGTTTTAACACTAACGTTTAATCTATCTTAAGTTTATGTCACATGACCAACTGTCACGGCTAGTTTATTGTGATTTACGTTTCTTTTTCAGGGTTCCGTACTGACATTACGAGACTGTAATGGTTCCTTGTTTACTACAAGGAACCATTACAGTCTCGCCATGTCCGTCTGTCTGTCTGTCTGTCTGTCTGCGGGTTTGCTCAAAGACTTACATAAAGTCAGGATGAATTATTTTTTTCTCATCTATATCATCGTATGGGATATCGTTAGTTAGGTCATCAAATAACACGGGGGATGTGGGAAAACCATTTTTCTATTTAGGGATCCGTTTGCGAAATATTAAGCTTTAAAGTGATAATTTTTGTTAGAGTTGATTTTTCTCATCCACCACACGATACCATGGGGTGGATGAGAGAAATAATTCATATTCACTTTAAGCATACGGGAGGTAATCCAATTTTTTTTTTCAAGATTTTATTCTATGACTTTTTCGGCATAACTAATATGCGTAATTGCGTATCCATACTCAGTTTACAGAGTTCTAGTACTAATAGTCTGTGAGCAAAGCCGTAGACAGACAGACTTATGGACATGGCGAAACTATAATGATTCCTTGTTTACAACGGAACCCTAAGCGTTTGGTATTTGAATTTACCACTATAGTCAGCCGCATGTCGCCCGTAAACCTCATATTTATTCGATATGTTTTAACTATTTATCATTTGTTTCAGAACCACATTGGCGTAGGATAAAATTAATGCACTAAATGTCAAAAAAAAACCAATTCTTATGTACTTGAATCTGAGTTCGTGATCATCAGAGTCGTCGATCACTCCGATAAACATGGTAAAATATTTCAGGTGGCAAACAAAACTAGTCATACATATATGGAAATATTGTAGAAACATAGATAATTATTAGGTATAGTTTGCTTACGGTACCTAGTTGATCATTTTTATGGTGGTGATTAACGTTCATTTATTGGAAATGGGAATATGCATGAATATATTTCATAGGAATAAAAGTTTTATTTTATAACATACTAAAATGTAATACATATGCTAAAATAATTATTTAAATCGGTCAATAAGCATTTACAGTTTTAAGGGTCCCTCCCTTATCTCTTGCTCTATCCCTCTTCGCGAAACAAAAGTTTGTTTTGAATTGGTACGGCGAATTTGACCATGACTTCATCATTCACTATCGTGAGCTCTGTCTAACATGAAAAACTTTCTTAATTTTGAAGGTATTTTAATTTTGTTTTTGTGGAATGGATCATGCATATTCCCTATTGTCTCTAGCAAAGTTAACGGGCAGTTCATTAGGTATTGATTGAGGATTTTTAGGCCAGTCGCCCTTATATGACAAACTTTGCTCCTGACAAACTTCGATGAACGCCTATCAAAACAATGCCTTTAGGTTATTTAATTGGGATATGATGCGAAAATCTAAGGCCTAGCCAGCATTCCATTTAATATCATGGCCTCCATGTTTAAAGAAGATATAATAATAGATATAATTTAAATCATTATATCTTTTGTACAATGTTCAATGTGGCTTCTTCAAGTCCTAGATTATACAAATATATTAAGGGGGCGTCCATAAATTACGTGAGGTGTTTAAGGGGGGGAGGGGGTCGAGTCAAATCTCATCTAATCTTACGTTGGAGAGAGGGGGGGTCTCGGCAAATATCACGCAATTTTTTTTTCTGATTGAAACAAAAAAAAATTATTCTATTTTGGTCTATTTAATCCAGATTGTACATGCTTAAGATTTAATCTTAAGCGTAATCGTAGTACGATTAAGATCATTTACTAATTCGTTCGAAAGAAAATAATTTTATTCATACTTCGACGTTATACATTTACTGACTGTCAAACCACCATATTTGTTTTATACCAAATAGCTCAATTTAATCTGAATTTACGGTACAGTGTAGCCCGTCCTTTGTTTTCGCGCCACTGTCAGCCGAACGCGCGACTCGATGAACGAGAGCGTACGAGCTGAGTGGCAGCGACACACTGACAGGTTCCAACCTGCTTTGTTTATTCTTGTAAATGTTTTACTCGACTCAGTGCATGCTCTTACTAATTTAAAATGAGTTATCAAGATTTTTATAACGCATACGTCAAAAGATACGTCTATAAGACGAAGAAATCCGGTATTTACTTTGCATCTAGCACGAGAGCTGCAGAGCACAGGCGATCAGCCCACATTGCACCAGCTAAGCAAGCGCGTATGTTCCGCAAAGTGCGACCCTCACGGATTGTCACAAGACGAGCTAATGAGTTACTTTGTACAAGTGCCAATGGCTTAGAGTGGCTAGATCAGAACGAAGTTGAAGGAGCAGATGATTTTACTGAAAATCATATGGAAATGTTGGTTCCAATAGTCTCTCTTGAGACCGTGCATGATTCTCCATGGACTGAATTAGAGTAGATATTCTTTTTTTAATTACAGTATTTACGATTTAAGTATTCTATTGTTAAATTTTTATTACACTTATAATTAAACTCTCAGCAATATTGATTACTAGTCTTAACTAGTCGTAAATAAAAGGACGATGCAAATTTGTTTTTTTCTTTTTACAATAACAATCCAACGCGTTTACGTAAGAAACTCACATTTTGAAAAATCTCACGTGAGATTCGGGGATGGGGGAGGGGGTTGAATAAAATCTCACGACATCTCACCAGGGGGGGAGGGAGGGGCAGAAAATTTAAAAAAACACCTCACGTAATTTATGGACGCCCCCTAATATAATTATAGACATATCATCGATTTATATATCGGTATAGATCTTGACTTCTTTATTTTTAAGGATTAATATTGTACTTTGCCATAAGTAATGCTCTTGGACCTTTCATTTGGAAGTACAATTGTCGCAAATATTTTGAGGTCTCTAAATATAGGCGCGAATTGCACAAGCGTGCGATTCATGGATTTGTTTTGTGTAAAAGGCCTGTCAAAGGCCTCTCCCGACTTTTCCATTGTTATACACAATATGCTTAAGCTACATATATGATACACATTGTACAATACTTTTTGTGGACTTATTGTTCAAAACTGATGCTCACAACATGAGCAGTTTTGAACAATTAAGTGCACAAAAAGTATGTATGTAAGAAAGAATTATTGTCTTCAAAAAAATAGGCACAACCTTTTATTAGTGCAATGTACTTACGGTGTTGTTTGGTACAGTTAGTACAACATCGACTATCTTAGCACTGGTGGCTCCTTCCTGTCGCAATCCGCATGCCTCGTACACCGAAAATATCTGTATTAATGTAACCTCTGATACCCCAAAAATATTTGCGCGTAGTAGGTACCTATGTTATAAAAATAAATTAATCGTTTTAAAATTCCGAATTGTGTTGCGCTTAAGACTTATTAATAATTTATTAATTTTTACTATTTATTCGTAGGTTATTGAACGTTGTTAGCTTATTGTTATTATTTTATTGATTAGGTTTTTTTTTTTTTAATCAGCCCTGTTTGTACAAACTGTCCCACTGCTGGGAACGGGCCATCTTCTCATTGTGAGAAGGTGGGTTAGGCCATAGTCTGCCACGCTGGCCAAGTGCGGGTTGGTAGACTTCACACATCTTCAAGATCATTTCTCTCAGACATGTAGGTTTCCTCACGATGTTTTCTTTCATCGCTTGAAGTTGGCGGCAACGAACAATACGCACATAACTTCGAAAAGACAGAGGTGCGTGCCGAGGGATTCGAACCCAGGACCTGCGGATCGCAAGTCAGACGGTCTCACCACTAGGCTGCCGGAAACTAATTAGGTTATTTCGATTATATACCGCTGCAATACAATAATTATATTTAGATTAAGACTCAACGAAAGAAAAATTGCACAAATTACAACACGTTGTCGATGTTTTAAAGAAATCACGAGTGGTGTCTTTTTTTGGCCTTTTAGGTTAACATGTACTAGCCTAGGTATAAAATGTACTTACTTAGGTAATTACAATTATGTAAATACATATTTAGGATAGAAGTGAGCAAAATGTTTTCTGTTAATGTGATTAAGATATCTTTATTGAGCGAAAATGTTTGATATTTTAGTTAATGCGTTGTAGTAGCTAGTATAGTATTGCGTAGATCTTATATTTTGTGAGTTTACATAACACGGTATTGTTCTTTATTTTTCATTGAAATACATTTTTTAAAGGTACTTATAGATCCGACGATGACTTTCATTCTGAAACTGTGTAAGAATTTCATCCCGATAGGCAAGATGTCAGTATTAAACCAGTTTTTAGTTTGTCCTTACAAGAAAACACCAAAACCTGAATAAAGTACCTAGGTGTAACTACATAATATAACACAAACATAATATAAATTTAAAATGTTCTTACATTACGTAAGTAGGTACTTATTAGACTTAGATTGTACGTAGATAAAAATTTAAACGCTAAACATGTGAAGAAGACGAAAAACAGTAGTCTCATTCATGGTTAAAGATATAAAAATCTACGAAATCGAATTGTTTGAGGGGGGGGGAGTAAAAAACGATTCACATAGCTTACCGATCATTTATGCAAAAAATATATGTAAATTACAATAGAAACCTACGCATTAAAATTAGGTGCCTACATCGATAACACTTAGGTACATACGTTAAGGCACAGGGGAGTTAACACAATAGCAATGTTATTTCAATATTACTTTGGTCTTTGTTTTGCTCTCTCAATTTCAGAAAGAGCGAGACAAAAGTCGAAGTAATATAAATCCAAAGAAGGCCAATTCTTATAGGTATGTACGTGATACGCAAGTCATTCCAGACTGTGACTCTGGAAGTATTCTTAAAAAATATATAAAACATACATTAGACTGTTAGAAATGCTCGCGTATGCTTTCCAGTTCATACTGTAGAAAGGATAAGACTTACTTGAAAGTGTCTAGAGCTTGAAAGAGAAATTGAAAGCTTGCGTCTGTCTACACTGGAACAGAGGCGGCTGCCGAATGACTAATTGAAACTTTCAAAATCCTGAATGGGTTCTACAATCTGCATAACATAGCCTATTTACTATAAAAGAGAACTTAAGGAAAAGCAGACGACACAGCATCTTACTGTGGCGTGAACCGTCTCAAACCAATACTGCACAAGTGCACACCATATTCTAAGCAACAGAGTTGTGCACAACTTGAACTGGTTGCCCGAAGATGTTGCTTCTGCTGCTTGCCTATCATCAAATAAATAATATTGAAATAAGACTGCTTAAATGCTTGTGGTACGCCCCCAGAGTTATATGGCGCAGTAGCTGTCTGGATCTCACACGACAGGCCGTTTTTTTTTGTTTTTCTTTTTTCAGATATAAAATTAATTAATTTAGGTACTTTTGATAAATATGCGAACTTCAGTCTCCCAAGAACACTATTTAAATGTATTACCGGCAGATCCACAATTTCATATTTATACCTCAAATAGCGTCATTATTTCAATGAAAGGGGTACGTTTAGAACGGTACTGACCCACAATCTTCATCTGACTGTGTAGACACGAACTCCCCAAATAATCATCTAAACGTAAAAATTTCCGGGTTTGGATGTTTGTTTATAAATAAGTATTTTTAGGGTTCCGTACCCAATAAAAACGGGACCCTATTACTAAGATTCCACTGTCTGTCCGTCTGTCTCAAGGCTGTATCTCATGAACCGTGATAGTTAGACAGTTGAAATTTTCACAGATGATGTATTTCTGTTGGCGCTATAACAAAAAATACTAAAAAACAGAATAAAATAAATATTTAAGGGGGCTCCCATACAACAACCGTGATTTTTTTTGCTCGTTTTTCCTCAATATTGATAAAGGCAACAGGTAAAAACTTGAAATCTTCACAGAATATTGAGTTATATTATTCACTTTAAAAATTAATATTTAAGGGGGGCCCCATAAATAGGCCCCATGGGGGGGAGGGGGGGGGGTCAAGCGCAAGCCTATCTTCGAATAAAAAAAAAAAAATACAACAAACGTGATTTTTACCAATTTTTTTATAGATAATGGTACGGAACCCTCGATATTGATAACGGCAACAGGTAGACGCTTGAAATATTCTCAGAATATTGAGTTATATTATTCACTTTAAAAATAAATTATTAAATTAAAATAAAATTAATATTTGAGGCTCCCATACAACAAACGTGTTTTTTTTTTTGCCGTTTTTATAGATAATGGTACAGAACCCTTCGTGCGCGAGTCCGACTCGCACTTTGCCGATTTTTCTAGTCTAGAAGCTGACGTTCGATGAATTGTATATATCCAGAAAAGTGTCGCGTGTGAGTGAGACAGTTACACTATACGACTCTGCGCTTTAAGAGAACCGTTGGGGCGCAGTCGTCCATACAAAATGGAGAAAACTCTTTTCTACGCCTATATTACCTGCTTACACTACGCGATTTCGAAGATTATTTTTTCATATTGCAATCTTAACTAAATCACCTATGCCTCTACGCCTTTTTTTCAATTTCTTTATATTTATGATAGTAAAATTATAAAAGTAAACCGTAGAGGTAAATAATGGTTTTAAGGTAATCATCGAAATTGGATGTTATTTAAGTGTAGAAAACAGTTAATATTTTCTCCTTTTGTACCTACCTATGAAAAAAGAGTCATATAAAACTCTTAGAGCTACTTCTACTTACGGCGAATTCCAATATTCTGTGAAATCCACATAGTTTCATTGCACTTTTGCTTGCAAATGAATGAAAGACTACTACGTTACTCATTAATTTATCAATAATTATTATAGCAAGCAATGGTTAATGAAATGATAGGTTAAACTAGAATTTAGAATATTGAGACATGCAGTGTTATTTTACTACTTATTAGTTTATAGTGGGACATCACGCTCTTAACCTTAATTTAATATTAAAATACTCGTTCACCAAGCAATAGCTCGAACTAATCTTCAGGGGGCATGTAATCAGGCACCACTTGTAACACTTTCTCGCGCCACCTGGCTTTCCTCGCATCTTGTTGTCTCTTCAAAGCATTGAGAGCAGGCAACGTTCGCCAGCACACAAAAGTCTTAAAAAGTATGTTACTGAAAGTAAAAAAATCAACGTAAGATTGTACCTCAAAGGATCAATATTTACATTTTATTATTTTAGGGTTAATGTAAACATCGCGACAAGAACAATATAATAATGGTGTTGTATAACAATAAATAATAAACTTTAGAAATGTACTTAAGAGAAGTAAGAAATTAAAAATTCCGTGCCATTTAAACTAACATAAGTTAACTCGTATGCATAAAGTATCAAACGTACAGGGGACCCTGTTTTAAGTTCACAAAATTATGATCTGCAACTACTGGATCCTACTTTGCGCGTGATGACACGCCCTAACTCACGCGATTATTGTTATTCTGTCTCTTTTACGCTTTATTTTAAATATAGCAGGCCATTTGTTTGATTTCAGCATATCTGTTGATCAGCACACGAAGCAAAAGTTTTAAAAAGTTACTTAATAATAGGTATAGATAGTATAGAGGTAATAGACGTTTTATTCTTATTATCTTCATCTGGACATATTTTATAAATGTCCGCTACGTGTCACTACAGTCCCCAGATTAACGCCCAGTCTCTAAATAAAATGGTTATCTAAAGAACTTAAACACAGTGCCGTAAATAGCCTTTTCTGCGCCCTGTGCGAGCTTCTATTACTGCGCCCTTTATGGGCCCTGGGTTGGCTGTTATGAGCACTAGGGACGCAGCGGGAACCTATCAGGAGCAAACCGAAAAAATAATAGTCCTGCCTGGTCTGGCCATTCTTGCGCCCCCCAGAGTCTACGCCCTGTGCCTGGGCACCGCTGTCACCGCCCTATTTACGGCACTGCTTAAACAACACCAATGTGCTTATCAACAGTTTTAAATTAAACGTATAGAACGTAGATACCGACTCGAGTTTTTCAATGTAGGATTTGTAGGTACTTCAATACTCTCTTTGATCATTCTTACCTGTTGTGATATGCAACGGCTCTATTCCATTTTATCTCTTGTTCCTTCTTAAAATACTGCAATCCTTCCCGAAATTTTCTGAATACCAACTGGGTTACGTACAAATCATAATAGTCATCGGCAACTTGCTTCTGTAGTACGTACTGTCGAGCATTCTATTAACATTTAAATACAGTTACTTATAAATAATAATTACCCTAGTTAAAAATAGATAACATCAATACAGTTAAGAAAAAAAAACAATAAGTGTATTTGGCTGTTCAACGGGAGAAAACTCAATTATATCTCGAAACATCATCCAATTTCGATAATGTTATTAGAATCTTGATCATTTAGATAGTAATGTATACTTTTTGCTCTTCTCAATTTCGAATTTAATTTTCTACTATTATAAACTGAAAGTGCTTAATGTTATTTTGATGATAGAAGTCCCTATATTTAAAGAAAAACAAAATACCCGACTGCAGAAAAGCTGTTTTTGCAGTCTAACTTACGATTTATTTACGCTTGATACGCTATTGATTGCACGTTTTTTGTGAGAAAGTATGCGCAAATTCACTTTAAGAGTTTTTAAGTGTGCATCCTTTAGAATAATTCTAATGAAATCATTTATTACGAAACAGTTCGTTGGAGGTTCGTTTACGGTTCCGTACCTCAAAAGGAAAAAACGGAATCCTTATAGGATCACTTTGTTGTCCGCCTGTCTGTCTGTGTGTCTGTCCCTCCGTCCGGGTGACCTGTATCTCGGGAACGCGTGAAGGTATCGTGCTGAAATTAAAACTATATACGCAGTTCCATAGTCTTTGGCTGCAGAAAAAAAAAAAATCTCAGTTTTCGTAAAAAAAAAGTTACAGCCGAATATGTCGTAAAGAACACATTTCGACACAAGGGAATAAAAACCTATGGGGTAATTCCCGTTGACCTAGAACTATGAAATTTGACAAGAAGCATTGTGAAGTTTCCGGCAGCCTAGTGGTGAGACCGTCTGACTTGCGATCCGCAGGTCCTAGGTTCGAATCCCACGGCACGCACCTCTGTCTTTTCGAAGTTATGTGCGTATTGTTGATTGCCGCCAACTTCAAACGGTGAAGGAAAACATCGTGAGGAAACCTACATGTCTGAGAGTTCTCAATGATCTTGAAGATGTGTGAAGTCTGCCAACCCGCACTTGGCCAGCGTGGCAGACTATGGCCTAACCCTTCTCACAATGAGAAGATGGCCCGTTCCCAGCAGTGGGACAGTTTGTACAAACAGAGCTGAAAAAAAAAAATAAAAAAAAAAAAAAAAAATTGTGTTATTTATAGTACACATATAGAAAAAAAACCGAAAACTGGTAATTTTTAATATAATAAAAAAAAATAGGGTCTTTAAGCAAGGAAGGAGGGTCCAAAATTAAAGTGCTTTAACCGTATCATGTGGGTTATCATATGAAAGAGCTTAATTAGCACATTTATTAGCTAAAACAGGTTTTTAAATATTTTTACGATGTATATTTTTCGATTTATGAAGGAAAATATAAAAAAAAGTTACTCCTTTTATCTACTAGTTTGTACGGAACCCTCGATGGACTAGTCGGACTCGCTCTTGTCCGGTTTTATTTTATTTTCGTGAGAGTCATAAGCAAAAAGTCATTAATACAAAAAATATAGCCTATGGAAGTGAAGACGAATCTAACGACACCTCGCACAACAAAATCGGTCAAGCCGTTTAGGCTGTAGGTGCTCAGTAGAAACATACATACACTAGAAAAACGTAACCTTCCTTCTTACGCAGTCGGCAAAAAATATGAGCTTTTCAATCCCTCATAAATTAATAGGAACTTATATTAACAATCTCACCAATTTAAAACCTGCTATGGCTTTTCTCGAAAGACATTTTCGACGAAACTCATCAGCTATAAAATTTCTCTCATACCACATGTCTTCTGTATACCACATCCAATTCAAAAATACATTATTCTTCAATTGGAACAAATAATGAGCTTTCGCCTTTTCCATATTATCTCGTTTTATGGCTATTAATATCTTGAATGGCCGAAGTCCATACTTTGCTAACAATGTCTTTTCGTAATGTAAATCTGCCATTACTATGAGCGATCTTAACCTTGCGGCGTATTGCTTTTTTCTGATGCTTTCAATTTTCTCCCGTTTCCGCTTTTGTTTTAGCTCTTTTAATCTGTTCATCTTTTCATCCTTGTCCATTTCTGCTTTTGCTAATTCTGCCTACGAGTATACAATTTAATTTGTATAAAGTTCCTTTGATATATACTATATACATACATACATGCATACAATCACGCCTATTTTCTTTTACGGGGTAGGCAGAGAATTAAAAACCACAAGGCTGTTTGTGGCGTCAAATTTATCCTTGGTTAGATAGTTAGATGGGAGCGAGAGAATGTTAGAGGGTAAAATGGAATGTCCTTAGATAAATACATAGTTTAAAAACTTTGACACGGACAGGAAGGCGACTGAAATTTGATTGGAGAAAGAGTTTTCCTACTGAATTTGTGAATTCAAATCCCGCTTGTCATCTAAATTTTGGATCGTCTAGGTGTGCGTTATCAATCTTTACTTCACATAAGTAGGTATTGTAAAACTTTACGTATCTGAGAATTTACATATTTATTCAACCTGCTGCTATACAATAATTAAATAACGTCGAACCTGCTGCTTCAGTCGTATCCGTTCTTCTTCCATTTGCCTCCGTCTTTCACGAATCATAGCATGTTTCTCTTCTCGTTCTCGTGCTCTCTTTTCCATTCTCTGTAGAAACTGTGGTACTTTCAAGCAATGCAACTCTAACGATGGCTCTGAAAACAGAATATAAACAATAATTTTAGTCTGGTTTGATATACATAGCAGGTACTTTAGATAGTTTTTACTTAGTCTTCTATTTTACCTTCTATGTTATGGAGTTTTAATTCTTTACTCAACATTTTTATTTTCGGTTTAAGTTGGCGATCTAAATTATGATAGTTTTTACGAACTTCTTCTCTTAAAGCATCAATTGATTCCTTCGAAGCTTCTAGGATTTTCTTATATTTAAGTTCTTCTATCAACCTATCTTGTTCTTCAAGCTTGGCTCTTTGTAATGCTATTATATGCTTTTGATATTTGTATCTAAAATGATATTGTTAATGTCACAATTAAACATGTTTTAGGGGAAAAAAATGAGAATTACAATATAACAAAATACATAATAATATAAATTGAAGTCCACACCTTCGCTGATATGTGTTAAAATCATGTGCGAGTAGTTTTGCCCTCTTAAGAGCTTCAGGGCCTTCATTTATTTCTACCTTTTTCTTAGCTAATTTTTCAAAAAAACTGTCTAAAACAGCTCTTCTTTCCTTTGAAAATTGCTCTTTTTTAAAGGATACATAATTTCTCCATTTTTCGACGTATTTCTTTAAAAGTGTTTCTTCTTGTTCGCTTATTTTAATTCTCATTGGGGCAACACATAGGAAATTTGACACAACATCGTCATTAATAATACTTCGACTACTGTAAGACACGCAATCATCGATATGTTCTACATTATTTATCTCTTTTTGTTTATTATTATTATCAGTTGCATTATCACATCTGATGCCATATTGATCGTCTTCGTTATTTGATTTTGGAGTCAATGCCATCATAATCAATATAGAATTCAAATCATTTTCTAAACAATTATTTGCATTGGCACAAATCGTTAGCTCGGTTTGACTTTGTTCATGTTCATCGACTGTGTTTTCAATGTCGTTATTTAATTCAATTTTCATTGATTCATTAATATATTTGCACTCTATTCTTAAAATATTATCCATTAACTCTACATCTTCTTTCTCAGGAACAGGTTGTGACATTATGTTATTTTTAGTTCTGTCTCCATTTTGGTGTTTTATGTATGGCTTAGGTTTATTGACCTTATTATTAATTTTAAAATCGCTATCGCTATGAATAGCTAAATTATTCATATTCTCAGTAATTTCCTCCAAATAATAATTTTCTTCTTCTTCTATTTCAGTTTTATTGCCCTTTATTAAAATTTTATCTCTATTATTAAGAACTTTTGGCTTAATTGAATCAACATATTTTAGCATTATTTTATTTTTGATATCTAAATTCAAAAAATTCTTGCGTATTTTAACAATTTCTTTATTAAATTTGTAGCAATCTTTGGTTTTCTTGATGGATTTCCTGAAATAATGTAGTTAATATTACGGTATACACGTAGTAAAAAAAAAGTAAATACTTACCTTAACGATTTTCTTAAGTTAAACAGTTTTATTTAAAAGAAAGATAATAATGGTGACTGGTACCTAGGACCTACCTAATTTTATATTTTTATTTTTAGTACATTACCTATGTACTAAAGGTTTTAAAAAAATGGTAGGTCCTAGGTACCAGTCATCACACTACTCTCCTCATCAATCTAGGTTCTGATCAGACTTTAAAATAAAATTGGGGACGCATGAAATTTCTGTCAACAGTTAACCGTCCATACCATTATATTATATGCTATTGACATGTTTATATCAGGTTACAGTAGCGTCTCACGATTTTAAATTTGAGTCTGACCATTTCCCGAGATTGATACACATAGACCTACTAGGAAAGACAGATGTCATTCCTTTCTCCAGACATTTATCACGCATACTATGTGATAGGACCTGGCATACTTTATAACGCACAAATTAGGCGTGACAATAATAGTGACATGTGTTTGAAAATTAAACGATCTTACCCAGTGAAGTTTTGTGAATACAATTTTTAGTAATATTAATATGATATTACTAAATAATTATATTATTGATTTAATATTATTGACTGCATTATTACAATTATCTTATCTTATCTTGTATAGTCACAGCGGGGGCCAACAAACTGGTCGGCGACACTTCGACCCATGAGGATATTTTGTGTACACCCCTAGACCCTACCACACCCTTAGCGGAAAATGTACTCGATTAAACCGAATACGCCGTGCAAAGGAGTATGTCTGTAGTCCTCCAGCCTAGGATAAGCCATTCCGAGGATGATTATCCTTTTACCAGCAAGGACATCACGGTCACATAATAAGTGTGACATCGTTTCCACTTCGTTCCCACAGGCTCTGCATCTGTCGTCTAGACTTAGTCATAGTCTGCATAGTTGTTTTGCTGTGGCGAAGTGCCTCGTCAGGGCGCCTGTAAGTGCCCTTGCCTGTCGTCTTCTCCCACACAGAATAAACTTTGCGGTGGTAGCAGTGTTTTTGCCAATGAAGGCCTTGGAGTGATGGAGCCCTTCTGTGGTTATCCACTCATTCCAGTGTTTCTCCTTGGCTGCAGCTCTGATAGCATCGTTTATAATGCATAGGGGAAGTCCTATGCCTGGTTCTGGTCCATGCAGTGGTCTGCGCGAACCCCATTCTGGCCAGTTCGTCAGCCCATTTTCAGCTCATTGCCCATGTGTCCCGAGTGCCCTGGTACCCAAGCTAAACGCACCCTGTTGTCTCAGTCCAGTTTGTTAAGGGTCTTGAGTTCTTGACACAGTTAAGCACCAGCTTTGAGGTTCCCACATCAGAGTCCAAGGCCGTGAGAGCTGACTGTCACTATTACAATTAACTAGTAGCTACAATTTTTTTACTTTTTTACATTTCAACTTTTTTAAATTTCAACTTGACTGACAAATGCCTTCTTACAGCATTTTTTTTTTATATAAAATCAGAATGTTAAAATTTTATAATAATAATAAGTATTGTGATTATGTAAATGACGTCGCCAAGCATACATATTAGGTATATCGAAATAAATGAATTAAATTGAAAACTTGAGTTTCAAACAAAACGAGTTTAAACAAAACGATTTAAATACTATTAAAAATTAATAATTAAAACGACTTCAAAGCAATCTAATAAGCTGAAAACTGAGAAATAACACGAAAAAATCAAAACTGGGCGTCTACCTAAGTAGGTGAGTAAACCAACTATTTTTGAGATCTGTGAATTTGAGCCTGGGACTTGGGCCTTGGGACTTTAGGGTCTGACACCGACCTCAAAAATACGTTGGTTTAAATACCTACTTAGGTAGACGTCCAGTTTTTTTTTTTTATTGTTATTTCTCAATTTTCAGTTAGATTATTTCGAAGTCGGTTTAATTTTTTGACGTGACAACGTCTAATAAATCGATGAACGCCGGCTGCACACACGAAAGTATGACATTTTTTTTAATTATTTTTATGTTCCAATATTTTAATTCTATAAGTACTGGGAATAGGTTTGCTCAACAGAAACCCCAAAAAATAATCACCAGCGCACATAGGAGTTATAGGTATTCTGATAAAGAATGCAGTCAAAATTATTTATATTGCATTAAATTATGTTTTTAACATATTTATTGACCTTACAGCTAAGCGCGGAGTAAGTCTGCCTTCTAAACTGTAGGTTGTGAGGTCGATCCTCACCCAGAACAAATACTTTAGTAGACTATTGAACATATATGTTCACTCTATGTTTGGGTGTTTCTGTGTAGCATAGGTGCATATGTATTTACAACAAAATGTAATTACTACAACAGAAAAAACAGACTTCAAAGTACACAATTTATTTATTTGGATAACATTTTTTCAGTTATGTTGTTACAAAAACCAAAGTACTGAACCGATTTTGTTAAAATATATATGGGGTCACCTTTACCTACCAAACAAAAAAAGATTCATCAATAATTTTAAAGTTTAAAAAACTGAAACAACCGACTTCAAAGTGTACGTTATTTCGTTTACTTGTAATACAAATATTATGTAGGGATAATAATCAAACAAGGCGCTCAAGCGTTGAAGTAACTATTTTCTCCTTATACACATTGGATGAGCAGTAAGTAGGTTTTACTTTTCAAGCTCAATAAATCTCTCACGATTGTAAACTTTTTACAAGACCTCTATTCACCCGCTCGTTTTTTTTTTTTTCAAGAATGACATTTGACACTGAATATCAAATGCTTCGTCGTCGCAGATTGAAAAACCTCAACATTTGACACTATTGCAAAGAAAAACGTGTCAGTGGAACTCTGCGATTCTATAATCTGACGCACTCACTCAGGAATACAATGAAAATATTTTTACTTTTAGAGATTATTCAAAAAGTAATAAAACAATGTTTCTAAAATAATTATGGGACCAACTTGGGAGCTTTCTCTATACATCAATTTAAGAAACATAAAAATTGGTTCAAGAATGACGGAGTAATTCGTGTGCATACATAACAAATAAATATACGGTACGAATTGATAACCTCCTCCTTTTTCGAAGTCGGTTAAAAAAAATCATAATTGGCGGAGTAATCGCGTAACAAGCATACAAAAATAACACATTTGAATTGAGAACCCCCTTATTTTTGGAAGTCAAAAAAAGGTAAAAAGTAAAATAAGAGGCCAAGACCGTGTCGAGACACGCCTATAGTCTAGATTCCGTAGCTAATGCTGCAATTAAAAAGTTCGTTGAAAGTATTCGATAATTGTCTGTCTACTATTATGGTTAATCATGAATTACTAAGTCCAACGATTTAGCAAATTTGCAATTTTTTTTTTGCCTTTGGCGAGCCATATCTCGCACACATCAATTCTGAGAAAAAAATTATATGTTGAGCCTTCGTTTTATTTTAAAAGACCTATTCAACGATACCCCACACGGGGAGAGGGGTTGAAAAAGATCATCACTTCTTTATACGTACACCCCAATTTTTTTTATTTTTTTATTTGACTACGGCATTTTGTAGCGTTCACGAGTCACAATTACATGCCAAATTTCGTGTAGGTAGGACTGATAGTTTCTCAGTAAAATGACTTTGACATACGGACTGACAGATTAGACGGACGTGGCGAAGTTATAAGGGGTCCTCGTAATTACTACGGAAACCTAAACATTAAAATACATATCCCTCTCTGTTTGTCGTTTGCTGCGCCAACCACCTAAATTACCCATTTTATAACGCATATCACCTGAATGTCCCATTTTATGTCCTAGTTTTAATAGAACCTGTTGTTTACTGAAATTCAGAAAATGAAGTGACGATACTCATTCTTCATTGAGATAAGAGATGCTCTTCGGTACGGCTTACTGCAACTTATTTTTGCTTAAAATGCTTTAAAAACCTCGTATTACTATTTTAGTTATTATTTTATTTTATCTATAAGACATTTTATTATTTCAGTTAATTTTTCATCCAAAAAATCGAACTCTTCATCAAATTTCTTAATTTCGCAATATCGTAATGTAATCTAATACTTAATAGTACCTATGTTTTCTCGTAATATTTATAGTTGATTCTTCGGTACCTTAAATAATATATTTAAAATTATAGGTAAACTCAGAATTATGGACAGTTTACATCGTTGTTTTTAGAGCATCCAAAAACAAAATGACGCAAATAGGCGCAAATGGCGCAATGTTTTACTTTTTTTTTTATTCGCAACATCCCTGCCAATAAGTTTATAAAAAGGTAGGTTTGAAACAAGGCTTGACAAATAAACGTAAGCACTAATATTTAACACTTGATAAATAATACTTTTCAAGTGCATGGTACTTGATTATTTAAGCACTTAGATAAAACTGAGTTAATCTTATAATTACTGTGGCTGGTGTGTAGAGGATATGTGGACTTTATGTCCACATATCCTCTACATTTATATCCATGTCGAAGTTCTAAAAAATCACCACTAAACAAAGAATGAGGACCTAACGCATCAATGAATAAATGGTCAAGTGCGTGTCATGCCATGCGCAATGTAGAGTTCCGTAGTTACGTTCATAATTTATGTGACCTTAAAACAGGGTTTTAAGGTTTGTTTGATACTACGAACATACGAGTAATTTTTTAGTTCCGTACCCAAAGGGTAAACACGGGATCCTATTACTGAGACTCCGCTGTCTGTCCGTCCGTCCGTCTGTCACCAGGCTGTATCTCATGAACCGTGATAGTAAGAAAGTTGAAATTTTCACAGATGATGTATTTCTGTTGCCGCTTTATCAACAAATACTAAAAAACAGAATAAAGTAAATATTTAAGGGGGCTCCCATACAACAAACGTGATTTTTTTGCTCGTTTTTGCTTGATATTAATAACGGCAACAGGTAGACGCTTGAAATCACAGAATATTGAGTTATATTATCCACTTTAAAAATAAATAATTAAATATAAAATAAAATTAACATTTAAGGGGGGCTCCCATATAACAATCGTGATTTTTTTTACCGTCTTTATAGATAATGGTACGGAACCCTTCGTGCGCGAGTCCGACTCGCACTTGGCCGGTTTTTTTACTTATCTAAGTAATTATTTAAGTTGATCGACTATAACTCGATAACTTGTAAGCCTACTTAGCCGTGATAGTTGTCCATTTCATCAATTACTAGCAAAGTCAACCGTTTAGCCGGTAGACTTTGCTAGTAAATGATGAAATAACGACACGTGACTCAAAAATATTTCTGACGTGATAATGTCCTAAAAATCGATGAACGCCGGCTGCACGCACGAAAAAGCATGACTCATTGTCACGTTCCGCCTGAGCCGAGCGTGCAAGCGAGAGCGCGGAACAAGCGATAGAGAGGCACGATCGGCCTAAACGTTCGGCTTGTGACGCATCGTTATCACGTAAAATTATCATGCGTAAACCGAAACCATTTTTGACGTGATAACGTCTTATAAATCGATGAACGCCGACTGCACGCACGAAAAAGTATGACTGAGCAAAGAAACTTACCTAACTTAAGAAGTAATCAAAGGCTGCCTATGTAGCCTATTACCTACAACCAAGAATTAAAGAGGTATTTATCGAATCTATGTGTACAAAAATAGGTCGACCCGTTTTTGCATCCGAAAAAAAATAGGCCAGTCTATGTACTTTGTTCTCTAGCACAAAAATACCTGTGAAAGCTATCAGTCCTGAAGATGTTATTGCCACACCCTCCATGAGTGTCTTTTATCTGCAATCATATAACAATTAATATAGTTAAAAATTAAGAAACCTACGCCTGCGGTTGAAAAGTTCTACAATCAACTTACCAAGTTTCTCCTCATTTCCATACGTAACGTAGCTGGGGGGATATAATCTGGAGAAAGCTTGATTAAGTCTTTCTCGTTAAATATATCTTTAAATATCAATTCTTCCATTACCATAAAAACTCGTTCATTTCATCAAATTTTAGCCATTCAGTTGAGGGCGGGATGTTTGATCAATAAAAAAACGTGCCCGGAAATGTATGGAAACCATTTAAATTTGCCGCCATCTTGAATAAACTTTTTTTGTAAAATTTGGACCTACTTAAACCATTTGCCAGTGTCAATTACTATTATTTCTTTAAGATTCTTGAATACAACAAGTCATAAATGTTCTAGTCTTAATCTAGGAGTTTTGGCGGGAACGTCATAGAAACATGTTGTAATGTTGTTGCTCTGTTTTATTTTCCTAAACTTGTGTTATTTTGATTATCAATGCGAATAGAAATGTTGTGTTATTCATTAAGTGTTTGATTAAATGCGTGGTTACGGACAAAATATTTCATTTAATGAAATAAAGCAATAAAACGTGTCATTTTACGTTGTCGCCACAGAATTCGCCCTATTACATAGGACCCAGAAGGATAATCTCCATACAAACCGCCTTGTAAATTCGGGCCAATTTTATTTTTTCAATTTGACACTTCATTTTTTTATAAATTTATTTTTAACCATAGATACACGTCCATTTGCCAAATTTATCTACAAAGTTGCCTTTGAAAAGGATATCTCCCGATTTGATCGGGTAATCATGATTAAAGTCAGAATGGTCCATGAGAGATTCATACAATCATATAACTGAAATAATAGTATCTTTGAAGTCTGTTGTTTCAGTTTTTTAAACTATAAAATTATTATATTTGTTATTTTGACCGAAATTTAGGTATAAATGTGAAAATTTTGTCGGTTACACGTTTATCACGGTCAAAATATCACATATAAAATAACAGCTACTGTTAATACATTGTAATAGTGTTCTTATGACTCTGAAAGAAAATCTGAAATCAAAAATGAAATCAGTAATTTAAATAATTTTATATCTATGGGTGCCGCGTGCGAGCGAAACAGGCAGCGGCGCCACTTTCATCACTTTATAAAAGAATCTAATGTATTTTTATTTTGTAAATAAAAAATACAGTTCATGATGATAGTATTTATTAAATAAGTTTATACATGCAATTAACAAATTGTGACGTCATATAACTGATGTCACAGCGGCAATGAATCGACTAATACCTCATTCATAAAAAAAAATACTCAGTAGCTCAGTAGAAGTCATTCGCAGTTATTTTTTCCAATAAACTTCATTTCATTTCAATTTGACTCTGATATGTCATATTTTATTTTAGTAAACTTTAAGCCGGCCTTAACACGGACTTTGAGTTCCACGATCTGTTGAGAAGAATAAGAGTCAAAGTAATTGTGACTGGAAAGACTATATTTTTATGCTACGGCGAAACATACGTGTGTGTGTGTGTGTGTGTGTGCGTGATAAATGTGTACATAATGTAGGTTAAGATCACGAAGGTTCTTTTTGCTTTCGCATCAGTTGACAGTCAGGTAAACATATATTACGTTTTTTTTGTTGGAGTGCAACGGTCCACGCCTTGCTATTTCATTCGGAACTTCATTTTTGAAAATAGGATAAAACAGCAAATGTTTATTTTACTATAGCAGAGTTCCTACATTGTGATTAACGTAGCACTATTTTTTGTCCTCCGTATTCATTAACACATTACTGACTGTCGAAATCTAATGGATTTATCACAATACTTAGATAAGTATGTCAATGGTTAATTCGTAGCACCAGTAATGGACCCAATTAATTTGATTAAATTCTACTGAATAAATAAATTTTCACACCTATTTACAAACAATATAGTATATGTAAATACAAATGATACAGGGAAATTGAGAAAACATATATTGGCAATACTGAAATAAATAAAAAAAAACCTAATGACATTAAGCCAGAGATAGACCCAGAGGTATTAAAGTATCGATATCGATAAGTAATTATAGGTACCAATTTTTTCTTTTGATTTTTTTTGTAATGTTTCAAGAATCATCGTTTTATTAGGGTTCCGTAGTAACTACGGGGAACCCTTATAATTCCGTCATGTCCGTCTATCTGTCTGTCCGTATGTCACAGTCATTTTACTCGGAGACTATTAACCCTATAAAAACAAATTTTTATACATAATTGTGTTTTGTGAGCCGCTACAAAATGCCGTAGTAAAATTTTCAAAAAAATTAAAAATAGAGTTTGGGTTTTTCATACAATTAAGACTGGATAATTTTTTTAGCCCCCACCCTATCGTGTCTCAGATGTGATATGTGCGAGATATAGCTCGCTAAAGTTAAAAAGTTGTGTCCCCCCCTACATTTCTCAACTAAGACCTAAAAATTCATTATTAACCATAATAGTAGACCATATTAAATACTTTCAATGAAAATTATTTTGAACATTCTGTGATTCCAACTTCTCTATGGGACTATAAATTTAAATTTGAATAAATGTTATTAATGTCATGATTTTATAATTCAAAGTAACCTTTCAAGGTATTGCTCAATGTTATAAACGCTGGCGCCCTGTATTTGTTATGTATTTACATTTATTGTGGAAATTCACTGAACAAATTGTTAAGCGAGAATTCGGTTTCCACCAAGGATCATTTTGACTTCGCCTTACTATATCTGCCCAATGTTCTGCTTGTACAGCATCAACTAGAAAATCTAAACAGAATAGTTAGCATGGTGCTGTGTTAGTTTAAGAATAAAAAAATAAATAAACATTTATCGTAAAATCAAATACCATGTTTCACGTACAAAGGTCACCGACATAGCACAGCTGATTAGCAAGTTGAAGTGGCAGTGAACGTAGAACTGATGGCTAATGGGGCTGAAAAGTTCTCGAGTGGACACCACGCCCCGGCAAGCGTAGCGTAGGAAGACCAGCCATGAAATGGATAGATGAACTTATACAAGTGGCAGGAAGATGCTGGATGCAAGCCGCTTCCAATCGGCTTTTATAGAAACCCATGGGGGAGGCCTATGTCCAGCAGTGGACTTCTTATGACTGAGATGATGATGATTATTCACATATCATAATTATTATAGTTTACAAAACTAGAATAACCGACTTCAAAATTCGCAATTTTATTTTAAAAACCAAACTACTGACCGATTTTGAGATTTGAAAGGAATTTTAAATCAATTTAAATGACGAAATCATGCGGGTAACATATAAGATAAATATAAGCTAACTGATAATCTCGTTTTTGAAGTCCGTAAAAATAATAATTGTCATCGATAACTTATATTACATCGACCCATCTCTAATTCTTTGCAGTAATTTGTATAAATAATAAAATCAATTTATGAAATGAATGCATATATGCTTTTTATACTTATATTCGCGAATGTTATTTATTGAAATGAAATAAATTTCAACAATTTCATCGCGTATATTTCACATTATTTAAGACCCGATTTTTCGAACACTGGAGCATCCGTGGTCATAGGTGAGACGAACATACGCTACAAATACGTAAAAATTTGTTTCATTTCGCTTTTTATACTGTTAGAAATATATTTTTGCTACTTAGAGATGGAAGGTGATAATGTTTTCCATAGTTTTTTAAAGAAGTTTGTAATTTTTACAAGATTGTTTAACACAGTACACCATCTTGGCACCGTAAGAATTGAGAAGTGATTGCGATGAGATGACGTTTAAGATTAAATGACGTTTGTGACCTGTCATTAGCAAACACCTGATTTGGTGTTAAGTTTTTGGAACAATATTTTGTATCGCATTAGGAGTCTTGTAAGTCTTTGGTTGTCGCAAAACTCCATAGAAGCTTTTAGTAAAGTCGCCATCACTTTAGTGAGACAAACTAAAAGTTAAAAATTACTGTTTACGTGACTTAGATTGTGACTAGAACATACAACTTGTATTATTCAAGAAACTTGATAATATTTAAGTACTTGACACTGGCTAATCGCTAATCGCGGGGTCCAATACAAAAAAGAAAGAAAAATTGAAGAAGAAGTTTTGGTAGTAGATCGCCTCCAGCTGGAGATATACATCAAAAGACTTGGCCACGATGGCCTAAATTGAAATAATAAAAAAAACAACATCAGACGATGGCTGTATGGGCTTGACACCCTTTGCTTTTCCCGATAGGGAAAAATTAACCAAAAAAAAAAACCCTAAAAATAGTAGAAATCAAAACAAAGATTTAATCAATCAAATTAAATAGGGCGAATTCTGTGGATTTAATGCAATTATTTGCTACTTTTTCAGTTACAAATATTGCTGTTAGGGCCAGAATTAAATGTATCTCCCTCTTCACAATGCGATCGAAAGGAAATATATTGTTAGAATCCCATGGAGACTTTGTTTCCTAACTGTATCTGTACCTCTTTTCGCGTTTACAACTTGTCTTCTTATAACTATGTATAAAGATTTCGAAAGTGCAAATAATACACACTGTAGAGTTCCCAATATATTCCCGTCCATATCAGCTTCAATCAGTAACTATGAACCTCAAACTACGATTTGGAAAGCAGCGATATATCTACACTCTCCCATCAGATTTTTCATATTATACCTTCGGTGGAAGAACTATCGAAAAGTTATAAGAGAAGAATTAGATATCGTAGTAAACTTAGCAGTGTTTCTAAATGTATTGGAAAACCTATCTTTGTTAGGATTAACTTATTGGACATCAACAGACAACTATCGTAAGTTTCTAAAGCTCAGTTCAATATGTTTGTGTTGTAGTTTTGGCTGGCATTGCACCTAATACAATGTAAAATATAAATCAATTTGAATCAGCTTTTTTCTGTTTACAGCAATGCATGAAAAAAGTTTTAAAATATTCATTGGAACATCTGTGTTCTACATGCTTTTTATATGTGTGTTGCTCACAAAATACCGCAGAAGACCTCCGATTACACATCAAGAGAAGTGCTCAGTGAAAATGAAATGGCGATCCTTTATAGCCAATATTACTTCATTTACCATAGCAGCATATTGTTTCTTAAGACACAATAGTCTATGTGAACCTTATGGTAAGCTATATTACAGATAGGTAACATAATTTGTAAACAAACTACAAAAAGAGGATGTGAACTACCTCCCTCTTAAGACTATTAATTATTATAACATCTTTCCTATCATAAACATGCAGAAAATATAATTAGTACCAGAGTGACCGAGCTCCAGATTCTTTATGACAAAAAATACAGGTGAACCTGCATTCACTAAGAATGAAACCTAGCTTGAATATTTAACCATCCCATAATTTATCTATATACCAAATCTCATCATTGGAGCCTTCTGAGATCCTTGTTATACAATATATAAATTACATTTTAACATATAAGAATTAAATAAATATATTGGATAATAGAATGTATACTGATTTTCTGTTTCTTTTCAGTTTATTCAGTGTTTGGATTTTTTGAATACATAGTGGTAATAAGCAACATTACATTTCATTTAACCACATATTATGATCTCCATTGGGACTATATTTATGTGGATCAATATGGAATAAGAGCAGAGTAAGATATAATGAACTATTTAGTTGTTCTTGTAAAGGTTTATACACATAAGTACATAAGTGGTGATGTTACTTTTTATTGTCTATATAGATGCCAAAGTAATTTATAAGTAAGTATACTTTTTTACTCCTATTTTTACAACCTTTTATTTATCTGCAGTCTATCCTTATAAAATTAAATATAAATTTGTTTGTTTCAAATCTTGTAATCGACTTCCCCTGCTCCAAATATTCATTAGGCATGTGTAATGAGTTGGTGACTAAATTCTGATGAAAGAAAAGGAATGGACATGGTACTCCCAGACAACAATTATTGGCCCTGTGGAGCTTGTACTCATAGGCTTAAAGAAAATTTGTATGTGTTTTTTTTAACGTAATCACATGTTATTCCTAGTTTTAAAACAAACAGTGACAACATAAGCAAGTTCAACTGATGTTAAATCACCAAATCACCATTGCCCAAATCATGATATCATTTGAATGTGAGCAATAACGGCCTTACCGAAAAACTTTACTTAACTTTAACCACCATCTTAAATTATCTGTCTTCTTTCCGCAAGTTTCATTACATGTCAGCGAGAAGATAACAAAATATGTTTGCTTAAAGTTAAGTAACGTTTTTCGGTAAGGCTGTAAATGTCTAGTCCGCCCCCCTATGTACGCCTAATTAAGTAACACGATTATTTCTCCTATCTAAATAAAGAAATTCGCCTCTCACTTTTATAATATCCCCTTTCAATGATTATATGTTTAAAAAGAAGAGTTAGCTGCGCGCGTTGAACAAATAGTTTCCCCCGTTTATTTTTATTAGTATATCACACAATTGTCTATTTAAAATTAAAGACAAATGCGAGCTAAATGACTGGCAAACAAATGACAAAGTATGGTTTAGATTAAACTCATATATTTATCAAAATGACTGTAACATTGCTATATATATATACTAATCTAGCACCGATATTATTATAAAACTTGAAATGTATATTTTTATAACTACTTAAACAAGTAAATAAACAAAAAATAAATTGTTTTAAATAGTACTTACAAAAGAACAAAGTAGAAAACTTATTACCTATGTATATGCAGTGTAATAATGAGCATAAATCTCGCGCATCACATTTTTAGGGTTCCGTAGTAACTATGAGGAACCCTTATATTTTTGCCATGGCCATGTGTCTGTATGTCACAGTCATTTTACTCAGAGACTTAACCCTACATAAACGAAATTTGGCATGTAGATGTGTTCTATGAACCGCTATAAAATTCCGTAGTCAAATTAAAAAAAAAAAGGTATCGGCACTCCTATACAATAATATATATATTGTGGGTATCGTTGAATAAGTCTCTTAAAATAAGACTAAGATATAATTTTTTTTGACATGACAATGTCTAATAAATCGATGAATGCCGGCTGCACGCACGAAAAAGTATGACTCATTGTGCCGTTACGTTACGCTTATTGTCCCGTTACGCTCATTGTCCCGTTACATCATCATCATTTCATCAATGTTTTGCTATGACGTTGTCACGTTAAACTATTGTCCGTAAACCGACTTAACAGACAACAATTTTTTTTCCTCAGATGTGATGTGTGCGCGGTATAACCCAAATGTAAAAAAAAAGATGCCCCCCCCTGCATTTCCGCCGAACTATTGGACCTAGAAATTCATGACTAACCATAATAGTAGACCATAAACGAAAATTGTGTTGAGAACTGAACAATTACAGCTTTTCCAGATATAGCGATAAATAAACATAAAATACTTAAATCATTACAGTACTGAGATCGTTGACCTTTTTTGCAATGTAATCAGCATTAGCTGCGGAACCCTACTTACAATACGCGTGTCTCGACATTGTCTTAGCCAGTTATTAAACATATAAAATCACTGACTTATTAGAAGTGTTATTGGGGAAACATTTAAAAAAGTTATATTTATATTGGTGACTGAAAAAACATATTATATTTTCTAACTCCTCATCTCATTTCACCGGCAAGGTAAAAGATATTGAAGAAATATTTTTTTAAACATTTCTCCAATCTAAATCAACAAATCAGTCTCACTTTTCTAATAACCCCACTCAATGTAAAAATGTTGTGATGCGCGAGGGATAGCAGCACGCTTTGAGCCCAATCTTAATGGATCGTTTATTCATTAATAATATTGAAACACTAATTTGAAGTATCATAATACCATTTATAAAGAAAAACGAAGGTCCAGTCAGCAAAGAAAAAGATACTTTCTTTGAAGGTTTAAGGTAGTTGTTCGTTATGTTATGTCCTTATTTCCCTTTCCACATATAACATAATATGATATGAATCTATATATATAACAAAATATATAAATAATTTTTAAATTCTAATATATTAATATTAATTACTTATATTTTTTTTTTTTTTATTCTATTAATTACTTCTTATAACTTAACAGGACCCTTATTCCGTATGACCATCGGCCGCATAACGTGAATTTGATGTGAGTGCGTCTACAATGAAAATTAGACTTAGGCTTCTTAAATTACAGGATAATTTTCATTGTAGACGCACCCACGTCACGTTCACGTAACACGGCTGATGGTCATACGGAATAAGGGCCCTGACTAGAAATTCTGCTTTTTTCATACAATCTGTTTATAATATTCTTAATTTAATTCAGTCACTTTCATGGGCGTACCCAGGGGGGGGCAGGGGGGGGCAGCTGCCCCCCCCTGGAAGCCTCGCAGAAAACGTATGAACTCGCCTAATTACTAATTAAAGTGTAAATGGGGCCTTATTGAAAACTTTTAAATAAACCGCGCAGTAGACACTGGCAAAATGCATGGTGCAATTATTATTGCCATAAAAAACCGCGCAGTGAGCAAGCGCTATAGTCGCCAGCCACCGCCGCGGCGACGATGGCGGACGAAGGTTACCGAATCTAGCTGAGCGTTCGTATTCTTAGCGGTAGGGAGTTGCGAGCGAGTAGCATTTAATTTATTTGATATATTATGCTAAGGCTTTGAATCTTGAGAGCTGCGTCTTCCAAGGACAGCATGCCGCCAACAATATAGGGCAAATCAACCAGCTGGTTCGTTAAGCGAATATTTTCGCCGATCGTTCAAAGTTATTTAATATCCTTTGTATTTTGAGTCATGTCAGTACTGTGACAACACTAACAGCAAATCAGCATATGAATACCTAAAATTTGATATAAAGTTTCGAGAAAGTTCGCGCTCGCTTCGCTCGCGCCTGATTATTTCCTATTATTTTTAGCCGACTGTGTAAGAAGGAGGGTTATGATTTTCAAGTGTATGTATATGGGTATGTTTCTATATGATCGATCAAGCCTAAACGGCTTGACTGATTCTGATGTGCGAGGTGTCGTTAGAACTCCAACGAGCTTTTTCGTAATAAATAAGTGATTTCACTAGAATTATTCTAAATAATGCGCATTTATAGTCATTTACAGCGGTACTTTGTCATAAAAACGTTTGTTTATAATTTTCTATGAAGTCATGTTTTTTAATTAGGAATAATAAATTTGCAATCAATGCATTCAAATGGTTGTATTTATAATTTTTGATCACGTAAAAGTCGTTCTTATCCCTGTCGGATATTTCATTTTTCTCTTAACATAAATACTTGTTTGGTTCATCTGGGCCACAAAAACTTAGGACACGCTAACAAGATCAATGAATTAAATTATTTCCAAGATTTAATTTTAAAACCTTCTAAATTTTCGCGCTCACTTCGTTCGCGTTTTTACTACTTGAACATAGAAATACTGTGGGCTCACTAATGTGAGAAATAAAGCATATTACTTTAAAAACAATTAAAATTTGAAAAAAAGTTTCAATAATGTTCGCGCTCGCTTCGCTCGCGCCTTATTATTTCCTATTATTTTTACCCAACCGCATAAGAAGGAGGGTTAAGTTTATTCGAGAAGATGTATGTATGTATGTGGGTATGTTTCTATAAATCGCCTACAAGCCTAGACGGAAAGCCTAAACTAGAATTATTCTAAATAATGCGCATTTATAGTTTTTACAGCGGTTCTGCGACTCTACAACATATTAAGCGTAACAAAATCGTAAGTTACACGTCGGGTATTTAGTTTTTCTTTTAATATATATACTTGTTTATTTGTATTAATTATTAAAGTGCCGTGAACTTGCTAATACAATCAAATAATTCACAAAAACATAATCCCTAAGCAAAAATTGTTTCCCAACTGCCAAGAAAGTAGCGCGTATCTTGTAGGTATGTTTGTAATTTTCTATAAAGTCATATGTTTAAATTGAATCAGGAATAATAAATTTGCAATCAATAAATTCAAATGGTTATATTTATAATTTTTTATAGCGTAAAAGTCGTTCTTATCCAGTCGGTTATTTCATTTTTCTTTTAACACAGATACTTGTATGGTTTATCTGGGCCACAAAAACCTAGGACACGCTAACAAGATCAATGAATCAAATTACTTCCAAGATTTAATTTAAATATTAAATAACCTTTTCAATTTTCGCGTTTAACATTTTTCCAATTTAATATATGTATAAGTACTGTGGCCTCATTAATACGAGAAATAAAGCTTATTACTGTAAAAACATTACAAAAAATTTCGCGCTCGCTTCGCTCGCGCTATTTATTGCCCATGCTTTTATTTACATGGGCATGCAAACGCTGAGCGCTCGTTCAAAAATCATAGTACTAACCAAAAAATTGTTACACTCTCGCCCCCCCCGCTATGTTTCATTAGGTGTTTTTGTGTAGTGAGTATGACAAAACAGCCGCGCGGACGATCTGACCTAAAAAAAACTGACTTGCCCCCCCCTAGACCAGAAGCTGGGTACGCCCATGGTCACTTTTAAACTCCAGTACAATTGTTTAAAAAGACTACTACTTCAAAAATACTCGAATGTGGAAACCAGCCGCTGCTATACGATGTTCTGCTTAAAATAAACATTATCGCGTTCTTTCATACAATCAGAACTGATTCTATGGTGACTGCTAGCAACACGGATACATATATTATAATATAAATACATGCCTATTCTCTTAACAACATTTTAGGTTCTCTAGTCAAAATATTATCAAATTAATTATGGAATTCTTATATGTATGTATCATGTACACATATGTATTTTTTGCTCTATCTCGAAGTGCTCGGTCATTTTATCAGCAATCATTTTCGCTATAGCCAGGGAAGAAGTGGCACCGGGGGATGGTGCATTTCTACAGTGCAACACTCTTTGTCCAATGGCTCCTGCTCCAGGCTTCGAGTCGAACACAAAATCTTCAATAAGGGTCCCTGAAAAATTACAAGTAAATTAATTTAAAATTCAGACGAAAAAGGGTCAGCGCAGACAGAGAGGAATAATGCTCGCGCAGTCTCGGGCATTTTCTGACGACCGCGCGAGCCTTCGCGATTATACTGTTTTGGGTTACCATTCTACCGAAACATGCCAGTTTCCGAGGAGTTGGGCATCTCACAGACTTGATGCAGCATCAGAATAAGGTTACCATGTCACGGAAATACACAGAAGTCACAGTACACCAAATTTCAAAGCAATCGGACAAGTGAAAGTTAAATTATGACTTCGACTAGGAAATAAGCTTATGGTCTTCAAAGTTTTAGTAGGTACCTACCTGGTTTTAAATATTTGAAATATTTTTTTTTAGCCATTAGTTTTTTTTTGCTAATTTAGGAATCAGGTAATACTCGTACATCGTAGTTTATTGTAATTAATGTTAAGAAACTCCGAGAACTGGCTTGCCTTACCAAAATAGAAAGCATTTCTTAGCATACAGGACACAGGCACAGTATAATGAACACTACCAGTAGACTACTACTGGGGGGTTACCACAATCTTATTTCAATATTACGTTGACCTTTGTCTTGCTCTTTCAACTGTAGAAAGAGCGACACAAAAGTCAAAGCAATATTGAAATAAGTCTGCTTGAACGCTAGTGATACGGCCCCTGAAATTGTTCGCAACGCGGTACAGGCGTCCGCCAAATCCCTGCAGAATCGACCCGTTTACATGACTACCTATGTAGAGTTTACTTTACTTTTGCGGTCCGTCAGACGATAAAGGGGTTAAGTTCCGTTTTTACTGTAGGGTTATTCACAACTTGCCGGTTTCGTAATCAGGTCGGAAACTATATCTCCATCTCTATCATTTCCATACAGAATGACAGAGATGGATATTTTGTTTCCGATCCGATTCCAAATGATTGAGAATAGGGGTACTGGTCGTTAAGCCCGCATTCGGGATACACGAGATTTTATGTTTACGTAAGTATACCAAAGGGACCGCAAGCGAAAATCATTTTCATTAGTCAAAGTGGCCCGAATGCAGATTTCGGTAGATCGATAGAATGATCTACCATTTTGATGCCGCACCGCAATAATTCCTTTCTAATAACTATAAAACTAAATCACCGCACCGCGGTTGCATACATATTCTTGCGCCCTGTCTATCGGGTGTCTGTCTGGAAAGTATCGAGATCGGGACCATGTCTCTTATTACACTATGCTGTCCCTGGCGACAGTGCACGATAACTCATGTGGTGTAATGGGACTTTTACACTAACCAATAAATTTCGTTGTTAGGCCGCTTGCGGGGATCACCCGCAAGCTCAATCAATCAATGAGACATCGCTAGCGAACTTTCTAATTGAGTTAATGACCAGTGAAAATGAGCCCCGACAATATGCAGGCAGTCTTACCGAAAAACGTCCCTCAAGCTGGATGAATGCTAAAAATATTGTCACCTTCTAGCTGGTACGAAATGATAGTCGCGGAAATAAGACAGAGAATTTGAGACATTGATCAAAAGTTGTCAGTAAGTATGTATTCATTTATGCCATGGCAGTCAGTGATCAGCTTCACCGCAGTAATGTCATAATTTTTCTAATGTTTTACGCTCAGCCCTTTAGTTTTCTTTATCATATCAGAAAATAGGAAATTTGTATGAAAAAATGGGAATGTTTGGGACAGATTTTTTTGCGTCTATTTAAAGACCAGCCCCCATACCACAAGCGTCCAAGCAGTCTTATTACAATATTACTTTGATTTTTGTCTCGCTCTTACTACAGTTGAGAGAGCAAGATAAAGGTCAAAGTAATATTGAAATCCCATCAAAAACATAAACGTGAAATGAGAGCCAGGTTCAATATTATGATATATAACCTTAGTTGTTGACTTCAACGACAAAAGAAGTGAGATCTAACTGGGTGCCAAGTTCAATGGCCAATCCTGAAATTTATTTATAGCAACGTAAAATATTTTATAACAACTTCAAATATAATTTCTTCTTATAACTTAAGATAATATATTGAAACCTAAGGTCTGACTTGGCTAGTTCTCATATACGAATTATTATTAAGTACCAACTAAAACAGTCATAGAAGAGCCCTATGTCCGATGGCTATTTTCTACCAGCAAGCCAAATTTTCGGAATAATAAAATAAGAACTTACAGCTTTAAAACTTGAAAAGGCTATATAATTATCCCCGCCCAACTCGTATCCGAGTGGTAAGCAAGGAATGTGTAATCATCATCTCAGCCATAAGAAGTCCATTGCTGGACATAGGCCTCCCCCATGGATTTCCAAAAAGACCGATTGGAAGCGGCTTGCATCCAGCGTCTTCCCGCCACTCAGGTCATCTGTCCATCTCGTGGCTGGTCTTCCTACGCTGCGCTTGCCGGTACTTGGTCTCCACTCGAGAACCTTTCGGCCTCATCGGCCATCAGTTCTACGTGCTATGTGCCCTGCCCACTGCCACTTCAACTTGCTAATCCGCTGTGCTATATCGGTGACTTTTGTACGTCTACGTATCTCTTCATTTCTGATTCGATCTCGTAGAGAGACTCCGAGCATAGCCCTCTCCATAGCTCGTTGCGTGACCTTGAGCTTCCTTATAAGGCCCATAGTTAAGGACCACGTTTCAGTGCCGTATGTCATCACTGGTAACACACACTGGTTGTAAACTTTCGACTTGAGGGACTGGGGAATATTGGACGAGAAGACGCTTTTAAGTTTCCCGAACGCTGCCCAGCCGAGTTGGATACGACGATTGACTTCCCTCGTAAAGTTGGACCTGCCTAATCGGACCGTTTGTCCTAGGTAGACGTATTCGTCAACAACATCAAGAGTGAAGTTCCCCACAGATATTGGGGTGGGCACTACATGGGCGTTCGACATAACCTTCGTTTTGTCCATGTTCATTTTGAGGCCCACCCGTTGGGAAACTCTATTGAGGTCTTCGAGCATCGTACTGAGCTCTTCCATCGACTTTGCCATGGAACAGGAATGTGTAATAGAATCAATTCATTGAAAAATTATAAAATAAAAACCGGACAAGTGCGAGTCAGACTCGCCTAACTAATAAAAGGGGGAAACCATATTTTTTTTTTATATTTTCCTTCATAAACCGAAAAATATACATCGTAAAAATATTTAACACATTCCTTGCTCACCACTCGGATCCGAGTAGGGGCTATAGTAGCGTCGCCTCCCCCATTCCTTGCATAGAGACACTATTTTTTTGTGATTAAATAAAAAATGACCAGTTTTCGGATTTTTTCCTATATGTGTACTCTAAGTCTAACACAATGCTTCTTGCCAAATTTCAGAGTTCTAGGTCAACGGGAAGTATCCCATAGGTTTTGATTCCTCTGTGAGTGTCGAAATGTGCGTTTTTTACGACATATTCGGCTGTAACTTTTTTTTACGAAAACTGAGAAATTGTATTTTTCTTTCTGGAGCAAGATACTATGGATCTGCGTATATGGTTTTAATTTCAACTCTATACCTTCACGCGATCCCGAGATAAAGGTCTTGACACCCGGACAGACGGACAACAAAGTGATCCTATAAGGGTTCCGTTTTTTCCTATTGAGGTACGGAACCCTAAAAATGATAAAAAATTACTAGTTTCGGATTTTTTTCCTTTGTATTCACCCAACTTGGATGCCAAATTTGAACTTTCTAGGTTATCTGGAACTGGGTTAGAATTTTGACCTATAGAGGTCAGTCAGTGATAAAAATGGCGATTTTTGGACGTTAATATCTAAATAACCGTTTGACAAAATAACCGTGTTTATGAAAATTGGAGCAAATATTATTATATATCTCGCCGGTCGCAATATACGAGCCAAATTTGACATGTTTATGTAAAGTAGTTTTTGAGTTATGAGAAGGTCAAAAGTGGCTCCAAATGGTTCGAGATAAATATACACACGGTGGCTTGACACGCTACCGCGTTTCTAGATAAGATTGCTATTAAGATTGTGGTAACCCCGCTGAGACCCGTTACAGCATTCTAACTAATATTATAGGCGCAAAAGTATTAAAATAGAATATTTATTAACCATATAACTACTTATTATAGACTAGTTTCTGTTACTCTAATTCTGTTACTCTGTCTGTTTGTGACTTTTTTACCCACAAACAACTGGACCGCGATTGTTTTGAAATTTACTACAGAGATAGCTGAGAAACAAAAAATAACAAACTAAACCATAAACAATGTAAAAACGTAAAAGAACATAATCATCACCGTTTTAGTATAGTTTCGCCTTAGAATATAGAAAAATACAGAAACCGTGTACATGCTTAGAACCGAAGCGAAAAAAACTACTCTTTTATAGAGTAGTTTGAAGCGCGCGCGATCAGTTGCTCTATGGACGTCGTAACGAGTGGCAATCTTTGTTGATGTTAAATTTCATTCAAATGTGCCGTCATGTGTAGTTCCTACGTGTAAAAATGCTGCTGGGGTGAAAAAAAAACACGATGGGATAACATTTCACGTGTAAGTAGCACAATCAACATTATCTTACGTATTTATTTAATAAATTGTTCGGTCTTTGATTATCGTAGAGAAAAAATCGTCCATTTTGTTGGTGTTGCCAATATCAACGTTTTAATTTTCCTTACTTTTACTTGCTACCGATATTATTAGTTTGTAAATTATATGAGTAGGTATTTAAATATATTTATTACCCGATTAAAAATTAATTGGCCAAGTGCATGTCGAGTCGCGTGCAGGGTAGGGTTCCGTAGTTGCAGTTCAGCCTATATGGAGTTAGAATAGAACTACTTGTTTGATATTGTGAACATATTGGTTGATTTTGAGATTTAAATGGATTTTGTGCGAAATTTTGCCTCAGTAATTTTTTTGAGGTGGTCTATAAACGTTAACATATAAAGCCTACTTAGCTGTGATAGGTTTAAATAATGCCTAACATTTAAAATTTTAGGTTCCCTGCTGATGAAACAAGAAAAACAGAGTGGACAGAAGTAATACGAAATTGCGGTTAGAAGAGTTGTGGAAACCGTCAAAACGAAGCGTAATTTGCTTGATATAAAACTCAAATTTGACATATACTGTGCATCACAAAGAAGAGGCTATTGATTCAGTGTAATATACTAGTTTGGAACCAATGGGCTTATATTTATTATGTGCGAACTAGTATTCTTGTCAAATAAATTATTTTGTATTTGTATCTTATTACGTTAGCTTAGAATATTATACTTTTTTGCTTGTGCATCAATTAATCCGAATAGTAAGTCAAGAGAACAGTTATAAAAAATAATGATATCCCTTTAAGAAAGTAAGCATTTTATTTTAATATATTTTTATCTCCACGATTTACCACAACAACGGGTAAATAATGTCTACACTAGCAACATTATGCGGGTGAGAGGTGAGAAGGGTGCGGGACGATTCTTTTGTTTTCGGACACAGCACGGATTTTGTAACTGCAGCTGGACGCGCCTTCTGTATTTTTCTGTATTCTGAGAGTTTCGCCATGTCCGTCTGTCTCTATCCGTCCGCGGCTTTGCTCAAAAACTATAAGTACTAAAAGCTATAAATGAGCTAATTTGGTATAGATATGCATAATAATGCCGAAAAAGTCATAGAATACAATTTTGAAAAAAAAAAAAAAATTTGGGGTACACGTGGGGATAAATTATTTTTTTCTCATCAACCCATCGTGTGGGCCGTGGGGTATTGTTAGATGGGTAATCAAAAAACATTGGGGGTGGACGAAAACCATTTTTCAATTTAAGGATCCGTTTGCAAAATATTAAGCTTTGAAGTGATATTTTTTGTTAGTCACGTGTCCCCCCCTCTACCGACTAAACAGTTGACTTTAGATAGGCATATGAAAAAAAATCATGCTAGTAGAATATCATGAAATTAAAAGGAAAACTATCACACCTAAGCAGTAGAGTAATAGTCGATCAACTTGAAATGATTATTTAGACATGTCAAAAATGTATATATATTTCATTTAAATTACCATATGTTACCTCATATTATTATGTTCGAAGTATCAAACAAGAGACCCTGTTTTAAGATCACATAAATAAAGATATGTAACTATGAAACCCTACATAGAGCATGTCACGACACGTACTTGACCATTTATTCATTACTACGCGAGTGAAACCGCTGGGCGCACATAGTTGTATTATAAATCAGGTCCACCCCAATTCACCAAGATTTTGAACACAACCACTTTAACTTAGCTTTGTAAAATCCAGTGATAGTTGTAAAACCAAAATGGTGTGTGCCTAAATATTTTTATGTTGTGAAATGAAATTGAAGGTGATTTTTTCATCCCAAACACAGCACTGCTTGCACAGTACAACACACTCTCGAGATATTAATATAGTTTTACCTTTTCCCTTTAGTTAAATTGTTGAAAAGACTCCTACATAAATAGGAATTTTAAAAATGCTCAATAAAACAAAAAGAACCTAGCTACCAAAGGTAGTATTTATTTTATATTTCCTAGAGTCCCCTTATTTTAAACATTTATTATGTATGTTATGCACATATTTATGGCGCCACCAACGCTTGATTGAGCAAAAAAGACTGTTCGAAAGTTTCAACCAACCCATGTGACACCTCCATGGCAAAAATGGTAAAGGCTCCAAAATACAGATCAGGATATGCGGGTTCCAGTCCCGTTGAATGTGTTAATAAAGTGTCTATAAAGTTGTAATTTTGTAGATAATAGCCATTACATACCATCTTTTCCCAAAGCCTGTGCTCGAACTCCTGCTGGTCCTATCTCACAGTCAGCAGTAGTTAAATCTTGAATATATCTCTGTAACTCTCTTACTTGAAGCGACATAATAGCAGATCTTAACATTTCTTGCATTCCAAATCCTATATATTTAGCTGCCAGTTTTCGGAAACCAGCATATTTTACTATATCTTTTAATTCCTCTGTATTATAATCAGTCCATCTGAAAATTAAAAAGTCAATATTTAAAACTTTTATTAATTTTCATATAGAACAATAACCGATGTAAAACAATGAATCAATAAAAAACCCATAAGGATAATTTACTCCTTAATAACTAGAGGTACTGTGATTTGGAAATACCATGAGCTCATTGTGAATTTATAGAAGAAAACATACCTACTTGTGTGGCAATTACATAATCATATCATTTACTCAATTGGCAGTAAAGCATACTATGAAGGTTGCTTCTTATCTTGATATAGATATTACAATATATTTTGTGTACATATTGTTTATTTAAGATAATATAAAAGATGTATATAGATTATATCATAAAACAAACAAAGCAAAATAGATAACTTAGCCATGAATTGATCTTTACTAAAAAAAAAACTGATGGAGCATAACCTGAATTGCTAATTCTGTCTGAAACTGCACAGAAAATAAACTTTGGCCTTGCATGTCTTATAAAAGCATCTAGCTAACATTTACTAAATTTCTTTAGCCATGTTTGTTTTGCAGTGACAAGTTAGCCAATAGTCGCCTTCATTTTTATAAACTTCAGCATACTGAGTGGATAACATGTTGTCAATCTTCTATGATGGATGCCAAATTTAATTGCCTAAAAATTATTATTAACCGGCACACCATTTGGAAGATCTATTGCTCCATCACTAGACTGATTGCTCACAGCTTTGGCAATGGATTTTTCTCTCAATGTGCTGTGCCTAAAGTCTATTTTTTTTATTTAAAACCAAGGAGGCCAAACGGACTATAGCAGCCCTGGCACATCACTGCGACCTTTGCGGATCTATTGTGACATCCGCCTAAAGTCTATACAATATTAATTGATTTTGGTATTACACTAACCAAATGGTTGGACTAAGCATTACTACTTTTTGGGTTATTACTCAAAGAAATAAAAAATTACTTACTTATAGCCTTCTTTACAGAAGGCCAGTATTGCATTTGGTCCGAGAATAACACGACCATCTATTCTAGGTGTGGCATGAACACCTAAGAATGGGAATCTTGGATCTGGTACTGGGTATATGTTTGCTTTAACTAAATTACTTTTTTGTGGCACAAGGTACAAATATTCCCCTCTAAAAGGTATAATTTTCGGTTCTTCTGAACATCCTGTTAAAACAGCTATGGTATCAGAGTGCAGGCCACAACAAGTCAGGACATATTTTGCCTTTATTGAATTGTTTTTCTTATCTGTTATTCGTACAGGATATTCAGAGCTTTCATCATCAGTGAATTTATTTACTTCAAAATTAAGATAGGCTTTCCCTTTTCGTTCCTCAAAGTCTTTCACATAAGAATTGGTGACTTCTCGCCAGCATACAATGCCTGTATTTGGTGACCATAAGGCTTGCACTCCTTTGCAATGAGGTTCCAGTTCACGTATTTCTTTTGCATCCATCAGTTTCAGATCTTTTACACCATTTTTCAAACCCCTATCATACAAATCTAATAGTCTTGATACCTCAGATCTATCTTTAGCTATTATTAATTTACCACATCTGGAGTATTTGATACCTTTTTCATCACAATATTTGTAAGCCAAGTCAAGACCCTGGACACATAGCTTAGCCTTCAGTGAGCCAGGTTTGTAATATATACCAGCATGTATTACTCCACTATTATTTCCACTTTGGTGAGCAGCAAATGAATCTTCTTTTTCTAATAGAGTTATTTTCAATGATGGGTACCTCATGATCAATTCTCTGGCTGAAGCTGATCCAACAATACCACCTCCAATAACTGCTACGTCGAAACATTCTGCAGTAGTACTATTATACCTGAAAGAGTAAAGTTGGTACTCTAACACAAATAAATTTATTCAAACAACTTTTGCTACAAATATAGGCAAACTTATTATAGATAAATAGATTTAAGCGCAAAAAACTTCTACCTAGCGAATATTTATCTCAGAATACTTGTATAGTTTAATCATCAATCTATTTTGTTTGTGTAAACAACAATGAATCAAAGCGTGTAATCGTAATTTTATCAAATTTACAATAGGTAAATATGGTCAAATGACCATAAACTCTGAACTTCCACAATCTCTCATAACGATAATATAAGTTAAAACCAACTATTTATATGTTACGTTGAATTCTTTGGTTAAAATTATTATTTAGAGTACTGCTTACCTTCGGCTGTGGTTTCTTGATAGTGAGGACATACATGATCGTGTCAATGAATGTGGTATTGAAAGTAACTTTCCTATAGCCGTCATATTCGAGATTATTTTGTATTATCAAACTGAAACTTTTACCATGTTATAAAGCACACACGCTCCTACGCTAAGCAAAACATTTATGGTCATCTATACTTTAATACAAAGTACTCTTTGTTTAAGCTGCTGGAAAGATAAGATGAAAGGTAAATAAGTCGCACCTACACTTAAAAAACTACACTCAAACAAACAAGGAATAATGTTTCTTATTGAAATTACGCAGTTATTGTATTCCTGTTTTCTTTGTTGAAATGAAATTATAAAAAATAACTTAATGAATAAAAACATGGATATTTTTTAAAAATTGTATCAGCCTAGCGCAAAAAACAAAAAATCTATGGAGTTTGGTCTAAAATTGACATTTACACTGACTTCAATTTTTTTTAAATCTTTGGTGTATGCTGTCTCTAAAGTCCATTCTTCCAACAACAGACGGAAAGATCAAAGTGACAAGACAGAATTGATGATTTGGGTTTAGGATTTTCGGCGGGAACGTCAAAAGATTTACGTTCCCGCCAAAAATATTTATTTATAATAATTGTCACTTATTCCGAGAAAGTTTATCATATACACTTAATTTAGTTTATCATATACACATGGGCGTACCCAGGGGGGGCAGGGGGGGGCAGCTGCCCCCCCCTGGAAACCTCGGAGAAAATGTATGAACTCGCCTAATTACTAATCAAAGTGTAAACGGAGCCTTATACTACCTTTTACTTTACTTATGCTAACTTTTAAATAAACCGCGCAGTAGACACTGGCAAAATGCACGGTGCAATTATTATTGCCATAAAAAAACCGCGCAGAGAGCAAGCTCTACAGTCGCTAGTAGCCAGCCACCGCCGCGGCGACGATGGCGGACGAAGATTACCGAATCTAACTGAGCGTTCGTATTCTTGGCGGTAGGGAGTTGCGAACGACTAGCATTTATTTTATTTGACATGTTATGCTAAGGCTTTGAATCTTGAGAGCTGCGTCTTCCAAGGACAGCAAGCCGCTAATAATATAGGGCAAATCAACCAGCTGGTCCGTTAAGCGAATATTTTCGCCGATCGTTCAAAGTTATTTAATGTCCTTTGTATTTTGAGCCATGTCAGTACTGTCACAACATTAACAGCAAATCAGAATATGAATACCTAAAATTTGATAAAAAGTTTCGAGAAAATTCGCGCTCGCTTCGCTCGCGCTTGATTAATTCCTATTATTTTTTGCCGACTGTGTAAGAAGGAGGGTTATGATTTTCAAGTGTATGTATGTATGTATATGGGTATGTTTCTAAATGAACGCCTACAAGCCTAAACGGCTTGACAGATTCTGATGTGCGAGGTGTCGTTAGAACTCCAACGAGCTTTTTTGTATTAAATAAGTGATTTCACTAGAATTATTCTAAATAATGCGCCGTGTGGTACCGGCCTAGAATAGTACCTCCCCCTCTCTTCCCGTGGGTGCCGTAAGAACCGGCTAAGGGAAATATCACCAGAAGTGGGCAGCAGCACATTCTGCGTAAAACGCCATCTACTGCGCTCGCCAACCCGCATGCCAAGCGTGGCGAGTATTGGCAAAAACCCCCAAATGACGAGCAACAAAAATACCAGGCCCCCAGTCCCCGGCAGCTCCGCTATTCCGGGCTATGGTAGCGGCCCCGGTTACGGCGGAGCAAGGGGTGCTAAGAATCTCCGGCAGAGATCCGGCTACCACCCCCTGCATAAACGACGACTGGCCCTGGTAACGCACAACATTCGCACGATGAGGACAGACGAGAAGCTAGCTGAGCTGGAAGAAGAAATGAGTAGGTTAAATTGGGATATCCTAGGGTTATCAGAAGTCCGAAGAGAGGATGAGGACACGATAACCCTGAAATCTGGTAACCTACTCTACTACCGGGAGGGTGACCAACAGTCCCAAGGTGGTGTCGGGTTTCTCGTCCACAAGTCTCTTGCTAACAACATTCTTGCCATCGACAGTGTGTCGAGCAGGGTTGCGTACCTGATACTCAGAGTATCGAAGAGATATTCGTTGAAGGTCATCCAGGTATACGCACCGACCTCGGCATACTCTGATGATGAGGTGGAGGTGATGTATGAGGACATTAGTAGGGCCATACACACCTCTGAGACCTATTTCAATGTTGTTATGGGGGACTTTAATGCGAAGCTAGGCAAGAGAAGCGATGGTGAGCTGAGAGTGGGACAGTTTGGATATGGACAACGGAACCCCAGGGGACAGAGGTTGGCCGACTTTCTGGAGAAAGAGGGACTCTTCATGATGAACTCTTTCTTCCAGAAGCCACCTCATAGGAAATGGACCTGGTTGAGCCCCGACGGTTCTACGAGAAATGAGATAGACTTCATCCTGACCACCAAGAAACAAATATTCAATGATGTCTCTGTGATCAACATGGTTAAAACCGGAAGTGATCACCGAATGGTACGAGGCACGTTGAATATTAATGTTAAACTTGAGAGGTCCCGTATGATGAAGTCTACACTCCGACCCACTCGCGCCCATATCCAAGACCCCGTGAGCTTTCAGCTCGAACTATCAAATCGCTTCGAGTGCCTGGAGAGCTGCGCATCGGTGGATGAGATCAATAACAGGTTTGTGGAAACTGTCCGTACGGTGGGCGCGAAGTTTTATAAACCCCACCGTACAAATAGACCGCAAAAGCTCTCGAGCCATACCCTCGACCTCATGGCTGAACGACGATCATTGCAACTGCAGTCATCCTGTGACGTCGAGTCATATAGGCGGCTCAATAGACTCATATCAAAGTCTATGCGACACGACATCCGTACCTTTAACACTAATCGTATTAAAGAGACGATAGAGCGGAATAAAGGCTCCAAAGTGTTCGCAAAAGACATGTCTATTGGGCAGAGCCAGTTGACGAAGCTGAAGACAGAAGATGGCAGTCTAGCGTCGACCAAAGCAGAAGTCTTGAGGGAGATCGAGAGGTTCTATGGACAGTTATACACATCGGTCGCAAAACCTGTTAGCGGTTTGGGTAAAGATCCAAGAGCCAAACTGACTCGACATTATACCGAAGATATCCCGGACATCAGCCTGTACGAGATTAGGATGGCCTTGAAACAGCTCAAGAACAACAAGGCACCGGGCGATGATGGAATCACATCAGAGCTACTGAAAGCGGGTGGAACACCGGTACTTAAAGTCCTTCAGACACTCTTCAATTCCGTCGTGCTCGAAGGTACAACGCCAGAAGCATGGAAAAGAAGCGTGGTGGCGCTGTTCTTCAAAAAAGGGGACAACACTTTGCTGAAGAACTACAGACCCATCTCGCTTCTGAGCCATGTTTATAAGCTGTTTTCGAGGGTAATTACGAATCGTCTTGAACGCAGGTTTGATGACTTCCAGCCTCCCGAACAAGCCGGTTTCCGAAAAGGCTATAGTACCATAGACCACATCCACACGCTGCGGCAAGTGATACAGAAGACCGAAGAGTATAACTTGCCCCTTTGCTTAGCGTTTGTGGACTATGAGAAAGCCTTTGATTCGATCGAGACCTGCCCCCGTATTCTGAACCCATTCGGTTTCGGAATCGATTCGATTTATATATCTCCGTCTCTGTCCTTCTCTATGGAAATGACAGAGATGGAGATATACAAATCGAATCGATTCCGAAACCGAATGGGTTCAGAATACGGGGGCTGGGCGGTGCTTGAGGCCCTCCAACGATGCCGTATTGACTATCGGTATGTCGAAGTGCTGAAGTGTTTGTACAACAACGCCACCATGTCAGTCCGAGTACAAGACCAGAATTCAGAGGCAATTCCATTAAAGAGAGGCGTGAGGCAAGGAGACGTTGTCTCTCCGAAACTGTTTACTGCCGGTTTGGAAGATGCCTATAAGCTTCTGGAATGGAAAGGGCTCGGCATCAATATTAACGGCGAGTACATCACTCACCTTCGGTTTGCCGACGATATAGTAGTCATGGCAGAGTCGATGGAAGACCTCAGTACGATGCTCGAAGACCTCGATAGAGTTTCCCAACGGGTGGGCCTCAAAATTAACATGGACAAAACGAAGGTTATGTCGAACGCCCATGTAGTGCCCACCCCAATATCTGTGGGTAACTCCACTCTTGAAGTTGTTGACGAATATGTATACCTAGGACAAACGGTCCGATTAGGCAGGTCCAACTTTGCGAGAGAGGTCAATCGTCGTATCCAACTCAGCTGGGCAGCGTTCGGGAAACTTAAAAGCGTCTTCTCGTCCAATATACCCCAGTCCCTCATGTCGAAAGTTTACGACCAGTGTGTGTTACCAGTGATGACTTACGGCACTGAGACGTGGTCCCTAACTATGGGCCTTATAAGAAAGCTCAAGGTCACGCAACGAGCTATGGAGAGGGCTATGCTCGGAGTCACTCTACGAGATCGAATAAGGAATAAAGAGATACGTAGACGTACGAAAGTCACCGATATAGCACAGAGGATTAGCAAGTTGAAGTGGCAGTGGGCAGGCCACATAGCACGTAGAACTGATGGCCGATGGGGCCGAAAGGTTCTCGAGTGGAGACCACGCACCGGCAAGCGCAGCGTAGGAAGACCAGCCACGAGATGGGCAGATGACCTCATACAAGTGGCAGGAAGACGCTGGATGCAAGCCGCTTCCAATCGGTCTTTTTGGAAATCCATAGGGGAGGCCTATGTCCAGCAGTGGACTTCTTATGGCTGAGATGATGATGATGAATGCGCATTTATATTCTTTTACAGCGTTACTTTGTCATAAAAACGTATGTTTGTAATTTTCTATTAAGTCATGTTTTTTTAATCAGGAATAATACATTTGCAATCAATGCATTCAAATAGTTGTATTTATAATTTTTGATAACGTAAATTTTAAATTTATGTTTAAATTTAATCAGGAATAATACATTTGCAATCAATAAATTCAAATGGTTGTATTTATAATTTTTATAACGTAAAAGTCGTTCTTATCCAGTCGGTTATTTCATTTTTCTTTTAACATAAATACTCGTTTGGTTCATCTGTGACACAAAACGTAGGACACGCTAACAAGATCAATGAATCAAATTATTTCCAAGATTTAATTTTAAAAACCTTCTAAAATTTCGCGCTCACTTCGCTCGCGTTTTTACTACTTGAACATAGAAATACTGTGGGCTCACTAATATGAGAAATAAAGCATATTACTTTAAAAACACAATTAAAATGTGAAAAAAAGTTTAAAAAAATTTCGCGCTCGCTTCCCTCGCGCCTTTTTATTTCCTATTATTTTTACCCAACCGCATAAGAAGGAGGGTTAAGAGTAAATGTATGTATGTAAGTGGGTATAATAATAATAAATATGATATTTGTGGGCATTTCACACAATGTTTGTTTGTAAAAGTATGTTTAAAGTATGTTTCTATAAGATCGCCTACAAGCCTAAACGGAAAGCTTAAGCTAGAATTATTCTAAATAATGCGCATTTATAGTTTTTACAGCGGTTCTGCGACTTGACAACATATTAAGCGTAACAAAATCGTAAGTTACACGTCGGGTTTTTAGTTTTTCTTTTAATATATATACTTGTTTATTTGTATTTATTATTAAAGTGCATATAAGTGTAAATAAGTGAACTTACTAATACAATCAAATAATTCATAAATTTTAATTTAAATAACCTTTTCAATTTTCGCGTTTAACATTTTTCTAATTTAATATAGAAGTACTGTGGGCTCACTAATACGAGAAATAAAGCATATTACTATAAAAACACAAAAAAATTCGCGCTCGCTTCGCTCGCGCTTATTATTTATTACCTATGTTTTATTACTAACCAAAAAGTTTTTACACCCCCCCCCCCCCGCTATGTAAACAGCTGCGGACGATCTGACCTAAAAAAAATCTGACTTGCCCCCCCCTAGACCAGAAGCTGGGTACGCCCATGCATATACACTTAATTTGTCATATTCAATCATGTTGATTTTCATGGGAAATGCCATTTAGAAACTTTGAGCTACAAGCGAGCGGAAAAAATAACATAGTTTAATTGCATTTTTTTTACTAATGAAATAATTTCTTAAAAATCAAATAAAGCCCAAAAAATTCTACAATCATTTGAGTGTTAAATGACCTCATTATCAACTATAAGTTCTAACATTAATAGTGAGCAATATCAAATGTAAAAAAGATGCACCCCATTCCATGAACTACATACCTATTGTTTTCTTTATATTTCTTGAGTTCTATTTTGTTTTGTTTTTAGAAGACTAGTTTTCGGGTATGTACTAACTAAAAACAATTTAAATAAATCGGTCAAGTGCATGTGAGCCCACGCGCAATGTAGGGTTTCGTAGTATCACAATCTATGTCAATGTCAATATTATGCGGACTTTAAATAGGATTGTTTGATACTAAGAATATTTTAGTTAGGCTAAGTTGATCGACTATTACTACTTAACTTGTAAAACCTACTTACTTGTGATATTTTTCCTTATAATTTCGTTAGCGAAATTAATTGCTGGATTTTTTTCAGCATACCTATTCGACAAGAACTATTTAGCTGGTAGAGGGGGATAGACACTTGACCCTAACAAAAATTATCATTTTAAAGCCTAATATTTTGCAAAAGAGACGAAGACAAATATGGAATACTAAATTGAATAATATATTTTTGAATTACCTATCCAATTACAGCCAACACCAAGGGGTATACGAGAAAAAAAAACATCCCTACTTTACGTGTAGAGGAATCACAAGGGAGGTATCCCTCGTAATTTCTCTATTCCCATAGAAAGTGTTTTCAAGATACATATTAATTACGCCGATAAAGTAGTAAAGTTTATTTTAGCACTTGATAACGAGGCCCTAGAAATGTGGAAAGTGCTAAAGTGAAGAAATGTCAGTTTTGTTATGTGTGTATTCAACTTTTATATTAGAAAGCTCATTTTGAAAAAGAAACTGCAAGCTAATCTTCCATCTAGGAAAAATATAATTAGGAAGATTTATTATGGTATTTGTATTTGAGTATTAGTTTTGCAGCGTAGGTGTTGGACGATAGCTTTTCCAATTGAAAGTTATAGTCTCAATTGGAAAAGTTATCGTCAAACACCTAACGATGCCATGACTATCAATCAACTACCTACTTGAGAGCCAGTTCTTATTCCGTGTTATGTATGCTTACCATATTCGACCACATTATATTGCTGACAGAGATGTTTTACTCTGTCAGACATAGAAGTGAAATAATTCACATTATTCATGCATTTTAGGTGTATAATTAACTGAAACTCCATTGTCAATGTTACCCACAAATAAAGAAAATACTTTGACTTTTTTGTTTACAATATTTTTACGTTGTAAAACTAAATAAGACCAAGAAATATTATTTAAACGGTAAGATAGATCAATGTTCTATCGTTAGGAAATACAACTCATGGGATTTAAACAAGTTTTGTATAATTAAATCTGAGATCTTGGACATAAAATTTTCAGTCACAAATTCTTGTGTTCAGAAAATGATGGCAAACTTTTAAAACTTCCATTACATTTGTCAACTTTATGCATAAATTAACATTTATAATGCTTGGCAACTACAACTCACGCACTCATCAATCAATTTAATTACTCGTCTTTTGATAAAAAAATCAAGAATCTTTAAACCAGGCTATGTACAAAGTTTAACGCAAAGTCAAAGTTACCCACATTGACAGTAGCTCGTTTCATGTTATCTTGACAGCAGTTTTGTTGTTTTACAATTCAAATTTAATGTCAATTTAATGTCAAACACTATTAATCGTCAACGTCAAACTATACTTCCGCCAGTCAACTCAAAGAAAGCGATTGATTGCGTTTATTTTCATCTAATTAATAAATTGTAAATAAAACTTTAGTTTCTTGTGATTGTGTTAACTATTTAGAAAGTAATACGATATTCCCTATACTATAGCTGTTTTATTAAATTACATGTCGAGATGCATATTGCATGAGTTAATCACTATTTTTATTTTCAGCTGATTTGTCGAGCAACACATTAAACAATAACACACTAAACGTATTAATTTCCATGGCCGGGGAGGAAGAAGATAACACCTGGTATGTATAAGATTTAATTATGTGTGGTCTACTTTCATGACTCACTACAAAATTGTTACAGATTGTGTTAGATAGCACACTTGATAACAGTCCTCAATCCTAATGCTATGCGACTGTGCCTATATCTTTGTACACATTTCCTAATTAGTTGTTTGCAGAGATTATATGTGTATATATGTCTATGTGGTGTATAATTTATTTACTATTGTTAATTTCAGGCTCATAGAGCTAGAGTCGGCATTGCTGGATGGATGTTCTGCACATGACATTAATGTCCTTACCAAAGGAAAGAAAATACCCGACAGCCTCCGACCTGATGTCTGGCTGGTATGTCTTAATTGTCAAGATGGCAGCAACCAGCTTCTCTTGTTTGATGAAATTTTCGATTTGCCTAATCAAAATGATTTAAGAGATGATGTTAAGAAATTTGTTAAACAGCTAGGCAATGACGAAGATGACAAACTGGCTGTTATTTCTGATATTGAATCTATTATCACCTATTATTGTAAATCAAACTGTATCAATTATGCCTCAAATAATGGCTGGATAGAGGTACTTCTGCCCCTTCTAAGTTTGAAGTTACCCAGAGCAGATACATACAATCTGTTTGAAAGAATCCAAAAACTTTACATTCCTAAAGGCTGTATTAAAAATGGTGTACCATTCCATATTTTGCGGCTAGTTCTACAATATCATGATCCTGAATTGTGTTCTTTCTTAGACACAAAACGAATAACCCCTGAACAGTATTGCATGCCATGGCTCAGATCCCTCTTTGCAGGTACTTGCAACTTAGAGGTAGTTCTCTTTATGTGGGATTTGTACTTCCAGAGATCTGATCCATTTTTTATATTCTTTCTCTGCTTGATTATGATAATTAATGCTAGAGAACAGCTATTGCAAATGAAAAATGAAGATAAAGTGACAATAGTTGAAGCACTTAGCGGCATGCCAGCAGATCTCGAAGCAAATGATGTGTCAGACTTTTGTTCATTGGCACATTATTACTCATTAAAAACTCCTCTGTCATTCCGAGAAGATGTACTTGAAGTGTTGTTTTCTGAGAGTGGGTTAGAAATTAATTCCAAACTGTATTCCCAAGCTCTCTGTCTCCCTGTAGCTGTTCATGAACTGATAGAGAGTGCAACGGTAGATGCAAATGATGACAATGTAAAATTCTTCCTAGTGGACTGTAGACCTGCTGGACAATATAATGCAGGACATTTGTCGACTGCCTTCCATTTAGACTGTAACTTGATGTTACAAGAACCTACAGCTTTCAACACAGCTGTGCAAGGCCTGCTCAATGCTCAGAGACAAGCATTAGCCGCTGGCTCATTAGCTGCTGGGGAGCATCTTTGCTTTGTGGGTTCTGGAAGGACTGAGGAAGACAGCTATGCTCATATGGTTGTAGCATCATTCCTCAAAAAAAACACAAAGCATGTATCCATGTTGGACGGAGGCTTTGTTGCCATTCATGATTATTTTGGACCACATATGACCGACTGCTTGGAAGAGCACAATCCTACCACATGCTTAGTATGTGCGCCTAATAACAACAGTGGTAGTGCAGAGTTTCATCAGTCTAAAGTAAGAGACAATATGCCAGCTAAACAACTGTTTAGTAAACTTTCATCTGCCATGAAAGCAAAAAGTCAAGAAGTGAAAGGAAAACTGATAGAATATATTGTTAATCCAAATGCAACAGCAAACACTGGAGAGTGGCATGTCTCTGCCTCTGATAGGAAGGAAACGCGGTACAGGAATGTACCACCTGTTTTTAGTATTAATGATGAAGACGATGACTCTAGATCAGATAGTAACAGAAGAGATTACAATGACCACGATGTTCTAGAAGAAATTGTAGATGTGAACACCTTTATGAAGGAACCTAATGTTGTTAACAATTTTCAATGCCAAGAAGTGCTATTAAATGGGTACATGCATGACTCATATTTAGTCGTGACTGAAACACATCTGATCATTCTACGTGAGATTCCAAACAAGCGTGGAGCAGCAAAGGTCATGTCTCGACGGCCCCTGTCCACAATCGTCAAAATCACAGCCAAAAAGAGGCACCCTGAACTAATCACTTTCAAATATGGAGTACCCGATGGAGACAACTTGTTGATTAAAGATATGGATCGGTTTCTGATTCCCAATGCTTCTGTAGCAACCAAAGTAGTTTCTAATCAAATAGTCAATCAATTAGATAGTAAAGTTTAGAATACACATCATTTGTCTGAATTAATCTATACAGGGTGGTGTAACTGTGAACAAATTAAATGCATTAAATCTTGAAAAGGGCTTTAGGTTGAAATAGTGGTCATATATTAAATAGGCTGATTATGATGATGATTGAATTTGATATTGAATTTTTTTTTCCTGTTGTTTATGTTATAATTGCCACAGATCAGTATAATATATAATATATATAAGGCTTTGCCTTTGCATAGGGAAAAAGAGTTATTCATTTAATGTCAATTATCGCTTTCTATTATTGAAACATCTATATGACGTTAGTCACATTCCATTAGGCACAGAGGCCAGTTATAGGTCAATGTAATTATCACAAAATTTGAATATAAAATGATTGTGATTCAGTATTCTATGAAATATGGGAAGAGAAAATGAGAAAAACTGATGCTTGCTGATTTTAATTAATAGAAAATAAGTATCTTTCTCTGTGCAGGATTTTACTAGCTATAATAATAGTAATATAGACAATATTGATGTATTTTATTTTCCAATTTCGATACTATTATTAGTAAATTTACTATGTATTTGAAATGCGAATAAGTCTGCAGTTTTACCACCAACTTGGCTTTTGAAAACTTTGATGCGGTCAAAAATAAAGCTCCCTAACTCAGCAGATACTGAAGAAACCGGCAACTAGTTCTTATTTATTCTTTAATGGATCAATTTTAAAAATGCTTAAATATCTGGTTTGGTTTTAATTTTCATTGGTAAAAAACTAAAAATATTATTTCCTAATATCCAATGAAGTTACTAGGGTAAATCTAGGAGATTATTACTACTACTATTTTATCTACATTTCATTGGGGAAATGTGCAATAAATAAATGAAATGAAATGTGCATTTAAATTGCTCACAGATTAAGATGCCCTATTTAGAGTATTCAGTTAGAGAGCATAAGCTTTAAATAAAGCCATTTACATTTTTTTTTTATACAAGATAGATATACGATTGACCACCAACTCGCCTGATGTTAAGCGACATACATAAATTATATCAAAGGAGACTGGCAGAACATATGTGCTCGTAGCCATTTTACGTGGGCCGCTTGCAGGCCACGTAAAAATCCAATTAGGAAACAAGTTTCGTACAGAGATAAAAATGTTTTCGATCGCAAATGCTTTTGTATGAGGATGAAAAAGTTTTTTAAAGACAAAAAGGGGGGTTCCCATAATCTTAATAGCAATATTATTTTAAAATTACTTTAACCTTTGTCTTGCTCTCTTAACTGTAGGAAGAGCGTGACAAAAGTCAAAGTAATATGTATTGTAATAAGACTGCTTGAACGCTTGTCGTACGGCCTCAGGGACTTTTCGCTTGCGTAACCTTCTGGCCGGACTGCTTACCGGTGGCCATACCACAAGCATTCAAGCAGTCTTATTTAAATATTACTTTGACTTGTCTCTCGCTCTTTCTACAGTAATAAAATTGTGGTTCTTGTACCCAATAACACTCCCAATATTATTACGATTCATATGACACTTCACTTGTCGACATCTATACCCTTTTAGACTGTTGGGCGTGTCAAAAACGCTCTCACTTAAATATTCTTTAAAAACAGCCTTCCTTCGGCAGTCTGGTAAAAAACCCCGAACCTGATTTGAATGCTGTTAAATTAGTATAGTTTTAAGATATCAAAATCGACAACGTAATTCATGAAGTAGTAGTGTGATATGCGTATTTTTCCTAGATACTATTTTATTGTTATCATTCACAGATTATTCTATTATACTATTATCAAATTAACATTTAGAAAATTAAGCACCTTTTAAAAAACTATTCTAGTGTTTTGAGAATGGTCTGGATGCGTTACGCGCCTTGTCAGTAGTATTTGTTTTTTATACTTATTCAAAAATTACTGACGCTTGTATAAAAATACTTTAAAACTTAACAGGCGAATACAGCGAATATTGTAAATGTCCTATTAAATCTATAATGAATGTGTTGTAAAATAAAATAAAAATGTACTTATAAAGTTTTGTCAAAAACCTATTGTGATGCACCAAAGAATGGATGAACTTGTCACATTACACTCGTAGCTTTTAAATAAGTATCTACTCCTTATTCCAAATTCATTCCCACACTTATTTTTCTCAGTAATAATAGTATCATGTATAGTTCCTGTCACATACAAAGAACTCTGGGGCCGTACCTCAAGCCGTTTTATTTCAATATTACTTTGACTTTTGTCTCGTTCTTTCTACAGTTGTGAGAGCAAGACAAAGGTCAAAGTAATATTAAAATAAGATTAGTACTTTTAGAATTGTGGTAACCCCCCTGGTCTGTTCGCGTCTTCGAACAGAGCGTTCTTTTTACGTGAGAACTATAATTACTGTCAACTTTGTAAATATGAGAATACTTATTTTACGTTACCCTATGTTAAATATTTACATATTTATATTCCAGATTAAAATATTAAAACATTTGTGAGTAATATGTGTTTATGTGATTTTGAGAATATTAAGAAAATTTATTCCTATATAAAATAATTAAAAAAATAATTATAAATTAATATATAAAATAATTACTTAATCGTTACACACCATTTATCTCGGGAACGCGTGAAGGTATCGTGTTGAAATTAAAACCATCCATAGTATCTTGCTGAAGAAAGAAAAATAAAATTTCTCAGTTTTCGTAAAAAAAAGTTACAGCCGAATATGTCGTAAAAAACGCACATTTCGACACTCACAGAGGAATCAAAACCTATGGGGTACTTCCCGTTGACCTAGAACTCTGAAATTTGGCAAGAAGCATTTTGGAAAGAAGCATCCGAAAACGGGTGTCTTTATGCAAGGAATGAGGGTCGAAATTTTAAAGTGAATTAACCGTAACATGTGGTGTATCATATGAAAGAGCTTTATTAGCGTGTTAAAACAGGTTTTTAAATATTTTTACGATGTAGATTTTTCAATATAAGAAGGAAAATATGATGTCATCCTTTTATCTACTAGTTTGTACGGAACCCTCGGTGGGCGAGTCTGACTTGCACTTGTCCGGTTTTTTTTTAATATTTGTTACCTCATAACTTTCGACTGGGTAAACCGATTTTGATGATTCTTTTTTTTTATTTGAAAGCTGATGCTTCCCGTGTGGTCCCTTTTAAATTTGGTCCAGTTCTGACAGTGGCATCCATGATATGTCGCTTGCTTCAGTTTTTTAAACTATAATTATTGTAATAATAATAATACGATTCTCGCAAAAATAAAAAAATACGCTTTTTCGTAACCTCCAACAAACTCTTTCGTAATAAATACGTGATTTTACTAGAATTATTCTAAAGAATGAGCATTTATAATCTTTTGCAGCGATTTTACGCATACTTTCTCACAAAAAACGTACACTCAACAACGTATCAAGTATAACGAAATCGTAAGTTGGACTACAAAAACTGACTTTCTGTTTCTGTAGTTGGCTATTTTGTTTTTCTGTTAATCAAATTCATTTATTTAAATTTATTTTTAACCGACTTCCAAAAAGGTTATCAATTTGGTCTGTATGTTTTTTTTGTATGTTTGTTCAACGATTACTGCACTTTTGATGATGTTTTTTGTATATGGTAGATAATACTTCAGAGGTGTTCCCATATAAATTTTATCAAAATCGATGTAGTACTTTGGTTTTATAAAATATCATCCAAGCGTCTGTAGAAGAGTCAACAGAAAGTCGCGTATGTGCGTATTTTGAAGTCTGTTTTTACAGTTTTTAAACTATAATTATAATAAAGATATTTTTACGTGACAAGATCTACATACTGTACATTTCTACTTGTGGTTCTTGTGGTCAATATCGATATTGTCTATACTTACAACCCTGCTTAAAATGCATACACTTCTATATTATGTACATATAAGCCGTACTACTGAGACTTTACAAGTCTCAGTAGTACGGTTATTAACAGTTTAACTACCAACAACAAAATTTTATCGTAAAGAACTAGATAACCGAATACATATTTCCAGCTTAGCGCTTTAGCGCTTCGCCGGCCGCTGCCGCGGCACGCTCGCTACGCTCGCTCGGCTCGCGCTAATAACCGTACTACTGAGACTTGTAAAGTCTCAGTAGTACGGTCAGCCGCCATTAACCGTACTACTGGGAATTAAAAGTCTCAGTAGTACGGTCAACCGGACTGGCAACCGTACTACTGGGAATAAACGGTGTTATGTATGTAGTTTAACTGTCGCTCAGCGTTCTTTTCAACCGACATCAAAAAAGGTTCTCAATTCGACTGTATTTTTTTAATATTATGTTTGTTACTTCATAACTTTCGACTTGATGAACCGATTTTGATGATTCTTTTTTTATTTGAAAGCTGGTACTGGTACTTCCCAGGTGGTCCCCTTTCAATTTGGTCTAGTTCTGACAATGGCGTCCATGAAAGTCTGTTTCAGTTTTTTAAACTATAATTATTACGTGACGGGATCTACATTACACGTGTGCAGTACGTCAGTGTCGATTAGTACAAAGTGAGTTTTTATATCGAACGATACTTAGTTTCTTCAATATACTCCCAAATAAAATAAATTTACATAATTGGAGCTAAGTCTGTCAATAAAAGTAATTAAAAAAATTAAAATGACTTTAAAACAATCTAATTAACTGAAAAGTGAGAAATAACACGAATAATTAAATCAAAACTGTACTTACCCAGATATGATTTATTTCTAAAAAAAAAAGTACACAAAACTTCACTGGGTAAGTTCGTTTAATTTTCAAATACATTTCACTACTATTGTAACGCCAAATTTTTGGATTATAACGATGCCAGATCCTTTTACATAGTATGACTGATAAACCTCTCAAATTTCGTTCAAATTCACCCAGTAGTTTGAATAGCATCGTTGAAACGTTTATATTTTAAAATTAAAGGTTCATATCTTGAAAACTACTGAACCGATTTCGATAAAACTTAGATTGTTTCCTAATTTGCATTATTCAATAAACAAGTATTTATGTTAAAAGAAAACAAAATACCTGACTGCAGAAAAGCAGTTCTTGCAATTTAACTTATGATTTCGTTACGCTTGATACGCTGTTGTGTGTACGTTTTTTGAGAAAAAGTATGCGTAAAATCGTTGTAAAATAATATTTTAGAGCGATTTTACGCATACCTACTTTTTCTCAAAAAACATGTGCATGCCTTAGAATATTTCTAGTAAAACCACTTGCTTATTACGAGAAAGTTCGTTGGATGTTACCTAAAAACGCATTTTTCCTTTTATTTTTATTTTTGCTAGAGATTTATTATTATTATTACAAAAAATATAGCTGACACTCTGGAAGTGAAGACGAATCTAACATCTCGCGCCGCACTTCAAAATCAGCCAATCCGTTTAGGTTGTTGGCGATCATATAGAAACATACATACACTCGAAAAACATAACCCTCCATCTTACGCAGTCGGGTAAAAAATATTTTTCGCAATGTGACTTCTAGTTTCCGCGTAATGCGTGGACAAACATACAAATACGCATACACGTATGAAATTTGGCACACATGTTTAGAAGCTTATAGACTTACATTTACAAAAAACTATACAATTCTGACAAAATTAAAAATATACAGGTCAAATTGATAACCTCCTTTTTTTTGGAGTTGGTTAAAAATCTATTAACAAAACGGCGGCGCCGGAATTGCTTTCAATTGTTAATCATTCTTCAATAACTAGCAATTTTGCTTTTTAAGTTACATGTTGAACAACATTTGTCAGCAATTCGATTGATTAACCATTGAAATTTGAAATAGCTGCGTCGACGCCCTTATAAATTGATAGATATGATACATCTGTGACTATCCTCTGTACTAACTGTTCCCGTCACGTAACAAGTATCTATGTTAAAAGAAAAACAAAATACCCGACTGCAGAAAAGCAGTTCTTACAGTCTAACTTACGATTTCGTTACACTTGATACGCTGTTGAGTGTACGTTTTTGTGAGAAAGTATGCGTAAAATCATTGTAAAAGATTATAAGTGTGCATTCCTTAGAATATTTCTTGTAGAACTTTTTCGTTTACTCGTATTACGAAAAAGTTCGTTAGATGTGACGAAACAACGCATTTTTTTATTGTAATAATATTATTATTACAATTGTATTGTAAAAATTATTGTACTATTTATATTGTAAAAATTTAAAATAAAATATTCAAATAAATAAGTGGAATAATAATATTACATCTCTCGTAAATAATTAAAAATGCGTTTTTTTATAACCTCCAACCATGGGCGTATATATAGGCATTCTGACCCATGGGAGGGGGGGGGGGGGTCCTGACCCCCTGGAACCCCCCCCCCCCCATGGGTCAGAATGCCAGAATATCGCGGATGGCACGGATGTTACAAAATATACATAAACACCCTGATTCGCGGTTGTCATCAGGGTCGGATTAACCCTATCGGGGCCCCTAGGCAATGCAATTCTCCGGGTCCCTTTTCTTTACCCCTTTCTTACTTTTAAAATATATTTTTTCTATTACAAAAGTCGAGTCGATCAGAATCGACTCCTGCTTTTTGCTTTTCACTCCTGCTTTTTGCTTATTCTTTATTAAATAACTTAAAGGATAGGAAGGATTTTTAATAATGGTCAGGATATTTCGCAGAAATATCCCGTGGGTTTGAACACCCAAAACACCCCCCTCTGCCTACGGCCTTGTGTATGGCCCGCATCGACTAGGCCCCCGTGGGCCCCAATCGGTGCGGGGCCCCTAGGCAGTTGCCTAATCCGCCTAATGGATAATCCGGCCCTGCTTGTCATAACGACAGTTTTACTAGAGATGCAGGATGACTTGACTTTAGTCCGTCCTTCGCCCGCGCATACTACAAACGCGCATATCAAATCGAAACTATATATTTTTACCCGACTGCGTAAGAAGGAAGGTAATGTTTTTGAAGTGTATGTATGTTTGTTTCTATATGAAAGCCTACAGCCTGAACGGCATGACCAATTTTGATGTGCGCGGTGTCATTAGATTCGTCTTTGCTTCCAGAGTGTTACAGACTATATTTTTACATCTATTGCAAAAATAGAAAAACATTTTTTCGTAACCTCTAACGAATTATTTCGTAACAAACAAGTGTTTCTTTTAATTATTCTAAAGAATGCGCATTTATAATCTTTTAATGCGATTTCACACATAATTTCTCACAAAAAAAATCTTATTATGCTTCAATATTTTTCGCGCTCGCTTCGCTCGCGCTTGCCCACGTTTTTGAAGATATGAAATGACTGAATGAACATATAAAAAATTCGTCCTTCGTAAACTAGAAAATAACAACGCTAAACATCAGACGAATTGGTGGTCACAGTCGTAGGTCTTTCTTATGTAAAAAAAAAAGACATATATTCCACAAAAATTTCGATTCGATCCAAGCCAATTTGTAAAAAATATTTTTGCGCTAATCATTTCTAAATGATCGAACAAGACTCTAAAGTGACGTACTAATAGAAGCAAATAATTCACCAAATTTTTTTTCCGACTGCCAAGGAAGTAGCGCGTAGTTATGTTTGTAATTTTCTATAAAGTCATATATTTAAATTTAGGAATAATAAATTGACAATCAATGCATTCAAATAGTTGTAAATATATTTTTTGCTAGCGTAAAAGTCACTCTTATTCAGTCGGGTATTTCATTTTTCTTTTAACACATGTACTTGTTTGGTTCATCTGGGCCACAAAAACCTTGGCTCGCTAACACGATCAATGAATCAAATTACTTCCAAGATTTTATTTTAAAAACTTTCTAAATCACTATTTCATTACTATTTTGCCATGGAAGTACTGTGAGTTCACTAATAGGAGAAATACATCATATTATTATAAAAACATTACTACAATTTTCGCGCTCGCTTCACTCGCGCTTTGTTACTATTGTGCCGTGGAAGTACTGTGGGCTCACTAATAGGAGAAATAAATCATATTGTTATAAAAACACTACTACAATTTTCGCGCTCGCTTCGCTCGCGCATGCTTATTGCCTATCTTTTGTTTACTTGAGTCATACAAATGCTGAGCGCTCGTTAAAACGGGTGAAATATCTCGTAAGAAACTAGATTTAAATTAAAATAAATGTACATCTAGTTTAATATTAATTAATAATGTTCTGTTGTTACCTATACACTTTATTTACAGTTATACTTTGTTCGTAGCTTAATTTTCATGTATTTTAATGTTTATAACTAAGATTGACGTTTAGAAACCAGTACTCGTCTGCGTATAGTCTGCGCAAATAAAGAGGCAAATCCCAGAGTAGGATATATGGAGGCAAATAGTAGTATATGTTTGTAATTTTTTTTAGCCGCGGACACCCCCCACGTGAAAGCTACGCCCATGCCCCCAACGAATTATTTCGTTATAAACAAGTGATTTTACTTAATTCTAGTACACAGTTCTACAGTATGCGCATTTATTTTCTTTTACAGCGATTTTACGAATACTTTTTTCGCAATAAACGTACACTCAACAGCGTATCAAGCGTAACGAAATCGTAAGTTACCTAGTATGCAAAAACTGCTTTTCAGCAGTTGGGTATTTTGTTTTTCATTTAATACACATACTTGTTGAACTATATCTGACTCAAAAATGGGAGTTACCGAAATCCATCAATATGATTTGAGAATTGGTATTAATTGGTATCATTATTTCGACAAGTGACACATTTCAGTCGAGTTTTGGCGGGAACGCCATGAAAACATGACGTTTTATTTAATTTTCTAAACTTGTGTTATTTTTAATATTTACTATAAAAATTGTGGTGTTTTATTCAAGTGCGTGAGGGTGGGAAAGTGAAATAAAGCGGTGAAACTAGTCTTTTCACGTTGTCGACAAAACTCCATAGCAGCATACAGTAAAGTTGTCATTACTTTACTGATGCACAACTGACTTACTTATTTTATTCAGAAAACTTGAAAAATCTTAATACACTTGCAAATGCTGCGAGTCCAAATCCAATTAAAAAAAAATATTTTCAGACTGTCAATCCGTAATTCCGTAAACTAAAATTATGTACAAATTAAACATTTTACATATTTATTAGTCCAAATCTGTTTAGTACAATACTCTTTGGTCCAAATATTAAAGAATAGAAAGGAGATATTCAATTAAATCAACTTTAAAATTTGTGAATTAAATCAAGCAAAAAGGAGTACGAAATGACATTACCATATTTTACTTTATCATGTGATTCCTTTAAACAAAACATATTTTCTGGATTTATTCATCTTCAAGAGGTACTTAATTATGTACTTAAATTTTCTTTTAATTTGTGGGTTTCTAACAGCAAAAGGAAAGCTATTTTAAGCCTCTGATCTGAGCTATCTGAGAAGTTCTTGCTATGGTCCAAAGATTTTCTAGATTATTATTTATTTATCAAGTCACCAGCCAGCAGCAGCGTACATATAAGTAGTATAAAAAATCAATACTTTACAACACCTTAACCTTATATTAATAAGGCCTTAACAAATCATAAAAAATTTGGTGCACAATATTTGAATATGTAGAAACAAACATAAATTTTTCTTTAAATATAAATATACATAAATTTATAATATTATAATTATTATATATAATTATAATATTATATTAATAAATTTATAATATTATGTTTCATAAATATAAAAATACATAAATACATAATTTATGAAAAACTGCACATCTAATAAATATTATTTTGTTAGGTTTATGATACAAATGTAACTAATGTTGCTAATATAAAATCATTAGAAATTGTTTTTTTTTGTAGTGTAAATAAAACAATTTTTATTGACTTTTTATACTACCTAAACATATATTTTAGTCTAAGAGCCCACGACGGCCAGACCTTCGTTATTTTATAAAAGCTGAAAGTTTATCTGTGTATGTCTCTAACACAGGTAAGAACGACCAGCGACTATAGAGTTTGGATTGTGGTTACTTTGGCTGATAACAGGTAGTAAAGGTGTATAAAATAGTACCCTACTTTCCTTAAAGTATAAAGCTCAATTTTTTTATATATCACGTTATTGCATTGACGGACATTTATTAGGGTTGCTACCCCCTGCCAGACACTCCTAAAATTTAATAAATTATAATTATACTTTCGTTATAGTATAAAAGCTAAATTTTATATATGTTACCTCAAAAGCCAGACAGTTTTAATGGTTTTTACATCTTGCCAGGCACATTGAAAGTCGCCAGGAAGCCAGACCTTCGTTATTTTATAAAAGCTGAAAGTTTCTCTGTGTATGTTGCTACCCCCTGCGAGACACCCCTAAACTTTAATAAATTATAATTATACTTTCGTTATAGTATAAAAGCTAAATTTTACCCCACATGATATGGTTAATTCACTTTAAAATTTGGGCCCTCATTCCTTGCATAGAGACACTATTTTCTTGTGATTAAATTTAAAATGTCCAGTTTACGGATTTTTTATATGTGTATTGTAACACAATGCTTCTTGCCAAATTTCAGAGTTCTAGGTCAACGGGAAGTACCCCATAGGTTTTGATTCCTCTGTGAGTGTCGAAGATCAGTGTGATCAGTGAAGATCGTGTACTGATGTACTTAGCGCGTTTTTTAGGGTTCCGTACCTCTAAAGGAAAAAACGGAACCCTTATAGAATCACTTTCTTGTCCGTCTGTCCGTAAAAAATTGAGCTTTATACTTTAAGGAAAGTAAGGTACTATTTTATACACCTTTACTACCTGGTATCTGCCAAAGTAACCACAATCCAAACTCTATAGTCGCTGGTCGTTCTTACCTGTGTTAGAGACATACACAGAGAAACTTTCAGCTTTTATAAAATAACGAAGGTCTGGCCGTCGTAGGCTCTTACTCTATTTGTACGCTGCTGCTGTGACTAGATAATAAGAAATAATATTTTATTCTCTAAAACTTAAATCTAACTTATATATCTTGTGTGTTTCCGCTTCGAGGTCTTCAAGCTGGTACTCTTCTGCTTCGGTGTCTTCTAGCTAGTACTTCTGGCTGGCTCTTCACGAGATTCTCATGCAAGAGCTTGAAGCCGTCAAGATGTCCTGAGGATGCCTCGTGAAGAGGTGAAACACGTGTCGACAAGAGTACCAGCTTGAAGACATTGAAGCTGTCAAGAGTACCAGCTAGAAGACACCAAAGCAGAAGAGTACCAGCTTGAAGACCTGGAAGCGGCAACACACTAGTTATATAAGTTAGATTTAAGTTTTTGAATATGAATTTCCGCAAAGTAACGCCTGATTCAGTAAATTTTATTATTTATTATTATTGTTTTCAATAAAAAATAGCTTTAACAGAACCAGTTTAGCGTTCCTAGTGCTTAATTGTTAAGTTTATACAACAAAGTTAAGGCCTTATTAATCTAAGGTTAAGGTGTTGTAAAGTGTGGTTATTGTAACAAAACTGATAACAAGTTAGTTTAGTTTTTAGCTAACTTTTTATTTCTGTTTCAGCAACAAGAATTTGTTGATTTGACTTTGGCTGCTGATGGTCACATAGTGAAAGTACATAAAAATATAATGGCATTAGCAAGTCCATATATTAGAGCAATATTAAAGACAGCACCAAGTGACAATCCTGTCATATTTCTTAATGTATGTATTGCTTAATTTTTTCATTGCTGTAAGCTAAAAAAAGTTGCAATGAATTGTGAATCCTAGTGTTCTATGAAATCCTGTTAACTTCTACATTATCACTTAGCATTGCTTGCAATATTCATATTCATATTCATATTCATATTTATTGATAAAATATTATTTTACAAGTCAAATACATATTGTAAAAACACATTACAACCATTGTAATCATACGAACCAATAAGGGTTACAAAAATAAATAATAATTACAAAAAATCTACATTAATTCGATGTCAAACATAATTTAAAAAATAATACCTAATAATAGAATTAAACCAAAACAAAAAATTTTTTTTTTTATAAATTGTTATTTCAAATGTTGAACAAATTCGTTAAAATCATAAAAAGACTGCTCGATTAACCATTTTTTAAGTCTCATCTTAAATATAGTAAAAGTGCCGGCTTCAGTGATTTCATCATTTCATGAATAACTCAATACCAATAACATTGGTATTGAGTTATTCCTCAGATAAATTGATATAAAACTGAGATCTGCCTAACATAGTTTATTGCATTATATTTTATTTCAGAATGTGAGTCACAAAGTCCTAAGGTATTTGCTGGAGTATATTTATCAAGGAGAAGTAAATGTCCCACGAGAAAGTCTGGAATCTTTTATGCAAGCTTCCCAATCTTTACATATTACTGGTATAGCCAATCAAAATACATCAAAGACTTCAAAGGTAGATAAGTGTTATTTTTACTTTTAAGCTTGTTGCCTAATTAAATGAACTTACAAAGTAAAGTTTGATAAGTCTGGCTTTTAGTCTTACTTATGTGGTAGCAACTATCAATTGACAACTAATTAATTGACCTTGAAGAGACATTGTGGTCTATGATGGATCTCACTCTCCTTGCGAAAATTGACTTATTTAAAAAGTGTGAAGGTATAATATGCTGGAGAACCTATATTATTTTACTGTGGCACAAGAAAATCCAGAATCTAAAATAGTTTATTAGTAGGCGCTATTGTTATAAGAATGGAGCGCCCTGTCTCGGTTACTCATTTTCACATTGTATCCATAGTCAATTGAGAATCCTCATAGTTTCACCGTCTAGGTTTATCTGTTCCTCTGTCAGTATGCAGCTTAGCTCAAAGACTTTTAGTACTAGAAAGCTGTAATTTGATAATATAAAAATGCAGACACAGTGCTAAAATAAAAAAGGTATTTTTTTTAACATCAGTTGACATTTCGGACAACACCATTCTAGCCCAAACTAAGCAAAGCTTGTTCTATGGGAACTAGATTGGGTTAAAGAAATTTTATTTTCTCAAAAAGAATTTACATTCACTTATTTGATATTACATTTCATTAACATAATTATTGTTAAATATCTTTAGTTTTTTTAAAGTGAGGGTAGTAAAACTAACTTCTCAACTAATAGGTACGGTACAGGCAGCCAGCTGCCTTCACTTCCAACTTCCAACTTCACAAAACAAGTTTTGCATGCCAGCATGCAAAACTTGACATTGAAAAAGATGGCTGATAGAATACATAAACCTTTTTTTTTTGTAAATACATACTTAAGATATTTAGAAACACACAGACACAGATCAAACATTCATGCTCTACACACAAAATATTTGTCCTGAGTGGGGATAGAACTACTACCAACTGAGCTGCGAGACCAGTTAAGTATTGGTAAAATACTTTCCTAATCACCTGTTGTGTGGGGCATCATTGGATAGATAATTTAAAAATATTGGGTGTGCAGGAAAATCATTTTTAATTTTAGGTATTCTCTTGCAAAATATTAAGGTAAAATGATAATTGTTATAAGAGTTCCCACTCCTGCCAGCTAAACAGTTGATTTTGAATGTGTGAAAAATTCATGGTAGTAGCACAAACGAAATAAAAAATAAAACTATCATGGCTACGTTGGCTATACAAATTAACAAGTAATAATCAATCAACTTAAAAAATGTAAAGTTAATTCTTATGTTCAATTGTTCATATGCAGTTACGGAACCCAATACTATATACATGGCCTAACACGCACTTGGTCGGTTTTATTAAAGATATAAATCTCGACAGTAATATTACGCATGAATAACGTAAATTTCCTTTTTGATCCAGTATTTTTTTTATCCATAAAACCAATTCCAGTGAAAAAAAAGGTTATGTTATTTTTCTGTGTGAAACCTTGTTTGAATTAATATCTCCCTCTTATCTCTGTTTCCTGAGAAATCCTGTTTTCATCTTAGAATTTTCAAGGCTAGAGTGAATATTTATTTATTTTAGAAACACCAACAGTATATACATATTACACGAGACTTAGTAGGTAATCTCTAATATTACTATAAGTTCAGATATGCATACCTTTAACAGGCGTCTACATCATTCCTTAAAAACTATATTAATTTAAAACGGAAACCTTTAAGATAATATAACAGTGATATTATAATCTATTGCGTTTAGTAAAAAATAGTAATAACTTAAACTAGAGCTTAATGCGTTAAATTTGTCGTGAAATATATTGAGATCGTTTAGCAAAACATTAATTTCATTGTATGTACGACATAGTCTTGGCAGAGGAGAATTATATGATAAGTTAGTTTTAGAGTATTTAACATGGAGAATCTTTGAGATTCTGTGACGCGGGTTGTGACATGGTACTGATAGGGAAAACTGCATCAAAATTTAGGGACAGTCAATAAGGCTGTGAACAACTTTGTAAAGAAAAGAAAGGGCACGGATTTTCCTCCTATTGCGCAGATTATTTATTTTAAAGAAAGACAATCGATTGGAATACGGACTTCTGTGTGAAATCCATGGACATGAAAATGCCAGAGATCTGGTGAAACCTCGTTGAATGCTTTCAATGCGTTGAGAGTGCACCGCATAAAATGGGTTCCATACAACGCTAGAGAAATCTAGAATGCTGCGAACTAAAGAATTGTACAGTAAAATCTTTGTGTGGTATTTAAAACTTTGAACAGATATCTTCTAGATCGACGAGCTCCATCCTTGGCCAAACTGTCGCCAACAGGCGAGTCGGTGGTCAGTCGTAGATCTATCTTGTGTAAAAATATATATATTGAAATTTGTGTAAAACATGTATTATTATATTCAAAGTTATTATTTTCGAAAGTGTGGATTCATATTTTCGTTCACTCCTTTGTTTTAGAATTCATTTCCAGAAGAAAGTGGAAACCAGAATACAGAAACAAATATAGTACAACAACAAGATCAGATATGCCCAACAAGTACAATTCAATTACAAGATACATTCCTTAACAATGAAAGGTATGTAAAACATATTGAACCTTACCTTATTCTTAGTCTACCCAAAGGAGGATGTTTTTAATCTTCAAAAAAGGAGATTATCAATTTGATACGTATGTATGTAATATTGTTAGATTAATTGTTAATTTTCATATGTTAGTCTATGTGGGCTTCTAAGCACATGTGCCAAATTTAATAAATGTATGTATGTATGAACATATGTTTGTCCACGTATTACGTGTAAACTAGAAGTTTTATTGCAATAATTCTTTTTTTATAGAATAAAGTATCTACCAGATTAGGGAACAGTGCAAGTTTTATCAAAATTGGTTCAGTACTCTTCAAATTATGAACTTAAAGTTTTAAGATATAAACGTTTCATCGACGCATTAAGAATTGCGGTGTAGCCAAGGATGTAGCACGTTCATCTAAAATATACCTTTTCACTCTAGTCTCTATATACCAAGGTTGTCTGGAAAAGATGGAGCTTTTAGCGATAAGACCGCCTTTTGTGCAATTGTGTGTTTACTGACTTATTACTTTATAATAACTAACTCTGTCTCTCCGTTCGTTCAAATTGCGAAATCGATTGTTAAAAATCTGGTATGTCGCTATGCGGGTGAAACCGTGGAACGCAGCTCATCTAGTATTTTTATTTATTTGACAAAATCTCCACAGACCCCGGAATCCGTGCCTTTTACTACCAATTGTCATGATTTGAATATTTGTTGTATGTGGTGTGCGGTGTTTTCAGTGTTGCGGAGTGGCAGCACTGCTATTTTCTTAATTTATATACTCTGGAGAACGGTGATCGAACAGAATGAACGCTACCCCGGATGATGGCGTGATGTTGTAATTCCGGGGAGGGGATATATCGCGGGCGGACGAGCGCGAGCGGCCCGTCGAAAAAGTAGTCGCGGCGTAACTCGGTAGTAAAAAGGCGGTCTTAGCGTCAGACCGCTCAGTGCAGTGTTATAAGTAATAATAAAGCGTCATAAAGTTCAGACAAGGAGTTTTCTTCATATATCAGAAGTGGCAATCAACCTGCGAGCCGAGCCCGGTAAAATCGTGAGTCACCTGCGAGATTATATTTTACCCTCCGATTATTGAATATTGACGTTAAAAATTTGTCACGCATATCGAATTGGAGAAAATGGTTCTTAAAAGTGTTGAAACAGGGTGTTAAAATCATTATAACGGGATATTCTTAATACGGGTAGACAGAATCTGTTAAGATACTGCAATGAGATGTGATCTGGGTTACTCCCAGATTATTTTATTGTAGCACAGTGATTAAAGATTATAATCCGACGATTTTATTATAACCTAATGAAATTTTGATAGTGTGGTTGGGGCTACTCCCCGATAATTTTATCGTAATTTAAACGAAATGAAGTCTGTTGTAAGTAAGTCATTAGTAAATTTACACAGTTATGAGCAATAAAGTATATTTGATATTTGAATTATTTCGTTAACATCCCGAGAGACAAGTATACGAAAATATGTTTTTCTTGTTTGAGAACCATTTTTACTTTTTGTATTTGATTATGCTGCAGCCATTCAGAGGAACCATAGCGTGGTAATATTTTTTTGGTGTGATGGTGAGAGTAGTGTTTTTAATAGTACAATGGCTATGGCATATCGGTCTGTGGCCGTGTCAGCGATCAGCAGTGTGTTATTTTTCTAGAAGACTAGTAAAGTGCTGCGAGTAAAATATTTTAATTCGGTAACTGGGCTACATCAATACAGCCAATTAAGCGAGCTTCTAAATGTAGCTTTTCTAGAATATTGCTAACAGTAATGCAAATAAAATATTATGGTAAACTTAACAGCTTATTATCTAGCTGTTAAGGTTGGGCTCCACTAAAATTGTGTTCAGATTCAGAACACTTGTTGATAATAATTTGGTGCAGACCTTTTGCAGTGCGCGAACTTGATCACAATAGTAGATTGCCTGTGTCCACCACCTCAGTTGTGCGTAACTTTAGTATGCGTGGTGTACGGTACATTTGTACACGAACATTTATACCTCGGAAATGTGCTTTACTTTCAGTTTAGTGTGTAAACATGTGTGCGAGTGCGTCGTCGCGGGTACACCGCGAGACCGAGGAGTGCGCGACAAAAGTTCACGGTTTGTCCAATAGAGTGCGCGCACAGTTTGCTGACCAAGAAATACATTTATGCTGCACTCTGTGCGGTACAGAGCCGCACACTGGTGGAATCCTGTCTTTACGGTTACGGCCATTTAGGGCGAGTTGTACTGTGTTAATTTTTCTGTAAGGTTAATAAAGTACCGCAAGTAAAATATTTTAGTACGACAACTAGTCTACTACAACTAGTAGCACTGTCTTTAGTCGTGTAAGTATGCTATACCATGAAGCGAAATTTAGGTATTGTATCTCCACCTGCAACACTATAACTACTTTGTGACGTAACTATTGTAAGATCTTGAACCACATAAGTGTGTCAAACGAAATTTTATATGAGTAGAGCTACAATATTGATGGATTTACCAGAGTATCACTGCGTAAATATTTAATACAGAAGTCTGTTTATGAAGTTGAATTATACAGAGATAACATAGTTCGATTGACTTAAAATCTTAATTGAATTTCAAAGGTATGTATAACCTCAGAAATAGTACCATTGTGTACCGGTAACTTGTCGTGAATATTTATCCGTTGACGCCTTGTAATCATGGAGGCGGAATTTAAAGCCCCGCTAAGATATCAGAGTATCGACAGTGCTGAAAATTAAAGTGCATTTCTTAGTGTTAACAACTACACTTAGTGTTACTGCAAGTTTGAAATTCAAGGATTTTTAGTGTTTATGAGTTTGTTAGCTGCAGTCATGTAGGTGAACTGCAGGGAAAATGTTCCAAAGAGTGCCATGTATGTGTGCCGTAAAGTTGAAGTTCGTAGAATTGATGATGTTATCGCTGCAACCATGTAGTGAGCTGCAGGGTAATATTCTAAAGAAGTATGGCCATGTAGGTGTGCCGTAAGGAAAGTTCGAAGATTTTATGATGATTTCGCCGCAGCCATATAGGCGCGTTGTAAGGTTGAAGTTTGAAGATTTGACGATGTTTGAAGTTTGAAGATTTGACGATATTTGAAGTTTGGAGTTTTGATGATGTTTGAAGTTTGAAGATTTGACGATGTCGAAGTTTGAAGATTTGATGATGTTCTCGCTGCAACCATGTAAGTGAGCGGTAAGATTGAAGTTCAATTATTCAATGATGTTTTAGCTGTAACCATGAAGGTTTGGTTTCAGGATGATAATTTTAACCGGTCACGGAACACTTAGCTTCCAGCCATGAACGTTTTAAGCTGCAGCAGGTCAAGCCTATTCAAAGGAAAGTAGAAGCTCCAAACTGTATTTAATCCAAAATAACTTGATTAACTAAATTTTGTATAATATGTATATGGTGTGCAAGAGTGTGCACTTGTATTTATTGTGCACTTGCACTTGTTATCTTGTATTTTAGTGGATTTGATTAATCCAGTCGATTAATGATCATTTTAATGTGATTATGTTAAGCGTTGAATAGCAGAATCATTGATCGGACTTTCCCAGAACCTGAGCACCTGACTTTTAATGATGATATAACGTTATAATTCCAGTTTTGATGTAGTTTCGAGTTTCATAGAGAAAATTTAAATCATATATGAGAGATCAACCGATCGGACACGCAGCAAGTAACCTTGACGTGCATAGAAATTCGAAGAGTCGAGGAGTCTTGACAAATGCCACTATGCTTGAAATTTCCGAAACGTACTAATTAGAATCGACATAGAAGTGACTTACACTTACTTTTGATAAAACGCGTATAGTGCGTTAGAGCGAATAAATTTATGAGTAATCTGTTTGCAATTATTAGATTCTCAATTATTATGGTTATTATTATTAGATTATAGAGAGAATGGAAATTACTCCATCAATAAGATTCATGAATTGATAAATGAGTGAGCCTAAGACATTTTCCGAAAAATACTATTCGGTTAAGGATTATTATAAAAATATATATAGTTATCAGCGATCTGTATGTGCCAACGTAATTAGATGTCATGTTTTGAACACCCACGTTATTTTTTGCAACTGCAGAGCAGTGTCTACACTTTGTTGAATTGTCCGCTGGACAGTGACGTAAGCAGTGATGAGCGTTGACAATTATCGTAAAATATATATAAACAAATCTGTATGTTAAATGAACCACTCGATAATATTACAAAACTATTAGTCGAGAGTAAACGTACGTAGTAAACGTTTCTTTGAGAGAAACCCATTTTATGCCTTGAATGAGTTGATGAAAATAGATCTTGCTGAATTCTCGTTCTAATGGAGCAGCGGATCATATTTTTTACTTTCTTCCATAAGTGGATTAGCATATTTTTTATTATTCTATTTTGGCCTTTTGAACATTATTATGAATATTGACATAAGTTTGACGACATCATTTTATTATTTGTTATGTTATTGGATATAAAAATGACATAAATAAATAGAATATATTATATCTAAATTAATAAAAACTACGTTAAATTGTATTTTATAACAGAAAAAGCTTGGAGTACAAACATAACAAAAAAATACTAATTTGAAAAGGGCTTTTCTAATATAACACTCTTGTTACAAGCCCAAGAAATAATTTGACTTTGAATTTAAGCGATGACCGAAGTTTCTTATCACGAACTAAAGATAATTCAAAGAGAGAACTGATTGATCAGTTTCATATTTCAAACAAAGTAGCCTCAAAAATAGATTGCACCGGTGGCGGTTTTATTGTAAAAGTACAGTTTATGAGTTCAAAAATTAGTCAAATATAAAAACCGAATATTCATAATTAATTTATTTCTTGCAAAATAGGATCTTTCCGAAATATGATTTTTAGTTGAAATAAAACGGCAACTATCAAAATCACCACTGGCTTGTACTCAGTGCAAGAGCAGTTATGATATGACTAGTCGACATCATATAGACCTTTAAAAAAAAACAACAGAAATTAGTAAGACAAATATTGAGACTAATTTTATTTATGGAAGTTATTACCTGCTTCTTCTCTTTTGTTCTCTTTTGATGCTTTAGTATTAGTTCAGGTGTGCATTAAAAGGAATTAAGTATGCTTCTGTGTATAAACATTCTCAGTCTTTACCTACAATTTAGTTTATTAAAACATAGTCAAGTAATTTCTGCTCTACTGTTACATCAGTACTATAAATATTGGATGGGAAAATAAATATGTCCACATTCTCGGTTTGAGTACTGTTAGTATGTAATGTGTACAGTGTTTTTTCTAGCTAACGTGTCATCAAAATAGTGATGACGTATTTGACAAACAGCATCAACTCTATCCTCAAAGAGATTCATATACGAGATAGATTATCGTCGACTGGGCAATTGCAAATACTGAAGTTCTTTGCGCAGATCTCAAGAAAAGAGCACTCGACGGAGAGCCTATCGCAGCATATGCATGGCCGTGTAGAAGGCAAGCGAAGTCCTGGACGATCACCAACACGTTGGACCGACCTCATTAGAAAAGCTACGCAGTCCACCGAAGTAGAGTGTACTCGCAATGCAACCGACCGGCAGAAATGGAAAAGCATCGCGAGAAGAGCAGCTGGCCTGGAGAGTGACGGTGACGGCGAGGAGCCACCGCCATTGCAACCACGACCACTCTGACTAGAGTGTACGATTAAGAAGAAGAATTTGGCAAACAACAGATTAAAATCCGACAGATGTCAACTCAGGGCATCTGTGATGTGAAGTGATTCAACTTGATAGTACATCAATTTAATGGTAAACAACAACAGGGGCCCAATTCAGTTATTCAAGACCGCTCCATAGCCGAACCATATGTGGAGCGTTTCCCGTCGGCCGCCATAGTTTTTTTGATTCAGTCACTTTTATGTCATACAATTGACACATTTGATGCAACGTAACACGTCCTTCCCTCGTTACTAAATCAAAAAATGATAGCAGCCGACAGGAAGTGCTTCGCACAAGGTTCAGTTACGGATCGGTTTTGAATAACTGAATTGCCCCCCAGGTATACGCCAGTCAAATAACAGTTGGTGAAGGACTGACAATGGATCAGCTACCTGTAGTTTATCGTGACTAATTTGTCCCTATGATAATGAAATTTAGTGATTAGAAAATAATAATACTTCTGACATTCTAAACTGACAAAATTTCACTCATGTGCTTTGCCGATCATCCACAAGCTTGACAGAAATTAATGCGGTTGTAGCGACTTGCTAAAAAAAAGGGATTTGGAAAATTATTTCCGTTCTCTTATTCTCTCTATTACTCGGATTTGGGGAGTATACGTTACACAATTTTAAAATGCTATTTGGTAATGGCAGGACAATGACAGAAATACAGTTTAAAATGTTGATTCCTATGAGAGCACTTACAAAATTAAAGTACTCGTGTCACCAAATTATTACTGGAGCTGGTTTGAGTTGGATCTAAATATTTGAATTTATGTGTAATTATTTTTGGACGAAATTTGCTTTCATTTTATTCAAGCTTTGTCGTTGGTCATTTTAATGTTTGGACGAAGAACAAAAAGGAGTATTTATAGAGTTTTTCATAAAAAAAAGTCTACAAGTCCAAGTCTACAAGGTTTGAATGCTACTTCAGTGGCCACTACAACATTGGGACATTTATATAATGATGCTGCCGTTCGCAATCACTAAGCCAGAGGAGGAAGTAATTGAGTAACCGACAGTAAATTAATAATGCGAATTGAATAAGTTTTTATGTACTTTTTTTAATTATATACCAAACCTCTGGAAATACCAGAATATATACTCGATCCGTACAACATATTTGTACAACAATGATTTATCTGCATAGTGTACATTTACACACGAATAGGAAGCCTCCGGTTCCCAGACCAGCTAGAATAAACATAAAATAATTGTCATATTTAAAAACAAATCCGAGTGTCATGATTACTTGTATCTACAATAATAACTAGTTACGACAACGTATACTACAAAGTTTAGTGTGCCATAAGTAGTTTTATAAAATTAGCATAATAATTACTGTTTAACTATTTTATTTTGCAGCAAATCTTTAAGGAGTCCAAAGGGTTCGATATGATTAATCAGACTTGCTTTTAGAGAGTTGTTGTGCATCGGGACGTTGCACAAAAGCGGATGGCCGAGTGTCATGATTTGAATATTTGTTGTATGTGGTGTGCGGTGTTTTCAGTGTTGTGGAGTGGCAGCACTGCTATTTTCTTAATTTATATACTCTGGAGAACGGTGATCGAACAGAATGAACGCTACCCCGGATGATGGCGTGATGTTGTAATTCCGGGGAGGGGATATATCGCGGGCGGACGAGCGCGAGCGGCCCGTCGAAAAAGTAGTCGCGGCGTAACTCGGTAGTAAAAAGGCGGTCTTAGCGTCAGACCGCTCAGTGCAGTGTTATAAGTAATAATAAAGCGTCATAAAGTTCAGACAAGGAGTTTTCTTCATATAATATTATTTATTTTTTAACAACTAACTTTTCTTATAATTATGCAAGGGAAGCCAAAATTACACTTTTCTAATTTACACTTAACTAACATGAATACGTGTATACGCCGAGCAATCCAGCTCCCGTAAACAACACCAGTTCATTCATCCCTCCCCTTTTTATCTAGTATTTTATAAGTTGCTAGCTGTGCTCCGCGGTTTCACCGGCGAAAGAGAGACTTACTTTTTTTCGCTTTCATAATATTAGTTAACACGTGTGTATAGTTGAATAGTCTATGTGGATAGGGAACCAAGGGCGTCGCCAAGGGGGGGGGGGGGCAGGGGGGGCCGCTGCCCCCCCTCGAAAGGGCGACGCCCTTGTAGGGTACTATCGTGGCAAAAATAGGAACCATGTTTCAATTGGATAAAATAATGAAATAAAGACAGCAGCGCCCTGATAGCCACATTAGTTCTCTATTTGAACAGACACTAGCAACTTGTTTCAAATAGCGAAAGAAACTATAGTGAGGATCGTGCGTGTCTGAGAGTTGGTAATATTCCTGAAGATGTGGGAAGAGAGCCAACCCGCATTTGGTCATCGTAGTGCACTTTATCATCCTTCTTACAATGAGAAGAAGCCCGTGTCCAGTAGTGAAACAGTTCACATAACAAGGCCCATCTGGCCTTGGGGGGGGGGGGGGGGGGGGGTTACCACAATCCTAAAAGTAATCTTATTTCAATATTACTTTGACCTTTGTTTTGCTCTCACAACTGTAGAAAGAACGAGACAAAAGTCAAAGTAATATTGAAATAAGACTGCTTGAACGCTTGTGATACGCGTGCTGGATAACACTCCATTCTTGTAACGGCGGATGCCAACACTGCCAAAGGCAGTTGACTCCTACCATATCTCTAATCGTTGATTGAAATGTTTTGACAATGCATGACATTGTATTCTGTGCAAGCAATAGTAAGTGAAACGGTTGGGATAAACTAATTTAACAGAAAATTGAATGCCGTTATTATTTATCTTCTTTCAGTACTAGCAATGTAGCAGCTTGCATCACAATAAATAATGACCACAATTTTGAAGTGCAACAAATTGATAATATACCGATTTCAAATGGGAGTAATCCTAACTTGAACAATGGTGGCACACATATTTTTACAACAGAAGCGATTCAAGCCATGCCTATAGTTTTGAATTCCGAAAATGCCGCAGGAAATATAATAACAGAAAATCCTACAAATATGGAAATGGACGTCACATTGCCCCAGGGTGACGACGCTAACGCAACAATCGAAACAAAAGCAAATTATTCAACTATGGAAATATTAAGCGATATTAAAATAAAACCAGGCGAAGCGACCTTGATTGACTTGAATTCCCTGGATAAAGAATCTGCAGATGCTTTAAGTAAGTTTCTTGATATAATTATTCTTTTTAACCGATTCCAAAAAAGGAGGAGGTTCTAAGTTCGGCTATTTTTTTAAATATAGGTATGTTCACCGATTACTCCGTCATCCCTGTGTAAAATGTAAAAGTAAAGTGGTTCAGATTATAGAATCGCAGAATTCCACCGACACGTTTTTTTCTTTGAAATAGTGACAAGTGTTGTGGATTATTCTGTTAAGACGATACCTCGCACGATGTTCACGGGTGAACTGGGTAAATGGTTGAGAGTGATAGAACTATGCGATAGCAACATAAATAGATAGAGAGAGGAAACATGCAACCTGCTCGAAAAAAATAACGCAAACGCCATACTAAATAAAAAAATAATTAAAAATTCAATTTTATGCTTCTTTAAAAATTGATTTCTAATTAATGTTTAATAAGATATTATCTACATTCTTCAGCGAGGTAAGTTCTGTTTTTTTTTCTATTGAGGAAAGTTACTTATTTTATGTTTCTGTCTTCGTATTAATGGAGGTAATATAGTCACCAAACACATGTAAAAAAATTGAATTATTCAAGCAAGCATTCTTAAAATAAAATGTTTGTTTAATTACCAGGTAGCATCTTAACATCTGCACATTTTTTTTATATTCGAAGACGAAGCATTTGACAATCGGTGACAAATTATATTCTTGACACCCCCGGGGGTGTTTTGGCGGGAATGTCATCGAAACATGTTGTTGCTTTGTTTTATTTTCCTAATCTTGTGTTATTTTGAATATTAATGCGATAAAAATGGTGATGTTTTATTCATTAAGTGTTCGATCAAGTACATGAGTGTGGGAAAGTGAAATGAAGCAGTGACACGTGTCATTTTACGTTGTCGACAAAACTTCATAGAAGCTTCTAGTAAAGCCGCCACCACTTTACTGAAGCAGGACTCGACTTATAAATTACGGTACGAATTGATAATCTCCTCCTTTTTCGAAGTCGGTTAAAAAAGAGACGTTGCTTTTCTTTTTGCGGCTCTTTCTTACATTTTCCTGCTGAGTCCGTGCCGTCCGGAATGCCTTTTTATTAATTGAGCATAAGATGCAGGGGCATTATGATGACTTCATAAAAGTGATTGTCGATGAAATACAGATATTTATTTTTCTATAAAATAGAAATATAACAGCCACAAGGTGGACAGATGACCTTATACATGTCACAGTCAGGCGCTGGATGCAGGCCGTTTCCAACCGTTTTTTGGAAATCCATGGGGGAAGGCCAATGTCCAGCAGTGGACTTCTTATGGCTGAGATGATGATGATAGTATAGAAATATATGGTAATGTAACAACATTGTAATGAATTTATATAAAGTTCAATGTATTTCAGAAATTATAACACAATACACAACGTCAGAGAGAGGCGCAGTGCAGATTATTGTAAGTCGGTACATTTACTGCTGCCACCACACTTCTAGGAGAGGTCAGAAACATCGCTGGAGATGTATAGATTATCGCAAAGAACAATGTAAAGCTTACATTGACAGTTTTGACGGACGTATCATTACAAGGTAAAACCATTTCTTTTTTTTTTTGGATCTCATTCGAATTATTTTCGGATTTTATATTGTTCATAATTGACTTAGTATGGGCTTAGGAAGCTCAAAGTTACGCAACGAGATATGGAGGGGGCCATGCTGGAGTCTCTGTACGAGATCAAGAGATCAATAGACGAACGTGAAGTGTGTGTTTTCTAGTGGAGACGGCGCTTCGGACACATCCAGACCAGAGTAGGGTAACCAGACACTGGGCAGACGATTTAATAATACAAGTAAAAGGAACAAACTGTTTGCAACCTATTTCCAACCGATCTGTTTAGAAATCCATTGTAGGCTTGACATAATATGTAAGTCTAGCAGTGGACTTATTGTTGCTAATGTGATGATGTTCCTTGGCTAACATAGGACGGCACCTAAAACACTACACTACAGTTGATAGTGTACGTCTGAGCTGCATGATCTTATTCCTAATCTTCCTACCCCTGTAATGCTACTAACAAGGAGTACCTAGTTAACTATTTTTTGCCCACCGAACTATTAATTCTAAATGGTAGCATTAGTTCGGTGCTTTGTCTCATCTGAGCCTCGAGGCTTCTATTTTAACTATCACTCGTTCATCATTCTCTGATACGATTTAGCGAGTGATGAAACTAGTGAACGAGTGATCACCAGTCGTATCGTAGACTCCGTACGTTATCTTTATATAAATTGCTTCTATTCGAGTATAATTACCTAGCGGCGGCGGATGCCAATATTCTGTCAAATCCAGTTTTGTCCCACCATTTCACTAACTGTTGCTTGCAATGGCATTGCCATATTATATACGTGATTTTTTCTCATTTACAGAAAAGGACTCCACAATCACACATTCCATGATGAGAGAATATACAAGAAATACAAAATGGGTCGAATATTTACCTCGTATGCCCAAGCAAAAGAAGCTTGGTCTAAAGGACAGGATGTTAACACTGAAGACATGTTACATGTTAGTGAATGAAGACAAAAAATATTCAGTATTATTTTGTATTTGCGATTGATAGTACCTACTAATAAATAAAAATGTGTGCATAAGATGATTAAGGTTTTTTTTTATTACATAATATGTACAACATCTAATATATAACTTATGATAAAATAAAAGTAATTTAAAACAATTAACCGACTTCAAAACAATCTCATAACGACCTCAAAAAAAAAAAACCGGCCAAGTGCGAGTCGGACTCGCGCACGAAGGGTTCCGTACCATTATCTATAAAAACGGCAAAAATCATGTGTTGTATGGCCCCCTTAAATATTAACTTTATTTTAATTTAATTATTTACTTTTAAAGTGAATAATAAACTCAATATTCTGTGAATATTTTAAGCGTAGCTAGCTACCTGTTGTCGTTATCAATATCGAACAAAAGCGAGCAAAAAAATCACGTTTGTTGTATGGGTCCCGTTTTACCCTTTGGGTACGGAACCCTAAAATGTTGGTGTACGTACCTACAAGAAACCCAGTTTTGATGTTTTTTCGTTTTATTTCTCCCTTTTTCGAAGATTGTTTTGAAGTCTGATTGTTTTTTGTGAATATTTTTTTTAGTTTCAAGCAAAACGAGTAAATAGCAATAAAATTAATATATAAAAGTAATTTAAAAAAATAGAGTTCAAAACAATTCATATAGGTAACTGAAAAGGGAGAAATAACTGTTACGTATTATCGAAAAATTAAATCAAAACTGGGCGTCTAGCTAAGTTGGTACGTATACTAAACATTTTTTTGAGGTTGGTGATAGGCCCTAAACGGACGCCTACAAATTCCTAGATGTACATCTACCACAAAAAATAGTTGGTGTACTACGTACCTACTTAAGTAGACAGACGTCCAGTTTTTATTTAATTTTTCGTTATTATGTAACAGTTATTTCTCCCTTACAAGGAACCCATAGTTTCGCCATGTCTGTCTGTCCGAGCTTTTGCTCAAGGCTTTGCGAAATATTAAGCTTTGGAAGTGATAATGTTTGTTAGTCACGTGTGTCCCCCCCCCCACCCTACCGGCTAAACCGTTGACTTTGGAAATATGAAAAAAATGGTAGTAGCATATATGATGAAATTGAAAGGAAAGCTATCACGCCTAAGTAGGCTTTACAAATTGAGTAATAGCCGATCAACACAAAAAAATATACTTACAGAAGTAAATAAAACCGGACAAGTGCGAGTCAGACTCGCTAGTAGATAAAAGGGGAAATCATATATATTTTTATATTTTCCTTCATAAACCGAAAAATATACATCGTAAAAATAGTTATTTTAAAACCTGTTTTAGCTTATGCGAATGAAGCTCTTTCATACGATACGCCACATGATACGGTTAAAGAACTTAAAAATTTGCCTCCTTCCTTGCATAAAGACACAATTTTTTTGTGATTTAACTAAAAATATCCAGTTTTGGGATTTTTTCCTATATGTGTATTCTAACACAATGCTTCTTTCCAAATTTTAAAGTTCTAGGTTAACGGGAAGTACCCCATACTTTTGTGAGCGTCGAAATGTGCGTTTTTTACGACATATTCGGCTGTAACTTCTTTTTACGAAAACTGAGAAATTTAGTTTTTATTTCTGCAGCAAGAGACTGGATCTGCGTATATGGTTTTAATTTCAACACGATACCTTCACGAGTTTGCGAGATATAGGTCTTCGGACTCGGACGGACGGACAACAAAGTGATCCTATGAGGGTTCCGTTTTTTCCTTTTGAGGTACGAAACCCTAAAAATTATAATTTCGTGCAAAATTTCAATTAAACTAGCATAATATGTAAACTTGTAAGTTCACATAATAATGCGCAACTACGGAACCCTACTTTGCGCGTACCACGTCACGCACTTAGCCGTTTATTAGTTAAATGGATTGTTTTGAAGTAGATTTTTAAAAATTGTATTTATTATAGAATGTGACGTTAAAAGCGGTTTGAAATAAAGGGGAATTATGGGAAAATTACTCAAAAGTACTAGGCCATCGCCACAGCGTTCCGCACTACGAAACTTTATAAATACAAACACAACATTGATCACCGGAATATTGAATTTGTTGTCTTAAAATAGTTTAGTTTTGAATAAAAATATCCAAATAAATTGCTAAGAAATTACATACCCCATTGTAGTTTCGTCTTTTGAGTGGTAGTGGGTTAGTGGGCCGACGTTTTTCCAGTAGTAGAAGGGTGTAAAATTGAGAACATGTTTTACAACTAGTTCGTTCTGTCACAAGAAAATACAAACATATTATGTAAAATATATTTCATATTTATAATTAAAACAGCAAAATTAATAATATACACTCTGTGAACTTTATCTTTGATGACAATTATTACAGTTCTCCACTTGTATCGTTTACATGATCAAAGCTGTCGTCTTCCTTATCGATTTTCGCCTTCTCCTTTTCTGCGTAAGCTTCGACATCGTCTAAGGCTGAGAAAATGGCTTTCTTCTCGATCTTATCGAGGATTTTTTTGTCATGGAATGGATGATTGTGAAGGTGAGACCTGAAAATGGAGTTTAAGATTAAGTTTATTAAGTTTTACATATATTTATTATTTTGACGTATTTCTATCCGCTATTGAATTAACTTCTTTACCGATATTAAGATATACTTCATGTGTCGTTAGATCGTCTTTACCTTCGTACATAAGTTACAGTTTATTGTCAGGTTTTTTATAGTATTATCTAATCAGCCCGTATTCACTGCTGGGTATAGGCCTCTTGTTCACGCCATCCTTTCCAGTCCTGTGCGAGCCTCATCCATTGCCAGCCGACGTGCTTTACAATATCGTCTGACTATCGGGCTGGTGGTCTGCTACGATGTCGTCGCCCATTTCTTTCTTCTTTTATAGTATTACTTGAGTTAAATCATGAGTATTTTGAATTTGAGGGTATCATCGAGACTATAGTATTCGCTGTCTGCCATATCTGACTCAGTAAATAGAGAAACACATAATACCTTAATAGTATGTATGAATGGAATGCGATTGAAGCGCTGATTCTATAAGACTTGAGTGGTGGCGCGTTAACTGTTTTCTACTACCTACTTCTATTTCTGATTCTACTCCATAATACGAACTGTCAATAATGTATTTCGGATAAAATGATAACCGGGTGGTTATAATTTGTTGAGTGAATATTCTTTGCTCTTATTAGTCCTATTATGTGGATTCCGCACTTCGATGAAACGTAATAGTAAATATTCTAGCTAACGCTTTTCTTACATTTTTTAGACTACTACGTGAGAAGTAGGGTTATGTTTTTCGAGTGTATGTATACAGCCTAAACGGATTGACCGATTTTGATGTGCGAGATGTCGTTAGATTCGTCATCACTTCCAGAGTGTCATAGGCTATATTTTTTTTGTAATAATAATAATACATCTCAAGCAAAAATTTTAAAAAAAATGCGTTTTTTGTAACCTTTAACGAACTTTTACGTTATAACTAAGTGATTTTACTGGAATTGTTGTAAAGAATGCGCATTTATATTCTTTTACAGTGATTTTACGCATACTTTCTCACAAAAATGTACACTCAACAGCGTATCAAGCGTAACGAGCTCGTAAGACTACAAATCGTTACACTACAAAAACTGCTTTTTCTGCAGTCAGGTATTTTGTTTTATTTTAAATAAATAAATTAGTTTTTCACATGAAAAAGTAGTACAACCACTGACCTATTTATGACAGTGTTCCCCTTAGTGACGACATACGCGTTACATTTCTTGTCTCGGTAATGGACGCATCGCCAGCGACGCACGCCGTTGCGGCTGTTGGACGAATTCAGGTTGTAGACGTAACGGTTCAGTATCACCTGTAGAGCGCCGCGAATTGATAACGAGTACAACAGGCTGGACGACATTTCTGAAAGTAACATGGAGCTGTGAGACTGGCAAGCTGCAAGATTTGTTTTGGTTTTTGAAGTGAAAAACTGTTTACGCGCGTTGAGTATTTTATTTCGTGGGTATTGAATAAGACTGAGTCGTCACGCTCGGCTATATATTATAACGCTCGTTCGGGTAAAGACGGGTCGATTCGCTAAGGGTCAATATAGTCAACGCCTCGTTTTCACTTATGTCTTGCGTGTGATTTATTAGCAGACACAATTTTTTTAAAGTTTTTGTTACTCTTTAAAATTAATGAAGAATCCTTTAACGAATTTATCGCGAAAATTTTACATAATTTTAAGACCTGACATTTATTTTTTTATTTTTTGATCTACGATTGACCACCAACTCGCCTGATGTTAAGCGACGGTGTGGCCGAGGATGGAGCTCGTCGATCTAGAAGATATCTATTCACTCTAACCTTGAAAATTCTAAGATTGTAGGTCTCAGGAAACAGAGATGGCGGCAACGAATTCCATTCTTGTGCAGTACGCAACAGGAATGTGACAAACACTGAAGCGTACTGGCGAGTCAGTTACGACTTGATTCTTTTTCGTTTTATATACCTAGATAATAAATGTTACTTGGCCATTAGGGGTATCGTGCCACGCGCAATGTAGGATTCCGTAATAATTTATGTGACAAACAGGCTTTCTTGTTTGATACTACGAACATATGAGTCATTATTGACTTGTCTAAGTTAGTATTTTAAGTTGATCGACTATAACTCAATAACTTGTAAAGCTTACTTAGCCGTGATAGATTTCCTTTTAATTTCATCATATATTATCTACTAGCATGAATTTTTTCATATCTCCAAAGTCGACCGTTTAGGCGGTAGAGACCCCGTTTTTGTTATCCAGTCGACAAAGCGTTTTATAGCCGTAGAAGATACAGATAGAATATAAAACTTGCCTTTAACTTGGTCTATATTCGCGGGAGTCGAGTCAGGACCTGTGAACTCTTCGTCGTCATCTTTTGTGTCGTCCATCATGTCCATACTATAATCTTGAGAGCCATCGTCCGTATCTAAGTTTTGATTTACTGACCTGCAAATTAAGTGTCATTTTATTCAGAAACGAACATTTTTAGGCTTCCGTCACACGTCGGATACTCCATACAATGGCGTGCTAATCAGAGACATAATTATGCGAGTTGATGCCGTGCAGTCACGGCATAGAATAGGACTGCCCCCTCTTCCCGTGGGTGACGTAAGAAATCGTCTAAGGGACACTCGCAGGTGGGTACTGGTACACCTCCAATCTACATTTGGAGTTTTGACTTTGCGAGTTTCAGGGGGGCACACTCCATCTTACGCCCTCTTCTGATTGGTGGCGGATACCACCAAACGACAGCGTTCCCAAAGAGGGTTGACTTCAGGCAGGCGGCTGGTCATAAACAATCAAGCCAAAACCTTTACAGCATGTTAAGTACGAGAGATGCCTGTATATAACACACACATATGTATGGAGTTATGGTTGTAGTTTGATTGCCGAAAGTGATGCCGCTCGCTTGTGACGCTTGGACTTCGTACGCTTGCAGCCCGCAACGCTTGTCTCGACTGACATCCGCGCTACAAATTCCGGCAAACAACAGGGCCAGCCCGGGAATCGGGTGAGGAACCCGGCTTTGTCGGGAGTGTCTGTTCTGTATGTAATACTATTAATGTCTTCTGTGCTTCCGCACTAAGCGTGTGGGAGCCTATTCGTAAGGCTACCGTATCTGTCTGTCTGAGTGTCCTTAAACGGCTGTATCTTTTGAATGGTATATAATAGGTAGGATAGGAAGTTGAAATTCTCACAGAATGTGTCATTATGGTCGATTTAGTTAAAAGTAGAAATGGATCTATGTTTAACCACATCTTGGACACTCGACCAAATCTCCATACAAACGTTGCAGCTAATTACATATTACACAGACACCACACATACGTAGAACCTGTACACGCTTACGTTGTGTGTGTAACGTCAATGGTCGTCACTATTTTAGACTTTAAAGTTTTATTAACTTTTATAATTATTGCAGCTTCGAAAAAAAAACACATTTTACGTATTTACAATAATAAGTTTCTTTAGACCAGTCAAACTCACAATAATTCACTCAATTAGGTAACATAGGATGTATTTGGAAAAATTAACACACAAAATCTACTCGACTACTACTCTTCCTATCTCTTACTATATACATATATATAAATCAATTGCTGTTCGTTTGTCTCGCTAAAACTCGAGAACAGCTGGGCCGATTTAGCTGATTTTAGTTTTGAAATGTTTGTCGTAGTCCAGGGAAGGTTTAAGCGTTGAGAAAATATCGGGTCTACTCATTGATAGGTGATATGAAGTACGCCGGGTCATCTAGTATGTATAATATTCTTTAGGTACATTAATATTTCAATTGCGTTATACGCCAAAAAAGTTTTCTACTTAATTTGAAAAGACACAAAGAGAAATTATCTAAAGAACAATAATTACAATTACTTAGCAAGATTACCAGATTACCAAGAATAACTTGGGTAAGTACTTTATTTTATCCTTAGGAAATGTAAAAAAAACGATTTATATCGAGTTCACATAAAGCCGTAGACAGCACAAGAATAAACCATTGTCAGTGGCGGATTTACACTTTTGCCGCCAGTAGGCTATTAAATTTTTGCCGCCCTAAAGAATTAAATTCTCTGAAATATGCCGCCCCTAGGCCGCGGCCTATACGACCTATTGACAAATCCAGGACTGACTACTGTCGGTATTTATAATAAATTCACGTAAATTAAAACAAAAATCCTGTGAACACCGTCCCGTGATACGAGTCACTCTCGCGTCACTGGGAATTGTTCGCGGGGTGAGGTAGCGCGATTTGGTGGGAGGTGAGGAGTGTCCGTTCTATACGTAGTATTATTATATGTTCTGTGGTTTAACCAACGCTTCACCTTACAAGCGACGGTGTGGTCTAGGATGGTGGTCCATTGGATTTACATAATTATACCGGATAGTGGCTCTACAGTAGTAGACTATATGTACACTACAGCACTACAGCTAGACGTTGCTTTGTTAATAGGTACAACAGGTATGCGTCATATTCAAATACTTTACAATACATGCTCACTGGATAGCGCGCGAAGACCAGCCCACATCCCTGAATTTAATATTTATTTGGTATTTACATAAGTGTCACCTTGTAGACACTCATACACTTTGCTTGATCGCTCAATACAGTATTTTTCTAGAAGTCTAGAAAGTTTAGTTTCTTGATAATTTACTAACGTGTTTAAAACACTTACATGTGCACATTTTCAGATTTGATGACGTGTAATTTTTTTGCAGTTCGAGGTAAATATGTCTGTAAAAAAAGAAAAAAAATGAACTGAAGTATAGTCATAAATTATTGTTTTTTTAGGTGCGCGTTATTGAACGTATTACTAATTGATAGAACTAGTCATTTTATAAATAAAGTTGTGATAATTTTTATTTGGAATTGGAGAATTTTACAAATAAGAAAATTCAGGTGCATCATATTTTTACCAAATTCAAAAGAATCAAGTGAACAATTCGGCTGTATTTTTTTATGTTGTACCGCATAACTCATTTATAAACTGAAAAAATATCTATTGTTCAGTAGTTTAGTTTTTAAAACAAAAAAACCGGACAAGTGCGAGTCAGACTCGTCCACCGAGGGTTCCGTACAAACTAAATAAAATCATATTTTTTTTTATATTTTCCTTCATAAACCGAAAAATATACATCGTAAAATATTTAACACATTTCTTGCTCACCACTCGGATCCGAGTGGGGCGGGGCTAAATCTAATTCTAATTTGAAGTGGGGGCGATAAGACCTGCACCGACGTCCCGCTTAGGGTGTATAATTGTGCAGCCTACTCAAACCAGCCAAGCTCCTTAAAATAACGGAGCATAGCTTTGGGTCGCTGGCATAATTGTTCCACCACTGTTGCGTCAGGTGTTTCATTGCAGAGCTGATTTTGACTTTGAGATTTTTGCGCCTCCCACTCGGATCCGAGCGAGCGTTCCGTTTCTTTTTGTAGTAGTCCGTAGTAAACCACCAGCGTTTGAGGCAGTCAACTTTGCTTTGCACGGCCACTCTGTACTTAATCAAAATTCGCCTAAAAAGTTTTGGTTCCCAGCTGAAGTGAAGGGTCTGCAGGGGGCGAAGAATGTGTTAAAAACCTGTTTTAGCTTATGCTAATGAGGCTCTTTCATATGATACCCCACATGATACGGTTAATTCACTTTAAAATTTGGGCCCTCATTCCTTGCATAGAGACACTATTTTTTGTGATTAAATTAAAAATGTCCAGTTTTCGGATTTTTTCCTATAACTTTTATAGGATTTTTTACTCTAACACAATGCTTCTTGCCAAATTTCAGAGTTCTAGGTCAACGGGAAGTACCCCATAGGTTTTGATTCCTCTGTGAGTGTCGAAATGTGCGTTTTTACGACATACTCGGCTGTAATTTTTTTAAACAAAAACTGAGAAATTTTATGTTTCTTTCTGCTGCAAGATACTATGTATCTGCGTATATAGTCGCGTCTGCGCATTTAAAGTCGGTTTAGTTTTTTTAAACTACGATTATTATTAATTTAAGAATACACGATAGAATATGGTACGGTCCGACCACCATCTGCTAAACAAGAGGGCGAATTTAATTAAAAAAACATTTATGATTATGCCACTTACATGGTCTAAATCTATGTTTTTTTTTCTTTTCTTGCTACTTAATTCACTGATATCTGTATTTCCTATTGTAGTAGGAATTATATTGTCACTCTCTGTGTAGTCACCCTGAAAAATAAAATATTTCTATTCAGATTTGTATTTAATAACAATATTAAAATTAGATTTAAAAAAAAATAAGTACACGGCTATTGCGTGTTATTTTTTAATGAAAATCGATCGAGTTATAGACTCATTGTTGCTTTCACACTCTTACTCACAAGTAAAAACAGACATCAACATGGTTAGCATGGAACCATAGCCAAATAGTCTTTCCACCGTCTTTACCCTTGCAGAGGAGGTAAGTATGTAAAGACATTGACAACTGACATAACAATATGGATAAAAAGGTTTATCTACCATGCTAGGGTTACCCAGCTGGGATAAGTTAGTACAAGTCTCTGGAGCAGCGTTTCTTTTCAGTCCACGGACCCCTAAGAAATTAAATACAATTTCAAGGACCCCCTTATAAAAAAAGACAATTTTCGGGACATTTTTTTTAGTACCTACTGTAAATATAAAAAAAAACTTTTTAATAAAAATTGTGTAAAAATTTTCATGAGTGTATGTATCTATGTTTGACCACGTATTATGCTAAAACTTTTTTACCCGACTGCGTAAGGAGGATATTGTTTTTCGAGTGATGTATGTATGTAAGTTCCTATATGACAGCCTACAGCCTGAACGGCTTGACCGATTTTGATGTGCGAGGTGTCGTTAGATTCGTCTTTACTTCCGGAGTGTCATAGGCTATATTTTTTTTGTAATAATAATAATACATCTTTCGAATAAATTAAAAAAATGCGTTTTTTCGTAACCTCCAACGAACTATTTCGTAATACACAAGTGATTTTACTAGAATTATTCTAAAGAATGCGCATTTATAATTTTTCAGCAATTTTGCGCATACATTCTCACAAAAAAGGTACACTCAACAGCGTATCAAGCGTAACGAAATCGTAAGTTGGACTGTAAAAAGTGATTTTCTACAGTCGGGTATTTTGTTTTTCTTTTATATACATACTTGTTGTTGAATAAATTATTTCTCAGATTAGGGAACAGTGTAAGTTTTGTCAAAATCGGTTTAGTAATTTCAAGACAAGGACTTTTTAAATTTTAAGATATATACGTTTCGACGACGCTGGGCGGATTTGAACGCAATTTGGTAGGTTTGTTAATCGTAGTGTAAAAGGATCTAGCTTAATTTTTATCCCAAAAATTAGGTTTAATGAAGTGTTTATAAAAATTAAACAAACTTACCCAGTGAAGTTTGGCGTATCAAATGAACTAGTAAATAACAAAAATTTAAATCTAACTTATATATCTAGTGTGTTTCCGCTTCGAGATCTTCAAGCTGGTACTCTTGCCTACTTAAGTCTTCAAGCTGGTACTTCCTACATTGCTCGTGGCACGACACCCACTTGGCCATTTATTTATGTGGAGTAATTAAAACCATTCCTTGGTAATATTTGCAATGGCTCTTTAAAATGTTGTATTTTAAAGTGCCATTGCCATATGATATGAGCTGTTTGCATGGGTATTATTCTTAATGCATGGGCATTATGAATAATACCCAATTAATCACTTGCCCCATAACATAATACAAAACTTATTATAAGTATTTTAAAAACATTCTTTACTTACAACACCCTCTAATCCTATAATGCAGAGTTCTTTAGCAGCATCAGTAAATGAAGCTAAGTACTCAGATGGCACCACTACTTCTCCAGTGTAAATGTATTGCAGAAGGTAGCACAACACTTTATGAGGTATCTTCTGAAAATTCAAACAAACATATTTATTACCTATTTTCTGTGTTCTCATCATGCTCCACTATATTTGGTCCTGGATTATAGACCTCCATTCTATGACATTGTGAGTTCAATTTGTTCTGCCATCTTTTCCTGACTCACATATTATGATGTGAAAGTGAAAAAGTCTTGCTACTGTTTTATTACGGCGAGTACATCTCTCACCTACGATTCGCAGACGACATCGTCATAATGGCAGAATCGTTGGAGGATTTGCAATGGATGCTCGACGGCCTAGCACGTTCTTCCCAACGCATTGGTCTCCGGATGAATATGGATAAAACTAAAATCATGATCAACGAGCACGTTGTTCCGGGACCAATTGCAATAGATGGCTTCCCACTCGAAATTGTTCAAAAGTATGTATACCTAGGGCAGACGCTCGAATTAGGGAAAAACAATTTTGAGTGTGAAGTCAGGAGAAGAATCCAGCTGGGCTGGGCAGCATTCGGCAAACTGCGTCGAGTCTTCTCGTCACCCATCCCACAAAGTCTCAAGACGAAGGTCTTCAACCAGTGCGTCCTACCTGTCATGACATACGGTGCCGAAACGTGGACACTCACAGTTGGCATGGTTCACAAATTTAAAGTCGCTCAGCGAGCTATGGAAAGAGCTATGCTCGGCGTTTCTCTGAGGGACCGTATCCGAAACGAAGTAATTCGCCAGAGAACTAGAGTTGTCGACATAGCGCAGCGTATTAGCAAGCTAAAGTGGCAGTGGGCCGGCCATATCTGTCGCAGAACCGATAATCGATGGGGTAAACGAGTTCTGGAGTGGAGACCGCGAGTCGGCAAATGTAGTGTAGGTCGCCCTGAGACACGATGGAGTGACGATATACGGAAAGCAGCTGGCAGTGGCTGGAAACGGAAAGCTGAGGATCGTGCTGAATGGTATTCAATGGGAGAGGCCTATGTCCAGCAGTGGACTAAAATAGGCTGATGATGATGACTGTTTTATTATTATCATGTATATATGTATTATATACTATATACAAAGTACTGCATAGTATTGAAATAGAATGATGGTGATTGAATAAATCAGAAGTAAAATGTTTACATTGTACTTGCCTATACAAAAAAAAAACTCATTTAAAAAATTTCAATGATGAATTTTTTACATTTTAATGATTTCAGCTTCTATATTTTGCTTTATTAGGTTTTATGAAAATGTTTTTAAGGTTAGGCAAGGAAGGAGGGTGCAACTCCCCCTGCTCTACAACTTCCATCTGAAGGATGCATATTAAAAGCTTAATTGGTGTAACCTACAATTTGCAAGTTGTCATCAGAGCCAAAACACATTTTGAGATTTCAGAAAAAAGATCATATCTACTTTACTATTAAAGCTCCAAGTGCCATATTTGAACCTGTATTGTATTTTGTGATCTCCTACCAAGTAAAATGCTGTAAATCTACTAGAAGTTACTTTTGAGCCATGTTTATGTGGGTTACAGCAATTGCAAAGTCAAAATTTTAACAATGCTATAATTACCAGCATCATGTAATTATGGATTGGTCATAGAGCCACAGGAGCCAGACTATTTGATGCAGAAAACTTTGATGATTTGGAATATGCAATAAAATAAAATACTTGGGTGTATTATTAACTGGATATTTACCATGGTTCACGTTAATTTTGAGCACCCAATATTTCGGCACAGTTACATGCACCATGTTTACTGGTGACTGAAGAATGCAGGTGGATGATATGTTTAATAATAATAGTGTTTTAATGAATGACCGTGATAGTTGTTTTTTATTGTCAATAGGGTTTGTGAGTAATTTTTAGTACTTGTTTCACTTTTACTATTTTCAATTTTAGTACACATTTTAATAGCAAAAATACTCAAGAGCAGGCCGGTTGCCAAGGGGTGGCAGGGGGGGCAGCTGCCCCCCCCTGTATAAAAAAATATTTTGCCAACTGCAGAGCAACCAATTCATATTTTTCTCATCCTCCATATTATTAACTTGCCCCCCCTGGGCCATGGGCTGGCGACGCCCTGGCCGGTTCCTAGAGCATAATTTGGGTAAAAAATGAAGTTGTATAATATAATATTAAAAGTGGAATTAAGTACAAAAACAAAATAACAAAAGAAAATGATTGAATTCGAACAATTTTTTACAGATTTTTTGCTTATATTTTATAAATGTTTTAATTTTTTTCCATATGTGAGCATACACTTTAAAAGCCTAACCACTTCATCTCTTGATATTCTTCAAATCTTGGCTAGATAGATGCATTATGTGCCAAGAATTTTGTAAGCACTGCTATTGAAATTAATAAATACTAGAAAATTTTATAGAGAAGATGGTTGGCAAGTGCCACCTGCATGAACCAACTGTCATCTAATCTCACTTGTGACCACGGACGCTGTAAAATGCTTGAAATGCCAGGTCATAATATTATGTAAAATATGCGAAAAATTGATTAAGAATTGTTTAGTTTTAAATTCAATGAGTAAAAATTGTGAAAACTTAATTAAACATTAAAAGAAAATTAGAATTCAAATACTGTATGCCCTCCACCTCACTCATCTCTTCTTCCTTTGCACTGGCACCAGATAACTGTAGTTTTACCCTTTATAAGCTACCAGTTTTTTTAATGCAGTAATTGGTTTGCATTTGACCATCAACACACCTGATGTTAAATGATAGTGTGGTCCATGATGGAGTGTGCTTATCAAGAAAAAAAACCATTTCCTCACAATTTATAAACACCCAGATTATACAGAAAAACCCCACTCAGGAATATTCGACAATTTAGTAGTCTGTACAATGAAAGCATATTATTTTAAACTGTTAAGTTAGCAACATATAATGCTACCATAGAAGTTACAAAAATATAGTAAGAGTGAGCCGGGTCAACCATCTAGGAATTAATTAACATTAATTAGTACTTACATTGAGAAAAATAATGGGATGTTGACAAGGAGCAGAAGCCATCAGGTTCTTCAAATATGGGCTGGCCAGAGCCACTATGACTTGATGCACTTTAACAAAATGACCATCTGCTGCTATGGTCATATCAACAAATTCACCATTCTGAAATAATAAAGTGCAAGTACACAAATACCTTTTGAGATTATTGAGTGGGCACATAGTATACAATTTAGGTCTTTAATGGAATATTTGCTAGTATTGGATCATATGTAGTTAAGTGCACATAATAATTATTTCATAATATTTACAGTACGTATTGTTATGTGCAAATAGGTTCTAAAAACAAATTCCTCAGAAGCTACAAAAGTAAAACAAAAATCTATTAAAATCCGATGGTTGAGAATTACCTGTTGAAGAGCACTGAACCCACTGCAAATATTGTTTTTGAAGTCCCGAGCCCAGGATAGAGAATAATGAGTTTGGGTCATTTTCACCACTAATTACTGTTCTTTTAAAATATGTTCACTATAAAAACAATTCTTAAAACTTGAATGCAATGAATGAACTAAACTCAAAGATTTTTTTTAAATTGGATTTGGACTCGCTTAAAGCATTTGCTAGTGTTAAGTATTAGGATTTTTTTAAGTTTCTTGAATAAAAGAAGTAATAAATGTTCTAGACACTTAAACAGTTATTTTCAAGTTCAAGTCCTGCTTCAATAAAGTGGTGGCAACTTTACTAGAAGCTTCTATGAAGTTTTAACGACAACGTAAAATGACACGTTTCACTGCTTATTTCATTTGCCCACATTCACACATGTGGACAAATGAAATAAAGCAGTGAATCGTGTCATTTTACGTTGTCGTTAAAACTTCATAGAAGCTTCTAGTAAAGACGCCATCATTTTAGTGAAATTTTTATTTGAGATATATTAAACAAGATAAGACAACAACACAAGACAAGACAAGGCAGTATAGCTAAACGGTCTTAGCCTTAGCCTGCCTGTAGGGAAAATAAAAAAAGTCTAATGTCATCAGTCATTTTTCTAGTGATGAATTTCTCAAAAAAAATTTTTTTTTAATAGATTCGAATCAGGTACACGAAAAAATCGATTCATGATTAAATCGGCGTCAAAAATTGGTTTCCAATCAATCGATTTGTTTTTTTTTTTGCTAGAACTAAGGTTGACTACCAACTCGCCTGTTGTCATGTGAATGTGACGGTATTGCCGAGGAGCTCGTCGATGCAGAAAATTATGAATGATTGGTTTTCCTTTTTTTTGGTGGGTTGAACAACAATTTTTAATTGTTTGTTTACAATAAACAAAAGTTTTAGAGGTATTTATACCTCTAAAACTATATGAAGTATAGTATATTATACCTTTATTATTTGTACAATATACACACCTTTAGCAGTTTCCATAATAAAACCACAACAAAAATCAAATGATTGATTTTAATACATTAAAGTGCTACATTTAACATAAGATTTACTTACAAATGAAAGGAAACATTTCGTTGGTCTTGTCCACCTTTAATTGTACTGTTTTTGCAATTCAATGTGGCACAATTAACCATTTTTTCAATATCACGTTCCGTGCGTCGCCGAGAAAGCTGAGCGCGGACTGGACGACACGGCAGTCAACTACGAATATTAATCGTAGTTTCGACAAGCTATATATAAACATACTCTGTCTACTATGTCTGTGGTTATGACGTTGTCACGTTAAAGTTAAACTAAAACATCCGTAAACCGACTTTACAGACAACCAATTTTTTTATCTGAAATAACCGATTTCCGATAAATCGATTAAAAAAGTTTAAAAATCGACATTCCACTAAACATTAATGTTGTTTGGTTTGTGTCTGCATTTGTATTATTTTTGTAAATTGACTGACACATTTTTAAATAAACTGTGTTTACTTAGATTCGAATTAATGAATTATCCTTGACTTATATAAACATAAGAAATTGTGGAAGATAACAAAAATTGTACAATTACAAATTATTGCTGAAAATGACACAATCTCAGTATTCTTTAGCATGGGACTCGTTTAAAAGTAATATTTGTAGTGGATTAAGTGCTCTTCAACAGGTATTTAGACGATGATATTACTAGATTAACGTTATTATATTTCGAAGACAGGGAACTATTTTCCTATATCCTCTTAATTTTCATAACCTGCTTTAGACCTTATTATTCCTCTATTACACAAGAAAAGCTGAGGGTAAAGCTAGCTTACGAACTCCAAGTTTTGAATACTTAGGTAGTATTACAGTGTGTTATTAAACATCTCAAAACCCTTACATAATAGAAGGACCTAAAATCAAATGCCCTACATTATTAAAACGACACAAGATCAAAATGGCCTGACAGCAAAATGACCTATTAACGAAATGCCCTCTATGTACTGTAAGAAAAAAAAAATGTATTTACAGTACAATCACTATAATACCACAAAAGCGGAAACCGGAGGAACAAAATATTTAAATGTGAGAATTTCAAAAGTTCAAAAAATTACACAAAAAGTCTTAATATTCTTTTGATTTCTGTCATTTTTTTCAGAAAATCAATCGGAGTAATATGTTTTGTCGGAGTTTTTGAAGCTCGATTTATATTGTCATGTGAGCTATTTGAATTATATTTCAGAATGGTGAGTTTGTTGACATGACCATAGCAGCGGATGGTCATTTCGTGAAAGTGCATCAAGTCATTGTGGCACTTGCAAGCCCTTATTTGAAAAACCTGATGGCGTCTGCTCCTTGCCAACATCCTATAATTTTTCTCAATGTAAGTAATATTCTATACATATAATATAATGCTTTGTTGTGGCTAACATATGGATAATACTTAGCCTTAACTGCTGGCAATATGAAATTATAGCATATCTTCATTTGTAAGTGTAGGCATACATTTAGAAACCAGTTTTCAATCACTGGTAAAATTACAGTATGTGGCTAATAATTATCTAAACTATATTACCTATCTATGTATATTTTGCTATGGCCTAACCCTTCTCACAATGAGAAGATGGCCCGTTCCCAGCAGTGGGACAGTTTGTACAAACAGGGCTGATTAAAAAAAAAGTTTTTTTTTCACATTTTCACTAGGAAATTGAAGAGTCAATTTCAAATTTTCACAAAATAAGTTTAAGAGTAGTTGTGATAATAAAGCAAAATATAATAGTGGTTTGGGATTCTCATTGTTATGATCAAAATCTGTGGTTCCTGGTGGTAACTATCCTCACGGCTCAGTTGGTAGTATTCAGTATGTCTGCCTTCTCAGCCAATGGTTTTGGGTTCAATCCCCACCCAGGACAAACATTTGTGTGATGAGCATGGGTGTTTGTTCAGTGTCTGGGTGTTTCTGTGTATCATAACTATATATTTACAAAAAAAGTATATACATATTCAATCAGCTATTTAGGTCCCATAGTATAAGCTTTGCTTAGTTTGGACTAGATGGTGTTGTGTGAAATGTCCACCAATATTTATCTATGGAACTAATGTAGTTTTCACACATTTAAAAAAAAAAACTATGGGTCACTCACATCTGTTTTGAGTTGAAAAATCTGACTATAGTTTAAACCGCATTTGGAGGTCTTTTTCAAATGAGCAGTGCAAACTTCACTCTCGGTCGGTGGCCTTGCAGTCATAGTCAACTATAGTAGGATTTTACCACTCAAAACAGACGTGAGTGACCTGTAGTTTTTTTTATTTATCTATACCTATTATATTGAAAGCTTCTGACACTTTCAATTCACCAGGAAATTCTTAGATAAATATAATATTCACCAGTAAATTAATAATATTTTTGGAAATAATATTTTTATTAGGGTTATGAGTGGATACTACATAAAATTGTCATACTCATGGCATTAGCGAATTGTGTGTTGCAACTTGTAATGTATCTAACTTATTATTATATTGTGTGTATACCATGAGCAAACCAGTGACTTGCAAGCAGCACCTGATCACGAGTATGACACAGGTAGTCTTGTCTTCCTGTAACAATGTATTCAACAATAGTTTGTAAATCAGATAAAGGTGTTTGTAGAGCTAAAAAATAAAATAAAATGTAATGTAATTAAGCATATTCTTTTGAATTTTCAGAATGTACCTCACAAAGTACTATGTTATCTTCTTGAATACATTTACACAGGAGAAGTAGTGGTGCCATCTGAATACTTAGCATCGTTCAGTGATGCTGCTAAAGAACTTCACATCAAAGGTTTAGAGACTGTTGTAAGTCAAAATAACTTACAAGATATGCATAGCATCTATATTAATCAACACATACACACGCACACACATACACACATTATTCTATAATAATAACTGTAAAGACAAGAAATTTTTTAGAGTTGGAATCAAATAATGTAAATTACTTCTAATGTTTGTGATTATGTACTTGAGTAAGGACAGGTAATATTTTTGTGTGTACCTATTGTAAATTACTTTGACAACCTATTTGGCTCACCTCCTCAGACTCTCAGTTTCAAATCTTGGCCAGGCAGATGTTTGATTAATAAATAAATATCAGATTGCTGCCGGGGTATTAATTGTCCTTGGTTTTTTTTTTTATACAAAAAGCAGCAAACAGGAAGATGGCTCGTCTGATGGTAAGCAATTACTTTCACCTAAGGATAACTGCAACATCAGAGGTGTCAATGTTGCTTTGTTACTTTGGAGAGGTACTTGAAGAAAATATTTTTCTCTTTGAGAAAATCATAGGAAGGACATTCCGTGATGTGTTTCCTGTGATTTTCAATATAGGGAATCCTAAGGGAGATTCATATCTCCCTTACATCTGATCTTGAACACCTGGATGGATGGAATTATACAGTTATCTGTATAATTCCACCCATCCAGGTGTTCATCTTTTTGAATATGTATGTTTATATATTGTGTTATAGCATAAGTATGAATATCATAATGTGCATTATTTTTGTTCCATAATATTCTTAGCATAATATTAGCCCCCATCACTTTACTGAGGCAAGACTTAAATTTGAAAATGACTGTTTACGTGACTTAGACTGTGACTAGAAAAATAGAACAAGAAATTTGAAAATATTTCAATACTTGAAATCGCTAATTGCGGGGTCCAATACAAAAAAGAAGAAGGTTCATACTCTATTGACTGCTATCACAATGTTTGAGATAAGAACTGTACAGGCTTGATTGGCCGTAGTATACAAGTATGGCCTCATAATATACAACGTGTCCGAGTGAGGCCCAACAATATTTAAACAGCACATACATCAACTAGTCTAGAAGTCAAACTTTGCTATAAATTTGGACAGGTTCAACCCTAAAAAGGTTAACAGCTGACTTACGACCTTGACTATCAAAGACTAATTAGAGTACAGAAGGATATGTTTCTACTCAGTATACCTACTATTACTCCCTGAAGTGAATTAAAAAAATCCTAAATAATGTTACTTGTTTGTTTTTTTTACCAAACCTTGTTGGTACATCAAAAGCGGCATTGGTCCAATATTTTTAACCCTATTATTTCATTTTCTCTCTAAACTACTACGCCAATTACACGACTAATTTCGGGCAATTTCTGATCATGGAAAAATTGACATTGAATCATATTTTTATCTAGACAAACGCGCAAAGTTAGCGAATAAAGTTAGCTCAGCTCAACTCAAAAGCAGTAATTCTAGTTATTTTAACTGATCGAGTTAGTACTTAAATTGAAAAGATTCAATTTCTGTATTTGTAAATTAGGTAGGTAAATTTCGTATAACTTTTAATAACCCAAAAAGCTTGATTGACACATCTGATTATTTTGTTACTGAGTCGTCGATCGCGGCAGCGGCTGATGCCAACAAAGAAATCCGACTAAGCCGGCAATATGTTTGATCTTTTCTTTGCTTTAGGGCCAGTTGTATATCACCTCCGTAAAAATTTTAGTTACCTACCTGATTTCTCAGTAATGTATTATTTACATTTTCAGAGCAACCCCACATCTAGAAGTAATATAATCACCTCGACAGATAGTACAGATTTTAATCAGTTCAGTGGCATGAAGAGAAAAAATCCTATAGAAATAGATCAAGTAAGTATTAATAAAATTAACTAATCTAAATGTCAAATCAAGCAAAAATTAAGTTAATCAAATGGCTCACTGATCTCGACTGTTCGTTAATGGAACTGGACAGGTTTTTCCAATACAAACAACGGCTACTTGTGTTCTGACTCCTGAGAACTTGTATTAGTTGTCGTTTTGATGTTACGTGGCCGACATCACTATTATATGGACACTCGCATAAAGCGCCGAAATTTTGTTATTTGTTTAGGGGTTATTAGTTCAGAAGTAAATAGTTTGATAAAATGATAGCTTCTGGTTTTGTAGGTGTTTTAAGTCTTAATTTTTCTTTTACAGACACATTTACCTCCAAATGCAAGAAAAATTTTCATCAAACCTGAAGGTGCTCATATGTGAGTTTATTTGCAACACTAAAATAATATTTCATTAACTTTTAACTTTTACTAATTAATATTTCTTTAACTTTTAAATATTGAAAATTTCAAGACTGAAAACGTCGAAAAATATAATAAATTATATTTTATAATGATACTGCATTCAAGGTTCAAAAAGTACAATGATACTGATGATGAACTTTCGTTTATTTGAATTTCCAGGTCAGTAAACCAAAGCTTCGACTCTATGAATGATTCACACGACTACGTCGAAATGTTCGACGATACTGGCGCACAAGATGACGACGATGACGGACAATCCTCCACGGCTGTCAATATGGACCAAGTTAAAGGTCAGTGGTTAGTTCTGTATAAGAGTATAAAAACTTGAAAGTTTTAATTAAATTAAACCAATTTTGAAGAAGTTATTATGGGACCAATCTGTAACTATAGGTATTCATTCAAATAATTGAAAGGAAAGGATAAATGTCGGAGTTCTGAACTAACAATCATAAAACAAGTATAAGTTTAGAAAACGCGAAACCCCCGAATAAAAACCAGCTGAACCGATTTTGATGAAACATAGCTAAGAACACTCGATGAAATTTTCTTTCAAACAAAAAGAAAACGGATCATAATCGATACTTCGTTTGATAACTACGATGCTACAGACAGACTCTTTTTAGGTCGGTTGTTAAAAATAGAACCAAATGGAGAAAACCTTTTCCTTTTTTGAAATGGGTTACACCTCCCTGATGGAATCCAAACGTTCTTAAATCTAGTCTGCCGTGAGTCTGTGCTGATTCCAGGTTATATTTTCAGCGAACCCCTCCAACCTGCTGTACACCGTGTCGATCCGCGGCTCCCTTCAAGCGATTTTGAACCGTTACATCTACAACTTGAACTCTACGACGACCCGGAATGGGGTGCGCCGCTGGCGTTGCGTCGAGTATCGGAACAACAAGTGTAATGCATACGTCGTCACTAAAGGGAACATTGTTGTAAATAGGTGGGTGTTAGCCAACATTTTGAGCTCTATGCCAAAAATTAACACCCCCGTGTTTTTGATATTTTAGCGATTTTTACCCATTGAAATTAAACAATCTTTAATACCTATTGACACCACCATGAGCGACTTTTTCTTGCATAAGGAACATTTTGCATAAAAATAATATGCGGTAGTAATTAACATTTTCATAACAAAAAAGACAACTATCATCTAAAGTACGGACGCCGAGCAGGAAGAATTTTGTACATTGACCTATGATTACCTCTGTCTCACCTGTGACCACGGACGCTGCAAAGTGTTCGAAACGTCAGGTTATAAAATTATATAAAATATACGCGATAAATCCATTAAAGATTGTTTAATTTCAATGATCCCCCGTGTTTATTTTTTAGGTACTTATGTACCTAAATGTGCTTTTATTCGAAACTTTAAATGATACGAAACTAATTATAATATTTTTGTGATTGATGTGGATTTTATATTTTTTTCATACTTTGTGGTTGGGTGCGACCTGATGTCATAAGTTTTTAAGAGTAATGATTCGCATACTCTTTTATTTCAGATTCCATTGTCTCGGAAAAACGTACTTAGACAGCTTTTAACACTAGATTATATAGTGAATTAAAGACAACACTGGGAGCAATTCTGACGGCACCACTAAACTATTTAAAAATCACTAAATAAAAAAGACTGTAAATTGTACGAGTGTGAGAATTCCTTTCGTTTCGTGTATTTTGCTATTAAAAAAAAAAAAATGTTACCTAGTTTAGTAGTGCCTTCAGATTTGGTCACACTTGTATACCTACCTACATAACGGGAAACATTAATCAAAAGTATCAGGTGTAGCTTATGACATCACAGCGCTCCTTCCACAAAGTTTTAAAAATCAAGTAAATTTTTTTTTTTTTTGATCTACGTTTGGCAACAAACTCGCCAGCCTTAAGAGGATACTTAATGTTTATTGGGCGTATGTATGTGAGTATGTACTGAACTATTTAATTGCTATCAACTAGATAGCGTTCACACCTACGTCTACCAATCCGGTCCACCTGGTACTTACACGAATAGTATTTGTTTCACTTGTCGATTACATACCTCGTCTTATAAGATACTCGATCATTTTGCTCGCTCGGTTGATTACCTCCAGTATCCTCAAGGGCTTGACTAATTTTCGCTTCGCACATCGCGAAGCGTTAGATACGTCTGTACCTTCTAATTAAATTAATTGTAATTCAAATGTTTAAAACTGGCAACGCTTGTCTCGAGTGACAATCGCGTCGCTAAATTCCGTCAAACGACAGGGCGAGTGCGGGGAGCGAGTGAGGAACCCGAGATTGGCGGGAGGCGGAGTGTCCGTTCTGTATGCATTACTATTAATGTCTTCTGGCCACACATACCAAACTTAGGTAGGTACAGTTGAATATTTTTTTGATATTAATACCTCTCAAATACCATTTCAGGTCACATCTTCACAATCATCCATTCCACGACAAGAAAATCCTCTCTAAAATCGAAAAGAAAGCTGTTTTCTCGGCGATAGACGATGTCGAGGCGTACAGAGATAAGGAGAAGGCGAGAGACGACGAGGACAGAATCGAAGATGACGGCTTCGACGTAAAAGATACGATTGAAGAGCCTTGATAGTCATATTACTATATGAATGATTCTGACCGTGTATGTTTGATAATTGTACATACAGTAGTTTGTAAGTATCAAAGAGGCGATAGATATGTTACTGATTAGTTGCTATATATATATATATATATAAATATAAGTTTCTACTTGTTTATAGTATAATTTTTATAATGATCACATCGGTCTTTTTATGAGAGTTCTCTACTTGGAGCGGGAGTGCCTAAGCCTACGTTATCTGTCTCTTTGTGCAACCCTTCAGTAGCTGTATCTTGGGAACTGTAGTTGTTCCTCCAATATCATTACCTAGCTGTAATATTATTAACTCTGTATTTAATGATTCTGTATTGTGGTCTTTTAATAAAGTGTTATCTATATATCTATCATTCTGAGGTCGAGGTCCATCATGAGGTAGAGTGAGTAATTTATTTCTCACGTAACTTATTTTATAGACGCTCGTTCGCTTGGGCATAATTTTGTAGTTCCTGCGTTGATTTTACTAAATACTTCCATAATGAGGTTCA